>NXFR01000001.1:0-1200000 GCA_003004715.1 Moesziomyces sp. F5C1 | reverse complement strand
CTCCGTACGCGCCCTGCGCCATCCTCGGGTCGCCGCCGTAGTGTGCGTAGGCGGCGTGCCCGCCGGCACCGCCCGCGGCTGCATGCATGCCGGCGTGCGGGATGATGGCGTCCTTGTGGTCGCGGATGATGGGGCTGCACAGGTCGAGCACGCCGCTGACGTCTTCGGGCGTCGACATGACCGTCTCGTTGCGCAGGACGGACATGACGACGGCCTGTGCGATCGACTTGCGCGTCGTGTACGGCTGCACGGACAGCAGCGAGAGGTACGACGGCAGCGCGAGCAGCGTGAGCACGGTGAGGTACGAGTTGATGGGCGAGAGCAGCAGCGAGTTGAGGTGCGTCGTCGTCGCCGGGCTGTGCAGGTCCGGGCTCTGCTCGAACTCGACCACCTTTTCGCGCGCAAACGCCAGCACCTGGTCGACGTACTCGAGCTTGTCCGGGTAGCAGCTCAGCGAAAGGTTGGCGAGCGAGACGAGCAGCGCGGTGATGTCCTGGATCGAGAGGTCCGGGCGCGCGCGGATGAGCTGCACGATCTGCTCCCAGAACACCTCGAACAGACGCACGTCCTCGGGAATCCCGCGGAACTTGCCAACGGGCTTCTCGGAGAGCACGGCGGTGCGTTGAGCTTGCGCCGGTGCGGGTGCAGCGCCCTGCTTCTCGGCGTCGTTGCCGTTGGTCGCTGCTGCGTTGCCGTTGGTGCCATTGGCAGCGCCAAATCCGGCGGAAGGGAACTCCTGGGCGCGGGCGTTCTGCTCCTCGCCGCTTTCGCCGGCTTGCGTGGATGTCGCTCCAGTGTCTGCGGTGTGTGCTGTGCTGCTGGCTGCAGTGCCGTCATCGGTTTGGGATGCCCAAGTAGCGGAAGCGGAAGCTGCAGCGGATGCGCTGCCAGGGGCATTGCCTCCCGAGCCCCAAGCGTCCTCATCGAGTCCCTCGGGGATGCTGCGGAAGACGGGCTCTTCCGAGCTGTGGGTTGCGACGTTGGGTGCGGCGGCCGAGTCGCGGTCTGCGGAAGCCATGCCGAAGCCACTCGGCTCGACGGGTGGTGGGGGCATCCTGCTGAGGTCGGCAGCGGTGGGAGACGCGGGTTCGGCAATGTCGGCCTTTTTGGCTTTGGGGTCGCCCTGAGCGGTGACCTCGTCCCAGACGGAGCTGGGTCCTGCACTCTGACCGGTCATCCTCATCTGGCGGGTCTTTTCGGCCAGACGGCGGCTCGCCTCCTCCTCCTGACGCTTGATCTCTTCTGGGCTGTCGTTCTCCGCCTCTCGTGCGGCGTAGGCGGCGAGGCGGTCGATGAGGGCGATGACGATCTGCTTGATGTTGACCTTGGGATGGAGTGCGGCGCATGCGGAGAGGAAGGGCCCGAGGGTGCGGAGGTGGAAATCGTCGGGGAAGACCTGGATGACGACTTCCATGAGGTACTCTTGTGCGATGACGTCCTTGCAGTTGACGACCTGTTCGAGGATGGAGGGGAGGATGGTGCGGCGGTACATTTCGAGGTCGACACCCTCGAGCTGGCTGAGGCGGACGAGGTTGGTGCCGACGAGGATGCGGAGCTCCTTGCGCTCCATCTCGCGCTTCTCGCGATCGCGCGAGTGGCCCTGGTGCTGGAGACGCACCCAGAGCTTGTTCATCTCGATAAAGTTGGTGAGCACAAAGCCGATGCTGTCCTGGAGGTTGCCGCCGGGGCCCATGTCTTGACCGACGGGCAGATAGTCGCGCGTGGCGCCGCTGAGGTAGTGGCGGAGGAAGAGGCCGCGGGTGGGATGCTGGACACCGCGACTCATCTCCATGACGTCCTTCATGATCTCCTTGATGGGTGCGTCGGGTATGGACATGTATACGCTGCCGACGGTGATCATGAGATAGAGACGCGGGACGATGTTGCCGCAGTACTGGACGAGCTCGTAGAGATCGGCGAGGTGATGTTTGCCCGAGGTGTGTGCGTCGTAGAGGTAGATGGAGAGATGGCGCAGGGCGTCGAATACGGCCATGTCTGCGCGAAGAGTACAAGGGAGAGCACGCGTTAGTCAATTGGCCTCCTGCACAAGGGTCGCGGGTGGTGAAGGAAGGATTAGCGACTTACACAACTCGTAGTAGTTCTTGGGCGAGAGCGTCGAGGTGCGGAGCTCGGAGAGCATGGTGGCTGCGCTCTTGAGCGCATCCATGACCTGATCTGCATCGAGGCATCGCTTCATCTGCACGAGCTGCACCTTGACCACGTTGAGGGCCTCGGAGAGGACCTTGGCGGAGTCGTCCATGGTTGCGAGCCGACGCTGTCGCGAGGATGGTCGTCCGGAGGTGTGGTTCTGCGAAAGTGAAGGAGCTGGTGGGAAGAAGCGTACCGATGGAGTCGCGAATGCTGCCGGTTGGAGATGGGCACGGCCAGAGTGCAGTTGTTGTGCTGCTGTGCTGTGCTGTGCTAGGCTGTGTTGCTTTGGATCTGTGCGCACGCACGCTCGGACGCGCTCTCTCGCTCACCAACGGCTCGGCTCTGTCGCCCCTTTCCTGCTTCGACTGTCGCTCTTTGCTGCCCCTCTCGCTGTCCGAACGCGAGTCGGCGTGTTGAGGTGGAGCATTTTTTTGAATGTTACGCTGTTATGTCTAATTTACGTGTCATTGTCGATATCATCACACCACAGCGCTTCCCAATGACACACTTTGAGTACGCAACGTTCACTGCGCTCGACAAGCAACTGTCTTCGTGGCCTAGTTGGTTAGGGCGTAGGTCTCATACGTACACCAACGATCCTGCTTGCAGGAACAAACCTACGGAACGTAAAAGTTTCAGAAATCCTAAGATCGCGAGTTCGACTCTCGCCGAGGACATTTTTTTTTGCTCGCCGTCGCCGTCACGGTCGCCATTCTCGTCCTACTCCTCCTACTCTTCCGACGGGCGGCGGAAGCGGAAGCGGCTCGGCTGCAGCTGCGGCTACAATCAAAGTCAACGTCGACGCGATCCGCACCAATCTCATTTCGTTTCGCAAGCTTCTCGCACAGCGGAGCAACAGCTTCCGCTTCCGCACTTTGCCCTCGTGTACAGCGAAGGCCAAGTAGCAAGTGCGGAAGGGCATCATGTATATAATCCCGCTGCTCACACGTGTTTGTCGTTCCCCCCCTCTTTCTACATCTCACACTCATTCCCTCATTTCCTCACTCCAACATCGACTCGACAACCATACTGCAACGCTCCATCAACACCTTTGACTGTTCCTACATATCCTCCGCCTTCCTGCTCCTCCTACACCATCGGTTATCGTCTCGTGGCTGGTAAGCTTAGAGCAGCTTTGACCCTTGGATTCTTGTGCGTAGGCTTGTCGTCATCGTGGTGAGGGGTCCATCTGATATCTCCACGTATCACTGAGCCTCGCACCCCTGGTCGCCTGACCGTCTGCCGCCGCCGCCGTCATCATGGCGACGCAAGCACGTGCTGCCTTGACTGTCGGGGCTGGTAGGCTCAAACTGGCCGCGATCGCAATGAGAAAGGCGCCGCTTGAGCTACGGGAAAGCCTGACCGGCAGCAATGCTGCACGCAGTGCGGTTCTCGAAGCTGCCTTCAGCTTTCCACCTCTCTTCGACAACGAGGAGGCATCCCCTTCCTTGCCGCTTGGATCCAGCAGAACGCATCTCGTTTCCTCCAGCCCGACACGACTGGCCTTCAGCCCTCCACATTCGCATCTTAACCACCAGTAGACGACGTTCGCACGCAGCCGCCAAACTATCCGAGGAGGCTACACATCTGTGCATATGTGCAGCCTTCTCGGTTTATTACGTCTGCTGGTGGTTGAGATGCGGACGCAGTGTCGGGCTTCAGAAGACGTGATGCTTTTTGCTGCATCCAATCGGCAAGGAAGGTGGATGCTTCTTGGTTGCTGAAGAGGGCTGGGAAGTTGAGGGCAGTCTCAAGCACCGCACTGCGTGCGGCATCGCTGCCGAGTAGCCTTAACCGCAGCTCGAGCGGAACCTGGCTCATTGCGAGCGCGACCAGTTCAGATTCACGAGCCCCGACATGACAAAGGTACCGACTTCTACGAACTGCATGGCGAAAGTCCGAAGCAGCGCAACGTCAGTCGCTAAGGTGGTCTCTGCCACATGGACGGACGTCCTCGAATGACATCAAGCAATGGAAGAGAAGTCTGCCACGAGCAGAGACCAAAGTGTTCGAAGACATACCGGACGATCGTCTCCCTGATGGGAACAAGCGCAACAGAGGGTCAGGATGATGGTGCAAGGACGAGGTTGTACGACATGCGTAACGCCGCACAACGAGACCATGCTTTTCAATCAGCGCCTGCGCAACGGGTCACACGAAAGTCACGCAGACTAAAGCTCATGCAGTCAGCACACACAACGACCACAGGCACGAAGGACAGTGTAAGGGGAATGCATTGCGTGACTCGTGTCGTGACAGTTGCGCTGGCCATGTCCGATGCGGCAGGTGTAGGGAAGAGCTCAGCGCTCGGGCTTGTTGCGGAAGCGGAGCAAAGGAGCGAGGCTGGAGAGCGGGCATGCCGACTGGAGGAAGGGATGGTGAAGCAGCTCGTCGGCCGACGCACGACTCTTGACATCCGCACACAGACATACGGCCAAGAAGCTCTTGAGGTTCTTGGACAAGGTTTCCGGCTTCTTGAGCGTAGGCGTGCCGTTGGTGGCAATCAGATACAGCGCCTTGAGGGGCTCCTCGTCCAGATACGGCGGCTCGTTCTCGATCATCTCGATGGCCATGATGCCGAGACTCCAAATGTCGACCTTGGCACCGTACTCCTTCTGCTTGACCACCTCGGGTGCCATCCAGTAGGGCGTGCCGACCATGGTGGCGCGCTTCGACTTTTGGTCGGTGAGCTTGGCGCAGAAGCCAAAGTCGGTGATCTTGACCTGCCCACTGGCATTGAGCAGCACATTGTCCGACTTGATGTCGCGGTGGATGATGCTCTGGCTGTGCAGATGCTCGAGGCCCTTGCACGTCTCCATGCAGATGGCCGCAATCTGGTCCTCCTCGAGCGTGTTGTTGTCGATGACGTCCGTCAACGCACCGCCCTCCATGTACTCCATAATGACCCACAGCTCGTTGTTGCGCACGAGGAACGAGTTGAGGAAGTTGACAATGTTGGGATGCTGCGACTCCTTCATGACGAGGATCTCGTTGACAATGAGCTCCTTGCGCGGCTGCTGCGAAAGGTCCATGGTCTTGATCGCCACGCGCTGGCCCGTCGCCAGCGTCTTGGCCACAAACACCGATCCGGACGCGCCCTGACCGACCTTTTTGATCTTGCTGTAGAGCATGTTGGGATCGTCCGGGCTCACCACCGAGCGCAGCTTCTCCATGATCTGCGCCTCGGACATGGTGCTGATGCGGCGCTCCGCCTCCTTCTGCTGCGCCGTCTTGGCGCCGCCCTCCTTCTTGGCCATCTGCAACGGCTTGACCTGCGCGGGCGCACCCGCCTGTGCCGCCGGCGCCTTGGCCGCAGCGGGAGCAGCAGCGGCTGACGGCTTGGTCGAAGACGGAGACACGCCGGCCGAGTCGCTGCCGAGCTTGAGCTCCTTGGTCTTGACGTTGAGACCCTGGACGCCGGCGTCGTTGGCCCTCGAGGCAGCCGAGGACGAGGGCGGCGGCGGTGCGGGACGCGTGGAGGCGAGCGTCGAGGCGGGCGTTGAAGCTTTGGGCGCTCCCGGGGCGGCGGGAGCCTTGCGCGAAGGCACGAGATCCGGATGCGCCGAGCCAGCGGCCGAGCTGGAGGCGCCCGGAGCAGTGCGGCCGTACTTGGAGTCGTTGGAGGCGGAGCCGCCGCCGAGGCGAGACGAGGAGGCCTGCGACGAGGCTGGGCTGGAAGCGCCCTGAGCACGGCCACCATCGTCGGACGGACGGCGGGCCATGGAGGCAGGCTGCGCGGGCCGCAACGCCGACGAGGAGTTGGCGGCGGGCGAGGCGCGGAAGGCGTCCGAGGGTGGCTTGGGTGCGGTGCCAGGGTAGTGAGGTGCGTCCTTGGAGAGGTTGGAGGCCGAGTCGGCGCCTGCGCTTCCGGCAAAGCCGGTGCCTGCCTTGAAGCGGGGTGCGGACGAGGCGCCTGGGGCATCGTTGGGCTTGCGGCCGGCCTGGAGGTTCATGGTCGGGGCGCCGAGGCCAAAGTCGTCGCGCTCGCGCTTCTGGATGTCGGTGTAGAACTCGAGCACGTCGAGGACGGCCTGGGGATTCTTTTCGTAGTCTTCGCGCGTGATGGCCGAGGTGGTGAGCAGCTTGGACCACTGTTCGGGGAGGCCTGTGAAGGCGCCGCTGATGGGGTCGAAGCCGACGTGGACCTGGTGGACAAAGTTGGTGGGGGAGGAGACGCCCATGAGGGGCGAGCGCGAGTAGATGTCGTCCATCCAGCCGTAGAGCTCCTCGTCGCTCTTGAGCTGGAGGTAGAAGGTCTTGTCCTTGGTCTCCACCTCGATGCAGTAGGGCTTGAGGTCGGTGCGGGATACGTTGGAGATGTCCTTGAGGAAGACGAGGGCGACGGCCTGGTAGGTGGTTTCGTTCTTGTGGAAGGTGAGCGTCTGTTCGCGGAGGGCGAGCCAGCGCTTGGACCAGATCCAGGAGCGGATGCCGTCTTCCTTGACGCTGACCCAGCCCTTGCGGACGACGGCGGCGCCGCTGGTGGTGGCGCCTGGACCTGCCTGTTGCCAGCTGGCGTTGGAGCCGAGATGGGAGGCGGGGCCGCCTGCTCCTGAAGCGGTGGCGCCAGGGCCGGCGGGGCGGAGGGGACCGGTGTAGGAGCCGCCGCCTGCGCCCCTGCCCATGGAGCTGGAGGCCGAGTTGTACTGGGAAAGCGGGGGCAGGAAAGGGTCGTTATGCTTGTTGGCTGGAACGGGTGGCGCGGGACGCGATGGCGTCAGCGAACCAAACGAGCCGGACTGAGAGTCGGGAGCGCCATTGGAGGCGCTTCGAAAGCCCGACATGGCGGCGAGGGTGCGTCTACGTCAAGCAGAGAAGCTGCGATGGTGGACGGCCATGAAGCGAAGCGGTGGAGCGAGCGTCAGCGGATATGTTTGGAAAAGGCAGAATGGAAAGGTAGGACAAAGGGACGCTCAAGTGGAGCCCCTTTGTCACGCGCGCGTGCGCCATATCGCAGCAATCTTTGGAGTTGAACTCGAGACTTACCTTGAGCGAACCTCGGGCGAGTGAGTGCCAGCTGGAGCGGTGGGACGCGATGGAGGTGTGGCGTATGGCAGCGGCCAAGTCCAAGAGAGCCTGCGCGCGCTTGCAGATGCCCACCGAACACGAGACAAAAGACGTCCAAGATGCGTGCGGCGCGGTCGTACCGGGCGTGGGTTGTGGCAGCAACCGTGGTCGTGGTGTAGAGTGACGGACGTCGAGGGCAACGAGGTTGAGAGAGACGAGTAAGAGAAGAAGAAGAGGAGTAGGAGTGTCTGGGCAGTGGCGCGCTCCAACGCACACGCAACGCAACGAACGCACGCAACGCACACTCTGAGCGGGGGAACACGTCGGTCCAGCTTTGGCGGAGAGGGGAAGGGGCGTCGGTGCAGGGTAGAGAGTCTGAGCGTATCGGGGCGACGTGCAGCAGCTTTCTTTGACTCTGCTGCTTCCTCTTGCTTGCTCGGCAGCGGCTTGGGCGCGTTGACTGCTTCTGCTCCTCAGCTGGGCGGCGGAGGAGCTGCGTGTGCGCGTGCGTGTGCGCAAATTGCATGTTCGTGGCGTGTGAGTGTGCGTTCGGATTTGCCTTTGCTCGCGCGTGTCTCAGAGAGCTCATTTCCCACCGCCAGCAACGCAGGCTCGGCGCAAGCGAGGGGTCACAGTCGAATCTAACATTCAAAAATGTAGCTACAGATGTTAGACTGTTTCAAAGATAGGGAATTAGGATTTCGCCGCTCAGGGTCCATCTGAAAAGAGGTGGAGCGGGCGCACAGCTCACCCTGCTCTTCATGTGTCCCCACCACCTTCGCTACACACCCGTCATGCTTGCCACAACCACACCCGTCCACACCACATAGCAACCGCGACCATGTCCGTCGAGGCTCTTCACTTCCAGCGCGCACGCGACCATCCTCGCTGGTCGTCGCTCGTCGCCAGCAATGCCTCCTCCTCTTCCTTGCTTCCAGCCGAACAACGGCAGCAACGGCGCAAGCACATCGCCCAACGGCTCGGCCTCGCTCCATCCCACAGCGACAATCACAATGCTTCCTCCTCTTCTCTGAGCGGCGCAGGGGGCTCTGCACTGGGTCCGAACTTCAGCGCGCGCGAGGCGACACTGCGCAACGATTACGCGCAGCACTACGTCGACACGCACTCTCTGCCTTCGAATGCGGTGCGCAACCCCGACGCCTCTTCGCGCTTCGAGGAGTATCCGAAACTCAAACGGCTGGTGGAACTTAAAGATGCGCTGGTGACGCGTGCTGCGCATCCGCCCACTTTTCTACAGGCGGATCTTCGGCCGTCGCTGCTGCCGTTCCGCGATCCACGCACGCTGGGCAAGTTTCACCTTGGCAGCCTCATCCCGATCAAGTACGACGTGGTGCTCATCGATGCGCCGCTCGAAGCATATGCGTGGGAAGCCACACCCACGGCGACCACCTGGTCGTGGGGCGAAATCGCCGCTCTGCCAATCCCCAATCTCGCGGCCAAGGAGAGCTTCGTCTTTCTCTGGGTCGGCAGTGGCGCGGGCGACGGCCTCGAACGCGGACGTGAAGTGCTAGCAAAATGGGGTTACCGCCGCTGCGAGGACATCGTGTGCATTCAGACTAATGCCGATGGCGGGGAGGTGGGGGTGGGAAGCTCGGTGTTGACTCGGTCGGTACAGCATTGTTTGATGGGCATTAGGGGTACGGTTCGGCGGTCGACGGATGTGCGTTTTGTGCACTGCAATATCGATACGGACGTCATACTCTCCCCTGAGCGGGATATGCAGGCTAAGCCCGAAGAGCTGTACCAACTCATCGAGAACTTCTGCCTCGGCACGCGCAGGCTGGAACTGTTTGGACGCAATCGCAACCTGCGTCGGGGCTGGCTCACCATTGGAACTGAACTTGGACCCAATTCCGCACAGTGGCCTACGAACGGCGTAGTTTCACTCCCCACACCGGGTCTTGGAATCCTCCAACAAGATGCCCAACAAGATCCACCGCTTAAATCGCATCTTGAGCAGCTCAAGTATGCTCGAGGTTACGACAAGGTGACGTACGATGGGGCGTTTGGCGTGGATCGACCGGGCTGTGATCTGCGCGATCGCATCAACCTCGTACCCTTCGACGAACAGGTCGATGCGCTAAGGCCAAAGTCTCCGCCTCCACGCATCCGCACCCCTGCTCACAGAGGCATGCCTAACGGTCTTAGCAACAACCCTGCTCTTCGAACCCCACAGTTCCCGACAGATCCACCCCGCTCTGCTGGTGGCGCGGGACTCTCAGGCCTAGGTGCAGGTGGTCGACGCACAGTCAGCGTCCCCAGCGGAAGCGACACCCTCAGCGGGCCCCAAGCCAGCGTACTCAAAGCTAGAACCCTCAAACCTTCCTAAAAGCCCCCCACCCTTATCTGCACTGAAACAATCACAACCTCGTCCGTGAAATGCTGCATTGCAACGCCCAAGGAATTACGACCCAAGCGGACGTTCGAGTGTGAGTGCGATGCGGCGTTTCTTCTTGGGTGCCTCGTCCGTCCCCGTGTCCGCTGCCGCTGCTGATGGAATCGCCAATCCCAACCCCGCTCCCGACGCCTGTGCAGCCACTGCTGTTGCCGGAGTCGCTGTAGCCGCACCAGCAATGGCACTCGCATACGCCTCGGCCGCAGACCCCGCCGCATGTGCCGGCACCGACACCAGCTGCGCCGGACTCGTCATCTTGGGCGTGCTCGGTGCCGATCCCGTTGTCTTCCCCTCTGCAATATGCGCCGGCGCAGGCACACCCGGCGCCGGCGCCTTCAACGCCGGCTGGGCCGCAAACGCATACGGCACCCCCAACTCGGCATAGTCAAACACCACCACCGAACAGTACCCGTCCGTGGACGACATCATGAGCGTCTGTCCATCCGGCGACCAGGCCAGATCGGTAAAGCTCGCATAGTGCATGTTGCTGAAGCAGCAGATCGGCCCCGTCTGTTGCGTGTCGTAGATCCATACGCTGTCTTGCGTCGCCACCGCATAGACCATGCGGTACGGCAGCCCAATCACGCTGATACCGCGCGGCGGCGAACGCGCATCCTGCCGCGACACGGGCGGAGACCCCTTACCCGCACCACCCACGCCGCTCGGCGGAGGCGATGCCGCCGAACCCGCCATCGCCGCCTCGGTGCGCAGCGACACCGTCTTCTGCTTGCCCGCCTCGAGCGGGATAGTCGGGTGCGGCGCAATCCCCTCGTCATCACCGCCTGCTGCGCCCGAGCTGCCGCGCGGCGTGCGACGCAGCTCGTACAGAATCGGCGAAAAGCGCACCACGAGCGTCGCCGTCTTGTGGCCTGGCAGCACGGCGATGGGCGCATTGGAGCGCGCCAGGTTGCCGCGCGCATACAGGTACACAGCGCTCTTGTTCGCCCCGCCCGTCTGGGCACCCGTCGTCGAACCCGGCTGAGCCGCTACAGCAGCCGTGGCGGGATTGAGCGTCGCGGGGCTCTTCCTCGGCGAAAGACTCACCGTGGGCGAAGCCGGCGGCGGCGGCGGATCAAACAGTCCACTTGGCGTGACGAGCAGCCCTCCATCCGGACTGAACGACAGACGTCGGAAGAAGCCGCTAAAGTTTTCATCTCCGTACAGCCGCATCGACGCCTTGGCGAGCGGGCCGCCGAGGCCGGAAGCCGCCGCGGCTTGCATGCGCTGCTTGGGCGACGGCGGTGCGCGGATGGCAGGCAGCGGTGGGATGGGCGAGGGCGATCGGATGCTGCGCGTACGCGAGCCCGAGCGGCTGACGCTGCTGCCTCGGCGGCCCGCATCACTGCCTGCCACACCGGCGGGCACGGGCAGCGTGTGGTCGTGAGCGGCTGCAGTTGCTGCTGCCGCCGTCGCAGACGGCTTGTAGCCATGCGATCCGGCGAGCGACGAGGCCGGTGCGAGCGAGGTGGTGCTGGTCGGGGGCGATCCGACGTCAAAGTTGCTGCCGCTGAAGCTCGATCGACGGCTGGGTGTGGTTTGGGGCGGATTCATGGCGTGGGCAGTGACAGCAGCGCCGTTCGACGAGAAGGGACTCGGCGGTACCGACGCGCCTGGAGTTGGCGTCCCTGCGCGTCCCGATGGCACTGCGGCAGCAATGGCGGGCGAAGCAGCCGAAGGCGCCGGCACCGCTGCCGAGGGTGTGCTGGCGCGCGCGACGGCGGTCGTGGTGTGCGTGGGATCGATGGGCGTGCTGCTGCGCTTGGATCGGCCTCGGAGGCTGGCGACGAAGCTCTCGCGCGCGCCTTCGCCGTCGCTCGCCTGGCTGGCATGGCTGCTGGTTCGCCTGGGCAGCGCGGGCTTGGTGTAGTGCTGGTCCCACACAAGACCGCCCGAGCTGCCGTTGCGACGATGCAGATCGAGCTTGGCGTTCTTGCTGACGAGCTGTGACGACGCCACGCCTTCCGAGCCGCTTGCATGGCCATGGGCGTGGTCGCCGTGTCTTCGCGTCTGCAGGTTGTGGACGTGGACGGAGCGGTCGCTGCTCTGGGTAGCGATGAATTCGTTGAGAGGGTCCCAGGCGATGCCCTGGACGTAGTGGTTGTGTTCGGAGATCTCGCGGATGACGTGGCCGTCCTGGACATTGATGATGCGCGCCACAAAGTCGGTGCCGCCGACGGCGAGCGTCTCACCATTGGGGCTCCAAGCCATGTCGTAGAGCTCCTGCTGGGTGGCACGGCACATGAGCTTGACGCGCCAGAACTCCTTTTCGAACTGCGTCTCGCCTTCGAGGTTGGTGGAGACGTCGCCGAAGCTGGGCTTGCTGCGGTCGCTGGGCACCCAGAAGAGCACGTTGCCGTCGTCGCCGGCGGTAGCGAGCAGCTCACCCTTGGGGCAGAAGCGTACCACGTTGACGACGCCCGAATGGCGCTGAAGCGTGGCGAGGTACTCGACGCGCGGCGGATGCGGGGCGACGACGGTGGAGCCCGAGACGGCGGCGGCGCTGGCGATGGCAGCGGGCGAAGGAATGTTGGGATGCACCATCCAGATGCGTGCGTTGTTGTCGCCTCCTGCCGTTGCGAGTCTCCAGCTCTGTCCGCCGGCCATGACGGGGGGATGGGCGAGCTTGGAAGACGAGGCGGCGGATGTGGATGCCGACGCGTGCGAGGATGAAGTGGACGTCATGGCGGCTGCGGCGGACGAGTCGAGCTCGGAGAGGCCCTTTCCTGGCGCCATGCCGGCTGCTTGACCCATGTTGTGGTCGAGCACACGCCTGAGGTGGTTGGCGGGGATGGGCTGGAAGGAGCAGCTGTAGATAGGCTGGGTGTCATGCCACCGGATCTCGAAGGTGACGGATCGCACCATGATTGCTTGATGACTGGCCTCGGCCGGGGGAGATTCTGGTTGTCAAGCGGTACGCGCCGATTAGATTGGCTTCGCAGAGCCAGGCAGTGTTGGTGGCAGGCGCAAGGCGGGTCAAAGCGGGTGTTGCTCTGGCGCTGTGTCGTCGTCGTCTGCCAGTGCCAAGTGCGGACTGGCGGTGAGGGCGGCGTATGTGGTTCCAGAAAGCGACCGAGTAGGACGAGCAGCCCGCCACGCGTTCGGGGCAGAAGGCGAGAAGTGCGCTGCTCGCCTCGTGCAAGGCGCCTTCGAAGGTTGAAAGCGTGCGCTGATGCCGAGTTCGAAGGATGCCGCACTTAAGCACCGCGACGAGATTGCGAACAAGGATGCTGTTGTATCGAGTGACACGGGCGGAGGAGCGGTGCGAGATGGTGGAAAAGATGCAGATGGTCCGAGGAAGTGAAGAGCGAGCGCCGGGATGGAATGATGAGCACGAGCAGGATGGCTCACAATGTTGCATGCACAGAGGGACGGGGCTGGCTGGCTGGCCTTTGGAAAAATTGCCCCAACTCTAAGAGCGAGCGAGCGGACGAGCGAGAAAGCGAGCGGGAGAGAGGCGCGAAATCCACAGTGTCGGTGAAAGTGGGATCTGCTGCCTAACGCTCGAGCCGGCCGTTTTACCGCGTCGGGCCAGTCGAGTAAGAGGAAGTCGCGGATTCGCGCAGCGGGATACCACCGAACTGAACGGCTTTGTTGTCCGAGCCAAAGCGTTGCGAAGCGTTACGAAGCGTTGCGGGCTTGCAGGGGAAGAATTCTGTGCAGAGCGGAGAGCGGCAGCAAGGAGGTTTGGTGGGGGCAGCGCCGGCTTTTGTCACCCTTTCTCACTCTCGGTGATGGCCTGATAGCGCCCCGCTGCAAGCTTTTGGCGGATGTGACTGTGGAAAGTGCAAATTGAATCGTATGGCGAGGGTGACACATTTGATTCGAATGCGCATGCAAGCTTTAGGCTTGCTCTGCCAACGTCGGTTCAGCTCTGCTCAGCTCGGCTCAGCTCAGCTCAGCTTCATGCTGCCTAGCACAGCAGATGCGATTGAGTTGAGAGACTATCCCGAGCACACATGGCCACGACGTTGGATCGCCTGTTCGTGACGAACAAGCGTGACGAGCAAGGGCTGCCTCTCTGCTCGCCGAGGCAGAACAATATGCAGTCGGCAGAGATGCGCGGCACCTCCCACATGCTGAGCTCTCTCGATGCGTGCCAAGTGGTCGCGCGGGATCGCCGCCGCTCATGCCGCCCTTTCGAGGCTCGATGGCGCACCAGATATGAACCTCCCTCCTAGCTTACGAACCAAGGCTGACTTTGACCTCAACAGGGGGGCGCAGGCGCAACAATGTCAAGCGAGCCTCAACATCACGCATCCCTCAGCCAGCCAAGCGAGGCGCGGTTCTCATTCACAGCAACCGACCCGCACACTCAACCGAGCCGCGGGATGCAACTCCCACTCAACGCCATGCCTCATCGTTCAGGAGCTCGGTCGACACCCGCCGCGAGTGGGCATCAAGCTGTGCGGTCTGCGGGAACTCAGCTGCGCGCGGTCCGAGCGGAGACCGTCGCTGACGAGCGGAGTCTTGAGCTGGCGCGCCCATCCCACCTCGCAACACCGCGATCGTGACGGTGGAATGCAGCCAATCTGCTCGTCCCAAACGCTCCAAAAAAAAGCCGAATGCCTCTCTCGAAATCTTGCAAATCTTCGGCTCGCCTTGACTTCGCCCCCCTGTTGACCCCTGCAACCAGAGAACTCCTTGCGTGCAGTAAGCCTGCCCGCGGAACAAGGGTCCTCCTTATTTTTTTCGCGACGCGACGCTCGGGCCATGCTTTGGATCGGCCGACCCGATCTTGAACCCTGTCCTCGAGCTCAGCTCCCGGCTGCTTTCCACTCAACAGCATGACGAAGTAAGGCCAAACAGCTGTATGAAAGTTCTTGTCGGTGTCGGGCTGGTAAGGCATGCTCACGGGTCGCGCTGTTCGTGCAGAGCGAGGCGGTGGAAACCATGACCAACTGTGGCCAAGCCCAAGCCAAATCAATCCGACATCGACGCGTCGCGTAAAACACCTCTTGAGGCCCAGTTTGGCAAGAACATTTGCACGCGTCGATCTCACAATTTGGGCTAAAATTTCAACACACCCTCCCGCTCTCTTGTAAGTCACACACGGCCAGCCTCCTTCCTTTCGCAATGGTGGTGAGAAAGAGGCTAGATTGCATCAAGGCTTCATCCTGGCGGGCACCCATCTGCGGATAGCCACCTCCTTGACAGCATAGCTCCTGCGCATGCGTAATGCCTCGAAGAACGCCTCGGGCGACTCGAGCGTCTCGGGCGGACACCGCTTGACAGAAGGAACAAAGACATGCGCCAAGATCAGCGTCTTGAGCACCTGGCTCTGCACTCGGTTCGTTGTGCTGAACCACGTCCAGTCCTTTCGTCCCGCATTCGGAGGTGGGGCGAATGGGCTGGTTTGGGCATCCGCCTCGTCTTCGTACGACGGGATGATGACGACGGCAAACTCGGCGTGCGAAAACACAGGTCCGCGCTTGTACAGCAGCAGATCGGCGCAGAACTTGATGCCGCTCTTGACCACCCAGCCGAGCGACCGGAAGTGGTGGTAGGCCACATAGTTGATCAGGAACGGATTGTCCGGCCGTGCGCATAGCGAGGCAAGGTGTCGAGAAGCCAGCCCGCGCGAACGAAGGTCCAGCAGCGGCTGCGGTAGAGTCGATTGCAGGCACAGCTGGTAGAACTCGACGAGCCCCAGTGGCGTGCCGGTGTGCCGAGCCATGGTGGTGCGGATTTCCAGACAGCCAAACATGGACGACAGGAAAAACGCCTCGACCAGAGACAGTTGCATCCTCTCCACGTCGACAACGTCAATGTCGGATGTGTCGTTCTCTTCGTCCTTCGCAGCGGCGGTTTCGCTGGTTTGGCCATCGACAGTGGTAGACTGCGCAGCTTTGCGCGCCTGGCTCGCTTTCACCTCTTCGGCAAAGTACTTGAGACCTTTGATGCGCGCCACGCCGGGTGTAATGTCCGGCACCTCCTCCTGTCCCGTCCAAAGCGCCGATTGCGCCTCTCCACCCATGCTGGCATCTGCATCTTGGTCGTGCGCCGCATCTTCGTCGTCGAGCTGCTCCTCCACCTGGCGTTCGATGTCGGCCATGAGTCGGTCGTGCGAGGCACCCGGTGCCCTATCCGCCTCGGTCACCTCGCCGCCGAGAGCAAGGATTCCATCGGGCAGCTGCTGTCCAGCGCGCACAGCCGCTCGTGCACGTTCGATCTTGAGCGCCTTGCGCTCCTCGCGCCGTTGCTGCGTGAGCTGCTCGGCGGTCATGCGGCCCTTGCGCAGGGCGTCGATCTCGTTGACCTTGCGCTGCCTCCACGTAGGCTCGGACCTCGACAGATTGCCCTTGCCAAAGAATCCGCGCTGCCACAGAAGCCTCACGCCCTGATCGAGGTCTTCCACCCACACCGTGTTCAGGTTGGCGTCGTAGCAGACCGCCACTTTCTCTTTGGCTTTCTGCGAGCTGGCAGGCTTGCTCGTGGAAGACGAAGCGCCCAGCGTCAGCAGCGACACGAGACTCGACCACAGTGATGGTGCGCCTTCGACTCCAGTGATGTCTTGCTCCGAGGCACCGTCGAGTTCGACGGGGACCGGCTTTGAGTAGAGCTGATTCTTCTGCGCCGTCGCCTTCTTGCCTGCACCCGTGACGCGATTGTTGGGCCCGCGTCCGCCGGGCTTGGACGGCCCGGCTGCGTTGTTGTACGACCAGCCGGACGTATTGCGCTGCTTTGGCATCTTGCTGTTCGTGAACCGCCGACGATACTGTTGAGCGTGTGTGTGATGATGGTCGCTGTCCGCAGCCGGTTAGCGCTGCGAGAAGACCCTGAACTTTCGGCGAGAGAGAGTTGAGCGGCAGCTGGGAAGGGAAAAAAAGTGGAGTCGGATGGCTACCCAAAAAACAGCTTAGTCACGATGACTCCGCTTTGTGGCGAACGGAAGAGCGCGGAGAAGGGTTAGTTGAAGGCCGTCATCATGGAAGGACTGAGCTTTCTACTCCATCCCAACCAAGCCTCGTCAAGCACACCGGTCTATTGGATTGCATTACGATAGACGACAGGATCGGATCGAACACCCTTGATAGCACCTTTGCGCATCTATCGCTCGGATAACACGTCATCATGTCGGTATCGGCTCCATCAAGGTCGCAGATCCTCCAGCTGTACCGCAGGTATCTGCGAACCTCGCAGTCCTTCGTAAGTGTCTATCCCATCAGCACCGTCTCTTCAACTTCTTTGCTCGTGCTGACTTGTCTTTTGTCTGACTCTGGTCTCGATGCAGTCGTCGTACAACTTCCGCACATACTTTTTGAGGCGGTCGCGCGACATGTTCCGTGCGACTCTGCTGCCCACGGAGCAAGCGGCTCAATCGTCACCGTTCTCCAAGCAGGGCTCTACGACTGCCAAGGTGTCGCCGTCCACACTGCTGTCTCCCGAGCAGCTGCGCCAACCGGCTGCCAGTGGCGAGTCGATCTCGGCAGCATCGCTTACGGACCAGGAGAAGCTGTCCAAGTTCTACCAGACCGCGCTCGACGACCTCAAGGTGCTCCAGAGGTCGGCACTTATGAACCGCCTGTACGAGGGCGAGAAGCTCGTGGTCGAAAAGCCAAGACTCATCATCGGCGGCGGCGGCGCGGGCCAGGAGGCTGCCGTTGGTGGAGGAGGTCAGCCGACTTCCGGCCCACAAAGCTCTGGTGGCGCCCCTCCCAGCTCGTAAGCTCGTTTTCTCTAGTCTCTCTGCGGATGAATTCATTACATAACCTCAGTATGGTAAGAATGCGTGGCTGCACACAGACTCATCCTTGTCAAACAAGACTTGCAGTGTGAGGAAGCGTGGTGGTCGGCAACACCTACATGCCGATAAATGTTGTGATTGAGGCGACGTAATTTTAAGCTAAAGTACAAGGGAACAGAGAGCATAAATTGTGTGCGAATGGCCGCGCATGGGTAAATGAGAGGGTGAGATCCTTTTGATGTGATGACGAGCGTATGTGGAATGTAGAGATGCGCTGGAGCCAAAGCGGGCAGACCATTGCGCCGGCTAGTAGTAGTATCCGCGTCCACGGCCGCGCCCTCGCCCACGGAAGGGACGGCCACGACCTCGCCCCCTGCCGCGCCCGCGCGCTGCCAGGCCGGGCATATTTGTGCGCTTGGCGGTGACCTTGATGAGCCTGCCCCGGAAGAGCGACTCGTTGAGCACCATCGCATTCGCCACGAGCGACGGATCGGCAAACTCGACGTACGCGTATCCCTTGGGATGCCCCGTGAACTTGTCGCACAGGATCGTGACGCGGTTGATGGTGCCGCAGCTCTGGAAATGTTGTTGCAGCTCCTCGGGTGTGGCGCCGTAGTCGACGTTGCCGACGTAGATGCTCCTCGAGTCCACCTCCTCCCTCTCCTCTTCGCTAGGGTGCAGGCCTGCGCCACCCGCTTCGCCCGCTGCTTGTTGCAGCTCACGCAGCTTGGCCGCCTCCGCCTCCATCTCGGCCACGCGCTGCTTCATCGCCTCGATCTCGGCATCCTCATCCGTCATGGCCGTGGTCTCTCCGCCTTCCGCAGCGGAGGCTTCGCCAGTGTGGTTGTCGAGCGAGGCGAGCTCGCTGGTGCCCGGCTCCGAGAGCGACACTTCCTCTTCGCGTGCCGGCATTGTGTGTATTGTTGGGCGGTTGAGAGGTCCGGTTGCGAGAATGTGATACAGGCCGAGCACTGATTCTGAAGACACGGATGGTCGTTGGTTGGCAGGGCTGAGTCGCAAGTGGATGGCTGGATGGGTGGTTGTGGAAGGATAGGAATCGTCAAAACGGAAGAAATGCGCACTTTTGACATTTCCGAGCCAGCTCGCGTCACGTGATGCCGAGTGGAGCAAAAGGTCCGGATCATCCACTCTCGCGACCTCACCACCATCACCTCCCTCATCCATCACACCCGACCTCGCATTCACACCCTGCACGCCCGCATCACGCGCACATCCACGCTCGTACGACGCCAGCTAGAGCATACATCATCGCCGTTCTCGCGCACTGCGCGCTTCCGACCGCAAAGTCCACGCTCGTTTGGTTTCACACGTCTCGACCGCATGATCTAAGTTCGCATCCATCCAGCAGGGTGTTGTCCACCTTTGCTTGACGGTATAATCGGTCTCATCCAGAGAAGCCAACCATGGTCGCGCGCCAAAAGCCGCCGACGGCGGCTGCCTACTCGGCGTCGTACATGTCGCTCGCTGTGCTGTCGCTGCTCTCGTCCGCCGGCTTCTCGCGGTCGTCCGCGGGTGCGGCAGATCTACTTTCCGAGGTCATGCAGCGGTACATCCAGCTGCTCGGCTCCACATGTGTCCAGCATGCCAATCACGCCGGCCGCACCGTCGTGTCGCCGCAAGACCTGCGCGCGTCGCTCGAACACATCATGGGCGGCGAGCCGATCGAAGAGCTGCTCGACTGGGCCGAGAGCGAAGAGCGTCTCGAGCACGCACATGCTCAACCGAACGATGCCAACGGCACACATGCGGCAGCGCAAAGCTCATCGGCTTCGGCGCTGCTCGACCCCATGCGCGGACAGGACCTCGTGCGTGTGCTCAACACCGGCCGCATGGCGCCGTCGCCCGATGACGTGGAGCGAATCCACTTTGGAGCGCTCCCCGCTAAGCAGTTCGAAGAGGTCGCAGCAGAATCTCTCATACGCGAGGGGCTCGCCAATCAACTCGTCTGGCCCGCAGCACAGGCCAGCAGCCAGGAGTCGGCATCTTCGGACGAGCTCGTATTCTCCGACGTCGAGGATGCACACAGCGAGGCGTCGGACAGTGAAAAGGCTGCAAACGATCCATCCTCGAGTACAGCAGGACATCAGCCGAGCAAGCGCCGGCGTGTGTCCGTAGGCGACACTGCGCAGAGCAGGCGGTTTGGCGATGCGGTCATCGACTATGTCCCGGCATATCTACCGCTCTTCCCCGGCGCCTCGTTGTCAGCCGAATCGCCAGACGCTCCGAACAGCAGAAGGTCGCAAGAGCCGGCGGCAGGGTCAAGCACGATCAAGGTCGAAGTGTCGCCTGTCGAGGTGGATCCGGAGCATCTGTTGGAGGAGCGAAAGCGGCGGGAGCTTGCGCAGCGCAAGGCGGAGGAAGCGGCCGCGGCAGCTGCAGCCGCCGAAGCCGAAGCGGCCAAGAAGGAGGCTGCGGAGGGCGAGGGCGAGGGCGCAGCAGCCGTGCAAAAGACGGCGGAAGAGAGGGCGGCCGAGGCGGAAAAGGCGTTCGAGGCATTACAGGCGCGGCGGGTGCTGCGCGACTCGTGGCTGGAGACGGTGCCGTACGACGCATCGACGCTGGCAGCGACGTACGGCAAGGCGGAGCTGCGCGACCTGGAGCAGAATGTGGCAGCGGTTTTGGGCGATGCGTCGGTCGTGTCGATCGGGGCGCCGACGTCGTCGCTGCGTGCGTTTGCGGCCGACTACCAGGCGCTGGTTGAGGACAGTACGTCGAGCGGATCCGCAGGCATCTACCTAACGCCATCGGCGGCGTCGTATCAAGACGCGCTGGTGAAGCGGCGGCGGCTGGCACATGCGCTGGCGGACGCATCGCGGTACGCGCCCAATGACAGTCTGTACGCCGCCGTGGCGGCGCGTCCATCGGTGCTGCCGTTCGTGCCGGGACCGAGCTGGCTTGTCTCGACGCTTCCGCCACCGACGCTGTACGAGGACAATATCGAGGTAGCCAATGCGCTGTCGGCTCCTGTGCTGACGCCGTTGCGACCGCAGGGACGACCTGCCGCGCTGATTCCGCCATCAGGGGCGTTGGTTCCTACGCTGGGACATCGACATCCGTCTCACCTGACGACGGGCGCGCGCGTGGTGGCGAGTGCGGAGCTGCTGAAGCGCGTGTCGCGATACGACGATCCGATCCCCATCCTAGACGACAAGCATGCCGAGCGCTTCTTCCACGGCGTGCCTGCATCGCGAGACCTCCTCGGTGGGTCGGGATCGAGCAGCGATCTGTCGTCCAACATCTCGTCTACACGGAGCAATGGAGGCGGTGGATCGGGGAGTGGCAATTCGACGCTTCGACCTGCGCTGGAGAAGCTGGTTCTGCAGATGCGCGAGAAGGAAGCCGAGATCCTGCCCGAGGAAGACAAGGAGGAGCTACAGAGGAGGCAGCAGGAACTGCAGCTGCAGCTGCAGGCGGCAATGGCGTCCGAGGGTGGAGCAAAGGACTCGGTGGTGTCGTCGGGATTGATCGCCGACAGCTATGCGAGTCGCATCCGGAACGGCAATATCACCATGGTGCATACGTGGGATTGGACGCCCAGGGATGCATACGATTCCGCATTGCCGGGAAAGAAGGTGCGCAATCCTGGAGCGAGAGGCGTGGGTCCCGTGGCGCTCGAGAAACGCACACGCACCGAAAGCAACACTTCCGACGCGGCCGACCTCGCACCCTCTGCCAGCACATAAACTCACAAGCATCTTTGGGACGTAATGGCAAAAGGCGGTGAATGTTGGAGATTGTATCGCAGTGTGATTCAGGACTCTGTGCTAGGAGTGCCGGCTGGTGACGTGTCGGACGACGGACCAGGAGCGGTTGCAGAAGCCGCGCAGATTCCAGGGCGAGATCTTTGGCTGCTCCACGCCGGCTGCCGTGCCTGGACGTTCAAGAGAGCGAGTCTTGTTCAGTAACGCTTGCCAATACAGTCTCGAGTCATAGTGTGGATCGGAGGTACTTACTGCATCTTGCAATGACTGCGTAGCTGGTAATGTCGCTTGGAATTGGCAATTGGACGTGCCACAACGTCCATGCCCAGCTCCAGCCTGTTTGCCGTGGGTCCCCAGCGTCTTGATGGTGGATTGATGCCTTGTGCCAACGCAGATCATCAGGCAGGTTGCGAAGCAGGTCGTCGGTGTCGGTATCTTTGCCTGGATCAGCAACGAGTGCGACCCAGACATTTGTTGCCGGCGACCCGTCCTGGCCGACAGCATACCCCTTGACAGCCACCTTTCCGTCGACTTGGTCGAGCGGCTCGGCAGCGTGCGCTGGCTGGGTGATGGCACAACTCGCCTCGAGGCGTTGAATCGGCTGCTTCTTGTCGAGCTCGCTACTGCGGAACTCGCCGTCCTTGGATTTGTCCGCATACTCCTCCTCGCCCTCTTGCCTGTTTCGCGGCGTAAGAAGTTTGTAGTCCTCGCGCATGGGGGGAGAGTCGCTTGGTGACGTTGAGACTTTGAGCGCGGTGAGCCACTTTACCCATCGTGCACCCACATGCCCGGGAACCACGGCTCGAAGCGGCGCGCCGTGTCTTGGGGTGAGTGGATGGTGGTTGTACTCGTACGCTAGCAGGCAGGACTGGTTGGGATGCATGGCGGTGGTGAGCGGGATGGACGCAGCGAATTGTGCCTGTCCGGCGTCGTTGGACTTGCTCTTTTGCGCACTGAGCAGATGCACATGCAGCGATCTTGCCCACTCGGCAGCTTGCGTCGAGCTCGACTCCTCGGACGGCTCCAGTGCGTCCAGCTGCTCGGACGTTTGGTGTGCAAAGGGATCCGCAACACCCGCTGCGAGGAGCACCGAGCGGAGGGAGGCGCCGCCCCAGACAACGTTGGCGATCACCGCGTTGCCCCACTGGATGCCTTCGGGCTCAGGATGCGAGTCGTACAGCTCAGAGCGTCGGTTGCCCGCACATTCGAGCGTAGCGACCACCTCGGAGAGTGCGAATTGACGCTGGAGCTGCTCAAGCGAGAGCACGCGTGGCGAGCGAAGGAGAGAGCTAGTATGCTTGTCATCCGTGTCGTCGGCCGATACCGTCAAGGTCCAACTTTTGGCACTGTCTGTGCCATTGCTGGTCACATCCTCGACACTGGAAGGCAGCGCGGACTCGTGGTTGCGGTTGAAGACGAGCTCGTTGGGTGTGATGTAGGCGTCGGTGAGCTTGCCCGAGAGAGGCTCTGTGTTGAGCGGCTGTGGATATCCGGCGTCAGAGTTAGCCATCTGCTTCGGTTGAGTCAATCTTCGAGAGCACGAGGACTCACGCTTTCCTGCCTCACTACCTGCGACATATTGACTCGACTGGCCTTAGCAGGGCTTCTATGGTGGTTCGAGCGAGAGGTTCTGCACGAAGCTGCATGCAGGTGGAGCTCCCGATGTGGTAGGGGGGGAATTTCTGAGTGTTAGGTCAGCGTATTGAACAAATGAAGGGGATTTGCGGGTTGACCGGGCAGCTTAGGTAACACGGCCTTTCGTGCGAAATCTGGGTGACGTTAGTTGGCGGTGCAGCGTCTGAACTCGTGCCAAAAATATGCACGCTGGGTGGCTCTGCATGAGCGCCGAGGGTGCGGCGTTTCGGTCCAGCCAAGCAAGCAGCGGCCCCAACGAAAAAGTCAGGCCATTCGAGAGAGCCGCACCAGAGCGGCGTGAAATCGCTCGCTCGCCCGCTCACCTCACAGCACACAGCAGCGTCAGGAAGAAAGTCGCGAGTGGCCACTCCAGCAGGCGTCAGCCCAGCAACGAGCGCTATTTCACAGTCCAACACGCTTGCTTCGACCAGCGTGTCAAGATCAACATTGCAGCTATCTTCTTTCTTGCTGCCCACCATCACGCCACACCATCACACCCGCCATCTACAACATCACATCTTCTCAATCATTCTGCGCACATCGTCAACACCATAATCGTGACCACTGGGCTTTCACACGCACCAACACCCCAGCTGGTCAGCACTTTCTCACCATTCGCATCGACATCCTTGCTTCGTTTTACTTCAGACACAATGGCACCGACAACCGCCAACACCCGCCCCGACATCATTGTCGTCGGCGCAGGCATCGTTGGTTCTGCGCTCGCCTACTCCCTCGGCAAGTCTGGCCGTAAAGTCGCCCTCTTCGAGCGTGACTTTGACGAGCCAGACCGCATCGTCGGCGAGCTCCTCCAGCCCGGCGGCGTACGTGCACTCGCAAAGATGGGCATCGTCGACACACTGCAAGATATCGACGCCGTTCCCGTCGAAGGTTACCACGTCTTCTACGGTCCCCGCTCCGTGCCCATCCCCTACCCCAACGAGAAGCCCGACGAGACCGGCAGAGGCGTCGTCAGCGCCAGCGGTAAGGTTGAGGGCCGCAGCTTCCACCACGGCAAGTTCGTCCAGTCCTTGCGCAAGAAGGCGCTCCACCAGCCCAACGTTACTCCTTACGAAGCCACCGTGCGCGACACCCTCAAGGATGCCAGCGGAACCGTGGTCGGCATCAGCGCTACCTGGAAGAAGGCTCCCGAGGGTCAGTCAGACGCCTTTGAGGTGCGCGCGCCGCTCACAATCGTCGCCGACGGCTGCTTCTCCAAGTTCAGACGCACCCACGGCAGTTCCATCCAGCCCACCGTCCGCTCCAACTTTGTCGGCCTCGAGCTCGAGGACGCTCCTCTGCCTGCTCCGCACCACGGCCACGTCGTGCTCTCCAAGAGCGGGCCCGTCCTTCTCTACCAGATCGGCTCGCGCAGCACGCGCATCCTCATCGACGTCGCAGGCGAGAAGCTGCCCTCCGTCGCCAAGGGCGAGCTGCAGAAGCACGTCAACGAAAACGTCATCCCCCAGCTGCCCGAACAGCTGCGCGAGTGCGTCGCCAAGGAGATGGCCAAGGGCCAGCGTCTGCGCAGCATGCCCAACTCGTTCCTCCCACCCAGCATGCAGGGCCAGTCGCAGCACGCACGGGGCGTCATCGTCGTCGGCGATGCCATGAACATGCGCCACCCTCTCACCGGCGGTGGCATGACCGTCGGTCTGTGGGACGCCGTCCACCTTACCGAAGCGCTCGGTGGCTCGGCCTGGACGCCGCTCGGCGGCGACGCGCCGGCTCGCAAGCCACTGGATCTCGCCAACTGGTCGAGCGTCACGCCGGCGCTCCGCTCTTGGCACTGGAACCGCAAGGGTCTGGCGTCGGTGATCAACATCCTGGCGCAGGCGCTGTACAGCTTGTTCGGTGCCGACGACGAGAACCTCGAGGTGCTGCGCGAGGGATGCTTCAAGTACTTTGAGATGGGCGGCGAGTGCGTCAACGGGCCTGTGTCGTTGCTATCGGGCTTGGCGCCGCGACCGATGCTGCTGGTGGGCCACTTTTTCGCCGTGGCGCTGTACAGTATCTGGGCGCTGTTTGCGCATCCGCGCTACTACGAGGCCGAGAAGCGTACACGCACACCCTCGGTGCTCGAGTACCCCGCGCTGGTGTGGAGGTCCATCATGGTCTTCTGGACGGCGTGTGTGGTGTTGCTGCCCGTGGTGTTTACCGAGATGAAGGCGAATGTTCCGCGACTCAGTCCCGCGGCATCAGCGAAAGGTGCAAAGGGCTCGCATCGTGGCTTTGTCACGGACAACTTTGGCCTCGTCAGCGCATCGATCTTGCTTATCGGCACGATTATGCTCTGGGGTAATACACGCGATCCTGCCACAGCAAGGAATCTCTCCAACTGGCTCGTGTTCCCTAAAGTTGCAGCTAGACCAATGTAGCCCTTGCCACTGCTTATTTGCTTCAAGTATACCCTCATCTCCCCACTCTCTACGCACAATTCTACTAGAAATGCACAGCATGTTGCTTTGATGACCACAACGATTGCCGAGTGATTCTAGGTGTTGACACGCGCCATCTTTTTGTCGTGGCCTTGACGACGCGCTTTGTTGCCCTGTTTCTCCTTGTGTTTGGCTGCGCGTTGCGAGGGTGCCTGTTTGGGAGCTCCCTGTGCTGTCTTGGTCGGTTGAGGATTGGGTTTGGGCATTCGGCCGCCTCGAGCTTTATCAGGGCCGAAGAGCTTTTCTTCTCGCGCGGCGTTGACTGATGCAAGGTGGTCGTCCAATTGGGCCTGGGACGCAGCTGCTAGCAGACGGTCTTTGCGCGGGTTACGATCCAGCATGATTGCCCACGACTCGAGCAGGTCATCTGACCATCCTGTCGCATCGCGCAGCTTCTGCCTCTCTGCACTGCGTCTGACCCCAGCATCCGAGCTAAACGATGAAGCTCCCTGCTCGACGTAGTGGCGCAACAGCATCCGTTCGCGCACCCTTGCCTCTGCATCGTCTTCGTCGTCAGACTGCGCACGAGTTTCACGTCCGTCTTCATCGAGGTCGAGCTCGTCTTCAACCCCCACGGTGCGCGCGGGGGCCGCAAACGGATTCCACTCCTCGTCCTCGTCCGACGACTCCGCTTCCGCACGCGCCAGAATCGCCGCTTTCAGCGAGGGCGTCAGCTCGTCCACGCGCGCCGTGCGCGCCGTCTTGGATGCAGCGATCGTCGACGCGTCAAAGTCAAACGCACCAAACACGTTCGCTCGCGACTTGACCAGCGACCTCCCAGCCTCGGATGCGCGAGCCTCCACCGCAGGCGCAAGATGCGATGTACTCGCTCGTGCTTCCACGGTCGGAGAGGCGGGAACGGCGGCGCCCTCGTCGCCTTCCAGCAGACGCTGGATCACCATCTCTGCATCCTGACCCATGAAAGACGGCTTGGCAAGGATGGTTCGAAGCCGCGCCACACCGTAGTGCGGCAGCACCGAGTCGACTGCCGCCACCACCTCGTCCGAAACCCCCGTCACCGCCGTTGCTGTCGGCGCGGAGGAAGATGGGCGCGAGCCGGAGGCCAGACGCTGCAAAGCCGACCACGCTGCGCCGCTAAATCTGGGCACCGACGAGGTCAGCGCATCGATGGACGACAATGTCTCTTGGCACGTGCGGTCATTGGTGAGCGCGGCAAGCACTTGCGCACGCACAGCCGGCCACGCATCGGCCGTTGCAGCCACGTCGAGCAGTGCAGTCGAGTTGATGAGCGCCGAGAATCCTCCTCGTGCCAGTAGCTGCTGGGTCACGGCGAGCGCCTGCTTGAGCTCGCCCGTCAGCAAGGCGTAGCTCTCGAGGCTGGCCAGCACGAGCACGAGCAGCTGCAGCACCTCGACGCGGCACGTCAGCCACTGTGCCTGCCAGCTTGCTGCGTCGACCTGCGCTGCGTCCAAACCGAACACGTCGCCCCCTGACACTGGTGCGCCTGCACCACCTGCAAGGCTGGCGGCATGCGGAAGCGTCTTGTCGTAGAGCTGGAAGCAGGTCCGCGCGAACGCGCCTAGCGTATCTGCGCTCTCCTTGAGCAGTCGTGCAGGACATGCGTTGAGGAATGCATACGCAAGCCTAGCGAGCGTACGCACCACCACCATCGCACTTCCGTCTTCGGACGATGAGCCTGCGACGCTTTCCAGCTGCGCGTGGAGTCCGGTGAGGATCTGCTGCGCGTTGCTCGCGTCGAGCAGACGTTCGATCACCCCCACCAGCAAGGGCGTTGCCGTTGGCGGCGTGACGATGGCGAGGTCGACGAGCGCGCCATGTGTGGGCACGAATGTTCTCGCGAGGGACGGATCGCCGCGCTCGATGAGTCGGGCGAGGATCTCGACGTAGCTCTGCGCATGCGAGTGAGCGTCGGCGGGCGGAACGAGGCTCGAGGCGGCGTGCACAGCCAGCGCGTGGAGAGACGCAGCAAACACGCGAGCAACGTCCGGACGCTGCAGCGTGAAGCGCGCCAGCTCCGAGATGGGGAGCTCTGCTAGGCAGCGGATGAGCTCGTGGGCTGGGTCCGTGCCGCTCGTCCCGTCGGCGGCAGCCATGCTGTCGAGCCGGCTACAAGGAGCGCGCTGGGCGAGAAGTGCAGGCGTTGAGATAGCAGCACTGCTGTGTCCGCTGAGAAGTCTTCAAGTGCGACGCGGGTAGCTCTCTTGCGCGATGGCTTGATCTATGCTAGTGATGATGATGGTGGGAGCTGGTGAGAAGGGTCGCTGTGACAGCTGTTCCTGGCCTTGGCTCAGTTTTGAGTTTCGAGCTTCGGCTTCTTCTTCTCGACGTGGGCCTGACGTGTGATTTTGTGGAGGGCGCATCGCCGATCCGCCGCTTTTTTCATTTCGCTATCTCATGTTTCATACCGAACCGGCCCTCGGTAACGCACTCGCACCGCCTCGTCTTGGAGGCTCAATGCACTCGTATAGATCCAAAGCAACACTTTGTCTGCCCATCGATCCGAGATAGAACGTGAATTCAGCAAAAGAGCAAAGTACACGACTGCTGGCGGGAAGTTTGCACCACGGCGTTGCGCCAGTGGAATGGTTTTGTGGAACGAAAGCCTCAGCCGCAGTCACTGGGGTAACAGGACTGCGTGCAAAGAGCAGGCGTGCCAGAGGCACTACGATCGGAGGGGACGATAAGTGAGCTTAGTCCTTCTTGGTGGAGACATTGCCAGTGGCCTTGGCGAGCTCGTCGCTGAGGCGGTTGTACTCCTGCTGCTGCTGCTTGGTCTGCTTCTTGAGCGTGTCTGTTCGAGTGCGACGTGTGATAGAAAGTGTCAGTGGGAGTTCGATGAAGGCTATGCGAAGCTTGCGTGCGACTTACCGATCTCCTGGAGGTACTTCTTCTCGATGTCAGCGCCGGAGCCAGCGGTCTTGGACTGTGCCGTACAAAAGGGGCGGGAAGGAGAAATAGCTCAGTGAATCTGGCCACGGATGAGGTAGACGCTGCGATAGGGTTGTACTTACGCCCTTCTTGAGAGCAACGAGCTCCTCCTGCGTGTTGATCAGGTCGAGGATGAGCGAGTAGGTGCGCGAGAGGATCCTGTGGGCGTGGAATGTTCGAATCTTCTATGGGGTCAGTCAACTCCACTGGGATGCTTTGCGAGCACGAATGACACTTACAGGCTGAGGAAGAGCGTGAACCCGGTGAGGTACATGTTGCGCTGGGAGTAGAACTTGCGAGCGGCGTAGTTAGTCTCGGTGCGCACGTCCTGGACGCCGCGGTTGTCGCGGGCGGTCTCGCCCTCGCTCATCACCTTGACCATCCTCTGCACGGCGTCGACGAAGAGAATCGCGACGAAGCTGTGTATCGTGGCGGCATCGTCATACGAGAGGAGGATAGAGTGTCAGCAGCTTACACTAAATCAATTTGTTACCAGGGGTGTCACTCACATGAATGTGATCTTGAGACCATATTGGATCTTGGCGACCACAGGGTTGGTAGCGAGGAAGTGGAAGAGCTTGCGCCTCCAGGTGAAGGGCAAGGGAACCTGGCAGAATTCAGAGCGGATAGCATGGAGAGCGGATGTTAGCGCTTGCTTTAAGATCTCGTGCTGGAGTCGACGCGCAACTTGAGAGTCTACTCACGATGAGGACCATGAACATGGACATCTCGAAGCACAACAGTGCAAAGACGATGCTGTAGTAGAGCGTCATTTTGTGTGATGCTATCTGTTGGACGTTGTCGGATTGATAGGGTCGGTGATGGGAGGTGGAAGCTGGTGAGGTCGAAGCTGGAAGCTGGATGGTTTTTTGGCGGGGCTGTGTTGCATTCCGTGTGGAGCTCGAGCTCGAACGGCGCGAGGCTGAGTGAGTGGGTGCATTGCAACACGGGCCATCTTCGTGCCTTCCGTCGCCCATTTTTCCCATCACCTCTCTCTCATTTCGCGCCTGGAAATCCCGAAAGAAAAGGCCGAAAAAAGGGCGCCCTGCTGCCGTCTGACAGCGCTCCACACCAAACGCACTCTGACGCAACACGACGTGGCGTGGGGGACCAACGGCGATAGCTGTGATCGCAGTATATTTTTGGCAAGCTTCTAGTCGCACGCCACACCATCACAACATCGTTCTCTGAATCGGTTTACTTCTGCACATAGACGAATGATGCTGCACAGCGACCCGAACGGTCCATGCTGCAAAGCAGTCGTACCGCATTTACGACGTCTTGCTCTTGACAAAGTCGCTGAACTGCTCCGTATAGTCGGCGTGCCAGCGCGACAGAGCCGGGCGGTCCTGGATCACATCGTTGACGTTCCACTCCATACGCGCCAGGTCCGTCTCGCGCGGCGTCTCGTTGTCGGGACAGAGGATGTAGAACGAGCCGGCCTGGATACGCTGCACCATGAATTCGACCGTCTGCTCGGGCGTCCAGGCGCCATCCGGCTTGGGCTTTCCGTCCTTGGCGCCCGTCAGGCCTGTATGCACCCACCCGGGAATGAGCAGCTTGACATCGATCTTGCTCGCCTTGTCTTCACGAAGCTCGTGAGCAAGCGACTCGGTGAACACCTTGACGGCCGCCTTCGAGATGTTGTACGCAGGACCGGTGCCCGGCGGCGTGGTGATGCCCTGCTTGGATCCAGTGTTGATAATGAGTGCTTCCTGGCCGTGCTTCTTCAGATCGGGGAGGAATGCCTGGCAGCTGTTGTCCAAGCAGGCAGGGTAGTGATAGACAGAGCAACGTCAGTTCGTGCTCCAGCAGGGTGGATTCGATCTGAATCTGGGGCGATCACTTACACATTGACAACGCCGTGAAAGTTGGTGCTGAGGATTCGATCCCAGCCGTCCGATGTAGAAGCCTTGGTAGGACCACCGACACCTGCGTTGGCCATTAGCACCGTCAAGTTGGCGCCGCCAAACTTTTCGAAGACGCTTCGGCGGAACAGCGATACGCTCGTCTGGTCCGACACGTCCAAGAGGCCCACGTAGGACTCGCCCTTTTGTGCCAGCTCCTGGCTTGCCGACTGCACACTCGCCTCGCTCCGGTCGCCGATCGCTACCTTCATACCCTGCGAGAGGTAGTACTTGGCAGCTGCAAGGCCGATGCCGCTGGCACCGCCACTGATGACGGCCAGGTTGCCAGCCTTGATGGCAGCGTGAGCAGACATTGTGTTGGCGTTTTCAAAGCTTTTTTGAGAGAATGAAGATGCTGCGTGAAGCTCGTGCGAACGTCTCGCTGTAGTGTAGATGCTTTGCTGGGGTTTCGATGAGAGCTAGATGCAACGGAGGCGGAGTCACCGAAATGACCGCGCCGCATTGACCAGATCGACCTTCCCGGCGGCACAGGCTGGGGTGGATAGCCGCGGAAGAATTACTCGTACGAGAGAATTGCCCTTCGACCCACCTCATCTGCTCAAGTCATTCCTCGGCGGTGCAAGGATCCGGAGCTCTGAGCGGTAGCTTCCAGTGAGCCAATATCGTACGGCAGACTTGCTGCTTGTCGGTTTGTCTGATGGACAGACTAGGGCATGCCATGTCGGCAATGGAAGAAGCCCTTTCATGACCGCGGTCTGCGGCGTGAAGCTCAACCTCGGAGGCTTTTCGCGTCACCGTCCAATTTCGCAAAGGCGGCCACGTGGCACGGCAGCCTCCTGCCGAAAAAAAGGGTCCGAGCCGCCAGACAATGCCATCCCGCAAACGCTCCGAGGGGCCCGTGATGCAGGTGCTGGTGGGCTCGGTCCCCTCACAAGGCGGGTCGCTTTAGCCTGAAGTCTTCTCAGACAGCTACCACCATCACCTGCCCTCGATATTCTGGTTGACTCACAATAGGCATGACGCTGGAACGGCGGCACGGCTCGCAAAGCACGGCGGGCATCGGCCTCCTGCAAAACACACGCACCGGCGATCCGTGGATAGGCCAGCCCAAGTACACTAAAGGCATCGTCGCCACCCTCTCGATCATCATTGCCATCTACGCGCTCACCACGCTTCGGTCCCGCTGGCAACAATCTCGCCGCTCCTACCTCACAAATCCCAGCGACGCCGGCCCAAATGCTCCAAAATCGCGCCCCGGTCCTTGGGCTCGAGCCGTCGCCGCCCTGCGTGTGCTGGCGTATCGTCGCCTGCCCAGTTACCGCTTGGGCCTCATCAATTTCAGGCTACCCGTACTCGGCGCGACGCTAGCGCTGAGCGCCTTCATGCTCGGCTTCACCATTTGGACGTTCGTCGTGCAGCCCTACTACCGTGTGGATCGCAGCTTCGGCAGTCCGCCGCTTGCGCTGCGCTCAGGCATGATGGCGCTCGGCCTCATGCCCTTCATCTACGTGCTGGGCTCCAAGGTCAACTTTATCTCGCTGCTCACCGGTGTGAGTCACGAGAAGCTTCAAGTGTACCACCAGTGGCTGGCTCGCTTCATGCTCTTCCTCTCCACCGTCCATGCGCTGCCCTTCATCCACCAGCCTTTGGCGGATGGCGGCGTCGAAGCCCTGCGAGAGACGTTCTTCTCGGACAGCATCAACACTACTGGCGTCATCGCATATGTTTGTCTGTTCGTGCTCTCGTTTGCGAGCATGACTGGCATCCGCGAACGGTGCTACGAGCTCTTCCTGCTCGTCCACGTGCCAGTGGCCATCATCTTTCTTGGCTACATGTTTGTACACTGCCAGGCCATGCTCACCTCGTGGAGGTATCTATGGGCTACGGCGGCCATGTACATGCTGTCCGTCTTCTTGCGCTTCGCCATGCAGCTGCGCCAAAACAGCTTCCTCACCCTTTCCAAGTGCCGCATCGAGGCTCTTCCCAGCAGCCTGGCCAAGATCACCGTCGACTCGACCATGCGATGGAGGCCCGGTCAGCACGTCTTCGTGCGCTTCCCGGGACTCGCACCACTCACCGCACATCCTTTCACCATCGTGTCCATGCCCGCGCCCGACGATCAGCAGCTCGTGTCGACGGTCGTCCTGATGGCCAAGGCACGCAACGGCCTCACTAAGCAGCTTTACGAGCTCGCCTCAAAGGCGCAGTCCAAACCCAACGCTCACACGCTTTCGGCGATTCTTGATGGCCCTTACGGACAAGATGCAAGCATTGCAAGCTACGATCACGTCGTTTTGCTAGCAGGTGGCAGCGGCATCACTTTTGTGCTTGCTTCGCTTCTCGAGCTGGCGTGGCTCTGGCAGCAGAACGGCGCAGCGACTCGTCGAGTCCACCTCGTCTGGTCGATGCGAGATGAACAAGCACTCGCATGGGCCCGCGAGCACCTTGTGGCTGTCCATGCTCTTGCCCCGCCAGGCTCGTTGCAAGTCTCGATCTTCATCAGCGACCCTGCCACAACGTCCCGCAATTTGGATTTGCCAGCAGCATGGGACTTGCAATGGGGCGTCCGTCCCGACGCTGCGTCGCTCGTCCGCGAAATGGTATCCGGCGCCACGAGTCCGCCATATTTTGAAGCGGGCGACATCGAAAAGACGCCGAACAGCCCAGAGCACGACCGAGCAAGCAGCTCAGCAACGGCGGCCGTCGTCGTGTGTGGGCCCTCCGGCATGGTCACGGACGCCTCAAATGCGGTAGTGCGCGTCCAAAGCGACATTGCGCGCGGCAAGCTGGCCAGCCTTCACGACCTCGCCCTCATCACCGAGAGCTTTGGCTTCTGAGCGCGGAAAGCTTTGTCGCCATGGCTACAAGCACGGCTTTGGCTGGCCAGACCGGCAGGCTCTGGATACTCGGCCAGTCGCTCGGCCTAACAAGGTCGGGCGTAGTCGCGCGCGCGCGCGCCTGTCTGAGGCGACTCGTGTGAATCCGCGTCGGGAGAGCTTCTACGCAGCGCGTGCGGAGCCTCGGACACGTCTCTAACCGCTCCGCATGTGGGCTGAATACAAAGCCTTGTATTCAGCCCCTCACGACCCTATTCAGCAGACGCACTTGATCGAACGAGCAATTACAAAATTCGATTTGGTCGGCTCGACTCAGCCATGGCTGAGGTGACGCGTCAGCCAAACAAGGCTGGAGAGCGCAGTTGCGGGTTTTTCGAGTTGGATTTTCCCTGCTCAAGTGCCTGGTCAAACATTTTCAAGCAGTTGAGCGGTGTCAGAGGTGCGGAAGGGCGACTTGTATATAAACCCCAGGTGGTTCCGCACGCATCCCCCCGAGTTCGAATCCGAATTTTCCGCCTTCCCTTCCCACCACATCCATCCGCTCGACACTCAGTCTACGCGATCCCTGCTGCTCTCGCCTTGCTTTTCGAGCCTGTATCCGCCCCAAGGTAGGCAGTACAGCTTGTTCTTGCATCTGGTTGGCATTTCATCCTCGCATCATCCTTGCCGTTAGGCTCCAGCATCGCCCAAGCCTTGTTGCAGCTTGACTCCGCATCGCCGCACGATCAAAGAGGTCTTCAGTGACTCGCCTTTGTTCTATCGCGACCGACCGTTGCCTTCATCGACGACAGTCCCGCCTCCGCCTTCCTATCTCGGGCACCCAGCAGCATCGACCGACCGTTCTGTTTTGTCGACGGGGGACATCGTTGTGCCTTGATTCTCCTTTTGCCTCAGACATCACCTTCATTGTTGATCGGCTGAACCCGTGCAATTGGAGTCGACTTTGGGCACACGACATTTCTCGTTTGCAATCGCATTCATTACCAAAAACTTGACCGGCTCATCACCAGTCATCCGCCGATCCCGGCCCCCCTTTGTGCCTTCTACGAGCGCACATAACTCCATCTGTCGCTCAGCCGCCGCCACCGGTAGCTTTGCCCCGTTTCTCCTTGTGAATTCGACGACCCTTTCCCGTGTGCACGGACGCCGTCAGTCTCGACACCTCGGCCTCCCGCATCGCATTCCGCACTTTGCGTCGCAACTCAGCGCATACCTCGCCGCACCTCTTTGACGCCCGCGCTCGCTCAGCCCGCGCCGATCCTTCCTCGTCCGATCCTCTGTCTACGTCCGTCATCTCCAACATCATCCAACATGGCCTTCGGCGGTGTCGCTTTGCCCGGTTCGGGTAGCACCAACGGTGCCAATGGCATCAAGGGCCAACCCTCTTCCGGTGCTCTGTCCAAGGGCAACGGAGCTGGCGACGATGACAAGAAGGTCGCCAACGTCGGCAAGGACGCCGGTCTCGACCAGGGCATCTCGGGTGTGCACGGTATCGTGCCAACGTTGCAGTGAGTATCTCGTTCCCCCTGACGATCGGCCTTCGTCACTCCAACGACGGAGTGCACGTCGTCACTACGAGTCATGGTCTGTGGAGATTGGTAGAAGCTATATTGACACTCGTCCGGTCCCGCCGCTCGTAGAAACATTGTGGCCACGGTCAACCTCGAGGTTCGCTTGGATCTCAAGACGATCGCGCTGCACGCACGAAACGCCGAGTACAATCCCAAGCGATTCGCCGCGGTGATCATGCGTATTCGCGAGCCCAAGACCACGGCACTCATCTTTGCCTCGGGCAAGATGGTGGTCACGGGTGCCAAGTCGGAAGATGACAGCCGTCTTGCGAGCCGAAAGTACGCGCGCATCATCCAGAAGCTCGGGTTCGAGGCCAAGTTTAGCGAGTTCAAGATCCAGAACATTGTCGGCTCGTGCGACGTGCGCTTCCCCATCCGTCTGGAGGGCCTGGCGTACAGCCACGGTGTGTACTCGTCGTACGAGCCCGAGCTGTTCCCCGGTCTGATCTACCGCATGGTCAAGCCCAAGGTCGTTCTGCTCATCTTTGTGTCGGGCAAGATTGTGCTCACCGGTGCCAAGGTGCGAGAAGAGATTTACCAGGCGTTCAATCTCATCTTACCAGTGCTGGCCGAGTTCCGCAAGCCCTGATCGGCACGATCGACCTCTTTCTAATTACCCCCACCATCTCAGCAGCATCAACTCTCGTTTCTCCACGATCCTCCCAATCATCGTCACCATCCAACGCCACAATCAACAGCAGTATCGCAGCATTCAAATCTGAGGCTCGCAGTGGATCAAGGCGAACGGCTCGACGTCGATGGCCTTGGTCGCTGTAGCCTCTTGCCTCCCTCCCGCTCTCGCAGCCCTCCGCTCCATCGCTCTGTGCACTCGTTGTGACGAAGCGCCGGACGGTGGGCATAGACCCTCGTGGCGCTTTGCGCTCTTTCCCTGGAACGTCCGCCATCGTAGGCATGGGAATCCCTCTCTGGCGTAGCCGCAGCTCGAAGCGCTGATCTCTGCGCCCCCGCTTGTGCCTGGCTGCTACGCCGCTCCACTCACCTCTCTCGACCGAACCCGTCCGTCGTCATGCTACACTACAAAACCCCATATCCAAACTCATCTGTACTAGTACCGTTTAGCCTTTTTGCAATCAAGCAATCTCAAGTGCGTCGCTTTGTGCGGCCCGCCGTTTGCGCATCTCATTCAGTCTCGTGTCGTTGTGCTGTACTGAGGTCAGGGGTGGAGCAGGCGAGTTCGTGAGCATGCTGGTGCGCGGAAGGGTGCTGTCCACTTTGCTCGCCGTCTGTTGTGGCTCAGATGGACTGTGACAGTCAGTGAGCACACGCGGAGAAAGGACTTATGCGAAGTACGGTTCGATTGGAGCGGTGAGCCTTCAATCCGAGTAGATAAAGTTGTATCGGGAGAGCAGATGGGGGATGGCCGCGAGCTGTGGTCCGTAGCGTTGCGAGTTATCGTAGAGCTCGAACAGCGGCACTGCCAACAACTTCATATTCTTAGGTACCGCCAGTACCTCTGCACGATCATCCAAGATCAGCACTCGTTCGAGCGAAGTGGGGTGGTGAGGGGGTTCGACTTACTGGTGGGTGGGATTGTGACGAGGAAGAGTTTCTTGCATTCTTTGGGCTTGGTAACGTGCGGTGGTGCATATGGATACTACAAACAACACACCGCTTAGTCAATGCAACCATGTGCAGAGAGAAGGGGGGGAGCAGGGTGCTTACCATGAATGTTTCAAAGTTGGGTCTCCACCACTGTGCGAGGCAGTCCTGAATCTCCCAGTCGCCATCGTCCTTGTTTCGTCCTTCGCCATTGGGACCAAAGGATGCCGGATCGCTTTCGACCGGACTCAGTCTCTCGTCCAATCGTGCCTTCATACCCTCCACCTCATCCTCCCCTGGCTTCAAATAGTCTCCCGGCCTTAGAACCCCGCCACAGATCACAACCGTGTCAGTTGGGGCTTCTTCTCCGTCGACATCTCTGGATGGTTGGGGGCACTTACAGCTTGAAGAAGGCGTTTGCAATTTGGAGCATGAGCACATGCGGGTGTCCGTGCTCGTGCACCACCAGCACCGCTTCGACCGTACGCCTCATACCGAGATCCTCATAGTTGTTCTGGAGCCGCTGCAGCCGCGCTGCCACCGACGGGTCTTCTTCCGGCTGCGCCTCCTTGGTGGTAAACGTGAAGGCCGTGACGGGATGCAGCGTCAGTGTCTGCGACATGGTGGACGATTCGGCGTGTGGTGGTCCTCCAGAATACAATGGTGTGCGTGTGAGGCTTTGCCTTGTTGTACCTCTGCAAAGTCGACGCTCGGTGGCTGTGTTGGTGGTGGGGCGCGAAAGAGTGGGGACGTAGGTCGGCCGGTGGAGAAAGGCGAGGAGGTGCATCCGATGAACCCTTGTCGGTGCTGCATTTCGCGTAGAAGAGCGCCTGAGCTTCGAGACACGGGAAAAGCGCGCCTTTGATTTGTTAGACCGTCGCCGTGATGACTGAGATCGGGTCGGTGGCTCTGTCGTGCTCGTCCAAATTGGGCTGCAAGGAAAGGCGGTGATTTCTGGCCGAAAATTATGAAAAGGGCAGCCCAGAAAAGGGAGCCAGAAAAGGAAAAAAAAAAAAAAAACCGATGATGCAGCTGCAGAAGCCTGTCAGAGACGCGAAGCCGATCCACGAGTGTCGAAGTGTGACGGCGCGGATTCACGTCACGACGCCTGACGAGGCGCCGCGCCCCCCCCGCCTCCACCCAAATCGCGTGTGCCCTGTGGGGATGTGCCTGTGTGCATTCGCGCATCCGCGTCTCCGCATCTGGCCAATCCATCCACTGGCAGCCCGATTGGCGCCCCCAATCCATCCATCCATCCACCCATCCATCCATCCACGCACGTATCCATCGTTTGCTCCGCCACCTCATCCATCCATCACACGGTCGCACACTCCCTGCCTCCAGAAATTCACTTCCACCGACCGGTCCTTCAACTCGACACAGCCATGTCGTCCACTCCTTTCAAGGGCTCACTCAAGGCCAAGCGTAAGGGCGAACTCACCGAGATCGCACAGGCGCTCGGCATCGGCCTCGACCAGTCGCAGAAGAAGGAGGAGCTGGAAGACCTCATCCGCGAACACCTCCTGAGCCACAAGAACCAGTACTCCTCCGACGACAACTTCCGTGGCCTCATCGACAGCCTCGACTCGGGCCGCAAGCGATCCGCGCGCTCCAGCAGCGTCAACGGCAACGCGTAAGTAGAGCGCGCCCTGAACAGCCAAAAGACAGCGCCAAGTATCAACCACTGACATCTGTCCTTACTTGTGCTTGAAATTGACAGCGACTCGGATGCGTCGGACTCGCCCGAATCTTCGGTGCGCTCGCCGCGCAAGCACTCGCAGCGCCCTTCGAACCTGGGCACGCCGTCGACGCCGTGTGGCGCGAGCGCGTCCGAACTGGCCACGACGGTCAAGCAGCGCGGCCTGAAGGCGCGCAAGTCGCTCGACAAGCTCGTCGACTCGATCCAGGACTCGGCGCGCTCCACCGCGCACGAGCTCACCTCCGAGGTGCAGGACGCGCAGAGCGAGGTGGCCGCCAGCCTGCAAGCGGTCCAGGGCGAGGCGGCCAAGCGCTACCGCAAGGCCAAGAACGCGGGCAACAAGCTGTTTGTGCGCACGCGCACGTGGCTCAGCGATGCGCACAACCTCGTGCGTCTGCTCATCGCGTTCGAGGGCATCCTGCTCGTGCTCGCCACGCTGCCCACCACGTACGTTCAGCTGGGCAGCCGCGGCCCGCACATCCCCGTGGTGAATCCCAAGAGCGGCATCAACGGCTACCTGCCGCACTGGGCCATTACGCTGCCGGACCCGCGCGCGCTGGTGAGCGTGGCGTTTTACCGACCGCTGGTGCTGTGGGCGGTGTACAGCGTGCTGGTGCCGCTGGCAGTCGCCCACCTGGTGACGTTTGACCGCCGCTCGCAGCCGTCGACGTACTCGTTCCTGCTGGCGCGTCTGTCGGCGCTGGTGTTCCTGGCGCGCGTGCTGCCCAACAGCACGCTCACCGCGCTCGGCTTGCCGGCTCCCGCCGTGCTGGGCGTCGCGGCGGGCGAGGTGCCCGAGTCGGCACTCATCAGGGGTCTCCGCTCGCTCTTCTCCTACGACTACGTGCTCGCTCACCTCGGCGTGGACCTGCAGATTTGGGCCACCGCCACCGCGTTCGGATTCGCCCAGTACGAGGCCATCGCCATCCGACCCCGCGCTGCCTGAGCGCAGCGAGTGTTTCGCCCTACACGCCACGGCCTGTCTAACGAGATACCCGGCAGGACCGTGCTTTCGGTTTCCCACCCTTCCTCCCTTCCTTCCTCCGTTCTCGACTGTATCGCGACCCCGAACTCCTCTTTCTGCTCCAGTCCTCACGCCGCGGTTCTTTTTTTATTCATCTCTGGCCGCCTGCGTGGCCAGGATGTCGATTATTTATATGTATGTATGTATCGAGACTTTCCAAGATCCCGCCAATGGCCAGTTTTGTAGCCTGCGCCAATGTACGTCGTGGAGGGGCGTGGTGTGGTATCAAGCTGAGGACGACTGTGGTGCGGAGGGCGAGAGTTGCGCGACGAGGTTGGCGAGCGAGACGTCGGTGGTTGGTGGATCCGACGAGGGAGTGCTGCGTACTTCGCGTGCGAGGGCTTTGGCGCGTTCCAGCGCCACCTGTTGGATGATCGACGGAGGTAGCGAGCCCTCCCCACTTGGCGCCGCCTCAGAGGGAGATGATGACGATGCTGCGGGCTGAGTCGCTCTATCCTTGCCCAGGATGGCCTCGAGTTCAAGCGCTTCAGGCCCCACCACCCACCTCTTCTCCAGCGCCATGTTTAAAAGCACCGAGACCGCTGCCTGCAGTTGACGGCTCCTGAGTTCTTCGTCCTGCCTCTCTCGGAGCAGCTTCAAGCGTGCCTCGATGAGCGACGGATCAGCTTCCTCCGTCACATCCCCACTCCCCAGCGCCCCACCCGTATCTGACGAGGAATTTCGTTGTTGGTCGTCGAGACGTTCGAGCTGGTCGAGGTCGATGCCAAGGACGTGTGCCATGCGCTGGACGTGGTCGCTGAGCTGGTTCAGCGCGTCCTCGGTGCGGTCTCGCTGCTCAGCCTTCTTGCGCGAGCCGCGGTAGGTCTCTCCAAGAATGAGTGCTGCTGCGACGAAGAAGAGGAACCCCTCGGAGATGGCGTTGGCGCCATTGGCGATCGCCTTGGCATCGTTGAGCGGCCGCACCTTTTGCTGCACGCCGTTCGGAAGCAAGTTGGTGCGCAGTGCCATCTCGGTCCGATGCATCCTCTGTGCAAGTGATATGCAGATCTGTAGACCAAAGCGAGTAAAGTCAGCGAGACAAAGGCGTCAGCAGGAGACTGACATTAGGGTGGTTGCGAAGGCAGGGTTGGGGGGCTTACTTTGCGGAAGGTCTCATGCTGGGCGGCCTGGCTCTTGAGTTGCGTGGCGATGGGTTTGGCAAGCGTGCGGATGGCCAGCGTGGCGATCTTTGCTGTCGCCATGCTGCCGAAGAGATGGTTTAGGGATGGGCGAGGAGGGGCGATAGGGGAGAGTCAAGGTTCGAGGTGGAGGAGGAGGCCCTGCTTCAAGGCTTCTCGAAGGGTCCCTGCGAGCTGCCGTGGCGGCCGAACCGTGCCCGACTGAGCTTTGCGATTTTCCTCACATGTGGGAAATTTAGGACTCGACATGGCAAGCTAAATCGCACGGTCCGGCGACTTCCGGAGTGCAGACAGATGCAGCCGCTTGCACCCGACCTAAACGACCCCACCGCCGTTGGTTTCCGACGCGTGCCGAGTGCGGACCAAGCGCAGCAGCGTCGCAGTCGATCCCCTTTGTCCAAGAACCAGCCTTGAGGGGGCAGTCTATGAAAAGCCAAAGAGAGGCAGCCGCACTGCGCGGATGATCCGACGAGCATCGGAGATCTTGAGGTCGCGAGGGTGAAGCCTCCACATGCATCGCAACGTGCTTAAACGGGCAAAAGAACAAAAAAAAGGCACGGCACTGCGCTCTTAGCGAAAAGTCTATTCTCGAGGAAGGGCGGGCCTGCACATCTGGTTTCGCAGCAATTCGCCGGTGCGTTGCTCTTTTGCTCTCCTGGGCCTTTTGTGCATTTCGGTTGTTTTCCTCGGCCGCTCTGTCGGAGACCGACGACTTCCACCCCGCACATGATCCGATCGCGGCGAACTGCCGATGAAGATACGGTACTACGGATGCCGGACGGCTGTATTTGGCTTGGACCGGGTCAGTGCACTGCACCGCGCGGAAAAGCTCGGACCGACAACGTGCGATGGAATGAGCTTTGAATTGGAGCTCGGCTGTAGCGGCAAGCAGTCTTAAACGCAGCTGCACGAATCACTCAGCCGGTGCGCAGCCTGCCAGCCAGCTCGATAAATTTCCAGGCGATTCCTTCGCGCTGCATCGCACAACAATCGAGCCACTCATCAACGCATCTGAGCTTGTTGCGCACGTTCATCGCTCCAACCATCCTACTCAGCTCTGCGTCATCCTTCCGCTTCACCATCACCCTCGCTGCACTGCGCCCTGGCACGTCTACTTAAGGCCGCGCAGACTGCCCGCTCTGTAGAAGCACCACCCCACCACCCCCACCACCATCACCATCAGATCGCACTGAAGCCAGTCGTGTACGACGGACCATCACCATGCCGCGCAGAGGCAATCTCGGCGGTCACCGCGTGGTGATCGCCTCGCTCTTCTTGCCGGAAACGCTCCATTTCACCGAGCCCGAGTTCGAGTCCGCCCTCGCAGAGTCGCCCGAGGAGTCCACCGCACCCCCCTCGCCCGAATCCATTCCTAACGATGCGCCTCTGCCCCTCCACGAGCTCTCGTCCAGGCTCGCCGCTTCCATGTCCATGTCGAGCAACAGCAACAGCAACGATCGCCAGTCCCGCACGGCGCCGCTGCCTGCACGCACGCCCAAGAACCGCCAGCCCTCGTTCACGGATACGAGGATCAACATGAGCGAGCTCATGTACGAGGCCGCCGCCGTGCCCAGGCTCGACATGCGCGATGGTCCCATCTCGGGTGCATCCAGCCCCCTCGCCAACTCGCGTCGCGGATCCATGTCCGAACACACTACAGCTGCCGGCGGCCCCTCCTCTGGCCCTTCAGACATCCCCGTCGCCCCAGCTTCCGATCATGGTCGTGCCGCCACACTCGCAGACCCTTCCGCTGCCTCTGTCTTCTCCACCTCGCCTCTACTTGGCCAGCCGCTTGCCGATGCTCCACCCGCAGCTCCCAAGAGCCGCCGCACGAGCTTCAACACCAATACCAGCAGCGGCACCGCACTCGCCCCCGCCGCCAACATCCCCGAGGGCTCAGGCACACGCACCCCAGGCGCAATGGCTGGCGGCAAGCTCGGCATCACCACTCCTCTCAGCATCATCTCGGACCTCGCTGCCAGGCGTGGTGGTCCCATCCCACCGCCCAACACAAACGCAGACAGCGAGAGGCACCATCCCTTTGGCTCGGGCGCCGTCACTCCCAAGGCAGGCTCACAGACTCCCGGTGTCGCGAACCGTCCACCAGGCCTCGCCCGTGCTTTCCCCTCGTCTTTGAGCATGACCAAGGCGACTCCAACAGGCACCGTCTCGGCCGGTCCAGGCCAGCTGCCTACGCTCAGGAGCCTCTCGTCTGCAAAGCCCACCGTCGCAGCATCGGGTTCCAAGACCCCGAACCTGCCTGCAGCATCGCGGCCAGGCCGCACCACCACCGCCGCCGCCGGTGGCACCGTCAATGACCACGGAAGGGGCGCCATCGCTTCGCCCGTGCAAACTCGCAGCAGCGCTTCTCTGGCCCCCGAACGCCCTTCGTCGCGCGAGCTGCTTGGCCACGCCCGTACGCCGCGCGAGCGCTCCGTCGCCTCGTCACCCACCGCCTCCATCAGGGGCCGCGTGAATCAGCACGCAGCCGGACCCTCCAGCGGCCCTCCTGCAGCCCCCTCATCCGTCTTCAGCCGCAACAGGAGCTTCCGCACCGCCGGCCGTCGCGCCCACGCACGTCGCGCCTCGTCCGCCAATCGATCGCAGCTCGGCCGCCGCACCTCAACCGCATCGCTCGACACCGTCGCCGACGACAGCGTAGATGCGGCGCTCCCGCCCTTCGAGTTCGTCCCCAACCCCTCGGCCAATGGCGGCCTCGTCAATGCGGTCAAGAGCATCGAGCGCGAACGTCTGCGCGCAGGCAAGCTCTACGTCGGCACGCCTGGCCTTTCCATCGAAGGAGGCTGGCTCGGCCCTACAGAGCGGCGCGAGCTCGAGCAAAAGTACATGCAGGAGCGCTCCTCCATGCCCGTCTGGCTCGAAGACGACGACTTTGACCTCAGCTACAACCGCTTCTGCAAGCAGATCCTATGGCCCACCTTCCACTACACCTCGCCCACCTCCAAGGGCCTCGACAACGAGCACGAGGCGTTTCAGGCTTACTGGGAGGTCAACCGGCGCTTTGCCGATGCCATCGAGGACGTTTACCAGCAGGGCGACATCGTCTGGATCAACGACTACCATTTGCTGCTCGTGCCGCAGATGGTGCGCGAGCGTCTGCCACACGCTACCATCGGCTTATTCGTACACATCGCCTTCCCTTCGTCCGAGATCTTCCGCTGCCTCAGCATGCGCGAGACGCTGCTCAAGGGAATGCTCGGCGCCGACCTCATCGGCTTCCAGACCCACAACTTCTGCCGCCACTTCCGCCAGACCGTCAGCCGCATCCTCCAGCTCGAAGCCACCCCCAAGGGCGTCCAGCTCGAAGGCAGCTTTGTCACTGTCGCGCCCTTCCCCATCGGCATCGACGTGCGCAGCCTCAACGCCAAGCGCCGCGATCCCGACGTGAGCGAGTGGGTGGCGCAGCTGCGCCAAAAGTACGCCGGCAAGCGCATCATCGTCGGCCGCGACAAGCTCGACTGGATCAAGGGCGTGCGCCAGAAGCTGCTCGCGTTCGAAGCGTTCCTCGACGAGCATCCAAAGTGGGCCGGTCAGGTGGTCCTCATTCAAGTCGCGCTCGCCACCACCGAGGAGAACGAGGAGATCGGCGAGGCCACGGACGTCGTGTCGCGCATCAACAACAAGTACAGCACGCTCACCTACCAGCCTGTCGTCTTCCTGCACGTGCAGGACATCACCTTCAGCCAATACCTGGCGCTGCTCACCGTCGCCGACTGCTTCCTCGCCACGAGTCTGCGCGAGGGCATGAACCTCACCTCGCACGAGTTTGTCGTGTGCCAGGAGGTGAGCCACCGCCCGCTGGTGCTGTCCGAATTCACGGGCACCTACTCGGGCCTGCGCGCGTGCATCGGCATCAATCCGTGGAACACCAAGCAGGTGGCGCACGCCATCCACAAGGCGCTCACCATGGACGAGAGCGAGATGGTGCAGCGCTGGACGGATCTGCACCGCGTCGTGGTCACCCAGACCGCGCAGCAGTGGATCACGTCGCTGCTCGGCCATCTGGAGCGTGCGCATCTCGAGCAGGAGCGGCTGGAGAATATGTTTGTGCCGCGTCTCGAGGTGGCGCAGCTCGTGTCCGAGTGGCGCGCCGCACATTCGCGACTGCTGCTCATCGATCTCGAGGAGACGCTGGTGAAGCACGACCCGCTGCTCGCGCACGAGCAGGGCGGCTTCCGTCCGCCCGAGTGGCTCTTTACGCTGCTCAACGATCTGGCGGCCGACGGCAAGAACGTGGTGTACATCCTGAGTGGCATGGGCACGCACGACCTCGACCGCGTGGCGACGCGCATCGACAGCGTCGGCTTCGTCGCCGAAGACGGCTGCTTCGTCAAGCACGCCGGCGAGAACCACTGGAACAGCCTGGTGGCGCCGTTCAATCTCAAGCCGGTGCACGACATCCTCAGCTACTTTACCGAGCGCACGCCCGGCTCGTACATCGAGGAGCGCGGGGCGTCCATGTGCTGGCGCTTCTGGAACGACACGCTGGGCGACCGCAACTCACACGAGGCACAGTGGGCACGTCGCCAATCGGCCGAAGTGGCCAACTTAATCCACGAGCGCTTCTCGCACTCGCTGCGCGTGGTGCCGTGTCGGACCAACTGTCTCATCCTGCCGCGGCACGCGAGCCGCGTGGCGGCGGTGCAGCACATTATCATGCAGATGAGCATGGTAGGATCGGTGGCCACGGGTGGCAACGGCGGTCAGGCATCGGGAACGACGGCGTATGCGTCTGGGCACAAGGTGGGCGAGGTGGCGACAACGAGCGATGCGCCGCTTGAGAGCGCTTACAAGCAGCCGTCGAACTACTGGCCGATGCCTACGGCGCACAGCACACGTGCGTCGTCGCCGGTGGTGCACCACTCTCCCATGCGCACGCATGCTGGATCCGTGTCGCACCTGCCGCACCATGTGCACCACACGCATACGTTTGACTTTGTGCTTGCACTCGGCCAGGACGAAAAGCTGCTCGCCTACGTCAATACGCTCGACCTCTTTGCGCCCGTCACATGCACCACGGTCGACCTCGACAAGAACAGAGGCACCGAGGCAGCCTACTTCCTTGCGCAGGACGATGTGCGCGAGGCACTCGACGAGATCGTTGGATTCCGCGCACGAGACCTCAAGTGGAACCATCGCTGAGCGTCGGCAAAAGCACGCAATGTCAACATGACCAAATCACAATGGTATCGTGTGGGTGTGATTGTGATTGTGAGAGAGTGAGTGGTTTTAGCCCACAATCGGGTCTTTGCGGGAGCCACGAGGAGGCTCGAGCACCTGGCATTGTGGCCTACGCGAGTAACCGCGTCATTGTTACACTTGCACTTTCTGGCAACAATCGCAGCACGGGAGGTTGACATCCGAATCGCAACCCGGAATGCGAAGACAATGATCATGCTCAGCCGACGCGGCTCCCCACCGCACAATGAAGAATGATGGAGATGCGAGTTGGGTCAAATAAAAGCGATGGCATTGTTAGGGTGAGCTGGCATTGTCAGGGTTCGCTTTTCGCCGATCCTGAGAGGGTCTGGTTGGTGGCTGTGACGGCATCTGGGTTTGGGTAGGAGGAGCGGGTAGATACAGTGGGATCGACAGTGCACTTTGTGAGCTTACCCCAAGTTCATCCGAGATGGCGAGATGTTGGATGGGGCCGACGATGGCGAGGCAAGCAGGGTTTTGGGTTTGACGATATGCAAGGGGTTGGGTAGGGGTTTTGGGACGGAGGTTGAAAATCCACACGAATCACCGCTCTAGCGATGTTGGTGTGCGTGAGGATGCATGCAAGCGAAGCGCATGCGAGTGTGCGCTGGACAGGTCGACGCCACTTTGTCCGAGCTGCCAAGGCAGCACTGCGATGCCCCAACGCAAGCCAAGCAATCCAAGCAATCGCACCTGGTGCCGGGGGTGTGCCAAGGTGGGTGCAGCTCGGACTCGAGCGCGTCTTGAGAATCTTTCATGGCACAAAACCAACGCTGAGACAAACACTCCCCCCGAGCGCGCGCGCGCGGACAACCCGTTCCGAGGCCCCATCAAGCTTCAGGCGGAGACGCAATATGACAATGGCGGCGCTCAACGATGACAAGATCCAGATGCACTGCAGGACCGATTCGACGCATCGAACATGATTCGCACCGCCAAAGGCCAACGTCACTCGACAGCTTTCCACGACGCACCTCCGATGGCGGAGAACAACATCGCGGAGGCGCGTGCGGCTTTTGGACGAAAAAATTGACCGGGATGCGGTTGCTTCGATCCGTCGGATGGAAGCAAACACCCGCCTCACATACACCGCCACCGCGGTCGACGTACAACAGAGTCGGCAGTGTTGCGAACCGTGGGCGAGCGCGTGGATCTGGCGCGTGTACTGCCCACGCCGTGCCCATCGGCGATGCGAGGACGTGCAGCTGCCTTTCCTGCTCGACAGCAAAAGGTGGCGTCGATACGCATGCCCGGCAGCCACACCGAGGCCTCGCGACCACACCGAAAAACGGACTCGGCAGGGCCAAAAGGGTCAGAGCGCCAAAACGTTGTGCCCATCGGTCCACCTGGGCGCGATCATGCAAGGAGACGTCGGCTGCACGTTCGCTCGTCCATGGGGCCCGCACCGGAAAGCACCGCGCACGACGCCATCAGCACGCCCAAACGCAGCAGGCGGCGATGCGGCGTACAACCAGGTTGTCATGGATATCAGCATCGGTTGCTGCCATTGTACGCGCTTGGACCTCGTTCGCCCCATCGGCGCTGCTTCCAATTGTGATTGCCAAACATGCACACACACACAGACACCCTCGGGTCGCCAAACGTGGTGCAAGGCGCGCGCGGTTATGCTTTCGAGGGGGGGTCACGCGGTCTCTGGCGCGCAGAACGTGCACGGCAAAGGCGGACCACGCCAGCCGAGCAAACAAAAGGGAGCGAGTGCGCCTCGCCAACGCTTCCCGTGTAGCGACGGTGCCAAAGCGAGGCGATTGTTCGCCTCAACGGAGGGCAGGGTGGCAGTGTGGCAGGGTGGCAGCACCCGACGAGCCTCATCGGGAATCGGTCGATTTGGTAGTCCAACCAACGGCACTTGCCAGATCCAGCGTCCATCCCCATGCCCACCCCTGCCGCCGTGTTGAGCGGTTGCCACGCTTCAGAGCGGAGCTTCAAGTCGAATGGCGGAGTTGCAACTCGCTTCGCCGCCACGATCCTCGTTTACACGACGTTCGCTGTGGCCAAAGTGCCTGCAGCTCGCCAAGATCCACACGCGTCGCTTGCCCCGCCTCGATGCGCGTCGACGCGCAGCTGCAGCTGACGAGCAAATCCCGCTCTGCCTCGGCGCCGCTCCTCTCTCGGCGCTCCGCTTGGACTGCCACCTCGCCTGTGCACCTCGACCCGCTCGACCGCTTGACCCGCTCGCGACGCTGCAATTTACGCGCTGGCTGTGTGCGTTTGTTTGGGGCGGGATCGGCCCAGAGTGCCACTTCGTGCCCCAACTCTTCGTGTGGACCCCCGCCACGTTTGGTGCTCCGCCCAGCGCGGCTCCTGACCATCGCAGCTAAGTGGGATCACTGAGACATGGGGTTTACCGATGCACTTTGCGCTCATCGTGATGGTCAAACTCACCATTGGCCGTGTCGCAAACCTTGCATTCCTGCTGACACCGACAGCCGATCGGCGTCGCGACCTGTCCAAACCCACTCGTCGCGCGCGCGTTGTTTTGACCCGGCCCGGGCGGAGAGCGTATCCATGGGTGCCTTGGCTGTCGCTGTCCCAATCGGATGCGCCTCGAGTAGGACACCCGCTGCTGTGTCTCGTGTCTCGCCTAGTCGCTTGATCTGGAATGCGCCCGCAGCTCGAGTGCGGACCTGCAGCGCATCATGTGCTCGAGCCTCTCGCTTTTGCCGATACATGGCGCGACAGCTGACTTGTGACACCCACACTACTCGCCGTTCCTACAATTCGCGCCGCGCTATGGCCTCCTCGCGGTGGGAACGGGACGGGACGGCTGTGGCGAGACAATGGTCCAGCCGATGAATGACCTGCCACCCGCACGGATGGGAGTTTTTGTGGAGCCGACACCAACGCCCGGAGAGGCAGGAGCCGGAGCGATCCGTGCTGAGCCCAAGCACGCTTCGATGGGCGGTCGGGATTGTTGGATCTGGATTCTGGCAGATCTTAGGCTGGCGACGCCATTGTGCTGATCGGCAAGATGGAAGCCGCCGCACGAGCGACCGTGCCCACCATCGAGAAAAAAAAGTCACACCGAGGTCCAAGCGTGGGTGCGGCAGTGCAGCGGAAGTGTACGAATATTGCCAGGCGAGAGGATCCAAGCGGTGGCGTGCGAGTCAAGACCTACCGCGGCTGAAGACCAAAGCCCGAGCGTTCAGGCTGATAGCGGCGAGACAAATAGCTGGTGACACGCTTGACTGCCCGTCGCCGATCGTCGAGGGGCCTTGGCTGGCTGCGGCCGTTGCTGGGTGTGTCGGCCACGAGAATCGCGACCTCGCCTCGCTTAGCGCTTCCAAAAATTGCCAGTGTACCACTCGGTTTGAGCTCGCGGAATGCACTCCCCTCCGTCCGACTTTTTGTTTTTCTATTCGCGGTCCATCCGAATCGGCGCTACCTCCTCGGACTCCAATCGCCAACGCCATGCACCGACCTAGCCTAGCCTAGCCTCGAGGCCTGGGTGCTCGAGATAACTATAGCAATCGACCTGGACTCCGAGACGTCAGCCGAGATGGCAGCAGATCGTTGGTGTCGCTTTGGCCCCGTTCCATCTTTTCCACTGCAATGTTCTGCCGCATGTGCGTGCGTACAATATGAGCGAGCCTTCGAATGCCACAGAGAATGTCATGCTTGTCTTGCACGTCCGCATCGCCTCCAAGGACGCATTGAGCTAAAGAGCCCTGACGACGCTATTGGGCTGAGATGGTGCACAGCGAGTCGTGGCGTGGGTGGAACACGCGGAGCTCCAAGCTGTGCTGACGCCAGGTCGATCGGGGAGGCGGCCTGCAGACGCAGGTAGCGAGCAGCTGCATGCAACTTTCTTTCCCCTCCATGCATGCGTTCGCGCACGCTGCAGCCGCACTGCAGCTTCAGCCATGAGCCACGAATTCGGACCTGAGCTTCTTTCGATTTCGCATGCGATTTTCCTTTTTCCTTTTTCGCTTGCATTTTCCTTTGGCGCCCAGTCGCGGGGGTCAGAGTTTATTGCGACGTCTCTCACCTGCCCTTTTCGACCAAATTCAAGACGAGCAAGCAGGAACCCGCCAGCTGCACACCCATTGAAGCGAGTCCGGTCGCAGCTTCGACGCCGCCATGTTTGAGCTGGGCGGCTTCTGGCGGAGGCGAACATACTATCGCTGGCGTGTGCCTCCTCGGACTTGGCGCATGGCGGTGACGCAGCCCCACTATCTCACACGCACCACCTACTGCTATCAACCCGTATGCGGACATCTTGATCGCAGGGTCAACGTTGATCCAGGAAGAACGGGGCGTGTTGCCGCATGATTCGAGTCAAGAAGCGTGTGGGCGACGCGAGCATCGAAGCGAGAGAAGCCGGCGACGTCGGACGTGGCCATCTGAGACGGACGGTGATGCAAGATGGAACCCACGCCGGCGCGAAGCATGGTAGCGAGCCGACACGACGATCACGTCAAGATGGCCGAGGTGGAACGCCGTAAGGTTCGCTGCTGACCGTCATGGTTGTCGGCGACCATGCTGGACGCCGCAGCGCGTTGATGTCAACCTGACGTCGTCGTGGCATGACCATCGTGCTCGGTGCGGCCCGATCGAGCCGGATTTTGATGCGATCCGGGCGTGGGCATGCAGTTGCCAAAATCGGCGTCACCGTTGCTGCAGGCGTCGACACTGCTCTCGGCTCAGAACGCCGACTGCTCCCATGCGAAGAGCAACGTGGCAGCCGCCTCCAAAAAATTAGAAAAAAAGAAAGAAAAAGAAAAAGAATGCAGCGTTCGCTTACAGCCTCTTCCAGCAGCCGCACTCTAGCCAAGCTACATTTCGCATAGCCAAGGAAACAAGAGCGCTGGAAGAAGCATCGCCAAGCCAGTCGCAGTCAGGGGTCTGGCTGTCCGATGACAGCTTGTTCAAGCTCGGCGAGATGCTCGCCTTGCCACGCGGAGGGCTTGGCAGCATGAACAGCAACCAAGATCGAACGACGGCGTTCCCGGCCCCACGGGCAGCTAAATTTGACGGCGTGGGACGATCCACCACGCCGCCCTTGCAACGTCAGAAGGCCAGCAAGCCAAGTCGCGCCTCCCGATGGCGACGCGGGAGGTGAGAGGGGGAATGATTGAAAAGCAGAAAATTTGAAAGTTGAAATCTCGAAAAATAGCGAGATTCGTGGGTCGGAGACGGCATTGTGTCGTCGAGATGGATTGGCAGACCGGAAGCGGCGCAGCTCGAGTCGAGTCGCTCCGCATCCGCGGCGCCAAAGTGTGAGGGTGGAGATCCAATTCGACCCTGGCTGGAGTAGCCCCGACAAGCCACAGCATTGTACTGTCAGGCTGCGTTTGAATTCGGGGGATTTGCATCCTGGTCCGGGCGGGCGGGTACAGTTGCGTCGCTCCCATCGCGTTGACGTGTGCAACGGCATGCACGGCGTCAACGGAAGCGATCCGAGTGGCAGAGGTCCCGTAAGGATCGCGTCCAGCGTTGTAGCCTCCGAGCTGGCTTGCCGAGCGGGGGCCGGCCAAATCCTGACGGCCGCCGTCGCATGGTCGGCAGAGCCACGCTGTCGGGGGTGTGCCGTGGCGGGCCGGGTGAATTGTGGCTCCAACGGATTCCCATGGCGTTGCGCGTTGCGTGGACAGACGCCTCTCCTGTCAACCGTGTCACAGCTGTTTGCGGAAGGTCCGTCTCGACGGCAGGACGGCCGAGAGCATGAGCCAGAGCCAGAGCCAGCCCGGCGTGCTTGCCGTATCCGGCACACCTGGCGCGCGTGCTTTGAAAATCCTGCGCGGCAGCTGGGCGGCAGGCGCACCGAGGCTGTCCAGTGAGACCAGCGTGCATTTCCGCGCATGCAACCAAACCAACTCGCTCCCACACCAAGAAAAGAAGAAAGGGGAAAAATGATAATAAAAATAAAAAAGTCAGCAGCCGCGTTGCTCAGATGGGCACCACGCCTCTTTGTATTATGCTGATTGAGTAGGTAAGATTTAATAAAATCAATATTGAAAAAATAAAGATGAATTTTGAGCTGCATCCCAGCCTTGGTGGGGTCAGAGTGCCCTGGATGCCAATCCAGAGACAGCCGTTGACTCCGCCTGGGTGCGTGACGCGGGCGCAGCGCCTCGACCTTCCGTTTCCGTTTGCGTTAGGCCAGCGCCTCAGCGGTGCGAATCGAGCGTTCGTCATCCATTCCTCGCTCCCACACCCGCCTCGGCGGGGCTCTTGGCCCTCGCGCTAACTTTCCCGCTGTTCCTGGTAGCTTGCCCGCATGACTGAGCCGATTCGGACGGACTGCAAGCCGCCTCATCTGGCCTGCCCTGCCCTCTTGGGTCACGCTCCCTCCATCCGCCTGTAGGTTCCCACACGCTCCTGGCCGTGCCTAGCAGCTTGTCCTCGGCGGCTTGGCTTCACGGCCTCGTCCGCGTTCGCATTCGCATTTTTCGCTTTCGGTTTCTCGCTCGTTCTGCTCCTCCTCGTGCTCCTCCTCCTCCTCCGCCGCCGCCGCCGCCACATCTCCGATTGCCATAGCCTGGCTCGCCCCATCCGGGCTACCGTCCTCGCTGGGTGCCGTCTGCTGGTGCATGCCGTGCCTGGGTTTCTGATCCCGTTAGTCACCCAGCAGCCATCGTTGCAGCTCGCCCTACACGACATGACCCCCAGGCGGCTTCTCCCCTCGCTTTGCTCAACCGCCTAAGCTGTCCATCTTCACCCAGCTACCGTCGAGCCGCATCGACTCCTCCTGCTGCTCCTCCCTCGCCGTGCCCTGGCTTGCTTGGCCTGTCTGCCTGACTTTTTTTCGCTGACGCCCTGCTGCGTGCCCTCCCCTCCCACTCGCATCGCAGTCCATATACCCTCATAACCTTGGGTGCCTCATCCGCTCAGCCTGCCGCTGCCCATTCGATCCCATCCTTGTCGCCCGTCGTTGTGGTCTCTCCAACTCACCATCACCATCTCCATCCTCGCTGTCGCTGCCTACGTCCACATCGACAACCACTACTTTCCCACCACCTTCATCGACGTACCGACCACATCGTCCCACACTCTCGTCCTCGTCTGCACCTGCAGCGGCTCTACGCTCTTTTCAGCCCGTACCAGCACAGAAAGTCCTGCATACCTCTCGATCTCTCATCTACCGCTTCAGCACTCTTACCGACCGACCAAGATTGCTCTAGCCCACCATCGAGGCTCCCATTGCGACATCGTACTGCCTGCCTACCTGCTTGTTCGCCTGATAGAGAGCTCGCTCCACGTCATCCAGCAACAGTCGTGCCCGCCCTTGACTAGCGACCTCCCTTGCTAGCCTCAACCCCAATTGGCCGTCTGCTGCACGCTCACGACTCGCTTCGCCAGTCACCATGTCGTCGGCAAGCGCAAACCAGCAGCACAAGAACCTCATCGGCCACCGCATCGCCGAGGGGCGTCTTGAGCTCGTCCAGGTGCTCGGCCTAGGTGCCTACGGCGTTGTCTACCTCGCACGAGACCTTCACCAGCACCACGGCCCCTACGCCTCCACCTCTTCACACCAGGCCTCGGCATCGCTCTTGGCAGCCAAGGAGGGTCACGCTTCCGGCTACTATGCCGTCAAGTGCCTCAACAAGGTCGGCCTCGATGCTCGCCAGCGTGCCTTTCAGCGTCGTGAGATCATGCTCCACACCATGGCCTCCAGTCACCCCAACGTCGTCAGCCTTCACCGCGTCATCGACGACCCACAGGACCCATGCGTCTACGTCGTGCTCGACTACTGCCCCGATGGCGACCTCTTCAGCATGATCACAGAGACCCAGCGCTACATGCTGCCCAGCGCCGTCACTCGCGCCGCCGAGGCACAGGGCATCGAAGTCGCCTTCACCTCCGAGCGTCTCAAGATGGACGCCCTCATCCGCGACGTGTTTGACCAGATCCTCGACGCCGTCGAGTTCTGCCACCGCATGGGCATCTATCACCGCGACCTTAAGCCTGAGAACATCCTCTGTCTGCGCGGCGGCGCCAAGGTCGTGCTCGCCGACTTTGGACTTGCAACAGGCGACAAGACCAGCTCCGACTTTGGCTGCGGCAGCACCTTCTACATGGGCCCCGAATGCCAGGGCGGCATCACTCGTCGACTCACCAGCTACAGCACCGCCGCCAACGACGTGTGGTCGCTCGGCGTCATCCTCGTCAACCTCATCTGCGGCCGCAACCCGTGGAAGCAGGCGTGCCCCGCCGACGACACCTTCCGCGAGTACCTGCGCAACCCCGACTTCCTCAAGGAGATCCTGCCCATCTCGGACGGCATCAACTCGATCCTCAAGCGCGTCTTCACCTTCCGCGCCGAGGCACGCTGCTCCATCGCCGACCTTCGACGCATGGTGCGCAACGTCGACCGTCTCACCGCCACCTCGGCTGAGATCAAGGCACGCCAGCAGATGGCTCGCCAGGCCGCCGCCGAAGCACATGCCGCCCGCCAGGCCGAGAAGGCCGCCGCCGCCGCCGCCTACCGCGAGCAGCAGCGCCAGCAGCAGGCTATGTTCGAGGCCGCCCGCGCCGCCCACGCCCACGCTTACGACCCGGCCACCAGGGTCGTCCGCCACGTCGTCGCCGCCCGCAAGCCCGAGTGTGCCCGCGTCGCTCACCACCCGCAGGTCGCCACCTTCGACAAGATCTCGCAGCCGGTCGTGTATGCTGATGAACATGCAAGCTACGTGGCACATGGCGAGGCCGCCACCATCGACGATGACTCGGCAGCCTACGAGAACTACTCGGACTCTGAACTGGACAGCAGCAGCTGCGAGGGCGACGGCTCCTTCTCGCCATCGGATGCACCCGACGGCTCCGACGAGGGGCGCCACCAGCAGGCCTGTGTGGACTGGTCGCGCCACCCCATCGCCCGTCCGGCACAGGATCACCTGGACCGCGGCGATGGTTCCAACTACACGAGCATGAGCGATGTCCACGCCACCGGCGCGGGTGTGGCGCCTTCAACAGCTGCACGTGCTGCGATGGTGCCGATGCACAGCTCGACGTCGATGGACGAGCGCGAGGGCCAGTCGGACGACTGCTCGAGCCGCAGCGGCAGCGGCGAGTCGCGCCGAAGCTCTGCTTCCTACACGGGCCTGCCGCCTACGCCGCAGTTTGTGCCTCACAGCGTCGAGGAGAGCGTGCAACGTGGCGCCGACTACTCGCCTACGCCAGCCAGCAAGTACGCTGCGCCGGGTCAGGTGAGCGTCGTCTGCGGTGCCGATGAAAGCCTGCTGGTGGGCGGCAAGGCATCCACGCGCGGTCTTCCGGCGCGCTGGCTGCAGAGCCGCTGGGACCAGGACGCGGCCTCGCTCGCCAAGGTGCAAGAGACCTCGGCCGTGCTCGGCAGCTACGCAGGCGGCAGGCAGTTTGCCAGTGTCCCCTCTCGTCGACAGCGCCCGGTGGGGCTGGGTCACCATGGTGCGCATCCGCCCATGCCTGCACCCTACTAATTTCCGAACGCCTTCGCCATCTCGAATTCATAGACAAGACGGCCTTCAGTGCCCTCTAGCTTTCTCTTCCCCTTTCGCTCCTTTGATTCATTGATTCCCACACTCCCTCATTCCCAGCCCCTCGACTCTTGGGTCGATGGTGGCACCTATATCCCGCCGTACCCACATGGTCGGTTGACTCCCCTCGTCGTTCTTTGACCAACTCGTCTCGCAGTCGTTTCGTGTCGCTTTCGTTCGCACATCGCCTCTCTCTCTGTATTTGTCTCTTTCGTCTTTGCCCATGTATAGTATCACACTTGCCTGCACTTCGCCCCGCACACTTGCAAATGGATTTGTCTTTCGCTTTCAATTTTTGGAGTGCACTTGGCTGGCTGTGGGTTAGTGTGGCGGTGGATAAAAACATCCATGGGCGAGGCGAGAGGGTATCCGAAATAGAAAGTCACGGTCGCAGCCTCAGACGGACCAGACGGTAGGTCTTGGCACCACATCGAAAAAAGTTCCCTTCGCTCCGAGCTGCTGTCACCTTCCGGATCTCGGAGGTGCTCTCCAGTGGGTCGACTCGGGGCTTTAGCGCGCCTTGGCATCTGCAGGCATTGAGACCTGGTTCCCAGTCTGTGTATTGGAGCCTATCCGAAATCGGGGATGAGGATGGGATATCTGGGTGAGGACAAGGGTTCTAAATTGAATGAAAAGGTGGCATGTACCGTCGCCGAGGGACGGGCAGGATAAACAGGGTTGTAGCGGAGACGAGCGGACTTTTGTGCTTGTGCTTGTGCGCCGAAGCAGGAGGAGGATGGACAGCTATGGTAGAGGGCGTCTTTGGCGAGGGAGAGAGGTTTGTTTGTTCGCTCGCGTGGGAAGGAGGGGTCGGAAGCACATGCAGACTTGAATGCCGAAGCGCTTCAGCTGGGCGCGGTGTTTTAAATTTTCGAACAATCCGGGAGCTTCGCATGCTGCATCGCACCACCGAGTGCAGGAGGCCTAGACCATGTCGGCTCCTCTGCATGGCCCTTCACACAACAACGCTCCGGGTACGAGCTGGGCAGGGGCGGATCGTGCAACCCGAAGAAAAGAAGTCCAAAAGACATCACACGACACGGCCGACACAGATGGCACAGATGCCACAGTAGGCACAGATGGGTTAGGTGGCAGTTGGTGTTGGGCGGAGGTTGCACTAATTCGAGGCGCAAAGTTCCACTCTAGCCTCCCGCGTCCCCACACACACACTCACGCCTCACTAAATTGCACGTCCCGAAGGTGCGTCGGAAGTTGCACTTTCGCCGAGCAACGAGCTTGGAGCTGCGCTGTAGCACAGGTGTGTCTGCCTCCCGTGCGAGGCGTTCCCATTTCGGCTTGCACTGCCCAGCCCCACAAGGCCGTGTTCCGAATGGCAGCCACGCCAAGAGTTCATATGCTGGCAACGCTGTCACGCGGCGTGGGTGCGGAGAATAAGCCCCGTCTCGCCTGCATAGCTCCAGCTCTAGAGATGGCGCGTGCATGGTGTCCCGCAATCTTGTTGATACAACGTGGCGCGCTGCGTTTACAACGCTCCTTGCAGTGTCGCGCCTCTTCCATCGCTGCTCAGTCCATGTCTATACCGCGTGGCGTTGACCTGCAAGCGAGAGCTTCGCCACTCGCACGGAATTGTCGCATCAGCAAAAAGCGCATCGCAATGGCGTATTCAGCCTCCGCCATCATGCGTCCCACCGAGGGTGGATGACCCCTTGCAGCGTGGCTTCCATCGCCTAACACCTTCCCACGACACGCCTTTACGAGCTTCCGGGCAGCCCCACAGCCCCACAGCATCGCGGCGACGCCGGGCGTGGGATTCATGCGCGCCCACGGGCGTCCCGATTCCGATCGAATCACTCACGCCACATGGATCGCTGCGATCGCATCTCAAAGACCCCTTGCTTCCCAACACGCCGCGATGAGCACCGAATCGGAACGGATATATTGTCGACTTGGGTACGAGCCATGTATGACTAGAGCACCCACGCTCACCCATTCCGGGATCACGAAAGGTCGTTCCACGGATCGTCGTCTTCGAAATCGGGCGCTGCAGGCGTGGCGTCGATCCGGGTTGCAGATATCTCGGGCGCCGGTGCCGGTTCTGTGGTCGCCTTGTTGTTCGCATCCGACAGATTCGGGGCAATGAGATCGTCGGACGTCCCGGCATCTGCTTGAGACCCATCTCCGTCGGCATCTTGCGTGCTTAGTATCGCTGTATCTTGTCTCGGTTCCATGCTCGACTCGGGCTGCTGTCCAACAGCTGACGCCAGCGCGGCATGCCATGCATCCGCCTGGGTCTGCAGAGTTGCGACTTTGGAATGCAGCAGATCGGCTCTCGTTGCGTCTTGGCCCTGCGCATGCGCAGCAGTGGAGCGACTCGATCCCGACTGTGTGCGTTCCGACGGCAACACCAGTCCCACCTGGGCTGCAGACACGCGCTCCGTGTTCAGCCGACTCGCATGTGCGAAACCGGCAACAAGCGCGTGTGACAGTCCCACATACGCTTTGCGTCGCTCTTGCGGCGTTGAGGCGTCCAGAGAACCTCGTTCGAACGAGGACAGAAGATCTTGCCCCGTGTGCGTGCTGGTAGTGGGTGCAGAAGACCGCGCGAGAGTGAAAAGCGCATCGTCCGAAGACAGAACGTCCAGATCAGATAGGATGTCGTCCAGCGTAAGCGTACGTAGCTCCGTCGCCCCAGAGGGGGCTGATGTCGCAGCCATTGGTGTAAGATGTGTGCGGGGGTGGTGGTGTTCTGAAACAACACCAACTCCACCCCGCGAAATCCTCAACCCAACACGCCAACCTCGGATCTCGGACATTCTCGCCTCCACGTCCACTCCCCACACCACAGCCCAAAAGCACCTTGGAGCTCGTATTGCGACCTCAACCTCAGTTCCAACACATACGCGGCGAGCCAGACACAACAAGTCAGATGGAGGTCGAGAGAGAATGCTGCAAAGACATTGCGTTAAGGTACAGATGCGGAGGGGATGCACGTAAGTAGCGTTGTTATCAGAGCGGGCGAAAACAAGGCCCCATGACTCTAGGCGGGTATCATGACCGGTCAGCCATGGTGGCATCACGACCATACAGAGCAGCGACAACCGAGTGCGGGCTGCGGGCGCATTAGATCTTGAGTTCGCGGAATCCGCACACCTCGGCGGGCGAAGGGCGCGGGCTGGAACTCGGCGGCTCGTCGCCAGTCACACGTGCGCGCGCACGGCCGACCTTCTCGAGCTGACGCTCGCGCTTGCGAGCCTGCGCCGCATCGCGCTTCTCGCGCGCCGTGGGTACACGCCGCTTGACCGCAATGCTCGACTTGTTCGGTAGGCCGTCCTTGCGCGGACGCCCGCGGCCGCGCTTGATGATCTCGTACACGGTCTCGCCTTCCTGCGCCTCATCCTCGGCTGTCGTGCTTGTCGCTATCGCTTCCGCTGCCGCCTCAGTAGCCTCCGCATCCGGCTGCGAGTCGGGCGGAGCATTGATGTCGGGCGATCGGCTTTGCGAGCGTCGCTTCGGACTGCGGATCATGCTCATCGTCATCGCATCCGATGATGCAGCGCGCTTGCTGCTCAACCTCTCCGTGCCCGGCGTGCTGCCCCGCGACCCACTCGACGCCTCCGGAGACGCACACGCCGTCGTGTCGCCCCCATCGTCCGTAGTGGCCGTTGTCGAAGGTGAGTCGCCTTCACCACTGCTGTGCGTCGCCGACGTGTCCACCGACGAAGGCGATGTGGCACGCCACCGTCGCATGTGGTCCGGGAGGGGCGTCGGAGCCGCCAATGTGGATCGGTCCGCCGCAGTCGTCGATGCTTCGCCTGGGGATGACACCGCCTGCAACTCTGCTCCGACTTCCTCCTCGTCAATGATGGTGTCCTTCTCCACCAGCAGTTCCACCACATGCGCCCAATCATTCAGATTCTCGCGCAGCAGACGACGCACCTCTTGCAGGTCGTGGTCTCCGCTGATGCTCTGCAGGACCATCTTTTCCTCGGTGGTCGGCTCCGCGTCGTCCTTGACTGTGCTTCTGCTGTCTGCGTCGCACGCCGCCGCAGCCGCCGCAATCTGCTCTTTGATGCGTGGCAGACCAGAATGCGGCCCGTCGAGGTTTCGGATCGAGCTGTAGTGCTCCCAGTTGTGATAGGCAATGTAGAGTGGGCCGTACGCTTCCGGTGGTTGTTGGAGCGCCGAGATGCTCGCTTCTTGTGATGATGTGGATGTGGATGCGGTCGCCTGGCTGGATGTCGCGTCTTCTGCTTCCGTCGTTGCCCCTACCTGGCCGGCATTGGACGAGGACAAGGACGCAGATGCATCTGCGCTTTCGACTTTGGACACCTTTTCGCGCTTAATCTCCTCGCGCTTCTGCCGACGCCGTTGGCGCTCGGTGAGTGGGCCGGCATCTGTGCCTGCTTCGATGGTGTTTTGCACCCGAAGTCGCTCCTGCTCCTTGGCTTCACGTGCCCGTAGTGCCTCGGGCGAGTCGTCGACGCCCTCGACCACGTATACGAGCCCCGGCTGTACGATCTTGATCTGCTTCTGCTTCATCTGCGCAAAGGCGTGCAATTCGAGATGACCGCCGTATGTCCCGTTCTCTCGCATGAGGCGGACGTACTCTTCGAAGGGCTTGTCGTCCACGAAACCGGCAAACTTGTCGGGACGCTCGGCAAGGTGGTCACACGTCTCTTGGCGCAGCTCTGCGTGCCGGCCTGGATAGCCGTAGAGCTGGTCGGAGAGTGCCCTGAAGAGGCAGTTGCCGTCGCCTGTCGTGTTGGCGGCATACAGCCCCATGCGCTTGAGCTGCGAGTTGAGATCGCGCTCCACCTGCTCCGGATCGTCTAGGGCATAGCTGTTTCTGGCGCGGCTGCTGCGAGTGATGCGCTCGTTCTTGAGCGTGGCGGCTGCGCGGTTGCTGCGTCGGCTAGGCCCCGCCGCTGCGGCGCGCTGAGGCCTCCCCATGATGGCAGTATTGAGTGTGTGCCAGGTCGATGCAGAGGTTGACCTTGTCGTCGGTCGCTAAGGGGGTTGCACCTCGTCGTCTACGTGTCCATGAAGGGTGTCGATATGGGTGGAGATGCTCCTAGGTCTGATGGGTGACTGCGAGGGCGAATGCTGAGGAAGGCACTTGATGAGGTCGAGCTGGCGCGCCAGCTGGGTGGTGAATGCTGATGGCTTATAGAGGCGAGCCGATGATGGTATCGGGGCGATGATCCGAACGCGACACTCTATGTACGCGACGTATATGTCCACGTCCTGGGCGACAGATACTGACGGCGGAAGGCGCGAGAAGCCACCGACGTTGCGAAGCGATGTACGGGACGACGTCGCGTGACGTGGTTGCTTCACGAGACGAAGCGCGTAGATGTGTCGGCTGTGGTCACCACAGGAGGCGAGATGAACGGGGGCGGGATTGCTTGACTTGCCCAGAGTCGCTGCTCGTTCGAGTGGGTGCAGCGCAGATGACGATGAAAGGGGCGCTAGGGTGGCTCGACGTCGGGCGACGAGGTATTGCTAGGGTGCGAACGAGAGGGTCTCTTGCGTCTTGCTCCAACGCCAAACGCAGGTTACGCAGGTCAGCCGGAGGTGGCCAAAATTCGACGGCGCATCTGTCAGACGTGTCGTGCGCGATCCAGCAAGGCACAGACGCCGCTCTGACTCCTCACACGCCCTGACCCCCCCACCGCAACGCAACGCGCAGCAGCAAAAGGCCAGGCAAGGCAAGGCAGCCTCTCAGGCTCAATTTCGACTTTTTTTTTTCTGCCTCAGCACAAGCCAGCAGAGAGAGAGACAGAGAGGGCGAGAGAGAGAGGAGTTGAAAAATTCCGAAATTTGTGCATGGTGATGTGATTTTCGATTGGATTTCAAACGAAGCCCACTGGTTGCTTGCTTGCTCGGCCTGGACTTGCAGATTGCCTCGCGGCCCGCGGCCCTGTCTCGTCAGCGCGTTTTCTCCCCACCGTCTGAGATGGCCATGCAGATCTCACATGTCGCCCTGGCTCGGATCAAGGCTGCAGCCAGACAAGACGTCCTCGATGCATCGCTCTACCATCTCGGCCAGAGCTAGATTGGGCAGGCAGAGTCTGCGGACATCTGCCACGATGCAGTCGACTGCGCTCGGGCAGGGCCAGCCTTCGTATGCTGCGTCCTCGTCGGTGCAGTCTGTATCCACCAGGGTCTGCTCCGTGTGAGCGGTTTGCGTGCCAGATGTGGCCATGTCGGAGCTGCCGCAGGAAAAGCAGCGCCAAGCTTGTTGGCTCTCCTGACTTTGCCAACCATATGCGACTTCGTGGGGAGCGAGATCGACAGCAGTCCCCATGCGCAAGTTGATTGAGGGCCCACCAGAGCTAGTCTCCTCGCCAGCAGCGCTGGCTTTTGGAGCCGCCGGCATCGTCTTCATCTCCACCAGTCGCTGCAGGAGGCTTCCGTTTTGAGACTGATTCTCGTCCTTCCGCTCTGACGTCGTTGCTTGCGTCGGCATCACAGAGCTTGTTGGCCCAGGAAGCTTCGCCGATGGCATAGGAGGCGCACGCATGGTGCTCTCCGGCTATCGATTCGGGTTCGCTTGGAAGCTCGTCAGACGTCCTTCTTCTCGCGCAAAGTGCCGATTCAAGTCATGACCTGCACTTACCTCGATGAGACCAAGAAAGAACGCCTTGTCTTCCTCTCGTGAGAAGTGGAGCTGCATGCGATGACACTGAATGCGAACCGAAATCGACCCTTGAAGCACGCTGCTCAATCAGGCCGTCGTGTATTCTCTCTCATGCTCAACATACCTTGGATGCATCCAGCTGGTCAAGATAGCGGATCCCTATCACCAGACCCCGATGCGCTGTTTCGACAGCACCCAGGCGATGGTCTGTATGGTAGTAGGTCCTGTTCACGCCCACCAAGTCCACATCCTCCTGAGGCAGAGACATGATTTCAAGAGTAGCCCTGCTCCTTCAGCATGCGTACCGACATGTTGCCGCTGATGCCCATTTCTCACCAGTATGATGGCCTCCCGCGGCTGAGATGCCGTCTCCCTCCTCACTGGCTCGACGCGCTCTACGCAAGTCGAAGGCACAACGAATCGTGCTTCAGATTGGTCGTCGCTCGTCTTTGTCGACCCGCATTCCACAGTGATGCGCAGCTGACGATCGTTCGACGGCTTCCAAGATGTTGCAGAGCTGCTGCCCACTTCTTTGCTCTCAGCTTTCGTAGACGCATTGGGGCTTGGCTGTGAGAAGACCACCCTGCAACTGAGGTTTTTGCCCGAGAACTGCTGCCATGCGATGTTGTCACCACCGGACACCGAAGCTACAGTCTGCGAGCCTCGCAAGAACTTGTCAAGGTCAGCCGCCCAAGTCAGCGACTCGGTCAAACTTGGCATGGTAGAGGCATGTGATGAGACGATGCCGATGATGCGTGGCAGAGCCAAGAGGAAGCTTCCTGCTGGACCCTTCAGAAAGCGCGAGGGCACAATCCAGGGCCCAATCGGTCTCTTGCCCGGCCGATTCAGGCGGATGTTCCTCGGAAGAATCTCGCGCGAAAAGATGCTCGTCTCCCCGCTCAGGCTCGAAATTCGCCTCAAAGAATTTCGAACTCGGGCACCGTCGCTCAAACCCTTAGGCTCTGGACTGGACGAAAATCGGCCGGCCCGATGAGGACACGGCTGAGCCGACTGGACCGGAAGCTCTGCAGCTGTCGGGCGATCCGAACCACATGGAGCCTCATTTTCTCAAGCTCCTTTCTGGGCGCAGCCGATCTGGTCGAGGAGGGGTGGACGAGGGCGCGTGAACAGCTCAGCCAGCGTGAGAATGGCAGCGGCTGTCGCTCCCCGGCTGACGATCGAAGGTGCTTCGTTGGAGCCTGGCAATCGGCGAGCGCCGAGACACGGGGGAGGAGCCTGTGGGAATTTTGTCGACGCATCTGCGCGACGCGGACAGCCGAGTCGCTTTCATTTCATCTGCGGGCAAAATGAGACCAGTGTGGGAGTCTTCAAAGCCACAAGCCTGGTGAAATGATCGAGACTCGACGCGAAGAGCAACCCCAGATTTGAGGGTCAGGGCACGCTTGCCTTTTTAGTCCATTTGACCCGCGGGCGTGCCGCTGGCGCGTTCTTGCGACGTCTCTGGAGCGCTTGGCCGTGGCGGCGGTGGTCGTCGCGCCTCGCTGCCTCTAACTCCTCCACCTGCGGTGGCGGATGATCCTCTCGCCCGACCATGCCGCCGTGCCCGGCTCCCCTCCCCCTCTCGACATGAAGCTCGAAGCCTCTGCCCTCCTTTCCTTCACACCACATTCGCATCCCTTTCCACTCGCTCGCGCCCATTACAACTGATCTGCACTACGCCCACACTACGCCACACGCTCCTTTGCATCTCTGAAGCGACCCACACGACGCTCCCTGCTCCTCGGCGTTACTCTCCCTTTGCCGATTTTGGCTCCGGTAGACCCTACCGAGTTGCTCATTACTCGACAGCTCGTCCGAAAAGAAAAGAGGCAGAAAAGAAAATCAACGCCAAAAGCTGCGCAGCACGCCAGTCTCGCCCTCTCGTTCCCCGCCTCAATTTCGCCGGCATTTCCCATTTTTCTCGCTTTTTCGCGACGCGAACGATCCAGTTACGCATCCGTCACCCTGTGCTCCACTGCTTTATTTCGGCTCTTACCTTCCGCAAGCCTCGCCGCAACACTCCCACCGCCCTCGCTAGTCCTTCCTTCCACTTCTTTGACTCCTTGCTTCGCGCCCTCGCAAGGTCATTCACCATCACCACCGTCGTAACTCAAGCCGACACAGTCATCATGGTGTTCCAAGGTTTCGAAATCGAGTCGAGCTCGTACAACCCCATCAACCTCAGCCACGGCTCGGCTGCTGGGTCGCTCCCGATGGCAGGCGCAGGTGCTTGCAGCAAGAAGCGCAAGGCGTTCGACGACCTCGACTCGTACGCCGAAGCTACGGGCGACTTCCACGTCCGCCCGAAGCTCAGCCTGCCGCGTTCGGCCGGTTTGGTGTTCAACGGCGATGCGCAGTTCCACCCGCTGCCTGCCGACGTGAACCAGGCGTTGTTGGCGCAGCTGGGCCACAACCCCTTCACGGGGTCCAGTGCGGCGGGCTCGAGCTTCGTGACACCTTCGTCGACGTCGAGCTCGGGATTCCTTGCGGGCCACGAGCACAAGTCGTCCAACGGCCCCGACTATTTCAGCACCGTGGCGCCATCGCAGTACCCGGACGTGGAGCCGTACCCGTCCACGTCGCCGACGTCGACCTACGGCATCCTGGGCCCCGCTCCCGGCAGGCACAACTCGTTTTCGGACTCCAATAGCATGGATGTCGACTATGGGAGTAGTGCCAGCTCTCGCAGCGTGCACGGCCCGCAGTGCAAAAGCATCCCTCAGCTCTGTGTGCGCTACAACGACGGCACGGGCTCCGAGCTCTGGGCCACCTGCCCCGACTGCGGAGCCTGCTCCAAGGTCGAATCCAACGCACCCTCCGCCAACCTCTGCTATTCTCCGTGACCGGCTTGTGCGCCGCTTCTATCCCATGTAGCCTTGCGTGCCCCCCCATCCGCTCCTTTTACCCCTTTTCGTCAGCAGCGTCTTCGTATTCCCTCAGTCCCAGTGCAACCTCGATTATGTATTTCTAGCTGTCCCTTTCATCCTTAGCTCGTTTGTCCGTCTCTAGTCGTGTTTCGTAATTCGCAGACATTTTTTGACCATGCAAAGAGCGAGGAGGCGTGGAGCCTTTCGACGCCCCACATCCCCGTTGCGTGCGTGTCTTGGCGGTAGCATGACTTCCAGACAGGCCCAGGCCACGGCATGAGCTGCAGCCATGTCGAGCTGGAAGCGATCCAGCCACGAGCGTGGCCATTTGATCGGTACAGAGAAGTGCTAAGCTGGAAGGCAGGTGAGAGAGTCGAAGACAGTCTCATGTCGGCCGAGTGACTCTAATTGATCGGCTGGTGTTTTCGTCGATCTCGATGAGATTCGGACAGAGCCTGCCGTGGCGTGGCCGTAGCGAATAAAGAGGTCGAATACAAAAAGGTAAGGATGGTGAAAGCGCGGCTGGAGAAAGTTTGTATTTGGTAGGAATTTTCGAAAGGGCCAAATGAAAAGGCAAAAGCTCGGTTGCAGCCAAATTGCGCAGTGTCAGCTGGCCAACGAGGCGGGTCAGAGCGAAGACGAGCGTCTGGAGCTGGAAGCGAGAAGAAGGCCAAAGGGGGGCTTCTGCAGCTCGCGCTGAGGGTGGGCAGTTGCGCTAGCCACAGACGAGCATCAATGTCTGCGCTGCCGTGAGCTGCGCCACCTCTGCCGCACGAAGGTCAACAAGCCGCACAGAGGGGAACGCGCAGACACGCAGAGAAAGGCACAGACACACACGCCGGGCACCTGGGCCCACCCTCGCCAGCCATCGCCAGCCAAGTGGATCTGGCTTCGCGTCTAGCACTCTGCGCTCGCGCACTCGACTTGTCCGCCGCCGCCTTCTCCCCTGCAAGCCCGCAAAGGCTCAGTCTTTTGCGCGTGTCGACAACGCTTTCACTTCCGCCACACCATCTCCCCTTTGTTCCGCAGTTCCCGGTTTCGTATCGTCGAGCTTCGTTTTCGGTTCTTCTCTCTCTCATCGCAACACATCGGTCCCAGACTCGTCCGTCTCGTTTCTCGTCCCGGCTTCCAGCATCGGCTCGATTGTATCGGTAAGTTTCAGCCTTGCATGACTGCATCTGCACATGTGTCTACACCTCGGGCTGCCCGTGGTCAGAACATGCTCTTCGCATCACATCACAGCAGACGGAACGATTGCGCATAGACGCTCGCTCATGCGAATGCCACCTGCCATCCATTCGCACGACGTTGCGCACCACCACAAATACGCAGCCTGAATGAATCAACCGCACAAGCATACTGACCTTCTTCCTCCTCTTTTCACATCTCTCAACACCGCCACTGTCTCGATTGCTTATGCCGACAACCTTGCACGTCACGCCATCGCTTCCACATTCTGGTCCGCGCATCATGTCATGTATCGATACCGACATCGACTCTGCATCGACACAGTTAGTCTTCGGATCCCTCTATAGCCCGTCCACTCGAATTACTTCAAGATGGCCGCCAAAGTTTACGTCGGAAACCTCTCGTGGAACACCACTGATGACTCCCTCGCCCACGCCTTCTCGGCCTTCGGTCAGCTCACCGACTACATTGTCATGAAGGACCGCGAGACCGGCCGCTCGCGTGGCTTCGGCTTCGTCACCTTCGCCACTCAGGGCGAGGCTGATGCCGCCATCGCTGCCCTCAACGAGCAGGAGCTTGACGGCCGTCGCATCCGCGTCAACATGGCCAACTCGCGTCCCGCCGGCGGCATGGGCGGTGGCTACGGTGGTGTCACCAGCCAGTACGGCGCCAACGCTTACGGCGGCGCTGGTGGCTACGGTGGTGGCTACGGCGGTCAGCCCGGTTTCCAGCCCCAGCAGGGCGGCTTCCCCCAGCAGGGCGGCTACCCTCAGCAGGGCGGCTACGGCGGTTACCAGCAGCCCGGCTTCCAGCCCCAGCAGGGCGGCTACGCCGCTCCTCAGCAGGGTTACGGCGCTCCCCAGCAGGGTGGCTACGGCGGGTAAGTACATTCTCCTCTTTGCGTTCCTTTCTCCAGCTTCACTTCCATCTCCGCGGCTGTCTCGACGCTGGCTCGTTGCCAGCAGCTGTGTTTTGGGCTTCGTCCGCCGTTCGCATGCCTATCGCTCCGCATCCTCGTGCTGGACTCGTTGCGGAGGTCTCACGATGCTTCAGCATCCCTCTGCCTCTGGCAAGGCACGGGTGGTTCTGCGGCGTCCCATCGCGCGGCGTTGCCCCCGTTCCTGCGAAATCGGGCTGGAACAGCCCTTCTCCCGCTCCCCCTTCTCAACGTCTCGGCTGGCTCGGTTTCTCAAATGTGCTCTCTGTTTCTGTTTCTCCGTCTCTATTTCCCGTCGCTCGCTCGCTGCTCTGTCGTTGCTTCTCGTTTCGAATCGTCCGACTTTTGGTTTCTTCAACGCCCCTCAACTCGATCTCGTTTCCGCCCTTCCCTCGCACTTCTTGTTGCATTTCGGTGTCGCTCCGCGGTCGATCCGATCCGATTCGTGCCTCGGCCTTGCCTCCTTTCGTCGATTTCGCGCCTCTTCCGCTGCCTTGTCAACGTTTCAACAGCTACGGCGCCCAGCAGAGCTTCCAGCAGCCCTCTCAGCAGAACGGCGGCGGCTACAACGGCCAGGGCTACTAAGCCGATTCGTCTTTGATATCTCGATCCGTAGCATCGCCTCTCGTCAAGCGAGGCTCGGCGGTGCTCGCCTCGCTTCTCTCGATTCTGTACTTCCGCGCTGAATGAATCGATCCAGATTCTCAAGCCTTGACGTTTCCCTGTTGCTGTCCTCGTTGTGTTGCTGCTTTTCTCGTTGAGCCTGCTCGTTCCCGCTTGCTTCTTGGTTCGCTCTGTACACGTCGACTGACCCCTCTTTCTTCTTTCGCATTTGCATTGTTGCCAGCAGCTACAACGGCCAGAACCAGTAAACTCGATTTGATCCTGGTGTGATCCTCTGCGCGCTTTTCAGTCGAAGATACCTCTCCATGTCTCGCTCTTCCAAAATCACAGCAAGTGTCTCGTGGTCGTCACGTCCACGGCATTTGATCCCACCCCTTTAGCACTCACAGATGGCTCTTTGCCTTTGTCCTTGACCCCGTCGAGACCACGTCCCAATCAAAAGTCATGCTCCTGTGCGATCTCTATGCTTTGTGTGTGCGAGGATGAGGATGTTCTGGCGACTGTTTTTTGCGGGATCTCTACGCAGACGGCAATGCACCGTGTTCACGAAGCGAGGGAGGGGGTTCCAGCGGAAAGCGGCCATCACGACGGTTTGTTAGAAGATCGGTATCGGCATCGGCAAATTGTGAGAAAACGGGCTCGGCGAGACGCGAAGAAATCGCCGCGCCGGCCATGCATGCGCGCTCTGCAATGGACGGCGGCATGCATCAAAGTTGGTCTCAGCAACAAGCAAGACCGCACACTCCTCAAAGACTCTTGCACACTGCCAACTTGTATCTGATGTTAGTTTCGGGATGACTGATGGCACGATGGCACGATGGCGGTAGATCTGATGCGATTGGGCATGGATTTGAGTTTGAGCGGTGGGGACTGAGGTGTGCGGCGTTTGCGGTGGTGGTGGGATAGCGTCATAACGCTGCGGCCGAACCCCGCACGATAACCTGCCGTATGATAGCGCGAAGAAAAATCCAATTGAGCATGGCCCGTGTGCCGTTGTGGCTCGGGCGCGGCGAAATTGCTGCACAGAGGATGGCTGACCGCTGCTGCTGTTGCGACGAAACCGGCACTCTGCACGCACCGACTCGCACACTGCGTCACCGATGCACCGCCCGAACGCCCAATCTCCCCCACTCGAATCTCGCCTCGCCTTGGCTGGCTTTGCCTTTGCCTCGACACGCTTGACACGGTTTGCGAAACACACACAGACACCTCGGAGCGCTCCTGGTTTCGCTCCCTCGCGTCCATCTTCCTTTCGTGCAACTCACATCTCCGCCTCACACACACCCCCGTGTTCACGATCAAGATGCGTTCTACCTTGGCTTTGCGCCAGCTCGCCGTCTCGGCTTCGCGTGCTTCGAGCATGCCCAGCGTCCGCGCTGCCGTGCCCCGTGCCACCAGCTCGGTCGCAACGGCGGTCCAGCGCAACAACGCCTCGCTGCGTCTGCCCGCCGGTGCGAGGGGCATGGCCTCGGACGCACCCACGGACTTTGACCCCAACGCGCCCACGGCCATGGACAAGATGGAGCCGCCCAAGCCAGGCGCCGACTTCAACGTGGTCATCATCGGCGCGGGCAACATCAACTTTGGCTCGGACGAAGGGCCGTGGAACCACTCGTTCCGTCTCGAACACAAGCTCGGCCCGCGTCTCAAGGTAGTGGCGCTCATCGACCCCTCGGCCGCGCGTGCCGAGGCCGCACTCACCGTGAAGCGCAACTCGTTCGTGCTCTCCGCCTACAAGGACACGGTTGTCTACCCGACGTTTGCCGATTACGTCGCCAACGTCACGCCGGACAAGCGCCCGCACGCCATCTGGGTCGGCAGCCCTCCCGCGTTCCGTGGCCGTGAACAGCCCGGTCGCGACCTCGAGAAGAAGCTCGTGGAAGCCTTCCCGGACGTGGGTATCTTTATCGAGAAGCCCGTCAGCACGGGACCTGTGCAGGATGCGCTCAAGGTGGCGCAGCTGCTGGAGAAGGCGGACAACCTGGTGAGCGTGGGCTACATGCTGCGCTACCTCAAGGTGGTGCAGAAGATGAAGTCGATCCTCGAGGAGAACAACCTCAAGGTCATGGCGACCAACGCGCGCTACATCATGGCGTACGAGCACACGGCCAAGCTCGACTGGTGGGACAAATCGCAGACGTGCGGACCCATCGTTGAGCAGGCCACGCACTTTTGCGATCTCTCGCGCTACTTTGGTGGCGAGGTGGATCTGAGCACTGTCGCTGCGCACTCGCTCGAGTGGTTCGAGCCCGCGGGCGAGCTGAGCAAGATCCCCGTGGACGAGTCCAAGGTGGAGCCGGACAACCGCATCCCACGCATCACGTGCGCCACGTGGAAGTACGAGTCCGGTGCCGTGGGATCGCTCACGCACGCCGTGGCGCTGCAGGGCTTCAACTACTCGACCGAGATCGACGTGCTGGCCGATGGATACAGCCTGCGCCTCGTCGACCCGTACAACGCGCCGGCGCTCTACTTCAGGAGGCCTGGCGACGACCACGAGGAGGTGGTGAGGTACCAGAACGACGACCCCTTCTTCAGCGAGGTGAGCAACCTCATCGACAACATCGAGAAGGGCAAGGGCGCCGCACCCATCCTCTCGAGCTACGACGATGCCGTCAAGACCTATGCGCTCACCTGGGCCATCCGCGAGGCGTCCGAGAAGTCGGCTAAGAAGCCCGTCAACTGATGTCAGCCGTTTGGCAGCGATAGGAACTCTGTGTTCGGACTGTAAAGAGATTTCAAACTGTTTCGTCTTTGCATGCGATGACCGAGGTGTGTTGAGTGAAGGAGAATGCCGTAGGAGGTTGGCGGTTAGGCGGTTTGTTTTTGGAATACCGATGTGAGATCGCTGATTTGCCGGCGAGGCTACAGATCGCACGGACCAATCGTTGTTCCTTCCGGCGACCACCACCATCTTCAGCTTTGGGTGCCAACATCACGATGAGTGGGAGTAGCACGATCGACATTCCGCGCAACGTGCTCGATGCGGTGCGCAAATTCCGCCTGAAGCCCTCTTCGCACCTCACCGCACTGGTGTTCAAGATCGACAAGGCTTCGCTCACGCTCGGGCTGGAAGAGACGCTTGATTCCGGTCTCACCTCCATCCCAGACCTTCTTGAAAGTAAGCCAGTACCGCAGCTTCCAACCACTCTCAAACCGATCTTTGTACTGATGTTTTGCTCTTGATATCGTGCGTAGAGTTGCCTGAGAACTCGCCTCGATTTGTGGTGGTCAACTACAAACTCAACCACCGCGATGGTCGTATCTCCTACGTAAGACCCACACTCCCGTCCCCAAACAAAGTCCAATCTGATTGACTCATTCTGACCTTTGTTTTTGCACCATTGTTGGGCTGTACAGCCATTGTTTCTGCTCTACTGGGCACCACAAACAAGCTCGCTCGAACAGAGCACGCTCTACGCCTCGGCACTGAGCAACTTTAGCGTGCAGGCGGATGTGGCCAAGGTGATCGATGTGCGCGATCCAGACGTGTCGCCCGAATCGATCGATCAACGTCTAGGCGCCTAGAAGACCCTTGCACCCATCTCCCATACGCCGCCGAGGACCAATTGCTCACGAGACGGACGAAGATGAATCCAGTGTTAAAGAATGGCATTGAGGTGCGCAGTGTGTGGGTGTCTACTTTTTCGCCGCTTGTTTCTTCTTACCCGCACCTTGCGAGGCGTGCGAGCGCGGTTTGGGCGCATGCATGGAATCGGCCACACTGGGCGTCTTACCCGCCTCAACCTGCACCTTCTTTGCGGCCGCATCGTCCTTCTTTGCTTCGCGCACGCTCGACGGCGTCGGCTTCACAGCTTCGTCCGGAGCAATCAGCTTAGCTAGCGCCCCGAGATCAGCTGCAATCCTGGGTCGACCCGCGGCTTTATCCTGCTTAGGCGCTGCGGGCTGCTTCCATCGTCCGTACGGCGTGGCTGCAGGCGGCGCCATCTCTTCGCTCCTCAGTGCCAGACTACCCTTCTTGCCCTTGGACGCCGGCTCGGGCGATAGGCTCGCCTCCTTGGCCCGACCTGCAATCCGAATCCCCAACGGCCCACCCTCCGCCTTGGTCGTTGGCTTCGGCTTACCGCGAGGAGGCTCGGCACGACGCCACGCCGGCTCGTCTTTCTTGGCCGGCTTGCTGGGTCGTCCGGCGTCCTTGGATGCAGGAGGCTTGGGCTCCGGCGCGGGCGCGGGTTTGACAGGCGTGAGTGTGACGCCCCAGTCGTCGAGATCCGGCAGCTCGTCCTCGTCGTCGTCCTCGGCCCAGTCAATGTGACTGGTCGCAGGCGTTGTTGCTTCCTCCACCTTAGCCGACGTCTCTGGCGTCGTTTCTGTGGCTTGCGTTGACGCAGTGCCTTCCTCTGTCTTTGTCTCGACGTCATCGTGCGCGGACTCCTTGGCCGTCGTGGACGGCAGCCCCACTTTCGGCACGGCCGGCGACGAGAAGAGGTCGTTCTTCACTTCGGGGATGCTCTGCACGCGCTGTGCCACTGGCGTCGGTTGCTCCACCGTCGACGTGGAAGCGACATCGGGTTTAGACGGCGTCGAGACGGGTGCGTTTGCATCCAGATCCACTTTTGCGATATTCTTGGCTAGCTCGTCGGCGCTCGTGTCGGTCCTGGTGGTTGTCGCGGTCATCTTGACGTGGTCGACGTCCTTTTCCTTGCTCGAGCTCGACCTCCTGCCACGGATGCGTTCGGACTTGTCGCGCTTGAGCGAGCGCTTCTTCTCGAGCCCACCATTCGCGGGCGCCGACTCGGGTGCCGACTCGGGCAGCGCGACGATGGGCTTCTTGGCCGACTTGCGCTCCTTCTTGCCTGCTCGCGGCTTGTCTGTCTCGGCGTCTGCATCGCCGTCCGAGTCGAGCGCGGGCAGCTGCGAGCGCGCCGAGGCGGGCGACAGGCGCTGGCTTGGCAGCTTGTCGGCCGCCGAGAGCGCAGGCGATGCATCAAGCTGAGGCGACTTGGCGAGCATACGGTGCGTCGGCGACGGTGTGCGCGACTTGGCAAAGTTGATGGGCGGTGGAGGCAGAGGCGAGTGGTGCGAGCGCTTGTCTTTGCTCGCGGCCCTGGCGGCGCGCTGCATGTCTTCAAAGACTTCGACGTCGTCCTTGCGATCGTCGTCGTCGTCGCCGCTCCAGTTGGCCTCGAGCGTGGAGGAAGAAGGGAGGTTGGAGAAGAGCGAGCCTTTGCTCGGGTTTCTCGAGTGAGTGCCCCATCCGAACGCATCGAGACTGCGCGAGGGCGGCTTGTTGTCCGCATTGTCGTCGTCCGACGACGGCGAGTCGCATCCGAGCACGGGCGTAGGCGGAACGACGCTGCCGTACCAGCCATCGTTACCTGTGGCATCGGCGTCATCTTGCGGAGGGTCGATCTTGAATGTCTCGCCCACGGTGGCCGAGGAGAGCGTGGAGGGTGCGTAGTCTTCCTCTGCTTTTTCCTCGAGCTCCTGCATGACGCTAATCTCCTGGCCGAGGCTGAGCTGCAGGCCATTGGGGCGGTGACCGGGGCGCTTGCGGTCGAGACCCGTCTGCACGCCGAGAAGGTTGCTGGACGAGAAGCCCGAGCCGATGGTGTGCGAGGTGGCGGAGGTGGATGCAGAGGTGTCGGAGCTGCTGGCAGTGGAGGCGGGCTTGGGTGCCCACATGCTGGCGCTGGTACCGAGGCCTGAACGGGTGCTGCGCAGGCGATCGAGCATGGCGTCGATCTGGCCGTTGCCCTGTGCACCAGACTTGCCGAAAGAAGAACCCAGCGCGAGCGGCTCGCCGTGGAGGTCGGTGCGGCCCTGCTTCAACGGAGAACCGATGGAGGCGTTGGAGGCTGCCCTGCCGCGGAGGTGGACGGCGTCGTTGAGCGGGCTACGCATGGTGTCGGGGCTTGGTGCGAGAGGGACGGAGCCCTTGAGAGGCGTGAGGCCGAGACCGAGACCGCTGGCGCGAGAGGTATCACCCTCGCTGGGTGTATGCGAGGAATGCTGGTAGGCCGGGTAGTGCGGAGTGGCAGGCGTTTGCGGACCGCCGCGCTGGGAGAGCTTGAGGGGCGTCTCTGGAATCGGGTGGGAAGCGCTGAGTGGGGTGCGTGTATTGTGGGGCGAGGCGGGAGGGTTGTTGCGAGCCGGGCTGGTGAGCGGCAGCGGCGAGGGGATCTTTGCGCCGGGACGACGGATGCCTTGGGAAGGGGTGGTGCGGAAGGGCGATGTGGCAGCGGGGGAAGGCGAGGCCGAGGATGTCGAGGCGTCTGCGCTGGTCTGGCCTGGGCGTGATTTGGGTGGAGGCGTTTGGAGAGTCTGCGCCATATCGATGCGCTCTAGCAGCGAGCGAGGATTGGAATCGGAGGAAGGTGGATTCTTTTGGCGTGCTGGTGTGACGGGCGAGCGCTTGTTGGTGTTGGATCTGGAGGCCGGAGGAGGCGATGCATGCGTGTCTGTGGCGGGCTGCGACTTGGGAGCGTAGATGCTCTGGCTGGAGCCGCCGATCCAGCCGTCCTCGTCGGTCTCTAGATCCATGACGGGGGTCTTCGACTTGGTCATGTCTGCACTTGACAGTTGTGCGTGTGTAGATGAGGAGTGCGCGATGGCGAGCGGGATGATCCGTGCGAGTTCCGGTATGCGGTGGCTGAATCCGTGTGGTTGGGCGAGAGGAGGAGCACCGAGACTGGTCGGGTTCAGATGAAGAGCGTGGTGAGAGATGCCATGCTGCGGGTGCGTGAGCAAGGACAACGATGCCTATAGCATGGGCTGAAGGCGTGCCAAGCCGGTTGAAGTTGAGCCGGTGGATTTAGCTTGTGTACAGAATTCCTTCCAAAAGAGAACGACGGCCGAATGAGACGAAGCAGGTTGGTGGGGTGCGACGGCAGCAGCAAATGAAGCAGAGGCAGAGGTGCGGGGGGAGGTCAGAACATCGCAGCACACACCTTTGTCCGGTGCGAGGATGAGGTGGGGAGCGAAGGAAGGGCCAACGGCTGCGATTGGTTGTGGAGCCGAACGTCGCACGGCATCATATTTAATTGATTAAATCCAAATGAAGGCGGCCAGGGCCGAGCCAAGCCAGAGCAGAAGAGAGCATAGCAGAGCAAATGAGGCGGATCGACGCTGTGCAGTGTTAAGCTGCATCCATTCATCGCCACTCTGCAGCTGCATCGCCGAGCCCAAATGCGCAGCAACTCCCGACGTCTGGAATGGAAGCGCAAGAAATTGAAAATGACAGTGTTAGGCCTTCTGTAATGCGGACTCGTGCGGCTGGGCTGTGCCTCTTTGTGGAGGAAGAATTGGACCCTGCGTGCCACGTTGGACCGGAATCAGAGAGCCAACTCAGCCACCGTCCCGGCGTTCTTCCCGTTCACCACCATCGCGTTCGCCACAGCGGGGGCCGCAACACACAATGTCATATCAAACCGACTTAGACGATGCAAATCCCTGGGCAGCAACAACTTCTCGCGCTGCACCGCCACCCCTTCCCGGATCGTCGCTAGATCGAGCTATCGACGTCGACGACCCACCAGAGACCGCACCGCCTCCCTACTCGGATCCCCAGCACGGCTTCACCTCGTCAGCCCGCCCCGACGCCGGACATGTTCATCACACGGGCATGGAGAACACCGATCAGGTTCTGCTGCTCGTCTTCATCCACGGCTTCAAGGGCTCCTCCGAAACCACATTCGAAGACTTTCCCTCGCGCCTCACCCACAACCTTCAAGAGACCTACCCGGGTCTGCACGTCAAGTCGCTCGTCTACCCAACCTACGATACGCGCGGTAGCCTCGCTGCTGCCGTCGGTGCGTTTGTCGAGTGGCTCACCATGCAGACCGTCATGCTCGAAGACAGGCTCAAGCTCGACCCGGACACGGGCGCCATCCGACCCGACCCAACCGCCACCATCGGCGGCGGCGGCGCAGGCAGCGTCAAGATCGCCCTTGCGGGTCATTCGATGGGCGGACTCATCGCTGTGGATGCCGCGCTCAGTATCGCACGCAAGACAACCGAGCAGCAGCAACCCACGATTGCCAAGCGCAAGCTGTGGCCCGCCGTCGTCGGAGTGCTTGCGTACGACACACCCTATTATGGCGTTCATCCGGGCGTGTTCAAGCACGGCATCAACAAGTACGCCGGCTACATCCAGACTGCACAGAACATCGGCACGTTTCTGGCGCCCATGGGTGTAGGCCTGGCCGCGCGCTGGAACTCGGAGCGTCAGTCGCAGTCGTCTTCACCCACACCACCTTCCAACGCCACCGCTCCGGCCGATGGACGGTCTTCGCGCGCGACGGCGGGAGAAGCGAACGATGCAGCCGCATCGGCACGCGCGAGCAGCAACTGGCGCACGGCGCTCATGGCGACCGGTGCCGTGGCGCTCGCTTCGGGCGCTGCCGCTTCCGCAGCGTACTTTAACAAGGACAAGATCAACGGCGCGTATGGCTGGGTGTCGGACCATCTGGCGTTCGTGTCGAATCTGTGGGATGATTCGGCGCTGCGTGCGCGGTTGGACCAGCTGGTGGAGCAGCCGCAGATCCTGTTCCACTGCTACTACACGCGGCTGCCCGCCAGCTCGCGTGCCGCCAACCCGAACGCGCGCATCGAGGCGAGGGACAGGACGTTCATCATCCTGCCGCCACGCGACGCACGCTCCGCACCCAGCTTTACGCCCATGGACAATGTGCAGGCCGCCGACGAGGTAGAGGCGCACATCAGCATGTTCAACGCCCGTGCCAATCCGAGGTACTTTGAGCTTGGGCTGCAGACCTCGCGTCTCGTCGCGACGTGTCTGGACAACGAGAGCAGGTTCGGAGACCAGACGCATGCGCAGCACGAGACTGAAACCGGCCGCAGCGATATGGACGAAGAAAAGGGTCTGCGGTTTGGAGATGACGAGATCGAACAGCTCAGACATGCCGAGCGCCAAACGTAGACTGCAAATATACCCCTTTCCTACTGGCCTGAACTGTATGGGCGTGAGATTAGAGTGCGCAGAGGTATTCGATGAGAGCGGCTAGGATGTCTTTAGTCTTGACCTCGGTGGGGTCGGAAAGGGCGAGTTGGTCTCCGATGTTGTCGCGATATTCTTGCAGGGTGGCCACTACGTCTTGCCACGACGCTGCGTTTCGGCGCAGCAGCATCGCCACATGGTCTCTAACAGCATCGTCTTCCATGACCAACCAGGCGAGAACTGTGTCGAGTAGCTGCAGGCTAAACAGACCCTGATCCAGCCGTTCCAGATAATCGTCGTCGGACTTTTGCAAGCGCGAAACCAGTGCGCTGCGCAGGTCGAGCAGATGGTCCAGAGCCTGGTAGTCGTGTGCTACAAACCGCGCGAGCAGTCGAATGCGCGGCGGTGAGTCGGAATCCAGATGCGTCAGCATCGAGCTGATGACCGCCAGCGCGTGCTGGACCGATTCCAGCCCGCCGCGACTGCTTGCCGAACACTGCAGAAACGTAGACACCAGCGGCGCCAATCCCGAGGCCTCCACAAGCCGGTGGCAGATAGCGTTGCCTGTCGGACCGGACGTAGCATAGTCGAGGATCTTGAGCGCACGCATGCGTGCGAACTTCTTCTCCTTCATCAACAGCACCATCAACTCCACCCCCTCACCCTCGAGCAGCAGCGTCCGACTCGCCACCTCGGACATCGAAAGACACAGCACGTCGACGACGTTCTCGGCGAACTCCTCCTCTTCCGCTCCAGACGGAGATTGACGTCGGTAGCGCGCCAGCACGCCTAGCAGCACGTCGATGCCGTTTTCGGCCGCATCGCCCGCGCGCGTGCTGCCAATCCGCGCGCGACTCGACTCGGACGTCTGCAGCAAAATCGCCAACAGCTCAGCCGTGTAGCTCGTGTTCTGGTCAACCTCGCGCCTGAATGCAAGCCGAGAGAACGCCCATGGCAAGAAGGCACTAGCTGCTAGCTGATCCGCCAGAGCTGGACGCGACGTGACCAGGTTCTCGAGCGCGCCCAGTGCATGGTAGATCGCCTGCGCATCGCCCTCTACCTCAACCGCCTTGGCCGCTGCCTCCTCCGGCCCCAACGCCGGGTCCAGCTGATCATTGAAGCGCGACAGATTCGACACTACAAGCTCAAGCAAGCTCTGCTTTAGCAGCGCATCGACGAGTGTGTCCATAGCCGCGACCGCGTTCGCCCTGCCCTCCTCGGCGTCGTGCTCGTCGTCGTCGCCCTCGTACCTCGCCTCGGCCTGGTCGAGCACGTCGTCGTCCGTCAGCTCCTCGATGACCTCGATGGCCGCAGCTGCAATGTCGGCGTTCTCGTGGCTCAGCAGCCCCACCAGGCTCGCTGCGCCGCCGAGCTGCACGAACTCGCCATAGAAGCGCTCCGGCTGCGTGGTGAGCACGAGCAGCGACTTGATCTCCGCATCCAGATCCGCCTCCGACTCGATGAACCGCGCCGGGTCCGCAGCGTACTTGGTGCGCATCTCGGCGTTCTTCGTGATGGCACGCTCGAAGCGCAGCAGCTGCTTGCGCAGCGCAGGCACGTCCGCTGGTGGAGCGCCGGACGAGGCGTCGCCGCCATCCATGATGTCGAGGATCTGCGTCTGCTCCGCAGTGAGCCCACCGCCGAAGAAGCGGCCGCCCTCTTCGTCGTCGTCTGAGAAGAAATATGTCTCGTCCTCGGCGGTCGCAAGCTCGTCGTCGTCCTCGTCGTCGACGCGCGCTGCTTTGCGCGGTCGCGTAGTGGTAGCGTCAGGCTGTGCAGGAGGTGGAGAGGATGGCCCTGCTGAGGCGGAGTTGGCGGGTTGCGGCGCGGACCACTTGCGCTTATTGACCGCCGCGGACGGCAGGTCTGGCAGCTTGAAGAGCTTCCCCACGTCCATCGTGTGTCGATACTGGTGCCGGTGAAGGATGGTGGTGCGGAGCAGCGTGCACAGACGCAGTGGAGAAGCCGAGGAAAGGTCTCGAAAAAGTGGAGTGGGATCTTCCGAGTCCCGACAAATTTTCGCCTTAGACTGTCGTGGCTGCTGCTCAGTCGTAGCCGCTCTCCGCCACCATCACCTCCAGCAAGACGAACAGACGAGCAGACGAGCATGTCGAACCACTCCTCTGCGGCGGCCAACTCTGCGGCTGCGTCCACATCCGACGACCCATATGCGCCGTTCTACTACTGGGACGCCAGTGCCAACAACTGGGCGTTCGACTACAACTCGTATTACGCCACGTACGGCTATCCTGCCGACTACTACACGTCGGGCGGGGCTTCTTCGTCTTCTGCCTACGCCTACCCTTCCACGGACGCTGCAGCTTCTGCAGCAAACCCATACTACCTGGACTACCAGACAGCATCTACAGCGCAGCATTCTGCCTCGTCGTCTTCAAGCACGCCGATTGTGGATCCGTTTGCGGGGCCTTCTTCCGCACCGCCACCGACAGACGTGCGGTACGACGAACACGGCCGTGCGATTCCAGGCAAGCTGCGCAAAGGAGAGACGCGCCCGACCGTTCTGCGGCGCGCTGCAGGCAAAGTGTGGGAGGACCAGACGATGCTCGAGTGGGATCCGGCGCACAAGCGTCTGTTTGTGGGCGATCTCGGTGGCGATGTGAGCGACGAGATGCTTGCTGCGGCGTTTGACAAGTGGGCGTCGTTTGCGCGCGCGCGCGTCGTGCGTGCCAAGGACGGCAAGAGCAAGGGCTACGGATTCGTAGCATTTGCCGATCCCGAGGACTTCTTGAAGGCTTGGAAGGCCATGGATGGCAAGTACATCGGATCCAGACCATGCAGGATCAAAAAGGCCGCGGATACACTCAATGTCGTCCAGATCGGCGCGAGGAAGGACAGGCTGCTTGCGATTGCGGCCAAACAGGACAAGAACGCACACAAGAGGAAGATGGGCGGTGCCGTCGGCGCAAGTCTCCCCCGCACGGGACTGGCATCCAAACCGAAACCCTACTGAACCTCTTTGCCCTTGAATACAAAGCTCAACAATCCCCCAATGAGAGCCGCGAATACACAGTCCGTGGAAGTATGAGGAGATTCCTGCCCAAGATTCCATGATTAAGCACAACTAAACAAAAAAATGTGATTGTTCTACGAGACACGCACGACGATGGCGCCCGGTTCGTCATTGACGTTCCTGGTGGTGGGATCGAATGCCCGGGGGGCATCAGCGAAGGGGAGGACGCTTCTGAGTCTTGGGCAAATATCGCCTGCCTCTGCGGCGCGCTTAACGGCCTCGAGGGCCTGTTTGCAGTCCTCGCCCGTATCGACGCCGACCCATTCGTATCCGATGTTCTTCTTGTCCTTCTTGAAGAACGCGCGGCGGAGGCTGCGGAAGTGGCTCTTGAGGTTCGGGTTGGCGGTGCCGTGTTCGTCGCCGAAGCACGTGCAGAACTGGCCGTCGCACGCGAGGATGCGGCGCGACGCATCGTAGATCTTGCGTCCGCCCACCGTGTCTACGATCAGGTCGAACGACGATTCGTGCAGCGAGTTGATCGCCCACAGCGGCTCGCCGATCACCACCTCGTGCGCGCCATTGGCCTGGCATACTGCCACACCGTCCGACACGCTCGGCGGACACTGCGCAACAATCACCAGCCCCAACCCCACCGACTCCTGCATGGTCAGCAGACCGACACCGTCGTGCGCGTTGAGAATGAGCACGCGCGCACCACGCGGCAGCTGGCTGCAGTGATTGTGCACCAGCTGATGCGCCATCACACCCGCCGAAGGCAGCGCAGCAATCTGCTCCGTGGTCAAACAGTCGCTCGGCGCATGGCAGATGCGGTTGTGATCCACCACGGTAAACTCGGCCAGCGCACCGGACTTGCGGCTATCCTGCAGGCCAAACACCACATCGCCCTTGCGCATCTTCTTCACCTCGTACCCGCACTCCACAATGCGCCCGCAGAAGCTGCGGCCAGGCACAAATCCAAACGCGTTCTCGCCGCGCACCTTTTCGCGCAGCAGCAGCTTGTCCGTCTCGTCGATGGCCACCGCGATCACCTGCACCAGCACCTGGTGGCTGCCGATCTTGCGCGGCGGCGGCGTGTGCGCGGTGATCGAGAGCGTCGTCAGCGACAGCTCGTCCTGCAGATGCTCGGGCACGTCGCTCGAGCCGCGACGCTCGCCATTCAGGTCGACGCTGCTGCGCTTGCGCCTCGCCACCTTGCTCTTGCCCGCAAACGCGCCGCTCGTCACCGCCACCGTCTGCATCGTTGTGCGGTTGTTGAGCAGGTCGTCCACGTTGGTGCTGAAGCGCTTCGGATCCTTGTTCGGTCGGTAGCTCGTAGGCACCGTCGGCATCGACGTCGGGATCGTGCTCGTCAGACTGATCACCGACTGCGATGCTGACGGCGACGAGCTCGCCGAGCTTGCGCCCGAGCCGCGCCCCACGATCGACGGCGGGCTGAGCGACTCGGCCACGGACTCGGCCACCGAGGGCATTCCGTTTGCGTCCACCGACATGCGCGACCTCGCCACGGGCGGGTGCAGGTACTGGTTGGTTGCCGCACCCAGCGGTGCATTGCGCACCACCGCCGGCGAGCTGACCGCACTGATCACCGAGCTGCTGCGCGACACGGTCGAGGCCGGCAGCGGCGGATACGGGTGCGGCGAAGTCGGGCGCGACGGGTAGGGCGACACGCCGGCGACCTCGCCCTCGGGCACCTGGCTCTCCCACTCGTTGATCGCCGACATGAGCGAGTGGCGGTTGCCCGTCTGGGCGAGCGTCGGCACGACGGGGCTCGGCGAGAGCGCACGCATCTTCTTGGCGTACGGAGAGAGCTCGTGGTGGTTGACGTACGTCGCCTCAGGTCTCGGGCTTCCGCGCACCGAAGAGTGGATGCTGCTCGACACATTCGACGCCACCGATCGGCCAGACTGGCTCGGCACCGCACTCGGCGCCGGCGACACCGAGCGGCTGTCCCAGCCGGGCTCCGACGATGCGACGCTCGGAGCGTACAGCCGCGACGACGAGCTCGAGACGGACGGAGCGCCCGTCATGCCCTGGTAGCCGACAGGCACGGGCGGCACGGGCGGCGCTTCGGCCATAATCTTGCTCATCGACGACGAGTGTGGGATCGCGCCGGGCGAAGCACTGCGGCGCTTCGACTTCGGACTCGGAGATGGCGTGGCACGCACAGGACGCTGCGGAGACTCGACCATCGCTGCGTGCGCCACAGGCGCCACCTGCCCAACGACCGGCGCCACGGGAGGGGCATACCCGGCATTGCTCGAGGGAGCGGAGGCCAGGGGAGCTTGGACAGGGGTAGGCGCAGCCGTCTGAGCCGCCTTCTTGTCGTTCATGCTCATGCGTCGCAACACGGACGAGTCGATGGTCGTGGCGACGAGGCCAGGCGGCAAGCTCAAGCCTTTGCCCTTGTACTCGGTCCAGACGCCCTTCTTGGTGGGCGCCATGGACTTGGACCTGACGAGGTTGTCGGAGGATCCGTTTGGCTTCGAATCCGCCCTGACCGCGGTACGCTGGCTCGACGAGCGAGACATGAGCGGCGGGCGCTGCGGTGCCACCTCGTCCTCGGACTCCTCGATCGTAGGGGTGCCAGGCACACGCGACGAGGTGAACGAGGTGCGCGTCTCGAGCGCCGGTGGCGTGGGCGGGATGAGGTTGATGCCGACACCCGGCACCTGCTGGGGCTTGCCCGTGGGCGTGCGGTCGTCGTGCGGGACTGCCATCACATCATCCATGTCGGGCGGCGGCGGCATAGGCAGCCTCTTTTCGGCCACGCTGAGCGCCTCGGGGTGCGGCTGGACCTGCTGCACGGGCAGCGCAGGCGCCGGCACGACACGCTCGCCCACCTCGGCCGCAACCGGCTTCTGAGTTGGAGCAACATCGACCACATCGGGCGAGGTGAGACTTGTGCTTGCCACGCTTGCTTCCGATGAGGTCGGGGCACTCGTTGCGGCGCTCACCGTCTCTGCTGCCGGGCTGTCCTGCGCAGGGACCGGCAGCTGTGCTTCAGCAGCAGCGCCGTTGCTCCTGGCCGCAGAATCGGCCACGTTCGCGGTCGCCCGAGGCTGTGCCGCCTGTTGCTGTTCCGCGTGAGGTGCGCTTGGCTTCGGCGCGTCAAGCTGGGGAAGCGAGAAGGAGCCAAAGCCGTTCATGCCCTTCATCTGCTCGGACAGGTTGCGCTGATGAGCAGGGCGCGTGTCGGCGGCACTCGCATGCGGCGCGACTTGTGCTGGACTTTGTGCTGCAGTGTGTGCCGAGGCTGCATTCTGGAGCTCGGTTGGGTAGACGGGCACCGCCGTGTCTGCCAGAGCCTTGAGATCGTAGGCAGTGTGGAACTTCTCCGGCGATACGTCGGCTCCTGCGGCGCCCTGCAGGTTGGCCATGCTCTGTGGCGGAGTTGCAAACTGGCCAACGGTCTCGGAGGCCACCAGCGCGCTTCCCTGTGGTGCTGGAGTAATGTCCGCCTTCTGCTTGCCCAGGGCCTTGGCCGAGGGCGAGGCGGGCACAGCAGCGGCAGGTACTCGTGTCGAATCGGCGCTGGTGCGGTCCTTGACCGACTCGGCCAGCGATGAGCGCTCGCTCTTGATCGAGCCGGATCCGATCGAGTCGACGGAGGCGTCGCGCTTGTGCTTCTTGTCTTTCTTTGCCTTCTTCTCCTTCTTTTCCTTTTTGTCCTTGCCGGGCGAGCGGAACGGGATGCCAAAGAGCGTATCAGCGAGGGATCGGCTAGGCTTGGTCTTGGGCGTGGACTGGATGAGCGAAGTCTTGTCCTGGCCAAGCGCGACGGGAGCTGCCTTGATCGGCGTTGCTTGGCTGCTATGCCCTGTCGACGGCGCCGATGCTGCGCTCGCCAGGCTGTTCTGGGAGAGCGACGCGGGCAAGGTGCTGCGTGTGTCCTCAGCGGGGCGGCGCGGTGACTCGGGCTCAAGTCGGCCCTGAGAGATGAGCAGGCCGCCCATCTCAGTGGGTCGCTTCGCCTTGGGCCTTGGGCGGTTTAGCACCGACACCTTGGGCCCGGCCGAGTCGCTGGCATCAAGGCCCTTGGGACCTGTCAGGGTGACGTCGCCGGCATCTTCAGTCGCTTGGTGGTCCGCGCCCTCGGTGCCATTGGCCTGGTTGAGCAACCAGACAGCTGCCAGGCTCGGCGCAAGGTCGGTGCTGGCGCTGTTGCGCTTGTTGCCGTCGGCAGCACTGGCAGCGGCAGCGTCTGCGCGCTTTTGTCGCACCTCCATGACGGCGGTCTCGGTCTCGGCGTCCGCTGCATCGGAGGAAGGAACGACGGGTGCGCCGGGCTTGGTGGTTGGAGCACTCTTGTCAGCCGGCGCCGTAGCTGCGACTGGCTTTTCGCTCTCGGAGACGAGCTTGTTGACAGTGGAGTCGGAGTGGCCAAAGCGGTCGAATCGGTCGAGCATGTTGGAGATGGATGGACCGAAGAAGTCCTCGCCAACATTCATCTTGCGCAGACGCTGCTGTTCTGCGAGCGACTTCGCCCTGAGCTCGGCGTCGTCGTCGGAGAGGTCTGCGTCCACATCCGAGTCGTCGTCGCCGTTCTGACGCATGGAGGAGCCGGAGCGTCCGAGGATGCCGCTGACGGCGAAGGAGGTGCCGAGACTGATTTCGCTGAGACGTCGCTGGGCGGTGTCTGGCCGAGAGGCTTTCGAGGCGCGGTTGCTGCGGCGCTGGGAAGGAGAGATGGAAGCCGTGTCTGCCGTAATGCTGTCGGTCGATGGCTTTGTGCGCACACGCGGCCGCACCATGGAAGCCACGGGAGACGCCTCGCTGTTATTATCGTCGGCTGCCTCCTTGGCGACAGGAGAGCTGCGCCCGCTTGTGGCTGACTGGTATTCGCTGAGCTCGGATGCACGAGAGACGAGCTGCGGCCTCTGAGCGTCCACGACGAGCTGTGGAGCAGCTGACAGCGACTCTGCCTGAGTTGCCGTGGCACCAGTGTCGGGATGGCCAGCGGCGGAAGGCTCGGTGACCTGGATGCTGACGCCCGAGATAGCCGCAGCCGCAGCATCTTCGTTTGCATCAGTTTGACTCTGCATAGAGGCCTGTCTTCGATGCAGCCTTGCCTCGAATTCTTCGTAGTTGGCTCTGGGACCCTTGCCCTTGATGGAGTTGTGCGAGAGCATTTCGCGGTGGTTGTGGCCGACGCTGGACGCGTCTTCGTCCTCTTCGGCAACTACGTCAAGCGTAGGCTGTCCGCCGCCCACGAGACCCTCGTCTGAGGATGCCTCGGACTCTTCGGACTCGTCAGACTCTTCCGACTCTTCCGGCGTGGTCTCCTGTGGCGGAGCCTGCTCTGTGACTGCCTCGACCTCGTCGGCGTCCTCTTGCTCCTGGATCTGGTCTGCGAGGTACTGCGCCGTGGTGGGCGGTGCAGCAGCAGCGATAGGCGGCGGTACGGAGCTGGAGGACGCTAGCTCGGGTGACGGTTGAGCGGCGTACTGCATCGGGGCAGGCTGCACGGGGGCACGAGGCGCGGCTACGGCGACGGGAGCGTAAGTCTGCGTGGGACTCTGAGGAGGCAATGCCGGCGCTTGGGCGACCACTGCAGGGGCTGGTTGAGCGTATTGCTGAGGTGCTGTTGCGAAGTTGGCCTGCGCGTGCGGGAGCTGTGATACCGGAACAGGGACGTACACTACTTGCTGGGGCTGAGGAGGGGGCGGTGACTGCGCCGGAGAGAAGGTAGCGGGCGCTGCGGCGACAACACCTGGAGGCAGCATGGCTTGCGGAGGCAGCTCTGTGTCGGACATGACGGCGGCGGCGTGGAGCGACATGGAGGCGGGATACTGCGCCACGTTGACCGAAGAGGTGGAGGCGACGGGCGAGTAGACGGGCGAGATGGGCGCGACAATCTGTCCGGGCTGGAGATGAACGGCAGCCACCTGTGGCCCGGAGAGGGGCGAGACGGGTGTGGGAGGCATCTCGCCGATGACCTGGGATGCTGCACGCGCGAGGAGATCCTGCTGGACGACGCCGGGGTCTCGCTGAACCTGCTGGAACTGTGCGTCCTGTTCGAGTTCCTTCTTGATGCGGCTTGCGACCATGCTGCTGCGCTTCTCGGAGTTGCGCGGTTGCTTGGGAGCGAGAGTGGGCATGCTTTCCCAGACCTTTGCGGTGTCGGTGCCAGACATGGACTTGACGAAGGAGTTCCAGTCGTTGGAACCATTGGCAGGAGCGCGCCTTGTGGACTGGGAGCGACCCATGGAGGCGGCGGGGCTGACTGGACGGTTGAGATCGGTGGTGGAAGCGAGCTGAGAGGCGGTGGACCGCGTGAGGGAGGTGGCGGAAGCCTGGCGCATGAGGTTGGGCTGCTGCTGGCCTAAGGGTGCCACGCCGGACTGTCGTTTCAAGGCGGACATGGAAGCCTTGCTTGAAAGCGAGGGCATGGGCGGCTGAGAAGAGTGGGAGGAGTAGCGGATCCTGCTGGACGTGGGACCGCCGTAGTCGCTGCGTGCGCCACGAGGAGGGGCGGAAGCCTTGAGCGAGTCGGAGATGTAGGGGAAGCCGGGAGGTCCTGAAGCTTCAGGTTCGGAGAAGACGCTGCCGGCGACGCTGGGTGGCCTGGAGGAGTACTTTTGGCGAGGGCCGCTCTCCCACCATCTTCCCTTTCTGGGACTGGTAGTGATTTCGGAAGGAGCGATGCTGCTGGCGCCGTCGTGGTAGATGCTGCCGCCCGAGATGGAAGGGGCGCGGTTCTTTTTGCGACCAAACATGCTGAATCTGCTTGTGTTGCTCCTGCCGGACATGACGGAGGGTGCCTGGCTGTAGACGCCGCCGCCGTTGCGACTGAGGGTGCCTGCGCCGTTGGCGCTGAACATATTGCCGGCGAGGATGGAGTCGGGCTTGTTGGGCGCATTGGGGAGGTCTGTGGGCGCGTGGCCAGCATGGCGAGAGGATTTTGTGGGGACGGGTTCGGTGTACCTCTGGGAGGGCCGGTTCAGGATGGTGTCCATGAAGCTGTGCTTGGTCATGTTGGCGGACGATGCGGCTCAAGCCGAGCCAGGCCTAGCGTAGGGTGAATTGCGAGGTGATGGTGCGTGCGTACGTAGCAGCGGGATGATTGCAGGGCGATCAAGAGCAAGCCATTCGCGCGTGAGCTGGATGCTGGGAGCGACGGAGGCTGGATCGAAAAGTCACAAGACGAGAAGCATAGATCCGGGCATGAGAGGATGGTGGGGTTTGTTGTCCAGGCTCGGCGTCGTCCGGGCGAGAGACAGTTCCGGCAGCGAGGTGATCCGCGATGACCGCGAGTGGATTGGCGGTGTGTTGGAGGTGGTGGACGAGGAGTAGGGAGGAGGAGGAGGATCGAGCGATGTGTGCGGAGGAGGGTGGAGCGGCAGGAGGCTAAGCGGCTGGATTGTTCCGGGTGTCAGCACCAACGGCGTCGGACAGTAGCTCGCTCGGATGGAGCAGAAGCGGTTGGCGGATTGACGGATGGCTGGGCGGATCGAGCTGATGGGCGTGGAGCGACTGCCAATTCGAGCCGTCCATCGGCCGCACTCACTCACGCTTTCCTTGCTTCATTAATATTATTTTGGCATCCGAAATGGCCGCTGCGCTGCTGCTCTTGCTTCTGCTGCTGCCGCACGGCGATCCAAATCCAAATCCAACTTTTCTAAAATCCTAAAAAAGGGGGAAAATTGCATGCTCACCGCGCTCACTGCGCTCACCAACGCACACCGCGCAGATGCCGTGCAGCTTGCATTGGGCGCTCAATTTCCAAGCACCGGCGACTGACGACAGCCAACAGAGGCCAATTGCAACTCAGACGCACGCCCTCGATATCGCCAAATGAACTCCAAGCAAAGATGCTGCCTTGGCCTATATCAAGGTCGGTGCTGGAGATGTTAACGCACTGAGATTGGATCTTGAAGATAGCTGCGCTACTTTGCTTGCTCGCCAGCGTGTGTGTGCGCGTGCGTGTATTCGTGCGTGCGTGTGTGCGCGAGGGGCTCGGCTGCAAAGGCGCCGACGGAGCAGCGCGGCGCAAGTGTGCAACGTCCAAGTGCTCGTCGTCGTCGGCTAAAAGCTGTTCGGACAGGCAAGCTGCGCTCCGAAGCGGCTGCGCGTCAAAGCCAGCCAGCCAGCCAGCCAGCCAGATGCAGGTTTATTTTTGGTGCTCCCCAAGATCGCACCGCCAACCGAGCCCATCAAAAGGGCCCAACCCCAGGACCCTCGATTGTTCGTCTTGGCGGCCGGCCATGATTGCATTCATCTACTGCCGTGCCTTGGATCAGCGAGTACGGTTGCGGTGCAATCATGTCTGGAGTCAATCACAGTATTTTCCATCTTCTCGCCCGCCAGAAAGGCCATCGCAGGCCAAGGATTGTAATCAAGGTTTGCTCGAGGGGAAAAAGAAGAAGCCGTGTTCTACGGCGATCGACCTGTCAAGTTGTCGTCGCCTTGAATCATGCCGCGCCAGCCAGCGCTTCTTGGCTGATTGCAGATCGCAGCGATTGCACGGCACCCATGGGGAAATTCAGCCAAGAACTCATTTCCAAAATCGCGCACAGAAAAAAGCCTGGCCAAAACGTGCCTCGCGGATCTTCGCTCTTGGTGATGCGCTCACTCTGCATGAACCTCCTGCAAGTCCTCGCTCCTCATCTCGCTCCCTTGCCCTGGCTCGATGGGCGCACTGAGACAAAACCCCGTCAGCTGCTGACGGCGGCTCTCACCTTCGCACAGGCAGCATTGTCGGTCGGCTCGATTCCAGAATGTTTGCCCGGTCCGCGCCACAGATCTTCGCACTCCCAATACAAGACCCTCTGCGCCAAGTCTGGTCGGAAGCGGCTCAGCGGAAGCACGGTTGATGCCGTTCCTGCCAACGTGCATTCGCCTAGCCTGCCCTGCCGCACTCGAACCTGACAACCAAACTCAGGGCCCACAGCCAGCCGCACTCTAACATGCGCTCTCATCGCTTACAGCTCGCCAGCATCAGAACACTGCATCAACTTCGCACAGCATCCCACGGGAAGCCAGTAAATTTGGCGCTCGGAATCCGAACCACGTCCGCGTCGATGAATAAAAGCAAGAAAAAAGCAAGGGAAAAAATGTGGCCGAAATTATTCTCCCTCTAAAATCACCGTGCTGGCTTGGACTTTTCTTGTGCGTCCCGCACCACCCTGGCCCCATGGACGTTGTACACCCGCATAACCATCAGCAGGCAGTGTGATCAGTGATCAGATGTATGACAGCGTTATCTTTGACGATCACAATTGGACACGGAGCTTGCGGTGCGCGATGAGCACGGTGGCATTTCATGCAACTAGACGACAAAGGGCACTGCCGCGCGGCAATACGCCGAAATGTCGCCATGAATCCGCCCGACTAACGCGGCACGCTCGAGCCCCTCGATAGCCACACTGACCTGCCATTCAGCTCATCACCTACGCCTACGCCATTGTCTGCCCCCATCCTAGCAGCTGCAGCTTCGGGACCCTGCTTAATGCACCCCCGTAGATGCAGCCTCGCAGCGCGATCCGGACAACCCACTAAAGCATATAAAGTGCGACTGAGAGAAAGCAAAATCTGCCCCTCGTCACAAACTCCCCCCTCGCACCATACCTCCTGCGCCGAGTCATCCGTCCTTTGGTCACAGTGAAGCGTCAAGATGGCGGATAGCCTGCAACGCCTTCAGGCAAGGTTTCAGCGCATGCTGCTGACCAACTTGGCCGGCATCCGAGCTCTCAACACTCTCCCTCAAGGCCGTCGAGGTACGGGGCCGCGTCTGTACCAGCCTCGGCTCATCTCGGCCACGAGGCGATCGGCTGCAACGCGACTCTTGTCGCCGCTCCCTCGATCCACAAGTCCCGAGCAGCGCTACCGACGCGAGCAACGCGCTGCAGCCTTCCTCGAAGCGGTCGCCGAGCTTCCCCGAGACACCGACGACGGATGGATTGACGAAGATCTTCAGCAGGCTCCTAAGCGCCTCTACCACGAGCGCAGCTATGCCGATACTACCGCTGCGCGCGAACGCAAGGCCCTCCTCGACATGACGCAAAGCACCATCGACCTTCTACGCACCACCCTCGAGTTGACCCAGAGCCTCGTCCCGCAGCCGCGTGAGTCAGTCCTGCTTCGAGCAATGCGCAAGGTGGCGAAGTGGCCAGGCACTTTCTATCGCGCACTGGTGCGCCCAGCGTTGGTGGCGAACCTCCGCTGGATCGGAGCGGTTCCCCGTCAGATACTGGGCAAATTCGTCCGCGGGATTGCGAGCGCCTACGTATCGGCGGTGACGGTCGGCGTCCGCACCCGCGCCCGGGACAAAAAGATCGGCCCAACACCCAAGGTGACGCCGCGACAGAAGGCGAAATCCATCCTGGGCATTGCTTTTGCGCTCGGGTCGCTCCACTCGCTCGGGCCTTACATTCGCTTCTTCTCGCCCGACTTTTTTGCGCCGCTCATTTCCCCGCCTGGTATCGAGCAGATGATCGGCGTCCTCGTCCACACCGCCTCGCTGCCCCTCCTCCTCGGTTCGGTCGCGACCGCAAAGTACTTTGCACGCCGCTTGCGCAAGGACTCTGGCGACAACACCGCGCGAAAGCGTCGAAGCCGCACTGCCCGCCAAGAGTCCACAACTCCTTTGGAATAGCTAGACATCTGAAGCACATGCCACGCATCCTAGAATCCAAAGAATCTTGACCCGCTTGTTGCGAGCGTGTATTGCAGACCGTGGTGTGTGCGCTAGTTGGACTTGAGCGTGCGCTGTTTCTCGGCGGCCTCGACGATGCGTTGTGTGACGAAAAGACCCTGCATGAACAACTCCAAGTCAGCTCTCTTACCCTTTCATGTTGTATGAAACGCGTCTGTAGACTTACCTTCCGCTTGCGCACGGCGTCCATGTACTTCTTGGCGACATTTTCCCTATCACCTTTTTCACCTAGATCCTCCAGCTCCTCCTCGGTCCTGGGCACCCAAAACGGGTCGAGATCGAACATCTCGAACCCCTTAAAGATCAACTGGGGCGAAGCGGCTCCGCTAGTACGTTTTCGAATCTCATCTGCGAATCCGAAACTCTCCACGACAGGCAGCAAACTGCCGACCGTAAAGAAGCTCGTTCCTTCCTTCATCTCTTCCGAAATGATCTTGCCCCGACGCTTGGCTAGGACCGCATGAACCTTACCCAGCACCTCGGTGGATGCTTGGATGTCGCACGAGTACATGGCGAGCATGAGTCGAGGCGACCAGTCCAGCAGTGCGGCTTTGCAGCTCTCGCGAAAACTCGACATGAGCGGACCAGTAACTGAACCGGTCGCCGACGAGGCAGAGAGAGACTCGATGAAGAACGCAACACCCTGCATGGGTTCTGCGCACAAAGGCCCTGCAGAAGTCGCCATTTGGAAGCCGGAGTCAATACTCTCGTTAAGCGCACCGAGGTTGACCACCGACCGACCGGAATCGTCGGAGACGTGAATCTGATCCAGTGCCTCGGACAGCTTCTCGACTCCGGCAACCTGCGAGTCGGCATGTGCTGGTGTGCCGATGCCAGACGACTGGCGTGTAGCCGCACGAGACGGGTCCGTCCGGTTGCGCAGTGACGTACGTCCACCCGTTCGGTCAACCAAGATGTTCGCGCCCACCCTGCGCGGGCCGAACGAGACGATCTTCTCGACCACCTCGCGCCAGTCCTCGCCCGTCTTATCCTGCCCGCACTTGTCGAGCACCGTCTGCAGCGTCTGCCAGAACTTGTCCGCACGCACCGTCTTGCTCGCCTGCGACCCCGCCGCGTCCACATTACCCGAATCATCCTCGCCCTCGGCCGACGAGCCGCGGTTCTGCAGTCGCCGCAGTGTCTGCGTATTGGCCAGCAGCAGCTCTACCACCGGCTGCGGCAAAGGTACCGCACGCACGCGGTACGCCACGGCGCCGCCCGCCACACTGCCGTCGGCCGTGCCGCGCGGGGCACCGTCGACTTTGGGCGGCGCCATCTCGGGCGCGCGCACACACGTTTCGCGGAACGGCACCAGCGGCGCACTCACCTGGATCTCGCACTTTGCAAAGCGCTCGCGCAGGTCCTTGAGACAACGCTCCAGATGCAGCTCACCCGCAGTGAGGATCACATGCTCGCCCGTATCCTGCACCAGCGACTCCACGCACGGATCCGCCTGGTTGAGCAGCTTGAGGCCCTCGACGAGCTTCGGCATGTCCTGCGGATTCATCGGCTCGAGCGCCACGCGCACGATGGGCGCAGACAGCATGTTGATCCCCGCGAGGTTGACGAACGTCGACGCCGCCATGCGCGCATCGATGGCGGCTGCGTCTTGGTGGCGCTCGATCGCATAGCTCTGCACGAGCGATGGGGCGCACAGCGTGGCGTTGCGAAGCACCCGTCCCTCCATACCGCGGATGGCAAATACGTTGCCCGCAGGCACCTCGTTGACCGCCAGCAGATCGCGGCCCATCACCATGTACAAAGCCTCCAGCTGCACCGCCTTGATGTGCTTGACGTTCGCCGCGTGCGACGGCGCCAGCTGCGTGTTGTACTTGGGCAGCAGCGCGTACATCCACTGCCCCACGCGCAGCGTGCCCGAGTACAGCCGGGCAAAGCCAAGCACCACCTCGTCCGAGCCCTCCTCCTCCTGCTCTTCCGCCGCGTCTTTCTCGGCCTGTGCTTCGGCCTCGCGCTGCGCACGTGCAGCGCGCTGCGCCTCGGCTTCCTCGAGACTGGTGCCGTTCGCCTTGCTGTCCGCATCCGCGGCGCCGTCTTCCATGGTCGCACCGGTGGCGGCGAGAGCGGCACGCACGGCGCTCTGGCGCTCCCTGCTCTCCTTTGCGCGCTCGCGCATCTGCTCGGCTGTGAGCGGCGCCTTCTTTGCCTCGGGCAGATCCTCCTTCTTGACCGCAAACATCTTGGACACGTACGCCACGCGGTTCGACTTGGGCCCGATCTCGGCATTCATCAGATGCTCCTCCAGCGGCGTCTTGGCCTGGTAGCTGCCGCGGTCAAAGTAGCTCATGTCCGGATTGAGCATCATGGGGATGCGCTTCGCCTGCGCCTTGCTCGTGGGCGGGATGACGTAGATGATGGCGGCAAACGCGCAGCTCGCCAGCGGCAGCCACTGGCTCACCACGGCCTTGATGAGCGTCGAGGCGTCTTTGGACTTGAGGTCGCGTGGATGCACCTTGAGGTTGAGCGACGAGACGATCTTCTCGATCTTGTCCTGGTCGCGGTTGTCGATGATGGCGTCGTAGACGGACCAGATGTTCTCGAGCACAAACTGGACGAACATGGGCTTGAGCGGACGCTTCTCCTTCTCCTTCTGCTTCTGGCTGAGCACGCGCTTGGTCTTGGGGTCAAAGTAGAAGTCGCCCCAGAGCACCTTGCGCAGCTTGTGCTCCTTGATGCCCATCTTCTTGGCGTAGAGCATGGCGAAGCGCTCCAGACGGAACGCCCAGTTGTCCATGGCCGAGGCAAAGATGACGTTGCCCTTGGACGGGTCAAAGTAGATGTCTTCGTCGTCCCTCTCCTCGCGGTCCTGGTCGTCGTTGTCGTCGTCGGCTGCATCGTCGCCGGTGGCTGCGGCGATCGAGTCGTTCTTGGCCTGCTTGCGTGCGGCGATGCGCTTCTCGCGCTCCTCGTGCCAGCGCTCGTCGTCGTCCATACGCGCCGAGGCGAAGAACGATCCGACCACGGCGTTGACCTGCTCGATGACCTGGATGAGATGGTGGTAGGCCTCATTCGGCGAGAGCTTGAGCTCTGTGATGAGGCGATCCACCTTGTTGAGCACGAGGATGGGCTCCAGACCGTCCTGCCATGCCTGACGCAACACGGTGACTGTCTGTGCACACACGCCCTCCACGACGTCGACGATGAGCAGCGCACCGTCGCAGAGCCTCGAGGCGGTGGAAACCTCGGACGAGAAGTCGACGTGGCCGGGCGTGTCGATGAGGTTGATCATGAAGTCCTGGATCGGAGGCAGGTTGTCGGGATCCCAGCCCTTAGTCGGGTCGTGCACGCGCATCTTGACCGAGAGCGAGACGGCGGATGCCTCCATGGTGATGCCTCGTTCCTGCTCATCCTCTCTGGAGTCAAGGTAGCGGATCTGTCCAGCCATGCGCGCCGAGATGATGTTGTTGGCCGCCAGCAGCGAGTCGGCAAAGGACGACTTGCCGTGGTCGACGTGGCCAATCAAGGTGCAGCAGCGCACATTGTGCGAGCTGAATCGCTTGCCGTCCGTCGCCATCATGAGAGACGAAGAGGACGAGGCTGCGATTGTCCGAGACTGGCTTGCACTGGCGTTTGCTGTGATGGGCAGACGCTTCGACGGCAAGATAGGTTGTGGTGGTCTGTGGGTCAGCTCAAGCGGGCAGCACACGGCAAGCTCAGTTGTTCGTCATGGCTGAGTTGTTCCTCGAAAGCAACTTTTTCTTAACGGTTGCTGTGGAGGTGGTGCCCGATTCTGTACTCATCGGGACATGGGACAGCCACGGAAGTCGGAATTGCTGGCATTTCTCCACCCGCGGCATCTTTTGGGCGCATGTCGAGTTCGGCTAGATTCGATTCTCCCGCTCGCGCTCTGACCTCGACCACCACCACCACGACGCCATGGCTGAGAAGCGCAAGACATCACCGCCCATCTCGTACCGCGAGGCTGCGCTCGTCAAGAGGCAGCGACACGATGCGGATGATGGTGCAGCGGGGTCGCAGCAGATCGCCATCGCCTCTTCCAAGCATGGCCAGGACAAGGGTCTCGTCCGCTCGGTCAAGCGCACCTCGTCTCTATCGCACCCCATCCTCGGCCTGACTGGCGCACATACATCAGAGATCCTGGATGCCAAGTTCTCGCGCGACGGATCTCGCATCGCAGCCGCTTCGGCCGACCGCACCATCTCCATCTGGAGCGTGTACGGCGACTGCGCCAACATCGGCGTGCTCAAAGGCCACTCCAAGGCGGTGACGTGTCTAGCATTCAGCAGCACACTCCCGGATGCGCTCTACTCTGGCTCAGCAGATGGAACGCTCATTGCTTGGAGTCTCGCTACCGGCGAAAAGCAGCGCCGCTTACGAGGCCACCGTGCCATCGTCAACTGTGTCTCGGCGACGCGGTCGGGTCCCGAACTGCTCGTGTCTGGCTCGGACGACGGCAAGGTGATGATCTGGGACCCGCAAGCCAAGGAGCCACTGGATGTGCTGGATGTAGGATATCCGGTGACGGCGGTTGCATTCTCGGACGACTCGAGCCAGATCTACATTGGCGGCATTGACAACCAGGTACACATTTACGATCTAGCGCGCAAGACGACCGTGCTTTCGCTGCGCGGGCACATGGACACCATCACATCCGTATCGCTGTCGCCCTCAGGGTCGCATCTGCTGACGACGTCGTTCGACGATACGCTGCGCATTTGGGACGTGCGTCCGTTTGCGCCCGAGCCCAACCCGGCCGATTCCAACGCAAATGCAGCCAATCCGAGACTCTACCGCACACTGCGCGGGACGACGTTTGGCGGATTCGAAAACCTGCTCATCAAGGCCGGATGGAGTGCGGATGGCGAGAAGGTCGTAGCGGGAGGTGCGGATCGTACGTGCACCATCTGGGACGTAGAGTCGTCGACGATTCTGTACAAGCTGCCCGGTCATAGAGGCACGTGTACTGCTGCAGTCTTCCATCCGCGCGAGCCGGTCGTTGTGTCCTGCTCTACCGACATGACGCTCCTACTCGGCGAGATCGACCCATAGTTTTGCTTTCTTTGCACGAACATCACGCCCGTAGAGTCAAGGTAATCTGCATTTCTTTCATTTGCGATCTAGACGAGTCTCGGTCGGGGACTTGCGTTCGTGTGGGACTTCACACCTGCGTTGAGAACGACGTGGATGGAGTGTGAGAGACACTGGGCGGGGAGAAGACAGCTTGCTCGAGCTGAGTGTCGCGAATGCAGCATAAAAGAGGTCAGATCAAGGACTCTACAATACCGGAAGAAGGTGGCGGAGGGCGACATACCTTGCTGAGACGGTCGCTGAGCTGCGTGCAGGTGTCAGTGGTGTTGACGAGGCGGTTTTGGATCGCAACCAGCGCGTGCTGCATTGTACACAGTTCGCCTGCCTTCTCCAGACGACACACGATCTCCTGCAGCGTCTTGTCGCTTCCCTCCCTCACCTCTGGGCTCTGAATGGCGTTGGTGGACTGCGTAGCTCGCGGGGTCGTATCAGTGCTGGTGGGGGTACTGCCCGTGGCGTGTGAAATGACAATGCTCGGTACCGCACCCGTCTCTCTTCCCTGCTTCGGGGCGGATGGCTGGACAGGCTCGGCGTCAAAATGCAGGTCGATGAGTGATCCTTCGAGCAAGTCGATATCCTTCTTGGTCGCCCCTGCAATGGGCGCATGCTCGGCGTTCGCGAGCGAAGGCACCTGCGAGAGACGGTCTTCGATCTTGCATCGGAGCATGAAGACGAGCATGAGACCGGGCCGCTTCTGGAATAGCTTGTACATCTTGTCGGGGTGGCGACGGATCATGGCATCGAGCGTCTCGATGTGCGGCGACGCGCGTGCTTCCAGCATGGAAAGCGTGGTCCGCGCGGCGTCGACGGAGCTTCGACGCTCCCCATCTTCAGCACCGATTCCAAGGTGAGGCATAGGCTTGTCGGACTCTTGCACGTCGTCGAGAATCGAGGTCGTCTCGGAGCTGAGGCAGGCTTGGGTGCGTAGGGCTTCGGTCGCTTGAGCGAGTCGCTCGAACTGCGAGTCGGTGAGTCGAGCAATGTGTCGCGTGCCGATACCCTGGCAGCCGTCAGTGCTCGCCTTTGCATTCTGCTCGCGCGATCCACGGTGATTACTTTCTTTGTTGTGACGCTTCTCCTCCGCGTGGCGATGCCTACCGTTAGGAAGCGCTTGGGCCTTCAACACTGGCGTTCTTTGCGGATCGTCAACCTGGCTGCGGATCTTGTTGTCCTTCGAGAGCGGGCTGCGGCTGATCGAGGTCAGGTGGGATGACAGGCCTCCGTCCGTGTACAGGGCCGAGTGGGCGGAAGCGCACTGCGAGCCAAGCACGGACGGCGGGCTGGTGATCTGCACGCGCCACGTCTGGATCCTCCTGATCGCATCGGGCTCGGACTCGTTGGCAAACATCGAGGTTGCAGCGCTCGAGGCATGTGCATGCACCTGTCCGAAAGTCTCGTGCCTGGGGAATCCGGGTGAGGCATCGGGACGCCAGCCACACTGCGCCTCGCGACTGCTGTCGGCAAGCCGAGTGTTGTCAGAAGAAAAGTCGGACCGAGGCTTGCGTCGGCGAGCGGACGATGAGACGAGGCTCTCGAGCTCGTCGGCGAGTCGATGCGCGTCCACTAGGTGCTTGGCGCGGTATGCTCGAGGCTTGTCGGCGTTGGTGCCGTCGCCATGCGTGTGGATTTGGGCTGCTGCACGTGCAAATTGATCGACTCGGTTCTTGTCTTGAAATACGCCGAGACCTAATGCTGAAGCCGGAAGAGGGTGTGGGTTGAAGCTGTCCACTTTGCCAAAACGAGCGACAGGAGCATGCACGGGCGTCGGCGGGAGTGGACGGCTGACCGACCGAATCGGAGGCGGAACTGCTGGACGCGGTACACCGGCTTGCATGTGCGCAAAGTCAGGTCGACCCTTACCCAGTGCATCCTCGATACCGTTGACATGCCTTTTCTTTGGGCTCATCGCCACGGCTGGGACCAAAATCGGCGTCGGGGGTCGGGGCAGCTGCGGAAGAGGCGGCAGTGGATGCAGAGTTGAGGTGCTGCTGCCCTCAGGGTCGAGACGCTCGCGGATCGCTTCGAGGACCGCAATCGCCTCTCGCTGGCTGGCTTCTGCCGTCACCTCGGCTGCCTCTAGCTGAGGATTGCGAGCTTGATGCTCAGCTGGGAATTCGTCGACAACATGCGTCTTCAATGTCTGAGCATTGTCTTCGCTGTCCGACGTATCGCTAGGAGGCCGAGCCACTGCAGACTCGTCCTGATCCTTGGAGCTCGACAGGAACCTGGTCACGGCTTTGATCTTGGCTCTGACACCTTGAAAGCGCTTGTTCGGCTGTGCGGCAGAGACATCCTGATCGACGCTGGATCGAAGGCTACCGGCTGTATCGGGAATGACGGTGAGAGGGTGCCAGTGAACATGCTTGGCATCGCGAACAACGTCGCTGTCCGATATCGTCGCAGAGAGGCTCGGCGTGTCGGGGCGACTGACAACGCTGCCGTCATCTGGTGAGCCGTACATGACGACAGAGGGGGAACCTTGGATGCGGAAGGCTGACCCAAAGTAAGAGGCGTTCTCACGAATCTCAGCAGCTCCCTTATAAGCAACATGCCGCAAGTAGCGGGCCTTTCTAGAACCTCGTACCACAGGCACAAAAGCACAGCGGACTTTGTCAGGGTATATTCAATGTGCGGAACGACAGGGAGAATGTCTGTCGACATGGGTGGGTACTAGATTAAGCTCGCCTCCGTGGCGGTACGGAGGAGAGGCGTGGTATAGATGATGCGGTGACCGTCGAGGTCGCACAGATGCAGTTCCTGTGCGTCCCAAGGCGTCTGCTGGATCCCGCCGAGAAGCCGGGCACTGTCGAACGAGTCGTGTGCGGCTTTGCAGTGGTCGAGCCTCCACTCATTGAGTTTTGCGGTAAGGAGCGAGTGCATCGCCTCCAGGTCGCCATTGCACTCGACGAGCACAGTCGCGCCCGAGAGCGCAGAGGCTGCGGAACGCAAAGGCAGACTCGTGGCGGGCAGCTTGAGCGGGCCAGGCTCCGTGCACGAGTGGGTGAGAGATTCGGGTGAGGGTGGCAGCCACGACTGGGTGTTGTCGTGCTGCTCTTCCGGCGTAGGCGGCAGCACTGTGTATCCGCTTCCGAGCGGATCGACCCTGGCGCCAATGGGAGCCGAGGAGATCAAGCTCAGGCGCGAAATGCTGCTCACCGCGGTCGGGGGCGGTGCATGGCGAAGGCTGCGCAGGCACACGGTTGCCGCCGAAGAGCCCATGACTGCTTGCACGTCCTCCGTCTGCGAAAGGCAGGAGAAGCCCAAAACCTGGGTATAGAAGGCCATGGAGCCGGCAAGGTCCTTGACCGGCAGCAGCGTCATGGCCTTGAAAGAGGAAGGTGTAGGGCCCAAGCTGAATCCCTTGCTCTCTTCGATGGGCGAGACGGGCAGATCATCGAACAGCTTGCTGCAAAGGGAGAGAGGAGGCGAGTGAACAGTGAAGTCCTGAACAAGAACGGGCGAGTGCATGGCAAAGTGCATGCGCGACTTGCGCTGCGCCTCTCTGCGTTCTGCGGACATGCCGTTGCTCCTGCGCCTAGCCAATTCGCTTTTGGGGTCGAGGCCAGTGAAGATGCGGGTGCGCTCTGCAAGTTCGTCTTCCGAATCGGCGTCGTCCTTTTTGGCCGACTGGGAACTGAAGCGGCCAGCATTGGCGAGAAAGTGCTCGGCTTCCGCTCGGTTGTGGAACTGCTGCAGCAGAGGTCCAGGAAACTGCGCGAGGGTGGAAGAATAGAATCAAGGTTAGGGTGCCACTCTGTGGATGAAAGCTTTGTGATTTGTTGAAAGGTGCGAGCACTCACGTTTCGAATTTGGCGCTGAGCTTCTTCCTTTGTTGTGTAGATGCCTTTCTTCCAGCCGCGTCCAACGGCATAGAACAAAGAATCGACCGAGGCGGTGCCGGCAGAGTCCACAACGACGTCGTATCGAGGAGGTTGGTCCACCTCCGAGTCGTCGGCGGAGCGAGGCTGGCGAGCGGCGATGCGGTCTGACACGACGATGGTGCTGAAGCGAGATTGGGACGCGGTGCTGTTGATAGCGAATGGAGACTGGGGCCGAGCAAACGGAGAGACGGCCTTAGGCGGTGACGACGAGACGCGCGCAGAGTTGGTCGAGGAGCATCGAGCCCGCACGGTGGATTGAATCCTCGGTGCTGGCAGAGCCTCGTGGACGATGGGCACAAAGAGCGGCTGCTCGTCTGCATGCGGGCTGCCGAGCTTGTTCAGTCGACGTGGGCTGCGGCTTGTCGAGCTTTGACCGAACTCGTAGCCAGCGTATGCGTCTGCAGTGGCGGGACGCTCGATTGCATGGGAGAGCGGCATCCGACTCTTTCGGTTTCCCCGATAGCTGGCGGAGCGTGTATGGTTGATACTCGAGTAGCCAAGGCCATAGTCTGCAGGCCCCGAGAAGGAGGTCGGCTCTTCCGCCGCGGATGTTGTGTTGGGGGTGGAGTTGGTGCGGCTATTTGACGAAGGAGATGCTGCCAGCTCGACGGAGCGACGCTTGGGCCGCAGCGTGAGCTTTCCGAACAGGATCGAGTTGCGCTCTCCCATGGTGTCGGATCGTCCGTTCGCGTTGGTGCGACGCTCTATTGTCACTGTGACTTTAGGGAGTTGCGTCGCCTCTTCTGAGCGGAAGCCGACGGTGATGGGTCGGAGGAGCCGTCCGTCTAGCACAGTGCCGTAGCAAAGATGAGAAGGCGGGCCTGAGAGGTCTGTCTGCAAGTTGAAAGGATCGGTGGGTTGTAGAGGAAGAAGCGGGGCAGGACACACCACCACCTTGTGGCTTCTATATAGACTGGCAACCCCACCCACGTTTTTGGCGGATCTGAAGGCCTCAACTGCAGTCACAGCAGAGTCGGGGCGAGGCCGCAGGACAGAGCTGTGGCGACGCCCAAAGGGGCACAATGGCGACTTCGGAAGAGCGACACCCACGAGCACCTGCCTCTAACCCGGGCTTGCCCTGAGACAGGCCAACAACGCCGCGCCGGGCAACCGCAGGCGAATCAATGAGCCTGTGCCCGCGCCACCGGCTCAAGGCCTCGGCTGCAGTGCAAGCTGCTCACATATGCAGGCCGGAAAGTGGGAGAGAATTTAGAGTCTGGTACGAGTGTAGGGCCCACGCAGATTCTGCATGCAAGCGAAAAAGAAGCAGCTTTGAGGCGCAACGAGGGTCCCAGCGCATTGTCTGAGAGGTGGGCCAGCTTGGGTCCCGCGCTGCTTGTCTTGGCATAGAAGGTCGATGGATCCCCGCGCTCCTGCGCCTGCACACTCAGCCCACCAACGGGAAAAGACGAGGCGAAAATCTCGTTTGAAATCGGCAAAACCCATCCATCCATGCAACTCTTTCAAGCTCAGGCGTGAGACAGAAGGTGGCGTTCCAGGCTCCCCGCCGCGGAATACATTAGCCTTTGTGGCCTTGCCGTTCCTCTTCATCGCCCCACGGCCCTCTTCACAGGCTCGCAAGCAGACACCAGACACGCTGTCCCGAGCGACCGAGATCACCAATCGGCATGGATGACGAGGAGGGCTGAAGATGGAGGAAGTGTGACATCAGTGCAACTATCAGTGGCTGTAAGCGACTTGCTCGGTGCGGTGCGATTCCGAAGCCAACGTGGGAGCCTGATGCGAAAACGTGCGACTGCCGGTGTGAAGGCGTAACCGGCAGCCCCGACTGAAGGAGGCTGCGCGATTCCGCCGCTTCTTAGACATTTAGCAATTTCCAATTTGGCAGTCGCCTTGGGGCCAGCCCCGTTCCGCCGGTCTCAAATCCCGTCATCTGCCCACGCTAGCAGCCTCTTGCGACTTGATCCTTTCGCCGACCAGCTCCCTTTCCTCCATCATCATTCCCGCATGCTGGGTTGATGAGAGTCACTACAGAGGGACACAGCCTTCAGGGCAACGGCAACGACACAATTATTGGTCGAAGAAAGCGCATCAATTCTAGGAGGTAGAGGCCATCTGACGCTGTTGCCGAACGGAATGCAAATCCGTCCCTGAGGATGGATGCGCACGTTCTTAGGTGAAGCAGAGCGACGGCAACTCGTCTACACTGTGAATCCGAGATTCGGCACACTCCGTCTTGTCTTTCTCGGAGCGCGGACGGTCGGAGCGAAGCCATGTCCGTGGATGCCCGCTTTCCAGTCGTTGCATCATGCCGGCTTCTGCTCGATGTTTGTCGGCCGATATTCGACATGACGCAGGGGCCTAACATTCTGGATGAAATTCGAATTTGCTGCCCCTCGGCGAGGCGAGGACACTGCAGCCGAAACACACACACACACACACACACACACACGAACGCGTGCAGGAGAGCAACCAGAACACGCGCATGTCCTCTTGGCCTGCAACGCTTGCATGATTGCCATGTTCTGCTGTCCGATCGTGCTTCGCTGCTTCTGCTCACAATAGTCCACCCAGCGGTGGTCCTGCTTGATCGTTGCAGCGGACGGTGATGATGATCCTCGGATTCAGTCACGATTGCGACTAAGACAGAATGATGGTCGCGAGAACATCATTAAATGAGATCGACTCGCAGAAAGGGGCAGAGACGGAGGAGCTGCAAGGTGAAAATCAAAGGCCTGCTTTTTCTGCACTGCAAGAGCACAGCTGCAGCTCGGCGTCCACACGAGTCGGCAACACCCGCTCCCAGCAGTGTCAGAGTGCCTCGATGAAGGTCGCCGATGATGAATCCGCTCATGCCTTGGCTTCTCCATCATCTGCCTCGCTCTCCCTCCATCCATTCATCCATCCGTTCTGCCGGCTCACATTCGCTCGTCTCGTGTTCGCTCTCGACTCTTTCCCTCCCCTTCTTTCTCTTTGGTGTCGCTGCACGCACACGACAAAGGCACTGGGCTCATCCAACTCGAGCCTCTATCAACGCATCTCCAATCTCACTCGTTACGCCCTTTGTTCTCGCTCGGATCTCTGCAATCTGGCGTCGCGTCGCTCGATCCTTTGCTCCCCCAATCCACTCGCTTCATCCACGCCCGGACCTTCACTTTTCGACCGTCACACCTTCCCCATCTCGACTTGCTTGCGATCTGCTTTCACAGGCCATGCATCCTTGAGCAATTCGGCACCTCCATCTCTCGATACCTACGGCATTGCATCGCGACCTGATCGTATCGACAGCTGGCTCGTCGTGCAGATCTGCGCTCGCCCTCCTTTCACCCTCAACAGCATCTCGTTTCTGCATCACCGGTTGCTGGCTCAACTCGGTGCATCCTCAACAAGTCGTCTCATCGCACCGTCTCGCCATCTGTATTCGACCCGCGTTCCTGTCTTTTCCTTTGCACCTCTACAGCACTCAACTGCCAGCCCTATCTCTCACCCGCGGAGGCTAGGCTGCCGTCCACCGATTCCAGCCTTCCTTCACCACAACTTCTAGCAGTGGCCCACCATGTGTTGCGGGAACGCTAGCTGGAAGCGCGAAGAGGTGCCCGATCACAAATTCGACTTCATCGACGTCCGTGACTTTCGCAACAATGGCTGCTTTCAGCAGCTCAAGTACGCCTTCCTCTTCATCATGGTCGTCAAGTCGTTCGCAGTATACGTCGCCGACATCTACACCGCCGTGACCCTGCTCGCCTTTGGCCACTTTAGCGGCAGCCTGTACGACAAGGTGCAGAATGACCCGCAGAACAACTTCCGTGTGCCCATCTCTTATGGCCGCTGGATCTTCACCGGCTGCATCATCTTCTCCTTCCTGCTGCTCGCCTACGAGGCGCACAAGTCGAGGGCCATCGTCAAGAGCCGCGACATCAGCTACGCATACACCAACGTCATGGCCAACAACTACTACTCGCTGCGCAGCTACAACCACTTCTGCTTCTTCGACCACATCAACGACAGCAAAAAGAAGAAGGACGAGCTCGCCTTCTTCATCTTCTTCACCTTCAAGGGCTGGAAGCGTCTGCTCGTCGCCGATGGTCCGCGTCAGGTCATCAACTTCTTCACCCTCTACGGTCTCGGCTCGTTTGCCAACTGGAGCACAAATCCGTACGACTATTACGAGGGCAACATCTTCACCGGCATCATGATCCTCTCGATGCTCTTCACTGTTGCTGTTTTTGCCGGCTCGCTCATCCTGCTCATCATCGCCGCCGTCGCCTACATCCCGCTGCTCTGCTACATCAAGGGCAACCTCAAGGAGTACTGCTGCCACAAGGTGGACAAGCGTGTCACCGAGCTCGTCCAGCGCAAGAAGAAGCAGCGCCTCGCCAAGGTCGCCGAGATCGCTCGCAAGGAGGCGGCCGGCGATTTTTCGCATCTGATGAACAAGAAAGGCGAGATGGTTGGCACTGCCATCCCGCAGCCCACCTTGCCGACCGTTGATGTGGATCTGCTCAACGACGAAAAGCCAGGCAAGGCGGGCGGGCTTCAGCGAAACACCAGTGTCGGAAGCTCGACGGCAGTGCATGGCAATGGAGGCGGCTATTACGGCAAAGGAGTGCCGGGCTACAAGTCTCCCGCGTTCGGGGCATCGCATTTCTACGGCGTCAATGCGCCTTCCACGCACAGCCTCGGATACGACAAGCCCGAGTATGCGAGTACGGCCAATCTGGTCTCCAACGCGGGACCAGCGGGAGGTGACTATGCCGGCATGCCGCACGACAACTTCGAAGCCATGGCGGATCGCATGGGGCCGATCGGAACGAGCCCGATGCTGTTCGCTCAGCGCGTCGGCGGTGCTCCCGGCCGCATCTCACCGGTGCCACCCACGGGTCCTGGAGGCGACTTTTACAACATGCACGCCACGGGACAGCGTTCGCTGCTGGACGTCGGCGGTGGCGCTGCTCCCGGACAGATGTACGCATCCGAAGCGGGGCTCGGACGACAGAGCCCGTATGCGCCGTCCGGTCACGACGGGTATGGCCATGCAGGCGAATCGCCGTACAATGCGCGAGGGCTCGACTATCCTCCGCCTGCCAACTCCCACGGCGTGGAAGGTCTCGACTATCCTCCTCCACCACCGCCCGATGTGTCTTCCTACGTCTCGTATGCGGGTCACGCACACGGTGACGGGCATGCTCCCGCCGTCGAGGTGTCGGTGGCATCGTCGAGCACCGCACATGAGGACAACAGCGGCCATCTCGCCGTGGGGCAAGGCACGGATGGATTCGGTGGCGAGCTGCATCCAGATCGATACAGCCACCTCAACGGAGGCTCGCGGTCGGGAGCCAACTCGTCCGCGCACAGCCCAAGCACCAGCGTGGGCGGTCTGGACGACGTGTACGACGCTTACCTCAACTCGAACACGCACTCGCCCGCAATCACACCCGAGCAACGCCACAGCTACATGATGAGCGACTATCCAGCAAACGGCTACGGCAACCCGCACCAAGCCGAGTATCAGTACTACGAACCGCAGCATGGCGATGTCGGAGCCCCTCATGGCTACAGCGGCGCTCAACAGGGCTACCATGGCTATGCTGAATCGTGGTCGCAACAAGCAAGCGGGCCCGCACAAGATGCGGCGCAGTATCACCAGCATGACCCCTACCACCAAGGCGCGGCACAAGGCTACCAGCGTTGAGCTGTTAGCAGCTCGTCCATTCTTTCTCCCTTTCGATCCGGATAGAGGTGGCGATGCAGTGCCGCCCGTGTGTGGATACACAGATGCAGCAACGCTCGCCACCAGTTTCTTCTACATACCAGCATTCCGTTCCCTCGCATTTTGCAATCCATCCGACTCGTGGACCTCATCTCTATCGCTCACATGCTACTTGAACGAGTGTGTCGCCATCAGTGAATGTCCAGCACGGCTCAAGGCCACTGAGGGCGTTGATTGCTTGTCATCTGCCTGGCAGGGAGACTCGGGGAAGGAGGTTGTTTCTCGGCCGATAAGGAGGTGTTTCCCGATGTTAGCTCGGGCGGCAGGGTGGTGACAGTAGCGAGCTAACGACATTTCTGCCGGCCATGGCGGATCGCGACTTTCACAGCGGTCTCTCTCAGCCCTGTTGCTCCTCCCCCGAAGCGATCGCAACACGCAAGCACGTGCCATCCTAGCATCCGATGCTTGCATCTTGTGCATACCCTTTCGCATCACGTCCATTCCAGTCTCTGAGAAGACGATGGCTGGTCAGGATGATGAGAGTCGATAGAGAGAAAATCGCAGTCTGGTGGGGCTTGCCGGTAACCGCTTTTCGAGAATACCCGGACAGGTGGAGAGACGGCGCCCCACGAAATGGACCTGGGGAAACACGCGCCAGCAGCGGGTTGAGTGACAATTCACGCCAAAACGAAAAGGAATGGGCAGCATCGGAAAGGCTCCACACACAGGCCAGCCGCCCGAGGGCCTTCGTTGACCGCTGGATCTCATGCATGTTCAACCGTGCAGCTGGTGATTCACCCCAGCACCGGCTACGGCTTGGACTGGCCCAAGTTAACCGGCTGGCGCTTCGAGGCAAAGTCGGCTCTGCGTAACGCAGTCTCACCGAGTCCGGGTTGGCTGTGGCCCCTCCGGTACAGACGGACGCGAGCGGATTTGCTGCCGACACATCCAGCACCGACCGACTGGCTCTGTGACCCGCCAGGAATCGCCTCGCCGGAATCTTCGCGCGCCTACTGACGCAACGCATAGTCCCCGCCGAAGCCAGCCTTGGTGTCACCACTGAGCTCTTATCGTCCATCTACTCTTCCTACCTCGTTCCACTCCTGTCATCCGTTTCACCACACCAATCCCCTTCGTGAGCGCTTCGAAGCATACGACGAAGCTTGTGAACGTCGCCGCCCAGACCGACGTCACTCCTGTAACGAGTCCAGTGCACGACCACCATCGTCGGACAGAACCGCGCAGCTTCATCGTCGCTCGACATTTTCATTGTGCAAGGTCAACAAAGCATACCCATCGGCGGCCGCATCTGGACATTACTACGGATCACTCCTGTGATACTCCGACTCGAGGATCATAGCCGGACGTAACCAAGCTCGCACGGCTCACCGACCCTTCCTCACTGCTCGCCTTGTCAGCAGCCCCGCTCACTACACCACATAGACACAATGGCTGAAGCACCACTCACGCCCTTCGGACAGGCGCTCGCCGGCGCACTCGGCGGTGTCTTCTCCAATGCTGTCATCTACCCACTCGACACGGTCAAGACGCGCATCCAGGCCGGCCAGAGCTCTGCGGTGACCGCGGGCAAGGAGGTACGCGACCCCAAGGACCCCACCAAGACCATCGTCACCGTGCCCAAGAACGCCGGCATGATCAAGGGCATCTTGCACATCATCCACAGCAAGGAGGGCGCCATGGGTCTGTACAAGGGCTTTGCTGCCAGCATGGTCAACACCTTCACCACCGGCTTTGCCTACTTCTACTGGTACTCGACCGTACGAACGCTCTACCAGAACCGCTTGGCCAAGCGAAGTGCTAACGGCGTGGCAGTCATGAGCACGGCTGCTGAGCTTGTGCTCGGTGCTATTGCTGGTGCGCTTGCGCAGATCTTCACCATCCCCGTCGCCGTGATTGCGACGAGGCAGCAGCTCGCCACCTCCGAGACCGCCAAGGACGGCAAGCCCGTCGACGAGAGCTTCACGGGTGTCGCCAAGGACATCCTCAGGGAGGACGGTGTCACGGGCCTCTGGCGCGGCCTCAAGCCTTCGCTCGTGCTCACCGTCAACCCGGCCATCACGTACGGCGTGTTCGAGCGCGTCAAGACCATCATCCTCGCCACCTCGGTGGACGGAAAGATGACGCCGGGCAAGTCGTTCCTCGTCGGTGCGCTCTCCAAGACGCTCGCCACCGTCGTCACCTTCCCCTACATCCTCAGCAAGATCCGCCTGCAGGCCAAGAACACCCGCTACACGAGCGCCATCGACTGCCTCACCCAGATCGCCAAGGAGCAGGGCATCAGCGGCTGGTACCAAGGCATGCAGGCACAGATCACCAAGGCCGTGCTTGCACAGGCACTCCTCTTCTACTTCCGCGACTACTTTGAGGTCTGGACCCGCCAGATCCTCAAGGTCGCCAAGAAGCCCGTCAAGTAGAACTCGTGATAGAGTCGTACGGTACGAGTTGGCCGGAAGCTTCATCGATCCTTTCCCTCCTTCTTCTCTCCGGCAGCTGCTTCATCGTTTCTGCCTGTATCCGATTCCCACGCGCATGTACTCTCTCGTCCCTCTAGACTGTCAACAAGGATTCGTCATGATTTTGCGATGCCGGCATTGTTGCGCTAACAGAGGTTCCACACCTCGAACAGAGAGGCCTGCTTTGGCGTGTCTGCAAGCACACATCTGTTCTCGACGAGCCCTCGCTGGTCGTCACCGTCATGTTCTGGCTCGAATGATGATGGGCTGGCGGTAGCGGACCCTTAGCGCCACATTGTTAGAGTGTCAGTCTGATCTCGCACGGGAGGCTGGCGGCAAAGTCAAACGGCTGTCAAGGGCCAGTCCCCGAGTTCCGGTGAAGGGTCCACGCTTTCCTCAGAATTTTTTTCTTTTCGAGCAGATAGCGCCGCGAGTGGGTTCAGCGGCAGGGTGAGGCAGAACGAAGTTCCCTTTTTTTTTGAGAAAATTTTGGGATTCGCCGCACAGCTGCAGTTGTGCCCTTTTTTGCCTTCACTGCTCAGCTGGGCCCACCTCGAGTGGCTGCAACTCTGGCCGGCTTCGCTTCTCGCAACCCGCTCCTCCTATCTCCTTGCCAGTCATCCACCCACTCCTCCTTCTGAAGACTACGGAGGTGGACAGACAAGATCGGTACGAAGCATCAAGGAGCTCGTCACCTCACTTCCTACCTCTTGGCTTACCACAAGCCACACTCGACTATCGAAAGGTCGACCTCCGATCAAGCAGCTAGGTCGGCAGCAGAATCAAGTTTCTGCATTCCCCTGGGACCAGCTTTCTCACCGACAAAGCCTGATACCTTGCAGAGCTAGATCCGCATCTATCAACACCTCCTCCGCTTCCCAATCCTGATTCACAAAGATGACGACGATCAAAACCGTCATCGCGCCGGTTCCGACCGCTACCGACTTCCTGGACATTGTCCTCTCCAAGACACAGCGAAAGACGCCCACGGTTGTGCATCCCGGCTGGAAGATCACGCGTATCCGCTCGTTCTACATGCGCAAGGTCATGTTCACCAAGGATGCGTTTGCCGAGAAGCTCGACGCCATCCTCAAGGAGTTCCCCATCATGGACAACCTCCACCCCTTCGTCTCGTCGCTGCTCAATGTGCTGTACGACAAGAACCACTACAAGCTCGCGCTCGGTCAGCTCAACACCGCCAAGCACCTCATCGAGCAGGTGTCCAAGGACTACATCCGCCTCATCAAGTTCGGCGACTCGCTCTACCGATGCAAGCAGCTCAAGCGCGCTGCGCTCGGTCGCATGGCCACCATCATGAAGCGCCAGAAGGACCCGCTGGCCTATCTCGAGCAGGTGCGCCAGCACATGTCGCGTCTGCCGCCCATCGACCCCAGCACACGCACGCTGCTCATCTGCGGATACCCCAACGTGGGCAAGTCGAGCTTCATCAACAAGGTGACGCGCTCCGACGTCGACGTCAAGCCATACGCCTTCACAACAAAGTCGCTCTTTGTGGGTCACATGGACTACAAGTACCTCCGATGGCAGGTCATCGACACGCCTGGTATCCTCGACCACCCGCTCGAGGAGATGAACACGATCGAGATGCAGTCCATCACGGCGCTCGCGCACCTCCGCGCCGCCGTGCTCTACTTTATGGACCTCTCGGAGCAGTGCGGCTACACGGTCGAGGCGCAGGTGCAGCTGTTCAACAGCATCAAGCCGCTCTTCGCCAACAAGCCTTGCATCCTGGCCATCAACAAGACCGACGCCAAGAGGCTGGCGGACCTCGAGCCGGAGCGCGCGGCGCTGGTGCAGAGCATCATCGACGAGTCCGAAGGCAAGGTGCAGCTCACGGAGCTCAGCACATATACCGACGAGGGTGTCATGGAGACGCGCAACCTGGCGTGCGACGTGCTGCTGGCGTCGCGTGTCGAGTCCAAGATGAAGGGCAGCAAGATCAACGCCGTGCTCAATCGCCTGCACGTGGCGCAGCCCAAGTCGCGTGACGACGTGGAGCGTACGGCGTACATTCCCGAGGCGATCGCCAACGGCTCGATCAAGAAGTACGATGCCAAGGACCCCGAGCGCCGCAAGACGCTGCGCGACGAGCAGGAGGAGAAGGGCGGTGCGGGCGTGTTCAACATCGACATCAAGCGCGACTACATGCTCGCGAACGACGACTGGAAGTACGACCACATCCCCGAGATCTACGAGGGCAAGAACATCGCCGACTTTGTGGACCCGGACATCCTGGACAAGCTGGATGCGCTCGAGCGCGAGGAGGAGAAGCTCGAGGCTGAGGGCTTCTACGCCGAGAGCGACGACGAGGGCTCCATGGTCGACGAAGAGGAGGAGGCGATCCGCAGCGCAGCGGCGGCGATCCGCGAGCGCCAGCAGAAGGCCAAGCTGGCGGCGCAGGACCGCAGCATGATCAAGAACCAGGCGCGCGTGCCGCGCAAGTTCCAGGAGCGCACGCTCTCGCAGATGGCCGAGCGCATGCGCGAGATCGGCGTGGACCCGAGCAGCGTCACCGCGCGTGCCGAGATGCTGGCCAAGGCCAAGGGTCTGACGGGCAAGCGCAAGCGCTCTGGTGCTGGCGACGACGACGAGGAGATGGAAGAGGACGACGAGGAGGCGTCGTGGGAGGACGAGGAGGACGAGGAGATGGACACCGAGGAGGCCGACACGAGTGCCTCGAGGAAGGCGCGCAAGAGCAACGTGGGCGGCAGGCTGCTGTCGTCCACCACGGCTCCTGTGAACCGATCGGGTGGCCACGTGAGTGCGCGTGCCGGCCCCGCACGTGTGTCGGCGAGCGACCGCCAGCTGGCCGGTCTCAAGGACTCGGAGCAGCTCGAGAAGGCGAGGAAGCTGCGCGAGCTCGCGCTGCGTCCGGGCAACTGGCACGCCAAGGCGGGCGAGTCGGACCGTGCGATCAAGGAGAAGAAGCCCAAGTGGCTCTTTGCCGGCAAGCGTGGCAAGGGTACCTCCAGATCGCGCTAAGCTGCGTCTGTGCGATGTCTTGTTTCTGTTCCTCATCATTTGTAGTATTCGTTCAATCATTTGGCTCTTTCGTTGCGGGGTTGTGCGGTAACAACGTGTGAGGGTGCCAGCGTTGGATCCGGTGGGGTGAGATTTGGGGTGGTTGTGTGGAGAAGGCGTTCGGAAATTTTGCTCGGGGCGAGAGCAGCGCAGGTGTATGCAGGGTTCTCCAAGGCTGTGTGGCGAAGTGCAAGTCCCACGCGGAAAGCTCAAATGGCTGTGCCCAAAAATACGCCGAACGCCGCACCGGCTTTCCAAGAGCGAATGCTGTCATACGCCGTCTGCTCCTCCCTCTTCGCCGGCGAACACGGCGGAGGTGGGCGTAGGCACGCATGTGTCAAGGTTTTACGGCGTGACAGTTGCACATGAGGGCTGGCAATGGAGTCCCTGCAACCCCCAGCTGCGTGGCTGCGTGGCTGCGCAAATGTTACCGCATGTCCCGCAGGTGCCGCAGGTGCAGATGAAGCTTAGGCCCCACCTTTTGCATCCCCACACGAGCTTGTCCTCAGGCGCAAACGTTCCTTTGAAACCACGACCACAACGACTCTGACCTGATCGAGGATACAAGAATGTCGGTGCTGCACGAAATGTCGCATTTGGAGTCGAGAGCATCCAGCTGGGCAGGCAGTCGAGCAATGTCGCCCGAGACTCCTCCGCAAATCGATCTGGGCTTCGACCCCTCGCTCACAAAGGGCTTCAGCGGCCTTTTTCCGTGGGTTCAGCAGCCGCAGGCGGCATCAGAACACCCAGAGGCGATCGTGTCCGAAAGCGTCGGCCACGAACATAGCGATTTGGCGGCGTTTGATCGCAGGACCTCGGTGCAGCTCACTGGCGCGCAGTTGCAGGCGCTAGCCCCCAACGGACAAGCAGAGGTGAAGAGTACGTCACAAAACGAAGCAGCTTCACCTCAGGATCGCGGACATATCCTCTCGCTGCCGAGGGAGGACGGTGCACAGTCGATCGCGTCTGTTGGCCCACCTGCTGGTTCGGTCGAGCAGGAGTTGAACGTCATGAGCTCTGCCATGGCGTATACAAATGCGGCACTGAGCCCAGCTAGCGGCCATGCAGCTTCTATCGCCACAAGCGCTCAGCACCACGGCTACCTGGCGGAACGAACGAGCACTTCCACAGGACAAAGTTCGCAGTCACACGACTTTGCCCACCAGGGTGATCTTGGCGCATCACCGCTGCCGCGCCCTGACCATGCTCGCCAGTCCTGGGCCAGCAGCTCTCGACACGAAGCGAGCATTCCAGTGCACCCGCCAGTGGCCTGGGAAGAGCAGCTGCGAGTCTCCACATTCAAGACGTACGATGTGTTCGAGGACGACAAGCTGCCCGGCTTCCGCGTATGGGAAAGCGGATCCGCACGCTATGGTGTGCGTGTTCCGCGCAAGGTGGCCGGGTGGAAAGCGGTCTTGACCGACCTCGCGCCCAGCAGCCAAGGCGCAACAAAGCAGGGGAGACGAGAGAGCAAGCTGATCGGGCGACAAGGCTGGGAGGTGCGTCAAGAAGCCATGAAGAACAGCTACGACTTTCGGCGCGGCTCGGGCATCCTAGCCACGATGCACGCGGGGCATCGGCTGTTCAAGCATGACTGGCACCTCATTCTCAAGGACGGCTCGCGCTTCATGTGGAAGATGGACAAGCAAGCGCTGGCGCTCTTGCGGTGTGTGGGCGAGAGCGAAGTGCAGGTAGGCGAATACAGAAAGGCGGTTCCTAGAACTTCCAGCGCTTACGGCATCAGCACAGAGGTGGATACGACGACCAGGATTGGATCGTTCGCATACGATAGCTCAGACGAGGGCGACATCTTTGACGCGGGCTTGGCGTTGGCTAGCTTGGTGGCAGTGTTTGCGGCGCGTGGGGGGCATACAAACGTATCAGCGGCATTCGAGGCGTCGTCTGACCCGATGCGCGATTGGCTCGAACAGAAGCGCCAGGCACGACCGGACCGCGAAGAAGAGATGCTCGCCATGCCGCTTCCTGGCTTTGCGAGAGACGCCGAGTCGGTACTGTCCGACACCACGGACGAAGATGCCGAGTCGGTAACCAGCGACACGCTGCCCCGACGACGAGCTGCAGCGCGACCTACACAGGCGACACGGGATATGGTCTATGACGATACAAGGCCCAGACAGCCGGAGCCCCGCACGGAAAGCAAAGGCGCCAGACGGTTCTCCAAGCTCTTTGGCATTGGCAATACCGCACCCAGGCGCCAGAGCGAAGACGGCGCAGTGGTCAGTGATGACCGCAAAGCCAAGGAGAAAGCAGCGATGACAGAGTCGCAACGCATCGCACGCCAGTACCGCACACGCAGCTTCTTTTCTGGACGTTGAATGGACACCTTCTTCTCACTTTGTAGCTCAGCAATGTGCTCGGGTTGTGTTACTGCCGTGAGCCGGACCCATCATGCGGAATCGAAGCATCTGTCAAAGAGGGCGGCCAACACGCTATGCAATCGGCGCAGCGTCCCTCGCAAGCGACGCCAAGGCTGGATTATGGCAACTTGACCGGCTATTTCGCGTGTGACTGCAAAGAGCCTCACGGATGAGTCCGGAACCAACCCACTTTTCTGAAGACCTGCCCCGCTCGTGATGAGATCCTGTTCAAAGCCCACAACGGCTGAAAAGTGTACGATCGGCGTGACCTAAGGCGACGGAATGGCCGAACATCCCCCCGTGCTTCGATAAGGGAAAGGGGTCTTTGAGAGTGCAGCGAAGGAGCCACGGAGCATTCTCGGTCAAAACCCGAGAATCGAGCTTCTCCGCTCCGCCAGTGTGACGCGAAGACAGGAAACTTGGGCGATAACGCTGCTTCAGTCGCTTTGCGCAGAGGGGAGCTCTGCTTTTTTTCCTCGTCTCTGACTCACGTCCGAAGAATTTCCCACCGAGCCCCACGCGCGCCACGCCCGCCGGATTATTGCTGGTGGGGAGAGGAGAGGAAATTTGCACTTTCGCGGGAAGGAGAGAGTTGAGCCGTGCATGTGCCGCGCGCTCGTCCGCTTCGTTGGCCTCGTTGGTCGGATGACCCTGCGCGCGGATGCACGCCAACCAGCCTCGTATCTCGAGCACTGTACCTCCTCTGCTCCTCATTGGAAGCGCCCACTCGAGTCCCCCTTCCCCCTTCCTCCCGTCACCATAAATTGCGACCAGATCCCCAGATCTGCATCTCTCCTTCCAACCATCATCCCCTGCACTTTCCCGTTCTCTGTCCCGGTTCCCTTTCGTCCGTCGTCCCCCCTTCATCACACACACACATCCTCCAAAAATGGCTTCTGTACCTCAGGCGCCCCAGATGGGCCTCTTCTCGTTGCCGCCCATCAAGAACGAGCCCATGCGCAACTATGAGCCCAAGAGCGAAGACCGCATCAAGCTCCAGCAGGCCGTCGACGAGATGATCGCCGCCGGTCCCTTCGAGGTGCCCGTCGTGATCAACGGCGAGAAGATCAAGACCGGCAAGGTCAGCAAGCAGCCCAACCCGTCCAACCACTCGCAGATCCTCTGCAACTACCACGAGGCCGACGAGGCGCTCGTCCAAAAGGCCATCGAGGGCTCCCTCAAGGCCAAGACCGCGTGGGAGAACATGCCCTGGAACGACCGCGCCGCCATCTTCCTCAAGGCAGCCGACCTCATCGCATCCAAGTACCGATACAAGGTGCTCGCCGCCACCATGCTCGGCCAGGGCAAGAACGTGTGGCAGGCGGAGATCGACGCCGCCGCCGAGATCTGCGACTTCTTCCGCTTCAGCGCAAAGTACATCCAGGAGCTCTACTCGACGCAGCCGCCCGAGTGCTCGGCCAACACCTGGAACCGCACCGAGTACCGCCCGCTCGAGGGCTTTGTGCTCGCCGTCTCGCCCTTCAACTTCCTCGCCATCGCCGCCGGTAACCTCATCTGCGCGCCCGCCATGGTCGGCAACGTCGTTGTCTGGAAGCCCTCGCCCATGTCGATCTACTCCAACTACGTCGCCTACGAGATCCTCCGCGAGGCCGGTCTCCCCGACGGCGTCATCCAGTTCGTCCCCGGCCCCGCCGAGGAGATCGTCGGCGCCGCCATCAACCACCGCGAGTTCGCCGGCCTCCACTTCACCGGCTCCACCCACGTCTTCCGCCAGCTCTGGAAGCAGATCGGCAACAACCTCGACAAGTACCGCGGCTACCCGCGCATCGTCGGCGAGACCGGCGGCAAGAACTTCCACATGGTGCACAAGTCGGCCAACGTCGATGCCGCCGTCACCCAGTCCATCCGCGCCGCCTTCGAGTACCAGGGCCAGAAGTGCTCGGCGCTCTCGCGTCTGTACGTGCCCAAGTCCATGTGGGAGGGCGAGTTCAAGCAGAAGCTGCTCGACCAGATCGCCCAGATCTCGGTCGGCCCCGTGCACGAGTTCAAGCACTTCATGGGCCCCGTCATCGCCAAGCACTCGTTCGAGAAGATCATCGGCCTCATCGAGGCTGCCAAGAAGGAGGGCGGCCAGGTGCTCTGCGGTGGCCAGGGCGACGACTCCAAGGGATGGTATGTCCAGCCCACCGTGATCGAGACCAAGGACCCCAAGTCGGTCACCATGGTCAACGAGATCTTCGGCCCCGTCATCACCGTCTACGCCTACCCCGACGAGGAGTTTGAGCAGACGTGCGAGCTCATCGACTCCACCACCGAGTACGCGCTCACCGGCTCCATCTTCTCGGCGGACCGCTACGCGCTCATCCGCGCCAGCAACCTGCTGCGCAACGCCTCGGGCATGATGTACTACAACGACAAGTGCACGGGCGCCGTCGTCGGCCAGCAGCCCTTCGGCGGTGCGCGCGCCTCGGGCACCAACGACAAGGCCGGCTCGATCTCCATCTTCTACCGCTTTGTCTCGGCGCGCACCATCAAGGAGACCACCATCGACCCCACCACGCACATCTACCCGAGCAACCTCGAGTAAATGTGCGCTCGACCTGCACACGCACGTAGCTGCGCTGCGTCGCGTGCCAGGCTGAGCGGCGGCTAGGGTGGTCTCGCTGTTCCTGCATTGTGCATGCACTGTGTACCGTGCATGGAACCATTATACCCGCGAGCGGATCTCAACACGATTTCCGCACGTCACCAACCTGTCCCGCTGTTCTTGGCTCTGGCCTCGACCGGCATCTATGTCTCGCTCTCCGTCTCTTTCTTTGCATCTGCATCTCCATCGCATTCTCGCTTTTCATGGTCTCTTTCCTTCCCAGCATACCTGCGCGTCGGGCCGCACTTAACACTGCCCGCACTCTCTCTCTCTCTCTTCTCTCTCTGTATATCCGACGTCGACGGCTTTGGTCGCTCGACTTGTATTAGCGCGCAGGGCCGCACTTAACACAGCCCTGACTCTTTCCGCTCGGTCCCGTTCTAGTCACCTTTATATACCTGGATTTGATGTGCGCGGCGGGGCGCAATTAACACTCCCCGCATCTTCTCTCACTTTGTACTCTTAGGCATTCGCTTGATCTCGACGGTCAAATCTACGGTTTCAAAACCTTCTCCTTGTGTTTTGTGCGAGTGGGTTGATGCGCTTGCAAGAGGGCTGGATTGGTTGGTAGTAGTAATACAGAGGCAGAGTGGAAATGTGGCAGGGGGAAGGAGGGAGATCAAGTGCTTGCGGGAGGCGAGACCTGATTGAGTGGCGGGACCATACGGCGAGATTGAGGGTCAGTACGATGTCACTCTTTGAAGCGATGTCGAAACAAAGATGCGGGGCACTTACGAGGATGACGCTATCACCGCGCACGAAGAGCATCTCGCTTTGGCGCTTGACCACCTGCGAACGGCGATGCGAAGGGAAAGGAGGAAATGAAGGTTCAGTGACTGTCTTTCGCGCTGGGCTTGGACTGGTATCGTGTTGTGACTTACGCGCACTGTCTCGTGTCCGTTCTCGTCGTTGATATCGACCACGTAGATGGTCTCCTCGACATCGCCCAAGATCAAGTTCATGTGTCCATCGTATGCCTATTCCCGCAAGACACAAGTCGGATCAGTATCCTCTGGACCATGTGCTCCATACTGAAGGGTGGCGCGGTCGACTTACATGCAGGGTGCCGCGAAGTTCACGGTCGCCTCGGAGCTTGACGTACACGCGTTCCGAGATGGAGAGGCGGATGAGGTCGAACGGCTCCGTCACGGATCCGACGGGCGCTGGCGCCGCTGGTGTGGACGAGACTTCGGCCATTGTATAATTCGAATATGCAAACAGTAGAGCGAAAGCCTTCGTGACCGTCGTAAGCAGCGTGAGGTTGTGCGTGATTGCCGTGAAAGGACGATGGTAGAGTCGAGAAGACAGCGTCGAGAGATGGTGTTGGCGATGCGAAGTGCAGGTGGAGCGGGCTCGAGCAGGGTGGAGTTGGAACTTCTCGTCCGAGTGAAGAGCGAGTTGAGAAGAAATCGTCCAGGAAGGCTTGCAATCGGGACGCAAGAAAAAGTCGGATCACCGCTTGCGCTGCCGAGTACACTTTTCTCTTCGCTCCCAACCGCGGCGCCAGGCAGCATCCTTCTTCACCATCAATCCTCACTTGCGGAGCATACGATGAACACGTCTACAACAGTGACTACGGTCAACATGCTGCGAGCCGCTTCGCGCTCGGCACGCGCCTCTTCGTCCTCGCGCGCACTCTCGACGGCTGCCAAGTCGGCACGCACATCGCTGCGCCCGCATCCCGTGGTCATCGGACCGACGCAGCTCAACCGATACCAGGAACACTACCGCACCACGCTCGCATCCGACCTGCTGTACATGACATACGATGCTGCAGCCAACCTCGACGCAGAGGCGCACGCTTCGTCGTCTGCGGATGCACAGGACCGCCAGCGCGCATGGGATGCCGAGAGCCCGTACTCGGTCAACCGTCCCCAGCGTCCTGCGCGTGGTAACCGTCGCCTGCAACCGCTCACCAAGCCGCTTCCCATGCAGAACACGGTGACGCAGATCCCGCGGCTCGAAAAGGTGATCCTGACATGCTTCTCGAAGGACGCAATTGTCAACAAGCATGCGCTGGTGCCGCTCATCGCCCAGATGCGTGCCATCACGGGACTGTCGGTCGAGGGCAGTCTGTCCGATCCGTCGCTCGTGGCTGCAGCATCGCCAGCATCCGGCTCGGGTGCATCGCGAGGTCGCATCGAGATCATCCGCGCCAAATCGGGCGTGGCGAGCTTTAAGCTTCGTCCGGGCATGCCCGTGGGTGTCAAGGCGATCCTGCCCGGCCCCGTGGCGCACGAGTTCCTCGAGGTGCTCTCGACGTTCGTGCTGCCGAGGCTGAGGAGCTTTGCGGGATTCCCGCTGCCACCTGCATCGCAGCCACCGGCATCGCCGGCGGCCATGAGCGGTGTGGTGAGTCTGGGCATGCACCCCGAGGCTATTCCGCTGTTCCCGCAGATCGAAATCAACCTCGACCAGTACCCCAACCGCCCGCTGGGCTTCCAGATCGACTGCATCACAAACCAGCGCGGCCGAAAGGCGTCCGAAAAGGCAAGGGCGCTGCTGTCTGGTATGGGCATCCCCTTTGTTCGCAGAGGTGACATGTAACTTCTCCACTCTCAGACCCAATCACTTTTGTTCTCAACGCCTACCTCTCACTTGCGCGTGTGATTGTGATTCTTAGCTTTTGCACGAGCCTTGACTGATGCTGTTGGATTGCGCTCAGGGAGGCGTTGTGTGTGCGGAGACAGATGGCAGGCGAGGCGTCAACTTGTGTCCATGCCGTCGGCTGCCATGTTGTCCTTGGCCCACATGACAAAGTCGTCGATGACCGATGGCCATGCCGCTGCGAACGCGCGAGCACAAAAACGGAATGAGGATGAGCGAATGCGCTTGGATCGGACGCTGGTGATACGAATGCTTACCGTCAAAGTCGTGATTGCTAAAGTCGGCGTTGATCTCCTTTGTGAAGTCGAGGAATTGCGTCCATGTATCCTTGCTGACGGCGCGGCCGCCGGTGTGTTCGGACAAGAACTTCTTCCACAAGTCCAGCTGGTGCTGTGTGAACGTCCCGTCGCTCCCCTCTTTCTTGAACGTCGGCGATGCTGGCAGGATGAGGTCCCAGAATGCCAGCGCGTTCTCGAGCGCCAGGCTCTTCTGTCCCTCGCGCCGCGCAAACGCATACGTGTACTCGTACACCTTTTCGTACAGCCCCTTGTTGGCCGACGAGGCGGTGGCGGGGTCGGCCTTCTCCTGCGCAACGCGCTCGAGCCGCAGTGGTTTGTTCTCCAGCAGCTCCTGGCGCAGCTTTTCGATCGTCTTCTTCTGCTTCTCGAGCGTATCCGACAGGTCGAGCATCTTCCAGCCCGCCACGTAGTCGGTGCGCGTAAACGTGCCGATCGACGGAGAGCGCAGGTAGAACGACAGCGGCAAGAACACCACATCTTCCGGGCTCACTTCGAGCGCTTCGCACATCTTGAGCGCGCCACCGATGCTCATCACGTCCGGGTCCTCGGCCGCCTTGGCCCCGTTGGCTTCCGCATCTTCGTCATCGTCGTCGTCATCGTCTTCCTCAGCAGCGGCGCGGAAGCGATCAAAGAGAGTGTTGAGGCGCTGAGTGACCTCGCGCTCGGTCTTCTTGTCGAGCGTGCTCGAGGATGCGAGCGCGTTGAGCTGCGCCTGCTCGTCGCTGAAAAAGGCGTTGGTGGCCGCTTCAAGGCGGTAGCCGTGCGCCTTGAGGATGCGATGGGCATCTTGCGGGGTGGCTCTGGTTAGTTGACGAAAGTCGCGGAGGATCGCCTCCTTCTTGGCCGAGGTCGACATGCTAGTGCGTGTCGCTCGAGACTTGCGAGTGGGTAGAGGCGAGAGGATAAGATGCGGGATGCGGAGCGCAACCCAATGCGAGGTCAAGGACTTGCGGGCTCTTGGGCTCAGGCCCTGCAGCAGTGAGCGCTTTTGCTCCACTTTGACACTCGATCGATCTTACATCGGGCTGCTCAACCAGCCGATTTTCGTCGGCCGGCCGATCTGCACGGTTGGAAGAATTGCCGTCGAGAGTGCCGCCGCTCAGATAAAGCCCACTTCAGCCACAGCACCGTGGGCAGTGATTAGATCCCGGGAAGTCGCGCGAAGCAGCAGCCAACCAGAGCAGAGAGCGCTCTGAGTCACGGCCGCCCCACCGCTCCACACAAGGCTGAAAGGAGAGAACCCCCACTGGTGGCCGAGCTCAAGCGCATTCCACCACCATCTACAGCCGTCAACTTTCCCCCCTCAGACCAAAAATCACACACGCCAACATGAGCAAGCAGACTTACAACGTCGTCGTCCTTCCCGGTGACGGCATCGGCCCCGAGGTCGTCGAGCAGGCCACGCGTGTGCTCGAGCTCATCTCGTCCAAGAGCGACTCCTTCTCCATCAACCTCAAGCCCTTCGACTTTGGCGGTGCCGCCATCGACTCGACCGGCAAGCCGCTTCCGGACGACACGCTCGAGGCGTGCAAGACTGCAGATGCCATCCTCATGGGTAAGTGACCATTCCCCGCGCTCCTGCTCGCTTCGACCGTAATGCTGACTGTTTCCCTCTTGACCTCCCCTGCCAACGCTAGGCTCGGTCGGTGGTCCCAAGTGGGGCGTCGGCAAGGTGCGCCCTGAGCAGGGTCTCCTGGCGCTGCGCAAGGAGCTCGACCTGTACGCCAACATCCGCCCGTGCCTCTTCCCCTCCGAGTCGCTGCTCTCGCACTCGCCGCTCAAGCCCGAGGTGGCCAAGGGCGTGTCGTTCATCGTCGTTCGCGAGCTCGTCAAGGGTCTCTACTTTGGCGACCGCCAGGAGGCCAACCTGGATGACCCTTCGTCCGACGGTGCGGCGTACGACACCATGGTGTACAACAAGTTTGACGTGGAGCGCATCACCAAGCTCGCGTCGTACCTGGCGCTGCAGTCGTCGCCGCCCGCGCCGCTGCACTCGATCGACAAGGCCAACGTGCTGGCCACCTCGCGTCTGTGGCGCAAGGTGGTGCAAGACACCGTGGACACGCAGTTTGCCTCGCAGGGTATTACCGTCGACCACCAGCTCGTCGACTCGGCCTCGATGGTCATGGTGTCGAACCCGCGCAAGCTTAACGGCATCGTGCTGACCGAAAACATGTTTGGCGACATTCTGTCCGACGAGTCGTCCGTGATCCCTGGTGCGCTGGGACTGCTGCCTTCCGCTTCGCTCTCGGGCCTGCCGGATGGCAAGAGCAGGTGCAATGGTCTGTACGAGCCAATCCACGGCTCGGCACCCGACATTGCCGGCCGTGGCATCGCCAACCCCGTCGGCACGATTCTCTCCGCCGCCATGCTGCTGCGCTACTCGCTCCACCAGCCCGAGCTCGCAGACAAGGTCGAGGCTGCCGTCAGGAAGGTGCTCGACGCCAAGGACATCGGCGGCCACGAACTCAGGACCGCCGACCTCGGCGGCAAGCACGGCTCCAAGGACGTCGGTGACGCCGTCATCGCCGCCCTCGAAGCTCTCCTTTAGATCGAAACACATGTCCACTTCTCCTCGACGTGATCCAAAAATCCTTGACTTAATCTCAACGACCGCATTCTCAGCACTTTCCCTTCCCCGCAAACAGTGAGCACAGGCGTAAGACGGGAGGAAGTGGTGAACAGATGCATTGCAAAACGCAGGCTGCTAGACCTGGCGTCCGTTGGAGGGCTGGTCGTGGTCATGATCCTGTGCGAGGTGCTGGCTCAAATCAATGCTCTGGTCCGCCGGATTCTCGGGCGCCGCTGCCTCTGTTGCCTCCGCCACCGCTTCATCGGCAGCAGCAGGTGAGCTGACAGCGGTGGCAACACCCACAGGTGGGGCAGGTGGAATGGGCACGGTGATGTCGCGCTTGCAAATGGGACAGAGCTTCTTGACACGCACCAGCCAATCGTCCACCTCCTGGCGGTGGAAGATGTGTCCGCACGGCAGCACACGCACGCGGTCGCCGTCGACAAAATCGCACAGACAAATCGCGCACTCGTCCGTGCTAAAGTACGTGCGTCCCGGCGGCAGTACCGACGCCGGATTCACAGGCCGCGTCTCCACCGCCGCCGTGCGATGTGACGGCCCAGCCCCATTCTCATCCTCTGCGAGCAAAGGAATCGTCTCCCCCGCCCGGCCAGACTCGAGATCATCTGCAGCAAACGGTCGTGAGGTCGAAGCATCGTCGCTTGCGCCGTTGCCCGGACCGGGGTCCACGTCGGCACCTTCGACTTTCTCCCACGGCTGTCCATTGCCTCTCCAGATGAGACACGGCAGGCCCAGCACCACCAGCTCGGGCGCACGCTCCTTTCGCCTCTGACGCACCATGCGGATGCGGTGCACGATGATCGTAATCACCGTCATGAAGCTCGGCAGCAGCAGTAACAGGATGCCAAAGTCGATCAGCGGCCACTCCCACACCAGGTCGTCCTTGCTGATGACGATCTCGAGACCGCGCGTGGCAGGGGCACTGTCCGGACCGCGCTGCGAAGGATGCTGCTTCTGCCAGTCGTCCTGGTCCTTCTCCGTCTCCTGAATGAGCCGCTCCAGATCGAGATAGCTGGGTCGCGTGACGAACGTCGACGGAATGTGCACGTCGCTCGTATCGCCCGGAGCGAACATGGTGATGAGTCGCTTGCCGCTGAGGCCGGGATCGCCCTCCTCGTTGGGATCGCCTGAGCGGCCGCCGTGCCAGCTGGGGCTGGGAGCGTCGCCTACAACGACCGCGATGGCGCCGAGTTCCTGCGCAACGCGCACCTTGTCGGCAAATCCACACCCGCCTCCGCGCTGAACGAGCGCGATCCAGTTGTGCGGCGGCTTGGTCGATCCTTCCGAGCCGCTTTCTGCTTCGTGCGTCCAAGTGAATGGAGCCTGGGCCTGCGAGTCAGGATAGAATGCTGAGTAGAGCCTGCGATCGTCCTCGTCTTCGTAGTTCTGTTGCAGAACGTCGCGTTTGGATCCGGGACCGCCCTTGTACGGGCATGCGTGGATTGGATCACCGCTTGCATCCGATGTGAAGAATGCCGCATCCTTGGGGACTTTGTAGAAATCCGAGATGGGAAGGAGGAAGCCCTTGAGGCCCAGGTCGTCCATCACGCGCGGGCCGAAAGCAGCCGAACGGGTGAGGAAGATTGCCTGGGAGCGGACCACCTCGAGGGTGCTGCCGCCCCAGTTGAGGCCAGGTCCGTCGAGGATGCTACCTGAATCGAGAGGGAGGCCATCATCGTACGGCATCTGGTCTTCGTCGAATTGGTCGAGGTCATAGGAAAAGTAGCGGGGATCGGGGAGTGCATGCGAGAGGAAACGCGAGACCGAGTCGACGACACGATCCTTGGCAGCGCTGAACCATGGCCTACGTGTGCGCGAGACTGCCTGCGCGATCGAAGCAGTCGGGTTGAGACTGGGTTGAGGAATGGCGGCTCCAGAATCCTTTGGTTGGGTGGCGGCGTGGATGGTAGGAAGGGTGGCACTCAACGCCACGAGCGAAAGTGCGGCAACACGTTGCAGAGACAATGCCGACCGGCGATCTCGCCTGCGGTTGCGAGCCATGGTGTCCAGAGACGTTCGCGCTCGAGCGCTGGGGGGCGGCGTGACGTTGACGAGGTCCGGGTTCTGAAGCTGAAGCGGCAACAGCAAAATGGGAAGGGAGAAGCCGCGCAAAGACAGTGCTACAGAAACGCCGAGGCGAAGTCAGACTTTGACTTTGAGGAGAGGCTAGGAGAGGAAGCGTGTCGGTCGCGGAGGAAAGATGGAGGGGTAAAGCATTGCAAGCCAGGTACGCATTTGTGGAGTAGCGACAGCCGCTGGCGAGGGGTGAGGCGTTTGGCGCCTGACTGTATGAGCTCAGTCGAGGCCGCAACCCTGCATCCTTTTTTTAGCGCCGCTGCTGCGAGGCGCGCGCAGCAGCTCCCTGCAGCAGCAGCAGCAGCCGTCTCGACCCTGAGCAAACCCCTCTTGCCACCGAGCCCGAGCCAGCCAGGCACCGCCGATTCAGCAACGTGGAGGCTGCTCAGCCCCGACTCAGCTTTGCAGCCCTCACACGAGCGGGTAAAAAGGCGGAAAAGCAATCCATAAGTGTAGTCAAACATAACGTAACAGTTTCGTCTTTCCGCTCACCCCTCAATGCTCGTATCGTCAATGCAACGGCTCAAGGCTTTCCGCGATGCTGGCAAATGAATCGAACAAGCAACCTCGATGCTCGAAGCGGGTCGAAGCGAGACACAGCAGCCGTATGATGTCAAGGAATGCGCAGTCATTGCAGGAGATACAAATACAATCGATGAGCGAAAGCTTGGTGCGGGACCCGGCTCAGGCACCTTGGAAGTCGCCTTCGTCCATGTCCTTGGGCTCCTTTGGCTCTTCGTCCTCGCCATACTGCACCGCGTTGTCAATATGCGACAGGATCGTGCCGACCGAATCTTCGTCCGTGCTGTCCAGAGGCATGAACGACACCATGCTAAAGTCGTCGATGAGCTGCACCAGCGCCTGATTCAACGAGTGGAACTTGGGATTCGTTCGCGAGTTGACTTCGTCCATCAACAATAGCGGATCCGGATCGAGGTAACGCTCCATCTCCCTTCTGCGGCCCTTCTTGGCCTCGGCACCAATCTCGCCCTTCTCGACCAAGTCCATCTTGCTGAGCAGATTGATGTGCGGCACTTCGAGATTGATCATCGCACTCATGGCGCTGAGGACACCGGCAAAGTACTTGGTCTTGTCGTCCATGAACTGCGCCTCTAGCAGGTATGTGGCGCAAATGCGGAAGTTGTACTGCACCGACAGGATGTTGACCAGCCTCGACATGATCGGGAAGTGCGTGTACAGCTCGATCTGGCCGGGACAGTCGATGATGATGTAGTCGTCGTTGAACTCCCCAAGCTCGTCATCCAGCCAGTCGAGATTGTCCAGCAGGTATCTATAGTGACGTAAAGGAGACAGTGAGACCTTGCGTCAGTACAGCATGCTTCCGCTTCATGCATTGTACCCGCACGACGATTGACACTTACTCGAAACAGTAGATGAGACCTCCGTTCGGCCCGAGGTTCATCTCTTCCATAACATCTTCGAGTGAGATGAGCTCTTTGATGTCGATGCTCGGCTGGTACTCGAATCGCTCCGCAGCGGGATCCAGGTTGAAGAGGTGCACGTTGCGGCCCAGCGATTGCGCGTGGGCGATCAGGGCGGAACAGAACGTCGACTTGCCAGAGCCCGCAGGCCCCGACACCAGCACGGCGTATCGACCCATGAGACTGTTTTGGACCCCTTTCACGCAGTCGGAGCGAGTCAAAGAGAGGGCAAGTGCGTCGAATGCGGCTCAGGTCAGAGAGAGTATGGCGAAAGGCGAAGAGGAACGGCAAAGCATCCTTCGCAAGCCGTGTCCCGGGAATTCTTCATTTTGACGCCGAAGACCAAAAAAATGGCGCCCAAGTGGAGCATCCGGTCGACCGACGAATCGGGCATCCGATCAACTGATGTTCGATGTGCATCGGCCGGACTCCACCCCGCGACGACTTTGAGGACCCCCACGCTCTGCGAACGAGCCTATTTCCAGTCGCCGCCGCCACCAATCTATCCACCGTCCTTCGCCAACCATCACCACTGAACTGGCATTTCAACGTGCGCTTTGCCCATCATGCTGGACCACTTTACCATCTTCACCAAGAGTAGGTTTTACACCCTCAAGCACCGCTTCTCGCCCACATTCTAGCGCCACTTACACTGTCCTCTCCTTCCTTGCTTTGGCTTTGCACCTGCGCAGATGGTTTGGTCCTCTGGTCCAAGACGTTCAGTCCGGCCTTGAGCAGTGCCGATGCATCGGCAAATCCTGTCAATGCTCTCATCAAGCAGGCTTTCCTTGAGCAGCGCACCGCAGACCACAAGTTCGACAAGGACGGATACACACTCCGCTGGACGTTTGCCAATGAGCTCGACCTCACCTTTGTCGTCGTCTACCAGCGCATCCTCCAACTCTCCTACATCGAGGAGCTCCTCGACACCGTCCGATCACTCTTCACCGACCTCTTCGCTTCCTTTGTCCGCAAACTCGCCCTCTCCTCCAAGAGTGCTGTCGCCTCTGGCACGTCAAAGGCCGCCACTCTTCCGGAGAGCGCGCGCCTCGAGTTCAGCGCTGCCCTAAAGGAGTGGGACGACATCTTCACCAAGACGCTCAGGAGCCTGGAAAAGGCCGCGGCCCAGTCCAAGCGCAAAGGCGTTCTCGGCGAGAAGAAGGGCATCACCAACCAAGCACAAGCGGCCGACGCCTCGGACAAGGAGAGCGGTCTCGACACGCCAAAGTCGATCAAGGAGGGCAAGGACTCTGCAGACATTGCAAAGAGCGTCGAGGCTTTAAAGAACCGACTCAAGCTCGAAGCCAGTCCCGGCGGCAGACGCGTCGTTCGCGGCAAGAAGAGCACCCCAGGCATCTCGGCTTCCAACGGCGGCAGCGCCCCAGGCACACCAGGACATGCGAGCGGGACCGAGTCGCCCGGCGGAAAGAAGACCAAGGCGACCAAGGAGATGCGCAAGTGGGACGGCAGCCGCAGCGTCAGCGCACAGCAGGTCGCTGCCCTCGACTTTAGCGGCGCCACCGAGAAGGACGCCGAGGATGCAGCCGGCCTCGACAGCTGGATCGACGAGAAGAGCATGGGCACAAAGCGCTCCGACGGCGTCTACGAGATCGCCGACGTCTTGGAAGACGACGAGGACGAGGATGAGGACGAAGACGACGAAGACGAAGAGGGCGATCTTGCGGCATCGAGATCCGCCAAATCGGCAGGCTTCCTCTCGCGCATTGGATCGGCCTCGTCATCGGGAGCATCCTTCTTCTCGCGTCTGACGGGCGCCAAGACGCTTACCAAAGAGGATCTCGCGCCCGCACTCTCCGCCATGGCCTCGCATCTCCAGAGCAAAAACGTTGCCGCCGACGTCGCCCAGCGCCTCTGCGACAGCGTCGAGCGCAACCTTGTCGGAAAGAACCTCGGCAGCTTTGGCTCGGTCAAGGCCGAGGTGAAGAAGGCGCTCGAGGAGGCCATCACTCGCATCCTCACGCCCAAATCCAGCACGGACATCTTGCTCGAGATTGCAACGAAGCGACAGCGATCTGCGGCCGCCTCTTCACTCGCTCTCGCCACGAGTGCCAAGGACAAGGAGCTGGCCAGCAAGCCCGACCCGTACTCGATCTGCTTCGTCGGCGTCAATGGTGTGGGCAAATCCACCAACCTCGCCAAAGTGTGTTTCTGGCTTCTGCAGAATCGCATGCGCGTGCTCATTGCTGCCTGCGACACCTTCCGAGCCGGTGCGGTGGAGCAGCTGCGTGTGCACGTGCGCAACCTCGGCCAGCTGCGCGTCGACGGCATCGCTCTCGAGGAGCAAAAGGGACGCATTGAGCTCTACGAGCGCGGTTACGGCAAGGATGCAGCTGGTATCGCCAAGGATGCGCTGTCTTATGCAAAGGCAGAAGGTTTCGACGTCGTGCTCATCGACACGGCGGGACGCATGCAGGATAATGAACCGCTCATGCGAGCCCTCGCCAAGCTCGTCGCTGTCAACCGTCCCGACAAGATCATCTTTGTCGGCGAGGCGCTTGTCGGAAACGAGGCCGTGGACCAGATCACCAAATTCGACGGAGCCATGAAGGATTTCAGTGGAGTCAGCAACCCTCGAGGTCTGGATGGAAGTCTGCTGACAAAGTGGGACACCGTCGACGATAAGGTCGGCACCGCCCTTACTATCACCTCAGCTACCGGTCTGCCCATCTACTTCTTGGGTACCGGTCAGACCTATACCGACCTTCGCCAGCTCCGAGTTCATCACGTCGTCAACGCTCTGCTCAAGAATTGATGCGCACGTTTGGAGCTCATCTTGCAACATGTCTCTGTATCAATAGCCGCGAATTCATGCTTGTTGCTTGTTGCTTGCTGTTTGTCTTGGGTTCCCCACTGTGGGTACGTGCAACGTCAATCTTGCTGCCTTTTGTGTGCGGCAAAGCATGTCTTGAGTGGGAGCATTGCGTCTTTCTCTCATTTGGCCTGTCGCTCGTCGACAATTTTCCCGTCGATCGTCGACCCACTCAACCCACCGAGCGATGGCCGTTTTGCAGGTGCTGCGGGTTTGACAAAGTCAACAATGCGTCGTGGCGGGGCACCTTCCCCGTTCATGTGGGTGAAGCCTCGTTTCGGTACCCAATCTTTGCTCCCTGCCTAGATACCGTCCTTGCAGATGACTGCGGGTGTAAACCTACAAAAAGACGGCAGTCAACCACTTGGTGCTCTCCCTCACCCAACATTATCCCAATCCATCTCTTCGCATCATGTACTCTCTCAAGTCTCTCCTCGTCCTGCTCGTTGTGAGCCTGTCTGTGGCTATCGCTGCCGCTCGGAGCAGCTCCAGCAGCAGTAAGGGCGGCTTCGGTACTCGCAGCTCGGGCAGCAGCTTCGGCGAGGCCTTTTGGTCCGGCGCCTATTCGTGGGATACCTATCATTGGCCCAAGACTCCCGGCTCCAAGGCCCAGTTCGTCGCGGACAATGCTGCCAAGATGTGGAAGAACCGACCTGCGCAGGCGCAGGCGGCTATCTGCTTCAACGGCTCGTGGAGGGTCAAGAATCCGGATCAGGTCAGCCCCGCCATGACCGTCACCTACTTTGTCAAGAAGAACTGGGGCCTCACCAAGAAGGCTCTCATGTAAGTTTCTGTTATGGAGATTAGGGTCTGGTGATGTATACTGACGAGATTCGTTCCTACGCGCAGGTACGACTGCCTCTACATTTGGGGTCCCGACCAGTCGTGGTGGAGCTGGGACGACGCCGATGACGACAAAATGGCTCACTTCATCGACGATTCCAAGTGCAAGTACAACGCTACCACCTGGGACGTCGACTGCCTTTGATGGTGAAATTGTCCGCCAGATTCCAGGCAACTGCTGCACAGGCTACACACGCTCTCTTTTTTCCCCTTGCTTTCCTTGGCCGCACCACAGCACTCTCTCAATTCATAATCATGCATCACATCTACACTAGGTCGAGCTCGTAGCTGCACCCGACCATGTTCGTAATTGCACTTAATCAATTCCTTACTCTCTAGAGCGGTCATGTCATATGATTCCGGCGAGCAAGACTGCCTTGGTGACTTCTGTTGCATCTCAGATGTTTCCTCTTCAGCCCCGGTACGGTTTCATGTGCTTCTTTGCTCACGGCTGAGTCGTGGAGTCTCATGCGCTCAATCGAAGGCCCGAGGCAGATGAATAGAGCTCATTACGGTAGTTGATTTTCTTGCGGAGCCGCAATGCACGGACAATAGCGACCTCGCTTTGCTCATATATCTCAACACCCGACATTCAATGCCATGTGGAGATCGAAGCACGGACAGGCTCGGCTGTTCTGCTCGGTATCATTCGGCAATGTTGTGGAGGTCGACGTCGCCAAGAGGGAAAAGTCTCATACTCTCGATGAAGTGAAGAGCCACTCAGGTGTGCCTTGACCGACATATGGATGCTTACGAGGTCCAGCGAGCTATCACGTGGCGGCGCGCTTCGAGTCGTTTGACAAGCATAAAAGCAAGCTCTTTGCGCCATTGTTTCCTCCCAATTCAATCCACATTGTTCACAGATACGCCAGACAGAGCCGCCGGTTGTCGCTGAGATGCCGAAGCTTCTGGTCCTGCTAGAATGCGCTTTCATCGTTGTGGCGACGTTGATTGTCCACCTGCCTGGCGGCAGAGGCGCTCCCATGTCTCCGACTAGACCTGTCGAGCAGGCCGCCACCGACGCTGGCGAGTCCTTCGACTCGCTGCTCGAGGCGTTCTTTTCCTCTCACCAGCCCTCAGCATGGCCGGGCGATTCGCATCCGAGTTCTTCGACTCAGCCAGGATGGTACTCCTCGCACCCTGACCTCATGCCAATGCATGAACCGCCTAGCACCCGTCATCTGTTTCCGCCGACCTACCCTGCGACACTCCACGCCCATCCTCCAGAGTCAGCAGTCTCGCAATCTCCTTCACGTCATTATCCGACAGATCGATTGCATCAGGCTGAACCCGGAACTCCATCCGAGATAGTGCATCCATCACCTCAAGGCTTCTCTCCGTCTCTTCCTCGTACTCCCGATATTGCGAACCCGATGAGCTCGGGTGGTAAGGTTGACAGCTTGGCCGCAAGCTTCTTCGCCACGAATCCGCGAATGCAGAGTGGTAACGCAATCCGCACGATTGTCCAGCCGCAATTCGTGCTCGACTTGCTCATCACCGAGCTGTTCGCTGGCGCCAAAGGAACGTGGGTGCATCTGCCCGTTCTGCTCCAGCCAGAGTACATGCACAATCCTGACTTGATCAGCATGGCCGCGCTGGGCTACCGGGTTCAGGCCAAGGAGCTTCGACTGGAAACTGGACAGCGCACAAGGAAGCTTCTCTTCACCTTCTCTGTGAAGCCCGACTTTATTGCACCTCCGCACCCTTTGCCTCACGCGCCCGGTCATGGTGCTGAGCAGTCCTACGTCGGTGTGTGGGAGCTGCTTCCGACTTCAGAGGCTAGGTCATCTGAGCTGTACTTGCGCGGCTTCTTCGACTACACTGCACAGGAGTTCAGCGATCTCGACGAGCATCCTCAGTCCACGGGGCTGCAGTATTGGCTGTCAGTGCAGCAGACCACATCTCAGCATTCGAGCCAGCCAATTCTAAAGGTGAATCTCGAAAGGCTGGACGTGCTTGCGTCCCAGTCGCTGCTTCCAGTCCAATGGCAAGATACCCAGACTCCAGTGGTTGACTTTGGCGCACGCCTAAATCTCGGCCGAACCTTTGACGGTCGACCGACTTCTTTGTATCAGGAGATTCGGGAGACTGCCTCCATCATTGACGACTTGAAGCTCCGCGCGCACTTGGGCTCGCGCGCTTTTGGGCAGGTCCAGATGACCGAGGTCCAGAAACGACAGGCCACCGCAGTCATTTCAAACAAGTTCCGCCTCCCCGTGCCCGTCAAGGTTCTTCGCCACAGGAGCGACGAGTTTACGATGTTCATCTTTCATCCGGAACTCAATTGGGTCACCAACCATGTCGCTGATGTGGTGTCGGTGTGGAAGGTCACTTCGAGCCATGCGAGGATGCGTGACCTGTTCAATACTGGCTTCTACCACCTGACCCTTGATATGTGGGACAAGCTCACCGAGGAGGCAGTTCCCGGCCTGCACAATGCCAGATTCAGGTGGAGCGTCGGGGGCAAGGAGCCTAAGAGGCCGCGAAAGAGAATGTCGATCCCACCAGACGTGTAGACGAGCTGGACGTTGGACGGGGAGCTCTCGACCTCGCCGAAAGCACAATCAAGCTGCAATGATCTTTCGCTTCCTGTATATCTCCTCTCGTAAGCAAGCGAGCATCTTGCTGTCGTTTGTAGTGATATCAACAGCGAACGACATTCGAACTTCGACATTCATGTTTCAATTCAGTGTTCGATTTGCTATAGCGACTGTGCGGCTTATTGCTGGCCAAGGGCCCCTAAGCGATGCTTTGAGCAGCATTGTTGGGTGCCGGCGTGTTGACAAGGCGAACATTGTTGGTTTCTGCCCAGGCGACGATTTCACTGATGGTGGATTGTGCCTGGCTTGCCAACGGCCCTTCGAAGGATACAAGCACCGTAACATGACGGTCTTGCATGACGGTATTGACCAGGGTGGTGAGGCTCCTGGCCAGCGTCATGTGAGCTGTGCTGATGAACGGTCTCGCAGGGTCGGGAATATCCGGCATGCAAAAGATGCTGACCTCCAACCTCCTGTTCTTCCCGTCTCTACCTCCGCCCGCAAGCTCGCCAGCCAAATACGAGGGCAAGCCCGCCATGGTGCCGTAGACATCGTCAGCAAGTCCGTCGTTCGGACTAGTACTGATATCGATCGTGAACTTGCGCAGCTTGGGCATGTGCAAGTTCGATTCGGCAAAAATGGAGCGCCTTCCAAGGAACAGCACTGCATCCTTGGCACGGAAGGCAAAGTGACGCAAGCGACCCTGTTGGCTCGACAGCATGCACTTGAGGATCACCTCGTTGAGCATGTCCAACCTTCCGACCTTGATCTCTCTGATCTGGCACTCTGCCATGCGACCGAGTTCAGGACAGTTCTGCACTGCGCGCACCGACGAAATGGGGACAATATCCGTGAGGACGTTGTCGAGCTTGACTTTGTGAATCAGCGGTGCTTGTTCGATGAGCAGACGCAGACGTTCACCGACCTTGGCCCAGGAAGCGACCTTAGGGCGAATAGTGAGCCAGCGCTTCTTCCAGTATGCCCTGCGAAGGTCTTGATCCCACTGCTTGCAGACGAGGCGAGTTTCGACTGAGACGTCCGTGCCGAGTCGCCTGGTCGAGTGAACCAGGCTGAGCAACACGGCATGCTCGAGCTCCTTGGGAATCCTTGCATTCTTCGACTGAGAAATCAACGTGAGAATAGTGCTCGATGCTCGTTGATAGAGGTTATGCACCTTGAGGACCATTGAGAACGGCGGGTTCTCCCAGCGCCAGCCCACATGGACCTGTGGTCTATTGTGGCGTAGCCAGCTTGGGAGCCATTGAGGCAGCGCGTTTCTGGCAACGTTGCCGGCAGCCTCTTGCCCTCGAAGTACGTTTGGAGGGAGAGCGGCTCTGGGAAGATGGGCAGTGCGCACCACAGTGCGTGCTGAGAAGCTTAGTGAATGGAACACATCCAGTGGACCGTTTCGTTCGTGCGAGGGGAACTGCGGGTGGATCACCTGGGAGCGCTGCACTTGGCCCGGGGTGTTGGCGAGCTTGGATATGGCCCAGAAGCAGGGAGCCCACCGGAGCAGGCGAGAGATGGCACTCATGATGCCGAGTGCCAGAACAGGGTTGGCAAGACGGAGTGGTGGTGATGGTGGTTGGTGGGCTTAGACGGGGCTCAAGCTCTCCCCTCTCTTCTCTTATATTGCGAACAGGTCTGCTCAGAGGCACGATGAGGAGGAGGAGCGTACCGATCCAGAACCTCATCAACCGATCAAGAAGCTCATCATCAGCTCCTATTGTCTGGGACCAGCGGAGGCGCGCGGTGCAGATTGTCAGTGACCGACCTTGTGGGCTGAACGCTTGGACCCCTGGTCTGACGCGCTACGTGTCTATGCGTCCAGGCGCCTTCTCATCTGTCTTGCTGTGCCAACCTTGTTATGAGACGCCGAAGACCAGAGTCGATGTGTTCGACAAGCGCAAGTCTACCGCTGCGCAAGAACGAGGTTGTGCCTCTCCTGTCGCGAAAGCAAGCTCGGAGGGTTTGGATCCATCTGCACTGCGGTGGTCGGCGCAAACCGACAGCGTGAGCGAACTTTAGATTGTTAGACCGCGATCCCGCTCAGGATCAAATCGAGTTCAATCTCGATGAGGTGATGCAAAGCAGCCCGATCGCGAAGACAAAAAATTTGAAAAGGCGTGATTGCGACAGTGGTGCATGAAGCGCCGGACGTGCATGCAGCTGTTGCAGAGTCTTCTCGAGTCACTCTGGGCTCGCTGAAACGGTTGCAGAAATGCTCCGCTTTCGAGCCGGTCTGGCGGAAGTTGCTCCAGATTAGCGACTCTCAGAGTTCATCGCAGCCACGATCCAGGTTGCTGTGATTGTGGTCGCATAGCGGGACTGTGTTGCAGTGAAAGCGGTGACAGCAGTGGCAAAGAGTGGGAACAAAAAGTCTGGGCGCAGCAAGCCAAAGGCACGAGGTTGCCAGTCGGTGTGATTCATGTCCGAGCAGAGGCGGGCGAGCAGCGGGACGTGCGGGTGGAAGTGCAGCAGCAGTCGGAAATTTAGACGAGGATTTTGGAAGATACTGCTCGTCTCGCCAGGAAAGAGTCACACAGCGGACCGAGACGAGAGCGATAGCAGATCTGTGCTCTGCGAAGACTCGAAGGCTCGAGCGCAGCAGCCGGTCGTCCGCTGAGCAAAGACCCCCACGACCGAGCCTAACCGTGCGTTCAAGTGGACAGTCGACAACAGCAAGCATCCTCGCCACAAACCACCATCAGTCTCGACCCTATCCGAAACGTCGTGGTCACATTCGCAAACACATCACCGACACACAATGTCTGAAACACATGGACAGGCCTTCCACCGCGCCGGCTTCTCGCCACCCGGCAACGCGGGCTCGTTCGCCGCCATGATGGCCGCGCAGGCTGGCGCACAGGTGCTGTCCAATGGCAGCGCCATCCACCCGTCGTCGTCGCCACCCACCTCGTTCTCGCCACCTCGCGCACGTGCGCAGTCGCAGTCGGTGCCGCTGTCGGCGCCGCGTCTTCTGACGCCGTTCGACACGGGCGACATCAAGATCCTGCTGCTGGAGAACGTGTCGCAGGGGGCGGTCAAGATGCTCAAGGAGCAGGGCTACCAGGTGGACTTCCACACCAAAGCTTGGAGCGAGGAGGAGCTCATCCAAAATATCGGCCAGTACCACGCCATCGGCATCCGCAGCAAGACCAAGCTCACGTCCAAGGTGTTCCGTGCGGCGCACAAGCTGCTCGTCGTGGGCTGCTTCTGCATCGGCACCAACCAGGTGGACCTCGAGTCGGCGGCCAAGGCTGGTGTGGCGGTGTTCAACTCGCCCTTTGCCAACTCGCGCTCCGTGGCCGAGCTGGTGATCGGCGAGATGATCGGCCTGTCGCGTCAGCTGGGCGACCGCGCCAACGAGATGCGCCAGGGCACGTGGAACAAGGTGTCCAAGGGATGCTACGAGGTGCGCGGCAAGATCCTCGGCATCGTCGGCTACGGCCACATTGGCTCGCAGCTGTCGGTGCTGGCCGAGGCGATGGGCATGCACGTCATCTACTACGACGTTGTGCCGCTCATGCCGCTCGGCTCGGCCAAGCAGGTGCCCACGCTCAACGAGCTGCTGGGCACGGCGGACTTTGTGTCGCTGCACGTGCCCGAGCTGGCGGAGACCAAGAACATGATCCGCACCGAGCAGATCCAGGCGATGAAGAAGGGCTCGTACCTGATCAACAACGCGCGCGGCACCGTGGTGGACATTCCGGCGCTCGTCGAAGGGCTCAAGTCGGGCCACCTGGCGGGTGCGGCGGTGGATGTATTCCCCAAGGAGCCTGCGGCGTCGGGACCGGGCACGTTCTCGGACGAGCTCAACAGCTGGGCCTCGGAGCTGTGCAAGCTGCCCAACGTGATGCTCACGCCGCACATTGGCGGCAGCACGGAGGAGGCGCAGCGCATGATTGGCATCGAGGTGTCGGATGCTCTCATCCGCTACATGAACTTTGGCGGCTCGGTGGGTGCGGTCAACTTCCCCGAGGTGGACCTGCGTGCTATCACCGAGGCGGACTCGCGGGTGATTCGTATCTGCTACGTGCACCAGAACCAGCCCGGTTCGCTGCGCGCCGTCAACGAGATCCTGGGCTCGTTCAACGTGGACAAGCAGCATTCGGACTCGCACAAGGACGTGGCGTACCTCATGGCGGATATCTCGGGCGTGTCCGAGAACGACGTGCGCGAGATCTACGACCGCATCTCCAAGACCAACGCCAACATCCTTACGCGTCTGCTGTCGTAGACTAAAAGGTTGGCCTACGTTGTTTTGTATATAGTGTTGTTGAAATGCGCCGGTTCAAGGCTCCGAAAGTGACGTTCTAGTCGTTGAGTGTGACACTTGTGCTTCTAGTCAGGTGAAACGGGTGGTTCTGAGCCGCAAGAGCGAGCGAGAGAGTGGTGCAGACATGTCGCCGAATCAGACTATGTTAGAGTATGATTTCAGACACTTTTTCAAAATTCGCTTCACGACGATCAAGGGTCCAAATTGAGATGCCGCGCGGCCCTGGCAATTTAATGCGCATGCGGCGAGGCGCGCGGCTCGTGTGGACGTGGCCTGCTTTGGCGCCTTGGGCTTATCAGCGGCGCGCTGTGACCTCAGAGGTCGTCGCCGCGGAGTGAGGGAGGGAGAAAGAGGGCGCCTGGGCTCGCAGCTCGGTTGAGCGCCTTCCGAGCGCCGGTGGCCGCTGCTGCTGCTGCTGCTGCTTTGCATCGTGTGGGGGGGGGCGCGCTCCATAGGTTGGCCGCTGCGATAGGCTGTGCATTCAGAGAGAGCAGTGTTGGCCGGCGTACGCACGCACCTCGTCAGCCGCCGCTTCGGCAAGCTGACCGGAGAGCGGGGCTGGTCGAGCTATCCTATCTCGCGGCTCAGCGTTTCATTGCCGGCGAGTGACTCGCGCCGCCCCCAGACCGTATCAGCGAGCGCATACATATAAGGCCCCCCCGCGCCAGCCTGTCGCTATCTCCATCACCACTAGTTGCCTCTCTGTGATCGGCATTCCACCTACCTATCGCCACCTGTCCACCACAGCCAGCTCCCACCGCATCCATCGAGCAACATGGGTTCGGCTGCATCCAAGCCCGTGGCCGCCAAGTCGGCAGAGACTCCCAACGAGAAGGCGGGCTACACGGTGTCGCTCGACTCGTCGCGTGCATCGGCGCACTCGTCGAGCATCGTGAACCACCATGCTGCGGACCGTCTGGCGCGCATCCAGGCCGAGACGCTCGCTCGCTACGCCAACCCGGCCGCGCCTGCTGCCTCGACGGAGGCACGCGCGGGCATCTCGCTCGCCTCGCTGTCCGACTGGCAGGATGCGGCGCTCACCACGCAGGCGGCGCGTCTGGCACAGATGACGCTGCACAATGCGCCCATCGCAGCGAGCCTGCACCGTCGCGAGACCGAGGTGTCGTGCGCACACGTCTTCTCGCATGCCATCCCCTACGAGGTGAAACCCGTGGTGAACCAGAAGAGCTCCGGACGGTGCTGGCTGTTTGCCACGTGCAACGTGATCCGCCACCAGGCAGCCAAAGTGCTCGAGCTCGACGAGTTTGAGCTGAGCCAGAGCTACCTCAGCTTCTGGGACAAGCTGGAGAAGGCCAACTACTTTTTGGAAAACATGATCGAGCTTGCCGACGAGGCGCTCGACCAGCGCGTCGTGGGCTTCCTCAAGACGGCGCCCACCAACGACGGCGGGCAGTGGGACATGGTGGCGAACTTGTTGGAGAAGTACGGCGTGGTGCCCAAGGCGGTGTATCCGGAGAGCTACAACTCTTCCTTCTCGAGCCAGATCAACTGGCTCGTCACGCTCAAGCTGCGCGAGTACACGCTCGAGCTGCGCGAGATCAAGCGCGACGTGCAGCGCAAGCTGGCCACCACCTCGGTGAGCGCCAGTCAGGTAGCGCGCGCCGTGGCGGATGCGCAGAGGAGGAGGAAGGAGGAGCAGATGGCCGAGGTGTATCGCATGCTGGTCATCGCGCTGGGGACACCGCCGCAGCCCGATGCCGAGTTTACGTACAACTACCGCAACCGTGCCGGCAAGTTTGTGAGCCTCACATCGACGCCGCGCCGCTTCCTGGCCGAGTACACGGGCAGCTTTGACCACAAGCAGCGCTGTTCGCTCATCCACGACCCGCGCCACCCGGCGGACAAGCTCATCACCGTCGAGCGGCTGGGCAACGTCTGGGAGGGCACACCCATCAGCTACGTCAATACCACCGTCGACGTCATGCGCGACGCCGTGGTGCGCAGCATCAAAGCCGGCCACCCGGTCTTCTTCGGCTGTGACGTGGGCCAGTTCTCGGACAAGACTAGCGGCATCATGGATCCTGCACTCTTCGGCTACGCCGATGCATTCAACATCTCGCTCGGGCTGAGTAAGGCACAGCGCATCGAGCTGGGCGAGAGCTCCATGACCCACGCCATGGTCATCACTGCCGTCCACATCAACGACCAAGGTAAGGTGGAGCGCTACCGAGTCGAGAACTCGTGGGGCGAAACGGGCGTCGGCAACGATAAGGGCTTCATGGTCATGAGCGACAAGTGGTTCGAAGAGTTCAACTACCAGGTCGTCGTCAGCCGCAAGTTTGTCCCTGCCCATCTCTGGACCCTCTTCACCAACGGAGTCGACGAACACACGATTCGTCTGCCCCCCTACGACCCACTCGGTGCACTTGCCTAGATCCCCCACACGCACCTGGCTGAAATGATAATTTTTTGTATTGTGCACTGCGGTTGGGTTGAAGTTAGAGCGCGGGGGGAGGAGGCTGCCACCTGCGCAGCCCGTAGTTCGCACGGATCACGACCAGGTCCATGGCCATGCGCACCGAGTCGGTGAGCAACGCGATCTTGGAGCCGCCTACCTCGTGCCAGTGCACCGCCACCTCTGCAATGGGCAGTGCCAGACCCTCCAACGCCCCCCACTCGCTTTTGCCCTGGCGATCCTGCTTTGCGAGCGAAGGTGGTGCGGTCTGCATGGCGAGGTTCGAGGCAGCCTGGGCGAGCAGGATGAGCTCCACGTCAAAGATCCATCCGTCGATATGCGAAGCTGGAAACACCAACTTTGCCGTTGGGCGCGTAAACAGCTTAAACCCGCACTGCGTATCCTTGATCTCGGGCTGGACCGGCAATCTCTGCCTCTGCTCGCCTTTTGCGCAACGAGGTTTTGGGCGAAGGAATGCAGGGATGAGGGATGCGGGGGTTGGTGGACGCAGTAGGAGGGTGAGGAGGAGGTGGAATGAGTGCATGAGCAGATTGCGGAGCCAGGATCGCTTGACGACTGCGTCGGATTTGACCATGTGTGCGCGGCTTCCTACGACCATAGCATGTCCGCGGGGGGTGAGGATCTGTGCCAGGGCGCGGGATAGCGTCGAGACGTCCCCGAAGCGCGTGGCACCATCGGCGTCGGCAAAGAGCACCAGCGCGCCGCGCGAGTGCAGCACGCCATGCCGAACCGCTCCGCCCTTCCCCCGGTTGTTGACCAGCCGAACCACGCGCACCTCCACGCCGTGCTCGCGTCCGAACTCGAGCGCTACCTCGTGTGTCCCATCCCTGCTGCCATCGTCCACCAGCACGATCTCGTACGTCTCCAGCGGTTCGTACAGTGCCTTCCGCACCGTCTGTGCATCTTTATGCTCTCCCCCTGTACTTGGTCCGACGCTGGTGTTGGATTCGTCCAAACCCTGTGCTAGGCTGCGTTTTTGGCGACGAAGGGATTCGAGAAACTCCACCGTTTCGCGCAGCATAATGGGAAGTCGTTCGCGCTCGTTATACGCCGGAACAACCACACTCAACTGCACCCCCTCGTCATCGTCCAGTAGCGACGGCAGGGGTTGTGGCGATTCGTAAGTGGGGGAGAGGAACGACAGCTCCGACCGCGAGCTCGTCTTGGTCACTGGCGTCAACCACACCACTGCTAAGTAAAGCGTCGAAGCTCCCACCGCAAGCAGCGTGACGAGCGCAAGTGCAACGTGCGGATAGTAGTGGTACAGCGCAATAGGCAGCGCGGATACAAACCCCCAGATCGTGCCGTCCAGCAGCGACGTCGGTCCGGCCCCACCGGCCACAGCCGCCCCTGCACAACACGCTGCCCCCATTTTTTCGCCCCAGCAGAGTCGTCGGCGTGGATGAGAAGTGGTGAAGATGGTGTTGGGAAAAAGGTGCGGAGGTTGTGGGTGGACGCCAAAGGGGTTGTGTCTCGGATCGCCAAGGCGGGGGTGTTGGAATGAGCGCACGGGCGCCGGCGCGTCGACGTGTCAATTTTGAGGCTATTCAAACCGCACAGCTGCAAGTTGCCGGTCCCCTTCCCCCTTCCTCCTGCCGAAAAATGAAGCTCAAAAATGCCGAAAAAAGAAAAGAAAACAGAATAAAAAAGATTGCGCTCCTTCAACGTGCACAGTCACCCCACCGTCCCTCGTCACTGCTCAGACTCCCCATCCTGGTGAATGCGCACATTGTCACGATGGTCCATGTCTGAGCACACAATCACGATGAACGAGATCTGCTGTTAATTGTAGTGAAGAGCACAGCTTCGCCGCCGCGATAGCCTAGATACTGTTGCGGCGGGCGCTGATGCCCGCCTTGCGCCGCGTGCGTCTGCGCTTGGTGCGCCTCCTCACGCCGCCGGGTCCCACCTCGTCCTCGTACTCCTCCCACTCCTCCTCCTCATCGTCGTACAGGTCATCGCGCTCCATGCTCGACGGCAGCTTGCCCTCGGCGTCCCATCCATCGAGCATGTCCACCGCCGCGCGGTAGCCCTTTTCGTAGATCTGGTCGAACCTGCCGAACGCCAGCGTGCCGTACTCCTCGACGGGCATGCGCATGTAGAAGCAGCCGTTGACCTTCTTAGCCTCCTCGAGCGTCTTGACCGACGACACGTACGTCAGCCTGCCCTGGATGTCCGGGATCGACGGGATCTTTCCCGCGTCCGACCACGGATTCCACCGGTTGAGCAGCACCCACCATCCGGACAGCGTGTCGCCATACGCCCGCGGACTCGTATCGTCGATCGAGCCCACGTCGACCGCAAACACCGAGCGCGCACCCATGGCCAGCATCACCGTCACCGGAAGATTGTCCACATACCCACCGTCGACCAGCATGTTGCCCTCGTCCACCAGCGGCGGAATGAGCCCGGCGAGCGTCATGGAGCCGCGGATGTAGCGCCACGCATAGCCGCTCGTGTGCACCTCCATGCGCGACCAGGTGATGTTGGTGGTGTTGCAGAAAAACGGGATCCACATGTCCTCGATGTGCGTCTCCTGGATCGCCTTGAACACGCCGCGGTTGAACTCGTGGCCCGTCGTATACGACACCACGGGGTACGTCAGGTCCGACGCAAACCGCCACAGCGACGCCATCCGCCCCGCAAACCGCTTGGCCCGTCCGAACGTCGACACCATCTCGGCCTCGCGCGCGTACAGTCCGCCCACGAGCGATCCGATCGACGTTCCGCCCACCATGTCGATCGGGATGCTGCGCTCCTCGAGCGCGCGGATCACGCCCAGATGCGCACACCCGCGCGCACCGCCTCCGCCCAGCACCAGCCCGATGCTCTTGCCACACAACCGCCGCGCCAGCCGCGCAAAGTCGGACGCATGGTGCGGTCGCCCGGACGCCGAGAGCGGCGTCTTGGTCTTGCGGTACCGCTGCAGCGACGTCTCGAGCTTCTGCTTGAGATTGCGCAGCGCCTTGACCGCCTTGGGATCGCCGCCCGTCGCCATGGCCGCGGCGCTCTGCGAGCCGGCGAGCCCCGCCATCTCGACGTGGTGGTGCGCATGCACCCACGGTCGGTTCTTGAGCCACTCGCGCGTCGAGCCCGGCGGCACACTGCGCTCCGGATGCAGCAGCACCAGCTCCTTGCGCGCCGTTGTCTTGACGCTCAACAGCAGCCGCTCGTACTCGCCCATCGCCGGCTCGTCGCCGTACCCGACCATCAGCACGCAGTCCGCCTGCCGGATCGACGTCTGCGACCACGCCGACGACACCGGCGTGTCCACCACGTACACCACCATCCGGTACTTTTGCTCCAGATCCGCCAGCCATCCCGCCAGCTTGAGCTTACCCATCCGGCTGAATGCGTGGCGGCCCAGCACGCCCATCACGCTGCTCTGGTCCAGGAAGATCGCGCGCCCGCCAATCGTGTCATCGAATGCCGCCTGCAGCTTGGCCGCAAAGTCCATCACCGGCACCTGCCGCGTCACGGGCACAATCGCCACCGTCTTGAGGTTGAGGTTGTTGCGGCCCAGATCGGGCAGCCCGGGAATCGGCGCGCCGAGCGCCGCTCCTTCCTGCTTGCTGCGCACCAGCTCGGCGCGCACGCGGCGCGCGATGATGCGCGAGATCTGGATAGTGATGGCCGGATGACGCACCGAGATCGCGTTGAACAGCGTCGACGGCATCCTCGCCAGCTCCGAGTCGCGGATCGCATGCAGCGTCGTGCGCCGGCGCGAGTTGGTGATCACGTCGAGCTCGCCCACGCTGTCGCCCTGGCCGTACTCGTTGTGCACCTCGATCCCGTTGCTCTTTTCGGTGATCGCACGCAGTCGGCCGTTGATCACGATGAAGAAGCTGTCCGACGCGTCGTCCTCGCGATAGATCACCTGGCCCGCATTCACCTGCTGCCAGTCGAGCGACGAGTCGATGTGCAGGATCAGCGGCGGCAGCAGACTCAGCAGTCGCTTGCACAGCGTCAGCAGCACAATCGGCCGCCGCTCCATAATGCGCTCCAGCGCATGCGCTGGCAGGAAGCCCACGTACACGTCCGTCTTGGCCGCAATGTCTACGTAGCTTGCCGTGCCCAGCAGGCTCGAGAGATAGCCCGCGATGCCACCACGGCCCACAGAAAAGATGGAACGCTTGCCGTCCTTGGTGCGGTGTCCATTTGGCTGCTGAGCATTGTGGCGGGGCGCCTGCTGCAGCGGAGGCCGAGACGACCCGGAGATATCGGCGTACGCTTTCGTCTGCGTGCGCACGCCCGTCGCAGTCGCAGTCGCTGCCGGCTGCGGCTTGCGCGAGCTGGCGTTGGCACCTCCGCCAGTCCCGTCAAGTGCGTTGCCGACTTTCGTCGAGTCGGTCGGACGTCGTCGCATGCCGCCCATCGTACCGTACGACGAAGACGACGACGAACCTTCCCGAACAGGTGTGCGATGCAGCGAAGACGTGGCCGGGTCACCGACGCCGCTCGCGCGATCTGCGTCGGTGCCCCTGCGCGAGCGCTGGGGCGTGACATCCCACGAAGCAGCATCGTCATTCTTTCCAGTGCGCAGCGACGAGGTGGACGGAGCTTTGCGGTGCGCATCGGCCTTTGCAGAGCTCTTACCACCTCCACCGCCTCGGCCTGCGCGACCAGGCTTGCCCTTTGGAGCCTTGCGATCCTCCTCGTCGAGCTCGTTTGCTTCGGCTGGCAGCAGCACGTCCAAGAAGCCGTCGATGACGTAGAAGAGTCCGGCACGACTCTCGCCTGCTTTCACTAACGTGCTGCCGGCGGGAAAGAACTTGATCTCCACCTCGTTCTCAAAGTCGGACGGATGGAATCCGGACTGGCCGTGGCCGGCCATGGAGCTGTTGGTGCCCGTGATGCTCGACTCCTCCTCTGCCATGGCGGCATCGAGCATGCTGAGCGAGCTGAAGGCCGACTTGAACACGGAGCGTTGCAGCAGCGCGTCCTGCGCACTGATGTGTGGACTCGCCTGGTAGCTAGCTGCGACGGGAGACACGGCGGCCTGAGCAAGACCGATACTCTTGGCGATGCAGTCCATCACCTCGCTCTTGATGTCAAAGTGCGACAGACCGATGGAGAAGAACGGATGATCTCCATCGGCCTCGTCTGTGTTGTGCGAGTTGCCGTAGTTGCCAGAGCGGGAAGAGCCGGAACGGGGGCTGGTGCCGCTGTGCGAGTCGTCCATAGGATGCGGCAGCGGGCCGTGGAACGGGTCGAGCTTGGAGACGGAGCGCGGCTTGGCGCGAGGCGTGGGCTGAGCAGAGTGAATATCGAAGCCTCCAGTATACCAACCATCCGAGCTGAGGCTGGCCATGCTGAGCAGATCGCCCGGTCCGACAGTTGTTCGGGCCAAAGGTGTCTTCAAGGCCGGATCGGGATGGCCCCAGGGTGTCTTAGCCGTCGAAATGCGTGGAGGCGCAGCCTTCCTGTTCTGCTGCTTGGGGCTGGTGTCCGAGTCTGCTGGATCTGCAATTCTGACCTTGGGCACGCTAGGGTCATCGGCAGAGCGGCGTTCGCCTGCCACGGGCGTGCTGCTACGTTGTGCGCCCGAGGTCCACTCCTGAAAGTTGCGGAAGTAGTCGTCGTCGTTGTGAACGGACGCAGACTCGCGATGCGAGGTAGGTCGAGGGAGGAAGCGTTGGCGCAGCCTGTCCATGCCGCCCTTTTCGTAAAACTCGGAAGGCAGCGGGAAGCAGGCAAGATCGTTGATCGACTTTTCTGTGCGCATGACCTCTTTGGTCAGTCCAAGATACTTGTGCGCCGTGTGGAAGGTGACGCGCGAGAGCCGAGCGAGGATGACCTGTACGATGTGCGCGGCCGCGTTGGGGAACTTTTTGGTGAGGCGCTTGAATGCCTCTGCAGGGATGACGGCGAGGGTGGTGTCGACGGTGGCTCGCGCGACCGTGCCGGCGCCTTGGTGGTGGAAGGCTTCGGCGCCGCGGCCGAGGTGGCCGTGTGCGCTGCTCATGGCGCTGAGGATAGAGCCAGGAGTGTGAGGACCGATGTGTGGGTCATGCATGCCCTGTACCGAGGCAGCGCGTCCGCGGAAGTAGGGAGACTGGGAAGAGCCTGGCAGATTTGACAGGGGAGTGCCCGCAGGCGAAGCGGTGTAGCCAGGCGCGAAATGAGAAAAGGGCGCGGAGGCCTGGGCAGGTGGCATCTGAAGGTCTGGAGCATGCCCAAGGGAGTTTGTTCCGCTATCGTCGTGGTGCTCTGCAGCGTCCATGACGGTGCTGTTGTCGCCGTCCTGGACGGTGACGGAGCCCGTACCGGACGAGCCAGTCCTTGCGTGAGTTGGCCTGGCACCAGCACGCGCTGCAGACACGCCAAGACGCTCGACAGCACCCTCGGTGGACAGGGCGTTGGGGACATTGCGCAGTGCGGCAGCGTTGAGTTGGAGCTGCGCCGACGTCTGGGAAGGCGCGTTGAAAGCCGAGGCGTAGGGCGATGTCGGGGCAGTCGAGCCGTCTGCGCTCGAAGTGCCTCTGCCCATGCGCATGGAGGGATTTGCAGAGCCGAAGCTGAAATGACGATCCATGGGACTAGGACCAAGATTGTGCGGTGCCGAGTGCAAGTCGTGCTCGTGGCCAAAAGATAACTTGACGTCCTCCGTAAAGAGGCTAAGGATGGTGAAGAGACTGCTGAGGGTGCCGCCGCTCTCGACCTCGTTGAGCAGCTGATAACCGTTGTCGTCCTCGTCTTCGACGGAATCCTGGCCTACGGCACTGGCGGTGGCGGAGGGAAGGGGCGCATACACCTGGACGTGGCCATCGATGACGATGTAGAAGGAGCAGTCGGTGTCGAGCGACAGGCTGTCGCCTGCGACGAGCCTGCGCGTCTGCATGTGGCGCGCGAGCTCGTGGAAGACCGGCTTCTCAAGAAAGCCAAAGATGCGGATGGCCTGGAGAAAGTCGTCGAGGTAGTTGTGGAAGCTGCCTCGATCGTTGTCTGTGCCGGCCGAAGCGACATCGGGGTTGAGATTGAAGCCCTCATCTCGGGTGAGTGGCACTTCGCGCAGCCGCTCGTACTTGTTCAGGTGCCTGTAGCGGAGCCAGATGAAGGCGGACACGAGCGAGGTGAGGAAGAGGAGAGCGAGCGAGGGAAAGTTGAGCTGCAGCGTCAGGCTGTAGTGTAAGATGGTGTAGACGAGGCTGGGCACAGTGATGGTTGAGAAGGTGGCCAAGATGCGGATGAGATTGAGCGAGGCGAGCGTCACGCGGAGCAGGCCATCGATGAGGGCGATGAGCGGATTGCGGTCGTCGGCGTACGAAGCAGCTGCAGCAGCTGCGGCCGCCGTAGCTGCTACCGTCTCAGCCGCTGTGCTGGAGATGGAGGCCGCATCGGTGGCTATGGATGCCAACGACGAGGACGAGGCGGCGATGGGCGCCTGCAACATGGCGCTGTCCGTAGCTGCTTCAATACGCGCAGCAGGAGAACACAACACCGAGCTCGACGAGAGACAAGAAGGATGGTGGTAGAGAGGATGATGGCTGCACAGCGTTCCAGCGTTCCAGCGTTCCAGTGTTTCAACGACCCTGAGCGACCCTGGCGTGACTGAGCAGTGCATCAATTTCACGCTCAGGAGCTCTGCACTTTTGTCGGCCCTCGGCTGGTCCGAGCGGAGGGTCCAAAACCTCCACGCACCCACGCGTCATGCAGCAGCTGCAAACGTGCCAGCAGAGGCGAGATTTTTCCGCGGCTCATTCTTCTCGACCAATCTTCAAGCCCACTTGCAAAGCGAAGAGATCCATGCCAATGGAATGCAGATGCAGAAGACTAGGTGATACAAGATGACAAAGACCGTCATAGCCAAACAGAACCCTGAGGAAGAGAGAGAGCGGTGACACTAAACAATGAAAGAAGGAGAAGAGAGAGAGAGAAAGAAAACCCAGAAGGAGGATCAAATGCGGCGGAGGGCAACGATCTGGACCTCGAGTTCGCACTCTGCGATGGGGCACGGTTCCTGGTCGTCGATGCGCGACTGGAGGACGTCCCAGAGCGAGTCGAGGACAAACTCGACGGCGCCCTTGCTGAGCTTGCCCTTCTCACGCAGGATGGCGCGGAAGTGCGACTCGTAGAGGTTCTTGAACAGCTGGATCATGTGTTCGGCAAAGGCGATGCGCGAGAGCGTGCCCGCCTGCAGCGCCTTCCACGCAGGATGCGGCAGTCGGAGCGGCTCGGCCTCGCTGGCGAGCGTCGGCGCCGCATCCGCCGAGATCGGCTCGTCGCCCAGACCACAGCTCCACTCGACACGCCAGAGGTGCCTGACCGACTTGAGCACGTTGCGCGTCTGGCGCGGCGTGCGTGCGTGCATGGGCAGGCTCAAGAGATGGCGTGCCACGTCACTCTTGAGCATGCCGCACGACACCAGTCGCTGCAGACACGGCGCAAGCGTGTTGGTGAGTGTCGTCCAGATGTCCGAAGCTGGGCTCTCGGTCGCCGCACCATTGCTCAGGCTCGACGGCCGATTCGGCGACGAGTTGGAACGACGACGCTCCTTGCGCAGCATCGACATGTACGGCGAGTCGGCCGCGCGCTCCAACGCATCGCTGTCGCCATTGCCGCCGGCGATCGCAGCCGTGGTGCGTTCCAAGTCGGCCGAGCCTACGCCGTGGACCGTCGACCTAGGTCGGTCGGGCAGCACCATGTTGCTGTCCTCGGACCGCGCAATGTACGCCATGACAATCACGCCGCCTTGTCGGAACTCGTGAGCGCGAGCGGTGAGAAACGCGGCGAGTTCGGCATGCGCCGAGGTCGAGAGCGAGACCGTCGGATTCCTGGGCGTGTGCGACCAGTGCAGATCCATCAGACTGATGCCCAGATGCAGCGTCGACGGCGGTGCGATGCGCGACGCGAATGGCCTCGAAACGAAGCTCGGGAAGATCGAGTTGTGCAGCGGCGGCTCGTGCGTAGCCTGCCACTGCGGATGCAGGTACGACTCTGGATTCGAATCGAGCATCTGCGAAAGCGGACGGAAGTCCGCCTGGGGCGAGTCCTCGTGGATGATGGAAAAATTGACCTTGCACGGAAAGTCGTCAGATGCGTCCATGCCGAGGATGCTGCGCAGCGATGCCGCGCCGTCCAGACCGGGGAAATAGTTGCTGTCGTCTTCACCCTTGGCCGCCTCGCGCCGCGGCGTATCGGCGTGTGCCTTGTCGACAAAGGCCGAGATGATGGGCTGCATGAGGTTGATGGAACGCGTGTTGAGGCTGCCGTACTCGGCGATCGTGATGGTCTCGCCCTCCTCGCCCGAGAGCGGGATGCTCGAGACGAGGTGAGGCAGCACCTCGGAGACCTTGGCACGAACGCCAGGTCCAAAGTGGCTGCCGCCTCCCAAGCCCATGAGCGCGGCCTGGGTGGGACCGTGGGCGCCGGCGGCCGGGCCCTGGCGGAACGACTTCCAGCCGGCGTTGTCGGCGTGACGCGCGCCTGCATCCTGGACGGGGCTGGACGAGGTGGTGGCTGCAAACGGATTCATGTTGAAGGGATTGCCCGAGAGCGGATGCTGCGAGTCTGGCGAGAGCAGCGCCTTGTCGCCCAACGAGGGAGTCTCGAGCTGTGTGCTGCCGCCGAACGAGGCGTGGGCGTGGGTGCTGCTGCGGCTGCCGAGCGAAGGCTCGCGCTCGATGCTGGTGGTGGCTGAGAGCGGAGCGTCGATGTTGAAGCTGTTGGGCAGACCGTGAGTCAAGATCTTGGCCTCGTTGCGAAGGGCGATGTAGTTGTTCTGGTAGTACTGCTGCTTTTCGATCTCGGCGGCAATGGCAGGCGGCGGAGCCGAGATGATGGGGTCGTGGGTGTCTGCGCGGTGGTGGCGACCGAGCCTCATGGGCTCGGCAGGGTGCCTGGACTGTCGCGTTCCCGTCGTGCGCCTGCGGTGCAGATCGCCCTCGGGGCCGTCGGCGGTGAAGTCGGTGGTATGCGGCGAGCGAGATCGATACGGCAGGCTGACAGCGGCCGAGGTGGTTTGGGCGGCGTCAAACTGGGGCGAGGACGTCGAGAAGGGCAGGTCGTTGCCGGCAGAGTCGTGCGAGGCGAGCGATGAGGGTTCAAATGTGGTGTGATGGGAGCGAGTGTAGCGAGGCTCGGCAAGGCTGGAGAGCGCTGCTGCTTGTGCGCCGGGTATGTGAGTCATGAGAGCCGAGGAGGCGAGGCTAACGCCAAGGCCCATCTCGAGGCCGGCGGCGACGACGCTGCTGACTTCGATGGGCGAAGTGCCGACGGCCGAGACGGCGGCATGTGGTGGTGGCGTGATGCCCTCGACCTTGCCGACTTCGTAGAGGGTGGACTTGGAGAAGGCGGGTGCAGGCGCAGAGTGGAGCATCGGATCGGGCTTGGCCGAGGGGAGGTGTGGCAGTTCGTCGAGGCTGGCGAGCGCGTGTACGCTTCGCCTTCGTGCTCCAAGCGGGTAGGACTGTTCCTGCATGTGCGCAAACGTCTGTGCGGGCGCGGAAGGGGTGAGATCGTTGTCCATCGAGCCTATGGTGACGAAGGCGTCGATGACGGGCATGCTTTGCAGTGAGCGGGGCGCGCAAGGAGCGATCGGTGGTGGGGTTCAAGGACGTGCGAAGGATGGCATCGAACACGGCAGCTTGAAGCGGGGCGCGAGGACCGCAGAAAGGATGGTGGATGCGGTGCGAAGAGTCGAGGCTCGCAAGGCCAAGACACTAGAGAGAGCGAGACGGTCGTTGAAAGGAATTGACGAGACGGACTCGGCTCCGAGCGATCGGCAATTGAGCGGTAAGAGACCGCGACACGGCGTGCGAGGCTGGAAGAGGCGCAAGCGCAAGTACAAGAAAAGTGGTGGATGCGCTGGTGGGTTTTGGTGACGGGTGCCGAAGTTGTACCGCCGAGGGGCGCAGTGGGCGCGCAGGGATCTGATAGGAGTGAGGGCGTGCGGGGCACCAGATGAAGTGGGCTACGGCAACGCGGTGAAATGGCAAAGTGAAGCAGCGGTGCGTTTGGATGCACGCGGCTGATGAAAGGGCGTGGCAGAAATCGAACGACGGCGATGTATGCCAATGCACACCAAACGGAGTGAAGTGACCGCGATTGTTGGGCGTCGAGGACGCTGCTGGACCTTATACGATCTGCCAAGTGTGGGTGGCAGCGAGCGTAATTGCAAGTCAAGGGTTGAAGATCGAGGACGAGGTGGGCAATGCAGAGAAGTTGCTGGAAGGGAGAGATGGTTGGGATGAGGGATTGCTGAAAAAAGGAGGAGGGAGGATGGAGAAGGGTAAGAGGCCGAGGCGTGGCTGAGCGGAAGATGGGCGGGCAGCGGCCATGAGGATCGCGTGGGATCGAGCAGAGTGGTGTTGGCGAGCCCGGCTGACAGCGCTCTCCGCGGCGGTGAGGCCGAGCAACAGCGATGCATGAGCGAGGTGAGCGCGGCTTGAGCTCTGAGCGGGGCATGCTGCTGCGAAGCGGGCCGTCCGTTGGAAATGCGCGTCCGTTTCGCACGCACGGATGGGTTGCGTGCCTAGCGAGTGAGCCAGTGATTTCTGCCTCGCCCGAGCCAAGCCAGACTTTTGAGACAGCCCCGGCAGATCGATGCAGCTGCATGACTTACCCACGGCTCCCTCCATCCAACCCCACCCCATCAGCCCACGCGCACGGCAGCGCATCGCATCGCATCGCAGTGCAGCACAGGCGCAGCACAGCGCAGCACAGCGCAGCTCAGCGCCCCTCGTTCCAAATTGCGCGAATTTCCGAATTTTGAGGGTTCGCTTGGCAGGGCAGCCGAGCCTCTTTTCTTTTCCTTTTGACTCCCAACCTCGCTCGCCCTGAACTCTGAACTCAAGGTTGACTCGCAGCCTTCTGCTGCTTAAAATTAAGAAACAAAAACAAGAATGAAATGAAAGAAGAGAGAGAGAAAAAAAGGAGACGTTTGGGATCGCGGCGAATTTTCCAGAGCGGTTGCAACGGTTCGACACGAGCGCAACTAGGCCAGTCTGACACGAGGGCGAGAGAACCAGCTGACTCGGTTGCGATCGCGGGTCGGATCAGCGCTTGCATCTGGCTCCAAAAAAAAAAGCTGACGGCTGACTCTCGCGTGCCAGATTCAATTCCAGCCCGTCGCCGTGTTGTGGTACAAGCGCAGACGGGAACAGATTGGCCGTCAGCACTGGCAAGACACGCACGCCTCGCCGTGGTTGCACGGCTTTGGCATGACAACCACACAACCGTTCCATGCTGCGCGCGGGCCATGTTGTCGGAACATAGAACATGTGGCTGGGCGTGCAGCCATGCCGCCGCTTTCGAAGTTGCCGAAGCGTTACAGTAGCGTGGTTGCCGTCGTGTTCGGTAGCAGGACAAAGCAGTCAAGGACGACCGGAGCTGCGTGGATGATGCCAAGAAGAGCTTGAGCGTGATTTAGTCGAGTCCAGGCGCTGTCGGACGCTGTCGGACGCTGTTGAGCGCTGTTGAGCGCTGTTCGGAAAAGAGGGGTCGCGGCCCGGTCCCCCTTTTTCGAGCGCCGCCGCTGCCCGTGCCAACTGTCCCCCCACGCGTTAGTGCGTTGAACAGGCATGCAAACACACGCGTAAGGCCGCCATCACATGTCAAGACCACGCCGCTGGTTGCCGTTCCGCCATTCAACGGCCCGACGAGGATGATCAATTTGTTCGGGATGCGTCTGGACTTTTCTGCCGTCGCCTGATACGCACATACTCTCAGACCGTAGCCGAGGCAGCTCGCTGGATTGTGACAGCGCCGGTGGCAGTTGGAATTGAAAGTGCGGCTGCGCGCACAACACCGCCTGGCCGTGCGGAAGGCTGCGTCCGAAGCGTGGTCTCGGCTGGGCCGCTTCGCTTATCCGGTCTTTCACTCGCTCAATCTGCCGCCGCTGCGCTGTGCAGTGCCAGTTTTTTCCGAGCTTGACTCGCTCTAGCCGCCTTCTTTTGCCAGCCGAGCTGCCCTCGCAGCTGCACTGTCCATCACGCCGGCTTCGTCTTCCTTCGCCAAGCCTGTTTCGCTCGTGCATATATCGGAGCATCGGAGCGGCCTCAGGCTTGAATCACACTCGGAATCTAGACCGGTTCTCGATTCCTCCGGGCGTTCGTGCAGCTTTCTCTCATTTTCTCCGGCTTCGATGCACACTCCTCGTCTCACATCTAGCAGCAGCGCTGCGTGCATGCATCGTCCAAGATCCGTGTTGCTTGCCGCGCCGCTCGATTCCGCACCTCCAGTGCCAAAAAAAGAAAAGCGAAATGCAATGACCTGCCCAACCCCAGCAACCAAACCGCAGCCTGCGTGCAGTGCAGTGCATGCAAAAACAAGCTTGTTGCACCTTGTGCATGCGTCGATGTGCACATGAACCGATGCGGACAGATCCTACTTCATCTCGTCGACGATAGCAACGTGCTGAGTCGGCTCGGAAGCTGTCGTCGCAAAACTTGAGATATGCTGAGCGTCCATCGGCGTCGGTCGCAAGCGGCACACCAGCCGTCAGCTGCAAGGGCAACGTCTCGAACAGCGCTAAGCCCTAGCCGAGCCAGCACAAAGAACCTGCCGGTGTCCATTCTGGTCGAGGCCGCGGCGAGGCTCACAACAAGCCAAGTCCGCGGCGCGGCGTCTTGCAAGAAGCGATTTCAATTCTGCGAGGCTGTTAGAGCTTGAGTCAAAGTGGCAATATGTTAGGGCGGCTTCTTCGACAAACACGTTCTTTTTCTCGGCCTCTCCACTTTTTTTTCTCGGGAGTCGCTTCTTCCGCTGCTCAAAGCTGTCCGGCGCTCAAGAAAATTTCGAACCCTGGAAGAGAAGAAGGAGCGCCGAGTGTGTCTCTGCTCGACCACAGCGCTGCTCCATCATACTCACGATCCTCCTTTCCAGCATCCTCCGCCCTCGTTCCGCCCCCTTCGCCACCGTCGGTCACGCTACTGCACACTCGCACCTTCTCTGTACGCAAACATCCCCCGCGTCAAGGCTCGCTGTGGCGCCTTCGACCTCCGCCACCATGAGGAAGCAGCTCGACCCACGCATCCCCACCCTCATCCGCAACAATGTTGCCCTCAATCACCGCTCCTTCTTCGTCATCGTCGGCGACAAGGGCAAGGACCAGGTGGTGAACCTGCACTTCCTACTCTCCCAGTCCCGTGTCCAGTCGCGCCCTAACGTGCTCTGGTGCTACAAGAAGGACCTCGGCTTCACCACCCACCGCAAGAAGCGCGAGCAAAAGATCAAGAATGACATCAAGCGCGGCGTCCGCGAAAAGGGCGAAGGCGATCCTTTCGAGCTCTTTGTCAGCCTCACAGACATCCGATACTGCTACTACAAGGACACGCCCAAGATCCTCGGCCAGACCTACGGCATGCTCATCCTCCAGGACTTTGAGGCGGTCACGCCCAACATGCTCGCGCGCACCATCGAGACCGTCGAGGGCGGCGGTGTCGTCATCCTCCTCCTCAAGACCATGTCCAGCTTGAGACAGCTTTACTCGCTCGGCATGGACGTGCACCGCAGCTACCGCTCCAACGCCTCCGACGACGACCCCGTCGCACGCTTCAACGAGCGCTTCCTCCTCTCCCTCGGCGCCACGCACGACACGCTTCTGCTCGACGACGAGCTCAACGTCCTCCCACTCAGCAAAGCGAAAGACATCAAGCCCTTGCCCGAAACCAGCACAGGCACCGGCACCGGCGTTGGCTCCACCGTCCGCAAGGGCAAGGAGCGCGTCGAGGCCGAAGAGGAGCTCGCCGAGCTCAAGGACCAGGTGCGCGAGACAAAGGTCGTCGGCGAAGTCGTCCGGCACGCAAAGACGCTCGACCAGGCGAAAGCCGTGCTCACCATCCTCGACATCCTGGCCAGCTCCTCGCTCTCCACCACCGTCGCACTCACCGCCGCGCGTGGTCGTGGCAAGTCGGCGGCGCTGGGTCTCTGCATCGCCGCCGCCGTCGCGCATGGCTACAGCAACATCTTTGTCACCTCGCCCAGCCCCGAAAACCTCAAGACGCTCTTCGAGTTCGTCTTCAAGGGTCTCGATGCGCTCGGCTACGACGAGGTCGCAGACTGGGACCTCCAGCGCGGCACGGGCGAGTGGAAGGACGTCGTCGTCCGCGTCAACATCTTTCGCGGACACCGCCAGACCATCCAGTACATCCAACCGCAGGACCACCAGGTGCTTGGCCAGGCCGAGCTCGTCGTCATCGACGAGGCTGCAGCCATCCCGCTCCCGCTCGTGCGAAACCTCATGGGGCCCTACCTCGTCTTCCTCTCCTCCACCATCAACGGTTACGAGGGCACCGGTCGCAGTCTCTCGCTCAAGCTCATCCAGCAGCTGCGCGACAATGCGCGCGGCGTGGCCAGCGCATCTGCGGACGACAGTGCGGCATCGTCCAGCAAAGCGTCCGGCAAGGACGGCAAGGGCAGTCTCAGCACCGGCCGTGCAGCGGGTGCCGCACTGGCAGCACGCTCGCTCAAGGAGGTCGAGCTCAAGGAGCCCATCCGATACTCGCGCGGCGACCAGATCGAGTCGTGGCTGCACCAGCTGCTGTGTCTCGATGCCTCGCTCACGCGCACCTCGTCGGCCGCACTCAAGGCCAAGGGCTGCCCGCACCCATCGTCGTGCGACCTGTACATGGTGAACCGCGACGCGCTCTTCAGCTACCACCCGGCGTCCGAGCTCTTCCTGCAGCGCATGATGGCGCTGTACGTGGCGAGCCACTACAAGAACTCGCCCAACGACTTGCAGCTCATGAGCGATGCGCCGGGACATCGGCTATTTGTGCTGCTTGCCCCACTCAAGCCTGGCGAGGGCGGTCTTCCGGAGCCGCTGTGTGTGGTCCAGGTCGCGCTCGAGGGCAATATCAGCCGCGGGGCGGTGCTCAACAGTCTTAGTCGCGGTACACGCGAGGCAGGTGATCTTATCCCCTGGCTCGTGGCGCAGCAGTTCCAGGATGCGGACTTTGCGTCGCTGTCAGGCGCACGCGTGGTGCGCATTGCAGTGCACCCGGACTATGCACGCATGGGCTATGGCGCACGCGCACTGCAGGCACTCGAGGCGTTCTACACCGGCCAACTGCTCGACCTCGACAATGTGCGCGACGACCTGGATGACGGCGAGACGTTCGCCGCCGTGCGCGACCGCAAGATCACCAAGGACACGAGTTTGTTGCAGGGCGACGAGATCCGGGTGCGTGACGCCGCACGGATGCCGGCTCTGCTGCAGCGACTGTCCGAACGCAGACCCGAACAGCTCGATTGGCTCGGTGTGTCGTACGGCCTCACGCCGCAGCTGTTCAAGTTTTGGAAAAAGGCGGGATACACCCCGCTCTGGGTGCGTCAGATCGCAAACGACCTCACGGGCGAGTATACGACGGTGCAGCTCAAGGCGCTCGACACGTCCACCTCCACCACCGGCTCTGCATGGCTCGGTGCGCTCGCCGCCGATTTCCGCAAACGCTTTGTCGCCCTGCTCTCGTACAGGTTCCGCGAGTTCGCCACGGTCACGGCACTGACTGTGCTTGAAGCTGCCACGCACGGCGCCAAGCTCGGCGAGACCGAATCCGAGACGTCCACTTCGGCACCGCTCGGAGCTGTTGAGCTGCGCACGCTGCTCACGCCGTTCGACATGAAACGCCTCGAGTCGTACGCCAACAACATGGTGGAGCTGTCGGTGGTGTTGGACCTCATGCCCACGCTGGCTGCGCTCTACTTTAACAACCGTCTGCGTGCGGTGCGCGAGGACGAAGCAGCTGCTTCGGCGATCAATGCGGCCGAGGAGGAGGAGGAACTGCGTCTTTCCGGTCTGCAGTCATCGCTGTTGTTGGCGATTGGACTGCAGAGGAAGACTCCTGACGAGATCACGGCCGAACTGAGGTTGCCGTTGCAGCAGGCACTTGCGCTGTTCGTCAAGACCGTCAGGCTGCTCGTCAAGAGTCTGCGCAAGGTGGAGAAGGCCGCGATTGCGCACGATATGCCCGAACTCGGTGCCGGACTCGATGCGCGTGCACCGCTGCGCAGGAAGGCTAACGGTCAAGACAGCGAGGATTGGTCGGCGCTCAAGGGCGATTTGAATTCCGAACTGCGCGATGCAGGCCGTGACTTCCTCGCCCAACACAAAGCTCAAGCCAACCCGGAACTCGATGACGACAATGACGATGACGATGACGAGGACGATGACGACGATGATGAGGAGGAAGAAGGGGATGAGGAGCTGCGCGTGGCCAAGCAGAAGCTGATTGACGAGATGAACCTTTCCAAGTATGCCATTAAGGACGATGCTGACGGCAGCACCGATTGGAGCCAGGCCGAGGCTGAGGTGGCCAACCGGCTGCGAAAGAGCGGCAACGATCTGTCGAGCATCAACACCACCGTCTCCGTCAAGGGCGCCAAGCGTGCCGTTGACGACGGCGACAAGTCCGACTCGCCCAAAAAGGGCGCCGACAAGAAGAGCAAGAGCAAAAAGCAGAAGCGCCGCTAAGCCACTCCTTTCCAGCCTCGTAGTGTTCAGAGTCAACACCAAATGTCACACCCAGCTAGCACCATCTGCATGCGTGTGTTGAGGAAAAAAGGGGTATCATTGCGTGTCTAGTGTTGGTGCATGGTCGAGGTCTGTGTAGTCATCGTCTTCCAGAGGCACTCGAGTGTCTATGTCGAGGATGGACTTGGGGATGGCCCAGATGAGGTTACGTCCCACAGCAGCGCTGCGGTTGATCCAGGCGGGAAGCGCGGCGCCTGTCAAGCGTCGGCATACAGCATCGGCAAAGTGGTTGCAGTTGTGCGAGACGAGATCGTATGTCGGGCCCATCCATTCGGCGTCGTTGCGAAGCTCCTGCATCGTCGCTTGCACATGCGCGATCGAGGCCAGACGCGCACCCCGATGCCGAGGATGTCGTCTATCGGATGGCCTCTCTCCGTGCGTACTTGGGCTCGACAGCGATGTCGGTATAGATGGCGAATATGTCGTGCCTCCTCTTTGAGCAAGAATGGATGATGCCTGTGTAAAGTACGGCTCGACCAGAGCGGCTGGCTCTCGAAAAGCCGCTTTGCCCGTCTGCGCACTTGGCCACGGCTGCACCTCTGTGTGCGGTCGAGATGAAGGCTGTTCGGCGCGACCCGCATATCCGATAAAGTATGCGCCCATGTACTGTGCGCCTGGTAGCGGTGGTGATCCTGGTGCGGGAATATCTTCGGGGCGCAACCACGACAACCCATCGAGCGTATGCGGTTTCTCTGCCAGCCCGGCATCTCGTTCCTTGCCTGCAGCGGCAATCATCCGCTCGTGCACTGCATCCAGCACGATCGGATCGCGCGGGATCGAAGACACGCCGCTCACATCGCGGTATCCATGACCTCCGAACGCCCACTCCACCGATAGATCGGGGAACCACACGTTGGTGTGGAAGACACCCAGCCCCAACCCGCGCGCCGCACTCGTCCACATCGATGGCGGCGTGAGGTCCCACACGGTCACGTACACCGGCGTGCCGTGGCTCGAGGCACGCTCCGCATCCAGTATCCGCGTCATCGTCCCGACACTTCCCGCTTGCTGCCGCCGAAATGAGATGGTGGTGGTGGTTCCGCATGACAGAAAAACGCACGCCGGGCTGTCGATCCTTCGCGCGGTCTATGCGCAGACGTGCAGGTCTCCTGCAGATAGCCCGCAATCAGCTGCAGGAAACATCCTTTTGCCTTTTTTTCCCGCCAGCTCCGCAAGCCAGGGTCCACCCTCACCTCTGACACCTCTTCCTCGAAGGGAATTCCTGAACCGCAAAAAAGGCATCACTCTTTTCCTTTGGCTGAGACAGAATAGCAAGCTGCGCTTCTCAGCGAGCTGGGAGAGTTGAGAAACAGCATTAGATGCCAGCGCCTATGAGCGACGATTTGAGGGGACCTTCACAGGGAATCAGCTGGAAAAGGGCAACAGAAATGGCAAGCGGAGTGACCAAAAATGGGGTTGTCACACTGCGCCCGAGGGATTGCGTTGCAGGGAACCAACTTCTGGCGGGAGGGCATATTCTTTTCTTTTCTCGTGGACCGCGCGCCCTGCGTCAAAAAAGGATCCAAGGTTGGTGGGGACCAATTTTTGGTGGGGACGACACATCTGGCGCAATTTTAGGCTGGCTTTGAGAAGGCAGAGGAGACAAGTCGAAAAAGGCTGCCGAAAAAAAAGACGTGCCAAAACCGTCGGATCAGCCGCCTTTTTTTTTGGGAAATTGGTCAGGTCAACCGCGCTGTCCCGCCTCAACTGAATTCAATTGTGACTCGTGTGCTGCCAGTTGAATTACAATTTATTCAAAATTATTATTCATAAAAATCAAGCCGGCTGGATTTGCCATTTTCATTTCTCATTTTTGGCTTTTCCTCGAAAAAGGCGGTGGCTCACTTTCAGAATCGGGATCGAGGCTCCTTGCCCGGCCAGTCGTGTCCATCCGTCCATCCGCACACCATCATCTCGATCCATCCGCTTCTTGGTCGCTCCTGGCCGTTTTTCTCGAGCGCCTCGCATCGCAGGCATTTCCTCCGACGAATCAGTGCCAAGGTCGTCTTTCGATTCACATTCTCCGCATTTCACGAGTCGCGCCGCGTCTTCGGCCGATCCGACTTCCGGACCCCCACCTAGCCGTGCTCTCGGCATATAAGCCACCATGCCGTACCGCATCGAATACGCCAACTCGAATCGCGCCGGATGCAAGGGCCCCAAGCCATGCTTCGGCACCAAGATCATGAAGGGCGAGCTGCGCCTGGGCAGTCTGATCGAGATTCAGGGCAGTCAGAGCTTCCACTGGCGACACTGGGGTTGGTGAGTATTCTTTTGACACCTGCGCGCGCGCGCACTCCCGCACCCGCACATCTTTCCCGCACTGGCTGGCTGCGCTTTCCGCACTGCAACGCACCCCACCGCCCTTTCTGCTGCGCGGGCGCATCGATTTTCCCGATTTATCGCCCTCTTCAACTTTACCCGTCAAGCCGCTGGCTGACACCTTCCCCTCTCGCCTTGACTTTGCCCTCACTTCGATGCCGCTCATACGCTTCGCACCGACGTCCGACAGCACTACGCCCAAGATCATTCAGAACATTCAGGAGAAGGACGGCATTACCAACCCCGCTGACCTGGTAAGTGCGAAAAAAGCCGACGTCAACCGAGCAATTTCGCTTCAAATCTGACGCCTGACCTTTCCAAAATTACTCGAATAATCCCGTGCCTCCATCGGCATTCATGCGATTTTGGGTCCATCTTGCTGGATTGCTCGTCGTTCAGGATGGCTACGAGGAGCTGTTGCCGCTCGACCAGGCTCGCGTTGCCCGCGCCTTCGCCGACGGCCATGTTGCCGGCGAGGACATCCCTGACTCTGCTCGCCACGACCCTACGATGATCGACCAGGCCGACTCGGCTGCCGCCGCCGCGACCATCCTTCCGCCTGCGTCGCCGGAGAAGCAGCCCAAGAAGCGCGGTCGCCCTTCCAAGGCTTCGCTCGAGGCCGCCGCCGCCGCCGCCGCCGCTGCTGCTGCTGCCGAGGGATTGCCCCAGGCTTCGCAACAGCAGAGCTCCCAGATCGCAGTCCCCAGCGCTGTCGACCCCGCCTTGAGCCAATCGCCCCCCAAGAGGAAGCCCGGTCGTCCACCCAAGAACGCTGCCGCGCAGCTGCCTGCACCCTCGCAGGTTGTGCCTCAGGCTGTGCCGCAGGTCGCGGCTCCGGTCGCTCCGGCGCCAAAGAAGCGAGGTCGCCCTCCCAAAAACCCGGAAGCTGCGCCAGCACCGGCCGCAGCCGTGATGCCGCAGGAACCCGCCGTCGCTTCGCCCAAGAAGAGGGGACGACCACCCAAGAATGCAGCTGCCGCTCCTGCTCCTCAGGTCGTGCCTCCTCCGCAGCCCGCTGTCGCCGAAGCAGCTCAGCCTGCACCCAAAAAGCGAGGTCGCCCGCCCAAGAATGCCGCGGCAGCGGCGCCTGCGAGCGTGCCCGTCGCTGCGCCGGTAGCAGCTCCGGTTGCACCTGCTGCTGCGCCTGCTCCGGTTCCAAAGAAGAGGGGCCGACCTTCCAAGGCTTCTCTGGCCGAGGCTGCTGCTGCGGCTGCTGCTGCGGCTGCTCCGCCTGTCCAGCAGCCGACTCCGGTCTACGCGGCAACGGTCCCGGCTCCTGACACGGCTTCTCCGACGCCCAAGAAGCGCGGCCGACCTCCGAAGAACGCAGCAGCTGCTCAAGCGAGCCCACTGGCACCGGCTGCGGCTCCTGCTACACCTGTGGCAGCGCCCGCCAAGAAGCGAGGTCGTCCGAAGAAGGAGGCTGCCGATGCGTCGCTGGGTCCGATCACGACTCCGCCGTTGCCGCCAGCAGCAGTGGCGCCGCAAGCGCCTGTGCTCGCTCCGGCTACTCCGCCGAGCGCTACCAAGAAGCGCGGCCGACCTCCCAAGGAGAAGGTTGAGGGTGAGGAGGCTGTCAAGCGCCCGCGCGGTCGCCCGAAGAAGTCGGACGTCGCTGCAGCTGCTGCTGCCGCCGCTGCTCCAGCTGCGCCTGCTCCTCAGCCAGCCGCTGCTGCGCCGCTTGCGGGTGCCTCGCCTGCTCCGCCGGCCAAGAAGCGTGGCCGCCCGAAGAAGAACCCTTGATGCCAGCACGGCTTGCTCATCGGTTCTGTCTGTCTCAACGTGTTCCTGTTTGACTCGATTCGATTGCCTCGTAGTGGCGCTCTGCCGTGCAAAGGCTGTGCTGCCTTGTGTACGTTTTTCCCCTTCCGCTTACTTGTGTAACACCACCTGTACTATTTCTCGCGCGCGATTCCAATTTGATACCGGCTACGACAATGTTCTGCAGTGTGACGAATGTGTGTATCGAGATGGGGGTCGTTCCGCTCGCACGAGGAGGTCGTTGATGGCGAGGCAACTTTTTTTGTGAGTTGATTTGATTTCCGCTTTTGCAAGGACGTAAAATTTGTCAAAGAAAAGCGGTCAGAAAATGCGACGTGTCAAGAGATGCCGGCACGATCTTTGGCCGCCGCACTCTCCCAACTTTGTCTCCCCCACTCTGTTCGCTTTCTGATCAGACTCATAGCGCTTAGCGACGGAGCTTTTTCATGAGGGCGATAGGCAAGTGCAAGCCAAACTTAGAGTCAAGATGTGTGAGAGAATTGCGAGCAGCAAGTTTTCATGTTTTCGGCAATGCCGACTTGGGCCCCAGGACCGGGTTTGCCATTTATAATTAGGTTGCGTTCCTTGTCGCAACGGAACGTGAATCTGCACCGGCATGAAGGTTGGAGTACAGGATGGCAGCTGATATTGTTCACTTCGAGCTTGTATGCTGGCCATCTTGGACGAAGGTGGGGGAGAGGGGGAGCAAATGACGTCTCAGCGAAACCGAGGTGTGCAATTAACCGGGCTTCCGCATTGCAGCGGTACCTTTCCCAGCCCGGTCCGTCTAGAACCTTGATCCGGATCGGTGCTGCCTTTCGAGCAATCACATCGCTTCTTCGGACCACTTCGGGACTTCGAGCACACACAAAGTCGACGTGGGCAGCGACACTCGATCGCTGACGAGGTCCAGGGAGGTGTGAAAAAGCAGCATTAACAAAACTGGGAAAAAGCGTTTTGCTCGCAATGATTTTCAGATGACAGGTCAAGTTTGATTCTTTGTTCATGTCCTGCCGCCGCGGAAGATTGCCAAAAAGCCAGCGACGAGACCGGATGTTCCATTAAAAGTGAGGCAGCGCTCTCGCCAGGGCTGCACTCGAGGCAGCTGCGTGGTTGCGGCCTCCGAATGTGATGACGAGCGGGTGCGGCTGGTTGAAGCTGCGTTCGAGACGACAGGGCATGCTTCAGATCGCTAATCATGGTCGGCTAGCGGCAAGGGCAACAGCCAGGGTCCAAGCTTAGCGCGCCTTGGTTGGGCGGAGTGGAGTCGAGGCAAAATGCACGGCCAAGAGCAAGCAGCCGGCCGACTCGGGTGGGGGATTTGTGCGATTTTCCCGACTCGACTCAACTTACGTGTACCGCCTGATCTTCTGCAGAGTGTGCTGAGCCGTGCGTCGTGCGTGGATTGGTCTGGGAACGAATGGGAGTGGAAGTGGGCGTGGAGTGGCGAAACTGAGCCGAAACGGAACTGCGTGTCGCTCTCGCTCTCGCCCACGCATACACGCGCTGCTGCACCACTCTCTGTCCTCTGTGCACGGCTCACACAGCAGCAGCAGCAGATGCGAGCTTCCTGCTGACAGGCTCCTCGTCATCCCTCCCCCACCTTTGCACATCGCTCCTTCCGACCCTTCGCCACCCTCGCACACCTCTCTCGCACCTCCATCTTTCCTCCCCCTCCCTTTCCTCGCACTTCTGCACCTCCGTCTTGGCGTGGTGCTCGCGAGAGGTATAGGCCCACCTTCGTTTGTCTTTTGCATCCCGGCTCGAGCAACACCGGTCGGCTCTACTCACACTCCGCCTTCCTTCGGCGCCCACATCCCAGTCGACCTCACCAACAACCTCGCTCGCCCACCACCTCCTCCTCTCCCTCCTCCTCGCAACGGAACCAACGCTCGCTAGCACATTTGTCGCCGCCTCGTCCGCCTCGCATCGCCTTGCCTCGCTCGCGGTCTCTCGCCCCTCTCGCTCCTCGCCTTCCCAGCGTAACGAGCTCTCGGCTTCTCCTCTTTGGCATCCTCGCCCGCTCCAGCCCTTGAAGCATCATATAGCATAGCTCTCCGACCTTGCATCGTTCGTCTATATATACTCGATAGATTTCTCGTTTCTTTATCGCCTCGCCACCAACAACTCACAACTTCTTCCCAGCACGCCTTCGAACTATCCTCTCCTTATCCAACTCGCCTCCCTTCCACCTTCGCACGCTCACAACACTCCATCACAAGCTACTCTCCGCTTCATCGTACCCTCCGTCCTTCGGTGACCTTGACCTCGTAGTCCTATCGCGCACCCGCAAAGGTAAGTCTTCTTCTCCCCGCTGCTCCTCGCTCCCGTTACAAGAGATCAAGAATCTGACCCTTCCTGTCCCCTACTCGCTGCCACAGTTTCTGCATTCGAATCTACACGCCTTCAGTAGCTGCGTTCAGTCCCTGCCCGCCATGGACCGCAACGACAATCAGCGCGACCTCGGCGCCGCCAACAATCTGCAGGGCCATCTGCAGCAACAACTCAACCTCAACGCTTCCGGTCAGGCACGCAACATGTTTGCTTCCCGTCCCGTCGGCCTCGCCAGTCTCGGCGAGGATGCTGAGGCCACCAACGACTCTGCTCAACCTCAGCAACCGTCCAACTACAACCGCCAGCAAGCTCCTCGTTTCGCCGGCAACGCAGCCTTCCAGAGCGCCGTGGCCCGCCACTCAAATCAGTCTGGCGCCGCTTCCAACTCGGCCTCCGCCGCTGACTTCCGCGCCAACCTCTCACACCAGCGACAGCTCAGTCTCCAGAGCCGCTTCGCCGACCTCGGCTACAACGTCGGCGGCTCCGGCATCGGTCCCACCCCCAGTGAGGCCGATGACATGACCGACGATGGCGCCAGCTCCGTCGGCTACGGCGCCTCAGCCTTCGATCCCACCCGTGGTCAGCGAGGTCACGCCTCCGACTTCAGCTTCGGTTCCTCTGGCACCGCCTCCCACCGCCGCACCGGAAGTGACATGAGCGGTCTGCTCTCCAACCGCTCCGGTCACCATCCTGCCGCCAGCGTCGGCGGCAACGCCAACTCCCTCTCCGCTCAGAGCCAGATGCTTGCCGAACAGCAGATTGCGCTCCAGCAGCAGATCGAGATGCTTCAGCTCCAGCAGCAGCAGCTCATGCAGTCCGCCGGTCTGCCCCGTGATGGCACCTCCGCCAACCAGCTCAACGGCGCTGCCCACGCTTTCGGCGGCCACCGCAGGATTCAGAGCCACGCCCCTCGCTCCGGTCCCATGGGCAGCTTCTCCACGGGCAACTCTTTCAACGCCGGTCTCGGCGGCAACGCCAATTTTGTGCCGAGCCAGCCCGTCTCGCAGGCACCCATGCTTCCCCGCGGTCACGGCCGCAGGCATTCGGTCAATGTCGTCAACAAGGCCAATCAGCAGCAACAGCAACAGACTCGACAGCCAGATGCACAGCAGCTCCAGCAGCGACGTGACTCGCCCAACGCCGACTCGGCCCAGTCGGCCGGCCCAGTCATGCAGGCCAACCCCGACTTTTCGTTCCCGAGCACGGCCAGTGCCCAGCGCGCGGTTCAGCCCGCCTACCAGCCATCCCAGCCGACCGTCGGTCATTACAGTCGCCCTTCGGCCCAGCTCACCGACCTCTCGCAGGACTACCTCATGGCTGGAGGCGGTCTGGTCACCTTCAACTCGTTTGGCATGGCCGGCTCCATGAACGAGCTCGCCGATGGTTTCGGAGGTGCCGGTGCTGGCGGTCCCCGCGGCCACGGTCGTGCCAACAGCACCCAGTGGCGCATGAATGGCGCACAGGCTCCGCAGCTCGTCGATCTCGCCCAGGCCCAAGCCCACCTCGCCATGCTTCACCAGTTCCGCGAGTCTGCAGCTGTCACGGGTCACTACCGCGCACCGTCCCTCGGCGGTGGATTCAACCCCATGGCCGGCGGCTTCGGCGGCAACCAGTTCGGCGGCGGCATGGGTGGACCTGGCGGTGGACCGGGCGCCGTTCAGCGAAAGGCTCTGTTTGGCAACTACCTGCCGCAGGGTACGCTGCCCACGCTGCTCGCTCACGGCAAGATCGTTGTCGGTGTCCTGCGCATCAACAAGCGCAACCGCAGCGACGCCTACGTCTCCACCGAGGTGCTCGACAGCGACATCTTCATCAGCGGTTCCAAGGACCGCAACCGCGCGCTCGAAGGCGACCTCGTCGCCGTCGAGCTGCTCGACCCTGTCGAGGTCTGGAACGTCAAGCGCGAGAAGGAGGACAAGAAGAAGCGCAAGGAGGAGCAGAGCGGCCAGTTCTCTCGCAAGCCTGACAAGGCCAAGGACGACCTCGAGGTGGAGGGTGCGCAGCTTCGTCTCATCGAAGACGAGGAGGAGAACGAGCAGAGCCCTCCTCCGCTTGCAGGCCACGTCGTTGCCATCGTCGAACGCTCGCCTGGTCAGCTCTTTTCTGGCACTCTGGGTCTCCTCCGACCCTCGTCGGCTGCCACCAAGGAGAAGCAGCAAGCCGAGAGGGTTCAGCGCGAGGGTGTCAGCGCCCTTGCTCCCGAGGTCAAGCCGCGCCCCAAGATCATCTGGTTCCGTCCTACCGACAAGCGTGTGCCTCTTATCGCCATCCCTGCCGACCAGGCGCCAGAGGATTTCTGGGCCGAGGAGGGTCAGGAGAGCTTCAACTCTCGCCTCTTTGTCGCATGCATCAAGCGATGGCCCATCACTTCGCTTCACCCCTTCGGTGCCCTGGTCGAAGAGATCGGCGTCATCGGCAATGTTGAGGCCGAGACGCAGGCGCTGCTCAAGGACACGCTCAGCTCCGCTACCGAGGCCTTCACCGAGGGAGCGCTCAAGTGTCTTCCTCCTCTTCCGTGGAAGATTCCCGAGAAGGAGTTCGAGACCCGCAAGGATTTCCGCTCAAACCGGGTCTTCACCATCGATCCCGAGACGGCCAAGGACCTAGACGATGCCGTCCACGTTGTGCGTCTCGATAATGGCAACTTCGAGGTCGGGGTCCACATCGCCGATGTGTCGCACTTTGTCAAGCTCGGCTCGAGCCTTGATCGCGAGGCTCGCAAGCGCGGCACCTCGGTCTACCTGGTGCAGCGCGCGATCCCTATGCTCCCTCCTACTCTGAGCGAGGAGCTATGCTCGCTGGTGCCGGGCGTCGAGAGGCTCACCTTCTCCGCCGTGTTCATGATGAACAAGGATGCGCAGGTGCTCAGCAGCTGGTTCGGCAAGTCGATCATCAGGTCGTGCGCCAAGCTCGCGTACGCCGATGCGCAGAAGGTCATCGAGGGCGGCGAGCTGCCCAAGGACAAGATCAAGGAGCACAAGTCCAACGAGATCGCCGACGACATCCTCGCTCTGCACCAGCTCGCCCAAAAGATGCGCGCTCGCCGTTTCGAGGGCGGTGCGCTCCGCATCGACAACGTCAAGCTCAGCTTCAGGCTCGACGAGGACGGCTTGCCCACCGATGCAGGCATTTACTCTTCGTACGACGCTCACAGGCTCATCGAGGAGTTCATGCTCCAGGCTAACTTGTCTGTTGCCCAGCAGATCGCTGCGGGCCTTCCGGATCTCGCGCTCTTACGTCGCCACGAGAAGCCGCTCGACCGACGTCTCGAGGGCTTCCTGCGACGCGCCAAGTCGATGGGCTACGAGATCGACATCTCGTCTGGCGGTGCTCTCCACCGCAGCCTGCGCGAGATTAAGGACGACTCGGCGCGACAGGCTTTGCAGGCGCTGGTGACCAATGCCATGATGAAGGCCAAGTACTTCTGCACGGGCATGGTCGACATTGCCAAGTACCAGCACTATGCGCTCAACGTGCCCCTGTACACGCACTTTACTTCGCCCATCCGCCGCTACGCCGATCTGATGGTGCATCGCCAGCTCGAGACGGTGCTGGCGGGGCAGGACAAGTTCGGCGTCGATCGCGAGGCGATGGCCAAGATCGCGCAGCAGTGCAACGTTAAGAAGGATGCGGCCAAGCTTGCGCAGGAGCAGAGTGCGCACCTCTTCCTGTGCTTGCTGATCCACGACCTCACCATGCGCTATGGTCCCGTCGTGCGACCGGCCACCGTGATGGGTGTGCTCGACGCCGCCTTCGACGTGATCGTGCCCGAGTTTGGCATCGAGAAGCGCGTGCATGTGGACCAGATGCCCATCGAGAAGCATGTGCATGATGGCGAGACCAATGCGCTCTCGATCTACTGGAAGCCCAACGTGGATGTCATCGCGTGGCTCGCCGAGACGTCGGACGACGTGCACGTCAAGAAGCTGCAGGAGGTGGCGCAGCAGCACCAGATGATGGAAATGACCTCGCAGTCGCAGACGGACGAGGCGGCTCTGTTTGCTGATGACGACGACGACGAGAATGACGAGAGCTCGACGGCGGCTCTGGTGCGCCAGCACAACATCGAGGCGGCCAAGGAGTCGCAGCAGCGTGCTAGGAGCCTCAACAAGCAGGCGCTCCAGTTCGAGGGCCTGCAGGAGACGCCGGGCGGCCAGAAGATCCAGACGATTCAGGAACTCATGCAGGTGCCGGTCATCGTCACGTCGGACATGTCCAAGTCGCCGCCCGTGCTCAAGGTGTTTTCGGTGAACCCGTTCACGGCCAGCTCGCAGGCGTCGAATGCGCTGCACAACTAAGATTCTCGCGCCAAGCCCAGGCTGGCAATGATGGGATCCGCTCCGTGCCTCGCGGGAGTGCGATCGCCCTTGCCACTTCCCCCACTGCCTTGTTTTGTTCTCTTTGCATCGGCCGGGTTTACGATGAATTGCTCGTGCCCGGCCCGCCATCTCAAATTCATGTCTCTCTCATATGCCAGTGTTGTTGAAAAGAATGTTCATGTTCATGTTCAAAGCTGCGTGCAGTATGTCGTTGGCGTGGGGTGTATTGATCGTGGGGTTGGCGAAGGAAACAGGAGAGGTCTGCTTGGCAGCGTGGGAGGAGCTGAGCGTGTGGTGCGTAGATTCTCTTGTTGGTTGGACAAGGATGGGCCGAAGCTGATGGAGATGGCCTTTCTGGTCAGACAGGAGGTTTGGGACGGATCCTGGACGGCACAACTTTGATTCGCTCTCCTGTGAGAGTGTCTACCTTTGATGGACTGAACACAGCTTGGTCTTAAACCTGCTCAGCTCAAAGATCAAGCTTGCCCCCCGCCGCTCAGCGCGCATCCCCCTTCCTCCTCCCTCTCTGCATCCTCATCTCGTGTGCTACACCCGCTATGATGGGGACCCTTGGACGCCCGTGTGTCACTCACGCCATGCTCATATTCTCACTCTTCGCAGAAAAGACAGATCAACACGCACGCAAACGATCACTCAAGGAAAAGAGGAGGGTCGATTGAGCAGGGACAGCACGACTAAGCCGCAGTCATGCCTGCGCATGGCGTCAACACGTGGCTTCGAGCAAGAGCGGGACCGCTTAGTACTCGAGGTCCTCCTCGCCGACGTCGACCGAGTCGAGACCGACCTCCTCGTAGTCCTTCTCCAGGGCGGCAAGGTCCTCGCGGGCCTCGGAGAACTCGCCCTCCTCCATACCCTCGCCGACGTACCAGTGGACGAAGGCACGCTTCGAGTAGAGCAGGTCGAACTTGTTGTCGAGGCGGCCCCAGGCGCCGGCGATGGCGGTGGTGTTGGCGAGCATGCAGAGCGAGCGCGACACCTTGGCGAGGTCGCCACCGGGGACGGTGGTGGGGGGCTCGTTGCAGATGCCGATCTTGAAACCGGTAGGGCACCAGTCGACGAACTGGATGGTGCGCTTGGTCTTGATGGTGGCGACGGCCGAGTTGACGTCCTTGGGCACGACGTCACCGCGGTAGAGGAGACAGCAGGCCATGAACTTGCCGTCGCGGGGGTCGGCCTTGACCATCTGGTTGCCCTTCTCGAACGAGGAGAAGGTCATCTCGGCGACCGAGTTCTGCTCGTGGCCGGCCTTGGCGGCGGAGAGGATGGGGGCGTAGGTGGCGAGGGGGAAGTGGATGCGCGGGAAGGGCACGAGGTTGACCTGGAACTCGTTGAGGTCGACGTTGAGCGAGCCGTCGAATCGGAGCGAGGCGGTGATGGACGAGACGACCTGGGCGATGAGGCGGTTGAGGTTGGTGAAGCCGGGCGAGGCGATGCCGAGCTTGGTGCGGCAGATGTCGTAGATGGCCTCGTTGTCGACCATGAAGGAGCAGTCCGAGTTCTCGAGCGTGGTGTGGGTGGTGAGCACCGAGTTGTAGGGCTCGACGACGGACGAGCTCATCTTGGGCGAAGGGTACACCGAGAACTCGAGCTTGGCCTTCTTGCCAAAGTCCTGGGCGAGGCGCTCGAGGAGGAGCGAGCCGAAACCGGAACCGGTACCGCCGCCGAACGAGTGGAAGACGAAGAAGCCCTGGAGGCCGGAGCAGGCGTCGGCGAGCTTGCGGACGCGGTCGAGGGTCTGGTCGATGAGCTCCTTGCCGACGGTGTAGTGGCCGCGGGCGTAGTTGTTGGCGGCATCCTCCTTGCCGGTGACGAGGGTCTCGGGGTGGAAGAGGGAGCGGAAGGTGCCGGTGCGGACCTCGTCGACGACGTTGGGCTCGAGGTCGACGTAGATGGAGCGGGGCACGTACTTGCCGCTGCCGGTCTCGCTGAAGAAGGTGGAGAATCCGTCGTCGTTCTCCGAGGGGCTGCCCTCGAGGATGCGGCCGTCGGGGCTCAGGCCGTGCTCGGCAAGGTAGAGCTCCCAGCAGGCGTTACCGATCTGGATACCGGCCTGACCGACGTGGAGAGAGAGAACCTCACGCATGATGTCGAAGGATGGAAGCTACGGAGAGCAGGAACGAGATGCCAAAGGGCCGGGTCAGGATCAATGCACGTGGATGGCTCGGGTCGGAGTGATTGATGGCGCGGTGTATACTCACGTGTAGGTGTAGAGGTGTTGTAGGTGGGGGTTGGGGGTTGCGCTCAGAAGTAACGTAGAGCGAAGAGACTTGATGGTGGCGGGAGAGGAGTTGGCGCGCGGTGATGGCGAACGCTGAAGGAGGCGGGCGTTGGCAGAGGCGGGCGCGCGCGTGTGTGTGTGTGCGTGCGTGTTGGACTGGTCTCGAGAGCCAGGCAGATGAGCACGGTCGAGGCATCGGCGCTTGTTTTCCTCAGCTCCTCTGAAGCGCAACCAACACCGAGGCTTCCGCCCAGTCTTTTGCTTGGGCGATCCAATGTTGGAATGCACGGCAGCCACTTCAACGAGCTCCAGCGCACTATTCGAGTCGGCTTTGCTTTCAAATTTGCACATTCAATTCGAGCACGTTGAATTCCGGTGTGATTTTTGGAGGGGCAGGTGTTGGTCGATCTCGACTCAAGCCAGACGCGATATTCCTTCGCCCAGCTCAAGAGTGTGATCTTAGAGGGGGAAGCACGCGCGACAGCACGCGTCACTCGCACGTACCAACTTTTAAATCGTGTTAGGTCGCTATCATCACGTGACTTGAGCTCTCCCGACGCAGCTTACAGACTTGTGTGTAGCTTGATGCTTCGCCTCTTGAATGAATGCAATGCCTGAGGCATGGGCGCAATGTGTGTGCAGCTCTCATGGCAATGCTCGTGGATTCCAACTCGAATTGACACTTGGTTGTGCGCCAGAGCCAAGCGGAGGACGCGGACGAGAGCCGCGCGGCGCCAAATAGCATGCCTCTGGTTGGCTGTGCATCGGAAGACGGGCGAGCAAAATCCCGGCCATTTCTATTCTCCCCACGGGCCAACTCGACTCGAACAGTATCCACACTGTACACCGACCGCTTTGCTGATTGCACGAGAATGTTGGCTTGACTACTGTTCGGCACTAGTGCCTCGATAGGCTGTGGTTCTGAAGGTTATAAAACAGCTTCGGTCATTGGGAGCATTGGTCAGTGAATGCATGGGTGAGAGCCGATTGTGCCGGCCACATGTTCAGCCGGCGCAGCCCTGGCTGTGTACAATTTGGATTTTTGTTTAGTGTGATGTGGGAGGAGAAATTTCGTACGCTGCAAAAGGGCACAAATTGAACCGTGGAGCGCACAGGGCTTTTTTTAAGTGGGTGTGTGCGCGCTTGTGCTGTCGCTGCTGCTCACTGCTCCTGCTGGTGGTGCTGGCTTGAGCGGCCAAACTGGCAGTTGGCAGCCACAAAGCTCATCACGAGTGGAGAGATCCGCACCCGTCACTGCAAAACGATAGCTGCAACTTTTGTGTCTCCTTCAACAACGTCCTCTCACCATCTCCGCCACGTCGAATCATCAACACTTTCTTGGTCACCGTCATCCTTCACAAACACTCCTTCGCACAATCGAGCTGAGCCGGCGTCAGTGCACGCATACTGCTGCAGTCTGTCTCCCGATCGGCAGTCGGTGGTCGAACCTCGCTTCCGATCAAGTCAATAGAGACGCCTGCCTGCAGAACAAGCACTGCTCAGCATGAGTTCAGCCGGCGTCGACTCGACACAGGCGGCTGCCACGGCAGCACCAAGCTCCAGTCGATCTGCTGCCACCGCTACCGAACCGCCAGAAACGCGCGGTCCTAGTGTCTCCAATTCGGCCGCCTCGGGGTCCTCAAAACCCCTCGCCGCCTCGGCCGCTACAAAGGCATCCTCTGACGCTCCTTCTCGCCTCGGCTCCAACTTTTGGTCCTCGTGGATCTCGCCCTCGTCCTCTTCCGCCGTTGCTGCCTCGTCCGCTATGGAGAAGCGTTCCAAACCGCGCAGGCCCTCCTTCGAGGAGTTCCGTGCCGAGGAGCCGCCTCAGGCTCGACTCATCCGTCTCCGCGGCCTCTTCGACACTCTCTTAGACGAGGATGACGAACAGGCTCTCGCAGGTGGTAGGGCTAGGGAAGAGTGGATGAAGTCGGCCCGCCGTGCACGTTACGGCGCCGGCGGAAGCCTCGCTCGCGGCAGCCTCGCCCCTTCCGACATCCGCAACTCCACCGTCGGCTTTGAAGCTTGCACCATGTCCGAACATTCCGAGTCCTCCTACTCTTCCTCACCATCGGCTTCGACATCTGCGACATCGACACCGTCAACCTCTGCCAAGTCTTCGTCCGCAGATTCCTCCAAACTCCCATCGCCTCCACCTCCGCCACGACAATCCTACGCCAAGGAACTCCTCAATCAGTGCCGCCAATGTCGCGAGGATCTCGAGGCTCAGCGCGCGCGCCTGGCCGAAGAACAAGCTCAGCGCGCATCCGACCCGGGCTGGACCTCCTCCTGGGGCCTACCCACGTGGCGGGGAGGCACCGACCCTGCGAATCAGGACGCCGATGCATCGTCGAAAGGAACCCTCGCCAATGTCAAGGACAAGATTTTGTCAACATCGGTCCCCTCGACCACCAAGCAGGATCCATCTCAAAGTCCGTCTTCAACATCAATCACCACCTCGCTCGGCTCCTACTTTGGCTACGGTAGCGACAGCTCCAACAAAGATGCAAAGTCTGCCGGGTACGGTCACAACCCACCAGACATGGAGCACGAGGCCGGCTGGACAGGCAGCGGTGTCTGGGGCCTTTCGGCGGTCGGACACAAGAAGCGCGCCGCCGATCGCGACCGCGACGAAAAGGTTCGTCGCGGCCAAAAGGTCGACGACGACGGTGGCGCTCGACAGCGCCAAATCGAGTGGGAGGGCTTCCTCGCCTACGCCGAGAACAAGGAGCGCGAGCTCTACAAGCTCTTTGTCGAGATGGACAAGAACTGCGACATGAAGCTCGACGTTCAAGAGATCCGTGGCGCGCTAGACCGAGCCGGCATCGACGTGCCGCAGATCTCGCTCGACGACTTTATCGCCTCGCTCACCAGCACGCGTCCCTCGGCCCACGCCAGCGGCGAGAAGACCTACGTCTCCTTCCCAGAGTTCCGCGACTACCTGCTGCTGCTACCTCGCAAGCCCTCGGTCTCGGAGATCTTCCGCTTCTACCAGGTGCGCAAGGCGTTCGGTCTGTTTGGCATGGGCGGCATCTTTGCCGAACTCGCCGTGGGCTGGGGCAAGACCGAGCGTGGCGCTGCCGCCGTCAATTTTGACGGAGATGTGAGTCTGGCTGGCGAGGAGAAGAAGCGCGAGTCGCCCGCCGTCAAGGAAGCCAAGAGGGCCGAAAAGATCGGCAAACGCCAAGAGGCTGCCGCGGCTGCGGCCAGCAAAGCCGTCGAAGCGTCTGCCGATGACAGCACATCGGCGAGCACGTCGAACTCGTCCGGCACTGCCGACGTCGAGGGCACCAAGGAGAAGGTGGCGCAAGAAGCGGCCGCCGCCGCAAAGGCTGCATCCGAGGAAGAGCTCGCCGAAGAGGAAGAGGAGGACGACAACGACATGATCCAAGGCGCCGTGGCGCTTAAGTTCCTGGTGGCCGGTGGAATTGCCGGTGCCGTGTCACGCACAGCAACGGCTCCTTTCGATCGTCTCAAAATCTACCTCATCACCACCGCTCGCGCTCCGGACGTGGCTGAAGCTGCCAAGGCGGCCGCCTCGGGGCAGGCTGGCGCCAACGGAGCGGCCGCCAAGGCTGCTGGACAGGGTCTGGGCATCCTCAGGGAGGCGCTTGGCAACCTGTATCGCGATGGCGGTGGACTGCGGGCGTTCTGGGTGGGCAACGGCTTGAACTGTCTCAAGATCTTCCCGGAAAGTGCGATCAAGTTCCTCTCGTACGAAACGGCCAAGCGCGCATTTGCAAAGTATGTCGACCATGTGTCGGACTCTCGCGACATTTCGGGGACGAGTCGATTCCTGTCGGGAGGTATTGGTGGTATTACGTCGCAGCTGGCGATTTATCCTGTGGAGACGCTCAAGACGCGACTGATGTCTTCGCAGAATGCTAAGACTTCGCTGCAGGGCAATGCGTTGTTGGTCAAGACGGCAAGGGATATGTGGCAAGCGGGAGGGATGCGCACGTACTATCGCGGTCTCACGGCGGGGTTGATTGGTGTCTTTCCGTACTCGGCGATTGACATGTCGACATTCGAAGGGATCAAGCTGTTCTACATTAAGTATACGGGCAAGGAGGAGCCGGGTGTTTTGGCGTTGCTTTCGTTCGGTTCGGTCTCGGGTTCGGTCGGTGCTACGACGGTATATCCGCTCAACTTGATCCGTACGCGGTTGCAGGCAGCTGGAACACCCGCTCATCCAGCCACGTATGACGGATTCTGGGACGCAGCGAAAAAGACCTATGTCCGAGAAGGTTTCGTCGGCTTCTACAGGGGCTTGGTCCCCACACTGGCCAAGGTCGTCCCAGCTGTCAGCATCAGCTACGTCGTATATGAACAGAGCAAGAAAAGGCTAGGTGTCCAATAGCGTTGGTTAGTGTTGCAATAGATGAACCGTCCTTTTAGTGCAAAGACCGTGCGATAGGGGCGATGCATAGCGTGCTCATCCTGAGGTCTTGGAGCGCCGAAGCGAGACTAAGGGACGCGAACTCGGTGAGGAGCGTAGTCAGAGGGGTTCGACAGCATACGATTGGATTGACAGCCAACAGACATACTTTTGCGATTATCTCCACTAGACGCGGGGGTATACTACTCTAATCCCAGACTCTTCCTTGCCTCGTCTAGGCGGGGCCTTACCCAAACCGAGCCGGACATTTCAATCGCGGCATGAACGGCATTGTTGCCCTTTTCGAGCATCTCTGTGCGGTGTTCTTCGATCCAATCCGCCAGTTTGAGTCCCTCGAGCTCGGCCTCTGCACTGGCGCGTTGCGGGATACTCTCTACCACACACCGCGAAAGCACCCATGCCAGCAGTTCGGGTGCCGACCGTGCGAAGCGGTACAGCAGCCGCGCGGGCGACGGCAGTCCAACCGCCGCATCTACCTTGGGCGAAGCTCGGCCGGACGAAGGACCTACTGAGCTTTCGGGCGTAGCGGCGGCAGCTGCACTCGACGAGCCACTGCCGACACACGAGCCACAGCACGACGATGCATCGTCTGCACCGCTCTCGCCCACGCCCCATGCCGAGTGTGCACCGTCGTGCGAGCACAGCGCGGGAGACGGCTCTGGCTCTGCAAGCGCATCGTTCAACAGCGGCTCCAGATCCACATTGTACGCGAATATATCCCACGGCATCCCAGCCACGCCGACACTTGCAGCACCCGACCCTGCGTGCGCCGCAAAGTAATCGCCTCCGCCCGCGTTCACAGCGCCAGCACCCGTCCCGCCTCGAGACTTGCTCGTGACTAAACGGCTGATCCGGTCCAGGAACGCCTTCTGGCCACGCCCAAGTAGCGTTTCGCGGATAGACGCATCCTCGACGCCATCGCGCAGCGCAAATGCACGGATGAGGTTGCATCCAAGCGCCCAAAGGTCACCCGATGGCCCCATGCGTCTGCCCATCGGACCTGGACATGCCTCGGGCGGGATCCAATCGTAGCTCACCAGCTGTACCTGTCCATCACCCCCCGGGATACCCCGGTACGGGTTCGCGTTCTCGTAGTCGATCACGACGAGCGCGCCGTTCTCGTCAAACATGAGGTTCTCGAGCTTGACGTCGCCGTGCATCCAGCCGGATGCGTGGAAGCGCGCCAGCGTCCGAATGGCTTGCACGAACAGGTTGAGGATGACGCCGTTGAGCTCTGCCTCTTCGCAGCCGGCGATCACAAAGAACGCCTCCTCGGGATAGTCTTCCTCCAGCCGGATGTAGCGGTCGTCCTCGGTCTTGAGAATCTTGGCGACGGCGCCGGTGCGCGTCGGGTTGAGCGTCTGTGCCTTCTGCACTTCATCCAGAATGTCGTCGAGATAGGTTTCCTCGAGCTCCTTGGTGAGCTCCTTGGACACCTTGCCCGCCGACGGATCGGCGGCTCGCAGCTTGGCTTGGATGCTTTTGATTTCCATGGCAGCGTAGAAGTTGCCGGCGCTGTCCATCGCCCACCGGCGCAACTTGGCGGCGGACGATACACGATTGTCGGGCGTGGTGATGAGGTAGACCTGACTGCTGGCATCGGTAGCGGCAGCTTCTTCCGGCGCGTCTGTGGGCTCGGAAAATGACGGTCGAGGTGATTGACGCAGGTTCTCGGCGCCGGAACTGTTGGATCTTCGGCGATTCGACTGCCTGAACACGGCGTCGTCGCCATCGTCGTCGTAGCTGCTGTTGGATCCGCGGCGACCCCAGGGTTTGGTGACGGGGTGCTCCGAGTTGGACAGGTCGGCGTCCTCAAACGACGCTGTGCGTGGTTTGGCTTCGGCGCTGAAGAGTCGTACGCTCAAGCCATCCGAGACGGCGCCTTCGCGGTAAGGGCCCGTCTTATCGTAGAGCGTGCCTTCGACGGTCTGAGGCGTTTGTCGCTTGGCTAATTTGAGCGGGGGTGCGCGTGGTGACGCGCTTCTCATGATGGGGGATCGAGGCGCAGGGACACGCTCTGCAGGGAGCACCGAACGCAGATCTTGTGCACTGAGTGGGCCTTTGCCTTCGAGCGCAGCATCGGAGAGCGAGGCCTGCATGCCGACGGCGTCGTCGAGACCGTCTTCGGCATCGTCGAGATCGGTGCTCGGTTCGGTGGTGGCAGCAGCGGCAGCGGCAGCCTCTTCGAGATTGGACCTCAGACGGCGCAGATGGGGCCGAGCGGCTTCGTCGAGATCGAGCGTGGCGAGGGCAGGCTTTGTCTTTTTAGTTTGTGGCGATTCTTTTGTGCGCTTCTTGTGCGAGCCCGTTCTCGGCTTGCTCGACTTGATCTTTTCCTTCTTCTTGGATGCACGCTCGGCATGTGGGGGAGAGGTTGACTGCTTGTGCCTTTGTGGTTTGTCTTCTGCGCTGTCGCTGTCTTTGGAATCGGCGGTAGGCACATCGACGCGACTTGTCTGGCCGCTGGCGGGGTGGATCTGGGCGAGGGGCCGAAGGAAGGGGGCAGCGTCTGAGGAAGCGGAAGAGCGGCGTCTGGGAGTGTGGATGCCGATGACGGTCTCGTGTCGATGGAAGGCGGCTTCGGGACCGTTTGTAGAGAAGCGGCGGGGTCTGGCGGAGGGGTTGGTGAGATCGAGCGGCGTCATGGGCGGGGTGATGGCCTCGGAGGGCCGTCTGCTGCGACCGCTCGCGCTATAGCGTGAAGACCTGGAGCGGCTGGATCGGTAGGAAGTGCCACTGTCGCTGTAATCGTCTTCGGAGCCGGAAGAGTAGGAGGAGAAGGCGCCGCGGCTGCCGCGATGACCGCTGCGGCTGCTGATGGCGCTTGCGATCCTCTCCCAGCTAAAGAGGCCGGAGAAGCGCTGCTTGTCGTATTGCCTCCATCGCTCGTGGTCCTTGCCGAGGAAGAAGGTGGCGGCTTTTGGTGCATTGAAACCGGGGCGACCGGAGGGGCGGATGACAATTGGTGAGCGGACGGCGAGACCGGTAGGAACGGCAGAGGAAGGATGGTCGGCGAGGGCCTCGAGCTGCTTGGGTGGATAGTGGTTCTGTAGCACACGAGCCGTGGTGGTGCCGGATGGGTTGGCGCGTCGACGCGCTGAGGGTGGAGCGACCACGGATGGCGTGGGCGTTGCTGCTTCCAACGTGGACACTGGAGGCAAGTCTAAGGATGTGTCGGCTGCGACGACGCCGGCGGGCCGATCCGTAGGTGGAATAGCCATGGCTTACGCTGCGAGGGTGGAGACTGTCATACGTTGGGCCAGGCAATCAAGAGAAGAGTCGGCTCAAAGCGTGGCGGTGCGAGCGATTGGGCTGTGAATATATAAGTTGGTGCTCTTTCAGAGTTGTATAGCTGCTACCACTCGTATGCACGCATGCAAGCGGCTTGCGAGCGGCGCTTGGCGAGCGGGTGATGGTGGTGAGGATGGGGGTGAGGGGGTCTGATGGAGAAGTGTGGTCGATGGAGAAGAGAAAGCTGATGCAGTTGACTGTGTTGCCAGCGAGGATGCAGGCGAGGGTGGCGTCAAAGATGACGGCTACGATAAGAAGCGCGGGGCTGAGCGTTGCGGAGGGGAGCTGTGACGGAGGAGTGGAAGCTCGAGAGTGCGGAGATCCGATTCCGCCCAAAAATAGTATTTAAAACTCCGGAGATGCACTTTAAGCGCAGGGCGCGGTTAGATCCGAGTTGTAAGACGAGTCGAGGCGGTGCGAGACTGGGCGGACATCCGATGTGTCTGAGATGGACGAGTGGATGGACGTCGAGTCGAGATGATGGAAGTGCCTGAAGAGGAAGCAGCAGACTGTGACGACGGCACCAAGTGGCCACGGCTCAATCGAGCGAGCGAGCCAAGCTGGAAAAAGTGGACAACGGCCAAGCCACACTGGCGAGTGGTCGATCGGACATGATCGCACCTCGCACCGCCCGCACACGGATACGCACAGGCGACGAGCCGGGCCGGGCGATGGACGGAGCTCAGGCCCGAAAGCTCTAAAGATCTGGCGAGACAGACTCGATTCTCGACACGATTGGATTCGGCTCAGCTGCTGCGCGCTCTGAAGCCGAATAATGGATGGGAAGAAGCGTCCAGGGCTGTCCTTCCGACGTCCTCGCCTGAGCTGGGGTCTCCTCCAAGAAGCGGTCTCTGCGCAGGCAACAAGCAGGGATATGACTGAGCAACGCGGGCCAAGTCAGCACCAAAGTGTGACGTCTCGCTGGCTGTCGCACTTGGCACTCTGCAGCCTCCACTTGTGCCGAATTTCCAACGGCCGAAGCGCGGAAGGGCCGAGTGGCGCTTGCGCACGGCACACGACGTTGCACTTCGATCCTCGTCCCTTGCCCTCGCTTCGCTTCGCGCTGGCAAAGGGCCATCCGTTGTCGGTTTCCAGACTCAGCAGCAAAAGGATGCCACGGTCTCGATCGGGACGATCCGAACCGAAGCCGCTTCTCGCAGTGGCTTCCGACGTGGCCGGCTCGCAATGCTCGAAGCGAAGCGAAGATGGCACGTGGACGGGAGGGGGCATCGGGGCTGCCCAGATCGGGTCTTGATCAGACCGATAGCTTCCGACCAGCCTCCCTCTCAACAACCTCGCCTTCTCGCACGCCAGCCGCCAGCTGCCTCCCGGCGAATCTAGCGAAGGCCAGGGCTGGCAGGAGCGTGCATGGCGCTTCGGCGCGCAAGAGTCCGTCGACACACTAGGTTTGCTTAGCCGGTGCATGTGTGCCAGTTGTCCTCCTTTCCTGTCAATGCAGCAGCCTGTTCGACGAGCATAAGCAGCTGCTTGACGCGCTCCAGCCACGCCTCGGGGCATGTGTGCTTTCTTTTTAAAATTTGTATCTGATTCCCTTTTTTGGATTGACTGCTCGGGTCCATTTTGAAATGCCTAGGCTACAGGCTCCGGTAAATACGGCGCGGAGCTGCAGAGCCAGCCGACCGGACATCTGCAACCCGCTGTCGGACCCTCGCCCCCTTTGGCCTAGAGAGAGTCTCTGTGTTGTGGCCGCTCGAAGTGCGGAGGCGCGCTACTGGAGCTCCAAAACACACTCTCGCCGGATGTTTTGGCTCTGCTCTCTGCAGCAGCAGCAGCAGTGGGACACCTCTTTTTCCCTCGGCCTGCAAGTTTGGCTCCGGTCACTCAACTGCAACCGCTCTCACCACGGCACCGGCCCTTTTCCACTCCCGTCTCCCTTTGCCCCTCTTAGCCGTGCCTAACTACCGCAATAACTACCGTCACCATCACCACATAGAGCCGACCCCTTTCTCACTTTCACTCGTCAGAATCCTCCTAACTCCGGCCCGAGTCGACCTTTCACCGCTCCAGACCGCAGCCGCCTCGGCTCACATCATTTCACAATGGCAAACGCGTCCAACGGTGTAGTTGGCGTGCGCCAATCAGCGTCGACCAGCGAGAGCCCCGTATACGATGTGCCGTTTGGCACTGTTCAGCTCGCCAACGCCAGTGCAGACGGCTCGGGCAACTTTGATCTCGCTGCCGGCTTCACCGCCGCGGCTGCCGACTTCGAAAACCAGGACGAGGAAGACGACGAGGAGGGCGACGACGACGACGGCGACTCTGACGACGGCAAGGGCAAGAAGAAGGGCAAGCGCGCACGCTCCGAAGCCAAGGGCGAGCGCGACCTCAAGACCGGTCGCCGCAAGATCAAGATCGAGTTCATCGAGGACGACGCACGCAGGCACATCACCTTCAGCAAGCGCAAGGCGGGCATCATGAAAAAGGCCTACGAGCTCGCCACCCTCACGGGCACACAGGTGCTGCTGCTCGTCGTGTCGCAGACCGGGCTCGTCTACACCTTCACCACGCCCAAGTTGCAGGCGCTCGTCACGCAGGCCGAGGGCCGCAACCTCATCCAGGCGTGTCTGAACGCGCCCGATCCGCCCAACGGAGCCAACGAGAGCGATAACGACGAGTCGGGCGACGACGCCAGCGATGCCGACGACGCCCTCTCGCCGTCCGAGTCGCAGACCAGCTCCAACAAGCGCGCGGCACAGACGCGCAAGCGCCCGCGCACCAACTCGGCCAGCAAGTCGTCCAGCGCCTCGACTTCCGCAGCTGGCGCCTCGGGCGCGGGCGACGACGACGCAGCCTCCAACCCCACCGCCAAGCGCGGCCGCGGACGGCCTCGCAAGGTCACCGCGGGCGGCACGGCGAGCTATGCCGACAATGGCGCGGCTACAGGCGCGGCTGCGGGCTCGGCGGGGTCCTCAGCGACCAACAGTGCCGGGTCGGGTGGTGCGGACAATGCTCCTATGCCGCCCCCCGCGATGCATCAGAGCTTCAGCGACGATGCCGTACACCAGCAGCACCAGCAGCATCAGCATCAGCATCAGCAGCAGCAGCAGTACACGCACGTTGGATCGTCCGAGTTCGCCGGCTACGGCAACGGTGCGTTCTACGGCGACACGGGGTCGGGCAATGCGAGTCTGAACCTTGGCTACACGCAGCCGGGGGCGCATGCGGGTAATCTTGCGGTGGATACGAACGGTGCGGCGTGGAACCAGAACATGTCGCCCAATCCGAATGCGCAGATGTTCGACACGCAGATGCAGCAGCAACAGCAGGCGTCGGGCGCGTTCAACTATGCCCAACAGCAGCAGCAGCAGCATTTCGGTCACTTCCCACACCATATCCAGCCTATGCAGGGTGGACCTGCTTGGTGAGATCCACCCCTGCCAGACGCATTCAGTTTATACCCCCGGTTCTTTCCCAGCTTCCCCCCTTGCCAGCACGATGAGAGGATTCGTACGTTTTTCATGCAATTTCTAGCACACACGCATTTGGTTCTAGCAAGAAGTGTATGATTGTGTGTGTGAGAAGATTTAGCCGACGAAAGCGCCTTCGTCTAGTTCTACGCCGAATTCGTCGCGGGCCATTTGGCGCATGCTTTGTTCGAGGTCGTCTTCGAAGCCGCGTGCGTTGGGGTCGGATTTGCCGAGCAGTGCCGAGCGCGGGGCGCGCATCAGGAAGCCCAACCAATGCGACAGGCTCGATCCAACAAATGCCAGATCAAGCACAAGTAGTGTGGTTCGGAACCGCACAAAGTCGAGACGATCTTTGATCCACGCTGCGAATCTCTGGGCCATACTTGACGATGTCATGGCCGATCCTCCCGACGATGTGGGTAGCTTGGTGCGCACAGGTCGCAGCACACGATACAGCGAAGGCGTCTCGGTATGTGTGATGAGAGCAGCTGCCGCATGCTTTGCAAGGATGTTGAGCCGATTAACGGGCGAGCCAAGAACCTGATTGTTGGCCTGGATGATGCGCATGGATCGACCGACAAACAGCAGCTCCTTGGGAAGCAGCTCGGTGTGCACCAGGAAGCTCTTGAGCTTCTCCTTCATCTCGCGCTGCAGCTCGAGATCCGTCTTGCGAGCATGCGCACCCTCCGCACCAGCCTCGCCTTTGGGCTTCGGCTTGCTCCACGGCCGCAACAGTGTCGCCGACGCAAACAGCTCCGACGACCCCTCGCCCATGCCCCAGCTCACCGTGATCTCGTCGAGCGTCTTGAGGTCGAGCGTGAAAATCGCCTTCCACAGCTGGGCGTATTTGCGCCTGAACTCTTCGCTCAGCTCGACGTACAGTCCATGGTCGATGAGAACCACCTGGTGCTGGCCCTTTTTGCCGTTGGGATGTTGACGAACCAGGACGTTGGACGGATGGCCATCGGCCTGCACGAATCCGTGCTGGAAGATCTGGCTTGCAAACGCCTCGCACACGGAGCGCGAGACCTGCTTGGCAGACAGGCCCATCTCGTCCAACCTTTCGCGGTCGGTCATGCGGCACGTGCCACCGATCCACTCCATGACCAGCACGCGCTGCGTGCACATGTCCTTGTAAAACTTGGGCACGTAGCACGTCTTGCGCACCAGCGCCTCCGGGTCCGTCTCGATGGCATGCTTGGCGCGCAGAGAGTTGGCGAGCTCGCGTTCAAAGAACGTCTCTTGCTCGATCTGGTCCGAGATGTACTGGCCCGAGAACGAGAGCGGCAGCTCAAAGATGCGCTCGTAAAGCTTGAGCAGGATGCGGAACGACCACAGATCCCACTTGGCGTACTTGCGGATGTTGGGTCGCTGCACCTTGACGGCCACCTCGGGTCCGAGCGTGCCTGGCGGTGCATCGGGCGAGGGCTTGAGACGCGCCTTGTGCACCTGAGCCACACTCGCCGCCGCCACGGGCACTTCGTTGAATTCCGCAAAGACTTCCTTGGGATCTGCGCCGAGCTCGGCGATGAGAACCTTGCGCACCTCTTCGTACGGCAGGCGTTCCGCCTGATCAAAGAGCTTCGTGAGCTGGTGGTACGGCTTGGGCAGGATGGCAGCTTGGCAGCCGATGGCCTGTCCGAGCTTGACGTAGAGGCCCTGATTCTTCTCGCAGACATACATGAGCTTGTCTGCGCAGCGCTCGTGAAGGGCGTTGATTGATTCGAGCGAGTTGCGGTCGAAGTTCAGCTTGTAGTCCATGGCGATCTGCACGCCCGTCCAGGCGGTCAAAAGGTTGCGTTGTGCGGTGCGAGCATTTAAGTGCTCGTCGATGAGGTAGGCTACACCCACAGCTGCAAGCAGGACTCCAGAGCGCTTCAGCCAGCGCGAGGGATCCTTCTTTTGCTTTTGGGGGCCGCCACCATTGTTGGGGCCTGTGGTCGATGAGGCGGGACGCTTCTGGAGGGCCGAGAAGCGGAACCAGGAGCGGCGAGCGGGTGGCTCTGATCGGACGATGCGGGTGAGGGAAGACGGCAGCGGGGCCTTGATGCCTTTTGCCTTGGCTGCGCTGGCGAGGATATCGGAGATGGCAATCTCTGGCTGAGTCGCCGAACTTCCGATGCGGATGGTTCGAATGGCGCCCGAGCTCAGGAGGGAAGCAGCTGCCGTATGCTTGCGTCCGCTTAGGATGTGATCCGTCCGCCATGGTTGAGCCGCCCTGGCTGTGAGCGGCATGGGGTGGGTCAGGCAGCCTAGATGCGTCCTCATGGTCGCCGCCATAGTGACAAAGAGGCACGCACCGGTGATGGGCGCCGAGAATGGGTCGGTCCACTTACCCTCGGTGTTGCAAGGTAGACGCTGTTAGTGTGCAAGCTTCCATGCTACCGCCGGCGTTGGTGATGGACTCCGAGCAAGGGCCAAGAGTCGTCCTCGAGGCCAGCTGGAGAAAGCGGGCTTGCTGCGAAGATTAGCTGATAAAGCACCACCAGCCTGGCGCGTCACATCGGCTCTCAACCTCCACACACGGAGCAGCGCCAAAAAGATGGCATCGGCTAGGATGGGCGCATCATGCATATGCAGATCCGCAGTCGTGAAAAGGCAGTTAGCTGTTAGGTTTGTTCAGCTCGAACAATTTTGACGCGGCTCTTCACGCGAGCGGGACCCGGGTTTTCAGCTTGAAAGCGGCTCTGGTTTTGGGTGCCTTTGACCAGGAACACACTGCGCCTGCATCCTTGCTCACGAGTCTGTTGGACACAGCATCGCGCTGAGCTCACCAATCCTGAAGCTGGGGTTCAGGCCTGCACCAAAGTAGGAATGTGCCGCCAGAATCATTAACTCAGCTCGAGGAAGAAATGCGGGTTGGCTGGCGGGGGGCCCGCCCATCGATTCAGCAAAAAAGTGCGGGAATCCGGCGCCAGAGCAGCGACGCCAAGGGACGACGCACGACGCAGGCTCGCCCAAAACCCAGACGCGTCTGATGAGCGCTGAAAAGGCCAAGCAGTGGACGCTTTTTGCGAGTGTGGGTGGGCGATGGCTGTGGTACGCTGTGGTACAGCAGCAACACTGCTCGCACACTCGGCTCAAGGCGCGCTAAGTTGAAGGCGCCTTGACCAGGTTGCACCACCCAGCCATCCAAAGCCGACCAAGCGACCAAACCCCACCCAGCGACCCAGGATATCTCCACGCCCTTCGCGCGATTGTCGCAGTAACTTACTCGTGGCTCTAGACGTCCTCCTGCACGCTTCCGCTTGTTGCTCTTGCCATTCATCCGTCGTCCACAGACGAACACGACCATCCTCCTCCGGATCTCCTCCACTGCACGCGCACCACCATAGACTGAAATTCACATCGCGGCCTCGGCACCACCTAGCTCGTGCATCCATCTCGACGCGCCGTCGTCCGTCGCGTGCTTCCACCACCATCTTAACCGCGACTGCGTCTTTAGCGCACACCCTCTCGAGGCGTAGCTCGTCTGGCTTCACACTTCCTTCTCCTGCGCGCCCAACAGACACCTCTCGGCTGCCTCGAGCACGCCGCCTGCTCTGGCCATCATGTCGCGTCTCTCGAGACAAGACTACCACGGCTACGCCCCGCAGGCTCATCCACGATGGTCGCCTTCTCCTCCGCTCAATCGCCTCTCGGCTGCCGTGGACCTCCGCATGGCGCCCCGCCTCAGCAACGCCGCGCAGCAGGATATGCAGCCCCAATCCCAAACGCCGCAGATGGCTTCCTCCCTCATCGCACAGCCCAACTCGACGCTGCCTTCCAACGCAGACGTCGTTCAAGCCATCAACTCCATGAGCGCACAAGTCACCAATCAGCTCTCCGTCATGGGCACCCAGCTTGCATCGCTCGTCTCCCTCACCTCGCGCCTCATCGAGATCTCCCAGATGACGCTCGCCCCCAACGACGGAGCCGCACGCACCGCCAACGCACCCTCCAGCTCCACTCTGGCTCCCGCTGCGCTCAGCACCCAGACATTACGTCAAGATGCCAGCCCCGCCACTAGCAACGTCGACCTCAACCGTACCCGTGTCAACGGCGCACAAGCCTCGTCCTTTGGCCTCAACAACATGGTCACCAATCCGCCCCCAAACGCGCCACGGACCGAGACACGCCAGGGTGCATTCTACCCAAACACATCCAACAGCAGCAGCTTCCGCACCACCCTTGACCCCGTCGGCTCCACCCTGGACAGGACTTTTGGAAGCACGCTCAGAGGCGCATCGCCTCCCTCCAACGCCACCATGAACAACAGCCTCTCCGCCGCTGCTGGTCGTACCACGCAGCTCTCATCTCAGCAGCAGCAACAACAACAACAGCAACAGCAGCAACATCAGCAGCAGCAACAGATGCCGCAACAGCAGCAGCACCATCTGCAGCCTCAGCAACAAAACATGCAGCAACCGGCAACAGCACAACAGCAACAGCAGTCGGCTGAAGCTGCGCACGATGCCAACGATCTGCTCAAAAGCCGTCTGCCCAGCCCGGTCTTCCCAGACGACCCCTTGGACATGTCCACCGACGTGTCGGCCTCCGATCACCAGGCGTCCGCCAACGCTAAGCGCCTCTCGACCGCCGCACAAAGCGCTCCAGATAGCGCACGCAAGGCAACCGCCGACACATCGCTCGGCGACTGGAAGGCTTGGCTCAACCGCACATGGCACGCTCCGCCCGGCTACCAGTCCCGCCCCATCAAGTACCGCACCATGCAGGCCGCAAGACGGGCCCACCGCGACCAGACCAAGAGGTCCATGGCTACGCTCGGTCGTCTGCCGCTCAAAGAATTCCTCGAGATCAGGCCCGAGCAGTACCTTAGCGTGCGCAAGACCGGTCGCAAGCTCTACCAAGAATGGCTCCTCCAAGAAGTGCGCCTCGCCAAGCAGCCCGAGGATCGAGTCAAGGCCACCATCAATCGCCTCGAGCACGATCATCCCGAGCTGAGCGACTGCGAGGACCATTGGAAGTCGAGGCAACTGCTGCAGCAGATCATCGACAATGCCATCGACGAAGCCAACCTTCACCGTAAAAAGGAGGCGCGCGCCAGCCACGTACCCAACGAGAGCACCCCACGCACCACCATGGACAGGAGCACGAGCATGCTCGGGCTCAGCGCCAGCAGCTCCTCCTCCGCTCTGGCCGATGCAGATAGAAGCCTGCGCGGCGGTGACATGAGCATCTCTTCGCTTCGCAAGGCGACGGGTGGAGCGGGAGGCAACGGAGCCGCTGGCAGCAAGAATGCCAAGGCGGCCAATCGACGCAAGGCGGATCAGGCCGAGCTCGACGACACGCCTACGCGCTTCCGCCAGCCTCCCAATCAGCGCGCCTCGATGCTTGGACCCGGCGGCAGTGACGAGAACAACACCTCGTCTTTGCAGACTCAGCAGGGCTCGCTCTCGTCGTCCGGGCTCGAAGCTGCACATAGCGGCAGGAGCACGACGCTGGCAGACTACTCGGGCGGCTACAACAACGACTCGAGCACCATTGCCTCGACCACGTCGTCCGACGCCATGCAAGCATCACGACATCACGCGCCGCACAACCAGCACATGCAGCACACGCAGCAGACCCAGGCGCAGACTCAACAGCACCACAACGCGCACCAGGCCACGCAGCAGCAGGACCACACGCACAATGCCTGGGCCAGCCAGACGGCCGCGCCGGGCGCCTCGCTGTTCGGGCAGTCGAACTACGCCAACACGGCGACCCAGCAGGCGCTCTCGCATCACCAACAGTACGGACACCACGGCCACCACCACAACTCGAACTATCTCTCGTCGGACCCCGGTCAGACCGGGCTGAGCGCATCTAGCTCGGGTCTCTTGGATGACCAGCGGCATCAGTCGCATCTCAGCCCGCTCGTCAACGGCGGCAACGTGCGTATGCACCAGCCCGGCGCACCCACGCATCACCAACAGCAACATCAACAGCAACAGCCCGCGAACAACTTTTTCGACGGCAGAGGATACCAGTGATGCGCACGCATACGCTCGGGAGACATTGGAAATGCAGCCACTTTGAATCATTGCAAGTGTTGAGCATGCATACAGCAGAGTGTGTCTTCTGAGTGAGTGTTGAGCGCGAGCTATGCGGCGCTCTGCTGGCTTTTCCGGACGAGAACAGCGCCCAAGCCCTGCCTGCATCTCTATTCAGGCTTCGCAAATTTTCTATTGGTCCGCGCCTGCGACTTGAAATTTGGCTTGAAAGACAGTGAGTGGGCCCTTTGAGAAAAATGCAATTTCTGAACGCGCCCTGGAAGAACGCGGCAAGAAGAAGAAAAGTGCTCTCTCCTGGAAGAGCGAGCCAGCCAGCCAGCCAGCTTTCGTAGGTACAGCAGGCGCAGGGCAAAAGACTGGGAACAGTGAGCGTGCTGAGCCCAGCCAGCGATTCTGGCTTCCTGCTAGCCACGGCGCGTGGTGTTGCAAAGTGGCTCACTTGCAGCAACGCTCTGCTCTTGCCAGGCTGCTTCCTTTCACCTACGACCATCTCGTTCACGACGCACAGCTCCCTTTGAATCGCAAAAGGAGCACTGCATCGACACACACAGACACATCCATCCAACATGGTTGCCGACCCATCCCAGCAGGGCCAGTCCAACGGCGCTGCCTTCCAACCCCAGCAACAGCAGCAGCAGCGTCAGTTCTTCGGCGGAGAGGAGGAGCTTGGCGATGAGGAGGAGCTCGGCGATGATGTAGACCTCGTTGTTGGCGACTACTCGTCCGGTGCTTTCGCCGGCGAGGCTGGCGCTGAGGTCGACGAGGCTCAGGCTGCCGCTCTTGCTGCCGCCCACGCCCAGGCCCAGCAGCAGGCTCAGGCTGCCGCTCTCGCCGCCGTGCCCGACCAGATCCGAAAGTACATTGTTCTCTTCAACCAGGCCGTCCAGAACAACAACGTTCAGGACATCAGCAACGCCTACGAGGGAACCTGGAACCGTCTCACCGACAAGTTCTACGCGCGCTCCGAGTGGCCCGAGGCCGAGACCATCGCACCGCTCGTCAACGACGACCAGAAGTTCCTCACCCTCTACCGCGAGCTTTGGTACCGCCACGTCTACTCGCGCCTCAGCCCCGACGGCGAGGACCGCTTCCACTCCTATGACAACTACTGCGACTTTTTCAACTTTGTCCTCAACAGCGACGGGCCCGTCCAGCTCGAGCTTCCCGCACAGTGGCTCTGGGACATCATCGACGAGTTCATCTACCAGTTCCAGAGCTTCTCCCAGTGGAGGAACCGCGCCTCCAACAAGACCGACGACGAGATCGCCCTGCTCCAGGACGGCGGCGTGTGGAGCAGCTACTCGGTGCTCAACGTCCTCTACTCGCTCATCCAGAAGTCGAGGATCACCGAGCAGCTCGTCGCCGCCAGCAAGGGCGAGGACCCGGACGAGGTGGCTGGCGAGTTCGGCTCCAAGCCCCTCTACCGCATGCTCGGCTACTTCTCCATCATCGGCCTGCTGCGCGTGCACGTGCTCCTCGGCGACTACACGCTCGCGCTCAAGATGCTCGACCACATCGAGCTCAACAAGAAGTCGGGCCTCATCAACCGCGTGACGGCGTGCCACGTCACCGCCTACTACTACGTCGGCTTCGCCTACCTCATGCTGCGCAGATACCCGGACTGCATCAAGAGCTTCACGCACATCCTCGTCTTCATCATGCGCTTGCGACAGTACCACACGCGCTCGTACCAGTACGACCAGATCAACAAGACCGCCGACCGCATGTACGCGCTGCTCACCATGGCGTGCGCGCTCAGCCCCACGCGCCTCGACGAGAACATCCAGACGCAGATGCGCGAAAAGTACGGCGACCAGTTCAACAAGATGACCAAGGGCGGCGCCGAGGGCGTGGCGGCGTTCGAGGAGCTCTTCCTCTACGCCTGCCCCAAGTTCATCACGGGCAATGCACCGCCCTACCACGACGAGGAGGCTCTGGCCGAGTACAAGGACAAGACGGTCTTCCCAGACCCGACGCAGCACCAGCTGCGCGTCTTCCTTTCCGACGTCAAGACGCAGCTGTCCAACGCCAACGTGCGTTCGTTCCTGCGTCTCTACACCACGCTCGGCACCGACAAGCTCGCGTCGTTCCTCGAGATCGACGAGGAGGAGCTGGTTGAGATGATGATGGTCATGAAGAACTCGACGCGCTCGCTCAAGTGGTCCAGCGGCTCGCTGCTCGAGGGCGAGGTGGTCAACACGTCGGATCTCGACTTTGTCATTGACACCAACATGGTGCACATTGCAGAGAGCCGTGTGGGTCGTAGGTACGGAGACTGGTTCCTGCGCAACGGTACGCGCATGCACGATGTGCTGGGTAACATTCAGTCCAAGCCTCTGCCCATTGTTTCCAAGGAGGTTCGCGACGAGGCAGCTGCGGCAGCGGCAGCGGCAGCAGCAGCTGGTGCCGAGGGTAAGGGCGACAGGAGGGGTCAGAAGTCCGGATGGGCCGGTGCAGCGGGTAAGCCTGGTGCCTTTGCAGGCAACCGCAACGCAGGCCGTGGCCCCGCACCCGCGGCGGGCGCACCTGCAAAGCCCGCTGGCGCCTGGGGCGCTTCCAACCCAAAACCCTCCCTCGCCGCCTAAAACCTCTTTACTCTCCTCGAACATCACACCCAAAAACGTAGAGCACGATTATTAGCTCGATCCCTTGCCTCTACATCTCTTCATATGCCTGTAAATGTCATTCGTCGTATCTCATATGCTCGTCCCAGACCGACTTACTGTTGTGACGCGTGCAAGGAGATCATTCACAGCGTTGCAGAGTCCGACACATCTTAAAAGCGGCCGAACGATGCGTATTTCACAAAGAGCCTGGTGCGAATAGGGAGCGTCCGTAACACTTTCGCGAATCCAAACGCTCTCAAAAGCTTTTGTCTCACTTTCAATGCACAATCGCTCACAATCCGGAGGCAATGGCGGCACGGGCGGGCAAAAGAGTGTGATTGTCCTGGGCGCTTCTTCACGGTCAGATGCCGATGGCGCCGACAAAGATGACGGGGCGGTGGTCGGACCGGCCCTCGAGCACGCGCATCTCGCGGTCGTCGAGCGCCTTGTACAGCAGACACTCGATCGTGCCGCGGCGCGGGCCGACGAGCCGGTCGGCGTCAGCGTCAGCCACCCCATCGGCAGCCTGCGCGGGCGTCGCGTCGATGCTCGCCGTGCTCCCGTGGCGGTGTGAGCGGAGCGCCGAGAAGGCGGGTGCGAGAAACGCGGGCAGGTGCGACGAGAGGCTGTCCATCCACCCGCCGCGGCTGGCGTCGGCCGAGGTGTCTGTGCCCGCGCCCAAATGCGTCGCCGAGGTCGAGCGCACAGGTGGCTGGATCGCGGCTGCGTGCACTACCGGCGACGAGGCCGCTGACGACGAGTGGCGCGGCGGGATGACGACGCGTGCCTGCACCTCGCCCGGCGCAAGTGCGGGCGAAGCGATGCGCTTTGGCACACCACCGAACCGCCGGTCGCGCTCCTCGACCTGGCTCGGCAAGTCGACCGAGCTGAGCGCCTTGTGCTCGAGCCCCGCCAGCCCCAGACCCGCACCGAGCCCCAGCCCCAGACTCGCTGACGTCGGCAGCAGCTCCGCGCTGCTGTTCTTGGCTGCCCAGCTCGCATCGGCGCCCGGCTCGTGCGCCAGCTCCGACAGCGTGAGACTCGGACTGAGCGCCTTGGCCTGGTTCCGGCGTCGGCCTGGATGCAGGAAGCGCTGCAGCAGGTGCGGAGGCCGCGTGCGCTCGACGCCTGCCAACGTCCGCGTCTCGGCACGCGGACTCGACTCGAGCGGCGCCGCAGCTTCCTTGACCGAGTTGGAGCGATCCCGCCGCGCCATCGACGCTTTCCTCGCCGCCGGATCCACAAGGCTGGCCTCGGCGGGCATCTTGTGATCCTGCGCGAACGCGATGGTGGTGCTGCCGGCAACCGCGGCGATGAGGCCGCTCGACATGCTCCTCTGCGCATGCAGCTGCTGGCGCCGCTCGGCTGCCTGACGCAACGGCGTGATGAGCGCATTCGACAGCGCGCTGCCCACCCTCGAGCCAAGTTTCGCCTCGTGTGCATCCGCCTTGGCGCTTGCATCGCCGCTCTCGTCTGTATCCTCGTCGTCCAGCGGCACAGTCGATCGGAAGAGCACTCGATCGCACCACGACGGCACTCGCTGCTTGGCGCTCGTGTCGTACGGCTGAGCCTCCAAGAAGTCGATCTGCTCGGCGGTGGCGCCCGTCAGATGCGGGTACTTGGCATCCCGCTGTGCTTTCGCCAGGGCCTGCGCCGATGCCCGAGCCAGCTGCACCGAAGATCGACGCGGCAATGCGCCCGTGAACGCCACAGAGTGCTCGCTGGAGGGGGTCTGCACATCGCCACTCGAGCCTCTGCGGGGCGTGCCAATCTCGCCATGTCCGACGCTGCTGAGCTGGCCGTCGTTCGACAGAAGGCTGCCTCTCCTCGCTCCTCCGCGATGCAAATCGTTGTGATCGGTGAAGGAGGCAGAGTAGTCGGTGGTGGGCGAAGGCATCGACATGACCGAGTCGACGATCGAGGTATTGTCGCTGGAGAACGAGGAGGGCATGGGGCTCTTCCTGGGCGACTCGGTGAGGACGTTGAGCCACTTCTTTTTGCCGCCGGGCTGGCCGTCTGCAGACGCAGCACCGCCAAGCTTGTCCTTGAGATTCGAGTTGGCTGCATTCCTGACGATGTCCATGATTTTGAACTTGGCCTTGATCGCAGCGCCCTGCGAGAAGAAGCGAGGTCCTTGCGCTGCACTCGTGTTCTCTGCCAGCTGTCTCTGCTGCTCGAGCTCGAGCTCGCGCTCGCGAACCAGTGCCGGGTCGACGGCCTGTGACATACGCGCTTCCTCGTGCTTGAAAGCACGAGCAAAGCCAGACGAAGAGGCAACCGAACCGAACGCCGAGGATGAAGCGATGGAAAAGCGATCTTCGTCCGAGCGGTCCGGATCCTGCAGGTCGACGGTTTCCATGGCAGCCTCGATACGGTCCGGTCTGCCTGCGATGGGGATGGTGCGGGTCGATTCGTCTTGCGACGAGCAGGGATCAGGGTCACCCGGTGCGATGCAGGAAAAGCTGACGTCATCAAGGTCGTCGCCACCAAGTTTGCCAGGCACGGCTGTACCGATAACCCCCTCTTCAGGAATTACCTCGCCAATCGGTGTTCCGGCGAGGTCCAAGCCCGTGGATTTGGTCGTGCTAGCCAGATTGCCAGCACCCGGTATGTCGACACCGGTTCGGATCGACGCGAGCGTCTTGTTGCGCTTGATTTTGAGCGTCTTGAGGACATCATATTTGTACGTCGGAGGGAAGTTGATTGAAGCCTCTTTGAAGCCTCTGAAAGCGTCTCCATCTTTGAGCACCTTGCCGAGCTGGTCGAAGGCGAGCGCTTGATCGTACTTCTTGTTCATCATGAGCCAATCGGCATGCTGACGCGAAATGTCGATGCGGAAGTTGAGATCGCCGAACCAAAACGTGTGATCGAACTGCTCGGTGATGTCCTCGAGCTTGGAGCGAGGATCAGTAGGCGGCAAGAACGAGTCCACCTTGAGGGCGGCCTTGATCTTGGCGACGTTGGCGAGGCGAAGTGCGACCTTGTCCTCGTGTGCAGCGAGATGCGCGTTGACAAACAGCAGTCGCGTGGTGCCGAGTTTGAGCGAGATGCCGACGCCACCTTTGTTGCCGACGCGACCGGCGAGCAGACCCGACTTGACATGAGACCGAGATGCGCCGCGCACACGATCCTTGCAGCCGCGCCAGACGTACACGGCCATGTAGCATCCCATCATACGTTCCTTGATGACGAGTTCGTAGGGTCCCAAAGCCTTCGGCATCGTGTCTGCAAAAGCCTTCTCGGCGCCCTTCTGATTCGGGCCGGACTCTGCAGCGTGGCTGGCCAGAGATGATGGGGCTGGCGACGGGGTCTGGCGAGAATTAAGGCCGTCGCGAAGGGCCTCTTGATCGGCGGGGCATGGCGAAGGTGAACGAGAGGGCGTCGGGGGCTCTACGAGCACGCCATTCTCCGCTGGAGAAGCTGTGCGGGAGACTGGGTCGGCTGCCGCCTTGGCAAGCTTCGAAAGGCTGTGGGAGGAGCTCATGCGGCTCATTGTTGGGGTGCCTGGAACGGCGAGCAACCCGCCCAAGCTCGTCGAAGCAGGGATAGCGCTCGGAACGTTAGCAGCCGCCTTGGTGGCTGCCTGCGGAGCCTGGGCGAAAGCATGGCTTGCAGTGGGCTGTATCGCAGTGGGCGAAAGCAGCACCGGTGACGAGACGCACTCGGCATCAGTGAAGGCCGCGGGGCTCGAGCGACCCGCAGCGGCAGATTTCTTGACGAGATCGACCGGATTGAGGTTGAGCCTGGGCACGAGACGCCTGCGCTTGTCCGCACTAGCCATGTTGGCAGCAGCGTCTGGATTCGCTTGGTTCTGCGCGTCGCCGTACGCATTGAAGCCGTCGAAGGTGCTTTGGTTGGGAGTACCTGGAGCACTGGCGCTGAACTGCAGACCGACCGGACTGGCTGCACGCGAAAGCTCGGGTGTGACAGCAGCAGAGAAGGATGGCATGGGCATGCTCAAGTGCTGATCTGCCGAATTTTCGCGCGAGACAGCAAGGTCCTTCTTGGAAGCAGACTGGGAGAGTGCACGAGCGAGGCGCGCGCCGCTGATGAAGGACTTGTCCCTGCCGTCTTTGCCTTCCCTGTCTTTCTTAGTTACTTGATTGCGGCAAAGCCAATCCTCGCAAAGATCGCTCCAGCCTTTGCCACCGATGTTGGGCCAGGCAGCGAGCTTGTCGTCGTTCTGGGATTCCGAGCTTGGACCGAAAGCAGACACGGAGGTGCCGCCGATCATCGGCGAGGCGAGTGGATGACCGGGAAGCGCTGACGACATGGACGTGGAATGGAATGGGAATCCCGATTCGTCGCCTGGAGCGGTAGGGCCGTCTTTGTTGTTAGGCGCGGCAGTCGACGCATCGACTTCTGACGGTGCTCCGTTCGAGCCGTCTACGACGCTCGGTACACCGTCGCTGTCTCCGGACCTCTGCTTTTCTTTTGCCTTGAACGGCCTGGATTTGTCCTTGTTGCTGTCCTTGTCCTTGTCTTTGGCGGCGCGGGTCTTCTGCTTACCAAAGTCGCCAAGCTCTCCGGCCATACCGACACTGGTCGCGAGTCGCTTTCCGTCTCCCCATGGACACTCTTGACCAGCAATGACCAGAACGTGGTAGGGATGCGAGTCGTCGTGTGGCAGAGGCGGGATGCGGTCGGCTCTAGGGACGTGCTCCTGACCCACGACATGTGCACCCTTCCGTGTGCGGTCAGGCTGTGGATCGTCGTCGCCTTCTTCGTCTGCACTATCGTAGCTGACGTCCCAACCCTGCTGAGGAGCTACAAACTGGCCAGCTTTGCCTAAGAGGACCTCGAGATCGCCCTTGGGCACGGAATCATGCATGTTCCAAGTGATGATGCGCACCTTGATGGACGGGCGCTGGCGTGTCTCGGCTTGTTCCGATGATGGCTGCGACGATTGAGTCCCTGCTTGAACCATTTCCGAGGAGACGCCATGTAACTCTGTAGGCAAACGAGAGGGATCGAGGCTCGAGGATCGCGGTGGGCGGTGCGTTCGAAGCTCAGGAGCGAGCGTGTGAGCGCTGCGGTCGTCGATATTTGAGGCGGTGATGGAGCGGGGCATCATTGCTGGTTTCGGCTGAGGCGAGGCAGCTCTCGACGGTATTGATGCGGCAGACGACGGTCTAGGAGGCTGAGGCAGCACACTGAGAGCGCCTCTTGGCGATTTGCGTCGGGGTTGCGACGGGCGAGCTGCCGGGGATGGGGGAGGCTGATCGGCGCTGGTGAGTGAAGTAGCGCTTGACTGTGGATCCGGCTGGCTATGGTGATGACTGGGCGTGTCGGAGGAGGATGAGAGTGCTGGACTCGACCCGGCGTGAGAATCGGCATGGTGGAGGAGCGCCTGCAGCCGGGCGCGTAATGGAGGCTGGTTAACGTCTGCCTGTGGTGGTGGGGTTGCGCTGATGTGATTCGGATGCGACAGTGACGATGGGCCTGCTTGCGGAGCATCCGATTGTGCAGGCCGGCGAGGCGATTGGGACGCCATGCTAGGCCATGAGCATGCTTCGGACGAGCCGATGGCGAATGCAGGGCTGACTGATGTGCTGTCTGGTCGGAACGGCCGCGTAGTGTGATAATCTAGAGCATCCCGCCGCAGTCGCAGCCTGAGGAGAAGAGCGCAAGGCAGCGATGGTGGTGATGGTGGTAGTGATGTGGTTCTGAGGTTTCCGGCCAGAAGGCTGGATGTCGCTGTGACAAGGTGGGCACGCCCAACTGCGCTGCCTCCTATGCCGTCGAAGCCCACCAGCGCAGTGTCGCAGGGCAGCAGCAGCTGCACTCACACCGCGTCCAAAACACAAAATAAGTCACCCACATGCAGCCAGATTTCCGCCGCGCTCTCTGAAACGTCAGTCAACGAGCGGCCTCTTTTCCAGCTGCCGTCATGAAGTGCGGCACAGCTGCAGTCGAATCAATAAAATCATTTTACAGGGGCTCCAGTCAGAACAATTTCCGAGCCGAACACGCTCAACTCCACATGGGCGGGCAAGGGTCAGTGCGGCGCCTGGGGCGCTCTCACGTCGCGCGCAGCATGCATCTCAACCAACCATCAACCCAGCTGAGTAGCAGCACTTACACCTCTGCGGATACCATCTCCGCAACCCCCACCATTCGTAGAAAGTCGGCAAATGCGACCTACATGACGTCTCGCTAGTCTATAGCAGACCAACGTTCATACCTGGGTCTCTCGAAGGATCCTCCGGCGACCACCCAACGAGCCGGTACTTCCGCTTGCATCGCCCGGATCGCATCCGACAGCGACCTCCAAACCACTGCAAGCGCCGCCACATTGAATTCGGCTGGCCGGTCCACCGATAGCAATCCGCTCTTTGTCTGCGGCGCAGCAATCGAGTCTGGCCTGGACAAACCTAGCCAGCTTTCACTCACCTTGTGGACACGGCTAGGATGTCGACCGCGGACGATGCTCGTTCGTCCACACCGTCGTCGTCATCGAAGCGTCTATCCTACGTCCCGTATCAGCGAAAGCCCCACCAGAGGAATGGCTCCAGCGCCTCGCAAGACGCCGCGTCGGCGATGGCGACCGAGACGGCGCGCAAGCGTCTCTCAATTGACCCAGTTGCATCCACGAGTAAAACCGCCACGGAAGCGCCATCACAAGTCGCCTCGACGCCAGCTCGCAGCTCCTCTACCACCGAGGCAAGCCAGCGGCCTTCTTCTACTCCGTCGACTCGCACACCGTCTTCATTTCGCCGGCCAGGCATCACATCACCTCTGGCCCGCGAGGTTGGGCTCGTACGCCCGCATCGTGATCTTGATGCGCCTCCTCCGCCACTCCGCGTCGCTTCGAAGCTCGGTGCGCGCCCGACTCAGCCTGCAGCCTCCGAGGGTCACAACGACAATGTGTCATCTTCGAAGCTCCCGGCGCAAGGCTTGAGCTCGTCGACAACTCGTCCGTACATTGGCGCTGCTCAACAACGTTTCAGTCAGGGGGAAGATCCACCATCTGTCAAGATCGGCGATGCAAGGTCGCTCACAAGCGCTGGCACCGCGAGCCAAGCTCACCGCCGTCTTTCTTCCACGTCCAGCATCCAGGTTTCCGATCGAAACGGAAGTTCCAGCGCCAGAACCGCCAATGGCGCCGCGCCTATCAGTACGAGCGCCTCTTCCAGCAAGCCCGGTTCTAGCCGATCATCATCCGCCGTCGCCACGCCCCATGGCAGCCGCTCCTCTACCCCCATCATTGGCGCATCGGGAAGCTCGATCCCCTCCCACGTAAACTCATACGCTGCGCTGCTCGCAGCTCAATCTCGGCTCGGTCCGATCCCCGTCCCGCAAGGCGTCGCCCTCGCCCAAGCAGCAGGCGCAAATCCGGCATCTGCATCTTCTCCCGGCGGCTTGACCGAGGCTAGTGGTCGGAGGACAGCGTACAGATCGGGCTTCCAGCCCAAAGGAGTTGTGCGCGTCCGCACCGCCGATTTCGCCGAGCTCAGACGCAAAGGACGCGGCGAGGGAGAGATGGAGGAGCAGCGCATGGATCGCAGGCTGGCCAAGCTCATTGCCATCCACTTTGCACCTCTTGGGGGCACCGAAAAATCAGGTCTGAGCCCTTCCAAAAAGTCGCTCGGATCTTCATTCATCGACCTGGATCTTGACGAGCTCAAGCGCGACCCTGGCAGTGTGATCCGGAAGGGCGGCTCCGATCTGTGGTCCTCCTTCCGCGCGCGTGGGCGTGGAGAGGATCCGGCCATCCGTCAGGCCGAACAGAGCATCGTCAACTGGCAGGACGACGCAGAGGTCAAGACGTGTCCCATCTGCTCAACCGCTTTCAGCTTCACCGTCCGCAAGCATCACTGTCGGCTCTGTGGCAGAGTCGTGTGTGCTTCGCCGCACCTTACCCGGCTCGCATGGGCAGAGCAGATGGGCGCGAGCACCGGCAAGATCCTCACGGCCGAAGAGCGCGCCAGCCTGGACGCAAAGTGCTCTGGCAATGTCATCGCCGATCCGATCACGGGTCGCATCGAAGACGTCAAGGAAGGCGCTCCAGCCCCGTCCAAGGCTGCGCCCAACGCGGCGCAGTCCAGAGGTGTCCGGATCTGCCGCGATTGCAAGACCATCGTTCGCAAACGACAGTACATGATGGACGATGAGCCGCTGCCCGTTTTCCTCAAGCTGTACGAGGCGCTGATGCGTGTGCAGAAGGAGATCGAGCAGTCGCTGCCAGAGTTCCAAGAGATGGTGCTCGGCTTGCAGAAGCAGGACCAGACGGCCGCTTTGGGCTCGAGCATCCGCGCCAACATTGAGCTGCAGCGCGATGCCGTGCAGGCGCGCAAGCAGCTTTTGGCCAACTTTGCCACCTACGACGAACTGGCAAAGCGGATTCGGGCGCTGCCGGTTGGCGATGCGTTCAATCTTGGTGCAGCAGGTAACTCAGCTGGAGGCGATGCAGCCCAGGAAAGGATCCAGCAGGCCATCTTCACGCGCGCCAACCTGTTCCTGCAACAGAACATGCTTCCACTGCAGAGCCTACCCAAACCTGGCAGCAAGAAGACGAACCAGAGCGACGCTGGCTCCGACTCGGCCGGGAGCACGCCGGGCTCGCCGCAGCCAGCCTCGCCGCGCCTGGCACCACGACGGTCGCAGCATGCCAACAAAGCCTCGGTGAGCTCGTTGGCGTCCTTCCGATCGCTCTTTGGCGGAGGCAGCGGACCCGGCGCGCTGCGTGCTGGAGCGCAGGCCGAGCTGGACGGGCAGCTGCACGACGACGACAGCTCAGCTGGCGACGGTGCGCTGGCGAACGCGGATCCGGCCGAGCTGCGCGAGCAACTCAAAGTACTGCTTGAGCAGGAGCAGCTCGTGGCAGATTACGTGGAGAGTGCTGCCAAAGCGCGCAAGTTCGAGGACGCGAAGACGCTCAAGAAGAGCCACGACGAGCTGTGCAGGGAGATCCTGCGCATTCAGAGGAAGCTCGTCGTTGCCGGTCATGGCCGCTGAAGCATTGTGATCGCCGTCCTGCCAGACTTTTGGTTCGTGCATCAGTTTCACCCTGGGAATGCATCACGATCGCTCTCGATCTTTCTTCTCATACGCTCAGTGTGGATCGCGGCTCAGTATGCGACTTGTCGATCCTCGTGCTGCATGTCGCAGAGGCCAGTGAGAGGGTCCAAGCGAGAATGCATAGATACCGTGGGAGTGCAAAGGCGGCGATCGCGATCTATGCCCTGCTGACATGGATGTCGGACCGGTTTAAGGTGCGTGCGAGTGTGTTTCTCGTCTGAGACCGATGTCGATCGTCACGTCCAACAAAGCTCGCCCAGGCCATGTCACTGGACAGGATCGAGTGTCGAGCGCGGCTGACAGCCAACTTAGGCGTGGGAAGAGGGCGGGCGGCCGATCGGCTGATGCATAACGTCGATCCTGATCTTCTAGGACCCTGCTCACGCCCCTGTTAGTCTTCCGGCTTTCGAAGTCATTTCTCGTGCGAAAGATCGCAAGGATGGAGCGTGAGATTTTTGGAAGAAAGGAAGTCTGCTTTTCCCACAGAGGAGCACCCTGGAAACGGTGGCTAAGTTGACTTAGCTGCAGAAGCACTTTGCGGCGATGCACGCGACCGGTTGAACGTGTTCCTGCTTTCGGGACGGCCAACTTCTGCAGCTTCCCGCCGTCCAGACGTTATTGGCACAAATTGAAGCCGCCAAGCTAGCGCTCCCGACGGCGCTGTGCAAGCGAGTTTACGGCTTATTGAAAGCCGCATACTGCAAGCGTGCTACCATACCAGGGACGGCCCCTCAATTCCATGCAACTGCTCGTTCCTCTCGGCTAGCCTTCTCCATTCAGCGCCTGGGCCGCCGACATCCCAGCAAAGCGAGCCGATGGTGGCCGAGGCATCAACAAAATGGAATAAGCGAAAGTTGGGAGATCGGATTGCGCGCGAGTTCGTGGGGCCGAAAGAGACGCTCCAGCCGCATCTGCTGCCGTCTTTGCCGGCTTAGCACGCAAAGACTGATGTGCTCTTTCAGGAGAGCCGCTCTTGAGATGGCTCGGCACTCTGCGCATCCGATCGTGTTTTTCTTTTCACGCAATGAGTCTCATCGGCGGCACCTTGAAGTATACTTCTGATTCGTTCTTGCTCGAAGCGTACATGCATCCGTTGCCGAGGCACGTCCGATCTTGCCGTCAATCCGAGCCTGTTCGGCCTGATCGAGGTAGATGTTGTGTTGGGCGTCACTTGGCAGCGAATAGAGCGACTGAAGAATGCGGGGTGTGTTCACTCTGCTGATCGGCCAAGCTGCGACCGATGGCGAATTTAGACGGCCGAAGCAGAGGCGAGGGTTCACCCGATGCAGCACGGATGCCGGTCTTCTGCGCAATCACATCAATGAGCAGGCCAAATGGATCGGAGATCGCGGTCTGAGTCTGTACCTGTGCGGAGGGTGCTTCGGTGGGCTCAGACAAGTGAGAGCGTGAGAAGAATTGATTATCGGGGAAGGTGCTGCCCTTTTGGGTGATCTAGAGTGGTGACACACCCACGCAAATCCTGTCGAACTGATGAGGTGGGCGCCGGTTGGGGGCGATTAGATTGGATCGATGGGTAGGCGGAGCTGTCAAAGAAGGCCCTCATTTCGCACTGCTAGCTACAGTAGTCGGACCGGGATCCGAATCACGGCCCAGTGCAGCAAGACTGAGTGGCTTCGGCAAATTCAAAAGGCTGGCATTCTTTCTTACGCCGCACTGGTCGGGCGACCGCAGCGATTTCTTCGGTTGAGGGCTGAAGAAAGAGAGCTGAGTTGCAAAAGGCGATAATCAAGGTCGCCGATCAAGCGGCCAGCCGCGTGGCTGGCCGAGGCTGCTCCGCAAGCGGTCGCAACGGCTCGATTGCTGCCGACCAGGCTCTCAGTGTCCCCTGGAATTTCATGCTCAGCCCGCACCCTCGTTGCGCCCCATCGCCCCTGTCCGGCGATTCACACAACCGAGATCAGCCGCGTGCGTGCAGCAGCCACGAGGAGCCAAGCCGCAAGTCTGGTTGCAGCCGGCCGATGGTGCGTATGCTGGTCGGAGCCGTTCCGTCCGCTCGCTCTGGGAACCAGGCGTGCTTTCAACTCGTCGCGTCCGCTTCGCGTACAGCCGAGTCGTGATTGTCACACCAACTGAGACAGGCCGTCCCAATGCCCGTGTCTCTAGAAGAAAGGCACAAACATTCCACTATCTCGCGCGCATTAGCCATTGACTCGAAACAACAGGCAGAATGCTGACGGCAGTCCCCGTCGGCGTCGGTCCGGTCGATGCCACATCCCATCCGGCCGAAAGGTACACATCAAAACGGCAGCTCTCCGCTGCATGCAGCATACGCACTCTCTTCCCGCTAGAAGCTACAGTAGATGGTGCCTTCTCGCCCGGCTGCTTTGCACCAGTCAGAGTCTCAAATGCAGCCAATGAATTCGCTTTGACGACGCAGCTCTGTCCTCGCTGAACAGCATGCCGATGTCGCCAGCCCTCATCGAAAACAATGGTCCACCCAGCCGAGCAATCTCGATCCGCTTCACCCCTCGGCTGGCCGTGAGCCTATATACGATGTTGATTAGCACACTCCGATCAAGCGAGCTGCGGTCAGATGTCAACGCACGCGGGCATAGCACCCCGCTCTAGAGTGCGGCTCGACTGTATTTCAAGTGGTGAGGAGGGCACTACAAACCGGTGCTGCAGCCAGTTCAACGAGAAGCACCCCGAAAATCTTGAAATACAGATTTAAGCTTCGCTTGCGTCGGCTCGCTCGCTTGGAAGTGGTGATGGGCACGAGGCTGCTCAGCCGTACCTGACCGGCCTCTGGGTTGGAGATGCGGAAGCGCAGGCGGCAGCGTGCGGCTCTTCTGGCTCAATCCTCCGAGTCGATCATCCAAGCCACGATTTCACAAAGTCGCCGCTGCCCAGCCACGAAATCCGGCCTTTTTCACACAATGGCGAGCCTCTGAGCGTTGTCAAGCGATCCGATGTTCACCCGCTGGCTATGCTCGGCGTTGACGACGCCAAGCCGGATCAGAACTTTGAGGAAACGAGCGAGTAGGTGCTGTGAAAGACGAGGCGGTATCGCTTTCACCGAAGCACGACAAAGCAGCGATGGGATCCGGCAAAGCCAAGCTCGTCTGGTTGACACACGCCGAACCCTGAGCCCCAGCGGTCTCAGACCGATTGAGCGGCCGCGGGGAAGTGTCGTCCAGCACGTGCCGGTTGCGTACGGCATGCGGAAGGCAACGCGCCGGTGCAACGGCACGAACGAGGGGACTATTTTGACCGTCCATGGTCACCGGCCGCAATCAGATCGACTCGAGTGTGGGAATATCCAATAAACCACTGTATTCGCCGCAGCGTTTGGCGACCAGCTGTGCAAAAAGAGTTGGCCCGCAGAGGCCCATTTACAGCCCGAAATCGTCCATCATCGTTCCGGGACCGCAAATCACTCGTTGGCGAGGTGATGCTGGGGTGTAATGTGTGAACTCCTCGAAGCTAGGCGTGGCCCTGCTTGGCCACAGTAGCTGCAAAGTTGGCGGTGTGATCTTAGAGCAGGGGCGACTTTGATCGAACGTCAGGGGTTTCGCACGTCACAACCATGCTGAGCCATGCGATCGACAGGGTCGAGCGGTCAACTGACATGTCGGGTCCATCTAGGGGTCGTGGGACGCAATAGTGTCGACTCAGGGGCAGCAGGGGCACTATCTGACGAAGCCTGTCCACCGATGCAAACCCCGGTGCCGCAGTCGCGCTGGTTACAGTCACACCGACCGACAAGAGACGACCCTCGTTCCTGCGTGGGCTGCAAGCCAAGACAGGAACACGAGGCCGAACCGAAATCCTGCGCCATCTGCAATGGCCAAATTTTCCTAAATTTGGTCGAATTTAGGATTCGAGGTTGGCGCTGCAACCACTCCTTGCGCCTGGTCGGGCGCACAACGCTGCCCTTGCGCCTGCATCGAGGGCGGCTCGATCAGAAATCTAGCCTGCATACCGCAGCTCTCCCACACTCCCACGCTTTGACCTGCTCGCCACGCTGGGACCTCCCCTTTGCATGCCGGTACCGCATCGTTTGCTTTGGCTGCCCCCGTGTGACACAGACTTCATCTGGCCTTGCGTCGAAGCCGGTATGACCCAACAGCCTGTACATGAAATGAGATGAGATACGGAAGGTGAGACATGCTGGCAAACAACGTAGTAGGCCTTTCGAGCGGGGTACTCTCGTACCCAAGGAATGGGGTCAATCGTCGGTGCGGCCGAGCGCTCACCGAGCTCGACGAACAAAAGCTGGCCGAGCCACCCTTGATTTTAGCTCGGCTTGACACTGGTGAGCACTAACCAGTGCGGATCTCCGGTCGATCCTTTGTTTCCCAAGTAGACAAGCTCTCAAGCTCTCACGAGGGCATGTGAGGCTTCACGGTGGCTTCGTTGTGCGCATGAACTGCTGAGGGCCGAAAAAAGCTTCGCGGAGATCGCCGCTAGGAGGCCTAAGCGAGGCAGCATCGGTCGATCCTTCGGATTGCCACGCTTCCGACTGAGCAGATCGCGAGGCCGCAGCCCTGGCTCGAACATGAAAAAGGCGACAATTTCGCAATTTCAACCAGGAAATTCGTGAAATCCGTGGTTGAGCCAAGGCAGAAAAAAAGGCAGCGTCATCAAAATTTTCACGTTGAATTTCGCAAGAGCTGCGAGCGTGAGACAGCTTGGAAACAGGCAGAGAGGCGATTTCACACGAATCGACTTTGCACAAAATCTGAAAATGAAAAACAATTAATTCGCTGAAACCGGTGCGAGCTCACGCCGACGCACCAGGTGTCCCCTCTTTTTTTGGCACGCGATGATGGTCGCGTGGCATCTGGAAATGCCGCTGAGTGCACCCCCAATTTCCAGCGGCGCCGGCTGAGGTCTGTCAAGCAACGCCGACAAGACCTGCCTAGTTGGGCTGCCGCCGCATCCATCTGCCCAGGCAACGCGAGTGTCTGGCGTGGATGCGGCTCCGGTTCCAGTCGGTGCAGCTGCCTGTCCGTCCGTCGGCACTGAATTCACGCCGCCGTCTGGTGCCGTCCCCTTTGTTGACCCGGCTGGCTGGCCCTGTCGGATACCGCCACGGCGCTGTCTCGGTGCTCTCTGCCCACGCAGTCCTTCCGTCGTCGTTGCTGGCGCCGCCTCCAAATTTTCGGGGTGCTACCTTCTAACTTCTCCTCTTCTTGGCTGCTGAGCTCGATATGCACGATCCGTGGACCCTGCTCGTCGCTACCTCGCCGTCGTGGCTGGTCGCACTGCGGCATGCACTCCCCTCCTTTTCGCTCCATTTTCTAGGGTTCATCCTGCTAGAAAAAACTTTGAGCAGCTCTGTTCCCTACGCTTGGTCAACCGGTCCCAAGGGCCCCTGTCTGCCGTCGACGCTGGTCGATCCTCCTCTCGTACCCCGCCACCCTCGGCCAAATCAGCAGTGTCACGGGCATTTCTTGGATCTGCGACGTCCATGAGCCCGACACTGCCGATCCGCCTCTTCAGCCCCCTTTGTTCGCCGTAGAGAATGCCTGGCGCCCGTCAGGAGACAGCTTCTGTGCTTCATGCCGCCTCTCCCAGCTTCGGCAAATGCTAGGAACACCGTACTCGCTCGCCCCCCGTACAGCGTGAATCTGTAGCATGGAACGCTGCAAATCGGTCCGCACTCGGAACCTCCCATAAAAGGCCACCCTATCGAGCCACCTCCTCCTCATCCCCCATCAATCTCTTCATCTCATCTCTACACCTACTCCCACAGGTCCTTATCCCTCCTTCATCATGATCGCTTCCAACGTCCTCGCTATCGCTCTCGCCGCCGCTGGCGCCGCCGCCGCCCCTCTTGCCAAGCGCTCGAGCGGCCAGGCCACCTACTACGCTGCTGGTCTTGGTAAGTACTCCTCCTGCGAGCCTGCATTTGATTTCATCGCCTCGGCACAGCAGCTGACCACGACCACACCTCCATCTTACCTATCCTCCTCACAACAGGTGCCTGTGGTTGGACCAACTCTGGCTCTGACTTCATCGTCGCCATGAACGCCCCCGAGTGGGCCGGCGGTGCTCACTGCGGTCAGACCGTCACCATCACCAACAACAAGAACGGCAACACCCAGACCGCCCAGGTTGCCGACCTCTGCCCCGGCTGCAGCTGGGGTTCGCTCGACATGTCGACCGGCCTCTTCTCCGCCCTGAACAACGGCAACATGGACGACGGTGTCTTCCCCATCTCGTGGTCGTTCGGCTCCGGCTCGTCCGCCTCGAACAACAACAAGCAGCAGCAGCAGCAGCAGCAGCAGGCCCAGGCCACCTCGTCGACCTACACCCCCCAGGCCACCTACACCAAGTCGTCCACCCCCTCGGCCACCCCCACCCCTTCGTCGGTCACCTACACCCAGCCCGCTGCCCCCACCTCGACCTCGTCGTACGCTCCCCAGCCCGCTTCGTCGTCCAACTCCAAGACCGTCGTCTCGACCCCCGAGTGGTGGGCTGACGTGAACAACGCCTGCGGTGTCAAGCTCGACGCTGCCTCGCTCCCCATCGCCATCTCCTCCTCGGCTCTCCTCGCCGCCGACAAGCTCCAGGACGCTTGCGGCAAGTGGATCCAGATCAAGAACAACCAGAACGGCAAGGAGCTCTCCCTCCAGGTTGTCAACTACTGGGCCGGTGCCGAGGGTGACGTCGCTCTTGGCGAGGCTTACAAGCGTCTTGCTAACAACTACGAGAACCCCGAGACCATCGAGTCCGTTACCTGGGGCTTCATCGACGGCCAGGGCATGTAAATCCCTCTCCTCCCGTCGTGCTTCGTCTCTCTCCGGTTTCGTCATAGACATGGCAGCGCAGTCGTAGGCGCGATGCAGTCGTGGGCCCTTTGATAGGGCCCGGGCGCATCGACGCACTCCTGGGTTCGCCTCTTCCCCTACCCCCCTCTAGATGGCTCTATTTCTCTCTTCTCTCGTTCTCTCGCATTATGGGCTTAGTATTTGTATCCTACCACTTTCATACGCTCGCCGATGTTTTCTCCTTGCTGGAGACCATTCGTGTACACGAGCGATTTCACAGCCCAAGCGCTTCTAGCAAGCCTTGGGCAACCCCTGCTTTCGTCTTCTCGTTGTTGCTTTGTCACCGAGTTGCTAATCGAAAAAATTGGCGTCCAGCCAAGTATCCCATATATTAAACCTTTTGTGCATGTGTGCTTGCTTGCTCGATGGTGTCGAAAGATCTTACGTCGTTGGCTTCAAAAGATCATAAGTTTGCATGGTCAAGAATTGAGGCCGAGGTGTAGCAGGCCGCCCGCCAAATAGCGCGGACCGGCCGCGTTTTGAAGAGCAAGGATCGGACGATCGGGGAGATCGAGCAACGATCAGTAGGAAATCGCTGGCTGACCGAAAAGCTCGTTCCGATTGGAGGGCTGCGGATTTTCGAGGCGCGTGCGCGCAAAAAGAGCGCGAGGGAGAGAGGGAGTCACCCGACGCATATCCGCTGTACCAAATGAAAGCCTGTGGATTTGGCGGCTTTGCTGTTGAAAGGTCCGCTTCCGGAAGGCCAGCACCGACCTGTGCCGGATTGCATCTCGCCCCTTGTCCCCGCAATCCCACGTCACACAAAGTTGTTCTTTTAGGAAAGGCATCGTCCTAGCATCATCGCACCGGCAAGCACTTCGTTCCGACAGCCGCTGCACCACTAGTCCCACACACGGACGCCTGCATTTGACGTCGATTGTCGAGACACTTCCAACCTTGCTACGGCCTGCCTCCCGTCCATCACACCGCCCGCCATCACCACATTGCTTGTCCGGTGGCAAATCACTTTACTTCGCGCATCAAGGACACCATCCATCACAGCGCTCAAGCCTTGACTCTTCACGCACGAATCTTCCCCTCGAATACCTCATAGGACACCATGTTTGCGGCACGCGCGACACGGGCCCCGCCTGCTCGACTGGCAGCGAGCGCTCTCCGAAATGGCGCTCTCAGTCGTGCCAGTCGGACCGTCCACCCCGTCGCGTCCGCGTCCGGCTCGACGGCTTCTCTCTCCACCCTGGCTCGCGCCAGCCCCGCTGCCACGGCCGGTTCCTCGCTCGCGCGCGCCTTCTCGACATCTTCGGTGGCTCGTCGCGCCACTCCCATCGAGGAGGGCGATGGAGAGCCTTTCGACCTGACGACCGTCGAGCGTGTCTCGGATGAGGTCGACGTTATCATCGTCGGCGGTGGCCCCGCTGGTCTGAGTGCGGCCATCAAGATCAAGCAGCTCGCCGAACAGCGCGGCGAGGAGATCCGCGTCGTCGTTCTCGAAAAGGGCCCAGAGGTGGGCAACCACATCCTCTCCGGCGCCGTGATCCAGACGAATGCGCTCGAAGAGCTCTTCCCCGACTGGAAGGAGCTCGGAGCTCCGCTCAACCAGCCCGCGCTGCAGGACCAGATGCGCTTCCTCACCCCCACCGGCTCCATCCCCATGCCGCATCCCCCGCAGATGTCCAACAAGGGCAACTACATTGTCTCGCTCTCGCGCGTCGTCTCGTGGCTCGGCGAGCAGGCCGAGGCAGCCGGTGTCGAAATCTACCCAGGCTTTGCTGCCGCTCAGCCCTTGTGGCAGATGGACGACAACGGAAAGCCGATCGGCATCAAGGGTGTCATCACCAACGAGATCGGCCTTGACAAGTCGCGCAAGCCTAAGGACTCGTTCGAGCCAGGCATGGAGTTCCACGCTCCCATCACCCTCTTCGCTGAGGGCGCGCACGGCTCCATGACGCAGAAGATGATCAAGCAGCTCGGCCTGCGCGACCAGGTGGGCGCCGACCCACAAACCTACGGCCTTGGCGTCAAGGAGGTGTGGCGCGTCAAGCCCGAGAAGCACCAGGCCGGTCTCGTGACGCACACGATGGGCTGGCCGCTCGACCCGAGCACCTACGGCGGTAGCTGGATGTACCACATGGAGGACAACATGGTCTCAATCGGTCTCGTGGTCGGTCTCGACTACCAGAACCCCTACCTCAGTCCCTTCCGCGAGTTCCAGCGCATGAAGCACCATCCCTTCTTCAAGGACATCCTCGAGGGTGGAGAGTGCCTCGCTTATGGCGCCAGGACGCTCAACGAGGGTGGCTACCAGTCGATTCCCAAGCTGCATTTCCCAGGTGGTGCGCTTGTTGGCTGTGCTGCCGGATTCCTCAACGTGCCCAAGATCAAGGGCACGCACAACGCCATGAAGTCGGGTATCGTGGCCGCCGAGGCGGTGGTAGAGGCGCTGGCCAAGCGCGCCGAGTCCGGCTCCGAGGAGTCGATCGACCTGGCCGACTACAAGACGCGACTGGACGACACGTACGTGATGAAGGAGCTGTACGAGGTGCGCAACCTGCGCCCTTCGTTCAACGGCCCACTGGGCTTCTGGGGTGGACTGATGTACTCGGGTCTCGACTCGATGATCCTCAAGGGACGCGTGCCCTGGACCTTCCACCACCACGGCGAGGACCACGCGCAGACCAAGCCGGCTTCGCAGTGCGAGCCGATCGAGTACCCCAAGCCGGACGGCAAGCTGTCGTTCGACATCCTCACCTCGGTGTCCAGGACGGGCACCAACCACGCCGAGGATCAGCCGGTGCATCTGGTGGTCAAGGACGGCGACTACAAGGGCCACGTCGAGAGGAACGTGGGCACCTTTGAGGGCCCGCTCGGCCGCTGCTGCCCCGCAGGTGTGTACGAGTATGTCGAGGCGGACTCGCCCGACCAGGAGCACGCGCTGGGCCAGAAGCTGGTGATCAACAGCCAGAACTGCATCCACTGCTACACCTGCTCCATCAAGACACCCGACCAGAGCATCCGATGGGACGTGCCCGAGGGCGGAGGAGGACCCAAGTACTCGATGACCTAATCGCTGCTTGACTCCTTTCGCATGATCCTTCTCGTCTTACTCAACATCACGCATTGAAATCATTCAGACTTGTCGCTAGAAAGTGTGCTGTGATTGGAACTACAAGTACATGAGGCATGAGATGAAAGACGGCATGTCGATGGGAGGATGAAGCGTGATGAAATCTATTCGGGCTTGGGGTCAACTACGATGGCAAAGTTGTTGCGGTTGGTGCCTGGGTTGATATCACGCTTCTTGAATGCGGTGCCGTCCCAGTCTGCGGAGGCGGCAGGGTTTTCCGAGGCCTCTGCAGCGGCCTTGCGTTCTGCGAGGGGTTTGGCCTGGAGGAGCCAGCGGGAGAGTTTTGCGGAATCGGACTGCTTGAGAACGTCGAAACCGAGCGAACTGAGGATGGCGCGGAGGTGCGACTGGTTCATGTAGCGCGAGTTGGTGAGGCAGCTGAGCGGAAGAACGAGGAAGCAGAATCCAGGCACGCCCTCGGCGGTGGGCAGATACTTGTGGACATGACGGAGCATCTCGCCGCGCTTCCTAACATCGCCGACGAAGTTGATGACGAGGCTGAGCGCGACCATGTTGAACTTTTCCTCGTCCTTGGTAGGCACGGGGAAGTCGAAGAAGCTGTACTTCTGCACGTTTTCGCCTTGCGGGTGCAGATCGATGGAAGTGGCATCGACCCAGCGGTACTTGTTGTAGGCGGTGCCTGTGATGGCGCCGACGTCGAGCACGCGGAACTTGGGCTGGTTGCGGTCATGCTGGTAGACGGTGTTGAGCGCCTCCATACACCATTTGCTGGTGGGAGTCTGGCCGGCCTTGGCGGAACCGGTGAGCGACCATGCCTGGTACTGCGCCAGACCTCCGAGAGAGTCGAGTCCGGACTGTATCTGCTCCTTCTCTTCCGCCGTCGTCGCCTGCTCGAGCTGCTTCAAGAGCGTGTGAAATTTGGCGATCTTTTCGGCGTGTTCCGCAGGAGGCACCGGAGCAGCCGAACCGTCGACGTTAGCATCGCCATCTTGGTCAGCACTGGCGTTGGTCTTGGCCTTGCGCGACTCCTTGAGCGCAGCCTTCTGTACCGCCGTGTTCTGTGCGGCGCCGCCTTTGCGATGCTTGACACCGCCACGTTTGCCTCGAGGTCGGATAAGCTTGCCCTTCTTGGCTCCGGCAGCCTGAGCATCGCCGCTGTCGGCCGCATCAACGGCTGCATCAACGGCTACATCAACGGCTGCAGCGGGCTCTGCCTTCTTGTGCTGCGTAGGCTTCTTTCCCTTGGTTCGCGACATGTTTCCGGCCGGAGGTGCGATAGAGTTATGGTGGTGCTCCGTGAGTGTTGAGCCTGGACAAGCCCTGAATGTCAGTCGATACGAGCACTGACCCTCCTCGACAGGGTCCACTCGCACCCCAGTCCGCACAGCACGCCCACTTGGCTGTTGGCCTCTTCTGCTGCCGCTGCGGGCTGGAGAGTGGATTTTTTTGAAAATTTTGGAAGAAAAGAACTGTGCAAGCTACAGTAGCCGCGCTGCACTCTTGCGTTCATGAGAGCCCGCTCCACATCGCTCCACCAAAAAGGCAGTGAGCCGACAGAGCCGGCTGCAACCGCACCTGTCATGGGCTGCTGCTGCTCGTCAGGGCCGGGCGGATGGACTGGCTGCTCAGCGGCAGTCTGAGAAATCAGTCCGATCTTCTCGGACGGAGGAGGACCTGAAAATTGACATCCGCACTGCCGCAGATGAGCGCGCATCATCCGCTCAGCAAGCAACGGCAATTCCACGGTCAATCCTTCGCCCTCTCCCCCTCCACCACGTTCTCTTCCCTTGATCACAGCCCAGTCTAGCCCTCCATCCGTCTTGCATCCGCATCGGTACAGAAGGCAGTCACGATGAAGACCTCGCAGATCGTTCTCACCTCGCTCTCCGTGCTCGGCGTCGCGGGCATCGGATACGCCGTCTACTTTGACCACCGCCGTCGCACCGACGCGACATTCCGCAAGAACCTGCGCAAGGAGAGCAAGCGCACCTCCAAGGCCGAAAAGAAGGCAGCCGCAAAGCGCACCCAGCAGGAGGACGGCTTCATCGAGGAGCTCTTACAGGAGGTGCGTGCTCCTGGCGCCTTCCCCACCGGCGTCGAGGAGCGCGAGCAGTACTTCCTCAAGTATGTCTCGCTCGGCGAGCAGCTCTTCGCCATGGGCACCGACAAGTACCTCGACGCCGCAGCTGCCTTCTTCAAGGCGCTCAAGGTGTACCCGCAGCCCGTGGAGCTCATCATGATCTACCAGAAGGCCGTGCCCAAGGAGGTCTTTGACACCATCATGCGCATCGTCAGCAAGGAGATCGCAACGGGCGGCGCTGCCGAGGGCATGTCGGCTGAGAACCTCGACGAGGTCGATGACGATGGCCCGTCGCAGCTTGACGCATCCAAGGACGAGGACGACGAGGACGACGACGAGGATGCCGACGCCAAGGTCGATGCCGCCGCGACGGAAGACAAGGAGGCTTCCGCTAGCGCTTCTTCGGCAGCTCCCGCGGCGGCATCCGCCCCTCGCCAGGGCACCGACAGCGGCACCACCTCGAGCCAGGAGTGGGACACCCTTTCAGCCACCAGCCTCAACGAGACCGGCGTCATGGTCACCCCGAACGCGCCCGCGTCCACTGCTTCCGAGAGCCCCGACGCAAAGGAGGCCGCACCGACGCCGTCGGCCGACGAGCTCAAGCCGCCCAGCATCGACACGTCCGCCTCCGTCACCCAGGCCAGCACCCAGCAGCCCACAACACCGTCCAAGCAGAACTTCACCTCGGGATGGAGCCCCGCCCCTGTCTTTGGTGCCTCCAGCCCGCGCGCCGAGAAGAAGGCGACCGTCGAGGCCGGCTCGGATGACGAAGCCCAGGACAAGTCCGAGTAGGCGCCTATCCGCGCGTTCGGGACGCTTTCGCCTCCGCCACAAAATCTCCTGCGTCTTTCAATCGGATGCACTCCTGTTCCTCTCATCTGCTGTTCCGTAGCCCTTGCCCTTCAGATGTATTGCAACCTGTATCACCTACCTTGCTCTTTGCATTATCACGCCCCGCTCATCTCCACATGCGCCGCACATGGCTGCCTTTGTTCTCTAGGACCGATTAATGAGTCACTCTGAGCCATTCTACCCTGCTTGCATTCGCCAAGACGCTGCATCAGAGGCTGTTTCGAGCGTTGACCCCTGTCCGTTGGAGGTTCGGCGAATTTGGCGAAAACACAAACCGTTTATAGATGCAATCGTGCTTTCTCGCCCGAAAACGCTCGCTCCGGTGGCCAAGTTGGATTAAGGCATGTGGCTTATGTTTCTCAGGCGTCGTCCCCGCGTCGCGCCCTCGAGTTCATGGGGTTTTATCGCAGAAAGCAATTTCTATTAAACCGCGAGATCGTGGGTTCGAGTCCCACTCGGAGCAACTATTTTTGAAAATACCTTTGCTTCCCGCGTGAGCGTGCTGGAAAGGAAAAGGAGAATTTGTTAGACTCTTGTCGTCAAATCTAAGCTGGCGAAGGTCAGAGAACAAACTCGAAGCTGGAGACAAATGGGGGAAAGTCGACCGAAAATGACTCTTTTTTTTTTTTGATTCCGAGAAGAAACCCGGCAGCAAATTGGTGCACCTAAATCGGCGACGCAAAACAAATCTCAGACTGGGAAGCAAGCCGATCGCACCCGATGTACGGCTCTCTTATTTGCTACGACCTCTCCTCTTCAACATACAGCTGAGCCTTGCTCGCATCGATTGAGCACCGATGTGCGCCGAGAGGGTAGGCCAAACAGCCACTCACAAGGTCTAGAAGGCAGCGAACGGTACACACTTGGGCGAGGCAGTGTGAAGGGAGATGTGGGCGCAATCCCCCACTCCAAGCTTCTCGGGGCGCACAATTACGTTGGTTGCTTGGGTCAAGAAGAAACGGAACGCTTTGCTGAGCTGAGTCGAGTCAATTCTCGCAAAATCCAGCCTCTTTCAAATTCTGTCGGCTCTGTCGGCTTGCTTTGATCACCAAAGAAATGCACCGAAGCTCTGCCTCCTCGCTGAGCAGGCGGTCTGATCCACGCCCCGATCAGGAGGAAGGCAGCCAGTGGCCTTAGCCCGCCCGCCACCGATTTCTTCCAGTTTCTCTGTGCGCCTCGCTCTGGCCTCCATGCGAGCCTCCCCCGGTGGCTGTCCGTCTGAGCCCGGCTCGTTTCGCTGTGCCTCGAAACCCGGCTCCAACTCCACCCGCATTTTTCTTCCTTCTTATTCGTCACGTCTCAGCCTACTCGTCCGCCCCAGTCAGCTCAGCACCCGCACTCAGCACTGCGATTTTTCCCTTTGCCGCTCAATACCCCGTCCAGTCTTCTCTTCCACCCTCTCTTCCATCACCGTTCCGTTTCATACCCCCCTCCGCATCTCATACACAGCCATGTTCTCTCGTGGTATCCGCTCCGCCGCCCCGGCGACAAGGCTGTTGAACCAGCCCCTGCGCTCCGCCGCCCCTGGTGTTGCCGTAAGTACTCCCTTGCGAACAGGCAAGCTTTGCGAAGTGCGCACCGCGTGCGTCGCATCGAGGACCACGCTTGCCACTTTGGCCCGGTCGACGAGGATTAAGTACTGACATGTTCACCCTTTCTGTAACCTTTGATGTTTTGCCCTGTCTCTGGCTATCACAGCGCCTGGCACCCGTCGGCGCCCGATTCAACTCTGGCAAGGTCTCTGGCCCTGTCATCGGTATCGACCTGGGAAGTGAGTATTTTGCACTTTCAGCAGGAGCTGCTGAATCGATGGGAAATCGCGATTCGCAAGCTTCGGCAGGGAGCACAAGCTGCTGGCTTCCGTTTGCAGCGAGAAGATCCGAAAACTGACGCTTTGCTCGCTCGTTACGCCACATCTTGTGTTAAACAGCCACCAACTCGTGTGTCTCCGTCATGGAGGGCCAGCAGGCCCGTGTCATCGAGAACTCGGAAGGTGGCCGCACTACCCCTTCCGTCGTCGCCTTCACCAAGGATGGCGAGCGTCTCGTTGGTCTCCCCGCCAAGCGCCAGGCTGTCGTCAACCCCGAGGCCACCCTTTTCGCCACCAAGCGTCTCATCGGCCGCAAGTTCCAGGACAAGGAGGTCCAGAAGGACCTTAACAACGTCCCCTTCAAGATTGTTCCTCACTCCAACGGCGATGCCTGGCTCGAGGCCCGTGGCGAGAAGTACTCGCCCTCGCAGATCGGTGCTTTCGTCGTCGGCAAGATGAAGGAAACCGCCTCCGGCTACCTCGGCAAGCCCGTCAAGCACGCCGTCATCACTGTCCCCGCCTACTTCAACGACTCGCAGCGTCAGGCCACCAAGGACGCCGGTGCCATCGCTGGCCTTGACGTTCTCCGTGTCATCAACGAGCCCACTGCCGCCGCGCTCGCCTACGGTCTCGACCGTGACGACTCGTCCGTGATCGCCGTCTTCGACCTGGGTGGAGGTACCTTCGATATCTCGATTCTCGAGATGCAGAAGGGCGTCTTCGAGGTCAAGTCGACCAACGGTGACACCCACCTTGGTGGTGAGGACTTCGACATTGTCCTTGTCGAGCACCTCGTCAGCGAGTTCAAGAAGGAGTCTGGTCTCGACCTCTCCAAGGACCGCATGGCCATCCAGCGTATCCGTGAGGCTGCCGAGAAGGCCAAGATCGAGCTCTCCAGCGCCCAGTCGACCGACATCAGCCTTCCCTACATCACCGCCGACGCCTCGGGCCCCAAGCACATCAACTCCAAGATGTCCCGTTCGCAGCTCGAGGGCCTCGTCGGCAAGCTCGTCGACCGCACTGTCGAGCCATGCAAGAAGGCGCTCTCGGACGCCGGCTGCAAGCCCTCGGACATCCAGGAGGTCATCATGGTCGGTGGTATGAGCCGTATGCCCAAGGTCCTCGAGACCGTCAAGAACATCTTCAAGCGTGACCCCAGCAAGGGTGTCAACCCCGACGAGGCTGTTGCCATCGGCGCTTCCATCCAGGGTGGTGTGCTCTCCGGTCAGGTCACCGACGTTCTGCTGCTCGACGTTACCCCGCTTTCGCTCGGTATCCAGACGCTCGGCGGTGTCTTCACGCGTCTGATCAACCGCAACACCACCATCCCCACCAAGAAGTCGCAGGTCTTCTCGACCGCCGCCGATGGCCAGACCGCCGTCGACATCCAGGTCTACCAGGGCGAGCGTGAGCTCGTTCGCGACAACAAGCTGCTCGGCAACTTCCAGCTCACCGGCATCCCCCCCGCGCCCAAGGGTGTTCCCCAGGTCGAGGTCACCTTTGACATCGACGCCGACGGTATCATGCACGTCTCGGCGCTCGACAAGGCCACCAACAAGGACCAGTCCATGACCATCTCGGCCGGTTCGGGTTTGAGCGACAACGAGATCGAGAAGATGGTTGCCGACGCCGAGCAGTACGCCGAGGCCGACAAGGCGCGCAAGGCTGTCATCGAGGAGGCCAACCGCGCCCACTCGGTCTGCTCCGAGACCACCAAGGCCATGCAGGAGTTCAGCGAGCAGCTCCCCGCCGAGGAGAAGGAGAAGCTCAACGTGCTCATCAAGGAGACCGAGGAGCTCGCCTCCAAGGGTCTCAACGGCGATGCCGACATCGAGGCCCAGACCATCCGCGAGAAGATCGACGCCACCCAGCAGGCCTCGCTCCAGCTCTTCAAGCTCGTCTACGAGAAGAAGGGCCAGTCGTCCGGCGGTGCTTCCGAGAACGCCGAGTCCAAGCCCGAGGGCGAGGGCGAGAAGAAGCAGTAAACGGTTCTCCCTCCCCTGCCTATTCGACCCTCTCGCTCTCCCCGACTCGCCTTGCGCAGCGATCTTGTAACAACAGCTCCCCCTTTCCTTGTTTCGTCCACCTCGATCCATCAATTTGAGGCTGGACAGGCATCCCAAAACTCTCGTGCGCTGTGCACCGCGGGTCGTGCGAGCGGTCTTGACCATCTCGCTCTCTGCCACGTCGTCTCTCTTGCATTTTACCAACCCTTGTTTTACACCACCGCTTATCCCCACCCAACCCCATTCTGTCAGAATCTCAAGATGTCTCGTGTATTCTTTTGCACAGTGCCCGTCCGTGTGTGTGTTCTGTGTGTAGAGAGAGAAGCAGACCGGAAGAATTGCAAAATTGGCGTGGAGCAAGACAGAGGGAGGGAGATACGGAAGGTATGATGTACAGGACAAGCAGGAGACGGGAAAGCTTGCGATGGGAGCACACGAATCGAGACGTCGGGCGAGGATTGAGACAGGCGGTTGAAGACGATGCGAGAGTGAGTGGGGAGAATGGCGAAGCGCCCAAAGCAGGGACACAGCAGAGCGAGGCCTGGAGGCCAGTCATGTCAGCGAAGCGTGTAAGCTTGTCGGATGCCTGGCCCGCAAAAGCCGGGCTGAGCTTCGAGCCCTAAGGTCATGTAGTTTCTTGCGAAGCTGTCAGGGCTAAGATGACGCAGCTTGGGCTGCTGGCGCATCCTCGTCCTCTTCCGGGATCGGCTCTGGGTTCTCGCCATCGTCGAGCCAGCTTGCCTCGACGGTCGCCTTGACACGACGCACGTACTCCTTCATGTTTTCGCGATACAAACTTGCGGCCTCTGCGTTTGCGGGCGAGTTGGGGTTGGGATCGTGCAGCAGACTCTGGATACTCGTGAGGATCGCCGCGACATCGTAGGTGGGCGACCATCGGTTCTGAAGGATGTCGAGACACAGCTCTCCGTTGGCATATACGTTTGGATGGAACATCTTGGAGAGGAACTTGACCGTTGGCGGCTTGTTTGGATACGACTCGTCAAACGTCATGACGAGCTTGAATGTTCCATCTTCAAAGGGAGTATCGGCGGGGCCAAAGATGACGGCGTTCCAGATCATGAGGTTGTCGGCGCATGGGGCACCCGAGATGCCTCCAGGCGGGTCCGTAGACAGACGCTTGAAGTCGCGAATCAGTCGCTTCTTGGATGGTGTAGACTGTCATCGTGCGAACCGGAAAAGCAGGTTGCAGTTAGCGTCACCACAGGCGCTCGTGTGTGGTCACAGCAACTTTGTGCTGCGTTTGGAAGCACTTACCATGATAGAATGTGTTCGATGCAGTCAGAGCTTGCTGCAAGAGAATGTGGCCGTTGACCAGACGGGTGATGGGCTCTGCTCTTCGGCTTTTGGTGTGCTTCGTCTGCGATTTGGCTGCAGGATCTACTTGCGAAACGAGAGCGGACGAACTTGCGTACGCTGTGCTGATGCTGGAAACGATTTTGTTTGCGGTCGGTGGTGTGCTCGAGTGGTTTGCAAGTGGCAACGGCGAGCGGCACGGACGATGATGGTGAGATGCAGCCGGGTTGGGATGAAGTGACGGGCAAGCAAGGGTGTTGGTTTGCATTTCACACGGCAAGCCGGGCGAACGGAACGAGCGGAGTCGTTAGCGCGTCCACTGAGCAGCGGCAGCTCGGCTGAGCAACACCTCAGAGCCTCAGCCCACAGAGAGCACAGACTCAGCCAGCCCGGCTCGCAAGTCGCGCTCTGCTGTGCCGTAATTCTAGCGGCAGCGCCGTAACGTAACCGTGCCTTTTCCCACTTGTTGAGGCGAACGCCCCTGATCTTTTCGTACGAAATAAATCCCGCTCAACACCCGCTATCACCACCATCTTCACATTCACTCACACTGGCCCTCAGAACACACTCGCGTGGTGAGCAATGCGCTATGAGTCGTCGAGGGGAAGGACATGAGCGAGGCAGCCTGGACTCAAAGTTCGGGCAGCATAAAGCAAGTTGCGATCTATCCATTGACATAGTCACGCGCTTCTACAGAAGCCGCGATGGTGCAGGTTGCGGACTGAAACTACAAATAGATGCCAAAGGTCTTGAGGTTCTCGCAGCTCTCGTAGACCTCTGCCATGATCCTTTTGGCGGCCTCTTCGTCGCCTCCGATTCCCAAGAAGCCTCTTGTAGCGCCGAGTCGTCGTTCTTGGTATTCTCTTTGGCGCTCGCAGCTCGAGTACATGGCTTGCTTGTACGCGTTCTCGACGCGGTTCTCGAATCCGGCGATGTCCTTCTGGCTGCGCTCGCCCGTGACGAAGGGATGATTATTGAACTGGTTGTCGTTGACGTAGTAGGGGATGTGATGCTTCGGAGTCATTCGCTGCGTCTTGTACGTAGTCGAGGGCGTCCATGCAAAGTTGGGATCCGGCGTCGAGAACAGTGACGGCGCATACGCAAGCAGACTGAACAGGCCGAGCACCAGCAGCGGCAAGAGTTGCAGCAGGATGCTAGCGTTCTGTGGCTCGGCCTGCGCCCGGCGCGCTCCCGGCCGTTGCTGGCGAAACTGATGCGTGCGCATGCCTGGTCCGCCAAAGGTGAACGTCGTCCCTCCGAACTGGCCGCCTCCCATGCCACCACCACCGAAGAACATGTTGAAGAGGTCGTTGGGATCGATCTCGTCTGCATACATGCCTCCGCCGCGGAACGGCGTGCCTCTCATACCTCCAAAGGGGTTCGCGTGTCCTGCTGCTGCCGCGCCCGCCGCCGATCTCGCATTGTCCGGGTCGCCTCCATATCGATCGTACGCCGCACGCTTGTCTGCATCGGTAAGGATGGTGAACGCTTTCGAGACCGCCTTGAAGGCTTCGTCGGCTCCCGGTGCACCGTTCTTATCCGGATGCAGCTGAAGCGCAAGCTTCTTGTAGGCCTTCTTGATACCGTTCTCGTCGACCGTCTTTTCCACACCGAGCACCTTGTAGAAGTCGCCGCCGGCCTTCTTGATGCGCGTGACGACCTCGAGCTGCGCCTGAGTATATGCTCGCTTCGGTGCTGCATGTGGTGTGTCGGCGGCAGAGCGTCCGTTGCTCTGCGCCGAGGCTCGGGATCGCAGACCCTCTGCCGAAGTGGAGGCGCCTGCTGCTGTGGAGGAGGAAGAAGCTGATGCAGAAGCCGCCGCAGATGCTCCACCTCCTGACGCACCGCTCTTCTCGAGCCTGACCAAGAGTGCCTCTGCGGCTGGCGTCTTGTAGATGGCGATGCTCTTCTTGGTCCATTTGATTGCAGCCGCGGTGTCGCCGCCGGCGTCATGCTTGAAGGCAAGGCGCAGGGCCTTTTGTGCGTCCTCGGCCTCCATCGTCGGGGCTCGAGCTGTCAAATACAATTGCCGGATTGATCCCCTCGAAACACAGACAAGAACTCTCGTGACGACACTGCTGGTGCAAAGTGGAGCAAGGCAAGGGCCAAGTCGGTTGACGCAGTGGCTTCTTCCGGCGAGCGCTCCTGTAATGCGGCTGTGCTCGAGATGCGTAGACGGCCAAATGACCACAGCAGATCCAAGATTTTCCGGTTCGGCCGCCGCCTGTTCGTGATGATGGAGTCGAGTACGTCTCAAGGGTGGGGAGGTGGGTGTCCGAACGACAGTCGCACCCTTGCCGGTTGCGATGCGAAGCTCAGCCTGAACGCCAACTCTTCTTCCCTTGCACGGACTCTCAGAGGCAGGCTTAGAGGCGGCTCTCCCCTACCGCTTCTTGGCCTGCGTACGTGTCCTTTGGCTTTTTCTCAAAAATTGTCAGAAGGAATGGCGTAACAGATTCAAGCTTTAGCCGCCTTCAGAATTCCACCCACGCTAGGCTTCTCGGTTGCAGACGGGTCGCGTAAGTCGAGCGGCGCTTGACAGGGCGTGTGTTTCACTCTCGACCGCCGTTGCAGTTCGACAACTACTTCTGAGCGCGCAACCAGTGCATTCCTTCGAATGCGCGCGCAGGCCGGTGCTGCCTCCACCATTTCAGGTTCGAAATTTCGCGTCGAACAGCCTCATGCCGACCAGCATCCAGCTTTTCATCACCACCATTCCATCACATCGCATCAGCAACTAGGCATGCTTGCCTGCTGAACCTTATTCATCATTCCTCCCAAAGACGCTCCGTGGCCTACAGCGTCTGTAGAAAGCGCTTCCATGTTGCGAACCGTCGTCGGCTAAATCCTAGCCTTTCCCGGCCGCTCCATCAACGCATCTTCATTTCCCAAGCGAAGCGCTTCGAGTCCTGACATCCAAACCCGTTCGCAAAAGGCCATCACATAATCACCATGTCGTTCAACTTCAAATGGCCCACCTTCTCCGAGGAGTTCCACGCGAGCGCTGCCCAGATGCTCAACAGCGCGCTAAATCGTGGGCCAAAACCGAAAGTGATTGCGGATGACATCCTTGTCGAGGAGCTCGGCATGGGAACCATCCCACCAGAGCTCGAAATCCTCGAGATTGGAGACCTCGGCACCGATCGCTTTCGCGGCATCTTTCGACTCACATATGCAGGCGATGCTCACCTAGTCTTAAAGACAAAGGTGCAGGCAAACCCGCTCTCCAAACCCAATCGCCCGGATATCGGCCTCTTTCCATCCTCGAATGCTTCTAGGGGTATTCTCTTTGCAGCCGCGCCGCTGGTCGTGCCGATGCATTTGAGACTATCTTCGGTCAAGCTGCGCGCCATCGTCGTGCTGGTCGTCTCCAAGGCAAAAGGCATCACGCTCGTCTTCAAGAACGATCCGCTCGAAAGCGTGGAAGTAAGCTCCACCTTTGACAGCGTCGCCGTCATCCAGAAGTACCTGCAGCAGGAGATCGAGGGACAACTCCGCGAAATGTTCCGAGAGGATCTGCCTGGTATCATCCACAGACTCAGCCAAAAGTGGCTGAGCGGCGAAGTCAAGTCCGAAAAGGACAAGACCAAGCAGAGCACCGACACAGAAGGCTCGATCCCTCGCGCCAATGCGTCAAGGCCGAAGGAGTCCGCGCTGCCTCGCTCCGCCAGCGAGCCACTCGCTGTTCTCGAGACGGCCTCGGCCCCAGGCGGATCGATGAAGCGAAGCCCTTCAAAGAGCAAAAGAGCGCCTCAATCCAGATCCGGTGAAAGCACGACCGGCCTTGCAGCATCTCCCGGACGCTCGCCTCCAAAACCGCGCAGCAACGTGCGTCGCTCCCGCCATGTGGCCAAAGCTGCATCAACTTCAGCAGCCATCTTGCACAACGAACTGCCAACCACGCACACCTCGCCTTTCGATGCTGCTTTCCCCGACATTGAGAACTACGATCCCACTTATGGACTGCGTCCGGACGATCTGCCCACACACAGCGGCTTCTCCGGCCTAGGTCGTCTGGCCCAGCGCAATCTCGGAGGCCTGAAGGATCTCACCGCCTCGCCGACATTCGCAAGTCCAGACATGCCCATCCAACCCGGTAACGACGTTGACCTGGACGAAGCCGCCTTCGAAGACTTTGACCGGGCGTCGGTCGAAGCTGACTCGGACGTGGACGAGCAGCAGGATGCTCTCAGCGATTCTCAGACCGACGATGTCGATACTGACGCCGACCCGGGTGTGGCTTCGGATGACTTCGGCGATGACGTCTCGGATTTGGACGAAAATGATCAGAGCGGCTTTATCGACACTTCCATCGACTACACTCGCTTTGGCTATCCTCCAGCTTCGGCTGCCTTTTCCGACACGCAGGAGCTCAACCGCGCATCCTCGATCATCTTTGACGACGAGCCCCAGTCGCGTTCGCGGCGCGGAAAGCCTTCGTCTTCTTCCGGTCGCTCAGGCGCGCGCGCTCGACGACCGTCGTCGAGCCGTTCCGAGAGGTCGACCGTGTCTGCCGCTCAGAGGAGGAAGCCGCAGCCTGCCGTCGTCTACGAGACCATCCCGGCCGTCGGCGGCGGTACCGTCACCCGACCCCGTGTCTACCATATCGCAAGCAAAGTGCAGCCGCCCGAGGTCGACTGGGACGACGAGGATACAGCTCGACCATCCCAGTACGGCGGCACGCCTTCCACCAGGACAGGCGCCACACGCTTCGGTTCCGACTTTGGCAGCGCCACCATCGGTGCACACAGCTCGCGGACCAACACGATCCGAGGCGCACACGACTCTCCTCACCTCGGTGCGGCTTTCGTGTCGCGCGACAGCAGTGAGGAGAGCCTTCTGGACCTTCCGCCCGAGTCGTTCCACAGCAGCGATGCCTCGTTTCAGCAACCCTTCGCTGCCTCCGACGCGGCCCATTCTTCCGCTTCCGACTCGGCCTCGAGGACTGGCCGCGGACTGTCGGCGTTTGGCTCCACCAGTCGGCAGTCGTCATCGCGCGATCTGTCGGATGTTCAGTGGGACCACAGTGCGCCCAGCACTGCACCGACTTCGTCGCAGTCCCAGACTTGGGATGTGCATACCAAGAGCGATGCCAGAAACAAGGCTGTTCGCACCAAGGTGCGATCGGAATCGCCTTCGGATTCGGGTGTTCAGTTCCGAAAGAACAAGAGCACCAGCCACAACCGGTCCAAGACGATGGGCAACGGTGACCAAGCTGGTATCATGGCACAGCGCGCCGGTGAAGGGCCTGGCATGGCGGCTACCCCTGCGCGCGCACGAGCGGCGGCGGCCTCTCGACCCGGCTTCATCACATACGCAACGTCACCGCCGGGCGACTCGCTCAGCTTGCAACAGAGTCCTCCGTCCCATCGTGCCATGGATCGAGACGCGGCTCTCTCCACATCTCCCTCGGGCGCACAAGACATGCTGTCCACCTCGCCTTTCCGGAGCTCGAGCCTGCATCATGGAAGTCCGCGCGGTCCTTCGTATGTTGGCGGCCACTTTGCGAGCGCGAGCAACAGTCCGCAGACGGGGCAGTCGAGAGCTGCACAGGGCTCCGCAGCTGCGCCTACGCGACTGTCGATCGACGCATCGGCGCACTTTCTCGACCTGGTCAAGTCAAATCACACGCTCAGTCCGTTCACGCGCAACATGGAGCACTTTACAGTGCGCAGCGCCCCAGTCACACCGGGATGGCAGACCACTTCCGGCAACGCGAGCGTGGTCGGCAGCAGTGCTGCAAGCGGCACAGGCACGACCAGCGGAAGTTCCCAAACAGGCGCGCTGGGCAAACAGGGCAAAGGCAGTGCCAATGCCAAGGTTCAATCGGCTGCTGAGCAGAGGCAGCAACGCGATTCAAGTATACCCCCTGCCTCTGCAAACACACCCGCGAGACGGCGCCGCACTTTCCAGCTAGGGTCCTCGAGCTCGCCGGACGAGCAACAGTCTACGCCCAAGGCGGATCGTCGCCAAGCTGATGTGCGCACCGACGGCGGTTTCGCGTCGAGCGAGCATGGCTTCGCCCCCTTCGCCGGCTCGGGCCCAAAGCCCTTCCAGGCTCCGGGATCCTCGGCGTCTTCGAATGCCGAGTCGAGCAAGGGAAAGCGATCGGCGATCAAGGATGCCCGTCGACGCAGCCGTCCCGATTCGATGGGCCCACCGTCAGAAGCGGCGCGCATGAGCGCCCTACGTTGGGAGGCGATTCGAGAGTAGGGCCCCAACACATACAAGTTCGATACCCACAAAGACGAGGCTCTTGCGTCTCGATCTACCGCCACTCACGATATTACGACCATACAGGCAATGCATCAAGTTCATGGCATAAGAACGAGCGAGACCGCGTCGAGTGATGAGCGACTGCGAAAGGCTTGGCACCGAATCCGACGGCGAGATAAGCGTGCCATAGTCGCAACCGAGGTGCTGTCAGGAATGCGGCGCGCTTAGCATGAGTTCCACGTGCTGACATCCGGGGAGAAGCAACGTACGCGTACGCTCGGAAAGGTCGGGAGGCGTGCCCCGCTACGTGGACTTGGCGGCCTTCGGTTGTTAGCACACCATTCTGACATGGGAGGATGCAAAATGGCAGCTGGGCGTCTTGGCCTTCGCTTGCAATTGGCGAGATACGGTCTGGCACGTAGATTTGGCTTGATACACAGCTGCGTGGACGCAGAGGAGCGGCTGTCACGGCGAGGACCGAGCCAGCGGAGCTCTCCGTGGTCCCGAAGGCGGAATCGAGACGGGCCGAGCCGTCGTCGATGGACGTCGCGGCGTCGTGAGCACGCTGCGTTTGCGCATATTTTGCAAGCCATCGCAAGAGTATAGCGACCCCGGACTAGCCCTACATGCCTGTCCGCTCGCTAAGCCCCCGCTTGGATCGTACAGCGTGCGTTTCGGTTGTTCTCGACGGGTCTTGGCATCGAGGACGGCGACATCCTCGCCTTGATGCATCTAATCTAACAAGGTCATCCGCGGAAAAGTTCACTCTCGCCTGCATTTACAGTGCGGAAGGTTCAGGCGGGGCAGTTCAACATCGGGACTTCCGCAGCTTGTGCCCACTTGACGCTGCAGCGTGTCAACCCGATCTCTTCCATGCTGCATTAGATCACGAGAGCGAGCCTGGAAGCGGGTCAAATTTGCGGGAGAGTGCGGAGTAGCGTCGGTCAAGCTCCATCTAAAGTTTGCTCGTCTTCGGCGGGGACCCGCACTTCCACTATCGCGCCAACCAACGCTGACCTGGACGATCTGAGCTTCAAAATCTTCTTTGCCCCCCCACCAGGACCAGAAGGAAAATCCTTTTTCGGCGCTCTTCCAGCTGATCTCCGTTTGATATCGCGCGGGCCAAATTTGCTCAAACGATCAGCCGACCAGGGCAAGACGGATCGAGGCGTGGCTGGGCGTATTGGGCCCCACAAACGATGCTTGCATGACCATGGCAACGCTTCTCGGCAAGGGTTGAGGGTGAAATGGAGACGCCAAGAGCAAGCCCATCCGATTCGATCTGATCACGGCTTGCTTGGTTTGTCGGGGCTGCCGGCCAGCGAGCCGCGGAATGTCTGTACCAAAGTGAGGCCGTGATTCGGAAAATGCCTCGCCCCTCCCACATGTGCTTGAACGGCTGCACTGGCCCTTGGCTTGGCACAGATTTTACGACTGGCCGCGGCGACGAGCAGCTCCCGCCGTCACACGACCGAAGCCGCTCCGACCGTAGTATCCCACATCCGGAGCCTCTGCCAAGCCAGATGAGAGCAGTCGCATCATATCACTCATCCTATTCAAAGACCCCACATCGCACCCAGAAGAGCCTTTTCCCCGCCATGAATCGAATCTTACGTCCTTCGAGCTCGGAACTGTGGGGACTGAACGTTGAGAGTTTGAGCAGAGTCGCCGAGATGCTCGTTTCCGCGCTCTGAGTGCTGGCTGAGTCTTCGCCTCTAAAACGGAAGACGCCACCAGCGGAACGAGGGCGTGCGGCAACACCAAATCGATTGCAGTTGGCGCCGCGCCCACACGTCACCAAGACTGTGACCCGAGCCCGCGAAGAAATGCCAATTCCGAGCTCATCTCGCTCACGTTGCGATTCTCATGTGTTCTGGCGAGATCCCCTCGGACGATCCGCGCATCCCTTTCGGCTTTGTTCGCAACACGCTCGCCACGGACCGGGTTGTTTTACCGGATTGGATGTGCTTCCGATTGGCAAGAGCAGCCATGTAATGCGTGCTTGTTCCCGGAGCCTTGCTACCGACGGCTAAGCATTCGGGCCTCAGGCATCTGTCAAGGGCAAGGGGCGAGGTTGAGCCTTCGACGGACAACGCAAGGTTTGGGCGGCCTACCAGCCGAGCAGCCACGCTGTGGTGGTAGGCGCGCGGATTGCTGCATTTTCGGCATCTGGAGCTGTCGCTTTCGGCAGACGTGCAGCTCAGTTCCAAAGGAGCTGCGGCCTTGAAGCCCCATGACGCCCTCATTTCATCCCACCAACGCTCAAGCCGGGGGCCAAGGTCAAAGACAAGTGGATGGCAGCAACTCTGCCCATTTTTTTCTGCCTCGGCTGCCCACGCGAGGCGAAATCAGGATCTTCCCGGTCACTGACGGAGCCGCGTTGACCACGAGACTGGGCGGGAAAAAAATCTCCGATGGACCGGGCCCTGAGGTGCGTTGAGTGTGGCCGAAATTCGAATCAACCAGATCGGGACATGCCAAAATGGCCGTCTGCTGCCGAAATTCAATTTTGTCCAAATTGAGCCGGGTGCCAGACCGGCGAGGCAAAAAAAAGTGGGGCCAAGGGACTTCTTGCAACCCTGGACCCACCCACATGTGGCAGCTGCAGGAGACCGAAAATTCACCAATCACGCAAGCCCAGAGCTCCTCTTCCGTCGCCGTCGTCAGTCTGCTGCGTGTGTGTGCGGCCAGATCGACGCAAGGCCAGGGCGAGACATTTTCAGGTCGACCGTCTAGATTGACCGGCGATGGAAATGCACTGTTTGCCCCTCACCGAAATGAGGCCGCTGTGCCCGCCGCCGCTGTCGCTAACGTCACTCATATCGAGACTTCCAGCTCTAGAAGAGACGAAGAGATTCGCAAGGCTGTGCGCATAACATCTGTGAGTTTCATTCTACAATGCTTCTGCGAGGGAACTTGCGGCATGTCATGTTCAGCAAAGTCAAGGTGGGGGTGCCAAGGAGCTCTGTTGGCGTGAGGCACGCGTCCTGAAAGGAAAAAAAGGTCCTGAGCGGGCGGCCAAGCATTCCTAGCGTGCTCTTGGCAGGGTTCGCGGGCCTCTAAGCTCGACGTCGCAGATCTGCGACACGTTGTTCTCCAAGCGAGCCAAAAAATTTTCGACTGTGGGCAGCCCCTGAGCTAAAATTGCTTGCGAGCTGCGTCGGGTTAAGCTGCTGGCGTCTGCGTCGGACTATGCTTCAGACCCTAGGAGTTGCAAGCGATGTCGAGCGCCGGCCAGGGGCCTGAACGCGGACGTCGCATGCCCGCTGTTGACCCTGATCGAGGCTCAGCGGTTCCTAAGCCAAATTCAAAGCATTTCGTCCGAAATTTACAGCAGCAGCAGCTGGTGGGCGTCTGCTGCCAGAGAAGGATTGAGCTGCATCCTTGCTTGGCTGCACACCAGGGCCAACGCCGAGGCATCAACTCCACACAGCGTCGGCCATGTACAAGACCCAAGCAGCTACCGCACCTGGCAGCATGGACAGCGTTCGATGATGGACGCTGCACGCTTCGGTCGGCATGGCGGAGATACCGCAGCAGCACCGCGGTCGATCACTGCAGCGAGCAGCATGGGCGAGTCTAAGCCAAGCAGCCTGATTGGCCAACCGGCGCAGATCCCCCATTTGGAGAGGGCAGTCGGAAAACGAAATACAGTAGACGGTCTCGCCATTTCTTCTCGAGGTCCCTAATGCGGTTGATTTGACAGGATGCGGGCTCCCTTCTGAGCGTCGCCTCAAGGAGCGAGGCCAAGCCATTCCGTTCGCAAGTCTTGGCTGCCCGTCGCCTGGCTCAGGTATGAACAAAAGACCTTCTTCTGCACGCACCTGCGAATGACACAATTGCGCCCTCGCGCCCACGACGCACCCCTGCTCATTGGCGCTCGCAAGACCAACTCAAGCCTTGTCAGACATCCGGCGTTAAACTTTCTGAAAGACGTAGCTTTGCCGTTCTCCACGGACGGCCATCCGAGTGCGACTAATGCCGAATGACCAATTGTCAAAGCGATTCCAGGGCGGCACGGACTACGGACCGAAGGTCAGAGAGAGCGCCAAAAAAGGTCCATGTGGCGGGTCGAGGGCGAAAACTTTTCTCTTTGCGTCGGCTCAAGGCACGCAGACGTAGAGGTGCCGGGACGTGGGGGCTGCCAAGCAGTCAAAGTGCGAAAGATTTCAAACTCGCTCGTTGCTTGACAGGTGCGTGTCGATCGATCCTGCAAAAGCCCGACAGGCACTGGAGCTGTCGAGACGGAGAGACCCTCGCGTGTTGGACTTCCGTTTTCGAGGATTCGGACCTTTTTGATTTTGATTTTTTTTTTTCATCTTCTGTAGTTGTCTGCGTGTTGGGGCGAGCTGCAGCCTTGCATTGGAGCTGCCGCTCGCAGTGGCCCAGGCAAAGTGTGGAAATCTGCACGTTTGATCCGGTTCCCCTCTTTGCGCCCCAGCAGGCGGGCTTGCGGGCTTGATCTTTTGTGCATGAGTGCATGCACGCTGGGTGCTGCTGCTCGCCACTCGCAAGTTTGACACCCGTCGGTCGCCCTATCCCCCCCACTGCTCTGTCTGAGCTCGGGCGTCGTGCTCTTCGTTGCCGTCGCACTGGCCTTTGCCGTTGATTTGGAGGGGAAGCAGCTCAAATGCCTGCCGATTGGCCAAGATTCTGGGAGATATGGAGCCAGGTCGGTCAGCGGGCTTGACTGTCCGCCCGGCACCTCCGCCTCCGTCGCTGTTTTCCTGCGTGTGGGCTGGTTATCTTTCGCCTTTTTTCGGTTGTGCCGACCAGAAACGGCTCCGTTCTTCGTGGTGCCGCAGATCGTTGGCTCGTCCCCCACCCCTGTGCCCTCGCCTGCTCGCTCTACCTGCCGGGCCGTTGCCATGCAAACACAAGAACTTCTGCATGAGCTTGCGCCAGAAGAGAGGCCTTTTCGCTGCACGAGTGTGTTGTGACCGCGGTGTGAAGTTGGCCGCCGTCCATACCCGCGTCTGTGTGGCCCTTCCCTTTCGGCGGTCCCCCCCGAAGAGAGAGTGCCCGCAAAGAGTATATAGTAGAAGCATCCTGCTCTCTGATCATTCGCGCTCACCTTCTCACCTTTACCTCCATCCTTCCATCAACCCTCCCCCTCCGTCCGTTCGTCCTCTCGACCTACGCACGGAAAAGAGATTAGGCACAAGCGCCGTCTCCCGACCTTCACACTTTGCTTTTCGTCTCTCGCGAGTGCGAAAGCAGTCTTCCCCTTCTTCCGCTCGTCTCTTCTTCTGGATCGAGCAACTGGGTTTGCCTCTGATCCTAAGTCTGAGCGAATTCGACCGAGTAGTCACTCACAGGGTAAGTTGATTCGAATTTCCTCTCCCGCCCATGCTGCTGTCTGGCCTCCCCCCGCTTGGTGCCCCGGGCGACCCGTCTCAATTCGAGAGTGGGGCGCATAGAGGCTGCCGGCGCGCAGAGGCGGGCGTAGGCAACAGGGGCTTCATAACTAGTGACGAGCGGCTTCGGATTCGGAGCCCTCCCACAATTATGAGATCTTGGCAGCACCCCTCTGCATTAAACCCACATCTACAAGCGCAATCCGCTGACGCTTGTTCATCCTCCCTCTCTTGTGCCTATAAATCGCTCTTTCGTCTATCTCCAGAATATCTCCTTCCCCATATCAATCCGCCAACATGTCGGAAGTTCAGCAGGAAAAGAAGGTGACCAAGCACCGAGACATCGATGAGGAGCACGGCGAGAGCGGCCCCAAGCATGCTCTCGTTGACATGAGCACCATCGAGCTCAAGGCTGAGGACCTCTACGACAAGAGCAAGGTCGACATCGAGGCCATCGAGCTCGAGGATGTCTGGACCCTCCTCCAGTGCAACGAGGGTGGTCTCACCGAGGAGGAGTGCACTCGCCGCCGCGGCATCTTCGGTCCCAACAAGATTGAGACCGAGGAGCCCAACCCCATCCTCCAGTTCCTCTCCTTCATGTGGAACCCCCTCTCCTGGGTCATGGAGGGTGCCGCCATTGTCGCCATCGCCCTCTCCAACGGTGAGGGCAAGGCCCCTGACTGGCCAGACTTCGTCGGTATCGTCCTCCTCCTGCTCATCAACTCCACCATCGGTTACATCGAGGAGCGCAACGCCGGTAACGCCGTCAAGGCGCTCATGGACTCGCTCGCCCCCAAGGCCCGCTGCAAGCGTGACGGCAAGTGGATCGAGATCGAGTCTTCGGACCTTGTGCCCGGTGATGTCGTCGCCTTCAAGATCGGTGACATCGTCCCCGGTGACTGCCGTCTCTTCGACGCCATCAACGTTTCTTGCGACCAGGCTTCGCTCACCGGTGAATCGCTCCCCGTCAGCAAGAAGGTCGGCGACCAGTGCTTCTCCGGTTCCATCTGCAAGCAGGGTGAGGCCGAGGGTGTTGTCATCTCCACCGGTCCCAACACCTTCTTCGGTCGTGCCGCTACTCTCATTGGCTCCGACGACGACACCACTGGTCACCTGCAGCAGGTTCTTTCCCGCATCGGTCTGTTCTGCATGGTCACCATTGGTCTGTTCATCGTCCTCGAGATCCTCATCCTCTACGCCGGCTTCCGCTACAGGTACCGCCGTGGTATCGACAACATCCTGGTGCTCTTGATCGGTGGTATCCCCATCGCCATGCCCTGTGTTCTGTCCGTTACCCTCGCCGTCGGTGCCCAGCAGCTCGCCAAGCACAAGGCCATCGTCACCCGTATTACCGCCATCGAGGAGCTTGCTGGTGTCGACATCCTCTGCTCCGACAAGACCGGTACCCTCACCACCAACAAGCTCACCATCGACACCGAGCTCGTCAAGCTTTACTCGGACTGGGCCGGTGTCGAGGACGTCATCCGCTTCGCCGCCTACGCTTCGCGTACCGAGAACCAGGACGCCATCGACGCCACCATCGTCGGCACCCTCAAGGACCCTGCTGAGGCTCGCAACGGCATCAAGCTGCTCGACTTCAAGCCCTTCAACCCCGTCGACAAGCGCACGGAGATCACCTACCTCGAGGAGGCTACCGGCAAGATGAAGCGTGTTACCAAGGGTATGACTTCGATCATCATCGACCTCTGCAAGCGCAACAAGACCGAGGACCAGGAGAACCGCCTCGAGGCCGATGTCGAGGAGTTCGCCAACCGTGGTCTGCGTGGTCTCGCTGTCGCTTTCGAGGAGGTTCCCTCTGGCGAGGTCGAGGCTGAGGGCAACGGTTTCGAGCTGCTCGGTCTGCTTGCCATCTTCGACCCTCCCCGCCACGACACTAAGGAGACCCTCGACAACGCCCAGGCCCTCGGTGTGCGCGTCAAGATGGTCACTGGTGACCAGCTCGCTATCGCCAAGGAGACCGGTCGCCGTCTTGGTCTTGGTGACCGCATGTTCAACTCCAAGGTTCTCGTTGATGGTGTCCTCCCCGCTGGCAGCCCTTACAAGTCGCTCGACGAGATGATCCTCGACGTCGATGGTTTCGCCGGTGTCTTCCCCGAGCACAAGTACGAGATCGTCAAGCGTCTTCAGGGTCTTGGTCACCTTACTGCCATGACTGGTGACGGTGCCAACGATGCTCCTGCCCTTGCCCGTGCCAACGTCGGTGTTGCCGTCGAGGGTGCTACCGATGCTGCCCGTGGTGCTGCCGACATTGTGCTCACCGAGCCCGGTCTCTCGACCATCGTCGAGGCCATCCGCCAGTCGCGTATTATCTTCGGCCGTATGAAGAACTACGCCGCTTACGCTGCTGCCATCACCATCCGTGTCGTCGTCGGTTTCGCTCTGCTCGCCTTCATTTGGAAGTCGGACTTCCCTCCCTTCATGGTTCTTATCATCGCCTTCCTCAACGACGGTTCCATCATGACCCTGTCGCTCGACACTGTCAAGCCCGCCCTCGAGCCCCAGCACTGGGACCTGACCGAGCTCTTCTTCTGCGGCTCGCTCTACGGTCTGTACCAGGTTGCTTCGACTCTGTCGCTCTTCGCCGTCATCTACGAGACCACCTTCTTCGAGGACAAGTTCGGCGTCACGCCCCTGCACGGCAACCCCAACGACCCTCGTCTGCACATGATCATGTACCTCCAGGTCGCCATCCTCGCCCAGGCCCTCATCTTCGTCACCCGTTCGCACGGCTTCTCGTGGATGGAGCGCCCCTCGTTCGCTCTCATGGGCGCCTTCTGCCTTGCCCAGCTCATCTCGTCGATCATCGCCGCTTACGGCAACTGGGGCTTCACCAACGTTCGCGCCATCGAGGGCGGCTGGATCGGCATTGTCTGGGTCTGGAACATCATCTGGTACATCCCCATGGACCTGGTCAAGTTCTTCGCCAAGTTCCTCCTCCGCAACATCCGCTCCAAGAAGTCGCCCGCTGCGGCCCACGAGAGCCTCAGCCGCACCACGTCGCGCGCCGACAGCATGTACTCGAACCGTACCTCGTTCCTCAAGCGTGCCCAGCGCAAGGTCGGCTTTGGTGGCGAGAAGAAGATCCACATGTCGAGCACCGAGCTCCAGCGCCTTGGCAGCATCCAGGCCCAGGAGGCCTCGCGCCGTCTCTCCAAGACCCAGTAAGCTGGGGGCCGTCTCGGAGTGGCTCTCTTTCTCTTGTCCTTTTGCACGTTCCGTTCCGCCTCGCATTGTCGCATAGATGCGCAAGAGCTTCGTCCTGAATGAACTCGCTCATGCTCGCTGACGACGACCATCGTGTCAGTGTGTGTTGTGGGAGCTCGCGCTCGAGATGCTCTGGCGCTGAACGCTGGCTGCGATGAAACGGATCCGTGCCAAGGCTGGGCCGGTGTCTCGAACCAGCCCGGCTGCATCACTGCATCCCCCCATTCCCACCCTCGTCTTTCTCTATTCGCATCACATATACAGAGCTTCGTGTCCCAAACTATCTTCTCGCTTGCTATAGTATCGATTCAACAATCTTTGCGTCTGGTCTGTGCTGGTCGATCTAAGAGAAATGGTGGTGAGCTGACTTCGAAGGTGGGCGTGCGTATCGCGAAGTGAAACGGCTCTTGTCTCGGCGTAGGGTTGGGTTTCGCCAGCTGGAGTGAAGCTCGCGAGTGCTAGACTCTTGGCTTTGGACCGATGCCTTGGACGCATTCCACGCCGAGCGATTGCAGTCGATGCAGCCGAGAGCGATGACGTCGCATGCGGGTAATGACCTCGCTAGCGGACAGACAAGGGGGTCGCCATATTTGCTGCAGGTGATGGGATTTGCAGCCGCCGCTTGAAGGCATGAGTGTACGGTTGAGCATCGGCAGTCGTTCGGGCAAGCGACAATTTTTGTTCGCTGGCATGATTCGGACGCTAGCGAGACCAACACTTGAGCGCGCTGCGTCGCGTTGTGCAGAAAGTCGAAAGTTGCCAGCGATACCAGGGCTGCCTCTCGGCTGGAGAGCGTTGCCACGCGACCTGCTGCGAGCATTATGGCTGCAGGTCGTGGTGACAGGCAGCACTTCATACAACATGCCCACCTTTTCGCCTCGTTGGGCGTCAGCCCCGCCCACCTCGTGGGCGTTCTTGCGCCAATCTTGCTGAACCAAACACTCGTATCGCTAGAGCCCACATTGTCGAGCAAGAGCCCACCAGCGGGGAGTTGAGCGGGGACGGGTCGACAGGCTTTCCGATGCAGCGCGTTGGGGTTCGGCGCGCCTGCCGGCGTAGAGGCGTGTGTCTCCGAGTCGGACTCTGAACGCACGCACAGCTGTCCAGCTCCCATCCCCTTTGGTCGGCTTGCATAAGTTACAGTTCGACTTTGCCCCCTTGGCGCAGGGCACGACGGCCTGCCGGTGGCTGGTTGTAGCAATCGCCTCGCAGAACTGCAGCCCACCTACAGCATTGATACGTCAAAGACTCGGTTCGGTCAGGCGCCTTGTGCGGGGATCGCCCAGTGAGACTCGGCACCCTTGGATGATCGCCTGTGCAGTTCTCAAGGTGTGCAACGGCTCTGGTGCTGGCTACCTCGCGGCGCACCTTCATCTGGCCTCCCCTTTGTTGCTTGTATACTCGCCGTCCTTCTTTCACATATAAAGTCCTTCGTCCTCGTCGACTGCTTGAGCTGATCTCTAGAACGCCGCAGGACGAGCACCAGACAACTCAACACCATGAAGCTCATCGCATCGCTGGCCGCTGCGCTCGGAGCGCTTGCCATCATCTCTCCGCTCACTTTGGCGTCCGAGAGCGCAGAAGCCAGAGATCTTTCGCTCGGAGAAGCCGGATTCGAAGCTCGCGGCACTTCTGACTGCGACCTTCCGGTACGAAAGCATCACCATAAAGGCAAGAAACACAGGAAGGCGAAGCAGGTCAAGGCCACCACAAACTCGCTCTCGTCGGGACGGGGCCGCAACCACCAGCACAAGACCAGCTCGGCACGCCCTAGCAGCTACTATCCCGACACCAAAGGTTCCTCTTCCCAGCCCAAGTCGTCGGCCCCTGTCTCTAGCTCGCCGTCCGGCTCCACCGGATCGAGTGGCTCCGCTGGTTCTACCGGCTCTACAGGGGCCTCGGGTGGCTCGTCGAGCCTGTCGAGCTTTGAACAGACGATGCTAGACATGCACAATGCCGACCGAGCTAAGCACTCTGCCTCAGCGCTGACGTGGGACAACACGCTCGCCTCGGCCGCTGCCAAGTGGGCTGCGGGGTGCCAATGGAAGCATACACCCAACAACCCCTACGGCCAGAACATCGCCGCAGGTACCGCAGGCGGCTTTGGGGCCAAACATTCGTGCAGCATGTGGTACGATGAAGTTTCGCAGTACAGCTTTGCTTCGGGCGCGTACAGCGATGCGACGGGCCACTTTACGCAGATGGTCTGGAAGTCGACCACGAAGCTAGGATGCGCCATTCAGGACTGCTCCGCTAGCCAGATGGGGCTGGGCAGCCAGGGCTCCGCCACGTACGTCGTGTGCAACTACAACCCACCCGGAAACGTGATTGGCCAGTTCCTTCAGAACGTATTCTCGACCTGATAGGGTCAGGAAAGATCGGCAGTGCGGGCACTGTTGAAGTGTGGCGAGGCAGGTTCCTCAGCCGGGTAAAAGCAGGTCGCTGGCCGACACGCTAAGTTCATGTCCTGCTAGTATATCATATTGCTTATGTGCCATCAATGGAAGGGCTCGAACAGAAAGGGACTGTGCAAAGTTGCAGCGCTCAAAGCGTTGTGGTAGAAGCGACGAGACCGTGGGCGCGGGGACAAAGGGAGGCGCAGGCGTGAGAAAAAAGGCACTCTTTCTCGCATTCGCCACAGTAGCTTGGGCCGTAGTTGCTGCACCGGAAGGCGATTTAGTCTTCGACGCATGGTCCGCTCGATATTGTGCAAGCCTCGCAACACCAGATGCAGAAAGAAAGCAAACGCCACAAAGGGGCTGTTCATTGCAGACGGTGGTGCCTGAAGGTGCCAAATGGACAACGAGTTTTACCGGTGCATTCGACCGTCAGCACAATAAAAGGCAGGTGAGTCCAGTCCAGCTCACCATCCGCCACCCCCCCATTGCTTCTCATTCAGTCGCCTCCTCTCCCCACCATCTTGGACTTCTTCATCTGAGCATCAGGCTGCCAGGCAGCAGCGTTGCAACAGCCGTGCCAGTTGCAATAGAGCGCACTGCGGCTGTCGGTTTGATTTCGGGATATCCGTCTTTTCCGAGTGACTTGCCATCGGAAAGAACGCTACGCGCACGTTCGGCTTGAAAGCGTGTGGACCCTGCCGAAGCGTGTGTCTCGCTTGCCGTCTCGAGGATGGCCCGCGTTCATGCGACGTCTCTTTCTTCCCCGCTGGGATCCTCTTCACCACCAAGCCAGCGCCTGCCCCCACCCATGCCGCGCGCTGCGCAGCTCCTAGCTCAAGCTGTGCCGCATGCGCTCAAAGTATCTTCAGAGCCACCCACTTCATCAGCCTTGGACCAGCGTACACGTATAGACCCGCCGGCTCCTAACCAATCCATTCGTCAACGTCGCTCGTTCTCTCACGGCCTCCGGCGCTTCTTCCACCACCTCTATTCCACAAGCAACAAGAACAAGCAAGAGCTTTCGGATCCAAGCTTCGAACCCTCCTGCGATTTCCTCAAGGCTGATCGCATCAGGAATCCGAGCCTCTTCGCTTCCTTGACACCGTCTAGAAGCTTGCGCTCGCCTTCCTTGTCACGCTCGGTTGCCTCTCTCTCCTCTGCGTCCTCGTTGTCGTCGCCCCCGAGTCCTACCTGCTCGTCCTCGGCGTGCAGCTCAGTCATCATCTTCCCGCTGGATCCGGACTTTGAGGCCGAGCTGGAGATCGCTCTCGAAATGGCGCCGCACAGCCTCGGTTCCGCGTGGAGCCACGACTCGTACAACGCTATGCAGTATCTGCGTGCTCGCACACCCTATCCGCCCACCATGACCGAGACTGCCTTTGACTATCACGCGCAAGGCGACCGACAAGGTTCGGGCAACCGCTGGCAGACGGCGCTCGAAATTGGATGCGGACCGGGCCAAATGTCGATCCACCTCGCCACGCGCTTCGCCAAGGTGTACGGCCAAGATCCCTCGCCCAACATGCTCAAGCTGGCCAACACTGTCAAGCAAATGTCGGCCGAAGAGCTCGCCGAGGTGAACCTGCCTCCTGTCAAAGAAGCCGCACGCATCGAGTACAGTCAGGCTCGCGGTGAAGACCCCCTCCTGCCGCCGGGCGAGAAGGTCGATCTGATCATGATGGCGGCATGCATCCACTGGATGGACTGGGAGACGCCCGAGTCGGGCCGGTCCAACTGGCAGAAGTGGTCCTCGTTGCTCAAGCCCGGCGGAACGCTCGTCGTCACGGGCGGGCGACCGGTCATCGGACCCTACACTGGAGAGATGGGCGAGCGGATTCGGCCGCTTCGTGACTGGCTCCTCGACTTTCCCTTTGACTATCCCGAGGTGCAACGCTACTACGATACGGGCAACACGGCCATTGAAGACCTACGCAAGGCCGGCTTGTATCGCAAGCTGCCCATGCCATGGGAGCATAGCGCCGATCTGGAGCGGTTGTGGGACCGTAGCTCGTACTGCTGGATTCCCGTCGATGACCCAACGGTGCTTGGTGAGAAAGCTACTTCGGCACGCCTTGCCAGGGTGGACGATCCAGAGCAGCTCGCTGCCACCATGGACAATCTGCCCGATTGGATCCGTCCGGGCGTGCGTCGGGCGGCCTGGTGCGACAACTCGGCCGGCGATCTGGTCATCACCACAACAACGCCAAGGAAGATGGCGGATTGGACCAGATCGACCTCAGCGTATCTCAAATTTCTACAAGAAAACCCGGAACAGCGCCAGCTCAGCTTGCAAGACGAAGATCTGGCCGCCGTCGAGCTCAAGAAGCTATGCCAACAGATCGGCATCGACTTTGACGCCGAGATCGAGTGCCATCACTCGGGCGCTGTCCTCTGCATCCGTCGCTCCCTCGTGGAATGTTGATTTGACAGCCCTTTAATCCTTTTCTTGCCCACCCTGCTTCACTTTCGTCCCTCGCATAGCATCTTCGTTCGCTCTTTCGCACCTTTCCGTCTTTCCCACTTTCATACTTGCATCTCCGTTTCTACAACTTGCAGCATTAATTCACGGCATTCACAGCTCTGTTGCTCTCGTCTGCAATGCTTGCGATCTTAGTATCAGTCTGTCAGGACCGTCATATGCTCCGTCGGAGCAGATCAAGGAGAGGTGGCTCAAGATTTCAAGCTTGCTTGGCACGCCAGGTGAAAGGGACGTAACCTTTTTTGGCAGCTGCGGAATTCGCGTTGGCGGCCCAGACGTGGAGGCGCGAGCGTGGAGGTTGATGACAAGGGTTCGGAAGATCCGATTTTGAGCTCGTGCCGCCTTTGAGAGTGCCTCCTTGCCTCTTGCCTCTAGCCATCCTGCTCACATCATCGGAAGCGCCGACACCTTCGCCTTCTCGCGCTGGTCCTCACAGATCTTCAGACGTCAAACTACAGTCTGACGCTGGGCTTCTTTCCGACTCCAAAAGTATCCGGCCGGTCTTCGACGCGTCAGTCTCAACCCGCGGCCCGCAAGGTACGCGCCAGCTACACTCTGGCGTCGCGGCGGAGCAAGCAACCAGAGTCACGTCGCCATGTTCCAGTGACTCGAGAGTACCAACATTTCTAAACCGGCTCGAGGCCGCCGCTCGAGCTCGTCTGCATCACTATGCCGACTGCCTCGCCAGCCGCGGCCCACCAGACTCCGCCGAACCAGCAGCCCTTGATCCCCGTCGGCGCCGATTGCGAGCTGGTCGACTCCGAGACAGGCAGCGTCTTCCTCGCCACAGTCATCTCACGACGCTGGGGCAGCCCGTCGAACACGCAGGCTGGTTCCGAGAGCGACCATGTCCAGTACTACATTCACCGCCATGACCAGGATAAGCGCATGGATGGATGGGTCGACCAGTCCTCCCTTCGTCCTGTATCCGCCCGCCCTGCACCGACAGCTACACCTGCTTCGTTCGATTCTCACAATCCACTTCTGAGCACGGCAACGCGTCTGGGCGACAAGGGCAAGAGGAAAGCCGAGAACGAGCTGAAGCACGAGGACAGCGATGGCAGCCGAACCCCCTCAGCCAGCAGGCAGGCATCGCCTACGCCACCAGATCGCCTCCCTCACCCTCGCAGCAGGAAGAATGCTTCGGCTTCGTCGCCCGAGACTCCAGCGCTGCGCAACATCGACCGCGTCCTGTATGGCAACTTTGACATCAAGACATGGTACTACAGTCCATATCCACTCGACCACGACGATGACGCTGCCGATGGCTCGGCGGCGTCTTCGCTCGCTTCTGCCGCGCTTGGAGCCAACAAGCGCAATCAGTCGCCCTCCCTCAGGCATGGGGCAGCCTCATCCCCTGCAGCGAGACGCGCGCCCAACACCGGGGCCGACTCACCCGCATCTGCGTTGCGGATGTCGCCTGTCGCCGGCCATGCACGTGGCCGCAAGGACGTCCTCCCGACCAAGATGCTCTGGATCTGCGACGGATGCTTCAAGTACATGAAGACGTACAATGGATATGCAGCGCATCGCAAGTTCTGCCGGAACACTCATCCGCCGGGGCGCAAAGTGTACCAGCGCGGCGCGCACATCATCTGGGAGGTTGACGGCGCTCAAGAAACGCTGTACTGCCAGAACCTCTCGCTCTTCGGCAAGCTCTTCATCGATCACAAGACCATCTACTTCGATGTCGAGCCCTTCGTCTTCTACGTGCTCACTGACGCAGCGAATGCGAGCTTTGACCACGCGCTCGGCTTCTTCTCCAAGGAGAAGATCTCGTATGACGACTATAACCTCGCGTGCATCGTCACCTTTCCGCCCTTCCAGCGCAAGAGCTTCGGCACGCTCATGATCGAGTTCTCGTACTATCTGTCTGCAGCGCAGGGCATGCTCGGCACGCCCGAAAGGCCGCTCTCGGATCTGGGGCTCAAGGGCTATCTATCGTTCTGGACGGCGGTGCTGTTGCGCGCGCTGGTGGCGTGCTTCGACGGTCCGCTCCAGCCGCGCAAGGGTAGTGCAGGCAGGGGACGCCGGCAATCATCGGCAGCGAGGTCGGCACAAGTGGCTGGTCAGGGGTTGGAGGGCGATAACAAGGCAGATTCAAGCGAGGCTGCAAAACACTGGAACACCCTTATCCAGCGGTGCAAGCTGCTCGACGTGGACATCAAAGCTGTTTCTCACCAGTCCGGCTTTGAAGAGCTGCGCAAACTCGCCTCAGAGGCTGATGACCAAGTGGCCGCCGGCTCGGAGACTACGGCCGCGGTTGCGGCAGCGCAGAAGCGCAAGATCCGGCTCAAAGGGTGGGCGGGCAGCACCCCTGCTCGTCCGCTGCGGGCTGCACGCATCCAGCCGGCGCCCAGCGAAAGCGCGCACACGCAGACAGGGACGATGCCAGGTCCTGCACGAGCTGCCTCCAACGGCACTTCCATCGCAGCGGCAGACGCGACTCATCCTGCGCTGGACATCGCCAAGCTGCGTGCCGACGAGCCTTGCACAATGAGGGTGACGCTCGATGCGCTCTCGCGCCTCACACATATCCGGCCGGACGACATCGTGCTCGCGCTCTCGGAAGCGGGTCTGCTCAATGCCGCGTCGACTCCGTTCCTCCCGGCCACTGATGCGGCTGTGTCGCAGAATGGCGCGTCGCAAGACGAAAGCGGACACGCTCACGGCAAGAGCGGTGAAAGCGGCAACGGCAGCTCGGCGACACCCGCAAACGGGCAACCTGCGCTTCTCCTGTCACGCGACGCAATCCGCTCGGCTATCGAACGCTTCAACGTGCGTCCTGCTGTTCTTGACGAATCGTACGCACTCATCTGAGTCCGCACCATCATCGCTTCGAACTTGCGCAATGGAAACTGCATTTCGGAAAGATCTGTCTGTGCATTGCAGCAACTTACTTGGAGGCACTTCGGCGTTCGAGGCGGGCGAGGCTTTCGGCCGCCTTGTTCTTGGCCACTGTGAAGGCGGGTCCTTCCAGCTTGCTTGCGAGAGCGTAGGTCTTTTGAAAGTAGACGCGTGCCGAGCACTTGTCGCCCGCCATCTACACGAAAGTTCAACCGAAAGAAAGAGGAAGCAGATCAGCATGAGGTCGAAGCTTGGTCTACGGCAAGAGAAATACTTACGTCGCTGAGGACACCGAGGTTATACAAAAGGGTGAGCTTGACGCCGAGGCATTCGAGGCGCACTTCGTTGGTGCGCTCCTGTGAAGACTGCACCACTTCGACGCCGGCGCTGGGCGGGCTTTCGAACCCGGCCTTCTGCACCGTAGTGTCGGTGATCTCGAGACCTTTGAGTGCCCACTTGGAGGCGTCCTTGATGTTGGATCCCGACAGAAGCTGCGAAAGATTGTTCATGATCAGGCCAGCTTTGCAGCGCTCACTTGCGGTCGGCGCGCTTCGGTTGGCCGAGGGCGTGCTGGGTGGCAGCAGGATCGACAGCGCCTGCAGATACAGAGGCACCGCAAACTCGGGAACACTCTTGGCAGCGTAGAACGTGCCTAGTGCCTCTACGGAGCTGAGCACGTCGAGCTTGGTGACCCAGGCAGGCAGGTCGAGGTCTGCAAGCGAGATCGACGTTGGCGGTTCCACCTCTGTCAGGGTAGCCTTGGGCGCAGGAGCAGGCTTGTCTTTTGACGCGGCGGGCGGTGCAGCTGCAGCAGCGAGTGCAGAGGCGTGTACATCGGCGGGCAGGATGAGCCTGAAGAGCTCCTCGACACTCCACACGAGCCAGCGCTCGGCAGGGTCCTGCGAGGCAGCCGTGCCGGTGAGGCTAAATCGGAACGGCTTGGCATCCTCCTTGCCCTGGGCGGCGTCTTGAATCGGTGCTTGCTTGGCTCGGTTCAGCAGCTCGATTCGCACGTCAGGCAGCTGCCCAAGCGTACCCAGCTTCTGAGCAATCTGAACAGCGCGCATCCTGTCTCGGTCTGTCCTGGCCATCTCGCCCTTTTCCTCCGCTACCCTTTCGTACATGCCAGTCTGCATAATCTCGTCCCAAACGTCCTGCAGCACGTCGTAAGCATCCACGACGCGACCTTCACCTTCCAGCAATGCAGCAAGTGCAATGGCGATACCCGAGATCTTGAGCATCGCTTCGCCCTTCAATCCCGCGGGCTGGCCCTTAGGCGTAGGCGTCGGCTCGTTGAGCTCGCCCTTGATCGAGCGCGCCGTGGCAAGCGCCTTGCGGAAGAAGTTCTCGGAGCGGCGTGCATCTCCACGATTACGCGCCTTGAGCGCAGCACGAAGGTCGTCCCGGATCGAAACTGGCCAGGCGGAGAAGGAGGTGTAGTACTCGTACAGGCCGTAGCCGGTGACAACGACCGCCAGCGTAATGAGCGAGGCGAAGAGCGTGCCGATACGAACAGCGCCCGGGCCATTGACAGTCGGACGTGGTCGAAAACCAGGTGTCTCAACATTGCCGACACCGGAAGAATTCTTCGATGGCGATGAAGGAGGGCTGGACAGTCGAAGTGGTGTGACTGAGAGTGCTCGAACTTGAGAATGGTGTTGGACGAAGCTGGGAAGTACTGGAAGGCTCCGCGGCTGGACCGTGGGGCGAGCCGATCTGATAATGGAGCGAGCCGCAGAAGCTGCTCTCAATGAGGACATGATGACCCGTGAATGTTTCCGCCAGTAGATGGCAGAAGAGTGAGGCTACGATGAAGAAGAGAGGCAGCTACAGAAGGGGTGCTTCCTGCTCACGTCAACCGCTTCTTCTTCTCCACTTGGGGCAAATCTCCCGATCCAAGCACCCAACTGACATCGCCGATTTCCGGGCATGTCCGAGCTTCCCTCGGCCTGTTTTCTCTTCTGACCGACAAAGCTTGATGAACGTGGGGAAGGGAAAAGGTGCACATTCCGCGTGGGCCGAGCTTCCGACGTGCGCCTAAGAAGGACAACCTCAACTGGCCACCACAAGGACTCCCTATCGCACCTCAAGACCATCACATCGTCAAACTCATACCGGATCATCAAGATGTCTGCCGTTACCCAGGAGTCGCTCGCAGCTGGCATCGAATCGCTGCTTTCCTCGCTGCCGTCGTCGCTCGAGACGCTGCCGGCCATCGAGCCGGCGCCGGCAGTGCCTACCACCGAGGCTGAGGTGGCTTCGCTCATCGACCACACGCTGCTTGCACCCAACGCGACGCTAGAACAGATCGAGGCTGTCTGTGCGGAGGCCAAGCAGTACCGCACCGCGACGGTCTGCGTCAACTCGTCCATGATCCCCTTTGTGGCCAAGCAGCTCGCCGGCACCTCGGTGCTCCCAATCTCTGTGATCGGCTTCCCCTTCGGCTCGGCCAACACCGCGTCCAAGGTGCTCGAGGCGCAAACGGCGTGTGCCGAGGGTGCACGCGAGATCGACATGGTGAACAACATCGGCCTGCTGCGCTCCAAGCAGTATCTCGAGGTTTACACCGACGTCGAGGCGGTCGCCAAGGAATGCCACGCGCACGGCGCCAAGCTCAAGGTGATCCTCGAGACGGCCATGTTGACCAAGCCCGAGATCGTTGCTGCGTCGTACATTGCGTGTCTGGCAGGTGGCGACTTTGTCAAGACTAGCACGGGCTACGGCGGTGCAGGAGCCACCAAGGAGGATGTGAGGCTCATGTACGAGGTCGCAAAGACGCAGGGTCTGGGCTGGAACCCAAGCGAGAAGGAGGTCAAGGCAAGCGGTGGCATTCGAAGCCTCGAGACGGTGCACACTATGGTCAAGAACGGTGCCACAAGGGTCGGCGCCAGCGGTACCAAGGCCATTGTCGAGCAGATCCGCAATGGCGCCGCTGCCGCGCCCACTTCCGCCTCCGCATACTAATTCACCGCGACCACCAATCTTGTACAGTGTCTTTGTCTCAATGTTAGTGGGTGCACTTTGACGGCTTGATATTGTGGGTTCGAGTCTACAGCTTGGCAGCAAGTATGTGTGCTGGTGATGCTGCTGTGTGTCGGCCGACTTCTGTCCGTGTGGAATTGTGACTGAAATCAGCGTGAACCCACGATCGGACGCTGTCGATCAGCCTGTCGATGTCGCTTGTCGTGTTATCGGCATGGACGCAAATTCTGACCCTGTCTTCGCCCTTAGGTACGGTGGGATAGCAGATCGGCCTTGCGAGCAAGCCGTTTGCGCGAAGATGCGCTGCAAGTTCGCGTGCGCGGCTCGTCAATACCGGCACGATGGGCGAGGGCTGCTGCATCGACCATCGTACAAAGTCGTCTTCAGCTTCCGCTGCGAGCAGAGCTTGTTGCTTGGGCTTGAGATGTGGTGGCAGAGCGATCGTTCGCTTAGCAGCCGGAGATTGCGTGCGGATGACGCCTTCCAAGCCGTCCACAAGCCTTCTGGCATTGCCAAAAGTAGCACGGGCCCGCTTCTCGGCCGACCCGTCTTGAACAGAACGGAACGCTGCCAGGATGGACGCCAGTTGGGGGTAGCCGAGCGCAGTGCTGAAGATGAGCGGGCGAGCATAGTTGATAAGATAGTGTCTGGCAATCTTGCTGCAGAGTACGATGGCACCTGAAGCACCCCATGCCTTGCCGAAGGTCATGAGCCTGGCCGTGATGCGCGGATCGTCTTGAAGACCGAGCGCGTTGACGAGGCCTCTGCCACGCGAACCATACAATGCGGTGGAGTGGGCCTCGTCAATCACGGCGCAGATGCGGTGCTGAGGCACATGCTGCGACAACGTATCGAGCAGCGCGCGCAAGGGACACACATCGCCATCCATGGAGTAGATACTCTCGACCGCCAGCCATACGTTGCGCTGCTCGCCGGGGGCGGCGCTTGTACCCGCCGTCAGTGTGCCATCCTGAAGGAGCCGTGTGAGAATGTCTCGGAGGTGATCGACCGAGTTGTGGCGGAAAGGGATGCGGAGATGGGCAGGCACGCGCGAGCGCCTCAACCCATCGTGCACCGAGGCATGCACGAGCTCGTCGTAGATGACGACATCTTTGGGCTGAGGCAGGGTGCTGAGGAGCGAGACGTTGGCCTCGTAGCCCGAGTTGAAGAGGAGGCCTGCAGCCGACGAGGCAAAGTGGCGCGTGAGGTCGCTCTCGATTGCCTCGTGGACGGACGAGTTGCCGTCGAGCAGCCGTGATCCGGCGCTGCCGAGTTGTGCCGAGAGCGGAGAATCCGACGCAATGATGGCAGCAAAGTCGGCGCGCACCCGAGACGAGGTGGCCAGGCTCAGGTAGTCGTTGCTCGAAAAGTCGATCAGGGGCTGTGCGCTAGACGTGGACGTTGAGGCGGACGTCGAAGCGGTCGGGTAAACGGTGAGCTGGCGCAACGTACCCTTGGCAGCTCTTTTGTCAAGCGCTGCCTGCAGCTCATCGTCCAGCATATCGAATGTGCGTTCTACGAGATGGTAATGGTGGTTGGTGCAGGGCGGAGAGGGAATCCGTGGATGCAGGCGTCTATAGGTCGCTCCTCATCTATGAGAATGGCGGCTTGGACAGCAGCAAAGCCGGGACGATGCAGATCTGGCGAGATGGTGATCTGTGCTGTTGTTGGGGCGGAGGTGAGTCTTGGCTTGGTTGCCGGAGCAGCAATTTGGGCGCGCGCTCGGGAAGAATCGCGGCCAAACCCTGGATTTGCAACCAAAGATGGCGGGCAGATAGCCGGCGAATCCACCGAGTATTGTCGAATCGTCTCTTCGGCACACTTGTTTCGTTTTCAACTCGGCTGGCCCGTCCGCCGGTATTGATTCGCTCAGTCAGGCACAGCAACAGCAGAAAAGCAGTGCCGGGCGGTGATGCAAGCCAAGAGTGCGAGACGGCCCTCCACCTGCGCCTGTGCGTCAGAGTCAATCAGTCAGAGGGCACTCTAGAAGCCAGACAAGCGAGGCATACAAAGGCAAACGTGGTCCCGTCCACTCAGGGTCGCGTCACAGCCTAAAAGGTGGGGGAGGAAAGCTGCCCATCCAGAACCATTCTTTCGGTTCGTCGTTCCTTTTGCTGCCTCCCACCATCCCAAGGCTACGGCTTCATCACCACCCAAAGCTCTTCCAGCTGACCGCCCGATACGGTCCCTTTGAGCATACATCATTCACTTGCAACGTGTCCGCAAGCGGTGCTTCATCCTCGGCGAGCCTCGACGGCTGATCCACCTTCCGAGCCTGGCCAATCGGGTAATACACGAGGCCGCATCTCCGTAACATCCATCACCTTCACTCCAGACAACGCATCCTCTTGGCAAGCGATCTCGAAATGAGCGCGTCACCAGGCTACGACCCCGCGTTTGCCTCGGCAGGCACGTCGCTCGCCCCTCATGAGGGCGGTGCTGACGATGCCATCATCTCGAGCAAAGCCGCTCGAGCCAGCATCCAACAGCTCGTCGACTCAGCCGACCCCTCTGCACTCACGCCTCTCCGAGCACATTACCTCAAAAAGACGCTCATCCGCCTCCAGATGGAGAAGGAGGTCGCACAGCTCAACACCAAAGATGCGCTCTCCACCTTTGGACCCCCCTTTCGTCCGTCACCTCAAGCGCGCAGGACGGATCTCCCTTTGCTGCGTTTCATGTTCCAGCACTTTGTCCTCACCTTCCCTTTCCTCCGATCAGCACCTCCCAACTTCTTTGCGGACAAGGTGCAGGTGTTCTTTGACAAGTTCCTCGAGCGCAACATCAGCAGCACAGACGATCGCGACGAGTCCACAAAACGTCGTAGACTCACAAACAAGATCGAAAAATACTTTGTCCTCCTTCTCGGCTCCGCCATCAAGGTCAAGAACGTCGGAGAGGACGTTGTTCGCATCTCGGACCGTGACCGGCTCCGCATGAGTGCCGTCGAAGCTCGTCGCAAGGCCGCATTAGGGCGCGCCGCCGCTTCACCTCGATCCACAGCCAAGCATCTTGACGTACCCAGCGATGGCCGTCCCTCATCGACCCACTCGGCCTCCTCGTCGACCTCTTCCCTCAACCAGAGTGCAGGCTTTGACATCAACGTCGTATCTGTGCGCAACGTGGTCACAAAAGGGAGAATCCGCAGCCGCGCTCACGAGGAATTCATCATCCGCACTCGCTCCGGCTATGGTCAGCCAGACATCTACGTCTCACGGCGCTACGGCGACTTTGCCAGGCTCGCAGAGACACTACGAGTCGAGTATCCGGAGGAGGACGTCCGTCTTCCGCCTCCCAAGGACCGCACCAACACCGACATTTCAGACCCCTATCAGCGACCGTCCGTAGATGCCTCGTCATCAGGCCTCGAACAGGCTGATCCGCGTGCGTCGACCGACTCTAGCGGTCAACCACGCATTCCGATGCCCACCGGTCCCCTCGCGAGGGAGAAGAACCGTCTTACACTGCGTGCGTATCTCCGTTCCCTTCTGGCAAGCCGTGCAGTCGCGGAGAGCGCCCTCCTCATGGACTTCCTGACCGCAGAACCCACAAAGCTCACACCGGCAGAGGAGGAGGATGCGGCCATCAGAGAAGGTCTCGACCACGTGCGCGAAGAAGAGCACAAGCGCTTCGCCGACGAAGCTGCGAAACGTGCACAGGAGCTCCAAGCGCATCTCAAGGACTTCAAACAGGACTTGATCCAGCACGACGGACTCACGCGCATCTTCGCAACCATCAAGTCGACCCCGCGCATCGAAGACCTGCCTGAAAAGTACAAAGCGCTGCTCAAGTGGGGCCGCATCAGCCTCGCCTCCACCATCTTCCAGATCTTCATGGGCAGCGACAACTCGTCCGAGATCTTTTCGCAGATGAAACGCATGCATGGCATGATGCCCTACTTTATGCTGCGTGGCATCCTGCGCATCTCCAATCCCATGGCCATGGTGCGAGGAGTGCTCGACATTTTTCTGGCACAGCCCTTCGGACAGCGTAGCTTGCTCCAGCGCATGTTCTCCAGCAGCCTTCAGGATGAGGTGCGAGAACTCGACGAAGTTTGCACGGCTATCGCAGCCAAGGTCGACGACCCAGTCATCTGCGAGAAAGTCCGTCTCTTCGTCTATGCACCCTCCGAGGTTCAAGCTCTCTATCGCAAGGATGCTGAAGAGGAGCGTCTCGACCTGCTCACCACCATTCTGCGCTCTCCCGAAGCCCCGTCGCTGGGCCGCTCGCAGATCCATCGCGTGGTCAAGGCGAGTCAAGCTTACGAGGTGTACAAGGAGTACCGTCGAGGACTCAAGAATCCGGATCTGGAAGATGAGGGACCCCAGGATGACGATGCCTGGTTGTATGAGGATCTGCACGTGTTGATCAAGATGCTCACACGCAAGCGCGACAAGGAGCAGCTCATCTCGCTCATCTTTGAAGGCGTCACCGCCGAGCTGCTCAAGGACATGGTCACCATCTTTTACTCGCCGCTCGCCCAGGTGTACAAGCTCGCCAACATCGCAGACAGTCTCTCTGACCTGCAGGCTTTCATCACCGACCTCATCAAAACGGTGGAGGCAAACGAAGAGCTCAGCTACACGGATCCGACCAGGACGGTGCAAGTGTTTGTCGACTTGGTAGAAAGGCACGAGGGACGATTCTACAACTTTGTGCATCAAGTACACTCGAAAGGCTCGGGACTCTTCGATGGCCTCATGCATTGGATCGAGCTGTTCATCAACTTTGTCCGCGGCAACGAACGCTCGGCGGACGCCGTTTCGCAGGCGGCGGGTCAAGCGGAGACCAAATCGGAGAAGCGCGCACAGCAGCAAGGGGGCATCGGCGAGGTGGATCTGGAGATCTGCATGCCTGCCGGAGGCGAGGAGCGCAAGCGGGCGCTCGACGAGATCGACTCGCTTGTGCTGTATGCATATCGACTCAAGTTTGTTCGCGAGCTCAAGCTACGCCGCAAGCTGGCAGACCGCGAGGTTGCCGGTCTTGCCGGCAAGCTGATCGGTGCAGAGAATAAGCGCCGGTCTGATGGCCTTACAGAGGAGGACGACTCGGCCTTCGTAGGCGCCATGGTTGAAAATCTCGGCGTGGGCGACATCTTCACGGGTGAGGTGGCCGATGCCGAAGCGGAAGAGGAAGAACTGGACACGTCGGACGAAGAGGACTCTGACGGGGAGGAGCTTGGTCAAGGGCACGCGCATTCAGGCGATAGACCGGCGCTGAGGCGTCAATCTTCCAGCGACACGGATGCAGAAGGCGAGGACGACGGAGCAGCGCCAAGATGGCGACCCACGCCATCCCGTCAGACGACGCTGACACCAGGAATCATGCAACAGGCGAACAAGGATCTTCCGCCAACGCCGCAGGACGCGAGGCCGGCCGCAGACGGCAACGATGCAGAAAAGACACGCAAGCGTCGCAAGATCCCAGCTCCCAAGGCGCCGGAGCTCAAGGTGCTGCCCGAGATGCTGCCCCTGTTCGTCGAAATGGTGCGGCCGCTGCTGCGCCCGGCGAGGACCGCAAGCGCTTCGAGCTTCCGATCAAACAGCTACGACCCGTACGCCCAACAGGCCGGCCAGAGGCAGCATGCATCAGACCTGCAGTTGCCTCCGCTGGCTGTCACCGGGAGGGGTAACGTTGTGGACATGTCTCAGGGCCTGCGCGACTTGGACTTGGCTTCCACATCGTCGCCTACCTCGTACGTCTCGTCGCCGTTCTCTGGCCGAAGCGGGCACGCAGATGGAGAAACGCGCCGCCAGGGATCGGGCTCGGACCGCCTTCCTGGTGAGTACAAGTGGTGATCTTCTTTGCACCTCATTTCCCCCATGCTCTTGTAATCATGGAACATTCACTCTCGCAACGCATACGCAATTCTACCTCCATGTCGTCCATCACAGATCTGCGTGGCACATAGCAGCGTGCGAAGAACTTCAGCAGTGTGGCTCTGTGTATGAAATTTTCTCGATTGTGTTAGACTTCGTATTGTGTTCGGAGCAGAAAAAAGAACCCGCATGGCGTGCTCGACAGGCGGAGTAGCAGGAGGATTTTTTTCGCGAGAGTGTGGCTGAGAGGAGCAGGAGCATGGCAGAGGCAGATTTTCCTGCTCAGAGCGGATCCGACGAGAGGGGTCGAAGGCACGAATTCGCCGAGGCACACCAACTTGCAACGTTTCCTTCCTACACTCGAGCAGGTGCATACAGACCATCTCCTCTGCCCGCTGCAACTACACTCGCTCGGAGATGCACGCGATGCTCAAGACAAGCCTCAGCTCATCGATGCGGGCAGCCTCGCTGCCCCGCTCTCGCATCGCCGGCTTCGCGGCCACACGCACTCTGGCCACCGTCTCCGACTCGCCTGTTCAGCATGCTGCCTCCGGCTCCGGCAGCCACAAGGTGGTGATCATCGGTGGCGGATCTGCCGGCATGGCTGTGAGCCATCAGCTCATCCGATCCGGCTCTTTTGCACAGGACGACATCGCCATCGTCGACCCGTCCGAATGGCACCACTACCAGCCCGGATGGACGCTCGTCGGCGGTGGTCTCAAGGACAAGCGCGACCTTCGCAGGCCACTTGCTTCTCTCCTTGACCCCAAGCTCAAGCACTACGCTGCTTCCGTCCAGGAGTTTGCCCCTACCCAGAACCAGATCACACTCTCGAACGGCGACAAGATTGCCTACGACCAGCTCGTCGTCGTGCCCGGCCTTAGCATCAACTACGACACCATCAAGGGACTGCCCGAAGCTCTCGCCGACCCTTCTTCGCTTGTCTCCACCATCTACGGCTACAACACCTGCGACAAGGTGTTCGACACCATCTCTAAGCTCAAGTCGGGCAATGCCATCTTCACGCAGCCCGCCGGTGTGATCAAGTGCGCGGGCGCGCCGCAGAAGGCCATGTGGCTTGCGCTCGACCACTGGAAGAAGGCTGGGCTCTACAACCCCGCCGACCCCGCCAGCTCGCCCATCTCGATCGACTTTGCCACTGGCCTGCCCGTCATGTTCGGCGTGCCCAAGTACAGCGAGCGCCTCAACGAGCTGCGCCAGCAGCGCGGTGTCAACGGTCTCTTTGAGCACGATCTTGTCGCTATCGAGGGCAACACCGCCGTCTTTGGCCGCCCCGGAGGCAAGGAGCAGGTGCGAAAGCAGTTCGACCTGCTCCACGTCACACCCAAGATGGGACCGCTCGCCGTGATCAAGGACAGCCCGCTGGCGGATGGCGCTGGATTCGTTGACGTTGACCAGGGAAGCACGCGACACAAGCGCTTCGACAATGTGTGGAGTATTGGCGATGCATCGTCGCTGCCTACGTCCAAGACTGCCGCTGCGATCACGGCCGAGGCGCCCGTGCTGGTGCGCAACCTCGGCCAGGCGCTCGAGGGCAAGGAGCCCGATGCCGAGTACGATGGTTACACCTCGTGCCCGCTGCTCACCGAGTACGGCAAGGTGATGCTCGCCGAGTTCAAATACGGCGGTCAGCCCAAGGAAACGTTCGGCAGCTTGTTCGGCATTGATCAGGGCGTGCCACGCTCCGCATTCTACCATCTCAAGAAGAGCTTCTTCCCTTGGGTGTACTACAACTCGTACGTCAAGGGTACCTGGGCCGGACCCAAGGGATTCTCGTTCGGATCGGCTCCCATCAGCCCTGCTGCTGTCGCGGGCAAGCGCAGCTTCTCGTCGAGCGCCCGCAGCGTCACGATGCCAGGGTCGAGGAGGGGATTTGCGACCTCGAGTGTCGGGCTGCGCAACACGCCCGCGCGTCGACCGCGCGACCCTCTGGACGCCTCGCCCGACGCTGTCCGCCACACGCTTCCCTCGGGAGAGACATTCATCGTCCGACCACCGCCGACCGCCAGCACACCGCGCTCGACGATTTACCAGCCGCAACCTCTCCTCGCAGCAGAGCCCCTCGCGGAAGGCGCCGAGGCGTCGCTGCCCCCTGCGCTGCGCCCGCGCTCTCGCAAGGCAGCCTCCGACGAGGCCATCACGCCGCAGCAGATTGCGATGATCCAGCGTCTGCGTGCTGAGGACCCTATCCTCAACACCAAGTCGAAGCTCGCAAAGGAGTTCGGCTGCAGCCCACTCTTCATCTCGATTGTCGCACCGCTGCCCAAGGAGGTCAAGGCGGCCAAGAAGCAGCAGGACGAGCTCAAGAAGCAGTCCTGGGGTCTCAACAAGCGCGTCGCTCGTGCAGAGCGAGAAGAGCGCCGCCTCCTCTGGTAGACCATTATCCTCTGCTAGGCCTTGGGTTGCCCCGTTGCACATCCGATATTCTAGCTTGTAATTTAGTATTCTGAAACCATAGCACCTGGTCGCAACGTGAGCTCTTTGCATCGAGTTCACAAAGCAGGCACGGCTTGAGGTCCGAGAGAGTTCAAGGATGTTGCATCGAAACGCTGAAAAAAATTGGGGATCGACGACACTATATATGTACGCTATATTTGGCTCGGGCAAATACGGACGGCCGCTTGGCGTAGTGGTATCGCGCTTGCTTTGGGTTCCTTAACGCGAATGCAAGAGGTCACGAGTTCGATCCTCGTAGCGGCCCCAAGGTCCAATTTTTGCCATTTTTTTGGACTCTACGGATGCAGAAGAACGAGGAGAGTGCGGTCCGACTTTTTTTGAGCAAGGTCGATCAGAAAATGGACGCGTAATGGCGATTCCAAGTTTTTAGAGATGGTGTAGTGGCCCTGCTGCGCTTTCATTTTCTTTAATGTCTCTCTGATCCTGCTGAGACCAATCGGAGCCTAACCTGCATGCAAGGTATGAACGCCACAATCTGATAAGGATCTGCTCATGCGCTTGCAGTTGCTTCTGTGGGTGACTCGTAGCATTGCATGCAGCTAGCACGCCAGCATGGCGAAAATGTTGCGAGCCTTGGGGCTCGCCCGGCCTTTCACGATCGGCGTGGCGCGGCCAGCGAGGTCCACGGTGGACGCCGCCAAGCGATAGGATGCCGCAACCTCCACACGAGCCCAAATTGACACAGCTCACACGCACAGCCCGGCGACGACCCTGCAAGCACCCTGAGACTTGCATAAGACTCACAACCGGCTGAGCCGCGCACCCACCCAACTAGTCCACACCTCGCTCAGCACAATCCTCCTTATCAGCACCCACCATCGCGAACTCACTTCAACGGCCTCAACCTTTGCTCAGCGACACCTCTCTCATTAAACCGTCACCACTCTGCCTGCTGGACTGGTGCATAAGATGCTAGCGAGAACAGCGCGCCTGCGCCTTCGTGCAACGCTGCCTGGTGGAAACCTCACACGCAGCTACGCTGTCCCGGTCAATCCCTCAAGCTCCGTAGACGCACTACTCGGCACGTCGGTACCCCCACCCCCGCGCGAAGGGCAGGAGTTCGAGCCTGCGCCCGGCACGTACGGCACTCCGCCTCGATTTGGCAGCAAGAACCCTAACGACATTTCGGATCTCCTGCGCGGCCTTAGGCCCCGAGATCCTAGTGGGTCCACCCAGACGAGGGGCAGCAGTGCCAACCATGCCGATCTCCAGCGCATGAAGGGCTCTGCCATCGGCGCAGAGCGGAAGGGCATTCCTATCCCGTCCCGCGACGAGATGCTCGATGAGATGTTCAAGCGCCCTCTGAGAGAGCTGGAAGACAGACGCAATATTGTCGACCGCGAGCATCCGCATCCCATCGACGCTCTCTACGGCCGCAACGAGCTGGATGAGCGAGTGCTTGCGGCGGCACGGGCGCTCTACGCAGCCTCCACCAACCCCGGGCCCCGATCGACTGACGCAGCACACACATACAAGGCAGCGACGATCTCGCAGCTGCTCGAGAGGTTCGAGTCGAGAGCAGAGTACCAGCTCTCAATAGAGCTGCCGTATGAGCCAACACCGTCTGGTGACCGCAAGGTGCCGCTCACCTCCGCACATAGCTCAGAGGCCGAGTTGCAGGATGCAAACGACGACGGCGTGCTTCTGCTCGCCTACGTCTCCAACTTGAACGGAGGCAGGGGAACAGAGCGCATCAGTGTATGCTCGGCGTTCGCGGTCGAGGGCGGCGACAAGATTTCGGCAGAAGACGGAGACGGGACCGGGGCGCTGGTGGTATCGTGCGCACACACGCTGCGTGCGTCGCAGCCGCGCACGCAGGGTGCGGCATCGGACTCGGCTGTCGAAGCCGAGGCTGAGCCTTCGGACACTATCGCTCTGGCCATCACTCGCACGGGCGCCATCTATCCCGTCCGCACGCTCATCAGCAGTCTGCCCGCGTCCGACGTCATTCTGCTGCAGCTCGGCGGCACTGCGCTCACGCTCAACGGCACGGGTGCGGGTAGCAGACCCATCCGCACGCTGCCGGTATCGCCTTATCCGGCGCACGTGAACAGTGAGCTGTCGGTCTCTTCGTTCTGGGGCTGGGAAGATGACTCGGGCGCGATTCTGCCGGCATACACGTTCGATCCGGACCGCCAGGGGCTTGCGCTGTCCGATCGCACCGTGTCGCCGCCACCGGGCCGCGAGCGCGAGCAGGTGAAGCTGGAGCGCGACGATGCAGGCCGCAGCCGATGGGGCCGAGCGAGGCTGGTGGAGTACAAGGACCCTTGTGGAGCGAGTGCCATGGTGGGCACCTACGACGAGCTGGCGCAGTTGGACTACAAGCTGCTTGTCTCGTCGCCTGCCAACCCGCCGGCGTTGCAGGGCGACTATGCGCTGCGGATGTCGAGCACCGTGACCGAATCGGCTAGGCCAGCAGCCATGGCAGCGGGCGGCACCTCGAGCACGGCAGGCCAAACGAGCGTAATGCAGAGCCAGACACGCAGACCGCTCCCCAACTTTCCACCACCGGGCTCGTCGGGTGGTCCCGTGGTCGATGTGGAGTCCGGCAGCGTGGTGGGCATTGTACGCGGCCACAAGATGAGCGCGCTCGAGGGAAGGAGAGGCGACGCCATTCCCGCCGAGAAGATCTTTGAGTGTAAGTCTGACCCCCGACGTAAAGTGACGACTAGGCAGCGGATACTGACGCACCGACACCATTTGGATCGCAGTCTTTGCACTGCCAGGTTTGGGCAGGAAGAAGGTTTAGACGGCTTGCACGGCGCTCACAATCATCATGGTCAAGTCTGCTGCTCGGGTTCGCATTCAAGTCAACAGTGTGGTATGCATGCAGGTGAAGCTCTCTAAGTTGCATGGATCTTGAGGGAGGCTTTTGAGAGCTTAGACCTTGCAGAAAGCAGAGATGCTCATAACGCCTGCGAGAAAGAGAAAATAATCGAGTCAGTGGCCGCGTGCATTGCAGGTCAGCGACGGCTAGGAAAAACTTACCGCTCAGCCAGAGGCCGCCGTTGTGCTTGTCCCACAGGGCGGTGGTGGCGCCGGACATGCCGCTTCCGTCGTCCTCGAGGAGCTTTTGGACATTCCACTTCTTTCCGAAGAACTGGTCCTTGTCGTAGTTGCGGCTGATCTTGAGCACGGTGGTGGGCGAGGCGACGTTCTCGGGGTCCTTGAACTTGGCGAGCAGCTTGGGCACGTTGGGGAAGCTGGCGGTGTAGATGTTGTCATCCTCGTCTACGGTGATGTTGTCCGAGGGATAGCCGGTGTGGATCACGTCGATGAGCGTGAGCGTGTTGTCCGCCTGCAGCTCAAACACGCGGATGTTGGCGTCCGCCGACGCAGGCACGTAGATCCTGTTGGGAAACTTGGCACTCTGCACTCGCGAGGTTTCAAGATGTCAGCGAAAGTGGTTTCGATCAGCTCGATGTCTGTGCGGGCGAACTTACTCGAACGAGGCCGTTGGGGTAGTGGAACGGGCCCGGGTTGGCGATCTTGCAGCCGGACTTGTCGCAGAAGCCGAGGTCACTGCGCGGAAAGAAGAAGTCGAGAATTCTTCCTTTGCCCGTCTTGGTCTTGTGGTCGTTGGTGAAGACAAAGCTGTCCGGACCCACCGCGGCTGGCCTGTTGGGCGTGCGGACGGCCTCGCCGGCGTAGGTGCGGACGTGCCTCATCCTGCCCTCGCCGAGCGTGGTCTCGAAGAGCTCGAAGGTCGAGTTGGCGCCCACCACCTTGGCGTCCACGACGGTCTTGGAGACAGGGTCGATGGGGGGACGGTGGTTGTTGACGAACACCCGCAGCGTCGGCTTGAGCTCGGGCGACTTGGCGGGGATCTCCCAGACCGAAAGACCGTGCAGGTTGAGCGTGTCGGTGTAGCCGACGGGCTTGACCCTGGTGATGCGCGAAGCAATGGGACCGGAGCCCTTGGTGTCGAGGATGGCAATGTGGTCCGTGTTGGATCTGCCAGTCACGTCGAGGTTGTCGACAGCAGGAAGCCAGGAGAGACGGCTCTTCGTGTCGGAGCACGCGAGGTAGAGGAGGCCGGATGGGCGGTGTAGCCACATGTCCTCACACGCCTCGAGCTCGGGGATTTTGGTGCAGGGGCCGTGGGAGGTGTAGTTGAGCGGGCGACCTAGGCCGAAGACGTCGTGCGCCTTGGAGCCGGGGCCCGAGAGGAACTGGTAGGCCAGCGCGGCGAGGACGATGGGTAGACCCACCCAAGTGAGGAGGCTCGGCATGATTGAGGATCGCGAGCGGGCGGACGGTTGCGGTGATGGCACGGTGAGGATGATGGAGTCTGGAGGGACAATGGCACGGCAAGGCGCGGGTGAACTTTATGCTGTGAGTCGACTCTGTCGGGCTGGTGCGGAAGCGGCACGAGCGGAAACAGCAGCGGAAAGAGGCACGAGGCACGAGGAATGCATTCGCACAGACCACTCACTCTACGCCGCAAGCAAGCCTCTGCACTTCCAGACATGAGCTCAAGCAAGCCCACCTTGCTCGCAAGTGCGCAATTCCGCGTCAAGCTCTCTCGGATAGTACCAGAAGCGGCGCTGTTTCTTGTTTCCGCACCGGTTACCTGCGGCCCGCGAATCGGTCCCAATTCGCAGTTGGCACTGCAGCTTTTCATGCTTTCCCCGCATTTTCCAAGCGCCGTGCAGCCAGACGACGTCGATCCGCACCGTCGGAATTTGACAATGTTACGTCGCCGCCAAGTTGCGTTTGTGAAATGAGCGAGTCGACAAAAGAGTGGAGGCGCCAACCGCATGCAGAGTGACGCCTGGTTGCTGCGCCTCGAAGGAAAGTCAGCAAGTAGTCACCGAAAGCCAGGGCACAGCTTGAGAAACCGACGATCCTCGCGTCCGATGCCGAGTTCGCCTCGCGCTGCAGCGCCAGGTCTCTCTCAGCGGCCTCGCCGATGCGATCGTGCCAAGGGTCCGAACCCTGTCGCGACCGGCGCTGTGCCGTGAGAGCATCGATTGCGGATGCGCCCCGAAATACATCGGCGTCCAAGGCGTGAGAAAGGTTTAAGCCTCCCTGCCAGTATCGAGAGGATGCCGAGCGCGGCGTGGCTTGCACGTTCGCATCGCAGCACACTCACTTCATAGCACAGCAGGTCTTCTCGGGTGTGAATCAGAAACGCAAGGCTCAGCCAAGGCGTGCCGTGCCGAATTGCTGTCGTTCCCCTCTTGGCGGTCACAGTTGCCCATGCTCCCTTCCTGACTTCCATCCTTGGCTCTTTTCCCTTGCGCCACAATGCCTTCCGAGGATCCATCTTCATCTCCACCATCTCCTTCGGCAGTCAAACCTGTCCTCGACCCTGACCAGGCAGCTGCTATCGGAGTCCCTCCAGCTTCCGCGGCTCCCACCATGCAGCCCTCCGATTCTGTAAAGCCTCAGGCGACCGACCCTGATAGCCTCAAGCTCGACCAACAGGTCAAAGAGCAAGAGGCCGGTCGCTTGGCCGACCAGGACTCCGTTCCTGCCCCGGCCGCTGCTCTCGACCACGAGGCGCACCTTCACCATGTCCCCAAGGCCGAAGTCGCTCCGGAGCGCGTCACCGAACTTCCTGGAACACAGGACGAAGTTCCAGCCCCCGCTCCCGGCGATCCTGATCGTCCTATCGAGCCTGAGCTCGAGGATCTCGGATGGAGCGAGCAGCCCAACGTGCCCATCCCCGTCCTCAACGGCATGAAGAACGAGTCGCTCTGGCTCCTTGTGCGCCGCTTCAACAAACAGACTTATCGCGTCAAGGCCATCGAGGGCAACGCCAAGAGAGACTTTGACATGTACATCAGCAACGAGGAGCAATTCCAGCCCGACAAGCTCAAGGCCACCTTTGAACGCTTCTACGTCAACGTCGTCGTCGGCACCGTCGCCTTCATCCAGCACATCGCCCGTCTCCGCTCCTGGTCCGAGCCCAAGCGCACCGGTGGCTTCATGGTGGTCTATGTAGCTGCATGGCTTCTCGACGTCATCGTTCCCACCATGCTTGTATTGATGCTCGTCCTCATCCTCTCGCCGCGTGCCAGACTCCTCATGTTCCCTTCCGCTCCCCTCGCCGCCATCGATCCCAAGACCGGACAGGCAAAGGTGCCCAAGGCCGGCCACTTAGGCAGCAAGACCAGCTTAACCGGTGCTGCCGAGACATACGAGGGCGAGGCAGTCGAGCAGGAGGCGTCCAACTTTGTCGGTGCCCTCGGCAGCGTAGCCTTAAGCACAGCAGCTGGCAAGTCCTCCAACGACGGCGTCGCAGCTGCCCAGGACGAGGAGGACACGGATTCGGATGAAGACAGCATCGACGGTAAATCGAACGCTGCAGGTCGCAAGGGCACCAGCTCACCTTCGAGCAAGCCAAAGAAGGATCCCGAAGACAAAATTCCGGATCCCACCAACGTCGCCGCCGTCACACAGGCCGCGCAGAGCAACGCTGCAGGCGAGAAGGCCGGACATCCCGAAAAGGGCGATCACACCAAGAAGCCGATGGAAGAGGCGATCTTCGCCAGCCTCGCTCCTTTCATGCACATCCTCAACAACATCTGCGACGACTACGAGCGCTTCTGCAATGCCCTTTCGCCCACACCTCCCTTCTCGCGATGGGTGCCGCGATACCGCCTCGCGGGCGCCATCCTCCCAGTCCTGCTCGCCTCCTTCTACGTCAACGAGACAATGATCTACAAGGGTTCCACATTTGGCCTTGGCTTTGCGCTCTTCGGCCAGCCGCTCATCGACCGCGTCAAGTTCCCTCAGGTCATCGCCTGGCTCGACCGCAACGTCCCGGATTGGAAGAAGTACCTCGAGCTTCGATTCATGCTACTGCGTGGCGTGCCGACCAACGCACAGCTCACCGTCACGCTGCTGCGCATCGGCGAAGCCAACAAGTCTCCCCTACCTCCGCCGCCGCCCACGGCCGTGGCGCCTCCGCCCACCGCACTTCACGGATCCGACATGGCCGATCATCCGGATCTGCCGCCCGAGTATGCAGAGCAGCTCGCTGAGGCGCAGGCCGACGATGTCGCCAGCCGACCCGAGGGCGAGCACGAGTCGGCGACGGACCCCAAGGCCGGCAAGAAGGGCAGCAGCAAGGTGCTCGCCGTGCTCAAAGGCGTCACCAAGGCGGGCGTCGAGACCGCGCTTGGTGTTAATCGCGTCAAGGCGACTACGATTCAGTCCATGCACGCCAAGGCCAAGCTCGGCGTGGTCAGATCCGAAGAAGCCGCACAGAAGTATGCCGCCGACGGACCGGTCAAGTTCCACTGCCGCTACCGCGGTAAGCGCGGCTACGCCTACGTCCTCACCACGGCGGCAACACCGTCCATCGCATTCGAACGCAAGGGCAAGACCAGTCCGCTCTCAGCCGCGGTGGCGGCCAACAAGGGCGCGAGCTCCACCGCCTCCGCAGCCGAGACGGCCCAGCGTCTGGTCCAGCAGCGCGGCGCGAGCTTCGCGATTGCCATCGATGAGATCGCCGAGATTCACAAGGTGGGCGGCCTTGGGTGGAAGGGCAAGCTCGTGGTTGGCTGGGCACTGGGTGGCGAAGTTGCCGACGGCATCGAGATCCTGGACAAGCAGGGCAACGTGCACAAGCTCACAGCCATGGGCCGCCGCGACGAAGTGTTCAACCGCCTCATCGCGCTAGGCAGCCAGAAGTGGGAGGCGTTCTGACTTTCCTTCCTCGCAGCCTCCATTCTCATCTCGCTTTCTGTGTACGTGTGTTGCTCGCAAATGTACCTGCATCGTGGCGATTTCCAAGTGCGTATCTGTGGCTCCGATGCCGCTAGTGTCTGTGACTGCTGCAAGAGTGAATTGTCTAGATACCACCAGCGCCGCTTGCGCCCCAGTCCCAAAGCCATTCGTCCAGATCGAAGCGGACCCTCTTGGCGAGAACGGCGACGACCGAGTAGCTGACGTTGGTCCTGAAATTGATGCTGGTTCCCAGCTTGTCCTGAGCCGAAGTTCTGACGAGCATCCTTCTTGCGACGAGATTGTTGATCTGCGAATAGACCGATAGCGACTTGCTCCTGTACTCCCACAGTGTCGATCTGTCACCGGACACATCCACATTGGACGCCGACAAGTCATTCTCCGCGATCAATGACGAGTAGACGAGCGACATCTCGGGTGCCGACTCGGTGATGAGCGCCTGGAAGATGCTCAACAGGCGATCTATGGGGAACGGCTTGGGCCCGAGAAGCTGTTGTCGATTGAGATTCTCGGTTTGGCCATCTTCGTTGGTCACTCGCAGCGCCGACTTGGCAGGACGTCCACGACGCCCAGCTCCAGCTTTACGCCCACGCCCGGGACCCAGCTTGCGTCCACCCTTGAGGGTTTTGCCTTTGGATGCACCGCTGGACAGACTGAGCAAAGAGTCGTCGCGCAGGAAATAGCGCACATCCAACCGTGACGGATTGTACGACGCAAGGAACGAGGCGATGACTAGGAATGTTGGGATGAGCGCAAGCGAGGGCATCAACGACATGGTGGCGTGCGAAGATGCCGAGCGCATTCGGTCTAGCGCTGCCATCTCGCGCTCCAGCCACTCCTCCTCGTCGAACTTGCGCTCCTCATCGACCATGCTGGCATCCTCGTCCTCCGTTTGCACTGTGTTCGAAGTAGCTTCCGGTGCTTTGGCGGCTGCGAGGCGCGCTGCGCTCGCCTGTATGCTTCGGATGCGCGCCTCCTGCGTCCACTCTCTGGGTCCCACTTCGCGGGTCTGCAGCCGCACGATCACGTCTCGGAACAGATGGGACGAGGCGAGGAGCAGCGTCTGCAGATCGGCGGTGCTGCACTCGCGCGTCTGGACGGGGACGACAAACGAGTGCCACACTGCGGCGCTCATGGTGCGCAGCTCCTCGATGTCTCGCACGTTGGACTTGATCGAGTCGTAAAAGACGCCGACAAACTGCTCGTACAGCGCGCGCAGGGCGTCCTGTGAGACCTGGTCTCCCGAGTTAACCTTTTTGAGCTTGGCGAGCGTCGAGCGCTTGCACAGCGCAGTGGAGGTGCCGGCATGCATCTGTGCGGCCTGTACCGAGCTATCATACGACTTCCAGAGCAGCGGAAAGTCGAGGGCGAGTAGAGATAGGACGTCAGGCCGTGTGAGGCGTGGGAAGCGCAGCGTGATGGGCTGGTGCGAGACGGTGAGACCGCTGGGCGTGCGGTACTGCGCCCAGGGCAGCGTCGAGATGAAGACAGTGGCAATCTTTCCTGGCTTTCCTACGAGCAGTGCGAGACGGCAGAAGGCAGTCCATACGTGCTCGGGCCAGAGATCGCGGATGCGCTCGGCGTCCTTGATGACCACGACGAGGCGGGCATCGACGGTATCGAGGAGCGTGCCGAGCTTCCAGAGAAAGTAGTCGAGCGAGGTGTATGGGCGGCGGAAGTTGCCTCTCGACCCCGAGGCGACGGCTTTGGCCGTTTCGGTGCGTGTTCGATCGTGAGCATGTTGTATGCTCTGCTCGAGCGAAGTCAGGACGCTGCGGAAGAGGGTCGTGGGATTGATTGAGGTGAGTGGAGATACGCCACACCAGCAGAGCGGGTGGAGAGAGTCCTGTGAGGCTGAGGCCAGGTCGTCGAGGACATCGGACACGAGCCGAGCGGTGGTGTTGGGGCTGCATGCGTCTTGAAGCAGCAAAGAGGGCGGCAGCGGCTGTCCCGACTCGCCCAACAAACTAGTCAGCGCGCCAATCTGGTCGGATCTGCCGGCATGCTTAGAGGCAGCCGCGCTCATCTCGACGTTCGACGAGGATGCTTGGCGAGTATGAATGTGATGAAGGAGGATAGAGGTTGGATCCAGCAAGGCGAGTTGCCGACCAGCAGGGCAAGCCTCCGACGCTCAGACCCGCGGCAAAGTCGCATTCGCGAGGGTCCACCCACCCCTTCTTGCCAAAGGCTCGCGCGTGGCGGCCAACTGTGAGATTCCTTCGCGGCCGTGTCGACGGGGTGGAGGTTTTGTGAAGTGTTGCTGCTTGGCGCCTCGCTTCGGAAATTTTGTTGAAGTGGATGGTGGGTTCCTCCTTGGATCCTCCCATCCTCCACGATTCCCGTCAACACCTAGCCAATAGTGAAGCTGTCGCACACCAGCACCGGGCTCCTCTCCGCTCATTGTCATGCGCATGCCTCGCGATCCTCATATTACACTGCATAAAACATGACAGTGCTCGCGAGACTTCGGCCGCAAGGTTGCACGTTACGGTCAGCAACAGCCGCTCGTTCGAGGCTGCCTGTCCCCGGCCCCAGCAGATCTCAGACCCGGTCTCTCGGGTCGATCAGTATCGACGCTACCCTACGAAAGCAGCCACCTCCAAGATCCAGGCTTGTGCCAGCATGCAGACGCATGACCTACGACTTTCTCAACCGACCAGCGCCAAGCAGCCTTCCAGAACAAAAGGCATCTCCGCTCGATGAGATCACACGCCTTCGCGAACTCATCAATCGTGCCAACTCGACCAACTCTACTCTGGACAAGAGACGTGTCGTGTCCGAGTTCGATGACCTCAGACCGCTGCTAGCCTTCCTCTACGACCCCTACTGCCGTCTCCACGCCACTTCCGACTCCGTGCACAAGTATATTCGCCAAAGGAAAAGGGACAAGGAATGGCTCAACGAGCAAGCTCCCGTTCTCACCGCTCCCTCGAATCGCGCCAGAAACAAGACGCACTATGCGGCCCTTCGTGACAAGTCGGAGCAGGATGCTCGAGAACAGGTGCCGGACACGCTCTTGGAGCTCTTCCACCTCCTGGCCTCCCGTCAAATCACCGGCAACGAGGCCATGGCCACCATACACACCTTTCTCCAGGTACACGGCATCCTTGAGCAGCACGAGTATGCCTTGAGCGGATCCGACGATCCCAACCTCTCCACCACAGACCTCTTCCGCCGTGGCTTGCTTCGCCCGACCGCCCTGGAAATTTTCTACCGCTGTCTGGACCGCAACCTCAAGGCCGGCGTCCGTGAAAAGACCATATGCTATGCATTCACCGGGCATGAACCACATCGTCCAAACTATCAACCGAAACTCAAAGGAATCCCGGAGCTCCCGCCGATGTCGCCCACAACGGCAGCCCTTCGCCAGCAGTTCGAGGTGGCTCTCGGCAACACGCTCACCCGAGCCAACCTTCCAACTTTGTTCTCGGGGCAAGACGCATCAAGGTGGTACGCAAGCCGAAAGCTCGACGGCGTCCGCTGCATCATCATCGTACGTCTGCAGCCCGAGACTTCGCCGAGCGGTTCGCAGACGTGGAAGGTCATGTCGATCTCTTCGCTTTCCCGCAACGGTCGGCCCTTTTCGACGCTGGCAGTGCTGGAGCACGAGATCTCGACGATGCTGACGTCCTTCCCTGGCTTGTCCGACTTGCTCGGGCCTCTTTCGGAACGAGACATAGCAAGCTCTTCGATCGAGTCCAGGCCGTCGCCCAAGACCACCCTGATCCTCGACGGCGAAGTGTGCGTGCTCCGGCCGCCTGACAAGGCATCTAGTCCTGCCGCAAAGCAGCTGGATGCCAGCATCACTGCACCAGACGCCGATCCCGCGGATCAAGGGCCCGCCGTGGTGGAAGACTTCGCCGCCGTGGTGGGCCTGATCAAGCGCAAGGAATACACCATCCCCGACCCGGCATTCTTCCCATTTGACCTGCTCACCCTGGAGGAGTTTGTCAAGTGGCGATCCAGGCTTCCGCCGCCGCCACGCAAGACGGGCGTCCGCAACGCCGTTACTAATGGCATCAATCCCAGCAAGCAAAAGGGGCGTATCTTTTCCGAGCGACTCGCAGTGCTCGAATCGCTCGTCTCGCACTTCGAGATCGCGTCGTCCAAGCGCAATCAGCCGAGCCTCGTGCGTCACCTGACGCAACAATTGGTCTCGACCCCGGAGCAGGTTGAAGAGATGCTGGGGCTTGCCAGTGAGCGCGGATGGGAAGGGATCGTGCTGCGCAAAGACATGGAGTACGAGGGCAAGCGCACGTCGGCCATCCGCAAGTTCAAGCAGTGGCGCGATGCCGAGTACAAGGTGGTGGGCATCACCACTGCCACCATGCGTCTGCCCATCAACGGTCGCTTCGAGGAGCGACAGGCTCTATCCGCTGTCCAGATCGTCCACAAAGGCACGCGCGTATCCGTCGGCTCCGGGTTCACCTCTGAACAGCGCGTCGAATTCGCCAGGAATCCTAGCAGGATCATCGGCAAGTCCGTCACGGTGGAGTACTTTGACGAGTCCAAGACGCTCGCATCCTCCAACAATAAAGCAAAAGCAGATGGCGACGGGGACGAAAAGCGTGACGAGGTCTACAGCCTGCGCTTCCCGCGCATCAAGCACATCTGGGGTCAAAAGCGAGACTTCTAGATCGGATGCAACACATGCGCAATGGCACCACTCTCTCATGATCCCTGTCTAGCAAGCGATAAGCGATGGGAAGACCGAGCTGGAATCTGACCACAGGCGCGAAAACAGACATGGATGTGACTCCGGTATACAGCAAACTCGATTCTTCTGAGTTGAGACGAGAGCGCAGAGGTGAAAAAGACAAAGATGTTTAGATCTTGGCCATGGCGGCGACGTCGGTGGACTGGACGTAGTCCTCGCACTCGTCGATGATGCGCTCCTGGAGCTCGTCGAGCGAGACCTTGGCGTCCTCGACGACGAGGGAGCACTGGAGCTTGCTGACACCGTAGCCGATGGCGACGAGCTTGGTGGAGCCCCAGACGAGGCCGTCCATCTCGATGGCCTTGACGGAAGCCTCGAGCTCCTTCATGTCGGTCTCGTCGTCCCAAGGCTTGATGTCGAGGGTGACGAGCGACTTGGCGGCGGGGCCGGGGCCCTTGGCGGCCTTCTTCTTGTTGTACTCGGCAACACGCTCGGCCTTGATGCGCTCGGCCTCCTCGTCGACCTCGTCGTCGGAGCCGAAGAGGTCGACGTCATCGTCGTCCTCCTCAGCGGCGGGGGCGGAGGCGGCGAAGGTGGAGGAGAGGAGGGTGGCGGCCTTGGCCTTGTCACCGGTCAGGTCCTTGTGCTCGGCCTCGTACGAGGTGATGTGCTCGTACCAGCGGGCGACGTGGGCGAACTTGTCGGCGTCGGGGGCCTTGCCGAGAGCCTCGTGAACGGCGACATCGGCCTGCGAGGGCGAGTGGCTGGTGATGGAAGCAACGGAAAAAGGTCAGCGACGATGTCCTTTTGTGTGCGGGCGATCTTCTGCATGGCTGGCCGCACTGAGTCGCCGCGAACATGTGCCCCCCTTGAGACTCCATCGTCCATACAAAGTGCCACGAGGACAGTGTTTGCATGGGAACAAGATCAGATAGCTTGGAAAAGTTGAGTTTCGTCAACGCAGAAAAGGTCGCGGGGTCTTAAGCCGCTGGGCTCGGAAACACGGACCAAAGCAAAATATTCATCATGTTGTTCGAGCATGGTGCACGCACGCTCTTTGGTGCACGAGCGTCATTCTCGCGGAGCATCTTCCCAGACATGGCTCGCAACGCGAGCCTTGATTCGAGATGGAACGCTGCGGCCTTCCTCCTGTCTTCCATGGTGCGACTCAATGAGGCCGGTGCGAGAAGACGAGCGCAGAGTTTATGCTTACTCGTCAACGTAGGACTTGTCGGCGAGGAAGCCGTCGAGCTTGGTGAGGTTAGCAGCCTGGGAGAAATCGGGGAGCGACATTGTGAAGTATGTGTGTGGGATGTGGTTGATCAAGACGGAGCGGCTTGCTCCTGCCACCGAACAACACACGCTCGCCACAAGGCTCAGAGCGGCAGCCTAGCCAGGGCCTGAGTCGTCCGCACCAAAGCGCCCACGGCTCAGAAAGAAGGAAGAAAAAAAATTGGGACCCACAGCGCGGAAAAGTGAAAAAACTCGGGCAGTGCGCCCCCGATGCTGCCTTGCTGGAAGTTGGGCCTCGTCCGGCGCTGCACTGGCCACATCGCGCCAACCACAGCAGAGCTCAATTCTTCCTGGCTCGAAAAAGGCGCCCAGCTCCTGGGCTGGCCAGTGCTTGCTGGTGGCGAGTCTGGCGCGTGCTCAGCGCAAGAAAATTTAGAAATCGATTCGCCCAGCACCCATGGGCCTTCAGCCTCCTTCTAGCAACAGCCTCAGAATAGCAGCTTCGCCCGATCACAGGCACGCCCAGCAGACTCGGTGCACGTGCCGATTACCAAAAATGTTTCTACCGTCGACCTCACATCGGGCTGCTGGCCGCATCCCGAATTCCGACTTTAGCCCTCAGACGCGGAGAACACGCCAGGGTCGCGGTCACTCGGTCGGCAACAGCAGCAGCAGCAGCAGCGGAGATGCGGGCGAGCAGCAATTCCCAAGAGAGCGTCGTGGCTCGAATCCGGAGAGCCTCCGCAGACCGCTGCGAACACGAGCCGCTTGAGGCTGACCTCTGCTATCTTCCTCCTCTTCAACCACCCTCCTCTCCTCCGAGTTCAGTTGTTCCCCTTGCAGTTCTTTTCGCTGTCAGCAGCAAACTTCCATCCGCACGCAGCCGCCCCCGTCCCACAGTAGAAGGTCGGCCATATCGCGCGCAACGCGCCACAACAATCCCCTTCGCGTACACCGTCGACCCCCAGCATCCGTCAGCCCGCTACGTGACGACCAGCTGCGCCTCACCCTCCAATCCCCACCGCATCGAGATCATCTTCGGCATGATGAAACAGCATTCCGTCGCCATCGCGTCCGCCGCAGGGCCATCGAGAGCTCAGCCGTCCGCTGCGGCCAACAAGCTCGGCGCCAAGAACAGCACAGGCATCGGCGGCTTGCCTGGCGGTGTCGTTGGTCCAGAAGCAGCCGGGCTTGATCCATCCGGGCCCGAGCATTTCTTCGTCACACTCGCTGCCTATGCCGATGCGCTCGACGCGCTGCCGCTCGACCTCACCCGCAGCTTCTCCGACCTGCGAGAGCTTGATGCAGTGCTCGGCTCGCACCTCAACAGCCTCACAGCGCGTCTCAACCATCTCACCGCCTTGATCGAGGATCCCGAGATCGACCAGGGCCAGCGTCTGCTTGCACTCAAAGAGGTAGCCGAAGAGGCGCGCGCCTACAAGATGGGCGGTGAGGACAAGATTCGTGTCGCACTCAACACCGCCGAAACCATCATCAGCCATACCGACTACATCGATGCCCTCGACAGCCAGCTCGACCGCTTCGCCGAAATCTCGGCACTGCTCAACCCCACCAAGCACCTCAAGCTCGAGCAGTACTACGTGCCCGGCGCACTCAAGGACCGCAAGCTGATCTCGACACTCGACAGCCACACGGGCGCAGCTGGCGGCGCGTCCGGCGCCGACGCCAACGGCGCATCCGGCTCCAAGAAGAAGAAAGTCGCTGCCCAGATCGCCGCAGCCAGCGCAGCGGGCGGCAAGAGCCACCGAGCCGGCGATGCGTCCGCGGTGTCTGGATCCGCTGCGGGAACGGGGCCTTCTTCCAGCAGCAAGAAGCGCAAGGCCATCTCGGGTGCGGCGGTCAGCGGCTCGGGATCCAACTCCAGCTCCAAGGTCGCCAAGACGGCCGCATCGGGCAAAGGCGACGACGATGTCAAGTCGGCCGCCAACGGTTCGAGCTCGCACAAGAAGAAGACCGAGGGCGGCTCGAACGCGGGTGGGTCGGGGTCCAAGTCGAGCCAGCTGGCCAACAGCAACACGCGTCTGCCGCGCGCCGCGCATGCGCACAGTGGCTACACCGAGGACGACGAGGATGGCGCGGGCGCACGCAAGGATGGATCGCGCCGTGCGGCGGGTGTGGATGCAGACGAGTCTTCGGCGAATCGCAGCCGCAACAGTCGCTCGGTCCGAGCCAGCGCGGCCGCACAGCGCAGCGACGACGAGGACGACGATCTGGACGACGGCGATGTGGACGAGGAGGAGGAGGCGCACGCGCGCTCCAACACCAAGAGCCGCAGCCGGGCGGGTCGCACTGGCGCGAGCAACTCGCGCGCGCGTGGTGGTGCTGCAGCTGCCAACTCGCCGCACACCGGCTCGACGTCGGCCAGCCGCGCCGAGAGCCCTTCGTCCACGGCGGGTGGCGCAGGCGACGATGCCGACGAGGCGCGCTACTGCTTCTGCAACAACGTGTCGTACGGCGACATGATCGGATGCGACGACGACGACTGCGAGCGCGAGTGGTTCCATCTTGGCTGTGTCGGCCTCACCAAGCCGCCCCAGGGCACCTGGTACTGCGAGGCCTGTCTGGAACGCAGGGCCAATGCGCGCGCCGCCAAGTCCAAGAAGTCCAAGAGCTCCGGCGGCTCCAAGTCCAAGGTTCGCCGCTAGCGCTGTCGCCGGCTCTGCTCTGTCGTGTTTTACTGTATACCACCTTGTTCCCGTTTGTACTTCGTGCGCCGCTCATCAATCCGATGTCTCTGCTCCGTCCTGCGGGTGTCCGTAAATTGCATCTGGTCTACGGCTGTATCGGCGATCCGGACTGGAATCGGCGACTTTGGGCGTGGGTGCGGCGAATTTTCGGGGGATTTCGAGGCGGCGTGGCGTCACCTGCAGTGACATGCCGAGGATCGACTTCTCGGCCATTTTCGCAGCTTTGGCCGCAAAGAAGCATCTGTCGAAGTGGCAAGTTTCGCAACACTTTAGCCGAACCTCAAGACGTGACTTTGCCGCAACAGCAGCAGAATCAAGCGCTGCCGAACAGGATCGCCCACGTCGTCGCCCGCTCGCTCGCATGGCCAGCATGTGACAAAGTTTGCTCCGGCCGCCGTGAATTCGATGCAAGGTGGTCAGAGGCAGAGGCTCGGGTGTGCTGCGAATCGTTTCGTGGCGGTTCGGCCTTGGTATCGATGAGGCCGATCCGATCCGATACCGGTGCGCGCACGGTCAAGGGTGCAGAACCGCTTCGATGAGATTCAGTGGCATATGCGGTGGCGCTTGCAGTGTTGCTTGCGACAAAGTTCTCCGTAGCCAGTTCGCACACTCCCCGCCGGGCCCCGCTCGTATCACATATAACCCCGAGCTCCCTTTCGTGATTCCCTCTCTTCGTCTTATTCCATACCCATCTCCACACAAGCCCGCAAAGATGACTTCGCCAGCAGCCTCTCCTCCCTCTTCGGTGCCCTCCTCGCCACGAAGGAGTCTGTTCAGCCTTCCCGGGCTGGGCAAGAAGAACTACACCCCCTCTTCCGCTGATGGCGCCACCACGCCTGGCGGTCACATCACCACTATTGCGCAGACGCCTATCCTCGAATCGTCGAACCCTCTTGAGAAGGCGGCTGTGCCCTCGGAGGCGCGCGAGCAGCAGATTGTGGGTGTGCCCGGTGCCAAGCTCGAGAACGAGGTAGCCAAGATCCTGATCGCGCTCGACGGCACCGAGGCGGGCGACAAGGCGTACAAGTACCTGCTGGAGAACAAGCTACTCCGCACGGACAGCCACGTGTTCCTGTGCACCGTGCTTCCCGCCAACGTGATTTCGACACCCTGGGTCGCCGGACCGCTCACTATCGACACGGAGAAGCACAACGAGCTGCTCAAGCAGATCCGTGCGCAGGCTATCGAGAAGCTCGAGCCGTACAAGGCGCAGCTCAAGCAGAAGGGCTTCAACGTCACCATCCACGTGCTCCACGGTGACGCACGCGCGAGCTTGCTCCGCGTGGCCAACTACCACCACGTCGACCTCGTGCTCGTTGGCAAGAGGGAACGCAGCTGGAAGAAGGGCTTCGGTTCGTCGGGCACCGTTTCGAGCTACCTCGTCTCGCACTCCACCGCGCCCGTTCTCGTCATCAAGTAGATACCTCGCGACTCTTCGCCCCATTCGACTTCAATACCTGATCGATGTCCCTTCTACGAATTGCAGCACAGGAGTGTGACGCCGTGAAAATTGTGTTGGAGAGCATATGGCTGACCAAACGGATACCAAAGATACAATAAGAAAACATGAGAAAACGACGGATGTCATCTCGGGACAAACATCTACGGATCGGTCGTAGTGGAGACTCGCCTCGTGGGCAAAGTTGGGGGGATGCTGACAGACTGCGAGATGCGAGGCTACTCTAATGCTCCCTTCCGATCTGGAGCCACCGTGTGTCGGGGATGATGTTGCCCTTGGAGTTCTTCTTGACCTCGAGCGCGCCCCTTCCCCAACCTGTTCCGATGACGCGTGCGTCCCAGGGCAGGTTCTCGGGGTAAAGACCCTGCAGGCCCGAGTTGGGCGCGGGGCACCAGTTGAGCAGATCTGCGATCTCGGGCGCCGAGCTCATGTAAGGGTGGAAGCGGCGCGTGGGGTTCCGCTCGATGCGCTTGTCGCGCAGCCTGCCGTGGCATCCGTACATGTCCTTGTCAAACAGGTTGTACGCCTTGACCTTTTCGCCGCGGTACTGGAGCTGCGACTCGGCTTCGCTGATGTCGTCGTCGACGCCGACGTACTGGAAGGTGCGCTCGCCATTGCGCAGGAAGCCCTGCGTGTTCCATCGCACCGCCTTGGCGTGCAGCTCCTCGAAACGGCCCTTCTTGAAGCCGTAGCCGACCACGGTGATGCGGCCGGGATAATGGCCCGTGTACTCGCGGAAGCGCGCGATCGAGAACAGCAGGTTCTCGAAGCTGTCCAGCGCAAAGTTCTCGGTGGTCATCCTAGCATCCTGCAGGCCATGTAGTGTGGCCACGGCTGCATTGGCGTGTGCGAGCTGACCCACGGAGGAGGACGAGCTAGAGGATGAGGAGGACGAGGTGGAGTTCGAAAGGCTGCCGGCAATCATGGGTAGCTCGAGACCTGCGGACACAGCGAGAGAGAAGTAGGATTCGGCCTCGGTCTGGAGCGAGTTGGGTCTTGTCTGACCTCCGGAAAAGATGAGGAGTGCGCTGGGGTCCTCGTTGGTGAGCTGGAGGCCCTTCTCGATGTGCTTGAAGAAGGTCCTTACGCTTCCGCCCTTCTGATAGTCCTCAAGCACCCAATTCTCGTCTCTGTCCTTGCCCTTGACGTCGCAGCCTGCCCAGATGGCGTGTCCGGTGACGATGACGAGGTGGTTGAGGTGGTCAGTGCCGTTGCGTGGCGGAGGGACGCTGTTGCTGAGCTGGTCGGGAGTGTAGCCGTGGAAGGACTGCCAGGAGTGCAGGCCGAGTGGTGGCGCATTGCTGTGGCGCGAGAAGAGCATGTAGCGCAGGTTCATCAGACCCGAGAGCGCGGCGAAGCCGAGCAGCAGCACCACGCCGAGATTTGTCACTCTGGAGCGGGCCGAGAGGCGGTCGTGGAGCGAGACGCCGCCGGGCTGGCCACCACCGCCGTTGAGTGCGAGCGAGATGCCCGACTTGCGGCCCATCAGAAGTGATGTGGATCCGGACGCCTTGGGCACCATGGCGATAGGTACGGGAGAGGTGAGTGTGTGTGTGTGTTGCTCAGACGAAGGAGGAAGGTGGCAGAGTGCAAAGTGCTGTTTGCTGTTTGTGGAGCCATCCCCGCGCCCATCATTCGCAGCAATCAAGTTTGTGCTGCTTTGCTGCAGCTGCGCTTCTCGCCCTTCTCAGCTGGCCGTCCGCTCGCCCGCCCACGCGATCCCAATTTTAGCCTGCGGCCCAACCGTTCCGTCTGCTGCCTGTCGCCTGTCTGTGCGTGCGTGTTCGATTTTCGAACCGGCCTTCAAATCAGCCCGCCAGCCAGCGGAATCGCGCACCCACATTCACCTCGGCGCAGCTGCTCTCAGGGTGCATATACTTTGTCCGAACGCCGAGCCAAGACCGTCGTCCGCAGCCAGCCAGTCCGTTGTAGTATGGTGGTCGGTCGAGAGCTGATTCTCGCCGGTACTCGACCCTTTCCCTGCTTGACCGAAGGGTGCCATCAGCCATCCAGAAATTGCCTTCGACGTGCCTTGATCGCCAGCAACTCGACTGTCGCCGGTCAAACTTTCGCAATCGGACCAAAGAAGAGAACCGAAACTAGTGCTGAAACTCGACGAAATCGAGGCCACGAAACTCGGATTAAAATTCAGTCGCCTCTGTTTGATCAGACGATGTGACACTGTAAAATGGGCCGCACCTCCACACCCGCATGCACGGTTGCCTCAGTCAGCTCCGCTCGACATGCATCCTCCGACGTTTCGACACATTGAGCTTCGCTGAGAGCCACCACCAACCACGGACCGCCATCGACCATGTCAGATATCCGTCAGAAGAGCGTCGACTTTCTCAGCGACTCGATCGCGGCAGCTACTGGTGGGCAGGCAGCCCACTCGGCCGCTCAACAGCTCGAAGAGGCCATCTATGACAAGGTGGACCAGTCCACGTCGAACGACTACCGTGGCGAAATCCGTAGCATCGGCCTGACGCTCAAGAAGGACAACCCGCAGCTTGCTCAAGATGTGGTCCAGGGTCGCATTGCCCCTACAGATCTTGTCAACATGTCGCAAGAGGTGAGTATCCCCAAGCACCAACCGCAGCAACGAGCCCGCTTCTGACCTCCGTCCCCATGCGTCACGAATGTAGGAGATGAAGACCGAAAAGCAGGCGCAGGAAGATGCCGAGCTTCGGCAACAGAATCTGGATGCGTCAGTGGGTGTAGACGAGCTGGATCCACAGTACGGCACGATGGCCACCTCGCAAGAGGGCCGTTCGCGCATGCAAGAAGAGGCCACCTACGGCGAAGCCGGCGAGGCCTCATACGACGGCGGCGGAGAAGGCGAATTCAAGGCACGATCTCAGCCCAAGGTGGGAGAGGCCATGCGCGGGATTGAGTTCGAGACCGGTGGCCTCTGACATGTCCACAGTACTTCACACGCAGCTCCACAGCACTAACAACCGCCTTTGCTGAGGTCCTTTAGAATAATGAATAATGTTACAATTGAGCCATAGCTCCGACGACTTCAGCTCGTCGTTTCGACGTAAGACAATGCAGCAGAGGGGTACAAATACAAGTGGTAGAAATGCAAGTGGGGGGCTGACGGGATCCAAGCAGAAGCGGTCTGGTCTTGACTCCGGCGTGTTGGCCCCTTGGTATCGTTTGGTGAGGGTGTGTTGCCGGATTACATGGGGCGACCGGCAGCTTCGGCAGCCGCTTTCGCTCGAGCCTCGGCCAGCTTGGCCTGCTCCTCGGCACGACGCTTCTTGCCTTCTTCCGCCAGGAGCGCGAGCGCATCGTGGTCGATCTTGGGCTCCACGTACTTCTCAAAGTTGCCGGCACTGAGGTTCTGCTCGTATGCCTCGCCAATGGCCGCGAAGAGCTGGTCCAGATTCTCGATCGCGTCACGCAGCGCATCCAAAGCCGAAGCGCGATCTACGAGTTGCGTGGTCAACAGAGCAAGCGGGGGAAGAGAAGTCAGCAATCTGCATCATTTGCGACTCCGTTCGACGACAACGACGCTGCCACCACTTCGAGATGCACGCCTTGGCCAATGAAGTGGCTCAGTAGGAACGATTGTACAAGAATCTAAAAAAAAACTTCGTCAAGCTCCACGCAACCTGGCAGGCTGATGGGCACGTACGATCCCTTTTTCTCATCTCGGCCGGCCAAGGCGACGGCGATCTCGTAGGATGGTGCGTCGTGTCGTCTTCTGCAGCGTCGACGCGGTGCGGGAACTTACCATACATCTGGACACGAAGGTGGATCTTGTTTTCCGAAGGATGCGGGTTGCTGTAACCGCAGAACTCGACTCGGGGGCTATGAGCAGAACAGGTGCAACGGCACGTCAGCATTCTTGATCCCAATGATCAAACAACACCCAGGCCACTGCCAGTGTCACTGATCTTGCGAGCGACGAAGCCTCAGCAACGAAGAATTCCATTATTGTATTTCCCCCACCACTACTATGTGCCAATGCGACTTGGCCAATTCGTGTAAAGCACAATAGTATAAAAGTATCATCTCGGTAGCGTCGTCGGACGCAGGGTTGGTTGTGACACTGGCAAGGTCGAACGATAAGGAAGCCAACTTACTCTTTCATGATCATGTATCGGAGCGAGTTGCCGAGCGTGTGGTCCTCCTCCTTGAGGCAGAAGGTAACGGCGGAGAAGTCGGGCTCATAGCCAGGAAGCAGGGTGAGCTTGTCGGCGATGGAGGCGGGACCATCTCCCATCACCTCGGCGAGGTTGGGGTTCGACATGTTGCCAAGCAGCGCGAAGCAGCGACGGATAGCGAAGGAAAGAGTGTTGAGGTGAAGAGGGAGGATGATTGAGATCCAACTGCAGTTGGTTGCCTCGAGCCTGGCCCAAAATTTTCGGAGAGCATTTCTTCCAACACTCCACCTTCTTTGCCGCCTCGGGTAGCTGATCGAGGAGGCTAGTGTATTCGCACGAGAGAAATGCACCCGATCGAAATGAGATTTTTCAGATCGAAAATCCAGGACTGCTGGCTGGCCGGCTGGCTATCGGTGAAGGCGCGTCTTGGTCGGTCGGCGCCGGCAGAGCAGCGCCAGGCCAGTGTCGGCTGAGCTCGATGATGAGCGGCGCGCGCGCGAGTGTGGCAGAGGGTGGGCACAGGAAGGGACAGCGTGTCGTGATTGCTCGAGGCCGCCGCCCCAGGGCAGAGGCCCTCGAGTCCCAAACGGGCGAGGGTGAGGCTGAGCCCTCACCCGGTCCTTTGCTGGATTCGCCTTGCCTCGCCTTTCTTCAGAGCTGCGAACCGTCCGAAAATCGCATCCAGCAGCCCATCTCTCGCCTGCCTCCGCCGCAACTTGCAACCGCGACCGCGACCGCATCCGCCTCTGCCACCGCATCCACCTCGCAATCCCAGCTCGAGCACGCTTCGCATCCGATATTCCTTCGTGACTGTTGGTCTCGTTGCATAGCCCCCGCGTTGTCACCGCCGACGCCGCCATCGACGCCACTGCTCTCGCAAACCTCGGCATCGACTCCACCGTCCTTCACCTCGGCCTCCATTGCCGCACCCACCCTCCCCATCCATCCCGCCCGCGACCGCACGATCGTTCATTCATCCGCGTCTTCATCAGCCGCGCGCCGACTCGACGTGATCCACCTCAATCCTAGTCATCGCTACTTCCGTCCATCCATCACGCTCCTTTCATCTCGTCCGTCGCTGCAGCGATCCATCCCGCGCCGCGCGCATCATCTGTCCATCTTGGCTCCCTCGACGCCACGCAACTTGCAGTCCACTCGAGCCCGACGCGACGCGCTCTTCCTCCTCCTTGGCTGCTCGAGCACATCTCACCTCCTCCTCTGCTCGTAGAGCTCGCCTCGCCATCGTGGCTGGACCAGCGTCATGTCGTCCACCATCGCCAACGGCACCACCAACGGCTCTGCGCCCAACGGGCAGCAGCCAGCTCTCAGCGCGCAAGCACAACAGATGCTCACAGGCATGACCAAAGAGAGGCTCCACGGCATGATCGCCCGCATGCAGCAGCTCAAGGCCAGCGGCGTCAACGAATCCACCAGCCAGGAGTACGCAACTCTCGTCAGCACCCTCAAAATGTTCCAGCAGTATCAGGCCATGCGCCAGCAACAGGCCGTCGCCATGCAGGCGCGAGCAGCAGGCCAGCCCCAAGCTCGTCCCTCGTCCACAGCACAGCAGCCATCCGCCCCTTCGCCATCGGCCGCCGCCCCCGCCGCCGCCGCCGCTACAACGCCAGCTGCTGACGCTCCCAGCACCAATGGCATCGTCGTCAAGACCGAGAACGACATCGCCCGCTCCCTCAGTCCCGCCAACTTCACACCCGAGCAACTGAATGCGCTCAAGACGCAGATCATCGCCTTCAAGCTCATCTCGCGCAATCAGCCGCTCCCCTCGCATCTCCAGGAGGCCATCTTGGCCGCCGACCGCGAGTCCGAAGCTCAGGACGCCACCAAGGCCGAGCCGCTCGCCACTGCAACACAGGTCGCCGCCGCCGCCATCGCTTCGGCCGATAAGAGCACTCCGGACGACGCAAGTAAGCCCGGATCGTCTAAGGAAGGCGCTGCTGCCGCCGCCGCCACTAACAACAACGCAGCCGAGAGCATCGCCGAAATTCCGAGGCCACCAAGTCCAAAGCATGACCCGAGCAGCTCCATCTACCCGTACAACGCCTACGTCCATCCCTTCTCCTACATCTCCAAGCCTCTGCTCGAGGACGAAGAGTACACCGCCACCAAGCAGCAGCGCCTCTTGATACCCAGCCTCATGCCCGCAGGCCTCGAGCCCCGCCTGTTGTTGGAAGAGCGCGACCGCTTCGTCCAGGCGCGCATCCGCCAACGCATCCGCGAACTCGAGTCCTTCCCCGCCGACATGTCGCAGAACCCCACCATGGCGAGTTTGAAAGGCAAGGAGAACGCGCACGACCTCCGCTCCCAGCTCGACGGCAGCCTCCAAGGCGACAATGCCAAGTTGAAAGCACTCATCGAGCTCAAATCGCTCCACCTGCTCGAAAAGCAAAAGCAGCTGCGCGAACAGGTCGTCCAGAGCCTCAACCTCGCCACCACCCTCGGCCTCGACCGCGTCGCCTTCCGACGTGTCAAGAAGCAGACGCTCCGCGATGCACGCATGACCGAGCAGCTCGAGCGCAAGCAGCGCGTCGAACGCGAGAAGCGCGCCAGGCAAAAGCACATCGACTACCTCAGCACCATCTGCAACCATGGACGAGACCTCGTGTCGGCGCACACCAAGGCCAACGACCAGGCACGCAGGTTCGGTCGTGCCATGCTCAAGTTTCACGCCGACACCGAGAAGGAAGAGCAGAAGCGAGTCGAGAGGATCGCCAAGGAGCGTCTCAACGCGCTCAAGGCGGACGACGAGGAGGCCTACCTCAAGCTCATCGACACCGCAAAGGACACGCGTATCACCCACCTCTTGCGACAGACCGACGCCTACCTCGACAGTCTCGCCCAGGCCGTGCAGGCTCAGCAGAACGATGACGTCCACGCAGAAGCCATCGCCGCAGAGCGTCAAAACGAAGACACCTCCAACCAGGAGATCGGCGTGGCGGTCGACGAAACCATGTTTGGCGCCACGCGTCAGGACGACCCGAGCGAAGACCGCGGCAAGGTCGACTATTACTCGGTGGCGCACCGCATCACCGAGCGCGTCATCCAGCAGCCGACGATTCTCTCGGGCGGCACGCTCAAGGAGTACCAGATGAAGGGTCTTCAGTGGATGATCTCGCTCTACAACAACCGTCTCAACGGCATCCTTGCCGATGAGATGGGTCTGGGCAAGACCATCCAGACGATCTCGCTCATCACCTTCCTCATGGAGTACAAGAAGCAAAACGGACCGTTCCTTGTCATCGTGCCGTTGTCGACGCTCACCAACTGGGTCAACGAGTTCAACAAGTGGGCGCCGTCGGTCTCGACGCTCGTCTACAAGGGTACGCCCAACGTGCGAAAGCAGCTTACGGGTCGTCTGCGCTCGATGAACTTCCAGGTGCTGCTCACCACCTACGAGTACATCATCAAGGACAAGCATCTGCTCGGCAAGATCAAATGGGTCCACATGATCATCGACGAAGGTCATCGCATGAAGAACACGCAGTCCAAGCTCACCATCACACTCACGCAGTTCTACACCAGTCGCTACCGTCTTCTTCTGACCGGCACGCCGCTGCAGAACAACCTGCCAGAGCTGTGGGCGCTGCTCAACTTTGTGCTGCCCAGGATCTTCAACTCGGTCAAGAGCTTCGACGAGTGGTTCAACACGCCCTTCACCAACACCGGCAACGAGGGCGGCATGATGCTCAACGAAGAAGAGGCCCTGCTCATCATCAAGCGTCTCCACAAGGTGCTCCGTCCCTTCCTGCTGCGTCGTCTCAAGAAGGATGTCGCCTCCGAGCTGCCAGACAAGGTCGAGAAGGTCATCAAGTGCAAGATGAGCGCGCTCCAGCTCAAGCTCTACCAGCAGATGAAGAAGCACAAGATGATTCTCTCGGGCGAAGACAACAGCACCGCCGGCAAAAAAGCCAAGCCGCAGGGAATCCGCGGTCTGCAGAACGCCATCATGCAGCTGCGAAAGATCTGCAACCACCCTTACGTGTTCGAGCAGGTGGAGCTTGCCATCAACCCGACCAAGGAAAACGGTCCCGACCTCTACCGTTCAGCAGGCAAGTTCGAGCTTCTCGACCGCCTGCTGCCGAAGCTCTTCGCTACCAAGCATCGTGTGCTCATCTTCTTCCAGATGACCGCCATCATGGACATCATGGAGGACTTCCTGCGATATCGAGGCTTCAAGTACCTTCGTCTCGACGGTTCCACCAAGCCGGACGACCGATCGCAGCTGCTCAAGATGTTCAACGCGCCCGGTTCCGAGTACTTTGTCTTCATCCTGTCCACGCGTGCCGGTGGTCTGGGTCTCAACCTGCAGTCGGCCGACACGGTCATCATCTACGACTCGGACTGGAACCCGCACCAGGACTTGCAGGCGCAGGACCGAGCGCACCGTATCGGTCAGAAGATGGAGGTGCGTATTCTGCGTCTCGTCACGGAGAAGTCGGTCGAAGAGACGATCCTGGCGCGAGCGCAGGACAAGCTTGAGATCGAGGGCAAGGTCATCCAGGCCGGTAAATTCGACAACCAGGCCACCGCCGACGAGCGAGAGCTGCTGCTGCGAGCCATGTTAGAAGCCGACAATGACGATGAAGACGAGGACGACGGCGACTTTAACGACGACGAGCTCAACCAGCTGCTTGCGCGTGGCGAGCACGAGGTCCCCATCTTCCAGCAGATTGACAAGGAGCGCCAGCAAAAGGACGAAGAATTCTGGAAGTCGCTGGGCTACAAAGGCAAGTTGCCGGAGCGCCTCATGCAGGAGAGCGAGCTGCCGGCCGTGTACCAGCAGGACTTTGATGCGGACAACGTCCTGGCCGAGAACGCCGAGGAGGAGCAGCCGACGACGCGCAAGAGGAACGTGGTGCACTACGACGACGGCCTTACAGAGGACCAGTTCCTGCGTGCTCTGGAAGACGACGATGTGGACATCAACGACATCGTCGAGCGCAAGCGCGAGCGCATCGAGAAGCGTCGCGCCAAAGCGATGATGCAGTCCTTGGATTCGACCGAGGGCACGCCAGATCCCGAGACCGGCCGACGCAAGAAGGGCGGACGCGGTCGTGGTATCGGTGCGAGCGAGACGCCAGAGCCGTCGCCGGGACCGTCGGGACGCAAGCGCAAGCGCTTGGGCGTCGCCTCCATGGATGGCTCGCCCGACTACGAGGAGAGTCCGTCGGCGGCGCGGATCGCGCAGCCCAAGCGACGCAAGACGGGCGGCGAAGACGACGTGCGCGACCGCATCAAGCATGCGCTCAACCAGTGCTACCGTGCGGTCGAGGCGTGTCTGGAGCCCGAGACGGGCCGGAAGAGGTGTCTGCTCTTCCTCGACGTACCGAGGAAGAGCGACTATCCGGACTACCACGTCATTATCGAGAAGCCGATTGCTATGCGCCAGATCAAGCGCCGGATCGACAACCGCACGTTCCGACGCGTCGACACGTGTCGCGACGAATTCCACCTCATGGTTCGCAACGCAAAGACGTACAACCAAGAGGGCTCGTGGGTCTACAACGACGCCGTCGAGCTGCAGAAGGCCTTTGATGTGACCTACGACATGCTGTGCAGATTCAGCGGCCTGCCCGGATCGGAAAACGAAGGCGAAGTGCCAAGTGGAGGCGGCGAGACGCGCGATACCTCGGTGGCGGGCGACGACGACGAAGAGGGGGACGAGGACGGGGAGGACGAGAAGCCCCAGGTCGCCGCACCCAGAGGCATCAAGATCAAGCTGGGCAAGAGGTCCAAGCCCAAGAAGGGGAAAGAGTCGGATGACGACGAGTAGCGTTGAGCAATCCGGACTCAAGACCTTTTCACCACCAAAAAATCTCATTTTACTTTCGTAACACACTGTTCCAAGTGATTGGCTTTCAATGATCAGGTTTCCAAATTCCATGCCAGACTGTCCGAGGGAGACCGACGGTGAATGTGATGAAGGGCCTGAGATGCTTGACGGCAATCGCTCCGGCGACAGAGAACGAGGGAATCTTGCGTTTGTCGAAAATCGTCTCCTCGGACCCGCCCACCCCGAGAACGTAATTTAACTCATGCCTAGTCGGCTAGCTCCTGTCTCACTCCGGAACAGCTCCGGACACAAGAAGACCCGCACGCGTGTAAGTAGGCATTCGGGAGTCCCCTCCTTCACCCCCTTGTAACAGTTTTCTTCGATCAGGTTTGCGTACATTTGTGCGAGTCTGACATTGATCGAGTATCGTTTGGACGGGTGTAGGTGGCTTGCTTGCCTGGCTGTCAACGTGGATGGCGCACTTGTTGCAACGGTAAGGACTCGGAGCGGTGTTCGAGCGGAGGCTTTTCGCGCTCCTTTTGCCAGCCCAAGCGGAGCCAGCGACTGTGTAGGAAGACGCCTTGGTTGGAAAGTGTGGAGATGGCGCTCGCGGCATACTCGTGCGTGGCGAGTGTGACGAAGCCATAACCTCGGGCGGGGGGGATACGCGCCTCGACCGAGTGGCCGCGGTTGAACGGTGCGAAAACACGCACCAGGTCGGCGGTCGTCGTGAGCGGTGACAAGTTGCCCACGTACACGCTCGACACGCTCGCCGGCGCCTCGCTGAGCACCTGGTCGAAATGGAGCTTGGCGCCCGTGCCGCTGGGGAACTTGGTCGGTCCCGTGGTGGTGTGTCGCCTCGGCAAGCCGGGAAGTCCGAGATCAGCTACGGGCGGAAAGAATGATGCGGTGCTGGTCACGGTCGAGTCGAACGGATCAAGCTGGCTGTAGGCGCCGGGGTACTGCGGCGATGGTGTGCTGCTAGGATATTCAGCGGTGGTGGACATGATCGAGAGCTGGCTGTTCTTCTGGTTGGCCCAGTTGACGCGGATTTGTCTGCCACCGAGCCACTGCCCTTGCATGGTGGCGATGCAAGTCTCTGCATCGCGCTTGCTGCGAAAGCTGACGAAGCCAAACCCACGAGACTTGCCTGTCTCTGCATCGTACATGACGCGAACGTCTGCCAATGATGGGAGTCTCGAGAAGAACGAGTGGAGCAGGGAGTCGTCTACATCTGGCGACAAGTCGCCGACGAAGAGGTGCGCATTGGCAGCGTTGCTGTGTGTCGGCGTGCTTCGATCAGGCTCGGTGTCGGTCATGGTCATGGCATCTGGATGCATGCTTTGCTTGGCCCAACACACCTTGATGGGAACGCCGAAGCAGAGCCAACCATCCAAGGTGCGAACGGCGCGCTCGGCTGTAGTGACATCGACAAACTCGACAAAGCCATAGCCAAGGCCGGCTGAGGCACGACTTGCAACCACTTTGACCGACTGAATGGGCCCAAGGGAGGCGAACATATCTCGCAGCGCACGCTCTGTGGTTGTGCTGGGTAAGTTGGCGACGTGAACGAGCGGACGGATGGGTAGAGACGAGCCGGCTCGGGACGCTGATGGGTCCGAGCCGGGTAAGCCTGACAGCGACGGCATCGTCATTGTCGCTATGCAAGCGTACGGTTTTACCTGAGAAAGAGCTAAGGATGACTGGCACTCAAGAAGTCGATGCTGCCGACATGTATATCAGTTGGGGAGGAAGATGTGTCGGTGCGGTCGGAATGAAGCGGAAGAAAGCTCAACCAGTCAGTATCAAGTCGGTGTCGTCCAGTGATATGGCGGTTGTGCTGTACGCTTAAGCGAGTACGATGACGAAGGATGTCGACACAGGATCGTATTTGTCCTCGCAGTCAAAAGCACTGACACCCGGCTGATTCGCAGAGTATGAAGCTCGAACGACTCTGCTTGAGACAGCGTGCCCTCACTGTCGCCACGAAATGTCGACACTGTCGGGGATCGGCGCTGCTGAGCGCTACCACCTCGGCTACGATGCATGAGTACTCACCTGGTGAATGTGTTTCTCCGCTCAGCGTGGCTCTCAGTCTGAGCCCTGCATGGCGAGTGGGATGCCTGTTGACGCTGGTGATATGGTGGGTAATTTGGCCGAGAGTACGCTCGCATCAAATGATGCGAATCACCTCGTCTTGTGATTATACACTCGACAAGGTGACCGACTTACCGGGCCGATGTGGGGTATCAAGGTGCAGTCGAGACGTCGAATGTACCGATTGGCTCAAATCGATGGATACGTCGACGAATGCTGGCAGGTGACTGACTGAGGTTTCGATGCAGAGTTTGGAGGCCGAAATGCCCTCTCCCACCGGGGAAAGAAGAGGAGCGATTCCTCTTTGTGGGGCTGAAAACGATGAGGTGGGATGGGCGGGCATGGACATGGAGGACGAGATGATGGAGCAGGAGGGGGCGGCTCGTGAAGACTCAGCGCAGATGGAGAGTCTCTCGTGACGAAGGCCCGACAATCCGGCCGAAGCGGAACGGCGATGCATACGGAAGCAGCAGGAAGCGGGCAGGAAATGCGTGCAGGCTGCACATGCAGACTGCGGAGCGGCGACAGAAACATGAAGTTCGGAGGGTATCCGACCGGTATGAAAAGTGGGCAATTCCCACATCATACGGTCATGGTACATGGATTCCCGAACGGGTCACCGCACTTGGACGCTCTCTCACCCCACCTGCAGCAAAGGCAGAAACAGATCGAGCGGAGCGGCGCTTCCGTGGGATTATTTCGGGCATGGTGACTATGCCTATCGGAGGAACCGAGGCTTTGGCTCACCGAAACGGCCAAGCCGAATCAGTACGACTGGGAGTCCGTGAGATAGGCGCAAAGCCGCGCACGAACATCACGTCCCGAAGCGGCGTCATTGCGTACATGGCTGTCCACCGGTAGCATTAGGGCAGGACGAGCGGCTCGGAACACAGACTTCGCTTACTGACGTAGGGGCGCGGAGCAGATGGGATACGTAACCGAGCAGTCGAATGAGAGAGCATTGCAGAGGACTGGCTTCTCGGCAAGCTCAGAAGGGCAACAGCGCTGAGGCACGGTTAGGGTACAGTGTTTCACGCTACGAGACAGGCAGGAGGGAGCTTGCGGATGGCTTCCGAGGGAGAAGGCGGGACGAGGAGATGCGAGGCACAACAGGAGCGGCGGACAATGATGCGTGGTTCCTGAAGCGTGCATACGTCACCAATGGCGACGTCAATCTCGCCAGGCTGCGTGAGAGCCGTGGTACGGGAGCGAGAATGTTCTACAAACAAAGGGCGGGGCATGGCTGGGCGTGGGCAGTGCCAGCAGCACAGGCGGGGGCGGAGGCAGAGGCAGAGGCGGAGGCAGAGGCTGCTGAGCCTGCCATAGGTGGTCCAAGCGACCCGGCTTTCCAGCTGGCCGAAAGGAGAAAAAAAAACCGAGGTTCGCGCACAAAGTGTGGAAGTCGAGCTCTAAATTACCGTAGCTCTAAATTAGAGTCGACAGCCGGACGCCGGTTGCAACCGCAACGCGTGTTTTCTATAGATTGGCCGCCCAGACGAACTTCAGAAAAATTCAAGCTGAGCAGCTGGTCTTGAGACAATTGGCTTGCCGGGGCGGCTTTTGAACGCGTACCGCCCATTGCACACTGCACGCGAGCGCGGAGCAGGGCAGATCCGACCGTCGCCTTAAAGCAGCAAATTTAAGGTGAGGGAGAATCCATTCGCCCGTCCTCGCTTCCATGCGTCGTCTAGGCGAGCTCGAGCTCAAGCCGCGCTCCAGAATCCACGGCGAGCATGCGACTGTGCTCATGTGCTCCATGTGACCAACCGCACCGCATCCATCCATCCACGCGCTAATCTTTGGCATCCCTCCGTCCAGAGCAAGGCCTAAGCATGGACCAAGCGCTTGACCGCGTCGGACAACATACAAAACCAGCCTCCCGTCCTGGTCGTGAACATACAGCTGAGCTTGAGCGTCACATAGGTGTGGATGCTCCTGGCGTCCTACGCAGTTGGGACAGCAGCCGCCTTGCTTCACATTCCTCAAAGGGCTGTGAATGGTCGGTCGCTCAAGTGGAGGCCGAGTTCTTCCGCTCGTTACTCACACTGCATCCTGTTGGGCAGCTTCCCCTTTCTGCATGGGCAGTCATTTGCCTCGCTTGTTGTCATCAGACACTCGCTTGGAACATCTAACGAGATCTAGCGCGCGCCTTTCGCCGTCCATTAGCCCCCCTCCCCCTTGTTTCCCGAGAATCAAGCCGGGCAGAAAAGTTCAATCCAAGCCTCTCTGTTGTCATACTACGCTCAGAGTCGGCGCCAGGTCGCCAAGCCAGTCCGTCTCCGGCTAAAGCATCCATCGATCCGCTGGCTCGGTTGCTTGCCGGGCGCGGGTCACCGCCGACACCAGAAGCTGCACGGTGATGATGGAATGGTACGCCGGCAAGGTGGCTCATCCGGTCCTGGCCTAGCAAGAACGCACGTGCCAAGCACCACTGACTCGCGCGGATCTTACATCCTTGGAGAAAATCAGGGCACTCACCACGTCCACTCAACCACCAGCCTTCTGACTGTGCACATCCACTAGGGGCTGATCAGACTTGCGCCATGGCCGAGACAAAGATGAATGGGAGGTTCACGATTAACTTCTACAGATGAATACAGCGGCTTGCCTTAGTCGCGCTGTTCGGGATGAGCCTTGTGCGCTTGGGCTGCGCCAGGTTCTTCGGTGATACGCCGTTCGAGCAAATTGCTCGACTGGTAACCACTTGTAGGCTTCTCCGACACGGCGACCATCTCTGGCTTAGTACTGAACCGGCTTTCGGCGGCGTCCGCACCGCCTTGGTCCTCCGAGGAGCTGGGCGACAGATCCTGGCTGTGGGGAGCCGTGTCGCGCGCTTCCGGGGTGTCTGCGCCATCCGCGCCCGCTTCGCCCAGCTCGGCAGCATCCACGACGCCGTGCTCGATCTTCCATTGCGCAAAGTCCTCCTTGCCGCCAAAGGGGTCCCACATGGGCAGTTCGGGGTAGCAGCGCCTCACGCTCGACTCGGCGCCCATGGCCATGAGCGCCATGATCGGGTTCGTGAGCAGCGACAGGATCGCGCCATAGAGGAGCTTGATGATCATCGGAACCCACGTGCCTGCGAGCTCACGGTGCTCGTAGATGGGTGCGACGATGGCGATAGCGAGCGGCCAGTACCACCAAAAAGTAAGACAGCAAAGGAAGAATCCCTGCGCCGCGGTCCACGCCAGACGTTCCAATCGCTGGCGCCAAGAGATGCCCGCGGCCAACAGGTCGTTGCGCTCCGACCCAGTCAGCACGGCTCGCACAAACCACCACCACCAGCCGTTGAGCTTGGACTTGCCCTCGGCCCTACCCATTCTGCACTGCGTGTGCTCGCGCTCGACGTCTTCGGGCATGCGGATGCCCAGCCAGTGTCCCTGCGGCACGGGCGTCGACGGTAGATGCAGCAGCGGCGGCCACGGACGTCGGAGCGGCCCGATCGGGCCCGCGTACAGGTCGTGGTGTACGAGTGACGACGTGATGATGAACGAGACGATCTGCTGGATGATGACGGTGACGCCCATGTCGCCCGCCACCGTCTGGCGGTCAAAGGTCCAGATGTTGATCGTCGGCTGCGTGCGGTACAGTGCGACGGCGACGCCAAAGTTGATGGCACCGGAGATGATGGCGGCGACGATGCTCTGGCCAAACACGAGGTACCACCACTGGCCGTAGCCAAACGTGAGTGGGCCGGGCACGATCCAGTCGCGCAGGCTGGCGGACTGGTCGATGACGACGCCCGAGCGTTCGTAGGGCGCGGCAAAGGGGATGGCGCGACGCGCATGCTTCCACCAGCCCTGTTGGGGCTTATGAGGGTCACGCTCGGCGAGGTGCAGCTCGTTGGGGCGCTTGCCGATGGAGCGGCGCGGCTCGTGCATGGGATCGATGGGTTCTCCTGTGCCCTGGTTCCGCACAAACGACATGGACCTGCGCAGCGCTCCACTTGTCCGTGCTGCTGCCGCATCGAGACTTGTTCGGCTCTGGCTGAAGCTCCGCTTGATCGACTGCGAGCGTCGGTGGGAGCGGCCCATTGACCTTGAGCGCGTGGGCTGTGCGTCATCTACGGTGCCGCTACCAGATGCATTCTGGCTGCGATCGCGACGAGGATGATCAGCATATGAGAGTGAGACCCTCGGTCGTGGCGAGGCAGTATCGGCATGGTCGGAAGCACCGTTGGGGTGATTGAGGATGCCGAGATTGGATGTTGGCTTTGCGATATCCGAGGCGGGATACGTTGGGATAGCAGAGGCGCTTGAGGAGGCGGTGCCTGTTGACGGCTCGACGCTTTCGGCCACCATGACGACTGTTAGGGTGCGCTTACGCTGCTACCTAGGCGATGGTGGTTGGGAGCACGATGTTGGACCCCTGAGCTGCGCGTAGTCCTGTCGGATGGGCTGGGCTTATGAACCTCCGCAGCGTGCGGATGCATGTGTGATGACGAGCGGCGCAATTCTTCACCGCACAGCAGCGGGCGGGTAAGGGTTCGGAGGTCGGATTTCAGGGTTCGCAAGCTGCGAGCCGGGCGTCGAATTTGCAGAAACGCACGCACGCGCCTGCGAAATTTCAACAAAAACACACACGCACCCACGTCTGGCGCCGCCGGAGTTGACGACGCGGATCGTCAGCCTAAACGCCGTCGTGCTCTGCTGGGGGCAAATTTGTGGTCATGTCGGTTGCAGATCCCCTTTGCTGCACGTTCCTCGCAACACGCAAGCGGCAAAATTCTCCCACCAAGAGCAGAGTGCAGTAAGCGCAAACGCAACATTCATCGGCCCGAGCTCCGCCTACTGCTTGCCCCCTATCGGTACCGCTTAGACCTTGAGGATACTGTAGTCAGATGCACTAGTACTGCTCGCTATCATCGGTCTTCTCGACACGTCGATGCCACACTGAATTCAAGTCTGCCAATCCGGTCGTCGCCCACGCACAAACGCTCAAGCCTCGCCGAGGTGTGCACAGCCAACCATGAATGACAACTAGAGCCACTCCGGAACTAAGAAGACCGTGACCAGAAAGAAATAAGTTTCACCGAAGAGCGGGTACAGCTTTGCGTGCAGCCAAATTAGCCCTGCGTGATACCACCGCCGAGATGAGTGGCAAACAAACGACGCTCGCCGAAGCGTTTTTTGGACTCGGCCCTCGAGCTTTCCTTCGGCGAAAACGAGCTGTATCGCGCGACGAGCTGCGCGAGTGTCTAGCTCGCCACCACCTCGCCGCGCGCCGCAGCAGCCCGCACGGGCTCAAAGTACGGGTGGTCCTGTGCCTCCTTGGCCGTGAGCCTCTCCTGGTGGTCGTATCGCAGCAGCTTGTCGAGGAAGTCGATGGCATCGTTCGAGATGTACCTCTGGTTCTCTGACGTGATGAACCTGCTCCACGGCTTTCGCTGGTACCTTCCGAGGATGTCGTCGTACTGCGGGTCGAGGTCGATGTCGTACTTCTCCAGGTACGCGTACAGCTCGTCGGTACCGAGCACCTTGCAAATCTTGACCAGCTGGTCGTAGTTGTCGTGGCCGTGGAAGAACGGCTCCTTCCTAAAGATCATGCTTGCAAACATGCATCCCAGACTCCACATGTCGAGCGAGTAGTCGTACTCCTGGAAGTCGACCAGCAGCTCGGGTCCCTTAAAGTATCGACTGGCCACGCGCACGTTGTACTCGGTGTACGGGTGGTAGAACTCGGCGAGACCCCAGTCGATGAGACGCAGCTTGCGCTTCTCGTGGTCGATCATCACGTTGTGCGGCTTCACATCGCGGTGCATGATGCCCCGCGAGTGGCAGAAGTCGAGCGCCTTGAGCAGCTCAAAGATGTAGAACCTCACGTCAAAGTCGGAGAACTTGGGATACAGGATCTTGAAGTCCGTGTTGTTGATGTACTCGGTGATGATCGACGGCGTCTTGCTCTGCGGATCGCGCACTACATCCAGAAGACCAACCACGTTGGGGCCGCCGGCAAGGTTCTGCAGGATCTTGATCTCACGCTTGATCTTCTTCTTCTTGACCGGCTTCAGCACCTTGATGATGCACTTTTCGGGCACGCCCGATGCCGAAGCGATGTTGACGCCTTCGAAGACCTCCGAGTATTTGCCGCGACCGACTTTGCGCAGGATCTCGTAGTTGTCCTGCGTGCCCCACTGCACCGCCAGGTTGTCGTAGTCCCACCACGGGCGACCAAACTTTTCGTTGGCGCCTGGGTAGACGCGTGCGCAGCTGCGTCCGCCAGACATGCTGTGCTATAGATTCTTCAGCAAAGGCTGAGTCGTTGCGACACGAAGAGAACGTGTGGCTTTGCGAGTCGAAACCTCTCGATTCCGAGATCGGCTGTCGAGGGTCGTTTGCTCTCCGTTACCACGAGTAAGACGCGGCGTAGTAACAGCAGATCGACTCAAAGAGAAAGGCTGTGCTGCAAAGGGAAGAATCGCAGTCTGTCCAGCAGCCGCAGTATTGAAGCTGGCGAGGTAGAAGGCGTCGGATTCAGACCACAGGTGTACGTGTCGGCTTTAGGTGTAGCGACGTGGAAAGAAGCGGTGTTGAAGATGCCGGCGTGAACGTCGCACGTAGGAGGAGGGATACGGTCCGAGCAGCGAGAAGTGTCGCGGGGCAGATATGATGATGGTGTGGATGCGGAAGCAAAGCACGGCTGCGACGAGGTGATCTTCCCGCTAGCGATCAAGTCGAATCCGCACAACGTGAAATCGCAGACGAAGCCGCTCTGCGATCCGACTCGCATCAGTCGATCCGCTGCCCAGAGAGACACAGCAGATGCGCAGTCGCGATGCACACAAAGCGCCGGGCGGACAGGCCAACGTGAATTTTGCAAAATCCCTCCTGGCACGTCCGAGTCGTGATCGTCTACTGTATCTGAAGCTGTTAGGAGAGTATGTATACGCAATAGTCAGATGAAGAGACATCTGTCCCGGCTAGCTCAGTCGGTAGAGCGTCAGACTCTTACTACAAGGGTTTCCAAGTTTCACTTGGGATATCTGAATGTCGTGGGTTCGAGCCCCACGTTGGGAGATCCTTTTTACCATTTTTTATTTCTAATTTTTACTGGCGCACCAGGCGCTCTGCCCACCGCCATCTCGCTCGCTTCATCTCGCTCACTTCAAGACCGCACACTCAAGCGGGCCACGCAGTCATGACGGCGATAAAAATGACAAAATGCAGAATGCTGGCCGAAAGGACGTGGACTGAGGACAAAGTCGAATGCAACGACGACAACGGTAGGAAAGAAAGCGATGCAAACGAGGCTGCGAGACACAGCCAACGTTTGGTTTTTGTGAGGGAAGAGATGGCACGGCAGACGGTCGACGCAGCGAACGTCAAGGGCGCGGGTCAAGTCTTAGACCGAGCGCGTCCTCTTCGCTGCTGCGCGCAGCCATCGGATTCTTGCGCTGCTGCCTCAGCACGCGGTCGGAGCGCAGCGAGGCCGCAGCACTGGTTTCGCCCGCATCGACAGACTCGCCAGTGCGGACCGAGGCTTCCCCTCTTGCACGGCTGGAGAAAGCCATCGCTTCCCCGAAGCCGGTATCTCGGCCGAGCGAGCGCGAAAAGGGATCGAGCAGCGATACTGACGACGACGGCGTGGTAGGCATTCCTCCAATGCTGTTCACGCTCTCGGAGGCGGTCGAACCCTGGGTCAAGCTCGTCATCTCAGAGAACGCCGAGGGCGAGATCGGCTCCAACTGCATCGCCGGACCTTCCAAAGCCGCCGCGGGGGCCATCTCTTCCAGACAGAGCCCCGAGAGCCTCGACGAGCCTGAAGCGTCATGTAATCCCGGAAGGGCAGCGACGTAAGGCACGTCGAGCGCAGCGTCGCGGTGGAATCGCGCAGTCTGAATCTGAAGGGGTGGCAGGCCAGCTGGAACGGGTCCAAAATGGTTGACATCGGTAGCTGGGCCCACTTGGCCCTCGATTGCAGTGCTGCGCCGTCTGGAAGCCCGAGTCCCACGCGCCGGCGACGACGTGCGTGAGCTGGGTCGACTCGAGACACGCCCAGTCGGTCTGGATGGGCTCGCAGACACGTTGGCCGCCGCGAACCGGCGTTCCAGAAGACTCGCCGCCCTATGCTCTTCGGCCGCAGTACTGCGCAGCTGGCCATAGCTGGAGCTCAGAGCAATCCTCTGAGCATATCGAGCGTCCTGCCTGTCGGATGCTGGAGGTGCGCTCGTGGTGAGCGGGGCGTTGAGAGGATCCGTGAGCCTGCGGGCCCGGATCGAGGCGAGGCGATTCAGCGTGCGACTTCGTGTCGACATGGCCGGACTCGATGCTTGCAGCTGCACGGACGGCGTCGAGGGCGACGTCGTACCGAGATGAATCATGCTAGAAGAGGAGCTGGCGTCCGCGTCAGGCGTCTCGTTGAGTGCCGTCATCTCGCCCCGAGTCGAGGCAGACGAACCATTCTCGAACTCGCCAAAGTAGGACGGCGAGGGGCTGAGCCGTGCATTCTCATCGCTCTGACGCGGCCTCCGGCCCCTTAGCGAGCGGCGGAAGGGGACCACCGGAGAGATTGAACCATTTCGCATAGCACCGGGACTGGACGGACCAGAAGATGAGGCGGACAGCGTCCTGGCGTGATGCGAAGCTGCCGACCTCGAAGCGGTAAGGTAGTCGTCCCGGTCGATAAAGCTGGTGGAGCTCGTGCTGCTCCTGCGGCTCTGGCTTCGCATGTCTGCTAGCCAAAGCGGGATCTCGGCCAAGGGTGTGCGCGGAGTCGACATGCCCGAGGACGGAGTGTACGAAGGATCAAATCCACCGCCCAGGGGAGCACAGCCCGTGGCAAGGTTGAGACGATTCTGACCGGAGGCCATGATGTTGGCCGCGGAGCTGCTGCATGCTAGCACATTGGAGCTCGAGGTCGACCGCGATCGCAATGCATATGATGACGAAGCGCTGTTGGAGCTCGACAGCAGCGGCCTAGATTGGGTGCGGGCCGATGCTCGACGTCGCGGGAGAGCCCGCGTAGGCCGTGGCGGCGACATGTTGCTAGCGGTCCTTGCCATCGCAGGAGCCGACAGCTGAGCCGACGAAGACAGAGGCTGTAGGGGCCCACTCCGAGCGGGCTCCATCTCTGCGTAGCTGCCTGCCTCGTAAGGTGGAAATTGGAGCGAGAGGCCAGCGGTCACTGATTCCGACCTGGCAGATGCCTCAGCAACCTGCGTGCGGTTGGACGCAGATTCGTCCATGCGGGTCTGCGACGTCGAGGTGATCGATGTTTCCGCTCGTCTCGATGTCAAGGCGTGTGAGTATTCCGCTCCGTGAGCTGGGTCTAGTCGCGAACGAGCGTCTGGCGCATTCCTGTTGCTAGGGGCAGGGTGGTCGTAGTCGTGCACAGGGTGCACGTTGCTGGCACGAGGAGGTGTGGACTGCATGAGCACCAGACGTTCGCGCGCCTGGTTGGGAGATTCAAAAGCAGATGTGGCCGTTCGGTGCGGCTGGCCGCTGCTTCTGCGGTCGGCGTAGCGGGAGCGAACTTGACTGATGCCCTCCCCAGCATGGGAAAGATCGGCACCGTTCGAAGCGTTCTGCGAATCAGCGTATGGCCGGGAGGAGGGCGAGGGATTTTGCTCGACGGACCCTTGGCGAGCCATGTGTGCGGAGCGTTTGCGGGTGCGCCGGCTGGGTGCGGACGCGGAGGAGTGCGGGTCGAGCGTGGCGTCGCTCTCCTCTCCACTGCCGTCACGCGACCCGCTACGAGTTGCAGAGGTTCTTTGTCGGGGCATGCTGCGTTGGCTTAGCGCACACTTGGGCCGAGGACGACCTCAAGCGTTTCTGCGTCGTGTAGGCGAAAGTCAGGCTGAATCTTTCCTCCTAGACATGGATACGGGCGTATATCAGAGTGAGCCGATCTTCTTCTTATGCTGGAGACTGTCGGACCTTGGGTTGGTGCTAAGGCCGGTGAGGGTCAGGACAGGCCCTGTCGGAAAGGCGGAAGAGAGGGCGATGTGGTCGGACTTCTCTCGGACCGCGGCGAGTCAGCAGCCGCTGTGACAGACGTTGATGCGAAAAGGTGGTGCCAGGAACCCAGTCGGCAGTGATGGAGTCCGGAAACAAGCCAGGCGTGAAGCCGGCAGCGATTGTCGGATCTGCCGTATAGACAGGGTCGGATAAGAGGGAAGAGTATGGCGGGAGTGCGGGGGGCTTCCAGAGGACGAAGCCAAGGGAGCGGCAGGCGTTGGGGCGGCCAGACGACCAGGCGAGGAGAGCCACGAGCGAACGACCCGCTGCAGCAAGTGCTCTGGCTGGAGTTGGAGCCGCCTTCGGTGGTTGACAGGGGAGGCTCAGGGCTGTTCGGCCTTGGAAGGAGTGGCGCCCCTTAGCGTGGCTGGGGGTTCGCAGCGATCAGCCGAGCGGGGCGACTGCTGCACCGCTGCACGCGTCTGGTCACCCTGCCTGCAAGCAGCTCGCATAAAAACTGTCGAGCCACTTGCGTGTCTTTGACCCCGACTCGGCAGAGCTTGCCCGCCCCTTGGCCCACGAGCGCCACACAAGGTACCTTCACACGCTCCCTGGCTCCATTGTCCTGGATCTTCGGAGCAGCCTGTTCACAACCCAGGCGTCTCGACTCGCATTTGTTCTGCCCAGGCCGAATTGCGATTGCGAAACTGTAGACCGACGCTGTGCGAATTTCAGGTCGCGGATAAAATTGCAAATGGCTGAGGCAACCAGGTCAGAGCGTCACCCCAAGGGCCTCCTGTGGCCAATGCGGTCGAGGAGATAGGGTGCGGACCGACGAGCTTTCGAAGCGGAAGGAGTCAGCCGACGTCGGCTCGACCAGGACAAGCGTCTCGCCATCGAGCTGTGGAGGCGCCTTATGCTGCAAGCAGACACCTGATCGGGTGCATTGTGTGGTGGCCACGTTCACACGACGGAGCATGCACCGCGGAAAAGGTTCAAATTGCGTCCTGCCATGACAGCCGACCATCGCAGCAGAGCGTGAGAAGCAAAAGCCAGATGCGAGACGGGGAGCGCTCACCCAAAGCGCCATCTGCATCTGCGTCGATGCCGTCGTGCGTAAGACATATATGCCTGCCACCATGCACTACCCTGCACCCTACTTTCTGCCTTCTGCCATCCCCGACCGTCGTCTGGAACAGCGTACAGCAACCACGGATGCAGCAGTCATCGCCGCAAAGGAGCCTCGCTCGAAAGACGGGCCGAGGGCCGGACATGAAATTGTGCGCGATCCCAGCAAGCGCCGGTCGGCGTTGAAATGAGCTGCAGAAGAAATTGGAATGCGGGCAGGCCCAAAAGGCCAAAAGCTCGGCAGGCCCGCGTCGGCTTGCCACCCGCCCTTCCGCTTCCGCACTAGCGTGTGCTCCGTCGCTCGTCCATGTCGGTCAGCTAGGCCCAAGCTGGACCAACATGCCACTGAGCAATGGCGTCAGTCGGCCCGAGCGACCGAATGGACGGGCCCGTGGCGTGCATGGAAGGCTTCGCTACTCCCGACGTCGTTCTACCGAGCTCGAGGTGCGTATCTCTCGTTGTTGCTTCTCTGAAATCACACCTGCACCGCGCACGCAAGCTGTCGTGATTATGCAGAACTATCGCTGCAGCTCGCAGCAGCCTGCTGTCAGTGCCTGCATAACAAACGACGCCGCCCTGGCAAACCTTGCAGCGAGCAGCAGACCTCACCTTTCCCCCCCGCCTACGCACGGGAAGGATCTACACTGCACCAAATCAATGCGTCGAAGGAGGATCCACAGTAGAGTCAGAACCGTGCGGCGATGGAGATTTGGTGGCTCTCTGGAAGATGGACGCTCACGCGGGGTTGACCCGAAACACATTCCTCCTTTTTCTGTTCTTCTTCTTCTTGCGTGAGTCTTAAAGCCAAAAGCCAATCCAAGACACGCTGATTTAGCGCTTTGGCGGGCCGTTCGAAAAGAGCGTATCTTTGGAACCCTGGTGAGATGCGCGCACGCGTTACCGGTACGCGGGCGCGTAAAGTTACAGTACTGCCCACTGGGCCTGAGGAGGCCGCTTTTTGACATTTCAACATCTCAGACTCGCGACGAGGTCCCCAGGGTGCATTTTGGTTTCGGAAATGGCCGTGGAGAGTCGCTCGTGAGTGTCTTTGAGCGGGCTCACTGGCTGCATGGCGCAACTCTAGATTCCGCTCGATGCCGTGCAGATAGATGCATGGGCGCCTTCCCCCCGACAAGCAGCTTTCCATTCCGACGAAACCAGCCCGCTCTGGCACCGCTCGTAACAAGACTCCCCTTGGCCGAGCGTGAGAACGGAATGCGTCGGAGAAGACCCCGCGACCGAATCGCGAATCTCATATCTCCGGGCTTCCTATCTGATACACGACGTGTGCGAGGCGGTCATGGGGCTCGATGACGTGGGAATGCTCCACCTCCCGCGTCGGGGCAGCGTGAAGCTTTAGCATTTGTGCAACAGCGAATGAGGCTAGTCTTTCTCGCTCCACGATGGGGCTACAGCACAAAAGGCGCTCGCTTTGACCATGGACTTGGTCGGGAATTGTCGTTGCGGGAACGAGGCGCGCGCGCCCCGCTCCGCACACTTTCTTCCACAGCTCCGCGCGAACCCACTGCTGATGCCAAAGTCGTTGACGGGCCGCAGAACTCAACTGTTGAGAGAATGCCTTGGACTCGGTCGGATTCTAGATTGCCATCCGAGGTTGCAAGCCGGCTTCGCTACAGAGCGCGGTCCTGCGCTTGCAGCTCACTGGCCGCATTCTGACGACCAGCTCAACCGCTAGGGTTCCCCACGCTTTCCCACAATCGGCGCACTGACACTTTCTTTCTCGTCGATCAACCACACTTCACTCCCGACATCGTTGCTTGTGACGCTGACTCTGCAATTTCATCTTTTAGCTATCTAGGCATTGAACGCCTTTCTGCGGCCCACGCCGCCCATGAACTTGCTCAGCCTGTGGCCGGGGCCCTGCTTTTGCGGCGTGGCCTGCTTGCTCGCCGTGTCCGGAATGGAATAGCTCGAGTCGGCGCGCGACAGGCTGTGCTTCGAAAAGCTTGTCGGCAGCGGCGCAGCAGGCATGTCGGCCACTCCTCCGAGCATGTCCTCCGAAATCGGCGGGAGCACTTTACTCGACGCTCCGCCCGCCTCTCCATATCCGCCCGCCGCGGCAGCGACGTACGCCGAGTCGGCTGTAAGCTTCCTCTGCGCAACGGCAGCGGCAGGAGCCGTTTCTACCTTCGCAGGAGCCTCCGTCTGGCGCGTGAGGAACGCAATGTGACGCTGCAACGGAGACTGTGCCGCAGCGCCGCGTTTGCCGTACTGCGCATTGGGCTGCAGATCCTGCCTGCCATCTGGCGCAGCTGCGAAGCCGTTGGCCGCTCCGGCTCGGTCCATAGCGCCCATGCCAAGCGTGAAGCCGCGGCTGAGCGTGCGCTCAGTCGGACGTCTCTCGTCCTCCTCGCCGTCCTCGTCCCCTGTCCCAACTTGCCTGTCGAATGAATTGGCCGGCGCCTCGCCCAGTTTGCGGATATCCAGATCGAGCTGTGCGATCTCTTCGCCAAAGTTTTGCACAAAGAAGCGCTCGAGCGTCTCGTGGAACGACTTCATCTCGGGCGGGCACAGCTGTGCATGCAGCCGGATGCACCTGAACAGCACCGTCACCTGCGCATCGATCGCCTGTCGCAGCTCGTCGATCGCAGCCTGCTGGTCCGCATGCGCTGCGGCGTACTCGGGCGCAAAGAAGGTGTTCTTGTACAGCGGAATGCCGCCCTCGCTCGGCGCATCCACCGCACCATTGAGCGCCATTGAGAGCCGGTTCGTGTTGATCTTGCCCGTGGACACCTTGCGGATGCTGAGGTATTTCTTCTCAAGTGTCTCGAGCTCGCTCGTCTTGGCCGTGACGTCTTCAAGCGCCTTTTCAAGCGGGCTGATCTCCACCACGTACACCTCGGCGATCTCGCTGCGGCGCAGCACGGTCGGGAATGCATCTTCGCAGCGCAGATACGTCTTTTCCACCCACTGCTCTGCTTGGCCCGCATCCGCCTTGCCCAGCGGTCGCTCGAACGAGAACAGGTCCGTACCGCACTTTTCGTGGTACGTACGCACGTTAGGCGGCACCTCCGGGTTGGTGAAGATCTCCTTGGTGCGGTCTGGCTCCGGCTGGACCGCAGTCACCTGCAGGAAGCGGCCTTCGGCAAGGCGCACCTCCTCGTCAGGCACAGCAGCGCTTTTGATCAGCGTTGCCTTTGGATGCTTTGCATGCAACCGGTCGCAGAAAGCGCCAAACCTCTCCCAGTCCTGGCCGCGGTACACAAACATCTTGTCCTGGAGCGACGGCGGCCACTCCTGCCCGTAGTACGCCACGCGGAAGTACGACGGGAACGCGCGCTCCTCGGTGGCAATTCTCTGGTACAGCTTGGCTTGGTGGTGGAGCACCTCGCCGAGCCGGACGTAGTTGACCGAGCGGAACTCGTACTGCTGCGCAAGCTCGCGACAGATGTCCACCGAGATCTCCCATGCCTGGCCCTTGCCCAGGTAGTCGAGGATCAGCATGTACAGCGTCTCCTTTCGCGCAAAGTGCGACTGGCGCGGCAGATCCAATTCGCCGAAGGGCTCGACGAAGCTGTCCATGTCCCAAGAATGCAAGTCTGCGTGCAGCTTGAGCGTGAGCGCCGCTTCGACGTAGTTCTGGTTTTCCAAATGGAGGTTGACGAGGCGGAGGACATGCGTCGAGAATGCCGAGACACGGTTTGCCTGCCTCAGGAAGCCGAGGAGTTTGAGCGTGCCAGCGATACGGTCGTCTTCGTAACCTTCCTCGAGTGGCAAGCTGCGCACGCTGAGCAGCAGATCGAGGAAGCGGTTGACCGAGACGAGGCAGGCCTCAACCTGTTCGCGCAGCCCCGGATCCACGTTGGGGTTGTCGAACAGCGCGCGCAGCTGTCCGACAAAGAACGCGCGAGAAATCTCGTCGCCCTTGGTGTGTGTCATGAAAAGCACGTCGAGCTTGTCGATGATCTCGGCCTCGATGACGCTGAAATCACCGTTGAGATGCCACTCGGACGTGATCATCGTCGCGAGCACGCGCACAGCGCACGTTCTCAATTCGTCGTGGTGCGAGAGGCATAGCTCGAGCACCGGCTCGACGAGCGAGGGCACAAATTGCACCTGGAAGCCGCCTGTGTTCATCCTCTCTTCCGTACGGCCATTCTGTTCGCCGTTCGCATCGTCAGCCGCGGCCTCGGGCCATCCGATCGAAGTCCACAGTTTGGCGAAGATCTGGGCGCCTTCGCCGCGAATGTCGCCTGCGAGCCTCCACACTGCCCTGCGCCTCTGTGGCTTAAATTGCTCGATCACCAGCTGGTCGCTCGACAGCAGCGTGAGGAGCATGGTTAGGCACGATCGCCAGAGCGCCGTGTTGAAAGTCTCACTCTGCTCCGCTGACGGGATGTAGTGACGCACCATCACCGAGGCGAGCGGATCGGCCATCTTCATCACCATCTGGTGGCTGAAGATGTTGAGGTTGAGCCACGTGCTCGGGAAAGCCTCGTACGACAAGATCGACGTGGCAACTTCGAAGAAGTCCAGCAGCAGCTTGGCCGTTCGCTCTTCGCCGCCGATGTCGCGCTCCTCGTCCAAGAAGCTCATCAAATGCTTCCTGGGGCTCAGGACGATGAGCACCATCAGCACCGCGGCGATCTCGACCAGGCCGCAATTGAGGAACTCGGTGCGGTCGCGGCGGCGAGTTCGGCGCGACGACGGCCCATCCACGATCGAAGCATGGCCTTGAGGGCGTTTTGCGACGAGCGGGAAGGGGTAGCTGGACGGGAAGATCACCGGCACCGGCGATGGAGTGGTGGAAGGGGCGCGGTGGCGCTCAAGTGCGCGAATGGTGGCTCGGCTTGACAGCTCGCGGTAGGTGTCTAGCAGCTTGGGCATCATACTGAGAAGATAGTCGACGTCGTCCTGTTCCTGTCGTCCTCGGGCTCGAGGAGCGCCATTGGATGCCGGGCTGGGGCCGGCGGCAAGACTCACCTGCAAACGATCGAGGATCACTGCCAGGATGGTGATAGCCAGGCGCGCCGCCTCGATCCACGACACGCGAGCGGCGTCGCGTGCGTTCTCGAGCGCTTTTGCCGGTGCATGAGCCGCCTCGTCGTACGGTCCGAGATGTGGACCAATCCATCGGACGATACTGGGGATCATTTGCGAGCGCGACGACTGCTCATCGAATAAGGGGCCCTGTGTCAGCTGCAGAATGTGCAGCAGCTTCCAGATGGCCATCTTCCCCTTGGTGATGAAGATGCTGTCGGCAAAAGCAGTGGCCGTACGCACCAGCTCGTCGGCGGTGAACACGCGCGCCAGATCCGGCAGAATCCCAGCAAAGTGCTGCAGCGCCAGCGTCTGGGTTCCGATGATGGAAGACGGCGTAGTCGCGCTCATGAGCTGATTGATGCTGCGGAGCAGGCCCTCGAGCTCTCGCTTGAAGCCGGCCTCCAGATGGTCGAGCACCGCACCGCCGCCCACATCCCGATCCCCACGTTGATTCTCGCGGCTCTGGATGATAAACTTGAACAGATACGGCCACACCTTGATGGCCGCCCTCAGGTCCTTGGACGTCTCTGGCCTCGATGGTTCCGCCATCAGCTTGGCCATGGACGCAATCAGCTTGTTGTGGGCCGTCGTGAACTTGAAGTGCTGCTCGATGTAGACATCGAGCGTAGCTCTGAAGTTGTTGAATCTGCGATCCTGAACGATGCCGAGCACGGTAACGAGTCCATTGAAGACAAGATCGTCGAGGTCGCCGTGTGTATTGCGGCTGCTCGTTGCAATGCCAAAGAGCGAGTCAAAGATGTCGCGCAAGAACTTGACGATCTCGACCTCGCCGACGAACGTGAACTTGTTCAGTACACTGCGCAGCTCCTCGAAGTCTTCGGACAGCAGGCGCTCCCAGTTGAGCAGTTTGAGTAACACGTCGTTCTGTGAGTACTTTGTCGAGACGAGAAACGTGCGGAGCGTGAGGATGTCTCGCAGAGGCTGCACGGTTCCCTGTAGGCTTGGTGGGACCACATCGCCGGGATTGCGTCCGGCTGGAGTGACAGGAGGCAGATTGAAGTAGAGATCCGGGCCGATCTGAGCGGGTGGCCTGTTGGTGCGCCAGAGGAACAGCGTGTGACTTCCGTCTGGGATGAAAGCTCGGTTGGACTCGAACAACGGCAAATAGCCGTGTGCGAAAGGTTTCGACATGGAGACGGACGAAGAAGACGGCGTCGCTGTCGCTTGTTGCGACGCCGAAACGCCGTTGCTGGCAGACACCGCCCCTCGTTCCTCCTTCGAGCTGCGGTGGCGGAACGAGAAGAACAGATGGCAGTCCTCCATGATATCGTGGGGCAGCTGGAGCTTGATAAGCTCGCCCCAAGTCGGCGCGTTCTGATGGTAGAAGACGAGACTGTCGAACTGGGTCACCAGTGCTTCCCCCGCACCGCGAGAGACGACGTCCTCCACCACCCTTCCGTCTCTCGTTCGCACCTCGGCCGACACTTGGATGTTCCTCAGCGAGCCTCCTGCCATCTTGTTCCCCGGCGGATAGAACTCGCCGCTCCACAGCTTGACGTAAGCCTCGTTACGAGTGTCTCCGGGAAAAACCACGTCGGGGAAGCCAAGACGGGCGGTGGGGGGCGTGTCCTGGAGCAACGAGGGGTTCTCGCGAATGATGGACGCGGTGTCGCCGTAGAAGACCTTGACGTTGACCGCCAGCATGTCGGCGCGCGGCGACTTTTCAAACTCTCGGGTCCTGGATGCAATGATGTCCTGGTGGAGGGTGCTGAAGGCCGCCTCGTTGACCGGAACAAATATCGGCATGACATGTTCCCTCATCGACGAGGAGTTAGCGACGTCGGTCTGGAAATGATGGTGTTGTCCCAGCTCGAGCACGGCGCAACCGAAGGGCCTTCGGAACGAGTGGTCCCCGGTCATGCGCTTGGGACGGAATGACGGCGTGTTGGCGAGCGAAGGATCGGCAAACGAGTCGACACGATCGTGCGGCAGGTCTTGGCCAGCGGCACCGGACGGAGTGGCCTTGATCTCGGATACGCGCATGCCACCGTTGCGGACGATACGGCAGACGACGTTGAGATCCTGCATGTCGCTTGCACTGAGCTCGGTGAAGAGGGCACGCATCTTGTCAATGCGGCCGGTGGAGTCCTTTGTGGGTACGCCGCGATGGTTGAGAATGATGCAAAAGTCTTCGGTGAGGAAGCGCGACTCTGCACGGTTGTAGAGCGAAAAGTAGAGCTCGACGACCTCGCCGGCGGAACACGGCGTTGCGACAAAGGCACGCAGGTCGATGAAGACGTGGAAGTACTTGGCTGCCGCCGAGGCGTCGTCCGCGCGCTTGATCGATGCGACGGAAGCTTGTCGGGCGCCGATACCGGGCATACGGGTAACATCACCAGGAAGACCCGCGAGCGCTCCGACGTTGCCTGTGGATGGGGAGCTGATGCCGAACGCGTTGGAAGCGGAGAGATCCATGCCGCCCGGAGCGGTGGTGGAGGAGTTGTCACTCTCGTGATCGACGTAGGCGAGCGCCGCCTGAAGTGCAAAGAGACGGATGCCGCTGACCCAGCTGTCGGGGTCGGCGTCCTTGCTGTTGATGTCAAAGTCGACGAGCCCGCCGCGATTGGGGTGGCGGACAATCACGTCGAGTCCCTGAGCGACGTTGCCTTTGGCGAGCCTGGCTACGCATTCTCTCCTGAGCTTGCTGACTTCTTCTGCGGAGAGGGTGTTGGCGAGAAGCTGCTTGCGGGCCATGAAGAGGACCTCGATGTGCTCCTTGACGCTATTGAGCAGGGTATAGTCGCGTCGAATGAGGTAGTTGTAGGTGAGCGCAGACCACTCGCGGAGTGCGCACGCAATCTCGTCAACCAGAGGGTCGCGCACGCCGGACAAGGTCTCGTCGCCGCACTTGAGGCTTGGCAGAGGCGGCGGCGGGTGGTCGACAATCTGACCATTTGCACCGACTTCTTGGGTTGCTGCATCGATGGATGGGAGGTGTGAGCTAGGGTTTTGGTTAGGACTGGAAGGCTGGGAGGTGGACTCGTCGAGCTCGGGGAGCGTCTCCATGTGCGTTCTGGGGCGTGGCAAAGGGGCTGTTGCGCCTACGATGCCGAGTTCCTTGGCATGCTCGTAGACAGAGGCGAGGCGCATTTCGGCATCGTCGAGCTGCTCGCGAATATGGATGTGGGTCGAAGGGAAGACGCCGACGTAGACCTGGGGCTCTTCGGTGACTGGGGTCGCTGCGTTGTTTCCGAGCGCATGGAAGGTGCTATAGTCACTGAGACTGCTGGCGCTAGCAGCGGCGACAGGGAGGCGATTGGTGGAGACGACATAGCCGCGATACCAGCTGACGTCGGCATGACCGAGCTGTTCGAAGACGTAGACCTCGTCGCCGAGCTCGAGAGCGATGAGGTTCTCGTGAAGCTTGTGCACGACGTCGGGTGGGAGGGACTCGAGCGGGCCGGCCAAGGATTCAAGCACGTCCGTATCCGGCGAGAAGGGATGGGTTGCGAGGCCGTATAGGATTTTGGGCAGTGGCTCCCACCTGCGGTAAGAGGATACGGTGGCGGCCATGTTGAAGTGCTCTAGGATGCCAACGGCACGGCGTTGCGCCGACGTGGACTAGCGCTGCAACCTCGAGTTGGGGTGATGTATGAGCGCGATGCGGCTGCAAGGCCGACGGACTGTCTCCGATGTGTGCGCAGCGTGGATGAAGTTGGCAGTGGTCGGAAGGTGGGAGCGGCGCGAAGCAAATGTGATGCAAAGTAGTGTCGGAAGTGATGCGCAGGTTGGCAGCATGAAATGCGGTTTGGTGTGTGTGCCATCTGCGGGCAACGCGTCCGTCCGTGTTGGAAGGGTTCGAGCTTCGAGCTTCGAGCTTCGAGCTTGGGGCGTGCGAACCCTGAAATTGCGAGCCCGGGCCAACCGATGCTGCTGCTGCTGGCTGCTCCTCCTCCGCCGTTGCAGCCGCTCGGCAGCGGCTGCCGCACTTTGGAAAATTGGAGTCCAAAAGCCTGGATTTCGGTGAGCGAGGCTGCTGCTGGGCGTGAAATCGCAGGCCTTCCTGCCTGGCCTTTGACGTGTCTCAGACAGGTCTCGCTATGACCGCCTCGAGCTGCTGCTGGCTGCTGGTTGGCCCAATCGTGACGTGACCAGGCCGTGAGTCTCTCTGGGCGCAATCAGCATGCATGCGCATAGCAGCCATTCTAGATCATCGCAATAGCCAAGCCAGGGTCTCGGCCATTCCGAGAGGCTTCTCGCCCTCCCTTCCAGTCTCGATCACATTCGCAAAGTGTACGCAGTTCACAGGTCGTCGAGCAGAGTGGAGGGGGTTTCAGCCATTGCACATGTCACCACTAACGAATCTCGATGGCGAGCTGGTCGACGAGCCTGTTGAGCACATCAGAGTGGAGCTGGTTCACCTCCTCGTTCTCCAACGATCGGTCCATGGAGCGGTAGTTGATGCGGTAGCACAGACTCTGCTTCTTCGTCTTGGGATGGACAAAGTCGTCGATCTTGACCACGTCCTCCACGAGGTCGCCGACCCGGTCGCGAACGATCTCGAAAAGGTCATTTTCGTGAAACTTGCGCTCCTGCGGCAACCAGAACGACACGTCCTTGTAGCACGGCGGGTACTTGGAGTATGGCTTGAACGTGAGCAGCTTCGGCTTGGGTGCCTTGGCGGCGTTAGCCTTGCCGCCCGCTGCCGAGACCTGGTTGGTGGGTGCGCTGGCAAATTGACCCAGGAATCGCGGGTCCTTTGTCCAAAAGAGCCGGATGTCCGGGATGGAGTACAGCACCATTGCAATACGCTCCAGGCCCAGTCCAAATGCCCACCCGAGGCGATCGGGCACGCCCGCCTTGTCGAGCGTCTTCTGCTGCACCACGCCGCTGCCGAGGATCTCGAGCCACTTGCCGCGGAACCACACCTCCACCTCGTATGACGGCGACGTGAACGGGAAGAAGGCCGGGATCCAACGCACTCGCAATGGCTCCGATCCACCTCCCTTCTGCGCCGCATCGTATGCGTGGCGCTCGCCGAACAGGTCCAATGCCAGTCCGTTGAGCGTCGCCTTGAGATGGCGCACTGCCAATGCCGCCTCGCGCGGGTCGTGATGGCCCTGGTAGCCTCCCGCCTCTGACAGACCGACGACGTCCTCGATCTCAAAATTGGCTCCTGCCAGCTTACGCTCCATCTCGATGCACTCTTGCTCCACCTTGCCGCCGGGTGCATAGTCTTCGTGTGCGAAGATGGCCGCACCCTCGACCTGGTGGAAGATCGGGTAGTGCGACGCATCGATCTCGTCGCGGCGATACACGTCGGCGGTCAACAACCAGCGCTCATGCTTGTTGCGGAATGTCTGAACCTCGTGTGCCGACGTGTGCGTGCGCAAACAAGTGTCGCGATTCACGTAGTACGTATCCGTCGGGCTTCGGCCAGGATGGTCGGCCGCGATGCCGAGGTCATCGAAGTTGAGCTCTGTGGAGACCACGGGCGAGGTGGCCTGGATGGGCGTGTAGTTCGGACCGATGGACGCCTCGATCTGTTCGCGCAGCAGTGCGAGCGGGTGATTGGACGTGTGGGGCAGCGTAGGCGAAGGCGCCAATCTCGAGAGGATCGAGTCGGGGATGTTGGTGTAGTCGTCGGTCGGGTACTCTTTGCCCAGGATCGTGATGGTGGTCGGCAAGCGAGGGATTCGCGACTCGCTGAAGTTGGGGAGCGGAGAGGACGAGAAGGCTCTCGAGTGGGGCAATGAAAGCAGGCTGGCGGCCGCCCGCCCCAACGAGGCCAGCGCTGTCGCAGTGTCGAGGCTGCGGGCACGGGCGTGCAGCCTCGAAGTGAGTTGCGGCAACCTCGCCTGGATATGCGCCGGCTGTGCTGTCTGTCGAGCGCCTAGGCAGGCGCGACATGCCGCCTGTGAAGGGAGCTTGGTCATGGTGACCGCGGACACGGTGATGTGATGTTTCGAGGTTGGTGGGTGCAGGACGACAAAGCAAGCCGGATCTTCCGACACCTGCCGAGCTTCTATTTTTTAGGCTGCAGCTGCCCATGGTTCGGATCTCGGACACCCGCTCTGGCACACGCAACTGCGCACGCTTCCATTCCCGCAACGCTGGGCGTTGCCCATCACCACCCTCATCAAGCCGAGTCTTTTCCACCTCTCTGTATTGACTGCACGATGGACATCTACGATCCGGGACTCATGGGTGCTGCAGGACGTGTGGGCACCTCCACGCCCTCGACCAACGAAGCCGACGAACCCGCCAAGACTGAGCTCGACCAGAACGTCGAAAAGCTCGTGGGCAACATCTCCTCCTGGTGGTCTGGCATCGCCAAAAAGTCGCAAGACTCGCTTGCACAAGCGCGCAAGGAAGTCGAGACGCGCGGGGGCATTGTCAACTTTGCCAAGGCCGAATATGCTAAGCTTGAGACGTCCATCGGCGACGCCCAGAAGAAGGCGCGCGACCAGAGTCAAGCCGGTCCCATTGCATCGGATCTCGAAGGCGAGCAGGCGTCCGAGTCTGTCGCACAGTCCGAGACGAGCAAAGGCAAGCAACGAGCCATCGACGAAACGATGATCGAGGTGCAAGAGGGGGCGCAAGGGCAAGGTCCCACGCTGGGCGCATCCATCTCGACGCTCTTCGGCAAGCTCACTGCTGATCCTCGGCTTGTCTCGCTGCAGCAATCGCTCACCTCGACACTGCAGGGCGTCACATCGCCGAAAGACGGGGAGCCGGGTCAAAAGAATCTGCAGGAATCGCTGTCAAAGTTGTCGGCCACGATCCAATCGCATCTGCCCCACCTGGATCTGAAGGAGTCTCAGCAGCTCGCCACGAGGTATCTGCACGCCACCGAGAACTTTGCGCGCGAGATGCAGTCGGATATGAAGGAGCTCGTTGGCGATCTCGTCCGTATTGTCCCACCCGAAGAAGATGAAGCGGCTCCCGCTGCGGTGGAAACTTTCAAGGAGAAGGCCGTGGAGGTTCCAGCACCTCAGGCATCACCAAAACCAGCCGACGGCAAGATCACTGATGTCGTTGCACCGGCTCAAGACGAAGAAGACTTTGCATGGGATGAGGACGACGAAGAAGCGGCTGCTGGTGCCGATGGCAAACTCGTGCCTGCAGCGCCCGAGCCGAAGCCAGAGTCGGCGTCTACGGAGCCAGCAAAGACACCCACCAAGCCATCTGAACCGCACCAGTCCGACGAAGACTCGGACTGGGAATAAATCATACCCAACTGAGACCTCTCTCTGCAATGTCTTACTTATGCTCTCAGCTGCACAGTGTCGGTCTTGCCTTGGACATGGTTGAAAGTGCTTTGCTTTTGATGAGCACCGGGTTCAATGTGTGTGCTACTACTCCTCTGCAGGAGGTGGCGAAGGCGACGGCTCGCCCGACGTGTCGACGCCCTTGGCGGCCCAGAAGTCGTTCTTGGTACGAGACGAGATCCTCGCCATACCCCTTGCGCCACCCACGGTCTTTGGCGATGCCTTGGTGCTACCGTTCGTCTCCAGTGTAGGCAGCTGAATACCAGCATCAACTCGTTCGTCGTCGCTGTAGTCCGACACAAACGTCGAGGGTGCCGACTGCGACAGGTCCTCGAGCTCTTCTTGCGTAATTTCGGCCGTGGCCTTGCGCGTGCGCTTCTTGGCCGAACGACTCGCACTGTACCTCGAGTCTTCCTCGCTCTCGTCCCCCGCCTTGCGCGCTCCTACGAACTGCACCTCGTCATCATCGGACGACTCGGTGCGAGTCTCCTTTTTGCGCTTCGCAGGGGCAGGCGCGCTGCTAGAGGCCTTGGCTGCATTCGCCGAGCCACGGATGGAGAGGCTAGGCATGGCACCGCGCTTGCCAGTGCTTGCGGTCTCGCTGATCGCGACGACGCCGCTGTCTTTGCTCGGCTTACTGTCTTTGCCAGGCTTGTTCTGCCGCGAGCTCTGGGCCTTTGAGGCAGGAGCATCTGCTTTCGAGTCACGCACCTCGCGCGGACGGGCTGGAGGCGGACTGTTGGGTGGCGCCGGTCGGCCAAGCTTGAACTGCAACGATCCCGAGTAGAAGAGCTCCTCCATCTCCTTCCTTTGCCGCACGACGGGATTCGAGATACCCAAGATGGTGCCCAGCAGACTGTTGGGGTCCTTGTCGTCTTTGCCGCCCTCGGCGGTCGAGTCGCGCACGAGCGCACGGCGCGCCTCGGCATCCGAGTCTGAATCCGAGTCGACTGAGAAACGGCGGTGCTTGTTGCGCCCGCTGTCAGTGCGCGCACTGCGACTTGGACCGGCCTCGTTCGCCTGCTGGCAGATGGCTGCTGTGAGGATGTCGAACGCACCGGCCAGTGTGGACCTGACATTGATGATGCCAAAAGAGCCTTTGGAGATGTCGTTCGAGGGGTCGTGCGGGTCCTCGATGCAAAGCATGAAGGGTCTTCGCTCGTCCTTCCACCCGCGGCGCGCCTTGCTGAAGTATCCGCCTCGCCCACGGATGGAGATGCCGCAGTTGTCGTAGCCAAAGTTCTTTCCGTAGAGCTCGAGGAACTCGAGCAGCAGCACGCCGAGGCTACGGCCTGGCTCGATCTCGCCGCGTTGCACTTTGGGATGGAGCTGCAGGAAGCTGATGACCATGATAATGATACTGTAACTTCCCAGACCGCCCGAAAAGACCTCGCTCATGCCTCTCTGCATGAGGAGATGCTTGACCACGATGATGAGCGGTCGAATGTGTGGCCACTTGCGCAGCCAGCTGTTGACGAAGCTCGCTGTGGTGAGGCCGTTGGTATGATTGAGCGAGATGTCGACCTTGAGGCGCGCGTAGGTGGTGACAAACTTGATGATGGGCACCTTGGCCTTGGCAATCACCTGCACGTCGGTCGCGAGGTTGTGGCGTCGCAAACAGGCTGCCATGGTGCGGAGTGCCGACTGCGTTCGAAGATTGGCCATGGAGCGGCTGACTACGACGAGGTCGAGATCGCCCTGCGGAAGGTAGAGCTTGGTCTCTTGGCTTCCGAAGGGATGCACTTCGGCGTCGCGGAATTGAGACTTGATGGCGCGGCTGATGAGCTCGATGACCATGCATCGCGTCTCGTGCTCGGCGGCGGTGGGCGCCATCCAATGGTCGAAGGCCATGAGTTCGCGATGCAATGCTTCAGCACCGTTCTGGCACTTGGCCCAGTCGACGTCGGCGGACCATGGAGTGTGACGCGACCTGGCCATCTCCCTCTCCTTTTTGGAGCGACCGTCGTCTTCGCGCTCCTCCGCCTTACGCTTCTGGCCTTTGCGCGATGGACCTGGAGCATCATCGTCCCGGTTTCTTCCGCCACGAGGTCGGGAAGCTGATGAGGACTGCGGCGCATCCTCCTCCTGGTCAGCCCCAAAGTCGAAGGCGATGAAGTCCTGGGCGCCAAAGGCCTTTTCCTCGGTCGCGACCGGCATGCTGAGGCTTTCAAAGGCCACTAAGCCTGAGTGAGATGGGTGTGCCGGTGGCGGTTTTCGATCAAGTGCCAATCGTCAAGGAGAATGCTGGATCAAAGCTGATGGTGTCCTTCAAAGAATGGGCTGCCGAAATGAGCCGAGCCTGAACTCGAGCGTCTGCGGCTGATCCGATCGATTGCGCGTGACGAACAAAACGCGTAGTGGGGACTTGGTGGGGCTCAGTGTGGCAGATGAACCGATGCTGGAAGAGGGAATGGCTGCATATGCTGGTGGCAAGCCGTGCCGCTGTTGTCGGAAGGATGCCGTCGAGGCTTGGTCGTCACGCACTGGACCAAGAATTTTTCGAAAGGGTCTCAGCAGCGTCTCTCTCGCTCACACGCCCCCTCTCTGCATCCCACCTCCAGGATTTTTTTCGGCCAAGCGTCACCCAAACCTTCCTTGCACCAGAAAAAGGTCGAAAAAAAGTGGAGCGGATCAACGGATGCAACGCGCGCTGCAGAGGTTCCACGCGACTTTGCTCAAAGCTCTCTCGACTCAGCGTCAGACGGCTTTCTCGTTCTCGGTGCTCGGAACTCGGCGTTGCAGAGGGGAGGGTCGCTCAGATGCTCGAGCTCGGCACAGGTGGAGACGGTGAGGTGCGAACCTCGTCCTCTCACACTTTCTCCCATCATTGACGCACGGAAAGCACTGACGGACCAATTGGCTTGCTCAGCACCATGGCTGGCTATGACGACCGCGACGACTACCGTCGCTCGGGCACATCCCAGCATCGCTCGCGCACCAGTAAGCATCACGCCTCGTCTTCGCATAGATCCCAAGCACACGAGCCGACCAGACGACGCTCTCGTTCTCCTCCCTCTCATCGCTATCCATCCTCGCACAGTCATCACGGCCGTGCCGATGACCCCTACGTGAGTGGCACCGATTCATCTAGGTGGCGCGAGCGCGAATACAGCCGCGACCATGACCATCATCGTCAGCGAGACTGGGCCCGAGACAGGCCAGATCATCGCTACTCTGCCACGTCTTCCTACAGCAATGTCGAGGACCTAGCTGCGAGATCTAGCGGTCGTAGACGCTGGGATGAAGGTGCACCGCATCCATCTGATACGCAGTCGAATCATGCCGCAATGCAGGGTTCCAGAATGCACGTTGCCGATTCGCTTCCACCGAGACCAGCAGCGCCACCAGGCGCCGCCCCTGGACCACCGCCGAGCGCACCCCCTTCCTTTCCTTCCGCTTCCACCTCCTCTGCTGCGACCCCTGCGTCAGCCGAAGAACAGGCCAAGCTCGCAAAGAAGGCCCGCCTCGAAGCCTGGCGTAAGGAACAAGCCGCTAAAAAGGCGCTCGAGGAGGCGAGAGTGCGTGCCCAGAACATCACAGACAGTGTCGCACCTGGGACAAATAAGCCAGGTGCTGCTTCAGCCACCTCGAGCGGACCAGGCCCTCCCACCTCCATCAACGCCACCGGACTCCGATCCCTCTCACTGCGTGCAGATCCATCCAAGGTCAATGCACAGAACCGTTCGCGATCCATGATGGAAGACGCTGCCGAGCCATCAGGCCAAAAGCGCATGACCCGATTCGACGATCTGCCTCCTCTGGACCCCACTGTCGGCAATCACGCCGTCGGGCAGAATCTCGCCGACGACGACGAAGCAGACTCCGCGCCCGGAGAGCCCGGTACCAAGGCGGCCGACGACATGGACGTCGACGACGAAGAGGAAGAAGATCCGCTGGACGCCTTCATGTCCACAGTCAAGTCTCAGGTCGCGCGCGTCAACGAGGACGATCGCCGCAAAGCCGCGAGCAACGGCAAGGCTGCTGCATCCAAGGACAAGGCCAAAGCTGTCGTGCTGGGACAGGAGGAGAGCGATGCAGAGGTCGAGGCTTCCGACCAGGAAGTCGACGAGCTCGATCGAGTCGGCGTCGCTACCGAGGACCTCTTGGCCATCGCCGCCAAGAAGGTCAAGAAGAAAGATCTGGCTGCCGTCGATCACACGTCCGTTGACTACGAACCGTTTCGGAAGGTCTTCTACCATCCGCCTGCAGAGATCGACGACATGTCCGAGGAGCTCGCCAACCAGATCCGCTTGGAGATGGACGCCATCACGGTGCGAGGCAAGGACTGTCCCAAACCTCTCACAAAATGGTCGCACTGCGGCCTTCCCGCAAGCTGTCTTGACGTCATCAAACGGCTTGGTTACGACTCCCCCACTCCCATTCAGAGCCAAGCCATCCCCGCTATCATGTCTGGCAGAGACATTATTGGTGTCGCAAAGACCGGCTCAGGAAAGACCATGGCGTTTTTGCTGCCCATGTTCCGCCACATCAAGGATCAGCGTCCCGTCGAGACATCCGAGGGCCCCGTCGGCATCATCATGACCCCGACGCGAGAGCTCGCCGTGCAAATCTACCGAGAGATGCGACCTTTCATCCGTGCGCTGGGTCTGCGTGCAGCCTGCGTGTACGGAGGCGCGCCCATCTCGGAGCAGATTGCAGAGATGAAGAAGACGGCCGACATCGTCGTCGCAACGCCCGGTCGCCTGATCGATCTTTTGACTGCCAACTCGGGCCGAGTGACGAATCTGCGTCGCGTCACCTATCTGGTATTGGACGAGGCCGATCGGATGTTCGACATGGGCTTCGAGCCGCAGGTGATGCGAATCGTCAACAACATTCGACCTGATCGTCAGACGGTGCTCTTCTCAGCCACCTTCCCGAAGCAGATGGAGTCGCTGGCGCGCAAGGTGCTCAAGAACAAGCCGCTCGAGATCACCGTTGGCGGTCGCAGCGTGGTCGCAGCCGAGATCGAGCAGATCGTCGAAGTGCGGCCCGAGGCCAGCAAGTTCCACCGCCTGCTCGAGATCCTTGGCGAGATGTATAATCGTGAGAAGGATGCACGCACGCTCATCTTTGTCGACCGACAGGAGGCGGCCGACGAGCTGCTCAAAGACCTCATCCGCAAGGGTTACGTGACCATGTCGCTCCATGGCGGCAAGGATCAGGTCGACCGAGACGAGACGATTTCGGACTTCAAGGCCGGCAACGTGCCCATCGTCACTGCAACCTCGGTGGCAGCGCGAGGTCTTGACGTCAAGCAGCTCAAGCTCGTGATCAACTACGACGTACCGAACCACATGGAGGACTATGTGCATCGTGCAGGGCGTACGGGCCGCGCGGGCCAGAAGGGTACCTGCATCACCTTTGTCACGCCCGAGCAAGACCGCTATGCGCGCGACATCATTGCGGCTCTCAAGGCAAGTGGCGCCCATGTGCCGGTCGAGCTCGAAAAGATGGCCGAGTCGTTCAAGGAAAAGCTCGCTGCAGGCAAAGCCAAGGCGGCTGGATCCGGCTTCGGCGGCAAGGGTCTGGACAGGCTCGAGACGGATCGAGAGAAGGCACTTAAGGCGCAGAAGTCGGCGTACGGTGAAGTGGACGAGGACGGCAAAGCGGCCGCTGCCGGTGATGCTGGCGAGGGTGCAGGCAAGGGAGGCACGCAGCCGGGCGAGTCCAGCTCCGAGGAGCAGCTGAACAAGATCCAAGGCATGAAGATCGAAATCATGCACGGTGCAGCTCCCGAATCGGTGCGTGATAACCGCACCGTATCCTCGAATGACGATGCGTCTGGTGGGGCTGGAAAGGGCAAAGAGCAGGAGCAGGAGGCCAAAGAGGCCGCTCAGCTCAAAGCGCAAGAGGCGGCGTTGGAAGCAGCCAAGGCGCACGGAGCCGACACGACCAAGCTGGCTGCGGTGCTGGAGAACATCCGGAAGCAGGCGAATGCGCGGCGCGAGTCGGCAAAGACGTCGGAGACGGATCGGACCAAGGAGCGAAAGGCGCGCGATCCGGATGCGACGGATTACCATGCGATTGTGCCGATCAACGACTTCCCGCAGCGCGCGCGCTGGCGCGTGACGAACAAGGAGACCATGAGCCATCTGATCGAGTCGACGGGCGCATCGATCACCAACAAGGGCGTCTTCTACAAGGAAGGCACCGAGCCGCAGCCGGGCGATCCGCCGAAGCTGCAGCTGCTGATCGAGTCCAACACCAAGTCGATGGTCGAAGATGCGGTGCGCGAGATCCAGAGGCTGCTCGTCGAGGCCACTCAGGCTGCATTGGAGGCCGAAGCACGCAATCCGGGCACCACGGGCCGCTACACTGTTGTCTGAGTTTTTTACGTCGACCAACGAAATCTGCATGCCACGAACAACAAAACGGTTGATGTCTGCTCTGAAGTGTGATTGCGCTGGTACAAATACAAGACCTCCGAGTTTGGAGGAGGACTAGAGGGCGGTTTGCAGGAAGGCGAGGAAGCGCTTCGCGATGGCGTATTCTGTTGACTGCGGCTGTTGCGCGGTAGACTGGGAGTTTTGTTGTTTGGAAGTGAGGCTGAAGTGTACGCCTTCTTCGCGAGCCGCATTGCCGAGTTGGTTGATTTGGGCCGAGCCGGAGCTGTGCATGCGGACAAACTGGCGTCGGATCCGCTGCAGCGAAGCGAGCGTCACGGCTTTGTCGCTCGGTGGAGTGAAATCGAGCTTTGCGCCGCCGAAGCTCTCGTGTGAGATGGGTACGGATGTTCCCGGTTGCAGCCCAAGCGATGACTGGTGTTGAAGGATGCTCGTCACGACGGCCTGCGTCGAGGATTCGAGGAGTGAGAGATAGTTGGCGGTAGTGGAGCGAGTTGGTGCGACTACTTCGGGCGCCTTGCTGACTGAGCCTAACACTGCAGCATTCCAGATGTCATCGAAGGGGGCCGCCTCCACCACAATCTTGTCCGCATCCACGCCGTCTTCAGCTGAGCCGAAACATGTGGTGGGGACGAGGAAGAGGGGCGAGTCCCAGCGCGTCATTGCATTGGGTTCCTCGAATCGCATGAGCAAGCTATCAAGAGTCTCGTCGTCATAGCTGGCACTTTCTCCTTCTTGCTTCCGCCGTGTTGTGTTCCAGTACTTGCATACGGCAGGAGGTGCGTGGACGTGCACCGAAAGGCAGCGAACGCCTACTTCACGGGCGGCACACCACAACTGGTAGCGGAATCCTTTGATGTTGAGCCCTGCTCCGCCATCTGCGATCACGATTGTGTCCCTACCAAGCGCACGTGTGACGGCAGAGAGATACGAAGCGCGAGCAGGCTTTTCGGTGCGCTGCGAAGAGTAGGCGGAGCGCGAGACGTGGATGTCGTGGTCCGACACAATCACGACGCGATTCGGCAGAGGCTGCGAGGAAGACGAGCCGGCCGAAGCTGCTTCCTGGATGCGCCGCTCAAAATCCTCCTTGATCTGTACAGAGCGCGAAGAGCGCCCGGACGATGCCAGTCCCGAGACGATAATTAGCGCCATGATTGATGAGGGGGAGACAAGACGTCTGTCCCCGATGGAGCGAGGACCTTGACGCACAACGAATTCTTCTTGAGCTGGACCCTGAAGGTCTTGATGTCAGCATTGCATAAACCACGCGGATCCAGTGTTAGGTCGGGCTCGGCACAGGCCGGATCACGCGCCGCAGCGCCGCAGCGACGCTACAGCCAAGCTACGGAAATGAACGGGATTCCAACTTTCGAGCCTTCGCCGACGCGCTTACCAAAGCGGCAGTTGGCTGGCAGCGAACTCGAGCTGGCTTGGAAGCTACTTTCTTCCGCGCGCGCCTGTCAGAGCAGGCAGCAGCAGAAACCCAAAGCCCTTGAAAACCACACGCAGCTTACTCAAGGAGGCGTGCGAATCAGCGCACGCGCATTTGGCACAGCTCGAATCCGAAAAAAGGCAACAGCACACCGCTTTGTCAAAATCCCTCGCTCCCCAGCCAGCCAAACAGCAGCGTGCAGTGAAGCGAGAGCGAAAAGCGACCCCGGCCGTGTTTGCCCCGCAGGCAGTTAGCTCATCGCCTGTGGTCGTTGGCTGCTGTCGACGCCGCGCGCGCCACGCTTGATCGTCAGATTCTCGCCGGTTGCCTCCGTGGCTGTCTCCTTCGCGCTGTCTTCCTGTACGACCTACACCATCTCGTTGATTAGCCACAACCGCTATATCGAAAGAGTCGGCTCTCTGTCACTGCCCCCCGCTACCTAGCATTGACATCCCGCACAACCGTCTCATTGCTACTGTCACCACACCACCTTCACCATGATCTTCGGAAGGTCGCTTTCGCGCACCGTCGCGCGTGCGCCTTCGTCCAGCCTGGTTGCTCCTTCGCAGCGCCTCGCCGGCTTCCACTCCACCGCCTCGGCCTCGCGCATCATCGCCTCACAGCCTCTTCGCGCCAAGGAGGCCGCCCGCCCGCTCGACGCCGCCAAGGGATACCCCGTCATCGACCACGAGTACGATGCGATCGTCGTCGGTGCCGGTGGTTCCGGTCTGCGTGCCGCGTTCGGTCTTGCTGAGGCCGGTCTCAACACCGCCTGCATCACCAAGCTCTTCCCCACCCGCTCGCACACCGTCGCCGCCCAGGGCGGTATCAACGCCGCGCTCGGCAACATGACCGAGGACGACTGGCGATGGCACATGTACGACACCGTCAAGGGCTCCGACTGGCTCGGTGACCAGGACGCCATCCACTACATGTGCCGTGAGGCTCCTCGCACTGTCATTGAGCTCGAGCACTTCGGTCTCCCCTTCTCCCGCACCAAGGACGGCAAGATCTACCAGCGCGCCTTTGGTGGTCAGTCGCTCAACTACGGCAAGGGTGGTCAGGCCTACCGCTGCGCCGCCGCCGCCGACCGAACCGGTCACGCCATGCTTCACACCCTTTACGGCCAATCGCTCCGCCACAACACCAACTTCTTCATCGAGTACTTCGCCCTCGACCTCATCATGGAGGACGGCGAGTGCGTCGGTGTTACCGCTCTCAACATGGAGGACGGCACCATCCACCGCTTCCGCGCCCACAAGACCGTCCTTGCCACCGGCGGTTACGGCCGTGCCTACTTCTCCGCCACTTCGGCGCACACCTGCACCGGTGACGGTATGGCCATGGTTTCGCGTGCCGGCCTCCCGCTCCAGGACCTCGAGTTCGTCCAGTTCCACCCCACCGGTATCTACGGCGCCGGCTGCCTCATCACCGAGGGCTCGCGCGGTGAGGGTGGCTACCTGCTCAACTCCGAGGGTGAGCGATTCATGGAGCGATACGCTCCCACCGCCAAGGACCTCGCTTCGCGCGACGTCGTCTCGCGCTCCATGACCATCGAGATCCGCGAGGGCCGCGGTGTGGGTCCCGAGAAGGACCACATCTACCTCCAGCTCTCGCACCTGCCCCCCGAGGTGCTCCACGAGCGTCTCCCCGGTATCTCGGAGACCGCCGCCATCTTTGCCGGTGTCGACGTCACCAAGGAGCCCATCCCTGTGCTGCCCACCGTGCACTACAACATGGGCGGTATCCCCACCAAGTACACCGGTGAGGTCATCACCAAGGGCCCCAACGGCGAGGACAAGATTGTGCCCGGCCTCTACGCCGCCGGTGAGACCGCCTGTGTGTCCGTCCACGGCGCCAACCGTCTCGGCGCCAACTCGCTGCTCGACATTGTCGTCTTCGGCCGTGCGTGCGCCAACCACATCAAGGAGAACCTCTCGCCCGGCAAGCCCCACAAGGAGCTCAAGGGCGACGCAGGCGCCAAGTCCATCAACGACCTCGACTGGGCGCGCAACGCCAACGGCTCCAAGACCACCGCCGAGATCCGCAACGACATGCAGCGTGTCATGCAGTCCGACGCTGCCGTCTTCCGCACCCAGAAGACGCTCGACGAGGGTGTCCAGAAGATCGACAAGGTCTACGACAGCTTCCCCGATGTCTCGGTTCAGGACCGCTCCATGATCTGGAACTCGGATCTGGTCGAGACCCTCGAGCTCAAGAACCTCCTCACCTGTGCCACCCAGACCATGCACTCCGCCGCCGCTCGCAAGGAGTCTCGAGGTGCACACGCACGTGAGGATCATCCCGACCGTGACGATGAGAACTGGATGAAGCACACGCTTTCCTGGCAGCACGAGAGCACCGGCGACAAGGTCAAGCTCGACTACCGTGGTGTCATCAACACGACGCTCGACGAGGCCGAGTGCAAGCCCGTTCCTCCCTTCAAGCGACAGTACTAAGCGTAGTGCAGTCTTCGCTCGCATGTTACTCGGTTGAAATCGCAGTTTCGTTTCATATCAGTCGTTTGAGGTGCCGCGGCGATGAGATGGTGTGAGCAGGAGGACGAGGCGGGACCGAGGCGGGACGCGTCGGGGGGATCGGCGAGGCGCAGATCGGCGCTTGAGGATCGGCACGTCATTTTTTCCCATTTTTTAATTTTCTTTTTTGCGATTTTTCTCAAAGGTCGGCCGGCCGTTGTGACAGTTGACGTGACGGCCGAGGCGACAGCGTAAGCTGGCGTCGCCGAGGGAACGTCGCCGTGGGAATGATAGCGGATCTGCCGACTCTGACTGTGGCGCTGGCTACGCCCACACGGCTGCGCAAGGTAGGAGAACGACTCCGCACCAGCCGCGTTCGTCACGCCGGCGAGGGTTCGTGGCGGTGAGGGTTCACATTCACTGCCGTCCTCAGACACGCCCGACCCTGCCTTTAGCGTCGGCGTTGCCGTTGGCGATGGTAAATAGCACCACAGCGGCAAGCTGTCCCTTGAAGTTGACGCCGAAGCGCGTCGCGAGCGGGCTGACGGTGACCTGTTGGTTCTCCACCTCGACGGTCGGGTTGCTCGTGAGTGTCGGCGGCACCGAACTGTCGAGAGGGCCCGTCGCGCTCGCCAGTGTATGCACCATGAAGTCGAACGCGCTCGCCAGTGTGTGCACCATAAAGTCGAAAACCTCGACCAGGGGACAACGCACGTACTTAAACTGACCCCTTGCCATAACCCGCTCTCATCGTTCCGCACCCTCATCCTCACGCCGTTCCTTCATTGACGTTCAGGATCGATTTTGTCTCCTCGTTTCGATACTATCCTTTCGTTCTCAACGATGTCCCGCACCGCCGATGTGAAGCGCAATGTCAAGGACGACGTGGACCCGCAGACCAACGGCTCGAAGATAAGACGCTCCGCGTCTGCGAAGCGCAAAGTTGAGGAGCGCGTAGATCCGCAGACCAACAGCCCGACGGTAAGCCGCCCTCCCTCGGTGAAGCGCGAAGTCGAGGGGAGCGTGATCCCGGTCGTTAGCTCGCGTGTCCGCGCTCAAAAGCCCAAGCCGAAGAAGCGCTCTGGCAAGAGCAGCAACCGGTACCGCCAAAAGCTCCTCGCCAGGGCTATGCCGAGGGTCAACGGAAAGTTTGCGAAGAGAGCCTAGCTCTATTCCGCACGGGGTCACTTGCGGGTTCGCAGCTGCGACGCACTCATCCGAATCCAACCAACCCCTTCACGCTTCAGTGCTTCGCACTTTTCGCTCGGTGTGACACGCGTGACGGCTGAATGGCGAAAGTTTGCATTAAAGTTAGGGTGTAGCGCAATCACTCTTGGTCCTGCGGCTGCGCGACTGTCTCTGCGTCAGCCTGAGTTTCTGGCTGTGGTTGTGGCGCTGCGGCTGCACCTGCGTCCTGGACTGCAAAGACCTCGTCGACGAGCCCGGGCAGGAAACGCTGCAATCGATCGTGCGTCAACCTGAACAGCCTTTTGCCGCCCTCCTCTTCGGCACCTTCGAACAGGCGAGAAGTTTCCATGACGAGGATCACGTTCTTGAGGTTCTCCGGAATGGCTTCGGTGAGCGGATTCCTCCTGCCCGCATTGCCGCCCGTGGAGTTGATCATGCGGTCCATGAGGTCGAGCAGGTCGAGCCAGAGCTTTTCAAACTCGTCGCTCGAGCCGCCCTCGTGCGGAGCGAGGTGCGGAATGAGGTGCAGGAAGCTCTTGCAGATGAGCGCTGAAGCGCGGATGCGGATCTCGAGCATGCCGCCGTTCTTGTTCGCCGCCGACGGCGGGTCGATCTGGTACACTTGCGGCTTGAGCAGCTCCTCGATGAGCGGGAAGAGCGTCTGCGTGAACACGACGGCAATCAATGCCGTGCGCGAAGGCGCGGCATGTGCATCGGAAACAAGCTCCGCCGAGAAGAGCGCGCGCTGCAGCAGGGTTACCGCTGCCGAGCGGACGGGCGCGTAGGCATTCGTCCACTGTCGAGCCAGTCCGCCCAGCAGCGCATGCCAGTACTTGCTCCACGCCGCATCAATATCCGCATCCTCCGCTTCCGCAGCTACAAGACGCGGGATCTCGGACTTGAGCGCCTCGAGCGCGCCCGCGGCCTCGACGCCGCGCTCCTGTTGCACCTTTTCTGCATCGGCCATCTCCTTCTTCTCGGTCAGTGTCGTGCGGCGCTGCGGCGACTCGCGCAGCATCATGTTGCGCCATGCGGCCGTGTCTGCACCGTTTGCAAACTCCACCAGCTGCGTCACGGCCGGAACAAAGTTGTCCGCGGTTACGCCGCTGCCTCCCTTCTCCGCAGGGGCGGCGACGGCGGCCTTGGTCGCTTCGAACGCGAGCCGCGCCGAGTCGGCATTGCGCATGTTGGAGTTATCCGCGATGAGCGCAAATACAAGGCTCCACTCGGTATGCGAGCGGACGAAGCCCGGGTGGCGTGACAGCACCTGTGTGAGACCGGCGAGCAGCTGCTTGGATCCCGAGATGCGGATCTCGACCGGCAGCTCGCGCAGCAAGTCGAGCGCCAGGAAGATCTGGTCGCGTAGACTCTCCTCGCCCGCAGCTGCGGCGATGATGCGCAACAGCGCCGCCACCTCGCGTTCGACCACCATGGGGTGGTACGCCTTGGCATTGCGCAGCACGGCCGAAATGTGCTCGGCCACCCACGGCCATGTCTCGGCCACGAGTTGGCTGGGCGAGCTTACCACGATCTGCGCAAGCAACTCGAGCAGGAATGGCACGCGCGGGTCGTACGTCAGCGGCAGACCGCCAGCCGCTCCGTGCGACGCGGCACCACCGGCAGCGAGGCTGCTCGACGATGACGCGGCCATAGGCTGCAGCCTGCCGTCTTTAGCGTTGGGCTTGCCGTTGCCGGCGCCGTGGACGCTGCTGGGCGTGGAGGTGCCGTCCGTGTTCCAGCCGGCCGACTCGCGGAAGAGCACCTTCTCGACGGTGAGCGCCTCGATGAGGAAGCGCAGGTAGTGCACGGCGCAGAGGTGCGACTCGGTGCCGAGCTGAAGCACCTGGTGCCACAGATCCTCGAGGCGGCAGCTTGCGATGCAGTCGACCGAGCTCAATGTCGCCTCAATGTCCTCGGGCGTCGCTTCGTACGGTGCCGGCTCGTTGGTGTTCGAGTACGGCGACAGCAGGTACGACGAGAGCGTGCTGAACAGACCGCCGCCCTGCACACGTGGGTCCTGCGGCGAGGGTCCTGGAATCTTCTTTGGCTTGAGCGGGATCGCCACCTGGCCGTCTGCCAGATCCACCATCATGACCATGGACGCTGGCAGCATGCCGTGCGCGAAGAGATTCTTGAAGATCTCAAACACGTCTGACCAGCCGGTGCGGATGGCGTCGACGTTGCCGTTAGCGATGGTAAACAGCACGACGGCGGCAAGCTGCCCCTTGAAGTTGACGCCGAAGCGCGTCGAGAGCGGGCTGACGGTAACCTGCTGGTTTTCCACCTCGACAGTCGGGTTGCTCGTGAGCGTCTGCGGCACCGAACTGTCGAGAAGGCCCGTCGCGCTCGCCAGCGTATGCACCATAAAGTCGAAGACCTCGACCAGGTCGAACTCGGAGGCGAGGATGCCGCACTGTCGGATGCCCGAGATCGCGCGTTCGACCATGTAGTCGTCCGCGTAGGTCGAGAAAGCAAACGCAATGCTGGAGAGCACCGGCTTCCAGCTGGCCTCGAACATGCTGCGATCGAATGCAGTGGTGTTGCACGCGACGAGCGTGCCTGCAGTGCGCGAACGCCTGAGCAGCTCCTTCCAGGTGTACTCGAATCCGAGCGAGCCAGCGTGCTCCTCGGGCATGACGATCTCGCGCTTGCGGATGCTCTCGTAGATGGCACCTGTCAGCTCGAGCTCAAAGTTGTCGCCGCCGTTGACGCCGCGCAGGTTTTTGCGGTAGTCGTCGACGGTCATGCGGCGCTTGTTCTGCGGGTTGTGCAGATCCGTGTTGAGCATGATGACCGAGTAGGCGAGAATGAACACTGCGTCCTCGGTGGCGATGCCGTCGGGCTTGGCGCCAAAGTAGGTGGCGGCAAAGGTCTGAGTGATGCGTTCGATCTGCTGCGACTCGCCGGGCAGGCGGAAGCTCTCGAGCATCTCGCGGAGCGCCTCGGCAATCGGCTTGTCCTTGAAGTCGAAGAGGCGCACGAAGGCCTCGAGCACCTTGACGTTGTCCGGTCGGCCGATGTAGTCGCCGACGAGCTTCTTGTCCAGTCGCGGGCATTCCTTGAGGAAGCGAGCGACGCGCTCCTCGCGCGAGAGGCTGGCGTCGCCATAGTCGAGCAGGCCCTCCCGTTCGAGGAATGCCAGGCCGTCCTTAGGCTTTGCGTTGAAGCGGCTAGCGCCATCGAGAATGGTCGCCTTCTTCGCCTTCTGCTGCGCAAGTGCCTCTACCGAGACCCCGCCGGGCAGGATAGTGCCACTCTCGTCAACGCCAGAACGTCCCGCCTCGTGGCGGTCCGCCGTGGCGGCGACGAAAGACAGGAGAGCATCGAGTGCAAAGAGCTGCACGGGATCCTGCTGGCCCGCAATCTGCGGGTTGGCCGCGTGGATGCTGCGGCACAAAAAGTGGAGCATGCGCTCGTACATGTTGTCGCAGTCCGTGTCGCAGTCGTAGTTGAGGTACAGGTCGACGAGATACTCGGCGGCCCTGTCCGAGTCAAAGTTGCGGAAGAGCAGCGCGAGCGTCTCCAAGTACAGCTCTCTCGCTTCTCCCGTGGCCGGCGCCCTGTCGGATCCCTTGGAAATGGGAGGCGCGGGCGGCGCAGGCGGGGGTGTGGGCTGCTGCTGCTGCGCTGCGGCTGCGTTGGGATCGGGCGTGCCTGTGCGGCTGATCGACTCGGCCGCAAGCGCACGGCGGGCGACGCTGTCGAACGAGCGTTCATTCCACGGCTCGAGCGCGAGCGGGAAGGTGGGCGCGAGCCTGTCCATGAGGTAGTTGAGGAAGTACTCGTGCTGCAGCTTGAGATGCTCGCGCATGGTCTCGAACATGGTCGAGAGCGCGCGCAGGCTAAGCGAGAGCGGGATGGTGTCCTCGCTGCGTGCAAGCGTGAAGAGATACTTGCATGCCGTGTCCTGCATGAGCGCACGCAGCGAGGGGAACTCACCAATCGAGCGACCGGCAGTCTCGAGCACCGAGATAAGCATCGACATGCCGAGTCGACGCATCGTGTTGGTGTGCTGCAGGTTGTTCGGGTCGAGCAGCGAGACGATGACACGGCACACTTCGAGAATGGCCGGAAGTCCGAATGGCTCGATGTGAATTGGCTCGGCTGGCGTTGCCTCTGCGGGCGTCGGCTCCGTTTCGGCGCTGTCTTCGGCTTGAACTGGAACGGCGGAAGCCTCCTGAGCAGGCTGCGGTCCTGTCTCATCCGCACTTTGCGGGGCCGCGGAGGCAGTCGGGTCTGCGTCCGGTGTTGGCTCCTGTGCCTGCTCCTGTGGCTGATCTTGTGTCTGTTCCGCATCTTCCTCCTCGCCCATCTCGCGGAGCTGGTCGAGCACCTGCTTGGCGGCAGCAGGGAAGGCGTTGCTGGTGGGATCCGGCATGGTCATGCGGCGGCGTTTCTTCTCGTCCTGCTCGGCGTCCTCGCCCACTGGCTCGGCAGCCAAGGTAGCGTGTTCCGGTTCGGGCTCCTTTCCGTCGGATCGCGAGACGAAAAACTCGTCTGCCGAGTGCGGCAAGACGGGCAAACGGCTGAAGAGCGTGCGCACCATGGCCGTCATGGAGAGCTCGGCGGTCCTGCGCAGCACTTCGGACAGCCTGGTCTGGCAGCACATGGAGAGGCCCGTCTCCATCATCTCGCAGATGCTGTCGTCGCCAAGGCAGTCGGCGAGCGTTGTGGCATGCCTGCGCTGCGCTTCTGTGGGAGTTGCTGCAGCGGGGGCCTGGGTAGGCTCGCAGATCAGCTCGCGCATGACAGACAGGATGCGGACGAGCACGAGTTCATCCGTCGTGGCTTCCGAGGCTTCGAAGCGGCAGTGGCTGGTAGCGTGCGCGATCTCGGCCACGGCGATCTGTGCGTCGGGCGCATCGAGGGAGACGACGCCGTAGACGAGGAACTTGTGCACGGCCTGAAGCGCAGCCGATGTGACGTGGGCCGAGGTGCGCGGGCTGAGGATGAGGCGCAGGAAGGGCGCGAGCAGCGTGGGAAGCGGGAAAGCGGCAAAGTCGCGACAGGCTCGCAGCTGAGCCTTGAGCGTGGCGAAGGCGGTAAGGAGGCTTACGGGATCGTCAGACTTGCCGTCGACGCCGAGGGTCAGACCTAGCCTCCTAGCGGCTGCAGAGGAGGACGAGGCAGCGTCGACGGTGGCACCTCGTTGCATTCCGCGCAGCGCAATACGTGCGCTCGAGCTTGTTCCTACGGACGCAGCATCTGCACTCGGAGCTTGTTGCGCATCGCCGGCCGCATTCTGCTGCGGTCGCGGCTGAGAGGGTGCTTGAGGGGTCTGTGCGGCCGAATAGCTGTACGAGGTGATGCGAGTCAGCGCGGCCGAGGTGGTTGCGTTCCATCTGGTTGCCTTGCGCACGGTCGAGGTGACAGAGGCGATCTCGGAGAGTACAAGGTGCAGCTTGTGGGCCTGGAGCCCCGCGCCGTCATGGTGAGAAGGCGCCCCTGTTCCAGCTTGTGCGTCATTGTTCCGCGCAGGAAGACCGGCGGCGAGGTGCGCAGAGCGACGATGGCCGGCAGGTGTGTGTGCACGCGATGCTTCGGCACTGCCCGCCGAAACTGGCGGTTGCGGAGACGCCATATCGCCAATGGGAAGGTCAAGCACGTCTATGGGATGCTGACGCTGTTGCTGTGGTCGAGAGGATAGAACGCCTATATAGTTGCAATGACGGTGCACGGTCAGGCGAGTTGAGACCAACACGTCAGATCGCGGGTTCGCCAGCTCATCCTCATCCTGCGCTGCCCTCTGCGCTCCTCCCTGCCGCCCCGCGGCTTCGCGGCGATGCGCACACGCCAACCCGCCGCTCTCCCGCTGCAGCGGTAAATTGCGCAGTTGGCACTTCCTTCTTCCAGCGAGCCGGAACATTTTCACGAAATGTTACACCGCCATTTTTAATATCTCCGCTGGGGCGCCTGACTCACATCAACACCTCTCGGGCAGCTTCGTGCTGAAGTTTCGTGAATGCATGAGAGGCTACATGTCTACTATCACCGGCGCATCTTCGCCTTCTTCCGCCTCGATATCGTCCTCGATCTCGGCCTCTTCGTCCAACCTGCGGTCGAGCTGCCATCCGAACTTGGTCGCCGCCAGATGAGACACCTTCCTCCAGGCCGCGACCAATCTCGCCCTTCCCTCTTCATCCCCTGCACCGGCCTCCACCGTGCCAGCCAGCGCGAGAGACCTTGCGATGTTCGCTCGCAGTACATCCAGCTCCTTGAGCACCGCTTGTTCCTCCTTTTCCGTGGACTGATTCGACCAGAACTCCCCATCGAGCAGGTCTAGCTGCGCAGCGAGCGTGTCGAGAAAAGCGACGTGCGCATCGACCTTGACCTGCTCCAGGTCAAAATCCGTAAGCTGAGCTGAAGAGGCATCGACGGTAGCGGGGTGGAGGTGAAACGCAGATTGAGAGCCGATTATTGATGCTGCGCGGCAGAAAAGTGAGAGCAGGTCTTTCCACTCCTCCCACGCATGCACGTTGCTCGCCATGACGAACAGCACGAATGCCAGCTCCATCTCGCATAGGAGCGGAAGATACCATTCTGACTTCGTGTCTTCATCCGGTGCAATGCCTTGACGAGCCCGTGCGGCTACGTCGCGCAGCAGCCAGCTCTTGTCCTGGCTCCACCGCGTCAGTTCTGCGCCAACCGCGTTTGGCGGCCAGCTCCGCCGCAGGTCAAACGCGGTGAATAGCAGCACTCCATCGTCGGACTCTTCCACCCCTTCCGTGGCATGATCCTCGGTACGCTTTCGCTTTCGATCCGCGGCTCCTGATGTCGATGCCTCAGCTGAATCTTCACCGTCGCTTTCCACCTCGACATGGCTGGGAGCAGGCTGCGATTTGCCCCAAACCGTCGTACCGTTCTCGTTCCGGCCAACATTACCTGTTCGCTCGAAGGCCTCTTCTTCCCTCAGATCCTTCGCATTGCTTGGTCCAGATGCTAAACTATCCGTGCTTGCATCCCCGCTCTCCAGGTCTACGCCCATCACCCGCGCCACGACCTTGCGCCCGATTGCGCCGCACGCGCTGCCAAGGTGACGCGTTGCTTTACGCCATCGCTGCTGCGCCTCCTCCGGCGCTGGTAGGAGCCGCGACTGTACGCTTGCGAACACTTCTTGCGAAATCACCGTCTGAAGCTGCTGGCTAGCCTCTGCACTGTACGATCTGCTAACCCGCACCGCCCGGTGTCTTGCTGCGTTGCTAGCCGCACTAGAATTTGGAACCACCAGGCGCTGATGGATACGGTCGAGATCGCGGACCACAATCTCTGTTGGCTCAAAGTAGCGCAGCGATACGTTGCGGATCGATCCTTCCACGGATGGGCCTCCAGCATTCGCTTCATTGCTGGGTTCGGAGGCGAGTGTCCAAGATATGCAGTGCCAGCCGGGGGCGAGCGATTTGATCCCCGCGAACTGGTCGTTGATCACATACGCCTCCGGATGCGCATCCAGTACGAGCTGGGTCCGCGCCGGTAGACCGTTGACGAGCAGTACGGCGCCGTCTTCACCTTGCGTACAAGTCATTGGTGTGAGTGAGTGGCGGAAAGGTGCGGAGAAGCAAGACCGCACGGCAAGGGTCCACGAAAACTTCGCGTTGATTCCTCCACATCCGCTCCGGCCTCCGTGTCCCGAAAATTAGCCCACCGTCCTCAGCTGCTTCTGGTACAGAGCGCTTTCGTGCACATGACGATGCTCTGGAGGCACACGACACTCGTGCTTTAGCCAATGGGATCGAAGGCTGGGTCGGAGCTCGCCTCGGTGCCGTCCGAGGACTTGGATGCCTACATCGCCGAGCTCATAGTACAAAAGTCGCGCACCAAGCAAGCCCACGCGGATCAGCGCGGCATCGCCTCGTACCTCGAGCCGGATGATACAGAGGCAACACGCGTGCCGAACACGAACAAACGCTTCCTTGCAAGCGTCATTCGTAATGTCGAAGGTCACAACAGCGCGCTCAGACGCCAGCAGCAGCGATCGGAGCAACGGTCTGCTTCGTCCAGCCGTGCGGAAAGCGCTGGATCGTCAAAGATGCGAGGCTGGTCAGATGACGGACCCGATACCGAAGAGAAAGCTCGGTCTGGTAGATCGGATGTGCAGTCAGAGAGGAGCGGGGAAGGAATGTCAAGTAAGATGGACAAGTACTTTGAAGAGCCCGATTTGGACTCGGAGTCAAGGAAGAGTAGGCAGCGACGGTCGGAACGAAAGGACGACAAGCACTCGAGTGGCAGCAAGCGACGACACGACAAAGAACGCACTTCAGAGCGAGATGAACACCGACACAGCTCTCACCGCTCCCATCGGTCTAGCCGAACTGAACGAGCGGAGCGATCGGAGCGATCCAGGAGCGACCGCTCGCGTGCAGACGACCGTGCTTCCGACGAGTATCAGCGTCACCACAAAAGCAGCCGCACCAGCCGGCGTTCGAGCGATCGCAAGGCAGAGCACAAGTCGCGCTCACGCAAGCGGTCTGCCTCTCCACCACCAGCACCGCCACCGCCCAAAGTGCGCGAGTGGGATCTGGGCAAGTAATGTCGCATCCTCACATATACCCTTCGACCGGCACACACGCCGATAGGAACGAATGCAATGCTTTTCTTTGCGACACAACGAGATGCGGATGATGGTATGTGGACAGGACGGGATCACTTGGGGAACTGATTCAGCTCTCTGATCCCATCCAGGATTTCATCGAGCCTCTGTCGATCGACCTGCACTTTGGGCTGCCAGTCGAGCCCGCGCTTTGCCTTTGCGTTGCTCAGCGCGAGCGAACGATTCGCGAGCATCTCGGTATCGATCCACGCCTTGAGTGCCACATCTTCAATGCCCGTCTGCTGAACGATCTCGGCTACGGCGTTGGCGTGCTTTTCGTTGATATCGTCCACGATGCTGGCCAGGTCCACGCGCGCCCACGCATTGATCACGGCATTCGTAAAGCCCGTCTGGATGCCGAACGCTTCGCCGATCATGCGCAGCAGCTTGCCTTGCGTCAGATCAGTGTCGTCGACCAGATTGAACACGGGCGCGCGCGGCGTGAGTGTGCGTGGACAGCACTCTTCGCCCACCTTTTCGCGCAACGAGTCCTGCAGCTTGTCCTTCATCCGCACGGGCGGAAGCGCCTCGCCCGCCTGTTCGTCTGCCTCGGCGCGCGAACGCGTCGAGATGAACTCGACCAGCTTCCACGCGGCCGGACACCAATCATCGACGTGAATCGCGTGCACACGCAAATCTGGTCCCCATAGCAGCTTGTACGTCTCGTTGAGATGCTTGTACACCCTGCCGAGTGCGTAGCGAGACGGTATGGAGGCGTGAAAGACGTACGGACCCACAACTTCGGCGGAGCGCGTGATGGCGAGTGGCAGGCCAGGTACGCTGGCGGCGGCGCGTTCGGCTTCATACCACCAGTAGGCGCGTGGCGTCTTCGGCTTGACAACGTCGGCCTCGGTAGCAGGCGGCGAGCTCGGGTCAATGGTGAGAAAGGCGACCGTGTCGCGGATGTGCGCCTTGACGTTCCTGCGCAGCGACTCGACTGCGATGGAGTGGGCGAGCTTGGCGGTGCGCTCGATCAGCAGCTCCTCGGGCACGTCGGGCTGCCCAACGCCCTCGCCGGTAAAATCAAAGACGACATCGTACGAGCTGCCGTCGGGATGGTCATATACCTTGGACAGACTGGGAGCCAGGTTGAGATTGACTTGGCGGTACTCGACACGCGGGTCCTTGAGTGCCTCCCAGGTGTCCGGCTCGATGTAGGTGGTGCTGGTGCCGTTGGCGACGAGGTACTTGTCGGCGAGCCGGACATGCTTGATCTCGACATTCGACCTGGCAGCATCTTGAGCTGGGTCAAGGAGCCACTTGAGTAGCGGGCGCGACAAGTGTGTGGTGCCGCCGAGGATGAGCACAGAGATGTCTCCGGGGAGCGAGGAGGCCATGCTGAGGAGACAGAACAGGCGAGCTCGGCGAGTCCAGACAAGCGATCGATCGGAAGGCCTCCGAGCGACGACGGAGGGGTATTTGAGGTAAAGAGCAAGAGACGTGCTAGCGTGGAGGTCTGAAAGCTAAGCCGAAACGGAGGCCACTTTGGATCCGCATGGTGATTCAGGGTCCGAGCGCCTTAGCCGCCATGCTCGAGTGAGCCGCGTGGAGAAGATCTTGAGCTGTCTCACGGCTCATCGCAGGCCCAAGCGCTAACGAGGCGGAGAGAAGCGTGCCGACTGACAGGCGAAAGGCGGTGGGAAAGCAGACCGGCGAATTCGGGCTGCAGACCGGCGCTTTTTTGAGCCTTCTCGCGGGCGTGCGTGCGTACGTGCGTGTCGCTTCCCACGCTCAGAGCGTCACAAAGGGGCCAGACCAGGCACACAAAGCCGCTCCCACCGAGCAATCAAAGGGCAGCTCGACCCGGAACTCGCCTTCCGCGAATCACAGGATAGGCTTCGTGGCGCACTCTCTCTGTGCGTGGCGTGGGCATAAGTTACCCGAAAGGCCACCGTGCTTTAGCCTGCTTTCGGAAGGAGCGACGCGCGCGCTGAGACCAACACCTCTGGAATCGGGACTGAGATCGGGAACCCTGAGCGTGAATTCTTCCCGCGACTTTTGACGGAGAGGCGCGACATGTCAATCTCTGCCAAAATCTGCATGATCAGCTCGGCGGCCAAGACCATTGGCGTCGCTCATCGTTGAGGCAGCAGCATCACTCAAACGAGTGAAGCACTCGCCAGATGTCTCGGAACTGTAGGGCTCTGGGCGATGAAAGCCAAGCCCTTGTCAGCTGCCGCCCCTTCAAGCTTGGATGTTGAACGCCTGTCCCTCCTCGGTCATCCGCCCTCTGCATCATCACGGCGAGCTCCTGTCTTGCTCACAAGGCAAAGCATGCTCAGCACCAGTCTCGACCTTATTTTTGCTTCGACACTGGATGAACTGCATAATCATGCCCGCCTTGGCGCTTGGCATGTCGACGGGATTGCGCCCCGCTCGGCTTAGCCGATTGAGGGCGGGCGCACGCTGCAGTGGTGGTTTCAGGAGAAGTTGAATGCTTCGCCTCTTGGCAGCACTCTCCCGCTTCGTTTGTTGTCAGTTCCCGAGGCGAGGCAAGAAAGTCGACTCAGCCTTCTTTCCCTTCTTGGTCCGGGTTTCCGCTCTCGCTTAGTCGGCGCCTTCCTCGCGGGCTCCTTTAAAAGCAGACGACCTCTACCTTTGCTCCTTTCCGTTTCCCTTGTCCTTGCACCACCATCCCTTTCACCCTCTTTGCTCCCTTGTCGTCTTTCCGAGGCCGGTCCTCGCTGTTGCGTCCCTTCTGTCCTTTCTTTTCCTCTTCCGACGCAGTAGACTCTCTTTCCCAAGGCCTTGCGTCTGAACTGGCTTCAGGTTCATCGTCTTGCCCGACACTCTTTCTTCCACCTTTCCCGTACCTCGTCAGAGCTTTCCGATTATGAGGCTCCTTCCACGCGACACAAGTCTCAACACGGTCGCCAGTGCCCTCTCCCTGGCGGCTGCAAACTACAAGCCCATCCCACAGCTTCCCACCGCCAACCAGAGCACCTCCATCGCCAGCTCCGGTCAGGGTCGCAATGCCCTCAACAGCAAGGGAAACTCGTTCCAAGTCCAGAAGACCGGCTCCACCACCGACTGGTCCGCAACGCACAAGACTTCCGACTGGGGAGTCCCCTCCACCCTCTTCATTCCCGTCGATGCTGCCAACCAGACTACGAGCGCCGACGGTCGCAAGCTCGCCTCGTCCCGCTCGGTCGGTCCAGGCAACTGCCCCTACTCCGCCGGATACACGCCCAACGGTGGCTGGGACAAGCTCTCACCTCCAGTCTTCCCGGATTTCGACCCGGTCAAGGCGACCATCATGCGATACCGCCAGCAACAGGGCGTCAACCTTGGCTCGTGGTTCGTACAGGAGGGCTGGATGGAGGGCGGCTTCATGTCGTGTGCCACGGGCACCAAGCAGGCCGAATTCGATATCCTCGACGGCTTCGGCACCTCGCGAGATGGTCTCTCTTCCGCTCGCGCCTATATGGAGCAGCACTGGGATACCTGGATCACCGAGGACGACTTCAGGAAGCTCGCCCAGATGGGTATCAACACAGTGCGCCTCCCCATCGGCTACTGGTCTGTAGGACCTTACTTCACCCACTACAGTCCCTTTGAGCAGTACAGCTCGGTTTACGAGTACAGCTGGCGCTACGTCGCACGTGCCATCAACTGGGCCGCCAAGTACGACATTGGCGTCATCGTCGACCTGCACGGCGCGTACGGCTCGCAGAACGGCCAGGCCCACTCGGGTCTCAACGACGGCAACATCCAGTGGTACAACTCGTGGAACCAGAACCTCACCACCGAGATTCTCGTTTGGATCGCCAATGAAATCTCGGACGTGACCAACGTGATCGGCATCCAGCTGCTCAACGAGCCCCAGAACCGCGACAGCTACTGGACTTGGCTGCCCACCGCTATGGACGCCATGCGTGCAGTCTCGCCGTATGCCAAGACCATTCCGCTCTACTTCCACGACGCCTTTGTTCTCGAAAAGGGCGCCGCTTTTGTCCAGAAGCGATCCGACTTTGTCGTCTCGGACCACCACGCCTACTACGTCTACACGCCACAGGACCAGGCGCTGTCGGCGCAGGGCCACATCTCGAAGCTCGACGGATCCATCATGAACCAGTTTGTCCAGCAGTCCGCTGTGGCGCGTCGCAACCTCATCGTCGGCGAGTGGTCGTGCGCGCTGGCGTGGAGCTCGATCCAGGGCAGTCAGAACCCAGACAGGGACCAGACCGAGTTCTGTCAGACTCAGCAGGATATCTGGCAGACCACCGGTGCTGGCTGGACCTTCTGGTCGTACAAGATGGAGAACTGCGACCAGAACTCGGGCTGGTGCTTCCAGAGCGCTGCCAACAAGTTCCTGTCGGGCAACTTCTCGTCTTGGGGTATTCCCATGTCGAAGCTTTCCCTCGCCGGTATTGCCAACGCCACGGGTGACAAGCTCTCGCCGCTTGCCTCGCTGCGCACCGACATCAGCCGCGTCCGCCTTCCCACCAACGGCACCTCGGCCACCGCAGGCAAGTCTTTCCTCGTCGTCGCCGGTGAGGAGGACGAGGACCCGTTCACCCTGGTCGGGCCCAACGGTTTCGGAAACTCGCTCTTCACGCCCGCAGCTGCCGACGCCGCCGAGGGAGCTGTAGCCGCCCGCGGAGTCGGCGGTTTTGCCTCGCGCGCTGCTCGCGTCGTGCAGCAGGAGCGCCGTGCCGCCACCAACGCGAGCGTCTCCGACCGCGGCTTCTCGGACGGCTTCTACACCTCGCGCATCCTGGCTGCGTCAACCGACTCGCTCTCGCGCCTCGGCTTCGCCACCCAGTACCAGCAAGACACGTTCAAGGCCTACCTTGACGCCGGCCGCTTCAAGACATCCGACCGCGCCGCGTACAACGCCCAGTTCGCCCAGGGCGTCAAGGCCGCCGAAAACGCCATCAGCTTCCTCGTCTCGAGCTACGTCTCCAAGGCCAAGAACTGAGCGCGCGCGCGATATTCATGTAGAAAGACCGCATCATCGGGCACTGCAAGTTACAATCAAGGGAATTCCATGCTGTTTGTTTGATTCAATCGAAAAGAGTGAAGTTGAGGTCGATGTGAATATCCTAGCCTTGGCGACGGGCGGCGGTCCGTGACGTGGGCAGCTTGTACTTTCGCTCGCGCGCGTTTTCCGAGTCGCCGAGCGAGACCTGGGCGCCCTGCATGGTCTTTGCGATTGCGTGGGTGGCGCCCCTTGCGCCGCGCAGGATGGCGATGGGCACTGCCTTGACGATGGGTCTCCCTGTTGCGCCGGAAGATGGTCCGGATCGGTCGGACGTGTCGGGTTCGTACACATCCATGGGGATGGCGAGGATGGTTTGGGCTGCTGCAGTGAGTCCCTCGGTGAGACCGCTGTACGCCTGCGTGAGCGCATCGCGCATCCCCTCGGGCTGCATGGCGTACTTGCTGACTGCCGGAACCTCGCCATCGCTATGATCGCCTGCTTGGCCTACCCAAGAAGCCGCCATGTCCGCGGTGGATCCGAGCATGATGCTTTCGCTGAGCGATTCGTAGCTCTGCTTCTCTCCCTCCGGCCCTACCGCCCGAGCCGTGACTGTCTCCGGCAGTTCTCCGCCCAAAATGTGCTCCGCCTGCTCCAGGATCACCTGCGTCCCCGTCGCCAGCCTCGCGCCCAACTTGACCGCCTCCAACGCAGTGCTCTTGGCAAAGCTCGTCGCACCCTTTTGAACGCCCCTCAGCACCCTTCCGTCCTTGTGGTACTGCTCGATCGGCAACAGCACCAGATCCGCCAACCCGGCTCCGACATTGACCAGACTTCTGATCGGACCCAAACCCGACAAAAAGTCTGCGAGCTGATTCGCCTTGACGTCCGGCGTCCAGATGTCGTTGAGCGAATCAAACAGCCTCGGCCATCCACTGATACCTCGCAAGGTGATGTGACGCAACACCATCTCCGAGCCTTCAAAGTGGAAGAAGTTCATCATCTCGATCGTCTTGCCCTGCCGCAACAGATTGTAATCCACCCGCTTCGGCTTGTAATCCAGCTTGATCTTGATCGGCAACACCTCGGCGAATTGGATGAACGGCAGCACCGTTCCGGAGGGCGCTTCGACAGGCACCGTTTTGCGTCCTGGCGGCTTGAAGGTGAAGAACTTCTTCAAAAAGTCGAGTGCATCCTGGTCGACGTGGAGACGGAGAGGAGCGAGCTTGGCGCGCATTCGGACCTCGGGCGCTTCAAACGCACTTCCATCCGTAGACGCCCCTCCTTGCGGGCGCACATTCAGCAATTCCACCCGTACCATCTTGCCCGCAGCATCGCGATGCACCGCCGCATTCTGATCACGCATTTCGGTGAGGAACGTCTGCCACGTTGAGGTGCGGATGTTGTCGATGATCTCGAAGCGGCGCGCGGCGACAGCGATGCGCGAGGCAATATGGCTCGGCTGTGACGGATCGGCTTGGTCGAACTCCACCTCGAGGCCGCGGAAGTTAAAGTCGATCAGCGAGCGTGCTGAGCGCTGCAACTTGGCATGACGACCCGAGCCTGGCGTGGCTGTCGTTGGATGAGCGGAAGGTCGCAACGACGACTGCCCAGATCGTGGAGCCGGCAGCGTTTGCCAAGAGGCCGAGGCATCGTCGTCAGAGTCGGACTCGTCGCCCAGCTCGTCTCGAACAGCCTGCATCATCTCTTCGGGTGCCATCTGAGAAGGAAGCTGCGGCAGGCTGATGTGAACTGAGTCAAGAAGGTTGCTCGTCGCAGCCTCGACGCTGTCGTCCGGCACCTGCCCGTCAGCAAGCAGCTGCTTGATCTTCTGCAGCCGCCTTCTGACCGACTTGGCCTCGCTTTCCACCGCCTGGCGAGTCGTTATCCAGTCGTACCCGGAGTGTAGACGTAACGACAGATCAAAGTCGCTTACGCGAACTCGAACCGAGCTTGCTGCTGGTCCTAGCGCAGACTCTACCTGCGGGCGCAGTTGAGGGTCCGTGAAGTACCCTTGCACCGGGCGGATACCTTTCGGGTCCAGAAGACGCACAGTCACATCGTCATCCGCGTAGATGACGGTGTCCGTCCGAGGAGCAGCCAGTGACAACGAAGCAACAGATTCTCCGCCGAAAAACTCGTCGGCGTCGAGCGTCGTCTCGACGATTTCCGGATGGTACCGTCCTTTGGCCCCGAGGAAAGTGGCGTCTGACGGCACATCGTCGTCTACGAGGTCCACAGATACGGGCAGCGGCACCGCATGACGATAAGCGTCGTCCTCGATCCCCGACATCAAATCAGCCATCTTATCGAAATGGCCGTCGGATGGCGTAGTTGGACTTGACGCTGATGACCCTGCGTGGAGCTGCTCGTCTTCGATGTTGTGGGACCCCTGTGAAGCTTTCGAATGTGCTTTTGCGTTGGCTTGGGGGGACGAGGGCGTCGTCAGGGACGAGATCGAGCCAGCAATACCCGTGATGACCTCCAGGGTATCGGCCGCCATCTGCACCTTGACGCGAAGCTTGGTGATCCTCACATCCACCTCCGGCCGAGTCATGGACGTAAGATGGATGCTACCCTTCGACTCTGGAACGTGGAGAATGCGAGCGAAACCTCGGTGGGCCCAATACTGGGATGCCCGTTGTGGTACTGAAGAGCTCTTTGGGGCAAGGCCTGCCTCGGACTCGATTGCCCAAAAGTCCACGTTGGCCACGGCCAGCTTGATGGAAGTCTTGGGCGCGTGCGATGTGAGCTTGGTCTTGACCGATGCTTCGTCAATTGACAGCACGGCGCGCTGCGCTGTGTCCGGAGGAGCCACGTACACAGAGCAGTCCTTGGCCTTGAAGCTGATGCGCGTCACTTCATTTGGCTCGACATTTTCGAACACGCCTGCTGGGGCTTTCAAGAGTCGCTTCACCCTAGGAACAAGGTCCTGATCAAAGCAGGGCGACAATTTGACCGCACCAATCACGACCTCGACGTTCTGCTCTCGATAGCTTGTGCCCGGCTCGGTGTATGCTTCGAGAACGAGGACCAGCATGCTGTCGTGGCCGCGTGAGTCGAGATCTCTTTCCAATGTGCGGGCTGCCAGCACTGAGCTCGAGGTCTGGTCGGCCGAGATCCTCTCCTCTACGCTGAGCTGCATCTCGGGAACGCGAGCTTCGATGCGCGTGGTGTTTCGTACCTTGTCGCTGTTGAGGCGAACCTCAAAGTCTGAGGCTAACAAAAGGAGGCTCTTGGACGTACTCCCTGCGCCTGTTGCGAGGTTCTCGTCGCCATCGTCCAGGTGCGGAAGCCAGATGCGGATTGAAGCGCGGATAATGGCGGCGTGAAGCAGCGAGTTGGTGTTGTTGGCTCTGGCAGTGGCCGTTGCCGTCGAGTCGGTGCTGGCAGAAATGACCGACATGCCCGCTCGGCTGCCAAAGAAGCGGCTGCCCAGAATCTTGAGCCCCTCGGCATCAGCAGAATAATCGTCCGGATCATCAGCGCTCCAGATATTCGCCAGCTGCGTGAGGTCATCTGCAATGTACTGAAGCGAATCGAGCTGTCGCTTGCCGAGCTCGACTTTGACAGAAGGGAGAATGATCTTGCAGCGATTCTGCGCTTCGTCGCTTGGCAATGCGCCCACTGCGGGAATCCGTCCTATCGAGATGCGCGAGAATTGGACTTGCGGAAGCGATCCCGCATCGGAGTCTGCAAAGGGACCATTCGTGCCCTTGTCTGCATCGAGCGCATCCATCGAGACCAGTACCAGCGCTCGTGCATCAGCAGGTAGGCCGAGGAAGGCCGAGACCTTTTTGGCGCGGATGCAGCCGGTCACGACCGCATCGCTGTCCGTCGGACGACCGCGAGTGTGGTGCTGAGCAAATCGGACGTTCTGGCGCGGCTTGTCCTCCTCTAAAGATGGTCCGGAACGGACTTCCAGATCCTGTACCTGGATCACCAGAACACCGGCTCGCTTGTCGAGCCCAAACTGCCTCGCACTACGCAGGTCCCGCCCAGCGAGAGCGGTAGCACTGTAGGATACTTGTGGTGTCCTGATTTCTGCGCGTACGAAGCTGACCTTGACATCGAGATCGTATCCGTCCTGCTGCACAGCGGTTGACTGGGAAGTCATGTCGTCGAGAAGGTCAGATGCCGACGGTTGAAGTGTGGCGATGCTGGACGCTAGTGTGGCGATTGACCCATCCATAAAGCGGCTTGGTCTGGCTTCTGCTTGCATGGCAGCAATCTGGGCACCGGCGAATTTGTGCAACGCTGGCAATAGTCGTGTCACTAGGGACACGTCAACAAAGCAATGCACGGGAGCCAGATATGCGACGACATTACCCCGACCACCTTGCGCTGATCCTGGCGTCACAGAGACTCTGACGTACGGCTGCGCGGGATCCGTAGCAGGGCCCGGCGAGGTGTTGGAGGACTTGGACGAAGGTTTCAGTTTCCATCCACGCTCCCCGTAGGACGCCCGGTAGTAAGGACTCTGCCCCGCCTGGGACGAGGCGGATCGCGGCTCGGCGGCACGAAAGCGCGTGGCACGGGAAGAGTCTTGAGACGAGCCTGAAAGAGCTTGGTATGCTGTTGCCTGCGGAACGCTGTAGCGCCAATCAAAGACCTCAACTGTGCTTCTTGCGTAATCGTGGCGAGGGTGCTTGCCAGCTGCCGCATCCCACTCGCTCGCGCGAACGAGGTTGGGATCCAGTATGAGGACGGGAAGGACGCGCGATGCTTCGGATGGTGCACGCTGGAAGAGGCTGCTTGACAAGTGCTCGAACACGCCGAGATCATCGAAGGTGATATTGATGCTCGTTGGCTTGGAAGGAAGGGCGGCGCTGCCCACGTCACCTTTGAACGCGACAGCCAACCCGTCGCATCGCAAGCGGAGGTGGCCGAAGTCAGGATGTGCACGAGAGGGCCGCGCCCAGAAAGCATCCAGGGAGCCCGTAACGCCATCTGCCTTGATCGCATCGTCGTAACCGAGTATGATGTTCACGCTGCTGATACGACAGCTAAAGTCTATGCTTCGGCCGGATGATACGCGCGAAGATGGTCGCGAGGGTTTGACCTGTTCTGTCGGGACAGCTTGCAAGCCGTTGCTTCGCTCGTAAGTGCGCGCAAGGCGCCGAGCGAGGATCATGAGAAGCCCTACATGCTCGATGAATAAGATGGAGGCGACGTTGCCTATCTGCACGTCTACGCTGGTAACGGTTCTAACGAGACGCTGAACCGTGCGGCGGGAAGAGGAGCCCGCTTCCTGGACTTGTCGCCGCTCTTTGACGGTCTTGAAGGTCACAATGACAGGCTCTTGACCCATGCTGAACAACAGATGCGTAGAGTCTATCTGATGTCCATGCTCGGTGCTCTCGATTGGATCTGGACGCTTGCTGTCTGCGCGATCCGCGATAACGGCGGACGTGGCGTTCTCTTCGATAGCGCTCTGGTAGAGGCTAGCAGACGACTCTTGAAGAGATGCTATGGATTTGTCCATGTCCATGGTTTGCAAACGTCCGTCCCCTTGAGGCTCATCTTCGAGAGATGTGTCTGAGGAAGACGAAGAATCTCGTTCGCGGCCGGTGCCGTTGTTGCGACGATCTTGGAGCCACAGTTCGAGACCATGGAGCTGCAGCGTCCGTGTTGTCTCGCTGAATAGACTCGGTAGGGCAGTTGATGGCGAGCTAGGGCCATCTGACTCTAAACCCTCAACGTTCAGCGGCTCGTCTGGGGTCCGTTCGCTGCGAGTGTTGGAGCTGTGCACGTTTGCACTCTGGAGACGGATTGAAAGCTCTACATTGTCGGAAGCAAGCGCAACATCGACGTTATCGACAGTGATCTTGAGACGGGTGAGTAGAGCCTCGATGTATGACGCGATCAGAGACCCTGGTTGGTCGTCGTCGGCCTTGTGGGCATCGGCTGGCGAGTCGGCAGAGATGGATTGATGGATGGACTCTTCGAGATCCTTTGCCTCCGGGTCTTCGAAGAGAATTTCGCTGGCAGCACTGGCGAAGGAGGCAGCAAGGCCCTCTGCGACAGTATCTGAGGACGTTGTATCCAAGGACGAGGGCTCCAGGCGTACGGAAATGCCAGAGACTAGCACGGAAAGCTCGCCGCTCCAGAAGTTGGGTACGGGAAGCTGGATGAGGATCTTTGCGATGCGGCCGGATGCGAAGGAGACGGGAAGGGATGCGAGTCGTTGGTTCAGTGCAGCTGCATCGAGTTCGATGTCGCGGACCTCGATCCTACCACTTCCGATGCCTGCGTCGAGCTGGGCTGGGTCGAGCTGGCCCCCATCGACAAAGTGACCGAGCGTCCTTTTGAGGAGATACGAAAGGAGTCTCTTTTGCAGATTAGCCGAGAGCGAGAAGGCTGAGACGGAGGGCAGCTCCCAGCCGGTGAAGAAGGAAGGCAGAAAGTACGACGCCATGTCGGCGAACGACGGGTGGCCCAGGACTTGTGCGTTCACCGGCGATAGCACATGCTCGGTGGGGCTTGTCGAGGAGAAACAGGCTCTTCCATCTCCCTCCTTGAGAGACGGATGGACGAGTGCAGAGCAAAGCTGCTGGGGAGGTGACGCCGATGTGATCTTAGGGCTGGAGGAGGCCCGAGATAAGGTGTGCCGAGCTCCAAGTCGGCCGTCTTGAGGAACGGCGAGTGGCTCCGTGCGTCTTAGCACACTCAGCCTTTGGATCCAGGGTCCATGCTGCTGCGCCTTCTCCACATGTGTGTCACAAGCGCAGCGCCCGTTCGAGCGCGCGTTTTGATTCTGTTAGGTTCTTGTAGCTTGGAGTCTCTCCGCTCGGAATTCAACGCGTCGCGCGAACTAGCGCCGACTTCATTCTCCAACATGAGGTTGCGAGACGAGAGAGGCTCGTGCACGCGGAAGGTAGGCGTAGTCGTGGGATTGCTGATCACAAGCCGTAGCCGCACTCGTCGACAGCCTTTCCATTGATTGAACATAGTGTGAGAGGCCGTCAGCGTAAATTTACGGAAGGAAAGGTAGTGAGAGCTCAAAGCGACTCACGACGAAAGATCCTGGATGCAAGACCGCTCGGCTCTCCCGGTAAATTCATTCGCGCCCCCGACCGAGGCGAGAGAGGGTCCAGCCCTTACGCGAGAGGAAAGGGGGGCGCGGAAATCGGATACCTCTCCAAGAAAATATGCACTCCAACACCATCCGCAGGCCGAAGGCGCTGTCGCATCTCGTCACCACCATCGGTCCATCCGACGCATTGCTGGCCGCCGCCGTCGTCGTCGCTTCTCTCGGCCTGCCTGTGGCCCTTCCGCTCGCAAGCACAGTTGCAGCCTGGAGCCGCGCCGCAGCTGGCTGGAGCTAAGGCCTTCCAAGCACACGCATCAAGACGCTCACGCGCAACGCTCCGTCGCTTTGCGCTCGTCGACGCTCATCGAAGCTGTTGCAAATCACCCGCTGCACTCGCCTCATCTCAAATTCATCGCGGCTGCATTGAATCTGGCCGTGCGGCTTCCCCTCGGTCTAACTTTTGAACAAGCTCAGCGAGGCAAAGCTTAAAGTCGGAGACTCCTGCAGCTCTGGTTGATGCAGTCCGCTGGTACTGGGTCCAGCCCTGACGCGATCCGCTTCCAGTCGGATCGATACCCTACACAGTTGGTCGGCAGGCCCGATCCAAGGCTTTGCGGTATTCCCACGCCTCCGCACAGCGAAACAACGAGCAGTCTGAGCGGAAGCGTCGGACGCGCCCGCAAAGACTCGAACAACGCGCTCCTCCGCGTTGAGGCACCTTCCAGGCGCAAATCCGTCACGTCACAGCATCTGTCAGGACACACCCGCACGCCGTCTGCTCAGTCGCGCTCGCCCTCTGCCGCTTCCTCCTACTCCACCCACAACACCGACGGGAGCGCCACCCTGGCTGCCACCAGTCCGCAGCAGCCTGGTAGCAGCACATTCCGATCTCACGAGACACGCTTTGGTCACACAATGACGAACGATTCGGACGCCATGTCTTCCGCACGCCTCGATGCCTCCAACAGAACCGCCTTGGACGACACACACAACAGAATCCGCTCGTCATCCAGGCAGTCCAGCACGTCTCCATACGTCCCTCGCGCCTCCTCCTCCCTGTCTGCGCGCGCCGACTCTGCCAACTCGCCCGGCGAGAGGAGACCGCGTCGAAGCGACATGCATCTGCGCGATGTCACGCAGATTCGCTCCGAGTCCCGCCTGGCTTTTGACCGCGCCGGCGACAACGACGGCTCCGCTGACCACGACGACGAAGCAGACCAAAGGCATCCTTTCCCGCGCACCACGCCTCACAAGTACTCTCCACGCAAATCCACTTCTCTCTCCGTCGCTTCCTCTCGCTTAGACGACGGCGAAGCACGTGGAACGGAGCAAGCAAGGCCCGAGTCACGAACCTACACGCGCCGAGACGGGGCTTCCTCGCCTTCCACGCCATTCTCGGCCAGATCCTCGCGCTACGCCGACGTCGGTGACACGTCGTCCGGCTCCGTCAGAAGACTGGCAAGAACGTCAGGACGCGCCTCTGCACGACGCTCCCTTGACGATCGAGCGTCACCCAGCCTGGCATCTTCGAGTCGCAGCCCTATGCCTGCCGAGTTCCGATTGCCAGACAAGGAGATCCGCCGCGCCTACCGTGCTGCCCACCAGCGCCAAACCAGCGAGCCAGACGACTCGGCGGGAAGCGAAGAGCGCGAAGAATTGGTTTCCGACGCCAAATCCTCCCGAGAGTCCCAAGGGGCTTCTGTGCCGCACAGTTCTCTTTCCACCCGACGTGACAGCTTGAACGAGATTCGCGAGGAAGGCGCCGCACCGCGTACGCGTGCATACACATCGCCCAGACGTCGGCGATACGCTTCAGATGCAGCGGCGGAAGAAGCCCCGCCGGCTGACTACGAGGGCCGTCTTGGCACTCAACGCAGCCGCATCTCGGTCGATTCCGCGTCGGCACAGCGCTACCTCCACCGCGCATCGCAGCACAGCACGCCATCCAGCTCGGCACGTCGCACGCCGCATTCTTCCGACATGGGCTCGCCCAGCGAAGAGGCTCGCGCGCGCAAACTCTCCTCCACCTCCTCCAACCGCTCCCAGAAGTCGTCGAGCAGCGCGTCGGAGCTGCATCGCGCCGCCTCTCGCGTCGGCATGCGCCGACAACACGGGCCCGACTTCTTCTCCGACGATGCGCCTAGCCCAGCAACCGCAGCAGGAGGCGCGCGCGCGTATAGCCCGTCGGTCAAGACCGAGGCTTCTTCCTCCTTGACCACCTCCTCTGACCGATCAAGAGCTTTGTACAGTCAGCACAAACGCGCTGACGACGCAGCTATGGACACGCTCCGTCACCAGATTGAGAGCTTGGCTGTCGGGCGTGGAGGTCCCGACTTTGCCAAGCGCCCGCCTGCATCTGCTTCGATGCGAGGCCACGCGCAGCTGGCTCCCGCACGTTCGTCGCTGGATCTCAGATCGCCGCCGCTTGGCTCGGTACGCGCCCAGTCCGTGCTCGGCCTGCACAGGTCGCCGGTCGACGCTCTTCGCTCTCCACACCTGACACAACACCCTTCAACAGACCCTCAGCCGAATCGCTACGATCGCTCCTTTCCCTCGGTCGACCCGGCCCACTCGTCCAATACCGCTCAGCGCCTTCACGACCTCGTCTCTCTACGTACCGCCACTAGTCCACGTCTTGGCGTGCCACATCGAAGCGCAACGGCCATGGGTACGGCGCACGAGAACCATTTTGCAGGGGACCGACGTACACGACAAGTAGAAGAGCCGGCGCCGATCCGCAATCTCGCCGTCCGCCTAGCTCAGTACGAGGCACTTTACAACAAGGTCCCAGTCGACGCAGAAGCAGGAACCACGGCAGGGCCCCACACCACTCGAACGCTGGAGCTGCTCGGAGCGATCGTCAAAGGCTCATCGACGATGTGGGCCGAGCTGTCGGCGATGCATCCGATCGCCACTGAACAGCACCTGCTCGGCCAGCCTGGAGATGGAGCAACCGAGGCATTCGGCCAGCTGGACGAAGGCTTGGCATTCGTCAACAAGCTCGTCCTTGAGCAGGCGCGCGCCATCCAGGACCTGCTCTTCTTGCTCGATCGCACGGAAAAGGAACGCCAGGCACAGTTCAACCAGGCGCTTGTCGAGATGGGACACTCTCCACGTCCATTCTCGCGCATCGGCGCTGGAGCGGCTGAAGCAGGCTCTGATGCACACCTGCTGCGTCGCGCAAAGTCTTCAATGCGGCCAGGTTCGAGCTTGCATACCGAGTCGCCTTCCTTGCATGCCAAGTCTTCTCGCGGGACTGGCAGTGCAGAGCGCGGCAACACGCTGACGGCGTCGCAGATCCGGTCGATGACGTCGCTGGGCCACTCGACGAACCATGCGAGGTCGACGTCCGAGCTGTCGCCGTCTTCCGCAGCAGCACAACGGCGCGTGGAACGTCTCCAGCTGCCGAACGAAGGGTCGCAAGACTCGCCGCTGTCGTCTAGACGCAGCGTCATTGGTCGGCCGTTCCCCGCCAGTGAAGCTCCGCAGATGGCGGCAGGAGCAAGTGCAGGTGCTACTGGCACAACCCGAGCGCCGCTGGCATTCACGCCGCGCCGACCACGACTAAGCAATCCCTCGATCTCGAATGCCACTGCCTCTGGCCAGCCTGCATCGGCGGCATCCACCGCTTCAGCGTCGAGCGTCGCCTCGAGTCCAGAGGCTCTGGCCAACGGGGTGCGCCTCCCATCGCAGACGGAAAGCGAAGGCAGCACCATCGGCGAGCCGGGTTTGAATGCAGTCACCGACGAGTTCGGCCGCATTGCTAGCGGGGACGCTCTCTCGCCGAGCCAGGAGACGGTGCGACTGGGACAGCTGCGAACAGAGCGGGTGCCTGGTGCGCGCGGCTCGCGCATCGTCGACGCACTCGCGTCGCAGCTCGACACGCTGCGGCCCGGCGACGGCGTCCCACAGCGGCGCCATACGATGATGCACACCGAGGCTGCCGATCCAAGCACGTCACCCTCGAAGCCGCAGCCGCCTCCGCGACCGCCTCGCCACATCAAGCGGCCGTCGGAGGAGCAGCTTGGATCGCCGGCGCGCCGCTCGGTGCTCGAAGACATGGGCACGCCACGCCAAACCCCGCGTATCCAGCAAGACGACACCTCGGTCGTCGGTAGCATCGGCCGCTTTGCCTCGCGTCGTCTCAGTCGCGCCCTCGGCTCAGCTGATGCCTAGCACAAACGTCAAAGCTGGTGACAGTGATGAAAGTGCTGAAATGCAAAGAGTGGAAAGATGAGGGTGGGATCTAGATGAATGTGCTACGGTCTGTGGACGGCGTAGGTGCGCGTGGGGGTTCTGGGCCGTTGAGAGCGAGCGAGTCAATCCCGGCTTCCACACCCGCTTCCACGTCCTCTTCGTTAGCGGTGGGATCGAGCGACGAGCGATTTGAGAGGCGCAGAGCTGATCTGCGGGCAGTGCTAGCCGTGCTAGCAGTGGACATTTGGCGATTCTTGACGTAGCGTTTTGTCCTAACCAGCCCTCCAACCGACGGTGGCTCTTTGGTCGCTGGTTCGTCCGTCAGCGTGTACTTTCGCACGGCCTCTTCGGTGGGTTCTGTCAGCGCGACGGCGTGACCAGGCTTCCACTCGTCGGCACCGCAATCTTCGATGCCGCTAGGTTCGTCGACCAACTCCGCATTGAGAACGGGAGCAACACTGGCGTCTGCATTTGTCGTCTGGCTGCTTCGATTCGAGACCCTGTTGCCGAGAGAGCCGGAGGTGGATACGGCCGATTCGACGGTGGAGCTCGAGGTGCGCTGACGATTCGCCCCGCGCGGACGCCCAATGCTCGCGCCCGTCACCAGCGGCACATCCGACGAACTCGCCACCTGGCCAAACTCGGGCCGCTCCTCCACCTTGGTCGCGCGTGCAAATGCTCCGGCCGAAACAACACCATCCTTGGCCCCACCTTGGAGCACAATCGGTCGACCTGCGTCGGAGGCAAAGCTACCCGAGCGCGAGGGAAGCGTAGCGGCCGCACTCTGCCCCGTCAGACTCGGCAGTGGAGGCAACGTGTCGGGCTCCGCAAGCCCAGGCATGCCCGCATCCGCAAAGTCGATCACCGAACTGCGCCGACTATCCGCTACCGATGTAGAGCGCGACGAACGCCGACTGAACGATGCTGACGTGTTGCTCCTCGTCTCGTGGCTGTTGTCCCTGCTCATACTGTGTCCCATGGGACCCGAAGAGATCTTGCGCGACGGCTCGTCCACCGTCAGCGTGCCCGCACTGCTCCCCTCGCGCGGCGGGCGTGCGGCCTGTGAGAGCAGCAAAGGCTTGGGCCCCGCTGCCGCACGTGGACTTGCCGACTCTTCGCGGTAGCGCGCGGGGAGGATGCCCATGCGCGCTGCAGCTCGCATGCTGGGCAGCGCCACCGAGCCGGCACTCTCGCTCGCGCGCCGCTCGCCACTGTCATCGCCCGCGACCGACGAAGCGGGCGAAGCCATGGACCGCCCATTCGCCGCAACACTGAGTCGTTTACCGAACGCGTTCACGTAGTCCATGCGGCCCGCGGGGCTGTCCGAGACGTTGGGCAGCGGGAAGTCGGGCATGGTATCGCGCGACCAGCGCGTCATGTCCGGCGTGCGCGGCGAATTGAAGGACTGCGACCTGCCTTCGACGGTGTGTGTGCGCTTGCGGCCGAAGAAGCTCGCTCCGATCGCGCCGATTGTGGCGACCCGCGAATCGCCCGCGCCCGAGTCGGACGGCGGAGGGCTCAGCGGCAGACCGCGACCGAGCGAGCCGTAGCGCTGGTGCGGCGCTGAGGCCTCGGGTGTCGACTCGCGGCTCGAGCGGTCTCCGAAACGCGCGAGCGCCTTGGCGGTCAGATTGGTGCTCGCCTTGGACAGGTTGGCGGCCGCATCGCTGCTCTGCATCGCCTCGGCATACTTGGCCAGGAAGCCGCTGAAGGAGCCTTTGGAGGCGGTGGACACGTCGGACGTGTCGCCGTCGGCGCTGCTCGTGATCGAGGTGTCGGCATCCTCGGCGCCCAGGCTCGGCCGCGGTCGCGCTCGAGACACGAGCCAGCCGCCCTTCGTCGTTGGCGTACCGCTGTCCGCCTGCGAGAAGGAGCGGGTGGGTGTCGCAGGGCTGCTGGGTGTGGGGTTCTTCCACTCGCGCCAAGCCTGCGCCGCCCTCGCCTTGACAGCTGCCAGTGTCGCATTCGAGTCGTCGCCATCGTCCAGCTCGGTGGGCGGCCCATCACCGGTCAGGTCCGCCGCCAGACGACGCTGTCTAACTAGTGTAGCTGCCTCGACCACCGGCGCAATATCGTCATCTGGATACGCCTGGAGCACACGCATGCCTGCCGAGAAGCCCTCAGACTCGAGCTGCTGCCCTGCATCACTGCTCGGCAACAGCGGCTTGATGTGCAGGATCATCGATGCACACACGTCGATTAGGAACTCGATCTTGGCCGAGCCCGAGACGCTGTTCGAGTCCTGCTCTGCCAGCAGCGCGTCCCAGATCCTGAGCACCGACGGGAGCGACAGCTCGGTGCTGAGCAGGCACGCGAGCCAGCGGAGCGAGTAGTAGGGCAGCCTAGGATCGAGGCTGGATGCGCGCAGATCGCGCCAGAGTGACGGATCGAGCCACTTGATGCGCAGGCTGAAGCGCAGCAGTGCACCTGCCATGCCGGTCTGCGAGGGCTGGTGATCGGCTGCGAGCGCTGCGCCTGCACGGCTCTGTTGCTCGACGCGCTCAAAGTCGTAGAGCTCTCGCATCTCGCCGACGAGGGTGGAGAAGCACCAGAATGCGTCGGCCTCGGCATGCGTGGTGGTGTCGGCGAGGTCGACGTCGTTGTCCCACGGCCTGTCTCCGTCGGCTGCGGCAGAGATGCTTTGTTGCGAGATGCTGGGTGCGATGCCTGCGGAGGTCGCAGAGGGATACTGTGCGGAGCCAAAGACGTAGAGCAGGATGAAGAGCGCCTCGTTCATGCCCTGGACGTAGCCGATGCTTGGATTGAGGAGAGCAAAGATGTAGAGGATCCGCAAGAGCGAGTGCCAGTTGCGTTCGCCGTGAATGCTGTCTTGTGGCTGTGTGCCTGCGTCGAAGACAGCGCTTTTGGGGGCATGTTCGTGGTCGGCTTCATGATGCGAGCCGTGTGCTGAACTTTGGAGAGCGTCGTCAGCCGAGGTGAAGGACTGCCGTGACGATTCTCTGGAGAGTCCACCAGGAGATGGCGGCGAAAGCACGATTGGTGGGCTTTTGATGGATTCTGTGGAGGCATCGGGAGCACCATTGGCTGCCAGATTGAGAGCGGTAGAGACGCTCAAGCTGGAGTTGAGGTGCAAGACGTGTGGAGGGGGTCTGGTGCCGTTCGAGCTGCTGCTGCTGGTGGATGTTGTGCGTTCCAGCATAAGCTGCTGCTTGTATTCAGGGCTGACTGCGGCCAGACGATGCAACAGGTTGTCCTTGGTAGCTAGCCTCTGCACTCGGCCTAGGCTCGTGCTTGGTGAATTTTCGTCAGCGGGCGGGGCAGGAACGATAGGACAGGAGGCGCTCGGTCTTGGCGATGCCTGGTAAAAGGCGAATCCGTTCTTGCGAGATCGCACTACATCCTTGTAGATCTGATCCAGCAGCCTGTCATTGTTGGTGATTTCGTGAGAAGGGGTCGGTTGTTGTGTGGACGAAGACGATGGCGAGAGATCGGACAGGAATTGGTAGTACTCCTTGCGCCTTTTGGCGAGAACTGACGGCCATTCTTTCTTCTCGGGAGGCAGGTAGCCAAGAAGGACCTTCCAAGCCTGTGCGCGAAGCCAGCTCGGGGAATCTGGCAGGCCGCCGCGGAGGGTGAAGTGGCGAAGGCTGTAGAGGTCTGCGGTGGTGTGTCCAGGAAGAAGGTCGTTGGGGTCGAGGAGGTGGAGGAGGGAGCGGTCGCCGGCGCGAGGCTGGGACGAGCTCATGATGGTGCGTTCTGTGGTGGTGTGAGAGTGGGCGACATGTGCGTTGCGGTCGAGACGCCGAGCCTGTAGACGTCTGCGTGGAGGGCCCAAGTGTGTGTGTGTGTGTGCGGGTGAGTGGTTGTTGGGAGAACTGCGAAACGCCGCAGAGGCCACAGACTACGCTATCGGTAGCGACACGTAACGGTGGTGATGGTGGTGGTGGTGGACGTGGCGGCGGTGGTGGTGGTGGAGTGAGTGATATGAAGTGGCAGCGAGAGTCGATGCACGAATGTCGGACAGCCGTCTGAGTTGCAAAGGCTCGTGCGGCTGGCGTGAGGGATCTGCACGGCCGACGACAGCTGCTGGTTGAGCTCAAAAAGGTGAGACAGAGCAGCAGCGGACGTTCCAACGGCGCCACCAACGCCGGGGGCGGAGCTTGAAAGCACCGATGACAGGATCGGGAGATCGGGATCATCACCATCACGATCGCGCTATACAGATGAAAGGCATCGGCTGTGTGTCGGCATTGTGCGTGTTGGTATGATCGACATGCAGCTGCAGCATGGCCATGCTCTCTCTACATGGAAGCAAGACCGAGGCGAGCTTTCGCTCGGAACGCCAAGCATTCAGGGACAGGAGTACAGTAGCGGACTTGGGACCCTCCAGTCGAAGAGCCTGAACACATAGGCTCAGTCCGAGATTCTTCGGCGAAGCACAGCTAAACGGGCCACAGTCACCTACTCAGGGGCCACGCGCCGTGCCGCCAGCAAGAAGCGCTTGTTGTTGGTCTTCCGACCTGCAGCCGTGGATTTTTTGGAGTGGTTTTTTCCTGACCGCCTGCTCACTGCAAGCCGGGAGTGAGTTTCCGTGGAGGAGCGTTGAAGCACAGCCAAGCGTCCATTTTGACGGCAGCTGCCTCGGACGCGTGCTGCCGTCAGGCTATTTGCGTGTGATGAGGCCGAGCATCAGAGAGGCTCGGCGCGCCACAACGCACAACGCACAACGCACAGCCAGCTAGCTGGATTTCATGATTTTGAGAGGGGCGCTTGGATTTTCGAGGGCCGGGCCGTGGGAGTGATGCACGCCTGCTGCCTGTCTGCTGCGACACTCTCAGGGTCGCCCTCACATCCTTCGTTAACTTAGCACGCGCATCTCAACCTCGACCTCATCCTCCTTCGGCCTCATTCCGAACCCACTTGACGTCCTCCACCCATCACGCGCTCTCACTCGCAGTCTGCAGCCGACCTTTCGGCGCATCTCCACTTCTGCGCTTCTCCTGCTCCGCGCTTCTTCAGCAGCACACAAGAGACGTCACCAGTACCTCACCGCCCCATCACGGATCGCTTCGACTGTCCATCACCAACCTCTTCGCAGCCCGGCACTCGGCGGTCTGGCTCGAGCTAAACCCTACGATCACCTCACAGCCACTCGCAGCTGGCTCAGCGTGCTAGAGTTGCCGCCATGGCCATCTTCAAGAGGAACGCGCGCGCTACCGACGCCGGCGACGCCGTCCGCAACGGCTCCACTAACGACGCCGACAGCGACGCATCGTCCGCAAAGGGTCTGCGCAAGTTCGCACAGCGCAAACCCGCCAACACCGCCTTCAAACAGCAGCGCTTGAAAGCATGGCAACCCATCCTCACGCCGCGCACCGTCCTCCCCACCTTCTTCCTGGTGGCGCTCATCTTTGCGCCCATCGGCGCCGTGCTCTACTACTTTGCAGAGCAGGTCAACGAGTTCACCCTCGACTACACACAGTGCTCCACCGCGCCCGCCACCCCTACACAGGCGCAGATTCCTTCCAGCAAGTACGACTACCAGCTGCACGACAAGAACACGAGCAACTTCCAGCCACCCACCTGGTCCTGGGACGCCGGCTCCAAGACGTGCAACCTCTACTTCAGTGTGCCGAGCCGTCTCGACTCGAGCGTCTTCCTCTACTACAAGCTCACCAACTACTACCAGAACCACCGCCGCTACGTAAAGTCCATCGACTCGAACCAGCTCAAGGGTGACTCGGTCGCCTTCGGCACCATCAAGGGCGGCACCTGCAAACCCGTCGACATCGACCCCGCCACCAACAAGATCTACTACCCGTGCGGCCTCATCGCCAACTCGGTCTTCAACGACACCTTCAGCGACCCCGTGCTCCTCAACGTCGCCGGTTCCGACTCGGCCAACCAGACGTACGTCATGAGCGAGAAGAACATCGTCTGGCCCGGAGAGAAGGACAAGTACAAAAAGACAAAGTACGCCGCCGATCAGATCGTGCCGCCGCCCTTCTGGCAGGGCGCCACGGGCAAGTTCGGCTTCCCCAACGGCTACTCGGACAACCAGGTCTTTGACCCGAGCGAGAACGAGCACTTCATGGTGTGGATGCGTGTCGCCGGTCTGCCCACCTTCCGCAAGCTGTACAAGCGCAACGACACGGCCGCCATGGAGCCCGGCAGGTATCTGCTGCAGGTCGTCGACAACTATCCCGTCAGCATGTTCGACGGCACCAAGAGCGTTGTGTTTAGCACCTCGTCCTGGGTCGGTGGGCGCAATCCGTTCCTCGGGCTCTCGTTCATCGCCGTTGCCGCGCTCTCGGTGCTGCTCGGTCTCATCTTTACCGCGCGCCATCTGATCAAGCCCAGGAAGCTCGGCGACATGAGCTACCTCTCCTGGAACCAGCCCGACTCCAAGTGAGAGCGCGCGTAAAGATCTCCACCCGCCGCTCTCCCGCGCTTTTTCCTGTTGGGTTCAGTCTGCGGATTGGCCCAGATGTGTATGTAATGAACAAGATGCTATTTCGCAGTGGACACTATGCAAGCCTTCTGGAAAAGCTAGGGATCTGAAGGGACGGGTTTGTTTTCGCTCTCGGGCCAGTTGGGCATGAGCTCGTTGGAGGGTGTACCGTAGGGATGCAAAATCTTCTGGGCGACTTGATCTCCCGCAATGGGTAAGGTGACGTTGGGGTCGAGGGAGCTTTTTTGAGGATGAAGGAGGCCTAGTTGGGTAAGGGTATTAGCTTGGTCCCAATACAGACTTTCGTACGCCAATTTATCGCCTCGCATGTTGACGATTCCGACCATTGGAATCCTCAACTTCTTGCCGGTGGGAGGTACTCCGGGGAGGAAATAGTCGATAACGGTGGTATGGGTGCAGCTAAAGACCATTTCGTCGATAATCCTATCTGCGCCGATTGTCCTCGAAATCGGCACAAGCGCTGTATCTGGTGGCGAGACGTTGGTAAAGTGGTGTTGGTAAAAGCGGGCGAGTTGGGTGTAACCCGCACCGCCGGTGAGGCAGGCAATGTGGTTGACGTAAGGTTCGGCGACCATGGTGCGCATCGTGCGTGCAGCCGACCGCGTGGCGAATTCAAAGTACGTGTGTTGATCCCACAGCTGCTCGAGAGGGAAGCGCGGTCCCATGGCCGACTTGAGCGTCGTTACGGTACGCGAGTAGCTCATGGCCGCTGCACTCCGGTGCGAATCCTCCATGCCAGCGCTGAAGGCATAGTCCTTGGTGTGGTGTGAAAAGGGGAATGCACACGCCCATACCGACGCCTCGTCCGGCACTGCATACGTGAACACCGACAGGGTCTTGGGTCGTACCGGTCCCAACTCGGCGGTAAACGCAACCAGCTCGGGATGGAAAGGTAGGGCCGATTGAGGGATTTCGCCTGCCTTGGCTGCTTGTACAAGCGCATCCACCAGCTGCGCATCTTCGGCTACATGCGCGGTGAACGGTAGACCAGCATCGATGGTTCGCTTCGCAGCCTCTACTGCCTGCCCTGGCTGCAGCTGCGATCCATACGCCACATACGCCGCCAACCCACCCTTGCCCGACGTCTCAGCCTGCAGAGCCGCAACCACATCTGCATCATCTTGCTCTAACTCCAGCGTCAGCAGAGCCGTAAACTTGTTCCACCCGCCCGCGTTTTCGATGAGCGAAAGCACATTCGTCGCCATAGCCCAGCCGCGTGTCTCGCGCAGATCACCGTCAGAAACCCAATCACCCTGCGTGGGGGGCGTACGCAGTGCAGAGAGTGACGCAGATCCAGGCGTTGTATCCACCAACACTACGTCGTACCCCTCTTCAGCCAGGTTCGTCGCCAGCCCTCGCGACCCTGCATGCAAGCTGCCCAGCGTCACCACGCTAGGCGCTCGTCCCGGAAGACGTGCCGCATCCACCCCGCATGGAAAGTGCTCGAACTTGATTCCTTCTGCCATCGTGTATGCTGACATAGACAAGGTTGGTGAATGGTTGGGAGCGAGTGCGGAGTCCCAGGTCGGCGACTTTTTGTACGTCGTCGAAATTAATGCCCGTGCGCAGCCGCGGAAATTTCGCCGGCACAGGTGCGTGGTGCATCGCCGCGGTCCCTTCCAGCCGCCCGAACGAAGCTGACATGAGACCCCGCCCACAAGCTTCGGCTTTCTATTCGCATCCCTCTCATCCCCTGGGCGATCGCTTCACAAGCTCGGCCCTTTCTTCCAAAGCGGTGCGCAATGGTTGCTCAGCATCGGACGAAGTTTGTGTACCTAGATCATATTTTTGAGTGTTCTATACGCGTGTCCTAGATGCAGCAGCTCTGGTCTCTGGGCGGGCGATCAGTTGCCCTCCTTGGCCGCCTCGTCACGCAGCAAGCGGCGCAGGATCTTGCCCGACGGACTCTTGGGGATCACCTCCATGATTCTCACGCCGCCGCGCAGCTTCTTGTGGTTGGCGACCTTGCTGGCAGTCCACTCGATGATCTCCTTTGCCACCTGCTCCGGGTTCTCCTTCTGTGCCACCTCGTCCTTGAGCACAACGTACGCGCGCGGCAGCTCGGTCGCCTGCGCCTTGTCGTGCACGCCGATCACGGCGACGTCGGCGATCTTGGGATGCGAGAGCAGCGTGGCCTCGAGCTCGGCGGGCGGCACCTGGAAGCCCTTGTACTTGATGAGCTCCTTCTTGCGGTCGACGATCCAGAAGAAGCCGTCCTTCATGATGGCCACGTCGCCCGTCTTGAACCAGCCGTCCTCGGTGATGCAGTCGTCCGTCGCCGCCTTGTTGTTCAGGTAGCCCTTCATGATGGTCGGCCCGCGAACCCAGAACTCGCCCGGCTTGCCGTTCTCGCCCTGCTCGAAGCCGACGTCGTTGCCGTCATCGTCGACCAAACGCCCCTCGACGCCCGCGAGCAGGCGGCCGCAGCTGCCCATGTGGTCGTGGTACTCCTCCGGCTTGGCGAATGTGGCGGTGGGCGAGGTCTCGCTAAGACCCCAGCCTTGGGTGACGCGCAGACCCGGGTGGGCGGCCTCGACCTCGAGACTGAGCTCGGTGCCGAGCGGCGCGGCGCCCGACATGACCCACTTGAGGCTCTTGAGGTTGTACTTCTTGGCGCGCGGGTCCTTGGCGAGCAGCACGAGGATGGGCGGCACGACGTAGCTGATGTTGCACTGGAACTTTTCCACGGCGGAGCAGAAGACGTCGAGGTCGAAGCGCGGCACGACGATGCACTCGGCGCCAATGTAGAGACTCTTGAACATGTGCTTGGCAAGGCCAAAGATGTGGAACGACGGCAGCACGCCCACGTAGCGGTCGTTGGGGCCGATGGCATCGCCGAAAGTGGACACGATGGCGGTGGTTACGGCGGTAAGGTTGCCGTGCACGAGCTGGACGCCCTTGGGCTTGCCGCTAGTGCCGCTCGAGTAGACGACAAAGGCATCCTCGGTGCGGTCGTCGACCACCTTGTGCGTGTCGAGCCTGCCGTCGCCGAGGAGCGTGCGTGCATCGACCTCGCCCTTGTCGCCCTTCTTGAGGCTGTCGCCGTCGTCGAGGATCCACAGGCGGTTCTGGCCGTTTTTCGACTTGGGGCTGACTTTGGCGAGCTCGAGACCTTCACGTGCGGTGCTGAGCACGCTCTGGTGGCAGAAGATGTACTCGATCTCGGCGTCGTGGACGGGATGCACGAGCTCCTCGGCGCCGTACGCAGCGTTCATGGGCACGAGCACCACGCCTGCGCAGAGTCCGGCATGGACGATCCACGGATATGCGGTGCTGTTGGGCGAGAAGATGCCAACCCTCGAGCCGGGCTGGAGGCCGAGCGTGTGACGCAGCGCATAGGCGAGTCGACGCGAGTCGTCATACAGCTGCTTGCGTGTGAGCTTCTTGCCGTCGAGTCGGATGTATGCGCCCTTGTTCTCGTCGACCTTGTTCGGGTTGCTGTAGAGAAAGTCGAACAGGTTGCCGCGCTGGACACGCGGCGGAGCCGCATCGCGCGACTTGATGATTTGCGGTGCCATGATGGAGTCTTCGAAAGGGAAGGCGGTACCGTTGGATGGCAGAAGGGAACGGATGGATGAGGAAGAGTTGATATCAGCCGTCACAGGCTCGCAGTATTTGAAGCAGGCTGGGGGGTTGCGGGGAAAGTGATTCACGAGCTTTTCATTGGACAATGACGGCGGCCTTATGTGTCACACCCGCCTTTGGCAAAGGCAGCAGGGTCGGCACGGCGTGAGGTTGCCGTCACGAGCGGTCCGTCCTGCTGGTTGCCGCCTGCATATTCAGAATTCCATCGTTTTGGGTGCGGAGAGTGCGGTATTGCAATGCAGCTCGCCGAGAATAGGCCTTCTTGCGGAGTGACTGTGGGGGGACGGTCGGTCGGCACTGCGGATTTGCCGTGATTTTTTCGACGAGCAGCGGCCGCGTTGTTGCGCTGCTGTGCTGCAGTGCTGCGCGAAGCTGCAGTTCTCCGGCAACCGGTTGCAATGCTGGCCCGACTGCCCTTGCTATTTTACCGGCAGCTCCGACTCGTTCGTGACAGTCGGCTCAGAGCCATAATTCCGCCGCCTCCTCGTGAGCGCAGCCGCGCCAGCTTTCTGGGAGCCGAGAGAGGCTGTCTCTCTTGCGGTGTCTCGGTGCAGCTGCCGACTGCAAACAAAAGGCAGTGTCAGTCGTCACTACTGCAATTTACTGTACTGATAGCGCGCCTGTCACCGGCAGATCTTTGCAATACCGCGCTGATACAGGTCTGATTATCCGGTATGGCCTCTCCGGCCCGATGACAGCGTGGTTCTACTGCTTGGCAGACGAGGCAGAAAAGGGCTGGGGAGTGTACAGCTGGATTGATGTCGGCAGGATCGAGTCGTGAGCCGTCAATCTCCCGCCAGCCATGAGCCTCTTTTGCTCAGGAGATGAGAAGAAGGCACACTTCTCCATTTTCGTGCCACATTTCTTTGTTACACCTACATGCCAATTTATGCAAAAAATTTTGAGTGTTAGAGCGAACGAGAGCTGGCCCACTTCCTGGTCGGATAAGCCGCCGTGTGAGCCGTGGTTGATCGAAGCGCCTTCTCCGATGACAGTCGGAATGACCCGAGTGGCCGGGGCTGCGCCGATCGTTGACATGCAAGGAGATGAAACAAACAAGGGGTTGCACGCAAGACCGTGGAGATACGCTCGGCCATGCCGCGGCCTGGCGGTGAGAAAAGGTGCGTGCGGCGGACGGCGGTCGTCGGTAGCGAGCGTGCCAAGCTGCAGGAGCAGGCCCAAATGCCAGCACACCTTAAGCAAACAATGCCAGCCTCGCCGAATCGGACCGTGGACCACCATCCAAATCTACAGTAAATTGGCCGCTGGCTGGCGCGTGCGAAGCGTGGCGAGCCTCGCCTCGCAGCGGCGGCATGCGTGTCTTGTGTTTCTCCGCCAAGTTTACTCAGGCCTGCCTCGCTTTGGAGTGGGCCGAGCGCGTCGGAAGCCAGCTGCAGACACGGCCGCATGGGATTGGCTCGCCTACGCCTCCCATCTCGCACACCCGCACGCCCACCATGCGCAGCGCGCCGATCATCTCATCTGAGCGCAGCCTATTGCATGCATTGCGATGCATCCGTGGCAACCCAAGCAGGCAGCCCAAGCAGCTCAAGCAACCTACGAATCGCCGCGGCAAGACGGGGCCGGAGAAGCCTGCCAAAAAAATTCACAGGCCGACCGGGAAGTCGCGAGTGAGACTTGGCGTCAGGGATGAGACCGAGAGTGGGAAGAAGGTGGACCCCATGCCGACCAGCCAGCCAGCCAGCCACGGGATTGCGACAAGCGCCAAAGACAGGAAGAAGTCCAACACCGGGCGTGCCGTGTCTATCCGCCTGCTGAGGAGGGTTGGGTGGGTCAGGGTTCAGAGTGGAAAAAGAGAAAAAGAAAGTCGAAAGGGTCAAGGCGACCGGCTCGAGTGGCTCGCCTCGCGTCTTGCGGCGCGCCGTCGCGCTGTCGAGCTGCAGGCCAGGCCAGAAGCGCGAGACCAACAGACCCAAAGGACAGGCCAAGCCGAGGCGCGAGGCCAGCGCAAGAAAATATGCATGCATGCAGCTCGCTCCTTCTCGCTCTCCCGCCTGCGTCGGCTCGCCTGCCTGTCTGTCTGTCTGCTCGCCTGTCTGTCTGCTCGCGTCTTTGAGCTGGCACACACGAGCGCGCCGCGCGGGGACGTCCAGGCTCCGTGCACGCACTTTTGCACCCTTTTGCACCCTTTCGCACCCTTTGGCACAAGCCAGATCCAGATCCAGAGTCAGAGCCAGGGCCAGAGCGTGGCGCGCAGAGAGCTTCGTGCACCTCGCCTAAAGTGACTGAGCTGAAGAATAGAAGCGCAGCGCAGCAAGCTTGCCCTTTCTCGTCCTGAGATCTCGCCAAAGCTTCCATGCCACACTCTCTTTGCCATCTCGACGACACGTTCCATTCGACCTTTCTCATCCTCAGCCTCATCCTCATCCTCATCCTCGCCAACCCTCACCTGCTCGCCGATCGTCGTCGCCGAAGCGCACCGCACCACACCCTAGCATCGATTGCTTCCTCTCAACGGCGCAAGTCTACGCCATCTACGACCATCGCAAGGGCCAAACACCGGCTCTATCCGTCTTCGTATGCCTCTCGCACACCCGTAGACGCATCCTTCCGCATCCTGGCGTAACGGGCTACCTAGCTGCGCCGTCACCATGCCGACTCCTTCGTCCCAGTCGGGCCCGCACCCTGGCTCCGCACGCGCACAAAATCAGCACGGTCAGCAGCCGTACTACCCACAGGCGCAGCCTCTCCATCACCAGCACCAGCATCACCAACGATACCAGCAGCATCCACAGCAGCCTTCACCCCCGGCATCTTCCTCCTCACAACAGAGTCAGGCGCAGCACGACAGAGCTCCACCATCCCAGCCGATCGGTCGCAGCCAGTCTGCCTTCAACTTCCTCCTCAACAAGGCCAAGGCTCCCTTTTCCTCCTCTTCCAGCTCTTCTACGCTCAACGCCTCCACCTCCCTCTCCTCCCTCTCCGTGCATCAAGAGGATCCCTTTGACGACACTACAAACCACATTCAATACCACCGCCAGCTCCAGAACGACCACGCCTTTCCCCAGGCGCCTCCTTCCGCGCCACCAGCTCGCAGAACCGCCAGCGGCGGCATCGACAAGCCCGTTCGCTCCCACCCGCTCGCACACGACGCCTCTCAGCCCTCAAAATCCACCGGCGCCCCCTTCTCCCGTCCGAGTTACTCGGAAGAGCCACAGAATGCCGTCGCCAGCCCTACAAAGCGCGGCTTCTTCAGCGGCATCGGTCGCGACCGCAAGGCGTCCACAGCGTCCATCAACAAACCCGCTCCCCACAAGTCCAACTTCTCCCACAGCCCGCTCTCCAAACCGCAGCGCAACGACCCCTCCATGGCTTCCAACTACGCGCACTTCAGCAAGAGCCAGTCCGACCTACACACCCGCGCAGACTACCCCTCCCCCACAAACATGACCGTCGAGCTTCCTCGCGTTCCTGCCGTCTATCACAATAACCCCGCGCAGCCTCCCATCGATCGCAACAGATACCTCCGGTCCCCCAGCCCCGCCATGAACTTTTCTCGCAGCGTCGACGACCTCAGCATCGCAGAGCAGCAGCCTGCATCACCCTACCCGATCTCTCCTGCACACGGCGAGTCCTCCTCCTCCCTTGCCACCGCAGCCACCTCCACCTCGCCTGGCACCTGGGGCGAGCACGGCATCCCTGTCCCTCAACCGGACTGGCGCCCAAGCGACATGGGCACCCTTGCGTCCCCCACACACCAGAGTGCAGCCTCCTTCCAACGCTTCCAGGCCGGTCATAACAAGCTCGACTCGGTCGCATCACAGCTCCAGCCTTCGTCCGGCTCCGTGCACTCGCCGCCGCACAACTGGTCCGGAATGTCTCCGCCTCAGTACAGCTACATGCAGTCCTCGGCAGCAGCCCCTAGCGCTCGCGCAGATGCAAAGCACGCTCGAAAAGCCTCCAAGCTAATCGGCAAGGACGCTTCAGCGCGCGGCGCCGTAGCCACCTCTCTCGCCGCCTCGCTCGGCCTCACTCACCTCGGCGCCGGCTCAGCAGCTGCCGTCCCGCCTCTGTCCATTCTCACATCGGCTGAGCCAGTGCCGCTGCCACCAGGCGCTGCATTTCAAGGCTTCCTGGCTCGAAACGCCAATATCAGCCTCACCCTCGCTCAGCTCAGCGGCCACGACCATGGCAAAGGCAAGGACAAGGAAAAGGACGTCACAAAGGGATGGAAACCCTACCGCGTCGTGCTCCAGGACGGACGTCTGTGCTTCTACAAGCCGCCCAGCAACATCTCAGACGAGGTCAAGGCGCTCTTCCCAACAGGTATCGTGCGTGGCGTTCCCGACACGCCCGCCTCTTCTGCCTCCATCTCGAGCCTCACAGCCGACCAGCTCGTGAGGAGCGGCCTCAGCAAGCAGGACCTGCTCAGCGCAACCTCGAGTACGGCCGAGATGTCTTCGCCCCTCGCATCGCCCAGTCTGCGTCCGCGTATCCCCTCTGCGCGCCCAACTAAGACTGGCGCCACCCCCTCGGAGGTGCCGACGACGCCGGTCGCAGTGCCCCAATCTGCCGAAGTTGACGCACCTCGTCATCAGTCATGGCTCAAGCCCGGAAAACATCCTGATCTGGTGCTCGTCGATACCGTCGATGCCCCTCCTGCCTGGGCGGATCGCATTCAGGCCGGCACTGTGGAAGCGCTTGCGCATGAGTTTGTTCATGCCACACAGTTTCCTACAGAGCAAGGTGAAGCGCAAGGCTCCCGGCGCTCCATCCTTCCTTCCCCATTGTCTTCCAGCCCTCAGGCAGTAGCTGGTGCGGCCGGGTTCGCCGTCGAGTCCTTCGTGGTGGTCGTACTTGCCAACGCTTCCTCCGCCAAAGGTGCGCCGCAGGACGCCAACAAGCAGATCAGCGCATTCTTCCTCGAGGTCGTCAAGCAGGCAGAAGGACTTACCTCAGCCTGCACGGACGTCAACAAGTCCCATCCAGAGCCCGTCCCTTCTCTTGCCTCGCGATTGCGTACGCTGCTCGATGTGGCCACCCGGGCCGGCCTGTTTGGAATCCTCACAGGTGAGACGCTCCAGAAGCTGGCGGGACTGGTCTCGATGGACATCGACGAACTCGACGACAAGATGCAAGTCTATGCCAGCCCCATCCTGTCTCTTTCTGATGCCCAATCGCCTGAACAGCCCAGAGATTGGATAGCAAGGCTAGCAGAGAAAGAGGCAGCTAGTGCACGCGAAGATCTGCGCGAGCTTCGCAGCTCTCTGGAGCTGTCCGACGACCTGCTGCTCCAGCTCGAGCCGCTCGAAATTGCCCAGCAGATCCAGGCATTCCACGTCAACGCTCTGCGACGTCTTGTCATCAGCGGAACTACCTTCCTCGATCTCCTCCACCCAGGCACGACGGATGCCGACAGCATCGCCGCCCTCAGCTTCGACTCGTTGTCGCCGCATCCGCTCACCACGCTCGCTCTCAGCCACCTCCTCAAGTCCGGCTCCTCTGCCCAAGACGCGCCCAACGCGGCACAGAACGGCGCTCGACACCGCGCCTCGGTCCTGCGCCACTGGATCGCCATCGCCTCCTACCTGCTCTCTCTGGGCGATGTGGCGGGTTGGATGGCCGTTTGCGCCGCTCTCTGCTCTCGCGCAGTCACGCGCCTCGAACAGACCTGGCGATACCTTGCCGAGGGCGACCGAGTCCTAGTGGCAGAGGAATGGGCTCCCATCCTGTCCAGCCTTTCCTGGACCGAGGGTCTAGCTGTTCATGCGCGTCCGCGCTTCGTCGGCGATGGCACGCAGTCGTTCACTACCTCGCCAGACGGTGCGAAGATCGCAGTCGTGCCCTACCTGGGCAGCGCCTTCTACCGCACCTTGCGCCTGCCAAACACCCCCTTGCCATCTCCCTCTGGCCTGCTCTCCATGTCTATCTCGAGCCGCGCGGAAGACGCTGGTCACCTTTGGGCTTCCGTCAACGAATGGCGCTCGGCGTGGCAAGGAGAGCCAAGCCTCGCTCTTGCTGCTCATTCCGAGCCAGTGGAAGAGTATCAAGCGGCGTTGCAGTTGCTCTTCCAGAATTCCAGCACACCGGTGCCTACGATGGAGTCCAATATGGAGCGCTCCTTCCAGCTCGAGCCGAAAGCGCTCGGCAACATCGACGCAGGCAGCCTCGACGCCCGCGAAAGACCCTCTCTCCCTTCCAGCGCCGATGCCGACCTGCCGCTGGTGCCGCTTCTCTTCCCACAGCCGCTTCCGCTGCTCTCCTTGCTCAACACGTCTCAGATCAAGGCGTCCCTCGTCCGTCGGAGTGACGCGCGCGCGAACCAGATTCACGATCCGCAGGCCACCATCACATCACGCTCAATGGCGCGTCCATCGCTGGCAGGCTCGCCTCTGGCCCGTGCCTCGGCATTCTCGCCGACTCTGGGCCGGTCGAGTCGTAACGCTGCCTTCAGCGGCGTTGTCGAATGGTCTTCGATCTCAGCGCCTATGAAGTGGGACGACGCCGGCAACGGGACCGTCAAGATTGGTAGCGAGCTCGTACTGCGTTTGGTTCAAGAGGCCAACCTGTCCTTGCCCGGCTCTCCAATGACCAGCAAGCGGTTCTCGCAGGATTTCGGCCGAGCTTCCAGGCCACTTTCTCAGGTTTCGAAGCGTTCCAGCTTGCCCGCGTCGAATCGAAGCTCGGTGATTGACATTGTGGTGCCGGTCCAAGTGGCCGTCAAGGCAGCCACCCTTGACCGCATGATCGACCTTCTCGTCATGGGAGTACAGCACATCAATGTCCCTCCCACCTCTAATTCGATGGATGGCGCAGAGCAACAGAGTGCACCTCAGCGCAAGACTAGACTCGTCATGGACATGGAGTCATACCGCACCACCTTCCTCGCCACCTTCCGCAGCCTCTGCTCTGCACCCGAGTTGTTCGAGCAGCTCCAGAAGCGCTTCTCTGCCGCGATCATGGCGAGCAAGGAGTTGGCAGGCGCAGACGAGTTCCGCAGCTCGAGCCAATTCCCGTCGTGGATTGGAGTCGTTCCGGCTGGCAGCCAGGCAGAGCCCACCGACTGGGAGATGGTCTATCGCATTCGTATGGGCGTGGTGCTGACGCTGCGACTCTGGATCGACCGCTTCCCTCAGGACTTCGTGGACGATGATGACCTGTACCACCTCGCGCTCAATTTCCTGCGACATCCCGGCCTCGAAGTAACCGCCGAGGACCCCGATCAGCAAAAGGTCGTGCATGCCCTTGCTCAGCTTAGAAGCATGTTTGGCGCGAAGATCATGGGCGCAAACGCCAGGCAGGAGGAGCGAAGCTACGCTACCAACATGGCAGTGCAGATCTCTGACAGTCGTCAGCAAGCCGACTTCGACTTTGACCGAGCATCGGCGGCTGAGCTGGTCGAATACCTCGAGTCGATTGCGACCGTCTTCTTCGACAAGATTGTCGACCGCGACCTTCTCGTCGTCAGCGAGATCTTTGAGAAGCAGGCAATTCAACCGACAGCCTGGTACACGGTCAAGTCAGCGGGCACGGCGCCGGGCGAGGAGGACAAGCCCGTCACCAACATGTACACCCTCCTCGACGTGTTGCGGGCGCCGGCCGGCACCAATGCAGACGCCTCCAAGGACTCCACGGCTAGCCTCCAGCTTAGGCTTCCCTCGGCCATCCGCGACGCATTGGCAGCTCAGAGCCTCTTCCGCGGCTGGATTGCTATCCACATCATCGAGTCAGGCATCGGTCTCGAGCGTCGTCAGGAGAGGCTATCCAAGCTTCTCGATGCCCTCTGGCTTTGCAGGGCCCGCATGTTCAAGCTTCGGGGCGACGAGACGACAGCCACTGCGAATGCTCAAGCTGGCAATGTAGGTCCCATTGCGGATACCTCGCTGCCATTCCGTGAGCCTACGATCGGTTCGTTCGTCGAGTCGGCCATCGTCAACACCCTCGGATCTTCCGAGTCGCGCATTTTCTTGCGTGCGTGGCAAGGTGTCGCCGCCGCACGCGGAGGCCGAGGCGACAGCATTGACGACCTGATGCCGAAGCAGATCGACGCCGATCTGCGTTCGGCTGTCGACATGGCCGGTACACCCGACATTGGCTGGATCCTCGCTTGCCTCGCCGAAGCGGCCACACGAGCGCCGAGTGTGCCGACGTCAGCAAGCGACGTCGAGTTGATCGACTTTGAAAAGCGACGCACCATGTGGGCGTTGATCGACGGTGCCGTGCGAGTGCGACCTGCATGCTGTCTCCCTGATCTGGTCGACCTTGCTGGCGCCCGACTCCGGCTCATGCAGAGTGCCCTTACTCGCGTCATCTGGGATCGCCGTGCCTTCCGAGAGGACGCAGCGAAGGAGATGCGCAATGCCCCTCCCGTTCGCAGCGATGCCAAGCTGCGCCCTACCACCTCGAGCAAGGCGCTCTCGGGCCTGTCCAAGCAGCAGCAAGAAAAGCTGCGTCGTGACCGAGCGGCACTCGAGATGCTCAAGTCTCTTCCCTTGGCTCCTCCGATCTCATCGCGCGTTTCGAGCATGCCGTCGAGTCGTTCGCGCGCCTCGAATGTATCGTCTACTGCGTTCCCCTCGATGCCGCAGTCGTCGGACAAAGCCGCTATGGTTCAGGCGCCGCCTCCTGACAAGGCGACGATCCGAGCGCGCCGGATGACGGCGCTCTTCAAGGGCGCCGTGCGTCCGCTGATCTCGTTGGACAAGCCAAACGAGCCCAGCAAGCCAACCGCAGAGCTGATGCGCTTAACGCCCTTGCAGAAGCCTTCGCTCGTCGCCGGGTTGGGTGGCGCCCGTGTCTCGGTTTGGAACAACGCGCAACGCTCGTTCGTCTTCCATCTCACCTCGCAGGAAGGGGCCAAATACCTTCTGCAGACCACCAATGCTGCCGACCTGGCAGAATGGATCAGCCAGATCGAACGCGCGTCCAAGGAATACGCTGGGCCTCAGCTTCTCGATGCGCGCAAGGGAGGCGTCTCGTCCAAGACAAGGGCGGGGCCCGCGCCCCTCTATGCGCGACCTTTGGCCGAGCTGGCAGAACGTGAGGGACACTCTGTCCCAACGGCCGTCGAGCGCATGTTTGCCGAGGTCGAGGCACGAGGACTGCGCGAGCAGGGCATCTATCGAATCTCGGGCTCCAAGAGCGCTGTGGAAAATCTGCGAACAGCGTGGGACCAGCAGCCTGCCGAGTCGATTGATCTTTCGACGGGCGAGTTCAGCGACGTGCACACCATTGCTGGCGCTATCAAGGCGTGGCTCCGCGAGCTGCCCGAGCCGCTCATCACGTTTGACTCGTACGACGCGCTCATCGCGACCAATGCGATGGAGAACGACGACCGCCTCTACGCCATGCGCGATATTATCTGGAAGATGCCCAAGTGCCACTTTGATGTGCTCCGCCGCACCGCCGAGCATCTCGCGCGCGTGGTGGAAGAGGGCGAGATCAACAAGATGCTCGCGCACAATGTGGCGCTGGTCTTTGGCACGTCGCTTCTCAACCCTCCTCCGGGCCCATCGAGTGTCGCGATCGGTTTCGGCAACCTTGGCAAGGCGGCCAATGTCGTCAAGACGATCGTCACCATGCACGAGTGGCTCTTTGAGCCAGAACCAGAACCGGAGCCGGAGCCGGAACTGGAGCCAGAGGCGGAGAGGGAGGCCGAGGCTGGAGAGGAACAACAGCATGGCGCTCAACAGAACGCCGAGGTGGACCATGCCGACCCTGCGAGCGCATCTGTCACCGAAAGGGGTGTCGAGGAGGCTTCGTCTCCCGTCGAGTCGATCAGTGCGACCCGTCTTCGTGGATCTTCGATTTCTTCGTCCCAGGACTCACAGCCGGGCTTGAGCAAAGACGTCTCGGTGCTGACCAATCAGCAGGACGAGGAACAGGCGCAAGCCGACGAGGAGGAAGTTTCGACTCTCACCGAGCTTGCACCGCGGCCCCGCCGAGGCGGTCGAACGCGACCGCTGACCATCGTCGGGCTGGACGGGTTGGCCGCGCTTGGTGGAAACGAGGACATTGCCAAGGTGCTCGAGAGCGGCACGAGCCCAGTTGCCGAGGCACCTGAGGGCGAGGATGTCACGAGCGAGTCACAGCCATCGCAGGCTGCTCCACGCATTGTTCTCTCCGGTGCGGGCGACGAGAGCGATCGGGAAGCCGAGGGCGACGAGGGATCAGACAGCGGAGGTGACGATTCGCACGAGCAAGATGCAGTCGCTGATGCGGCTGAGCCGCTCTCGGAGGCAGCGCAGGTCCAGGAGCAGGAGAGAAATGTGGACGAGGCTTCGGGCGCGGCGGCAAGCGCGCGACCGCGGAAGACGCGCAGCACTTACCGCGACAGTGTGTTCACGTCGTACTCGATCTATGCCGACTGCTTTGACAACATGAAGCTCGAGAGCCAGTCGTCGGCGGCAAGCATGGTCAAGCGCCAGTCGATGCACCTCCTGAACTCGCCTCCTGTGGCGCCGGAGACCGCCACGGGCGACGCGACCGAGACCAAGTAGATGATGCTCACAGGGGAGCGTACATTGTAATCATACACACGCTCATAGAGCGCGCTAATGATACCCAGGCCATTGCAGAAGAAGCGTTGCGTGGGGCGTTGTTGCCACAATGAGCTGATGCAGTAGGAAAGACGGAGCCGAAAGAATGTGCCATGGTCTAATCGGCGAGGAGGATGGGCAGTTGGCGACGTCCGTCGACATGCGGCGTGTGAGGATTCGAGTTTGAGCTTCCCACTGCATGCGAGCGCGACCCGCACTTTCCAACTCGGACACTTGCCTGCGAACATCGATCCGCGCCCTAGTCACATGTCCACTCTCGAACGGAACCTCATCAGAGCCTGTGATCTCAGCTTTGCAGACGACTCGCTCTTGTCGTGTTGGGAACGGACGCTGTCTTCGCGATTCGGCCGCCCTCCGACAGAGCGCGCTTGGACTTCAGCAGACCTCCGCACGAACCCGTGCTCGCCCATGCTCGCAATGTGCGGAACACGACACGTCCAGGTTCAGCAGCACAAGATGCCGGCTGCGGCTGATCGAGTCAAGTTGGGCACGGTCGGCAGCTCCGCTTGCTCTGTCGTACTGCTTCAACTCTCGCGAACGCAAAGCGACCAGTCCGTGATTGCTCACACTTTCAGTCTCGAGCTGTCCTCATCGAAACGGCGTTCGGAGTGCGCACTCTGCTCGTTGAAGATGCGTGCTTGAGTTGGAATTGGATTTGAAGGATACATGCAGTCTCACGCGTCGTCATCTTCATCGAATCGTGGTGGGCGGGCCGGGGCATCTGAAGCTCGCGATGCGTCGGGCGAAGCTCCTGCGTGCGGTCCCGAGTAGTATCCTGAATCCGAGACGTTGGACTTTCTCGGCCCCGCATGCGATTCGAGGTACCTTGACGTATCTGTCAGTTCGGACCGCATGGATTCATCCTGGTCTGTTGCTTGCAAGCTCCAATCCGCGCGCGTGCTGGGTGCGCTCGGCGCTCTTGACACGTTCGAATCGTCGAGCCTCGCCGGAAGCGGGGCCATGAGGAGGTATGCCGTACGTGCATCGAGCTCTGCCTGCAACTTTGTCTCTGCCTCGACTTCTGCCGGAGCCCTGAGCGATCTGAGATGCGAAAAGGCGGTGGAGAAGAAGCCGCGCAGTTCGGCCACTTCGTGTGCCGAGATGTTGTGCATCTGCAGATGCACCGAGTTGAGCATGGGCACACCGGCGAGGATCTTGCTCTGGCGCGCTTCGCGGATGTCCTTGAGCAGCGCACGCACGCGGTTGGACTGCGGCACATCATCCGCAGCATTATCCAACAGACTGCTCGATACGCCAACCCAGTGGTGCGGAAGCAGTGAGAAGCCCGCCTGTGTGGTTTCCTGCTTGAGCGTCTCGGTGAGCGCCTCCACCGACAGCCACGTGGGCGGCACAATCACGGCTTTGCGTCGCTTCTTGAGGTACAAAGCCACCCATAGCGGTACAGTTGCGGGTGAGGGCGGTCGAAATGGGCCGTAGATGCCGGAAAGAAGACGCACGCGGTCGATCGAGGTGAGCGGGACGATGGTGAGCGAGGTGCTGGGCAAGGAGGTGGTGGCGAGCTCGAGCTCGGTGGCGGTGAGCCCACGTGCGTGGGTCGACACCGACACGCTCGTGGATGCGACGCTCGAGCCGGATGATGATGCGAATGCGCTCGACATGGTGCCGCTGTTTTGGAGGAGGTGTGGTCGAGGTGGGTGGAGCTCGGATGGCGAAGTGTTGCTCTCGGAGCGTTGGGCGGGCAAAAGACGCGCAGCGGTGGCGCGCCTTCTTGCACTCAACGCGACCCTTCGTTGCATCGGACATCTCGCCTCCACCTCTGCCCGATCCCAAAACCAACTCGGCACGTCAGCCCCGGATGAAAGCGCCAAGGCCAAGGGCCAGGGTCCAAGGCTCGCTCGGTGCAGCGACCCGAATGTCAACTTCATTCAGATTCGCAATCCCCCACCCTGCTGCGCCTATCGGAACCAAGCCGACCTTCTTCCATCTTGCCCACACCTTCCCACATAGAGGACGACGCAAAGGCCTATAACTGTCGATCCACACCCCGCGCCGATTGCTGGAGGCATCACCTGCTCTCTCTGCTTCGTTGCCGCGTCGGACCCACCGCTGTCTCTTCTCCGATCCCACACGACCAGTGGCGTCAAAGTTCAGATCCCCTCGGAACATTCATAGACCAGCACAGACCGGGTATATCACCTTTGTAGATATGCCTGGATCCGTTCCGCATCGATCAAGGTATGCGCCGTTGCGGCGGGACACTGCCTCAAGCTCCACACAATCCCGTCTCCGCTCAGCATACCTCGATGCGCGCTCCTACCTCGACCGCACATGGCAGGCGTTCCTCGCGCTGCCTCCAGGCCAACGGTACATCATCTACCTCGCCGTCGGCATCAAGGCGCTCATTTTTGCTGTCGTCGTCTACATTGGACCCGAGGCCATGTTCGACGCCACCGCCAAGCTCGCCATCTGGTTTGGCGCACAGCCGCTCGGAGCGGCGCTGCTTATCGCCCTCGTGGTGGCCGTCAGCTTTCCGCCGCTCGTCGGCTACGGCACCTGCATCACACTCTTTGGTCTCGGCTGGGGTGTCCAAGCCGATGCAACGGCGGAACACCCCAAGCTCAACGGCAACCTGTGGCATGCATGGCTGCTAGCCTCGACTGCGTGTCTTCTCGGCGCGACCGTCTCGTTTGGCGTACTGCGCTTTCTAATCGTTCACCACAGCAAGCGTGTAGCGTGGATAAGCTCGGCGCTCAACGATCCCAAATTTGTGGCGCTCTCGACGGCAGTGCGGCGGCGCGGACTGTCAATGGCCATCCTCATCCGCTTCTGTCCATTCCCCTTTGCATACTCGAACCTCTTCTTCGCCAGCCTCGTCGACGCCGTCTCGCTCGGCCACTTTCTCGCGGCTACGGCGCTGATCACGCCCAAGTTGCTGCTGCACGTGTGGATTGGAACGAGGATGTTCGTGCTCATGGACAGGGAGCAGCGCGCCCATCTCGACGGATGGGCAAAGGCACTCAATGTGCTGTACATCATCATCGGGTCGGCAGTGGGTGCGGCGACAGGATGGATTGTCTGGTCAGAGACAAAAAAGGTGCTGCATGCCATCGAGCAGGAAGCACAGACGCAGGACGGACAAGCGCAGCCTTCCCGTCGTACGCGCAGTTCCCGACAGACACAGTACCGCGATACGTACCCAGACCCAAGCACGGGCGAGGCTGGCACACCTTTCGTCCTCGATGTAGAAGGCAGTGCAGAGTCGGATTCTGATGCTGATGAGGTCGAGCGCGGCTTGCCTGCGCGCGACCATGCGAGCAAGGACAAGCAAAGCCTCCTCCCGCGCTAACTTACGCACACTGTACAAATCACATCCATGTCTGTCACATGCGCGGCTTCATCTGATGCAAAGGGCTGTCTATTGCACGTCGATCTGGCCCACACTATTCGGAGTCTTCGGTCGTGGCAAGCGCCGAGTACGTGTCCTGACGCCCGCTCCCTCCGCTGGTCGACCGACCCAAAGTCGTCGACACATCGCTGAGACTGACGCCCGATGTTTCCGGCAGGTGCCAGAACGTAAACGCACAACTCAGCGCCGACACCACGCTGAATACGCCAAAACAGCCCTGCGGCGTGATGAGCTTGACCAGATGCAGGAATGTCGATGAGACCAGCAGATTCGTCGTCCAATTCGTCGCGGTCGCCAGACCAGCACCCAACCCGCGCACCTGGCCAGAAAAGATTTCGGCCTGCACCAGCCACGGCACGATGCCCAGCCCGAGCGCATAGCTGAGCGTGAAAAGCACCATGCAGATCAGCGTCCAGTACGGCCAGGCCGAATGCGCCTCGCTCGCTGCCTCGGGGCTGCCGCTCACCGGCCCGAGGTCGATCTGGCTGAATCCGATACTGACGAGCACCAGCGAGACGGTCATCGCGGCCGTTGTGTACAGCATGAGCTTCCGGCGTCCCCAGATGTCGATGTAGCGCATCGACACGGCGGTGCCGAGGAAGTTGGCCACAGCGATGCCCACCGCAGCTGCATTAGGGTTCGCCACAAAGCCCGCCATGAGCAGGAGCCGACCGCTGAAGTACATGAGCGAGTTGAATCCACTCGCCTGCTGAAAAAACTGGAGGGCACATGCGATGACGAGCGCACGTCGATGCGTGGGATCGTGCAGCAGCGTGTTGAGCTTGCTCTTCACCTGCGTCGTCCGTTGGCGCGCGCTCGAGGTGAGCTGCTGAGGTGCTCCTGCGATGCGTCCCAGCGTTGTCTGCAAATTGGCCTGGCCAGTGCTATTCTCTTCGGCATCGCGCTCGGCTGCCTGCGAAGCGTCCGGGTCCGTCTCTTCACGCTGCGTGGCGCCCTCCATGCTAAGTGCGATGCGCTCGATCTCGCTGTCGATCATGCGTGCGCTTGCGTTCGGATAGATGCGCTGCAGCACGCGGCGTGCACGGATGATGCGTCCGCGCGCCACGAGCCAGCGCGGCGACTCGTCCAGGTAGATCATGCCTACCAACTGGAACACCGCCGGAATGCCACCTGCTAGCACCATCCAGCGCCAGCCGTGCGGAAGGTTGTAGAATGCAGCATCGATGAGATAGGCGATCACCTGGCCGCCTGTGACGAGCAGGCTGTTGATGCCGACGACACGCCCGCGCACCTTTGTTGGCGCCACCTCGGCAAGGTACGTCGGCACAACCATGCTCGCCATGCCTACTCCGAGACCCACAAGAACGCGGCCGAGGACCAGCTCGCGCACCACCTGCGAAGCGGCCTGTTCGAGCGCACCGAGAAGGAAAAGGACACCGGATGCGATCATGACTTTCTTGCGCCCAAGCCAGTCGGCCATTCTGCCTGCGACGACCGATCCTAAGATCGCGCCCACCGTGGTGGCGCTCACGATAAGCTCCTGCTCGCCTTCGCTCAGTTCGTGACCCAGGTCTGCATGGATGGCAACAAGCATGCCGCTTGCGATCCCTGTGTCCCAGCCGAACTGCAGACCGCCCAGACACGCCACGCCCGTGAGCCGTGCGAGGTAGCTCGCCGAGCTCAGCTCCGAATCGTCCAGCGGTCGAAGCGTGTCGTGCTCGTCATCTTCTTCGTCATTGTCTTCCGCAGATCGCAGGGGATTGAAGCGGTCTAGGTCGCTCAGACGATTTGACTTCTTGCCGTTTGCTGTCGGCTGCGTTGGCGGTGGTGCGTCAACGCCGACAGTTGCCGGATCGGTCATCGCTGTCCTTTGTGTGCGCTCGCCCGAGCCGGAGGCAGACGGAGAGAACGTGTCCAGCTCAAAGCTTGCCTCTGATGATGGCGAAGGGGAACTGATGCGGAAGGACGGCAGGGACGGTCCCCCACGCTTTGTTCCGCTGCTGGCTGTCGTGGCTGGAATCGTGGCGGTCCACCTTTGATTGTTGTCTTGATTCCAACCTTATCTCGCCGAGAGCGGTGCTGAGGTCGCTGACCGTCTCCGTGTCGGCTGAGCCTTAAACTCTGCAGGCGCAATCGAGAGATGAGAGGAAAGGAAGCTCCCGCGGGTGTGTCGATGCAGCAGAGTGGTGGAGGTCTGTGTGATGAGCGCACGGTCGCTGTGTGGGATGTGGACCCTGCTGCGCCTCTGCAGCCGAAATCCAGCCTCCACTCCCACCAGCTCACGCGACTGTCACAACTCCACTCAGAGCACCGCCAGAACGCGGACCGTCAAAATTAAGCTAGGAAGCCAAGTTGGGAAAGCATGTGTGTCAACTTGCATCCGCTATGAAGGCGGTCAATTGTGACTTGTTGAGACGGTCCCTCTCACACGATGGAACGCGCGCTGGCAGTCCGTTCGATTGCGCAGTCCTACAGACCCTGGCCAACGGTTGCGCTGATTGTGCGCCCGGTCGGCTGATCATCGGCAGCGAGCCTCTTCACTCTGCAAAAAGGGCAGAGACATGTACATGAACGGGCGCATACAGTATGACGTGAGACTTCCTGCTCCTCCGTCCAGTGCTGATGCGGTGCATGATCCTTTCTTGTGCGGAGAAACGGTGGGTAGCATTTTGAGTTCGAGCGCGTACGGGTCCATCAACACGCGTTCGAATTGTGATCACAGACCGCGTTGTTCCGACAAGCTTTCGGCTTGCGCGAGTCCGCCACACCTGAGTGCTTGGCCTTTGTGCGCAAAACGCTCTCATCCTGCCTGCGCTTTCCTTATGGACGTCCCGGCAATTGTGTGCGCTTGCAGATGCGCTGATCTGTGAGCTTCAGCTGCTTCCATGCTTCCGCCAGCGACCGAGGATCGGGAGCGGTTTGCAAGAATGCGCGACTGTCGCAGAGTGCGCATTCATTTCTCAGAGTCCCTTTGTTTGGCCGGCGGCGATGCGCGCCGATGCGCACACCGCCGTTCGTACTACCATGCGGAACAGCAGCGGTCTACTGTTGCGCAGCTCTGCAAGCTTTCGTCTGCAGTATATATGGCAAGCTCGCTGCTGCCTCTCATGACCTTGTCTAGCGTTAGTCCGGTTACTTCGACCTAAACCTCACTCACCTCAGAATCTCAGATCATTTCTTCGGCGATTTGATACTTCATCAACCATGAGCGATTTTGGGCACGATTTCAACAAGTTTCTGGAGATCGTGACGGAGATCTACAACAAGAATGGATCGCTCGACGACTATGCGAGGGGCGAAGGCGTGTGGCGATTCCGGGTATTTGGCATGTACACTGTGACGGCCCGGGCCATCATGGAGTACAACGGCATGGATCAGTACGATACGAGCCTCTTCGGCGCCGAAAAGCTGCTGGACGACATTGTCGGAACTACGGACTGGGCTCAGCTCAGCGAATCGCACCTGTGCCATCGTCAGGACCAGGCTCATGGCTGCTTCGTCCACCACCTTACCGGTACTATGTACAGCATCGTGCTGGACGTCCGTGCTCTGGGCGAGGATTGATTCGACTTTCTGTAACGACCAATCGACAAGCCTGGTGACCGACAATTTCGAGCATTAAAATCTTTCAGTGGGTATTGACATTCCCTTCGACCTGTCCTGTGCCAGATCGTAATGAGCTGATCAAACTTGTCTTCTGCTTTTGCCATGCCATCCTACACCGTCCTGATCTGCATTTACAATCAGCTACTGACAGAGACGATTGGCTGCTGACCTGGGCAATTTCAATTGGCAAATTGCAGGCGCCCCATCAAGAATGGGCGATGTTCGACTCAAGCTCTTGAATGACAAGGACCGACTTCCACACCCAGAACGACCGCCTCAGATACCGCTACCATCTCTGTGCAGTCCAAAGCCTCGATTCTGGCCGAACATGACGAGTCAAAGACCCCGGCAGATCTGACGCTTCATGCCTGTCGCTCGTGGGCCCCTCTATCGAGACCTGTACCTAGTAGCCATCGAGAAAGCATTCGAATAGCGTCCTGACTGTCAAGACTCCGTGCGCTTTTCAGATCGTGTCGAACCCTTCGGGTTCATTGAGCTTCCGTAAACTCGATCCCTTAGAGTGGTCAACCGATCATTCCGTTCTTGTACCTTGCTGCGAATGGTGATAGCAGGTATCACCCTCTTCGCCTACCTGACCCCCCCTCCCCCCCGAGCGATGTTTGATGGACCCCACATTTCCATTTTCAATTTCGATCTCATTTTTAAACATTTTCTTCCCCCACTCCTCACGCAGTGACACCATCTCGAAATTTTGTTTTCGACCATAACTCGCTCATTTCCGAATCAACCTTAGCCAAAATTTGCACAGAAGAATCCTCTCGCCATTCCGCGTCTTTCAGCGCGAAAAAAAAAGGCCACGGCGGGACTCGAACCCGCAGCCTTAGAGTTATTTCGAAAAGGGTTAAAACCCCTTTCGTCAACATAGAAGCTCTATGCGCTAGCCATTGCGCCACGAGGCCATCGTTTTCGGCTTAATGCAGAGGTTGCGTCTATGTATACTGCCAGTTCTTGAGGAAATTTCCCATCACATCTCGATGTGCAACAGAGCTAATTTGCTTTCAGAGAGGCAGAAGGCACTCGTGGTCATGCGAGGTACAGGATGAGGGGTTGGCATTTCGAGACATACTTGTCGGCAGTGCATGATGAACCGGTCGAGATGAGGGAAGGAAGGTTCAAGCAGCAGCTCATCCTCTGCTGAACCAGCCGCCGAGCCAGCCCTTCTTCTTGTTGGCGGCCTCGGCCTCGAGACGCGCCTCCTCCTCTTCGGCGAGTGCGTTGCCAGGATCATAGGCGAGCGAGACGTCTCCTGCCTCCTCAGCATCGTCCTCATCGTCTTGAGGCTCGTCATACTGTTCGACCTCCTCTGTCTCCTCCACGACTTGAGGCTGTGCTGCCTTAGGCTCGGGTTGCTTGACCGGAGCGGCCTTGGGCACGGCAGCAGCCTTGGCCTTGGCGGGTGCCTTGGCGGGTGCTTTGGTTGCGGCAGCAGGCTTGACCTTGGGAGCGGGGGTGGAGGCAGCCCGCTGTTCCTGCTCGTACTCGGCCTTGACGTCGTCGGGCACCCGGCGAGCGTCCTCGAGCGAGACAGGGTCAAAGTCGATGTACTTGCGTGCAAGTTCCTGGAGCGCCTGTCCGGCACGCGAGTCGGACATGGTCGAGCCAGCCTTGCGCTTCTTGCCCTGGTCCTGCTGCTGGGCTTTGAGGATTGCCTTCTGCACGCCGCGCTTGAGACCGGCGAGAACCTCGTCAGAGTGATCGAACACGGCGTCGGAACCACTGCTCGACTTGAGGCGCGGCGGGAAGTCGGCGTCTTCTTCGTCGACGTCCTCGGCGAGCTCGGCGGCCTGACGCGCCTGTCGGATATACAGCTGAGCACGGGTCAGCAGCAGGACGGCCTCGGCATGTGCACCCGACAGCGAGAAAGCACGTGCCAGATGCCTCAGAATCTCGCTTCGGAACCAGGCTGCCTTAGCCTCGACCAGGCTGGACACATCGGGCTCGGACTCGATGAGGCCGATGGAGCCCATGGCCACGAGACTCGTCTCGGCCGCATCGAGAAGCTTGGCGAGCGAGGGGACCGAACGCGCGCCACGACGCTTCGACTTTTGCGCAGCAATAGCACGCGCTCGGTTCTCTCGGGCCAGCGCCTGCCTTGAGCGGAGCTTTCGCGTTCCGCTGCGGGCGGGCTTGCGTGCTTGCTTGCGGCCGGCGGAGCGCTGCTGCTTGGCGCGAGATCCAGGCGGGTTCTTTCGAGGGTTGGCTTTCTTGGCAGCAGCAGCCTCGTCGAGCTTCTGCTGCTTGCGCTTGCTCCTCTTGCTGCGCTTCGCAGCAGCCCCGGTGCCAGCCTTGCCTTTGAGGCGAGCCTCGACGCTCGACATGGCGCGCTTCTCACGCTTCTCGGCGCGCTGCTCGACCTCCGCCACGAGGCGCAGGTTGCGCCAGATGCGCAGGGCGAGCAGGCGGTAGAAGACGAAGTCGTGCGCTGTCTGCAGATCCTTGCTGGCGGTCTCGTATCGAGCAGAGTGGCTCTTGGACAGGGCCTCGGCGTTGTCGTCGACGAGCTTGCGAGCGACGTCCTCTGCGTCGGTGAAGGCACTGAGGGCGCGGTCGAAGGGGTCGAGCTCGGTGCGTCCAGCCTTGCCGAGGCGGGCGGTAGAGCTGGTGGCATTGCGTGCGCCGTCGGCCGAAGACTCGCCCTGAGCGAGCTCGCGCTTCTTTGCCTTGCGCTGGGCGTGCGACAGACGCGGACGTTTGCCGTCCTTGGCCTGTGCACTGGCTGACTTAGTGCTGCGCGTGGCTGCGGAGGCATCGCGATCGTTGACGGCTTCGACGAGAACCGAGTCTCGAAGCGCAGCCTCCTCGGACTGAGCGGCGACGATGGTGTCAAGAAGCTCGGGGTTGCGCACGGGGATCTGGCGGCCGTGCCAGTTGAGCGAGAGCGCCTGCTTCTGCACAGTGCCGGCCTTGGCCTTGGCTTCAGCGAGCTCTTGGAGCAGCTCGGCATAGCCGGGCAGGGCCTGTTCGCAAGCTTCGGGGGTGGCGGTGGATTGGGCGATGCTGTCCATGTCCTGCTCTGAGTTGCCGAGCTGGTAGGCCGAGTAGCGCATCTGGGCCTCGCCGGCGTCGACGAAACTGTTGGCAAGAGCCTCTGCGCGGCTGGTGGGGCTGTTGGCGGCGATGGCGTTGAGGAGGGTGCGGTTGACCGAGAGGAGGTGGAGGGCCTTGTCCCACTGGGAGCGGTCGAACGCGGTGGTTGCCTTGATGGTGAGGAGATAGGCGGCGGTCTCTGCACGCGAGTATGCATCGAAGCGTGTGGCGAGTGCCTGAACGAGCTGGTGGAGCGAGTCGGACCACTGCTCTGCGCGGCGGAGCCTGGAGATGCCACGCTTGCGGAGCTGCGGGTTGGAGTCGTCCTCGAAAGCTTCCGAGCGAAGCTCCTGGGAGTACGCCCAAGCTCTCTCGGCCTCGAAGAGCAGGAGGTGTGCCGGTCGAGCATCGTTGACCTGGGCGACGTCGAGGGTTTTGGCGGTGAAGACGTTGCCATGTCCCTTGGCGTTGGCGCTTTGGGCAGCGGCCTGCTGGGCCTTCTTGGGCTTCTTGCCACGAGGAGCCTTGGCGCTCTTGCTCTTCTTGGCATCCGCCTTGTGCGAGCCATCTGCGTGGGTCAGAGACAGCAGTTCACGAAGGCGATGCACCTTGGAGGCGCAGTAGCGTCGGTAACGCGCATAGTCCTGTTGGCGCATGCCATGCTCGTTGCGTGCTTCGCTGATGAGCTGGAGGAGTGGGAAAGCGATGGGATCGCCGCCGGCGTTGGCGATCTCATCGCGCTTGGACAGGTCGACCTCCATCGTGGTGGTCGCGCAATCTGGTGTGGTGGTGTGGAGTCAAAGGTGGAATACGATTGCAGCGCACTTGCCAGGCGAAGGCATTCCAACTCGAACCAGCTGCACTGGTCGTCAGACGCTGGCCGACTCTTCGGACCCGACGACGCTCGAGGTTGGATTTTTCGTTAAAACTGTGTCTACAGAGAAGGTCTGACATCCAATAAAAAAGACAACCTGCAAAGAGAGCTTTCTGCAGACGACAATGTCGCCGGTGCTCTGGAATGCCGAAGATTGGTGACAAGGAAGAGAGCTGCATGGCACAAGAGCACATGAGCCGGTTGTCACCTCACTCGGCCGGTGCAGGGAAGCGGCGCTCTTCTAGGGCAGAATGCTACTGACTTGAAAGAGAGGAGCCGGGAAGCCAGGGGCAGAACCGATGTCCAACGAGGAGATTCACGGCTCCCATTGTTCTGGTCGCTGCGGCTGCGCTATCTCCCATGCGCAAGTTCAGGGTGTCGTGTGGAAGTGGCATCTCTGTGCAAGCAGGAAGAAGCGTCGGACGGCGAATTCAGGGGATTTGGCGCTGGCCACGTTCGCAGCGTTTTGTTGCCGGTTGCACGGACCACAGCAGCAGGGCGCGTGCAGCCGAGCGAACGTGCGGGTCCAAAGTGCGCACGTAGCTCCCCACCCCACGTCACTTTCGGCGCGGACCCTCGACGCCCTTTCCCCACACTTGAACACCTCAGAGCGAGGCACATTTTGCAGCCCTGCCTTTGCTCTGCCCGTTCTTGTGCTCAAAGGTATCAATCCAGATTCAATACTTCCAGCATGATAGTCCCAAGGTTGAGCAACAGAGCTGCCAAAAGTTGCGAATGTAGCAGATCCGCAAGCTCGAGTGAAAGCAGAAGTCGGGAATTGCGGGTGCGGCTGCGGATGCGGATGCAGCCGACACGTCCATCTTTGCCGACCGAGTCTGTCTGGCAATTTAGGCTCCTCTGCACGTTCCCTCATCAGTCCACCGTCCTTGCCCGAGCCGCAAGGGCACACCGCATCCCCTCCAGCCTTGGCGTGGCTTGCCCAACAAAGCCACAACCCTATTCCTCCTGCTCCGTGAATGCCAACTGGCCCGCCACACTGAGCTTGAAGCGTAAGAGAGAGACCGAGTTACCCTGGCAGAGCGGAACCACCGTCGTCGCACGGGCCTTGTCACAAGGAAGAGCAACATTGAGCGATACCCACACCCACATCTCCACACTGTACAGCACGATAACTTTGGCTCATTCTCGTCCCCAGCGATAGGCTCTGCGTTTAAAGCTCGCCACGATGTGATTGTGGTGAAAAGGAGGGCGCACGGAAATGCGACCGCGGGTGGGATGAAGCCCACATGAGATCAGCAGCATAATTGAAAGCTTCTGGGGCGCTGCACTGTCCGCATGAGCGACAGGTCAACGAGCGTTTCATGGCATAGCTCGTGCAGCGACCCTACCCCAGCGTCTTTGGACGACAGCTGAGACGCACCTGCCCTCGCTCGGCAAGCCTGCCCGGTCGCGTTCTTGAGCGCGACCCGCACAATGCAACACTTTCTTCTTCTTCGCGAAGGAGCTCACGAGTGTCACGGCGCCTCCGCCTCTGTGCACGCACCTTTTGAGCCTGTCCCTTGACATGCAGCTCCCTCTTGCCCGTGCAGCAAGCCTTCCGGAAGAGCCCTACCCTTGGTGAGCCGTGCGCAGACGCCACCCAACCCGGTAGAATCGCGCCCTTCTGCTGGCCGCCACCTTCCTCGTCCTTTAAGAAGGACACCCCTCCAGCAGGATCTTCTTACTTCCACGACAACCACCACTGTTCTGTGCTTGGCCCACTTTCCCGAGTTGTGTTCAACCCTTCCCCCCTCATCTCAGCTCAACGCTGCGGTCTCATCCTTCCCCCTCCATTTGCTCGTCTCTGATCGATTGTCGCTGCTCACCATTCAGCTGACGCTCGCGATTCAGCAAACGGAGTCGCGCCAAGCTTCATCTTCCCTGTACTCTCTCCAACGACTCTTCTTCCAATGGAGAAGCGTGACAAGATGGGCGGGTTCATTGAATCCAGTGTCGCCGGCACGCCTTTGGAGCAGCTCTACTCCTACCTGCCGCACTCGGTAGTCAACCTGACGGCCTTCTTCACCGCTTTCATGACCCTGATCGGGCTGGCAGCCGCCCTCAGCAAAAAGGTCCGAGATATTCTTGTGTTTAGCTACACCTGCTTCCTGCAGCCCCTCGGCAAGACAACCAACCAGGCACAGCGCCTCGATAAGTTCTACCAGCACCAGGCAAATGGTAAGCCTCCTTGTGACCTATAGCTGATCGGAACAGAGCCATACGGAGAGATCAGAATTGTAGCTGACGTTTGCTGTGTCTCTTCTGAATGCCAGTCTACGACTCCACTCGCTCTGGCCTCCTCAAGGGGCGCAGGACCATGCTCAAGCTGTGCGCCGCCCAGCTGCGCGACATGCAAGCTTCCAACCCTGGCAAGCCGCTCGTTTGGGTCGATATCGGCGGAGGCACCGGTTGGAACATCGAGCAGATGAACGAATACTTTCCCATTAGCCAGCTCTCGCAGGTCTACCTCATTGACCTCTGCGAGCCTCTGCTTGAGGTCGCGCGCAAGCGTTTCGCTGCCAAGGGGTTCAACAACGTCCAGGTGCTTTGCCAGGATGCAAGCCAGTTCAGCATGCCTGGCCTCGCTCCCGAACAGAAGGTAGACCTCTTCACTTGCAGCTACTCCATCTCGATGATTCCTCCCTTCTACGCGGTGCTCGACCGTATCTATGATTTCCTCGACCCCGTCACGGGCGTGTTCGGTGTTGTTGACTTCTACGTTTCCGGCAAGACTACGCCTACCGAAAAAAGCCCCTGGATTGGTGGCGACACTCGACGTCAGTGCGGCTGGCTTAGCCGCTGGTTCTGGAGCATGTGGTTCTCCCTTGACCACATTGAGCTTCATCCGGCCCGCCGCGACTATCTCGAGCACAAGTTCGGTACGATCAAGTGCTTCAACGGCCGCAACAACTTTATCGTCCCCTTCATCGTTCGCATCCCCTACTACATCTGGCTCGGTGTCTCGCGTGAGCGGGACACGCTCAAGGCAATTCAGGCGTTCGAGGTGGAGGCGGGCAACCGTGTTGTTGTGCCTCCCTCCTTCCCCGAGCTCGCCTACCTCCACGCTGGAAACGAGGACTCCAAGATCAGCAGCGCGACAGCCACGGCTATCGATGCCGATGCTACCTTTGACTCGACTCGCAGCCTTCTGCGACGAAGAGTGTCGGAAGCTACCACCGACAGCGATGCTGACTCTGACCGCCCTCTCAAGCTCGAACTCGGACCTCACTTCCCGCTGAGCTCGTTCCACTACCAGAAGCGACAGTGGCGTCTTCCCTTTGTTGACAACGAGTTCAGCGACATGTTCCGCACTTGGATCTATGGCTTTACCTGGGAGGACCCCTACGTCGACATGGAGCACCTCAACTTGGGCCGCGATGATTCGATCCTCTGCATCACCTCGGCGGGCGACAACGCTCTCCACTACGCGGTCGCAGGCAAGCCGCACAGGATCCACGCTGTCGACATGAACCCTTGCCAGGGTCACCTGCTCGAGCTCAAGCTGGCCTGCATCGCCTCTCTCTCCTACGACGAGATGTGGCAGATGTTCGGCGAGGGCCGCATCGACAACTTCCGCGAGCTGCTCGACTCCAAGATCTCGCCCTTCCTCTCGTCGCACGCCTACCAGTTCTGGAGGCTCAACACCCACGCCTTTGACAAGGCCTTCTACTTCCGCGGCTACTCGGGCCATGCGCTCCGCCTGGCCAAGTTTGCCTTCACCGTCACCGGCGTGCGACGCTGGGTCGAGAAGATGTGCACGGCCAACTCGGTCGAGGAGCAGCAGGACGTGTGGAACCGCAAGCTTCGATCGACGCTGATCAACAAGCCGCTCATCCGCCTCTTCCTCTCGAACCCTGCCTTCCTGTGGAATGCGCTCGGCGTGCCGATGAACCAATACCAGATCTTCCTCAACGAGGGTGTGTCGGCGGAGCAGTTTGCCATCGACACGCTCGATTCGATCCCGAGCCGAAGCCTGATCAAGAACGACAACTACCACTACCAGCTGTGCCTGATGCACAAGTACACCAAGCAGAGCTGCCCGCTCTATCTCAAGCCGGACGGCTTTGCTGCGCTCAAGAAGCAGGCGCTCGAGCATGGCCTCGACTCGTTCCGTCTGCACACGGACTCGATCGTCAACGTGCTGCGTGGATTCGAGGACGGCGCGCTGACGCGTGCCATCACCATGGACCACATGGACTGGTTCGACCCCGTCCCTGCTTCGCGCCCCGCACCCACGCTCAAGCAGGCGCGCAAGGACTCGGACAAGTCGGTCTCGGACCTCGATCGCGAGGTGTGCGAGCTGGCCCGTGTTGTGCGTCCTGGCGGCGCCGTCTTCTACCGCAGTGCCGCCAAGAAGCCATGGTACAACCAGCGTTTCGAGAAGATGGGCTTCAAGGTCGAGCCCGTCCACATCCGCGAGACCGGCAAGCCCATCGACAACGTCAACATGTACGCCAGCTTCTACAAGGCTACGCGCCTCTAGACACTCGGGCTGAACGTGACCTTCCGGCAAGGTCTTGACTGATCCGGACCCCTACTTGCAGAATCGCTGCAGGCGAAGATGCTCTCGCAATCATACATATATACCAGCAGAGAAGGAGGTCGAAAGTGAGATGATGAGCAGCGAAGGGTTCGATTTGAGTTTGCACAAGGTGGGCTGGGTGGGCAGGGTGGCTGGGTGGCGCAAGAGAGCCAATCGAGCACGTCTTGAGTTGCATGATGCAGGTTCGCGCGCTACTCGACTTGACCCGTGGGGGCAAATTCGCAGGGTTTAGAGCTCAGATTAGGCGCGCACGTCCCCTGCACTCCTTCGGGTGGAGGCTTAAGGCCGCACCGGGGCGGGGTTTCGCCGTGCTAGGCTAGTGACTCCTTCTTACCTCCATCATCGCTTCCTGGAACATCGAAGCTGCTTCGCCCGGAACATACTAGACCAACTAGAGCAGCTGTACTTGCGCATCGAGGCTGTCCACACGCTTCACTTTCGATCGTCATGGCTCCCGTTGCTGTGCCAGCCCAACCCGGGGCATCCCATGCCTCGAAAAGCAGCGCCGCACCCACCGCGGGCGACGAGCAGCAATCGCTTTCATCCTTCTCGGACTATCATCTCGACTACCGTCTCTGGAATCCCTCCGACCCGACAAGTGCCTCCTCGCAGCAATTCGTCTCCGCTCTCCGCACCGCCATGGTCGGGATTGGCTTCTTTTACCTTCACGGGACGCCGCTCGATGCTAAGCGCGCGGAGATGTTTGATCTGGTGCAGCGCTTCTTCGCGCTGCCGGTGGAGGAGCGCATGAGAATCGACATGGATAACAGTCGGCACTTTCGCGGATACTGCAAGTTCGGCGACGAACGCACACAATCCAAGCAAGATCTTCGCGACCAAGTAGACTACGCACCCGAGGTGCAGCCGATAGAGGACGCGGGGTTGGTGGAAAAGTGGCCGTTCTTGAACCTGTACGGTCCGAATCAGTTTGTCCAAGACGAGGCTTGCAGAGACCATAGGAGAATCGTGCTGGACTGGTTCGAGACAGCCAACGAAGTGTCCAACCAGCTTACGAGGGCAATCGAGTTGGCGCTGGGAGTCGGGCAAGGCGAGCTGGCACAGTTCCTTACAGGAAACGTCGGACAACAGGCCGGGGATGTAGAGCTGGCAAAGTTGGGCGCGTTACCGTATGCGCGCATGAAGACGATCCGATACCCCACGGGCGACACGGTAGATGGCATCCAGCGGTCCGATCCAGCTAGCACGCAAGGCGTAGGAGCGCACAAGGACAGCGGCTGGCTCACCATTCTTGCACCTTCTGCCGAAGTAGGCGGTCTGGAAGCGCAGGACTTTGACGGATCCTGGCTCTCCGTGCCGCACGTCGAAGGCTCGATTATCGTCAACTTCGGTCAGCAGGTCGAGTTCCTCACCAACAGCATCGTGCAAGCTGCAACGCACCGTGTCGTATCGAATCCTGCCGGCTCCAAAGACCGGTACTCGGTCGCATTCTTCAGCTCGCCGGCTCTCAATGTCTACTTGGAACCGCTAGACTCGGAACGCTTTAGCCCGGAGCTCGTCAGTGCCTGGAAGGCTGCACAGTCGAAACGGAACGACGGCGAAATTGTCAGCGATGTTCCCAAAGGAGACCTGTTCGCACGGGCCGACGAGCCGTTTGGCTGGATCAACTGGAGAGGACTCGTCAGAAGCCATCCCGGCGTCGTTCGTGCTTTCTACCGTCACATCGTGCAGGACTAGTCGAGCTGGACCTATAATCTGTACATGCCAAGTTCGGATGAGCGACTGTGAAATGTGCGAAGCGACTCCGACAAGAGTAAGAGCTTGTCCTGCTGAGCGTGCGAAAGATTCCGCACTGCGGCGGCGCTGGTACAAGAGGGTCAGCCAAGCGTTTCGGCACGAGCAGTGTCTTTGGCAGCGAATGAGATGTCAATGCGAATGTGCTGCGACGACGAGCTCGGGGATGAAACTCAGAAAGCTGAGAGGCTAAACGAGAGCTTCCGAAGGTGGACGGAGACCTCGTGTATTTTGCCAATTCCGCTTGAGGACGGTTGGATCAGCTTGTGATCGATGCCCACGCTTAATGCCAGCTAAGTTACGAGAACCGCCCGCAAGCGGCCCCACCAAGCTGGATGAACAGCTTCGATCCTCTCCGAGCAGCACATGCTGTTCGGCTGTCGAATTTGCCCACTCCGATACCGCATGGCGGACACGGAGCGTCCTCTAGCCCGCGCCGTGCGTGGAGCTCCAGTGGCCTCGAGGATGCTGCTCCGGCTGCACGGCCAACGATGGTCACGGTCGACCTGTTCAGGAGTCTTCGAAGCCGCGCAAAAGCTCTTGCTCCTGTGCCGCCTCGTCCGCTCAGCACATCAAATTTAAGATCACGATCGAGTGAAGCACACCCAGCTTCGGTCAGACACGGGCGAATGGTCGGTTGTCGTCGGACGAAGCTCGCCGAACTCAGTCATTGCACATCGACGACAGCATTTGGTCTAATCCGAGAACGATGCTAGCTGATTCACCTGTGCGACACATCATTGAAAGCTAGTCGAGACCACTTTCTTGTAATCACCAGATGCGAAACCTTCGTATGTGAATGTGTGAATCCGTGAGTCCGTTCAAGAGAGGATAGCGTGGGGGAGTTCTGAACTCCCGCTGAGAGTGCTAAAGGTGTGCCTTGAAAGTGCCGAAGTTGCGTTCCGCAACGTACAGCGGTGTGACTGGAGCCGATGCTACTCGCTGTCGTGCATATATACCCACATGCTTGTCCTTTTAACGTCTTCCCATCACCACTACCACCAACCTCGCCCCTACCTTCCTCTAAGGATTGTAAGGACGCTTCACCCAAAGAGTCTAGGTAAGTCGCTGTCAACTCGCATTGCTTCGTGTCTTCCGACTTCTAAGCTGATCATTAATCACCACAACGTTGCTCCTTCCGCTGCAACAGCCTTCCTGACTCAATACTCACTAGTTGCCCCTCTTCTCGGTCGGCGGAGCCATGCCGCCCCACACGGCCGCCAGTCGCGATGCTCGAAAGTGGAAGAAGGCTGCGAGAGCAAGGAGGAACAGGTCTTTCAGCAGTCTGCCAGCCCGTGTTGGTCAAGTTCTTTCTGGTCAGGCTTCTCCAGTAGCTGAAGCGAGGCAGGAGGGCGAAGCAGTCAACGAGCAAGAGGCCGAAAGCTCATCGGCCCCGGCCACCTCCGCCAAATCGCCAGCCTCTCATGGTCAGATTCCCTCAGGTGCAAAGGCCGAAAGCTCATCGGCCCCGGCTGCTTTCGACGAATCGCCAGCCCCTTACGACCAAATTTCCTCAAGCGCTGCTGCACTGATGCACCTGCAACAGTGTTATGAGACGAGCGAGGAAGAGGACGAAGACTCGTCGCTCTCGAGTCTTGCGCTAAGCGAGAAAGAGGCCGAATGCTCGTCGACCTCGAGTTTTGCGCTGAGCGAGGAAGAGGCCGAAGGCTCATCGACCTCGGCTGAGGACTACCCCACAGTGTCCGATAAGTCGCGTTCCAAGAAGCGCAAGGGCAAATCGATGCGCAGGGAGGGCAAGCGCAAGCGCATGTCGGGATCTGGAGGACAGGGAAGGCGCTTCCCGCCTCCCAAAAAGATCAAGTTGCGACAGTCCCTGGTTGATCGCCATTGGCCAATGGTGCCCTGCAAAGCTTGTCTCGCGAAAGGCGTGCCGTGTACTCCTCCGTCGGCCGATGGCCACGGAGAAAAGTGCCAAGCATGCACTGCAGAAGGTGTCCGCTGCAGCCACCGCTGGGTGCTTCAGGTGACAGGCGAGATGCTTGCAGACTTGGAGGAATGCCTCTACATCGACGTCGAAAGCGCTGAATTCCTCACGGCGGAGCGAAAAGCACTTTCCAAGTTCTCCGAAGCCCGCAACGAAGGCCTCAAGGAAGCTCGTGAGGAAGCTCGCGGCGACAGCTCCAACAAAGCTCGCGACGAAGTCCACGACCGAATCCTCAACGAAGCTTGCAGTAAAGCCCGCAACGAAGCCCGAAACGAAGCCCTCGACGAAGCTCTCAAGATCAAAGACTCTCTCGCCGAAGTTCTGAACGAATCCGGAAAGCTCAATGAAAAACTCGACAAGGCCCTGAAACTCAACGAAGCCCTCAACGAAACCTGCAAAGACATCAGCGCCCTCAACAAGAGACTCGCTGAAGCCTTCAACGAAATCTGTCACGCAGCCGAAGAACTCCGCAAGTAAAGGCTCAACAACCCTCCAACAAACCGCTCGACGAAGCCGGCGGTCACACGCAACGAAGTCCGCAACGTTCGGCAGGTCTTGGAGGCGAACGAAGGCCCGGCGGCATTCATGGTCCTGCTTCACAATCAGCTGAAGGTAACGCTTGGTCGAGCACACGCTGTCGATTGCAATCCGAGGTAGGGTCGCCTAACGCATACGACAAAGGAAACGAGAATGACCAGGGACGGCCTGATCTGTCGGCGCAAGAGGCCCGCGGAACGCTACTTGGGCTCTCCCTCGACGGCGCCGCGCCACCACTTGGGCAGACACGAGTATCCTTCGCGATCGAACGACTGCTTGGGGTCGCAGTTGCATCGACCCGAATCGTGGTACTTCTTGCGATTAGCGGGGCAGTGGTTCCACGGGTTATGGAAGTATCCGATATCGTCAAAGTGGTGCAATCGACTTCGATCCAGCATGATGGCGACTGCGATTGAGTGCACGGGAGCATCACCCCATCGCTCGTAGAAGAATCCACCAGCCTTGTCGAGCCATTCGAAGTAGTCCATGTACGGTTTTGACCGCCACCAGCGTAGATCACCAATCTCAAAGTTGCTCCAGAAGTGGCAAAGATTCCAGCCAGGTTCGAGGAGACGTTGCGGCTCGTCGGTGAGGAAGTGAAGGCCGTGATCCTTGGCGAGGTATTCCGGGTGTGCGGCGATGAACTGTTTTGTGGTGTCCCAGAGGGTGGGCACGGTGTCGAAGTACTCGTAGAGGGCCATGGTGAATCCGTACGTCTTGTTGTTCATCTGCATGAAGACGAACGGATCGTAGTCGAGGTCGCAGTAGAGCTTGATGCCGGGTTCTACGCGCCAGTAGTAGTCGAGGTCGAGGGTGAGCTCGTGGCGGAAGAAGAAGCCGGACTGGTATCGGCACATGTGACGGTAGCTCTCGGAGGAGCCGTAGATGATGTCCTTCATCTTGACGCGCGTCTCTGCGGCCTTTTCCTGGCTGATGAAGTCAGGGTAGCCCCAGTGTTCCTTGGGGATGAGGCCGAAGCGGCACTCGCTGCGGGTCATCTGTCGGACGCCGCGCTTGAACTCTTCTGTGAAGGGTTCGTTGTTGAGGAAGATCCAAGGGTAGCCGTACTTGCGGTTGAACTTTTCCTCTACGTCTCGCATGGAGGCACGCATGCCCTCGAGTTCCGAGTTTCGGACAAGGACGATGAAGCCGGCCTTTGCTCGGGGCGCCTGGTTGGCCATCTGGGGTACAAAGGTGGGCGGATAGAGGTTGCCGTCGTCGCCGACCTGAGCCCATTTGGAGAGCTCGTCGATGGAAGAGGGGGTGCCGGGGTTGTGTGTGTACATGTCTGCGACGGACTTGGGTGGCGGATAGGAGGCGCCACCGTTCTGGGCGTTTGGCCATGGACTGGAGAAGGCGGGAAGCGAGTTCCAGCGGTCCCGGACATTCTGTACGCCGTTGGCCGAGAAGGACAGGTAGGTGGAGAAGGAGAGGACCAAGAGGAAGAGCGCGACCAGCACGATGAGCCTCTGTGGGCGACGGAAGAGCGCGTCGAGGAAACCTGACGCCATTTTGGTGGAGTGACGGCGGTGGGGACCGTGTGTGCCCGAAACCGGATGCCGTCTAACCAAGAAAGATTGCGCAAGCTGTCAGGCGGCTACTTGCGGCAAGCCGAGAAGATCGGGGAGTGCCACGCGTGCAGCAAGAGGGGAATGAAGTGGGCGTCCGAGTGGAATGGACTGGCTCGGGCGAATCGCAACTGCCGCGACGTACCGGCTTGGTGTACTGCCGGCGAGGTCGTGGGACTACGGTAGAAGGACGCCGGCTTGATCCCGATGAAGCGGCGATTAGACGAGGAGGTGTGACGGATAGGAAGGAAGAAGACAGTCCGATACATGCAACTGGAAGCCAGCTTGAGGAACGGCGAGTCGAAGTTGACAGCCCAACTCGATCGGGTCGCCAAGGCAGTGCTTCACGCGCAAAAGATGCACAGCTTGGCGGGCTGTCTCGGCATCTTCCCAAGAAGAAATTTCGGCTTGTCCGTGCGGTCACAGCAAGGCACACGTCGCTTCAGCGAGGCACGCGGTTGATGCCATTTTGACTTTTTTTGCCACTGCTGGCCGCGATTCGAATCTCTCAAGCCAGGACGGGACAGCCGCGCATGCAAGTAGGGTTCGCCGCTCATGCCGAAGCTTTCGCTGACACTGGGAAGTCACATGCCTGGCTCCACATTCGACTGACTGGCTTGCCTGACGCGCATTTGACTGCTGGGTGAGCGCTCGGCGCATCCCGACGCGCCTGACGCAGAGCGCTCTGCAACCAACACTGTGTTGCGCACTGACGTCGCTTGTTTCCATTGCGCCCCTCTCATTCAAGACCTGCACTTCAAGATGGCGTACGTACAGGCGGGCAACAGCTAGCGGCGCATGCTGACAGCGCCGACAATCTTGATACGCACTTTGACTCGTCGTCCTTGCTGCACCGAGATGCTCTGAAACGCATCGTGACGAACATGAGGCCCCGACGCTCGCCAACGCCGCCCCCGATGCTTGCACTCGTCGTCTTGATCCCCTCCCAGGACGCCAGCATCCCGGACGCTGCCAGCTCCCTCCCTCGGCGCAAGTCTACTTCGCAATCGTCGCCGGCAAAGGCAGTCTCCCCATCCAAGCAACCGCGCCCCTCGTTGCGCGACTCCGCAAAGCAACATCTTCATCCATCGGCAGCCTCTTCATCATCACTATCGTCCGTCCCACCTTCGTCGCCGCGTTCGTCGTCTTCTTCGGCCTCTGGTATCGCCGGTAGCAGCACCTCTGGAGGAAGAACAAAAAGCGCAGGTCGCTCCAGTCTTCGCTACAATCCAATCGACTTTTCCAACCCCTTTGGCGAGGACGCCGACCTCTCAGCTAAGCTCATCGCACCCGCGCGCCAAGGTCGCTACGTCTGCAAATGGCGTCTGCGCGACAAAAAGGGCCTCCTCGATCCCAAGGGTCATGTCTTCTGTCGCTGCAAGCTCATGACGGCAGACCTCCTTGCCAAGCATGTCCTCACCCACCACATCGCCGCAGCTGCTTCGTCGACCGCAAACAAAGAGCTCTTTCGCAAAGTGGCATGTCGATGGGACCACTGCTTCAACCGCCACTACGAGCCCTCGGAACTCGCAGCTCACCTTGTACACGATCACTTCACCCACCAGATGGGTCTCAAGTATGCCTGCCTCGTCCAGAACTGCTCAGCCACCACGCTCCTCACAACAAAGACTGCATTAGAGCGTCATCATGCTCAGTATCATGCCGCCTACGTGCGTACCGCGCAGCTTCGACCCACGTGGGAGCCTAAGCCCGTCAGAAAGGATCGCAAGCATGCATCGCATCTCCTGCCGAACTGCGCAAGTACGATGCGCTGCCCGGCCCTTCCCAGGTCAGGATCGCTGTCTCCGATCGCAAGAATCCAAAGCTCGATGTCTCGAGCCCAGCAATCGACCGCAAACACGCACGCGAGTTCAAGAAACGATATATGAACCCAGCAATGATCCAACCAGGTCCTGATCAAAAAGGCGAGCCTTGGCTCAGCCTGCACAGATGGCTCCAACGGAGCGTCGACGTGTCGGCTGCCCGCCTTGTGGCCGACCAGGCAGTCCTCGAGGGCACGTCCTATGACGATGCTGACCTTGCTCGATCGCACGCCTGCGCACCGCTGGTCGTCGAGCTTTCAGAACCACCAAGTCTTTCGGCGCTAAAACGAGGCATTCTCGCGGGCCAACCTTACAACTCATCGGCAGCCCTATCGTCTAGTGCCGCAGCAAAGCTTTCCACAGCTAAAGAGATGCTTGTTCTGCCTAATCAGCCTTGCGAGGTCGCTTTGCCACAAATACCGACACAAGATAGCGTGGAAAGCATCGGTCCTTCATCGCTCGCCTCCATCGATCGGGAAATGCAACTCGACGACGCATTGGAGACGCAACGTCGGTGGGCACAAAAGGTGTACAAGATCCGTCCGCCGCCTTCACGCAGCCTCGCGCGCTCAGCTGCCATGCCTACATCCGACCTCGAGGATGACACCGACGGCGACGAGCCGCGCCTGCCCCGGATCGAGACCTATCATCCAGCGTCGAGAATCCGAGATTTGTCTATGGACGGCGCGCGATCTTCCCCTCCACCGAATTTGGGTGCGCTTTCGATTGCCGCAGATTCCGGCACGAGAGGTCCCAGCAGCAAAACCTCGGAGGCGTCGTCAAGCGTCTCGACCAGCGTCAGCACGTCAAGCGAGCGATCGCATGGTTACGTCTCAACGCCACCGTCACAGTATGGGTCAACTGAGACTGCAAACACATCGATCTCGGTCAAAAGGGAACGCGATGACCCTCTTCTTGACCGGAACGGTCGCATTCTTCCGTCGACGGGGTCCAAGAGGAGAGCCATGCAGGGCAGCGTCTACTTGCCTTCTACACCGGCCAGGGTCAAGGAAGAATCCACCTTCGTCGATTTGAAGCTCAAGCCCTCGCGCGCCAACGAAAGCAGCCCGCTTACTTCGCCTATACCACGCTCACGCAGACGCCGCTAGGGCGACGAATCAACAAAATCAGCCGACAACCTTACGTGGCGAGCGTTTTTGAGCCTAACTAGTTCCGCAGGCTGTTCTGGTGAGCTTCATTGTCTCGACACGAGCGACTCAGTTCAATCGTACTGGACATTCGTGGACGAGCTGGATGGCATACGCATGAGTTGAAATTGCACTGTTGTACATTGAGAAAGCTGAGATCAGATCAAGCGACGTGGAGCTTGCGTTTCCTGGGTGCATTGTCGTTGATCTTGGCCTGGACAGCGTGGTCGTCGAGGTCGATGCCGTCGCGCTCGTAGATCTCGGCAGTCTTGTTGGCGGTGTGTTGGGACTTGATGAACTTAAGCGCGGCCAGGTTGAAGCCGATCGTTTCCTTCTGACGCTCGAGTGCGGCGTAGAGATGCGCCTTGAGATCGATGAGTGTGGGACGCATGATGCGGTTGGAGACGATCTGGTTGTGGTGCGTCCTGAGGAGGAAGAAGAGGATGCGCGAGACGAGCGGGATGTTCCAGCTCTTGCGTGCCCAGTAGTCCAGGTAGCGCATGAGCGAAAGCACCTTGTCGAAAGGCAGAACCAGCAGTGCATCGTCGAGCTGAGCGGGCAGAATCTTTTCCGCGACGCGCAGCACGTACTTTTGCGCAGTAATGTCCTGATCGACATTGAGGCCACCGCGAGGAGTCTCGAACTCGGCCATGATGAGGGCGTGGAATGCAGGTTCCGCCTGGCTCGCAGCGCGGGCGGCGGTGCGCGCAGCGATGTCCGCATCCGCAACATCAAGGGCTTCCACCAACCTCTCGCCCGCCATCATGGTCTCGGTGGTGCTCTTGAAGACTGCCGTCGCTTCAGGTCCCGCGGTGCCCTCCGCGTCTGGGTCGGCACCATCTGCCAGCGATCCGATCGCTCTTTCGTCATCCTGCCTAGTCTGACCGGCGCTCTCGAAAGCACGCTCCATCTCCCGCTCGCGTTCCTCCTCCAGGAACAGCGGCTCGTCGGTCTTCTCCCACGTCCTGACCGATCGGTCCGCTCCTGCCGTCACCACCACCTTGCCGCTGTGGCCGGGCGCAACGGCCCAGATTTCGCCGTGGTGACCCTCGAGCTGCTGGATCATCTGGAAGCGATCGCCGTCCCAGTGCTTCAGGAGGCCATCCTTGCCCACCGTCCAAAAGTGATGCGAGTCTCCCTGGCGTCCGCCCATGAGACCGCCGCCTTGCTGGCCGCGCTCGAATGCGACACCCATGATGCTCTCGTTGTGCGCAAAGATCGACTTGTGGCAGTCGCCAAAGTCGAGACCCCAAATCTTGACGTTCTTGTCGGCCGACACGGTGACGCACAGCTTGCTATCCGCCGAAATGTCGAGCGCGAGCACGGGCAGCTTGTGGCCGTAGAGCGAGAGGAAGAACTTGAGCGAGTCGGCAAAGAAGACCTTGACGGTGTTGTCGAGCAGCGAGAGGGCGAGCAGCTTGCCGTTGGGCGAGAAGCGTGCACACAGCACGTCGTCGGTCATCTTGAGCGTGCGCACGTGCACCAGCGCCAGCTGCGGTGGTGGCTGTGGCTTCGCTGCACCGTTCTGGCCATTGGCAGGAGCGTCGTCATCGGAATCGTCCGAATGCCCATCTGCCTCCGGGACCTGCATTTCGAACTCCCAGAATTTGACTTCCTTGTCGGCGCTGGCCGATACGCAGCCGAGACCGTCGGGCTGCATGGCCACGCTCCACAGTGGACCCTGATGCGCATCGAGCGTCTCGACGGCGATGCCGGCACGCACGTCGAAGCTGCGCAGCGTGCCGTCCTTGCATCCCACCAGCACGTGCTGGTCTCCCGGCAGCCAGGCGACGGACAGCGCATAGCCACAAGGAAGCGTGCGGACGCATCGGCCCGTCTTGACATTCCAGATCTTGAGTTGGCCTGCGCCACATGCAGACGCAAGCAGGTTGTCATCGGAAGACAGCGCGACTGCGCGGATGTCGGATCGGTGGCCCGGCGCCTCGAGTGCACTTGCAAGCACGGCCTCGATCGGGTTGGCCTTCTCGGCCTTGGAGCGAGGCGGCGAAGGGACGCTGTAGATCTCGAGCGCGTTGGACGAAAGGGCACACAGCAAGCTGAGCGCAAACTTGTTGGAAGACGGAGTGACGAGAGAGAAGCTGCGCAGCTTGCCCGCAGCGGGTCGGACGTTGGTGTAGGCCTCGATGCGATCGGCCCAGGTGACCTGGTCGGAGCCTGCGTCAAGGGAAGCATCGGCAGCAGCCGCACTGGCGCCTTCCTTTGCGCGCTTCTTGTCAGCCTTCTCCTTGTTTCGCTTGCGCCTTCGCTCCATCTTCTTGGTCATCTCCTGTGTCGAGCGCAGTCGGAACACCTGCACAGCCTTGTCGGTGCTGGAGACGGCGATGTAGCCCTGCCCTTGCGTGGAAGCGGCGCTAGCGGTGCCGTCGTGGCGACGCGGAACACCACAGAATTCGATCTGGGTCACGCGATGCTTGCCCGAGAGCGAAATCGCCCCGCGCGGGACGAGGAACTTTGCGGTGGATTCGCCAGCGGAAGGATCAGCGGCGTCGGCAGCCTGAAGTCCGCGCGAGAGAGCCTCTGCCGAAATCTCCCAGACGCGCATGTCGCCGTCGGAGCTTCCGGTGAGCACGAGAGCACTTCCGTCGGCAGCGCCGTCGGTGTCGGTGGCGTCGTCATCTTCTGCGCCTGCTCCTTTGTTCGCCTGCATAGCGAGTGGAACGTCCTGCGAGACACCCAGACTCCAAATCTCGCCCGAACCGTGAACGACCGTCTCGATGCAGTGCTGGAGCGAAAGGTCCCAGAGCTTGAGCAGGCCATCTTTGGACGTGCTGAGCAGGTAGCCTGCAGCATCTGGCTGGGTGTGGACTGCGGCCGAGGACGATGCGCCGTCTCGATCTTGGATGCGACTGGGTGTCTGGACAAAGGCGATGGCAGTGACAGCGTCGCGGTGACCGCGCAAACGGAAGAGACCTGTCTCGGCAACCAGATCCCACAGGATGATGTCGGTGTCGAGACTGGCGCTGGCGACCCTCAATCCTTGTGGGTCAAAGGTGAGTGCAATGACGGCTTTCTTGTGGCCGTTGAAGGTGACCGATGTGGAGTTGGTCTCTGCGGACCACAGGCGGATGCTGCCGTCCTCGTAGCCGACGGCGAAGGTGTCTGGGTCCGTGGGCGACCTGGCGAGGGCTGTGACTTTGGAGCGGTGTCCAATCTCGTGCCAGGTGGCGAGAAGCGTACCCCTGCGTACGTCCCAGACGAGCACGTCCTCGAGAGCAGGGACGAACGCCGTCTTTGTGTCTGGATCGAGGATCGAGTTGGACGATGCCGAGCAGACCAGGCCGAAGGCCGAGGTGGGCTCGTGACGAAGGTAGGAGCGCACCATTGTGTCTGCGTGTGTCCCAACCGAGACGAGGTGCAGGAAGGATCAAAGCAAAGCTGAGATCTGCGTGTTCCGAGATGATGGGTGCAGGAAAGGTCCAGGAGGCGAGGAGCAAGCTCCGGTGCTGCAGGCTTTCCTGTGGCAGGAACTTCCCAAAAATTTTGGAACAAACAGGCGAGAAGAAAAAAAGGTCAGGGTCGCGGATTTCGGCTCCGAGGTTTTGGACAATTCACCTCCACTCTCTCGACCATGCCATCATATCTGTGCCTCTCTCTTTGGCTTTGGAGAACATCGTTGCAGCGTCGCAGCGATCAAGCGCGCTTCTTTATGCCTCAGTTGATGCATGCAGTCAGTGAATATCCAGTCGCGCACTTTCAAGTATCCGTCACCAGCTCTTCCCTCATATCTGTGCAGGAGCACTCGAGTCTAACATGGTGAAAGGGGATAGGACCGATGTTGCAAGTGGTGCCTAGACGGGCTCACACGAGGCGGACGTGTTGAGAGCGTTTCATAGGCTCAGCTGGTGAAGCGAAGTGGCGATTTGTGACGCCATCACTTGAGCAGCGGCAGGGCTGGGCCGGCTCTGCAGCAGGGCAGCAGTGACTGTGGGGGCGGCCACGGCGGGCGGCACGCTTTTTGCGGTGCAAATCGAGCGCGCCGTGACTGTACTCGAAAAGCCTAAAAAATGGGCAGCGGGACGCGGAGCAGCAGCAGCAGTCTGCGAGTGTGACAGTGGTGGCGGCGGAAAAGCGCGTCAGGCAGGGAGTGAGCAGCCGACCTGACGACCGCTTCCGTCGCCCATTTCCAGGGTCCATTTCCGAGTCCCATCGCATCGCACTCATCACGTCGTATCGTATCGCATCACATCCATCTCATCCCCGTTTGCGCGCCCGACATCGGCCCTCATCCGGAACCTGGCCATCGTCGCCCGATACCCGCACTGGCGCATCCAAACATCACAGCTCTCGTGCTTTCTCGACTCAGCCGCCAACACCTCGCACGCCTCTTCGCTCCGCGTCCACCGCGGCTACACCGCGTAGATCGCGCGCATCCGCATCGCATCACGATACTCCAGAGTCATCGGATTCGCATTATCAGCTTCGGCACCACCCAACTGCCTCTCAGAGCATTGCTCATGACTGCGTAGCTGGAACACGCCCCACGGTCTCGCGACACACCCACTCGTTTCACTCGTTCCTCGCATGCATCACTCCAATTCTCCGCTCTGATCCACCGCTTGTTCGGCAAAGGGCATGCTATGGCTGTCGAAAACGGCACCGACCCGCCTACTCCGGGCCTTCCGATCCCTCTACCCGAGACCACCACCGAAATCACCCAGTCACAACATGCTGCTGCCGATAATGCCGACGCGACTCAGCCTCCTTCGGAGAGCGCGCCTCCTTCCATCGGCGTAGCTTTCGAGCCCACCGCCCTGCCTCTTCTCCCCCTTTCCACCGACGCTACGCCTGCAGCCGCCATCAACGAGCCTTCGCAACATGTCTTTGCCACAGCCGACCTTCCCGACATCCCGGATGAGGTACTCACCCTCGAAACAGCGCCGATCCCTGGTGCTGACTCGGCAGCGGCTGCCATTCCGCCTGCAGTAGACACGGATGTCCACGTTCAGGTCCAAGATGCCGACATGGACCCCGAGCAAGGCATGGATGAGTATCGTGCGGCTGCTACCGCTCCTCTTCCGTCCATGCTCAACAGCAATGCCATCCCACTCGAGGAAGATGCATCCGGCGATCTCTCCGCATCCTCCAACGAGGCTCTCACTCTCACCTCCACCGTCTCGCGCGGCAACTACCACCAGTGTGGCTCCGCACGTCGAGTCAAAGTTTACGAACTCAAAGGCGAAGTCTGGTTCGACAGAGGCACCGGCTACTGTGCCGGTGTCTACGACGAAACCGTCGACGAGGCGCTCCTCGTAGCCCGCAGGGAGGAAAAGTGCCAGTTCCTCGAGGGGATCGATGTGCCCCCCGACGCCGAAGTCGACGAAAATGACGCTGTGCTTCCCAACGCATCCGGAGATGACGCACAACCCAAGCCGCAGGCCCTGCAGCCACAACCCTGCCAATTCGTCGTCGTCGTCAGCGAAAATCTAGAGTCCGAAGACATCCTTCTCGCAAGCAAAGTGGTCAAGGAGGAGGTCTACCAGCGCCAGCAGGACACCCTCGTTGTATGGACCGAGCCCACCGGCGTCGATATGGCCCTCAGCTTCCAAGAGGCAGAGGGCTGCAACGAGGTCTGGGAGTTCCTCACCGAGGTGCAGAAGCACTTCATGGGTCTCACCGAAGAGGCTCTCACAGACTCGCCGCCCACCACGCCCAATCCGCAGTCGCCGACGGCCGTCCTCGGCATGTCAACCTCAGGCTCGGGCCTCGAGCCGCTCCTCAACATCATGGGCGATTACAGAGGTCTACCGGACCCCAGCCTCGCCAATCTCGAAAAGATCGATTCCATGCTCAAGGACACCACCGTACGCGGTCCCATGATGCGCGAAAAGCTCACCACCTGGCTCATGGAGGCACACTACATCCGCAAACTCGTCCCCTTCTTCCACACCGTCGAGGAGCTCGAGGCCCTCCCCGCCCTTCATATGCTTTGCACCATCATGCAGACCATCTTACTCCTCAACGACAGCTTCCTTTTCGAGTACATCCTCCAGGACGACGTCTTCCTCGGCGTCGTCGGCATGCTCGAGTACGATCCCGAGTTCCCGCGTCTCAAGGCCAACTACCGCGACCATCTCACCCACCGTGCCCGCTTCAAGCAGGTCGTCGACATAGGTGATCCGATGATCGTCGCAAAGATCCATCAGACCTATCGCCTTCAGTACCTTCGTGACGTCATCCTCGCTCGCGTCGTCGACGACCCCACCGTCTCCATCCTCACCTCCTTCATCTTCTTCCACCAAAACGACATCGTCAACTACTGCTGCCAGAACGAGCTCTTCCTCAGCGAACTCTTCCGTGTGCTCACAAATCCAGAAGAGCCGCTAGAGCGTCGCTCCGAGGGCGTCCTCTTCTTGCAGCAGCTCTGCGCCATGGGCAAGCACATCCAATTACCTGCCCGCATCTCGCTCTATCGGACCATGACCGACTGGGGTCTCCTCAACGTCCTCCAGTTCGCTCTCGAACAGCTTGGCCAGACTGCCCGCAACGCCGCCGCCGAAATCCTTATGACGATCATCGAGTACGACGCAAACAGCGTACGCGCCCACGTGGTGTCCCAGGTGGAGCAGAACTCAAGACCCTTGGTCAGCATGATGATCGACCTGCTCCACAACGAGCAGGATCCAGGACTCAAGACGCAGATTGCCGAGGCGATGCGCATCATCTTTGACGTTGGGTCCGACGCAGGTCCCATGGCCAGCCAGGCACCGAGCGTCACCGTCCAGGGCATCAACAAGTCCAAAGCCGATCCGGATCGCTTCTTGACATGGATCTACGAAGCCGAGATCGCACGCCTCTGCTCGCCCTTCAACTCGCTTCCGGACTTCCGCATGCTGTCCAAAGGAGAAAAGCTGCCAGCTCAGCCGCGCAATCGCTCGGGCCTGTATGCTCACCTGTGCGACTTGCTCTGCCACATGATCGCACATCATTCCTTCCGAAGCCAGTACTTTGTGCTCACCTCCGAGATCTCCAAGAAGGTCGGCTCGCTGCTCCATTCGCGCGACAAGTTCCTGCGGCTCTCAGCGTTGCGCTTCTTCAAATACTGCCTGGCGAGCAACAACCAGTTCACCAACCGTCACTTCATCAAGATCGAGCTCCTCTCAACCATCCTTGGCTTGATCGAGGCTGAGGCGGATCGCAACAACCTCGTCGCCTCCGCTTGCCTCGACTTCTTCGAGCACATGAGGAGTCAGAACATGAAAACTCTGATCAGCCACTGCATGGAACGACACGGTGCCCGCATGCGTCAGCTGGCCGAGCTGCCTTACACCGCCCCTTGCTTCTCCTCGCTGGTCGACGAGTGGGAGCGGAACCAGGAGCCTCTGGTACCTCAGGAGAGCGCTCATGCAGCTCAACGATCAGGCGGCGCTGACGACAAGTCGCGGCAGCCGAGCGATGCCGTTGCTGCGGCAGCTGCGGATCCGGACGACGACGCCTACTTCCAAAGCGACGAGGATCCCAAGGACATTCCTCCGCGCACATCGAGTAGTGCATCTGGTTCAACCGCGGGCTTGGTTCCTTACGATGATGACGACGAGGACGAATTGGCAAAGTCTGAAGACGGCAGGAAGGCGACCGATGCATCGGCGGAGGCAGCGCTGTCGCCGACATCGCTCAGCAGGGTTCCGGAAAAGCGCCGCAGAAGCGAGGACGACGATGACGATGACGCAGACGATCAACTGTCTCGGCTGTCTAAGCGAAAGTCGGGGCGTATGTCGAAGAACAAGAACAAAAGCGAGTCATCAAGCGGCAGTGATGAGGCGGAAGCTGGAGCCGAGGCCACGCAGCAGCCCGGCGGATTCATCCGCAGCATGGCCAACACGATCAGCAACACTTTTGGTGGCGGTAACAGTGGTGGCTCCAGCAGCGCAAACAACAAGCGCGAGAGCTCTCGCTCGCCCTCTCCGAAAGGATCGAAAAGTGCCCGCTCGGAGGACTCCAGCTCGTCTCCACACAGAGACGCCGAGAAATCCGGCTCGGCGGGCGCTAAGAGCAGCACTGGGAGCAGTCTCAAGAACGGAGGCATCAGTGGCGGACTCGGTATCAAGCGTATCTCGTTAGGGCTGACTGGTTCTGCCAAGAAGATGGCCGCCCAGTCCAACGTGCGTTCGACTGACAAGCCGGACGAGCAGGATTCGTGAACGGGCGCCAACACTTCCATGTGCGCCACGTCTCTTATTTACAATCGATCTTGTCGTCCACAGGCCATGCGCGTGGCTGGGCGAGCCGAGCGAACGACGTCGGCGTCGATTGTTGTAACATGTAACTTCATTGTAGAACACAGCTGACTTCTCAGATCCGACGTTGGTTGACGAAGGTGTAATGAGTGCCATGTGTCGATAAGTTCGAGGTCGGATCTTGTGAAGGTTCGGCGAAATAAGCGGGAGAATTTGCGGTGAAATGCTGGGGATGCGGGGGCTGGGATTCAGTCGGTAGGTAAGACGCCGAAAGAGCCGCAACCTGATCCCTCTCGCTACCAACTTTCTGTACAGACGATATTTCCCAGAACGATGACTGCAAGATCGCACCACGTAGCCATCCTAGGGTGTGGCGTCATCGGTCTCTCGACAGGCCTTGCCATTCTCGAGGCGCAATTTGATGGACCGAGCCGATCGAAGACCCGCGTTACAATTGTAGCGAAGGAGCTGCCTGGTAGCGCGACACCGGCCAAACAGAAACACTCGGCGGAATACGCTAGTGTATGGGCGGTGAGTACGGCTGCATCTGTAAGCTTTCGGCAACGAAGGAGCTGACGGGGACGTCTTTTACAGGGAGGACACCACGTGAGCGACGCCAAGACGGAACGCGAACTCAGGCACGACAAGATTACGTTCGACAGGATGAGCAGGCTCGCGCAGGAGAAGCCGTGGCGCAGGGAAAAGGCCGACAGCAGCAGTGCCTTCGGTGAGCCGGTCTTGCCAATCACTAAGCCCGCTGTTTCGAGCTCAGCAAGTGCCGTCCAAGGACGCGAGCCACTCGTCTGGGTGCATCAGACGGAGCTCTTTGAGAAGCGCGAACCGTCGCAGTCCACAAGACCGCCGTATCAAGGCGTACTCGACTGGTATCCTGATGTAAGTTCTCGTCATATCAATCGGCTCAGTCGAGCATGAAAGTAAACGGAGCTGACAATCCGCTCTCCTTGCAGTTCAAAGAGCTTCCTCCAGCAAGTCTGGCTCCGAGGTTCGGATGGGGCTGCACTTTTTCGACCATCGACATCAACGTGCCAGTGTACCTCGACTGGCTTCTAGAGCGCTTCCTACAGCTCGGCGGTCGTATCGTTGTCTCTGAAGCGACCTCGCTGCAGCATGCGATCCGTATCGCGACCTCCCCCACCGAGTCGCGTGCTGTCTGCCGCGATGCCAGCGCGTGGACATCCGTGCCTCCCGTCGACGCGCTCGTCGTCAGCCCCGGCCTTGGGGCGCGCAGCATCGATGGCATCAACGATCTTGCAATACACCCACAACGTGGCCAAGTCGTCGTTGTCCATGCTCCCTGGCTCTCAATTGATGAGGGCAATCGGTGGCAGAACCCGCGCCACGAGCTGCCGGGCGTCTCTGTGGTGAGACCACAGGGCGGCCGCGAGGTGTACGTCATCCCTCGCGGTGATGGCACAGTCGTCTGCGGCGGCACGCGCATTGTCGATGAGTGGGACCCTTCTCCGCGCGCAGAGACAACGAGAACCATCCTAGAGAGATGCCTCAAGATCATGCCACAGCTCGTGGATCCTCGCAAACGCAACGCGCTCACCGAGCCCAGGGTCGAAGACATCGAGGTGCTCAGCGTGAACGTCGGCCTCAGGCCAGCAAGACGTGGAGGTGTGCGCCTCGAGAAAGCGCAGAAGGATATCGACGGTGTCAAGATCATCTTTAATTACGGGTAAGCATATCGAGCTTGTGGCTACGCTAGTTTAGCCTCGGGCTGGAATTGACGCATCTTGCCTTTTTTCCGCATTGGCAGGTACGGCGGTGCAGGATACCAGGCATCCTGGGGAGCTGCACTCGAAGCCAAGAAAGTGAGTATGCAGTGGTCTGGTCGGTTTTGGGGACATACAGCTAACGATCAGTCGTCTTTTGCATGGTTTGATGCACGGACAGCTGGTGGATGAGGCTCTGGGACTTCCTTCCTCGACGCCTTCGAAAGCGCGGCTGTGATCTGCCATAACTTACTTCTCTAATTGGACGTAGCGTGCCCCCGACATCTCAGTCACCGCCATCGCTGCTCATCAGATCCTCACTGGAGAACCTCAACAAGTTTGTGATGGGAGCTTAGTTGCACTATGGCGAGAGTTGATGCGTGTTAAAGTTGAGAGCGTATCGAAAAGTGGCAAAGCCTCCACTCCGAAGCGCTTTTTGAATGCCGAGTCTTCCATGCAGGGCGTGTTTGAAATGCACACATCTGCTTCCCCTGCGCCGGGTAACCTTGATATCGCACCGACCACCACAGCCACAATGACGAGCCGACCGGATCCAGTGACACCTTTTGCGCTCAATACGCCGCTCTTCAACGTGCTTGCTGGCAAGCGCGTCGTGCTCGCCAGCTCCAGCCCGCGCCGCAAGCAGATCCTCGCATCGGTCGTAAGTCCAACCTTCCTACTCCAGGCATCAGCGAAAGCTCGGAAGCTCATCGTCATCTGTCTTGCTTCTTTGATTCGAAGGGTCTGGAACCAGAGATCGTGCCGAGCACATTCGAAGAAGACCTGCCGAAGTCCGAGTTTACCGGAGACGCAGTCTACGAGTACCCCGTCCAGACAGGATCCAAGAAGGTCAGTCTACGGCAAACGGTACAGCAGCGCTCGGCTTCGCACTGACATCAAGGGATCCTTCTTCAACTATGTATCGCACAGGCTCTCGAATTGTACAAGCGCCTAGTTGTAAGCACCGCCTGTGAATCGCGTGGGCAATGATCGTGCGACAGCCTTTGCTGACATCTCGTTGTTTTGCCTACGGCGTTGTAGGAAGAGAACCCCGAGGACCCACCAGACTTTGTCATTTCAGCAGACACGGTGGTGATTAAGGATGAGGTGATTATGGAGAAGCCCGCGGACGCGCAGGACAACCTGCGCATGCTCGCCGACCTCAACGGCAACAAGGTGCGTCCGGCAGCTGCTCTTGTCCTCCACAGATCGCGATCCTGAATGCTCACACCAAATCAACAATCCTCACCTTGGTCTAAACTTACTTTCTGCGGAGTACAGTGCGAGGTTGTTACTGGCGTCACGGTGATATGGCCCGTCATCGAAGCACCCGGTTTCCAGATGAGGTACGTTTCCCAGACTCACTTTGGCATCGCCGCCAACCTTTGACTGACACGCTGACTGATGCGTTGTTTCTTCTGCAGGTCGTTGTGCGAGCGCACAGTGGTGCGATTCGCCGACAACCCGTACTACCTGCTCAAGGCGTACGTCGACTCAAACGAGGGTATTGACCGTGCAGGCGGCTTCGCTATTCAGGTAAGCCCTCGATCCTCACCATCCCTCTGCCAGCGTGGGCAAGATGACTGACACGAAATGCTTTCTGCCACCTTTTGCTGCGACGCACAGGGCCGCGGCTCGCTGCTGGTGCGATGCATCGAAGGCGACTACAATAACGTGGTCGGCTTCCCGCTGTACGCTTTCAGCGCGTTCCTGCACGATCTGATCGAGAACGACGAGCTCGACATGGTGCAAGACGACTAGACGCCCTCTCACCGGCAAACCCTCGCCGCTGCATGATCGTAGAAATCCGGGTGCGGGTGCAATGCAGCAGACTGCCTGGTGTCCGAAGATCCTCTGCGTGCTGCCTGCATCCAAGCTCGTCCGACCAGAAAGAATGGTAAGATGGTGAAGCGATTGGTATTCCCACATGGATGCGAGGAACGAGAGACAATCCGCATTGTGCGAAGCTTGTGTGTGCTTTCTGTGCGTGTCTTCTAGCAGCCGCGCGTGTGAATGTGCGCCATGCTGAAGATTTACTTCCTCTTCTTGCCCTGTGATAGAGAATCGCGGAACGGTGTGAGTATCCAGGAGGCAAAAGGGTCAGTGACTGCATATACGAGTGCATTGATGCCTCCGCTCTGCCGAAAAGGTCGATGCAATGCGGAGGTGGTTGCAGAATACGTACGACAGCCATGTTGTAGAAGCCGACGGTGGTGCCGTACATGCCGACGCCGAAGAGGGTCATGAAGAGACCCATGTAGAGCCTGGAGCGGGGCAGGCGCTGGAAGACGGGGCGGGGGTCGGCCTGGAGGGCGCGCTGGCGCTCGGGCACAGTGTTCCTGGCGGGACGAGAAGCAGCACACAAGTCAGGGTCAGTCTCCTGCAAACGGACGCTGGGCAGCTTTGCTGTAGTCTTGCTGCAGCCTAGCAGGGGGTCGCGGCTATGGTGCAGCGAGAGCGGATGCTCACTTTCGGTAGACAAGGGCGTCCATTGTGATGATGTGTCGAGAAGTGTGGTTGACAACGATGGTGGAGGAGCAGGACCAGCTCGTGATGGCGACCACGCACTTTGGGTGACTAACGCGCGCTATCGCAGACTCAAACCGCACAAACGTTCGCTTCCGAAACCCACAGCCGCTCCTCTTCCAAAGGGCCAAGCCGGAAGAGGTCGATTTCAGCCTTGCGCGTCAGAACTCCAACGACCTCACTCGTGCGAAACAGTGTAAATTCAAACAGTGTGACTAGCTAAGGCATAACAGCTTCCGTTCAAAAATGACGCTGGTCGTCGGAGTTGAGCGTGGAGCAGGGATTTCACCCGCCGCTTTTGCATGACCTTCGAAGAAACGGCCATTGCCTGCCTTCGGCAACCACCCCCGCCTTTGGCGTCGCCTCATGTCTTGCTTGGCTGCATTTCGCTTCTCTATCCATGTCAGGGACCAGCGACACGACCCCGCACGTTCGCAGCTCAAACTGGTACGGTCAAAAGACAGAGCATTGTTCGTCGAGGGAGCCACATGCTATTTTGAGCCCGCAGCTGCAGTGGGCGATGCAGTCACCCTCGATCCACCCCTTCTCATTTGCCGGGACCCCTCGAGCTCATTTGCGGTTTAGCGCCCTGAAAATCAGCTTCTGAACCTTGCTTGCCCTGTCAATGTCCTGCGCAGCAACCAAAGTGGGATTTTGGAAGTACTGAGGGTTTGCGTTTGAAACCGGCGATGTCGCTCGCAGATCAGAGAAGCCGCCAGATGAGGTACCAGCGGTCCGGGCACAGCTGCTGAATGAAGTAAACAAGATCGAGCGGCAGGCTTCGTTGCAGATCGCAACACGGCGAGCGGCAGTTCCGATCCGTTCTGGAAAAACAAAAGAGAACCCCACCAGGAAAAACACTTTCGGCAGGGCTGTGCTGCCCGTTGCTGGTACAGCGTGAGAGAAGGGGGGAGAGAAGTGAACTCTTGACGCGGCTTTGCCGAATCCAACACACTGCTTTTAGCCAGTCTGCCCGCTGTCCGTGTTCTTCTAAGCGAGAAAATTCATGCTGAAAAAAACAGGGCCTCGGACGAGCCGCGCAAGTCAATGCCAAGGCCTCAGATCCTCGCTTGCCCAGCGTCAACGGGGTGCCGTGCTCGAGCTGCTGATGGTGGTGGTGCGGCGGTTCATGCTGCTGCTGCGGTGTTGCCGAAATCGCGCTGCAAGTCCGACGTCAGGCCATCAGGGTCCCCCACGCCAGCCTTTGTCTGTTTTGAGCTCGGCGCAGACAGCCAGGAAACCAGTCTGCGCCCTGACGGCGAACAGGAATAGCCGGCCTCGGTTGCTGCCCGTCTCCTCGGACGGGGACAGCATCCAGTCGCTTGAAAAACGGCAAACGGACCTTTGCTGATGCAGGCGGTGCAGTTTCTGGTTGACCGGCTCAGCCTGTCCGCGTGACGCTCTCTCGAAAGCAGCTCGCGGATCATCGTGTGCAGCCGCAGGGCCCGACGGTCGCCAGGGGCTGTCCGCCCACATCTGCATATAGGGCTCCTCGCCCACAAGTGGGATCGTATGTACTGTAGCTGCTCCCTAAACTCCTTTCTGCTTCGAACCCAACCCCACCTCTCTTCGACCATTGTCTGTCGATCCCACCTTCCATTCCGCATAGGACGCATCGCTTCCGACTTCTTCCTCCTCTCGTTCGAGCTCCAAGCGCTCAGCCTTGATCCGTCGGAGCATACAGACCCGGTCCAGATCTGTTCCCGTACCTGTCTGCTTGTTCAGCATGCCGAGCAGACGTAGTGCAGTTGCGGCAGCAGCTGCTGCGGTCGCCGCCTCTGCTGCCACCTCGGCCATGGCTGCCACTCCGGGAGGCAGCGAGATCGTCGGCTCCTCGTCCGTCTCGGGTATGATGCTCTTCAACAGCGCGCCCGGCAAGGTGGTCATCCTCGACAAGACCGAGGGCAACGCTGCGCGCATCAACGGTCACCCTGCCTGGGGTGAGGAGTGGGACACTCAGAACCGCACCGGCCGTCTGATGAATGTTGTCACCAACACCTTCTGCGCAGGCGGCATGTCGCTCGGCAACGGCACGTGGGCCGTTTTCGGTGGTAACGAGAACGTCGGCCCTGGAGGCAATTCGACTACGCCACGCTTCAGCACCACTGCACCCTACTATGATGGCGATGGAGGTGCTGCTGCCCGATTCTACACACCCAACTCCCAGAACACTGCCGATTGGGACGATGGCAACCACTACATGAAGAGGCGCAGGTGGTACCCGACAGTAGAGGCGCTGGCCGACGGCACTCTCTGGGTGGGCGGCGGTGAGGACTATGGAGGATATGTCGCCGACGAGGGTCAGAACCAGCCCAACTTCGAGTACTGGCCTCCCCGAGGCGATGCGATCAACATGGACTTCCTCACCCAGACGCTGCCTATGAACCTGTACCCGCTCGCTTGGCTCATGGCTTCCGGCCTCCTCTTCGTCCAGGCCGGCCAGGATGCGATACTGTACAACCTCGACAACAACTCGGTTGCCAAGGGTCTTCCGTCCACCACGGGTCCTATGAAGGTGTACCCGGCCTCGGCGGGTGTGGCGATGCTTCCCATGACGCCCGCCAACAACTACACCCAAGAGGTTCTCTTCTGCGGTGGTGTGCAGCGTCCCTTGAACGAATGGGGCAACGGTGCTGGTCCTCTGTACAACCCGCTTCCCATCCCCGCCAGCAAGGTATGCGAGCGCATCACGCCCGAGGCCAGCAACCCTACCTGGGAGCAGGATGACGACCTCATCAACGGCCGCTCCATGGGCACGTTCGTCTACCTTCCGGACGGCAAGCTGTGGTTCGGACAGGGCGTCCGCATGGGCACCGGTGGATACTCGGGGCAGAACTACAACAAGAACCTCGGCATCTCGCTCGGCGACCAGCCCGACTTCCAGCCGATGCTGTACGACCCTAACGCAGCCAAGGGCTCTCGCTTCTCGACTGACGGCCTTTCGCCCATGCAGGTGCAGAGGATGTATCACTCGACCGCCATCCTCCTCGAGGACGGCTCGGTGCTTACGGCCGGCTCCAACCCCAACGCCGATGTCAGCTTCGACAACCCGGCCAACTACACCAACACCGAGTACCGCCTTGAGCAGTGGTACCCGAAGTGGTACAACGAGGCGCGTCCAACGCAGCCCAACGTCACACAGATCGCCTACGGCGGCGGGTCGTTCGACGTTGCGCTTTCTGGCTCGGATCTGTCGAACAACATCACCAACATCAAGACGGCCAAAATGGTAGTCATCCGACCGGGCTTCGCGACGCACGGCGTCAACTTCGGTCAGCGCTACCTCGAGCTCAACTCGACCTATACAGCCAATCAGGACGGCAGCGTTGGCGGCACGCTTCACGTGTCCAACATGCCGCCGAACGCCAACATCTTCCAGCCCGGTCCTGCGATGGCCTTCCTGGTTGTCAACGGCATCCCTTCAATCGGCCAGCACGTCATTATTGGCACCGGTCAGCTTGGCGACCAGAGGGTGAGCGATGCCACCTCGCTTCCGGCTTCCCAGGACCCACCTGCTCCCAAGAAGAGCAACGGCAGCGGTTCGGGTTCCGGATCGAGTTCGGGCGGAACCCAGTCCGGCCAGTCGAGTGGCGCCGTTGGCACCTCGACCGGCGTTGTAGCATCGCTGGCACTGGCTGCAGTCGCTTCGGCCCTCGTCGCTTTTGCATGATCTCCTTTGTACGACTCTCACGCATAGATTTACGCGCTGTGTTGGCACGAAAATGGACATTCTTGACTGGATCGTCCCCACCGTTTGGCCACGTGGTCGCTTTCCCTGCGTTTGAGATGAGCTTTATAAAAGGAACACAGGCGGGGAGAGGAAGCTCTTGCAGGTCACGAAGAAGCTCGAGCTTTGGCAAAGGCAATCGAATCGGCGGGATCAAGTTTGTGGCCTTCCCGATCTAACCAGCTGAGTAGATCGAACGAACTCTTGGATCGAAGTGGCTCACGAGCGGGGTTTGGTGGCAAAGGGGCGTGTGGCGCTCAGTCGGAGTGGTCTCGTTTGTCGCTGTCAGCCATCTGACGAACGGGGTTCTTGCAATCGGACGGGCAACGGCGGAGAACGATGCAGCTCGGTCACTGCGATCTTGCGGGAAGAGAGTGTCGGTTTGAGAAGACGCGGTGGCTTCGCGCGTCTGACGAAATTTCCCAGGCGGCATGGCAGTGTTCATGCACCAGGTGTCCTTTTTTCCCACAACCCTAGAATTGGCTTCCTTTGACCGACGGGTGCGTTGTTCAGGATTCGATCGGCCAGGCGAGCAGAAGCTGTGCTTCGGACGTGCCGACCGTATCGGCTAGCGATCGAACCTCGCTGCGAACCATCCGAGCTTCAACTTGTGCCATGAAGCTGCGAGGAGCGAGCCGCATGGATGGCAGCTTTGTCTAAGGTGCGTCAAAGCTGACAGCATGCGACACGTGTGGGTGCGGACATGTGCGCGGAAGGTGACGGTCTCGGGTGACAGCAACGAGGGTCCACCATTTTGCCGCACCGGCGCGTCCGAGTCGGCGAGGCTCGAAATGAATCAGTTCTTGTGTGCCCTGGCGGTTGTGCCTGACAAGCTCGAGCGAAGCTTGTGCGAGAAGCTAACTGAAGCCACACTGGACAAGAGGCGCCGCTGCTGCTGCTGCAGGGTGCCGGACTGGCAGTAAACCAAGCTGCAGCTTCGAGAGCCACTTTGCTGCACCGCTGCACCGCAACTGCAGTCAACGCGCGTGGCTCGTGGCATCTTGGCGTCGCGCTCGACGCGCTTCAACGGCCGGTGCGCCCTCTTTTTCGCATTTTTTCCAAGGTCCCCGAGAAGTCGCACCCCGAGCCGGGCGGGCAGATGCACAGTAAGACACCTAGCTTTGCAGGCACGGCGTCAGACACTTGAGCTCAAATGCCACATCCGAGCTGCACGCACGCACCGAGCGGCCTCTTGGGTCTCCGGCCTTGGGTCGCCTTTGTTCTCGCAGCCATTCCGTCATCCTGTAACGTACAGCGAGGTGGTGGTAGCCCCCAGTGCCACCCAATTGAATCGCGGCCGTAGCAGTCTGTTCCCATGCAACTGCCTACCTTTGTTCTTTACCCACCATCACCATCCATTCACTCGCGCCGGCCGCATATACCACCGACAGGATTCACGGATCACAGGGCTCGGACTGTCACGCAGCTGACGGGAGCAACGAGCGCTTCCAGCGTCAAAAGCGCCCCCAGCAGCCGGACTGCGACGACTTCGGATCTGCCCTTTCTCGAACGATTGCGCCCACTACGCAATAGCCTGCAGATCGTGCTGTAACGCCATTCATGACCACGCGCATCTTCTACAACCGAGCGTGTTGAGAGGCAGGCTCGACGCAAGCGAGCAAGGCTAGTCGCCTTCGACCATGGCATCTCACTTTGCCACAAAAGCTCTTCCGCCCCCACCGCTTCGCATCGAAAAGAGGTCAACGTCTCCCTACGCTAATCAGCCTAATCAGCTGCACACCACGTCGGCAAACGCCCACACAAAGACAGCTATGCCCAACGCGGAGTCTTCCCGACAGGCCATGATGCCAACGCACAGGAGCGCTGCCAATGGCGTCGCGCGCACCAACAGCGGCCGCTTTCGTATTCGCGTTCCCTCGCTCACAAAGGCAGTAAAGCCATCAGGATCTCAGAGCACAGACCAAGCCTCCTCGCACAACATCGCATCGGATCCTTCCACCTCGCAAGCACCCACAAAGGCCTGGCAACCGCGATGGGCACCCAAGCTCAAGCGCACCACTCCTTCCGACTCCGTCACCACCTATTCTCCCATCCTCAGCCCTCCCCTTCCACCACTGCCTTCATCGGCTGCTTCGCCGCCTCCCGCCTTACAGCTTGATGACGCGGGCTTCGGTCGACCCTTCAGCACCTCTGGTCTGCTTGACATGAATGCATCACGCTTCTCATTCCTCGACATGAGCCTTCGAGACCACGACAGTGACTCGGACCACGAAGGCACGGCCAGCCACTCCCCATACCCTCCGCAGGCCCCAACAATACGCGAACCCCCAGCCATGGGACAATCACCGCTTCTCAGATTTCCCTCAAGCGCCGGCGTTGCTGCTGCACCTCGTCCGACAGCCTTGTCGAGTACCTCCGGGCCCTCACCGGCCGATGCTGGTCACGACTTGCTCCGCGTCCCGCCATTGGCCTCGCCCGTCTCTGCCGAGGGATCGCGCACGACGCTGACATCGCAGATGTCGCTTCCCACATCGTCCCCGGCGCTGGCTTCGCTCATCAGCTCCTTCCCTTCACCCACCACTCGACAGCCGCCCTCCATTACCGAGTCATTGGGGGCGCACCTGCCCCCCTCCAAGCTTCCGCACTCTGACGGCACTCGGAGCCTGAGACCTCCACTCATGTCCAAAGAGAACAGCTGGGACGGCGGCGAGCGCTGGGATATCGAGAGGCCTATTGCTAGCGGATTGACGGCCAGTCGCTCCTCGACCGAGCTGCCATACCTGGACATGGAGGACGAGGACACCGAAGTACTCGCCTCTGCCCTGCCCAATCCTGCTGGAAATCTGCCACAATCCGTAACAGGCCCGACAACGATATCGCCGCCACGCAACCGACAGATGCGAAACCCACCCCCCGGACCTGCACCAACCGCCGCCCTTCCCGCCTTGCCCGGCTTGCCGTCTGCACCGACGCACGACAATGCTGAGCGAACTAAATTCGCTGCAACTGATGAAGTCACGGACCAGGACCAGGACGGTGATTCCCATTCACGCCGTGCCTCCCGACAGCTGCAGAGGCCGCTGATCTTACCGACCCTGCGCTCCTCTTCCAGCTTCGATCGGCTGTCTAGTATGCAACAGGCCGCTGGCGGCTCAGCCGCAGCTCAATCCTCCGTCGGTCCTTCCCCGCCCAAGATGTCTGTCGGCACCGACCGCAAACCTTTGACGCTCTCGCGCAACGCATCGACGGATGAGCTAGCGCGTTCTCTCGACATCCCTCGTGACACAATCAAGCAGATGCTCGACACGACTCAGCACGTTTGGCGCAACCATCTTCTCGGCTCTTCCGCCCTGAACATGAAGATTGAAGCCTCCTCTCCGCAGAGCCACGATCAGCTCTCCAGATCAAGCTCGAGCCCAATGCTGTCAACGTTATTTGCGTCTCACAGTGGGTCAGCCGGCGGCGTTGCTCGGGATGATGGCTCCAGAGTGCCTAGGTCTGCGGCCGGAGGCATTCCTTACATTTCTTCTTCCAGGCCATCGTTCGAGCAACAGAGTCCGAGCTGGGCAGTCGTCGGGGATGCTGCAGATGGTCAGCGAGCCACTTTGCTAGACGCGCGAGCAGAGCGGGCTAAGCATCGCCGCACGTTCTTGGGTCGTAGCAGCGAAGATGGCATTACGGCCAACTACAACTTTTCTCGGCCTATCCGCCGCGATGCGACCGGTTCGGACGAGGGCATCGGGTCGAGTGTCAGTATGCCATCGCTTTCAGCTGCGAGGCAGGCTCCCAAACCACCTGTACTGCTGCAAAGCCCTCTGCTGCTGAAGGGCGAGTCGGAAGCTACCGGATTTGCCCAATTCGCTGTTGATGACGAGGAGGAGATCTTGGCCGACTCGGCTTCGGAAGCCCATCAACTCTCCTCCGCTGGTCATGCTATGCACACGGAACAACACGGTCAAGCCGCTTCGGGGCTCACAGCGAAGTCCGGTCCTTTCGCTCTGCAAAAGCCGATGCCGGCGCTACCGGGACAGCCTAACCCGACCTCGCCGAGGCTGGTGCGCCGCAATTCTGATACAGTACTCAACCGCTTCGCTCCCGAGTTCGGCAAGAGAGCGCCGGGTGAGCTTCACGCATGGAGCGTCTGCATTGACGATGACGGCATTCCTGCCATTCGGCCTTCTGCCTCTGCGTTCCATCGCCCGCAATGTGCCCTCGCTGGCAAGACAAACGCCACATGGCAGTGCGGATGCCGAGCCAGCCATGGCGCTGATCTCGCAGCGACACCATCGTCGCAGCTCTCGAGATTCCCGACTACAGCCCTGACGGTGCCCGGTCAGTCCTCGCCAGGCCGCAATAGGTCACTGAGCGCGAGCAGCGTGATGGACCCGGCGCGACAGGCGCAGCTGTGGAGCCAGGTGGAGAGGAACAAGGAGCTGATTCGCAAGCACGAGCAGGAGATCGCAGGTCTGCAGGAACAGGTGGTGAGGATCTCGACCGAGATCGCCTCTGCGCGTCCCTCTTTCTCGTCGACCCTCAGGACGCCGGAGCTGGCATCTGCGCCTGTAATGTCGTCCCAGACGTCAAAGCCAGTCGCAAACGTTGTGGCCCGAAAGCCGTTGCCTTCAATCACGTCGTCTGAGGCAGACAGGTCCGGGCCTCCTGTGCCGTCCAAGGTCGAAGCTGCCGAACCTTTCCCATCGACGAGCGCGGCAGCCAAACCTGGCTCAGCTGTCGCACCCTCCGAGGGCGTTGCAAGCACACGAACGCTTCGGGGTCGAATTGCGTCCTTGTCGAGAATCAACCTCGCCGGGCGCGACGAGGAGACGCGCGAGTCGCAATCGCTAGACCTGGGCCATTCACGGTTGCGCTCTTCATCGTCGACGTCGAGCCTAAACAAGGTGTTCCGATTCCCATGGTCACGATCCTCGGAGAAAGAGACGTCCTTCCCGCAACCGACACCATTCCCTATGGGCGGACGCCACGCGCAGTCCGGCTCAGTCTCGTCGTCGCGCGACAAGGCGCTGCCCAACGTGCACATGCACTCGGCGGATGCGCACCGTCCGCTGCCCGCACCGCCTATTTCGGAGGTGCCGCCATCCAAGCGATATCCTCCGAGCTCGCGCAAGTACTCCTACGACATGCTGCACGGTCCAGCGTTCCATACGAGCGTGGGGTCGCGGCACCTGCGCGGCCGTTCGGGTAGCTCGAAATCGTCGTCGTTTGGCACGGGCAACAGCATCTTTTCGTCGGCAGAGAGCAACGACACGCACGAGCCTTCGCGCTTCGCCAGTTTCCCGAGATTCGGCCGACGATGGGACTCGATCTCATCGCGCGGCACCGCCCCTTCGGCTCGAAACAGTGCGGATGTAACCAACCTGGTCGGCGCCACACACGCATCGACTCCGGCGCTCTCTTCGTACGGCGCCAAACCGGCGGCGGCTATCCCAAATGATGTCGAGCTGCCGCCGCGACGAAGCTCGTTGCGAAAGTCGGTCGAGGCTGCTCCGGCTCGCTCGCCCATCCCGATCGAGTTCCTGCAGGCCAACAATGCCGGCATGGCGCCCATCTCGGAACAGAGCGAGATGGGCAGTCCAGCGTCGGCGCGCTTGGACACGATCGCCGCCGACGTAGAGATGAGCCCGGCGAGCCTGGCAGGGATGTCGCCCGCTGGTCCTGCGAGGATGAGCATGAGCGAGCGCTACCGCCTGCAAGGCTTGACCGTGCCTGCGCCTTTGCCGCTCTCTTCGTCGTACGCCTCGTCGCTGGCATCACCAGCGCTCACATCAGCTAACGAGCCCGACTCGGCCACCAAGGTCGGGGGGCTGCCCATGTCGCCTGTCTCTCCAAGGCCAGCTCGATCGCCTCTCCCGGTTGCATTCTCACACGGCTCGCTCACAGTTGCCCGACAGGCGTCAATCAAGCACTAAGTGAGCATGGAGATGCTGTCACGTAGGCATTCGAACGTCAATCACAATGATACTCGAAATGAAGGCAGTACCGCCGATCGTGCACGAAGCCTGAGTCTCACCCTGTGATCACCACAGATGATGCGCACACTGGCGGCAAATAGCAGATGAGGTCTGGTGGGCCGAGACGTCACCACCACGAGTGCAAATGAGGGACCACGAAGTTGAATATTTCAAAGACCGCCAACACACGAGAAGTTCAACAGCACAGCAGAGCCAAACTAGACTGCCTTTGGAATTGCAGCCGGTTGGATTTCGAATTGGACCGAGCGTCAGGCAGATCCAAGACTCGCGTCGCCCTCTCCCTTTCCTCTGCCTGCCCGTTCCCCGCGCCCCTTTTTTCGTGCATTTTGCGCTCGTTCCAAAGAAGTGGGCAGCGAGGGCGCGCGCTGCAGCGACCGTGCCCTCGCGCTGGGCTGCAGTGAGGGCTGAGCTGAGACTAGGATCGCTGCGCGCCAGCTCGGGTTGGCTGGCTTGCTGTGACTCTGTTGGTCTTTTGTGAGGCGAGACGAGGCGAGGCAGGCAAAAAGCAGCTGCTGCTGCTGCCCCTTGCGTGCCCAACTCCACCTGCCGGCGCAACCGCACCTGCCGCTTTTGCCCACCGCAGCGCTCGCAGCCTCGCAGAGACGCGCCTCCGCTTTCCACACTCAGCCCAACCAATCCAGCGCTCACTCCATCGTCGCATCGCCTCGTCGCTTTTGCCTCCACCTTCTATCCACCATCGTCCATCGTCGTTGTGGTACACACCTACTCGCTGGCTCGGCATCCCGTTGCTCACGTCCAGGTCGTCCCGCTTCCGTTGGCACACATCTCCTGCACATCCCGCACGTCCAATCGCATCCTCGCAGACGTGACCGGTCCGTCGATTCAACGTCGCCGCTTGCATACGAGTTTACGCTGCCAGCAGTCGCTGTTCCATCTCCCACCACACCCGCACGCTCGAGATAGCTTGGCATCGATCGGTCGATCCCGCTCAGCACCGCTGCTGATTCGCACCCACCTCGCCTCGGAATTGCCGACTCATCTCCAAAGCGCACACGCGGCACGCATCTGGCCCGAATAGTCATCTGCCTTCGCGCTTGCCATCTCATCCCTATCGCTAGCTGCAGCTCGATCAGCTAGACCCTACGTGGCACTCAACCGGCACGCTGCAAGCGCGGGCGTCGCACACATCGAGCCATGGGTAACGTTTGCAGTTGTTGCGGCTGCGGCTCCTCCAGGAACGCCAACTACGAGCCGCTCCTGCTCGACAACGAGCGAGACGCCGTCGCCGATCTGCTACAGTACCTTGAAAGTAAGTGTTTGCTTCTGGCTGGGATTCGCCTCACAGCAGCTTGATCCCTGACCGACCATTTGCCCCCGTCATGACCTCGCAGACCGCTCCGAGACCAACTTCTTCACTGGCGACCCGCTGCGAGCATTATCCACGCTCTCCTTCAGCGACAATGTGGACCTGCAGCGCAGCGCTGCGCTCGCCTTTGCCGAGATCACGGAGAAGGAGGTGCGCGAGGTCGGCCGCGACACGCTCGAGCCCATCATGTTTCTCCTGCAGAGTCACGACGTCGAGGTGCAGCGAGCCGCCAGTGCCGCGCTGGGCAACCTCGCCGTCAACGCCGAGAACAAGCTGCTTATCGTCAAGCTCGGTGGCCTCGAGCCCTTGATCCGCCAGATGCTCAGCCCCAACGTCGAAGTGCAGTGCAACGCCGTCGGCTGTATCACCAACCTCGCCACCCACGACGATAACAAGACCAAGATCGCCAAGTCGGGCGCATTGGTCCCGCTCACGCGTCTGGCTCGATCCAAGGACATGCGTGTGCAGCGCAACGCCACGGGCGCGCTGCTCAACATGACGCACAGCGACGAGAACCGCCAGCAGCTCGTCAACGCCGGCGCCATCCCCGTGCTCGTCGGCCTCCTTGGCAGCTCGGACACGGACGTGCAGTACTACTGCACCACCGCGCTCAGCAACATCGCCGTCGACGCGGCCAACCGCAAGAAGCTCGCTCAGACCGAGCCTCGACTCGTGCAGAACCTCATCGGCCTCATGGAGAGCTCGTCGCTCAAGGTGCAGTGCCAGTCGGCGCTCGCGCTGCGTAACCTCGCGTCGGACGAAAAGTACCAGATCGAGATTGTGCGCTCCAACGGCTTGCCGCCTCTGCTGCGACTGCTGCGCTCGTCGTTCCTGCCGCTCATCCTGTCGGCGGCGGCGTGCGTGCGTAACGTCTCCATCCATCCGGCCAACGAGTCGCCCATCATCGATGCCGGCTTCCTGCACCCGCTCATCGACCTGCTCAGCCACGAGGACAACGAAGAGATCCAGTGCCACGCCATCAGCACGCTGCGCAACCTCGCCGCGTCGAGCGAGCGCAACAAGACGGCGATCGTCGAGGCGGGCGCCGTGGAGCGCATCAAGGAGCTCGTGCTCAACGTGCCGCTGAGCGTGCAGAGCGAGATGACGGCGTGTGCGGCCGTGCTGGCGCTCTCCGAGGACCTCAAGCCGCAGCTGCTCGAGATGGGCATCTGCGAGGTGCTCATCCCGCTCACCGCGTCGCCCTCGGTCGAGGTGCAGGGCAACTCGGCCGCGGCGCTGGGCAACCTTTCGTCGAAATCCGACGACTATGCGCCATTCAACGCGGTGTGGAACCAGCCCGAAGGCGGCCTGCACGGCTACCTGGTGCGCTTCCTCGAGTCGCACGACTCCACCTTCCAGCACATTGCTGTGTGGACGATTGTCCAGCTGCTCGAGTCGGGCGATGGACAGCTCGAGGACAACATCCGCAGCTCCGAACAGCTGCTGCCGCTCATCCAGCACCTCGCCTCGCTCTCGGCCGACCAGAGCGCCGAGGACGAGAGGACCGACGGCTCGGACGACGGCACGAGTGCCGAGGGCGAGATCTCGTCGCTGGCCAGGCGCATCCAGGAGATGATCCTCGAGCCGCAGCAGTGATTGCGATATGCGGCTGTCATTTGAGCTTCCTGCATACCCTTTTCGCACACACACTCGCTACGACACTCTGTCCCTTGCGTCTGCCACTTCACCGTTTTCTTTCTCTTTCACTTTCGTTCACTCGATCTTTCCCCCATCGCCCCGCTTTTTGTGACTGCTTCTTGTTCTCCACCGTCAGTGTCGCCCGCTCTTTGCGAACACGTGTCAATCTCTTTCTGCTGTGTGGGCGTGTGCTGTTTGCGGTCGGTGCGTTGTCAGAGTTGACATGTGCGCTGGATGAGGTTTGGAGGCAGACACGAGGCCGTGCATCACACAACTCTCGGGTGTTTAGAAGGGAATTGACATTCTGAAGCTTTTGTCGTGAAGATGATGAGCGACAGAAACGTGTTGGTAGACCAGCAAGAGAGCACGTTTAAGGGTCCTTGGGGTGGTTGATCATCTCGTTGTGGAAGAACGACTTGGAGCCATCGCCCCAGGGGAAAGCCTTCTTGCGCATGTTCTGCGATGTGAAAAGCCAAAAGTGTTAATGTCCTGGTCCCTCAGATTGTTGGGCGGATCAGACGTGGGTGGAACTTACGTTGTACTCGTAGAAGGTGCGCTCGGGGGGCTGGTTGTCGTTCTCGTGGAACTCGTGCACCATGTGGTCGTAGTGGTGCTTCTCGATACCGTAGATGTACACACCCAGCACGATCGCTATCATCGCAAAGACAGAGCCAGCATTCGGATCAGCAACTGAATCGGAAACGAGCGGAGATATGGGTATGTGGAACTTACAGCCAGGAATGCAGACGTAGAGAGAGACCTTGCGCCAGAGGTCCGCCGACTCTGTAAATCATCAAAGAACCCCGTCAAAACGTCAGCAAAAAGTCCCGCTTCCAAGCAGCATCTCTCTCCATATTAACCGCGTCAGAGCTGGTTCTAGCTGGTTGTGATGGGAGTGCCCTTGCGCAGCAGCTGAGAGGCTGTGGTGTGTGTTGTTTGGCTACTTACTACCGGCATGCTGCTTGTGGTGTGCGCGTTCGGCGACGAACTCGTTCTCGCCAGCGGCGGTTGCGTAGCGACGCACGGCGGAGGGCGCCTGGAGAGTGCGCATGGAACGGCCAAACAGGCCAGCTGCAAATCGAGATGCCATAGTGATAAAGGGTCCGACGGTGGTGATGGTGGTAGCAAGTCGTCGCGATCAATCTCCAACTTCCGCATGCCTCTCCCGCCCTGCCGCCAAGTGTGAGAGAGACGACTGCCTCTCCTCCCCAAGCACCGCTGGGTTCGGAAGCGAGAATTTCCCAAATCGCCATCCCCGATCCAAGTCTACTCCAACGGCCGGCTTGCCCCGCTTCGAGCCACACGTGATTTCAAGATTCAGCGCTTAGACAAGTGAGGGTCTAACAAATTCAATCGTTCGCGCCGCTCATTCACTTCGCTCCCATCCCACTCTGGTCCCGAGCTGTCAATCTTGAGCTTAACGCCGATTTGCCTCAGACACAATCAAAGCGACCAACCGACATCCGAAACCTGGCGTGCACAACTTGAAGGAGTATGAGATTGCAAAAGAGACACGTGTCTAATCATCGTCGTCGTCGCCGCCCGAGCCCCCGTCGTCATCTGCACCCATGTCGCCGTCATCGTTGCGTCGGCGCTGCTTCTTTTTGTCATTGCGCACGGGGATCTTGATACCCTGCGATGCAAGCTTGCGCGAGAGCGGCGTCGGATCCAGCATGCCCGGGAAGCGCCGTGGCGAGTAGACGGTGAACGGCTCCGTGTAGGTCTCGGCGAGCGCCTCCGAGACGCCCGTGCCGACGCGACCGTTGACCTCGAGATTGACAAACATGAGCTTGATGCGGTAGACGCCTTCGGTACGCACCGAGATGTCTTGGAAGACGAAAAAGGTACACCACTTGTCCTGCTCGTCCTTGAGCACGGACGCGCTCGCCACTGCTGCACCCACCAGGTTGCGCGTGTACGATTCGCCTTGCCCCGCAATGACGTTGCCTCCGCTACTCGCGAATGACATTTGTGTATTCGTCGAGCCACGAGCGTCCGGACCACCGGAAGGAGATCCTGAGCGCGGAATACCCGCTCCAAACCCGCCTCCAGCCCGGTAGTCGGCATCCGAGTGACTTTCGGCTGCGAAGTTGCCGTAGCTCGATCCGTGCGGTGTGGAGTACTCGTCCTGGGAGTACCCGTGGTGGCCGCCCTGTTGCATCGGATTGACAGGTAGAGATGAGGCGTGATGATGGACGAGGATATTGCGCGGTGCGAGCATTAGGTCGTCTGGGTGGCAAAGGTCGGTGGCAAGAAGAAAGAGGGACGTGTTGACGTCGAGAGGACTGATCTCGTCACCTGTTGCCTCGTCCGTAATGACGAGCTTCACCAGCAGGGTCGGGCTCAGCGGACGTCGATCCTTGTCGCCGAATCCGCACATGCGCGCTCGACTCGGATGTTGCACGACAACGAGGCGATAGCGCCTGCCGTTCTCGACCCGGGAGAAGCCTTCTAGATTCGGCTTTTCGCTCGAAGATGCTCGCGGTCCGAACCCGCTGGCTTCTGCGCTGGCGGCGGGGACCCCGGCATACACCTCGTTGCCTTCTGGGGCACCGCGTCCACCACGTGACGAGGACGTGGCGTAGAATCGCTCCTGCTCTTCCCGTGCCTTCATCATCTCGAGCTCGTGCTGGTACTGGCGTTCCTGGGACGGGCTCACGGGTGCTCCTCTAAAGCGTTGCGAGCCGCCTGCGTATGGATCTTGGTCTGGATATGGATCTCTGTAGCGGTCTTGTGTGGCACGAAGCGCATCATCTGCCGAATGTGTCAAGCCATGTCGGTCGAAACGAGAGGGAGCGTACTCTGATGCGTGCGACGGTCCTGAACCGTTACCAGCGGCAAATGCGCTATCGCGTTCATCCGATTCGGAACGTGACATGATTGGCGAGAGCGTTGATACGTGTACGGATTGGCTGAAGGCCGAGCCGATCGCGTGCGGAGATGAGCGAACGGACCTTTGCTGCAGGTCTTGCAGATGATGCGAGGATGATCGATCGACCGTATCAATGGCGCAAACAATGGTTGACGACGTGGGAATCGGGTGCGCGGCGAAAGGGACGAGATGCGCGTCGAATCTATGCGCTGCCAAGTATGAAAGCGGGTGTGGCAACGACCGAAAATTGCATGTCAGCGCCTCAGTTGTTCCAGAGTGGCAGGATGGTGCCGGCTCGTGCGGCGGATAACGGACAGGGCGGGGCTGCAGGTCCGGTGTGGGGCGCTCGGGAGTGGGTTGCCGAGTGGCAGGAATGCGGTCGGAAAACTCACTAAGTTATCGAGAGCAGGTCGACGGGTCGAACAGCAGCAATCTGATGCGCCGACGTTTTGGTGACGACAGATGAAATGAGGAGCGGGCTCGGCGGTGGGACAAGCGCCCGGGTGGTGGCTTTGGCAGCGGCTCTGCAACAAGAAGCGGGCTTGGCAGTGGCACTTGTTGAGGCAGTGAAGTGACGGGGGTGGCGGAGGTGGCGGAGATGGCGGACCGAGCGAGGCAGCCAGGCGTCAATTTGTAGCGACCTCTATGATAGGAAGAAGTAGGAGCCGAACGTGCAGAAAGCGTCAAACGGCGGAAGGAGATGAGATCGTGACGTCCTGCGTGCTCGGTTGCAAGATGCGACTTGTTTGCGGGGCGTTGGAGGGCAAAAGATGGCAGTGGGCGAACTCCAGCAAGCTGGATGGAAAGTATGTACGCAAACGTCGGAGAGTGATGGAGTGGAGTCAAGGAGCGAGGAGGCGAGGGGGTCAGGTCGAGGAGGTTGCCTGAGGTGTGGAGCGGAGCGAGTGAGGGCGTTGCTGATGCCGTCGGACATGTTGAGCGGCCGAACGGGTGAAGGCATGTGCAGGAGGGGCGGAGATGGAATCCAAGACTTGCCCACGAGCTGGGTCGGATGCGTCACGGCCTCGGAAAGGTCGAAGAAGGGGACGCATGCATGGAGGATGTGCGTACGTATGTCAGCTACGGGGAGGGTGAGAGGCAGAGGCAGGCAGGCACGAGTGCAAGAGGCAATCTGGGCGCAATCTACTGTAGTCAGGGCACATCTGGAGAGCGGAGCGGTTGCAGTCGCGGAGGGAGGTTAGTGCGACAGGCAATTCCGTTCCTGCACGGAACGGCGACCAGCAAGGCGCTTGAGGTCTTGAGACACGGCGGTTAAACTGCCATGTTCGCCTGGGTGCGTCTGCGCGTCAGTGCAGCGGGCCGGCACTTTCTCCTGTGGCAAATCGGCTCGGGCACCGCGCTTGGTGTGATGTGACCAGGGCAGGGAGCCGCCCAACCGAGGGACGGCCGAATTCGCATTGTCTACATGAACGTGCGGGCCGGCGTGACTCTCACCGGACGAGATTCGGCCCGCACCGAACACCTTAGCGTGGTTCGGCGTGGTTTGGGGTGGCGTGGAGTGGCGCGAAAACCTAGCGGCGAGGTGGCAGATCGACGCAGTGGATTGAAAGAATTTAAAGACAAAAACAAAAAGCGCACAGGACTGGTGCAGCGGACCGGGGTGAGTCGAGCGGAAGAGAGCAGCGCCGCGGCACTGGGCGCGGCACGGCGCGCGGCACATGCGACGCGGATTGGATGGGATGCGCATGCGAGGAACACGGGGAACCGTGCTGACGAACACCGCCGCACCATGATGCACGTCAGGTGTGTCGCTTAGGTACGGAACAATAAAAAATTGGTCGAATTTCGGCGCACGAGTATGGCGATGGCTCGTGAGCCTGGACTGCATCTGCACAGAGTCTCGAAAACTCGCACCCCGTGCTGAGGGGGAAAAATGCCAACCCCTCAAAAAAGACTTGCAAGATTTTCACATAGCACTTGACTGCAGATGCTGTTGCTCTAATTTCCGGTCACTGCTGCTGCATCTGCACACCCAGCTATGCACGACTGAGCTGAAGCGACAGAGAGAGCAGAGAACTGTAGCGTGGCCGCATTCAACGCCGTCAACGTCCGAGAGACGTGGTGTGCGTGTTGAATTGATTTCTTTATCTCCTGCAGCGTGATTGATTTATTTTCTCATGGGAAAAACTGGCGATGCGGCATGGCGACCCCGTCGGGTACTCGAGAGGGCTTTGAATCGACGACTCAATTCGAACGCAATCACACCATTGTCTGTTCGGACCAAGATTCGGTCGTTCCGACGGCACGAGGGTGCCTCTGTTTGTGTGCACCACCAACTTGGGTCTCCGAGACTCCACAGCCACACCGCCGAACGTGCAGCGTCTTGCTCTCGCGGCATACCGAAATTTTGCCAGAGTTTCGGCCAAATTTAGAAACTTCATGGTCGCAGATTGCAGGGCTCGGCTGTGAGTCGGGGTCAAGGTTGCAGGCAGACAAGGGTCCAAGCCAGCCATGCTATAGGTGTCCAGGCACATCGAATCGCCTGGGTGGCGAGCGGTCATCGTCATCATCGCCCTCAGGTCACGCCTGCAACTCGGATCAACTGGGACGAGCGGCAAGGCATCTCTCGACGTCCCCGCCTCCAAGCATCCACGCCCGTGGAAGAAGCGCCGGCCAACCCGGATTCTCGAAGCCTGCCCCGCCCATTGTTGCAGCAAACGCAGGGATTGCGGGTGTCGACCCGAGACGTCATGTTGCCGCGGCAGTGTAAGCGCTCGTGAAAAAACAGCCCCCGGTAAGCAAGACCCGAGCAGGCTTGGCTTTTGCACGCACGGCTATCTCCGCACGGCGAGGCGCGACTACGCTCCGCCATTGCCGAAGCTCGCCAAGTAACATCTGGGTCCATCCTTTGACTCCAGACATGTTGTCGGCGACAGCCTCCAAGCTGCCGCACAACCGTGCGAATGGTTCAAGGGCGAGCCTTCGACTCCGCCCAAGCAACCTGGCCGAGATCGTATCGATCAATATATGCCGAAAAGGCTAATGCCGGAACAGCAAACGGCTCACTGCGAAGCATCTTGTGAAATTGCCGTGGCGATCACTTCGGCCAATGCAGCTGTTCTTTCTAAAAAGCGTTCGCGACACGTTCGGACAATACGTAGGGCCGATGAAGTAGGCGGCTCGCTTGCCTTCCTCAACTTGCCAAGCTGTGCACCAGCTTTCAAGCTTCAACGATGGGGGTCGGTGAGAGAAAAAAAAACAAAAACGAAAAAAGGTAAAATGAAAAAAAGGAAAAGGCAGCAAGCTGACGAGAAAGCCAATTTCAGAAGGTCGGGGATGCCGAGCTTGACGTCTAGGCCAGTCTAGCCCATTTTCTCTTGTGTGCCTGGACTGCGACCCTGGCAGTTTCTTTTCGTACTCCGACCACCGAACTTGCACCTAATCGGAGAAAGAATGCTGCAGGCTTTCCTAACCCTGCCATCGACTCGAATGATCGCATCTCACAGCGACGCCAATCGGATCCACAATCCGCAGCTACTGCGGATCACGCTGCCGGAATAATGCGCAGGTGCCTTAGTCCATCGTTCTCTACGGTGTTTGCAACTGCCGTCTCGCGTGCAGAGCGATGCGACTCGACTCCGCAAAGGCTGCGTGCTCCCGACTCCGCCGCTTCCTCCCTTTTAGCCGACCGTATCCGACGGTATCATAAGCATCACAAGCAGCACTGGGCGATGCATGGAACTCTGCAGGGCGCCAGGTACTTGGCGCAAAGCCCGGAGTTAAGGTCGTTCGTGGCGGGTTGGCGCATCTGGTCGATCAGTCGTGTGTTGGAACGGCCCACGCCGTCACAGCGGGGTTGGCGAAATAAGCCGAGCCTGATTGGCTCCAAGATTAGCCGAGATGCCCGCGGTGGAAGCAAGCGGGCATACCTTGCAGACATCTCCGGACGCAGGCTGCAGAGCGTGCGAGCGATGGGAACCTTCAAAAAGAGCGCCCACTGAGACACTGCCAACAAGAAGTCGTCTCTCCAGAGGCACAAACGTAGCGAGAGTGAGGATGAGGCCTGCAGCAACAGCAAAGCAGCTATGACTTCCACGAGGCCAAAGGCGCGATTCGGCAACATTCTAGGGAAGGCATGGGGCTGTATGTGGACCGGACGGACATCACCGGCTGCAAGTGGAAGTGGTCAGCCCGGATGACAGGCGAGCACGCGAGCAAGCCACAAAAGATGAGAACCGAGCCTGAACAGTGCACGGCATACGCATTGCCAGCTACTCACGTTGGCAGAGCTCCCAAGTCCTGGTCTCTGTGACACACAGGTGACAATGCGGCACATCATGCACCTCGTGCGATCCATATCTCCGCTCATTATCCGGTCAAGTCCGTGCCTAGGCTGACGAAAGGACCTTCTGTGCACCGTACGTGCCGAGCGTATCTGAGCTCGGCGACGGATCTCGGATCGCGCTGCATCGGGCTGGCGACCGCGGCCAGCCCCGATGAATTTATTTTCTGTTTCCGCAGAGGCACTCTGTCGTGAACCCTTGGATGCTCCACTTTCTTCCTTCCGCACATCCGACATCTGCCTCTGTTCGAGTCCTGCGCCACGATGGACGGGGACAACGCAGTCGCCAGCGGCTCTGGCTCCACGAGCGCTGCGCATCAGCTGCTGCGAGAAGCTTTGGATCCCGCCAAGGTCTCAGATACGCAGGTTTCGCAGTACTATCGCGAGCGACTGCAAGACCGTCGGATCCAGATCACCAACCTCGATCGCGCGCGGCCCAAGACCGGCGGCACAGACGCAGATGCACGTCTCCGTGCCGAGAGCAAGCTCGTTCGCCGCAGACGCAGAGTCAAGAGCGAGCTGTCTGAGCTCAAGCGCATGCGCATCGCCGCTGGCCGATCTAACCGGCACGGACACGCACACCCGAACGAGCAAACACCCGAAACCCGCGCTTCGGCAGAAGAGTCCGACAACGAGGACCGCGCTGCAAAGGACATCGTGCGCGGCAAGCAGAGGCTACTCTCTGATGCGTCGAAGCAGCTTCGGCGTCTGCGATCCATCTCTCGCGGAGGCAAAACTCCGGCCAAGGCGGTGGACAGACACGCGCGCAAGGCGTTGAGTCGCACGCAGCGCAAGCGACTGGGCCTCGAAGCTGTTGATCCGCACATCACATACGACCTCGTGCGACCGCTACACGATCTGTGGCGCACGTACATCCAGCAGCTTCTCAACATTGTGGCACTCAACGGCCGGGGTGAGCTGGTGGCGAATCCGCTGTTCGACGCGCGACACCTCGCCACCATGTCCTCCGGCACCGTGAGTGCGATCCAGGCGTCGCTGATCAAGGCGGATCTGTGCGGTGCCGAGGTGGAGGTGGTGCGTGCGGCGAATCCGTCGCTGGTGGCCCAGCGCGGACTCGTAGTCAAGGAGACCGAGCATACCCTGATCCTCGCCGCGCCACCCCAAGGCGAGGAGAAGCGGGCGAAGGAGAAGAGCACGCGAACGATACCCAAGAAGAACGCCGTGTTTGCAGTCGATGTGCCCCTCGCAGACGCGGCAGGCAAGCTGCGATTCGAACTGCACGGCAACCACATGATGCACACGCTGCCCTCGAGAGCCACACGCAAGTACAAGGCTCGTCCCACCATCGATTTCTAGTTCTGATTAGCAATGTATTTGTACGCTTCGCTCAACCGAATCCTCAAGCTTCGCTGGATGGTAGCATTTGAAGCGATGTGAGGACGAAGATTTGATCATTCGTGCGTGGAGGGGGGGGGGGGGGGGAAAAGGTCAATCGGGAATCTGATCGATGGAGCTGACGGTGACTTCTTCACGGGCGTTCATACGGCGACGCCAGGCCGATGAGGCCTTGTACACGCCGCGGCGCAGGCGATTGATGGATCCGAGCGGCTTATGTTCCACCAGGCCATGCCAGACATCTAGACGATTGTGATCCTCCCAGAACGCCACCCTCTTGGGAGCAAAGGACTCCTGGGGCGGAATCTCGATCTTTGCCACGGCGACGAAAGGATACTTGTCCTGGTCCCATTCGACACGGACGTCTTCAATCGGTTGTTCATCGAGGTTTTCAAGGAACTGCACTTGGAAATCATACGTCGCCGTGTGGGTCTTGTAGTACTCCTGAATCCAGTCCTTGAGCACTGTCGTACCCTTATCTGTCTCGCCGACCGTTTTATGCTGCAGAGCCTGCTGTTCGGTCGAAGTCGGGAGCAGACGGTACTTGACAACGTAATCACCGTAACGAATCGCAGCTTGGGAGTACTGTCTTTGAGCGACGAGGTGAATGTTGGGTGCGACGTTGCGGGCGTTTTGAACCTTGTAATCGTCTCTCTTCTTCAACTCTCCATCGAGCTGCGCAGGGTTGCTACCGTGGAGGAGGCGAAGTGCGATGATGTCTCGACACGTCCTGGCATTGCCCAGCTCGAGAAAGGCGCACGAGTTGAATTCAAAGTCCTGCGTCTCTGGATCCTTGCCATCCTTGCGCAACTTGTCCCCCTTGGCTCCGAACACCTTCAGTCCAATCCCGCGTGGCTGCGGCGTACGATCATCGATGAGATCAGTCGTCTCGGTAGAATACCTCATTGCGACAGGGAATTTGGATCCAGGAGTACGAAAGAGGCCTTGGTACAGATGCGAGTCAAGACCTTCAAGTACGGTCAGGTGGCCTTTCACAATGCCTTGCGTCTTGACGTGGGTGCCGGAAAAGGCGTGGCGGTGACATTCCCAGACAGCCTTCTGGGCGGTGGTGATTTGAGATTCGACCTCGCGGATCACAGCGTCTTCGTCCGGCCCAGCACCGGACTCGACGCGAGGATCGTCCCATCGAATGAATGTGCGTGTCATGTTGGTGTTGGAAGTGTAGTGGGCGGGTTTGACTGATGTAGGGGAGAGCGTATATATGCACCGAAGCTGTTGCGGCCTGGCGTCAGGCGGTCTCAAGGAACGCTTTCGATGCGGAAGAAGGCTTAGGCGAAACCCCGTGGGGGACGGGGACAAAGCAAATGCCGTAGCGGTAGCCTACCACTACGCACACTATCCCTACCGACGCACGTACGACTCGCCGCGCAAAAGCTGAACCGTTCCGAACGGCATGGGGCTAATCCAATCACCGAAGTCTACCGTCCCTTGCCTGGTCGTCTAGAAAGCGGAACATTGTACGCTTCTCTCTGACTCTTCCTACGGGGTATCTCCTCGTTGAGCAATGCTGAGAGATTGAGGCTGAACTGTTCGCTATGCAGCTTTGAAGGGGCGGTACGAGTGGCTGGCGAACGGGGACCCTGACACTCGACCGCGCGCGCAGACCCTGACGGCGACTGACAGGGCCCGACTCGGCGTCTCGCCATGACGCATTCGCCGCCACCGACACGAGACGCGCAATGCAGATCCCCCACAATCCCCCTCTTCCCATGCTCTCTACCCTTCTGCTGTAGCTGAACACTGAGCCAGAATAGCACCGATGTGGGCAACTTAAACCCTGTCATCCCGCGCAAAAGCGCGCGTCGGCGAGTGTCACAAGACCCATTCTTACCACCCCCCTGCCCTCCGCATTTTATCCCCGCACCTAACACCTTTCCACCAATAGCACACTCACTTTATCTCCAGACAGTGCACGCGCCACAGTCAAAGATTGGAAAGAACGAAGGTTGGCATCCTCGCATCCACGCATTCTCCGGAGAGAGAAGGCGGAGAGGAGCTTCGGTCGGATTACGTGCAAGAGAAAATGGAGCAACTGAAACAAGACGCAGACGGTGAGATCAAGGGCCGAGTCGAGGACCCACCGCAGAACTAGCTGCAGCGCATACCACCACTCGCAAGACAAGGTGTGGCGGCACGGCTCGACTCGGCATCTATCGTGAGAAAGGAAAGTGGAAGAGATGCTGATGGGATGCAGGATGGCAAGCGCCGGGGATGTGGTATTTAGAGGACAAGGGCAAGGGCGGCAGCAAAGGCGCCAATGCCGATGGTGGAGGCGCCAACGAGAAGGCCCGACGCACCCGAGGTGGACTGGCCCTTGCTGGAGGAGCTGGAGCTCGAGGAGCTGCCGGACGAGCCGGACGAGCCGGACGACGACGACGAGCCGGAGGTACCGGTGGCCGAGGCGGTAGCGGCGCTGACCGAGGCGGTGTACGAAGCGGCGGCGCCGCGGGCAGACGACGAGGCCTGGGCACCGGCGCCCGAGCCGTCGAGGTTGGCGTAGGCGCTGGTGTCCGGAGCGCGCTTGGAGCCACGGCGGGCGTCCGAGTTGACGACCTTGATGGGCTCGCGCGTGGGGAGGATGCTGTCCACCTGCTCCTTCTTGGAGGTGAGGTTCCACTGGTTCTGGTAGTAAGGCAGGCCCTGGAGCTCGGGGACGGGGCCGGCGTTCCAGTTGTTCTGCTTGAGCGCACGGTGGTACGCCTTGAACGAGTCGATGGCCTGGTCGGTGGTCTCGTGCTCGAGCGAGATGAAGCCGGTGCGGTTGGTGGAGGTGGCCCAGCTGGTCATCTCGCTGATGACGCTCGTCTTGTTGGCGCCGACGCCGGTGGTGCACGTCTGGAGCTGCGCGGTGCCGGTGCCCTGGCGCAGACACCAGTCGTCGGCGTCCTTGTTCCACATGACGGTCTGCATGCCGAGCACCTCGGTGGCGATGGCACGCACACGCGCGTCGACGTCACCCTCGGGCGGGCGCCAGTACATGGGCACGCTGCCAGTCAGGTCGTAGATGATCTGCATGGTCCAGCCGAGGTCGCCGAGGATCTCCATGTCGGTCTTGCCCGTCTGGAGCGTGTGCGACCAGGTGTGGACACCGAGGTGCATGGGCGGGTCCGCCTTGACGTAGGCGTCCATCATGTCCGGGTTCCACACGATCGCGCTGCCGATGAGGAAGTGGGTGGCGCCCTGCTTCTGGTCCTGGAGGTACTGGATGAGCGAGGGCGACTGCGGGGTGGGGCCGTCGTCAAAGGTGATGGCGACGGCGTTGTCAGGAGCGAGCCAGATGTCGCCCGTGTCGCACTTCTGGACGGTCCAGGAGCAGACATTGGTCATGTCGGTGCCGGCGGGGTAGACGGTGGCGCGGGTGTTGGGGTCGGTGATGGAGCGCGGGATGTTGGGGATGAGGCCGGCGGCCTTCTTGGCGTTGTAGCGGTCGACCCAGGCCTTGGGCAGCGAGCTGGCGGGGGGCGGGTCGGAGCCGGCGGGCGGGTAGGGGAGGCCGTTCTTGGAGGTGGTGGCGAGCTGGCGCTTGGTGATGCTGTGGGTGGCGGCGCGCTTCGAGAAGAGGTGGCCGGCGGGGTGGTCAGCAGCATCGACGAGGCCGCGCTCGTGGAAGCGCGAGGCCGAGGCGAGCGGGGCGGCCAGAGCCACGGCTCCTACGGTGAGGGCGGTGAGACGCATGATGAAAGAAGCACGTCTGTATCACGCGTACGGACGAGCAACGGTAGGGATGGTGGTGGTGAAGGGGGGACGTCGACAAGGAGTCAGGCTCAAGAGCGTCCAAGTCCAAGACTATAAGAACAAACAAGGGGAATGCGAAGCAGTAAAGACTGTGGTGTGGTGCGAGCCGAGCGTTCTGCAGCAGACGATCTGACGGTCCTATGCTGCGGCCAGGCGATTGTAGAGGGGGGGAAGGGAAAGGGAAGAGAGCAAGTGTGAGAGAGGGAGACGTGGATCAGGAAGGAAGGGAAGGCAGAGTCGGGCATGCGTGAGCGCTTACAGTGCCAACGCAACACAGGGGTACAGGTCATCCGCCTCATCTCAGATTCGGCGCTTCGGATGATGCTGGGTTGTCAGCGGTCTTTTGCGAGAAGACGCCGGGATCCCTTGCACCCACGCTTTGTCGCCTGCGGATCGCCCGAACGGAGGATTGACTGCCACGCCGCTTCATCTGAGTTCCGAGAGGGGAGGTGGGCTCTTGGATCTGCGCTGAGCTGCGCAGAGCTGCACTGCGCTGCACATTTGGGCGAGCAGAGAAGGAAGCTCGAGGGCTTGGCTGCTGCAGAGAGGCTGCGCGTCCGTTGGATCGGATGCAGGCCGAGCTGCGAGCTGCAAGTGACAGCAACAACACGCACCGCCGCCCACCGCCACCCTCTTTGCATTGAACCCACCTCGCTGGCGGCCCCACCAAATCCAATCTTTACATTTCGTTCCCTTGGCCCAGCTGAGACAAGCAGAGAACACGCTTCGGGTGCGGCGCGTTCTGCCGACGTGGCAGAACCGCAGGCATCCAACGCAAGCGAGAGCGGCTTGCGGATCGACACGGATTCCACACCGCACCAACACCGGTTGGCAGCAACGCCAGGCGAGGTTTGAGACCGGCGCCATGCACGCTGCATGAACCCGCCAAGCCTTTCCAGAATGCGCACTGCACAGGTGGGTGCGTCCGGCTTTGGCGCGACGCGACAGCTGGACAGCAGCGCTGCGAATTTTTTCTTAGCTCCAAAGGAGAGGCTATTGTTGTGCGCTGGCACCTCCTCGCTGCAAGCCGCGCTGCTGTGCTGTGCTGTCCTCACCTGGCGGGTCCTCCTTCGCTTAAGCACCAGCCGCATTCGCATCTCGTCTCTGCGAGTCGATCAGTCAACTCTTCGCTCGACCTGCGGTCTTCTCGCCTCTGCTTTCTGCTTTCAGCCTCGAAGCGGCGGGATGCAGGTGCATGCTGAATCACTGTCGGAATGACCGAGGACGGACAATGCAAGTGTGGTGAGGATGCCCGAGGCTGGCGAAGAGCGCCGAGAGCCGAGAGGGGCCACTTCTTTGTTCGTCTTCCATCGGTCTCGCAGATCCGTTCGATTCGAAGGCTTGGCAAACACAGCTGCTCCTCCCTTTTTTTCGAGCTGAGTCCAACACTCTCTCTCCCTCGCCCGAAGTGGCGGATCGCGCCGACGCCGAGCCCAACGGAACTCCGGTCGACACGCGTTCGGCCCTTTGTGTCGCGTCTCTTCTCCGACACGCTGAGCCGAGCGAGAAAGGACAAAACACGCTTTCTTTTCAGAAGTGAAGCGAGCCGGCGACCTTTTGAGGCTAAGTTTGATGCAGGGCTGCGGCGACCCCTCGTGATGAGGGCAGCTGGCACGCATGTGAGCTATCCCACTCGCAGCTCCGCTCTGCATCTCGCCTTGCCAAACTGGATCCAGGCGGATCGTACGACGTCATTGCGTAGCGGAACACTAGCACCAACGGTGGGCCTGTTGCAACGACGACGCCGAGCCCCGCAATCGGATCAGACCGTACAGAACAATGAGTACTGTAGCGTCAAACATGCACCGCCCTGCGATACAAGCAGAGAGTCGACAACCTCGCCGTCTCTCGCACCGCATCAGCTGGTTCTCGCGACTTCTGGTTCTTCTGCCTGGAAAAACCTAAAGTGCAGGGTCATATGTGGCTGTCAGTGACTGCCAAACATCTGCGGCCATAGAACCTTGAAAGCACCGCATCCCGTCCGATCTGCGAAGTTAAGCAAGGTATCGCCTAGTCAGTACTGCGGTGGGGGACCACGCGGGAATCCTAGGTGCTGCAGTTCTTTTTTTTTCGTCTTTTTTGGGCTCATTTCCAGACCCACTTTTGTCTTTTTCGATTTCTGCGATTCCTTCTCAGCGGCGAGCCCAACGTGTAATGAAGACAACCTTTCGTCGACCGTGCAACCCCCAAGCCAGTCACATCTGTTCTGCAGCACGACTCACTGTCCAAGATGCAAGCTGCTCTGCGGTGTTGCTTGAATCGACAGCGTCCTGTACGATCACACCAGCCCGTTCTCAGGTATGCGAGAGCACGAATCACACGGAGAGTTTGAACATGCTGTGCTATTCTATGCCTGACAGCGGCGTCGGAAAGTGCGGCAGACTACAGAAGCAACGTCCGTTCAGCTGCGTGCGGCCGTGGACTGTTGCTCGCTCGCTGGTGTTTGTGCTGGGCGAATGGTGGACTGAGCGAGGCCGAGGAAATCGTCTGCCGAGTCGCCGGGCAGAGCGTTGTTGGCTGCACCTGCGGCTGCGCCAGCCGACGACTGCTGTGCCGTCGCACCGGCACCGCTGTCCAGACGCTCTGCGCTGACTTTGCCCTCCTTGAAAGCCTTGGCCGCCTCGAGGTACGCCTGACCCGAAGTGAAGGTGTCGTCGGTACGCTTGACCCTGGACGCCTTGGTCTGCTGCACCTCGGTGGCTGGCGTGGCAGGATCGCCGAGCTGAGCACCTCCTGCAGCCCATGCGGCCCACGACTCGAGCGCCTTGTCCTCCTTTTCGAATCCGCGCTGCGTCTCGGACTTGCCCAGGTCAGCGCCGTAGTATCGCGCCTCGAGCGCAGCGTAGCGTGTAGCATGTTCGTGCTCGGCCTTGAGGGCGTGGTAGGACGAAAGCGTGTTGTGGTATGCCTGTGATAACGACAGTCCTCCCTGGCGGTGAGCTGCGATGGTGCACGCCACCACATCCTCGACGCTCGGATCCCTGCCGTACGAACGCAGTCGCTTGGCATCGCCATTGACGCGCGATTCGCTACCGACCTCTGCACTCATCTCGACAAGCGTCTTGGGTCGATACGCCTCCCAGGGGTGGTCGCGGTAGAACTGCTGTCGCACCTTGTCCTCGTCGTACGTGATGGGCTTGGGCTTGAGCGTGGGCGTCAAGGTGCGCGACTTCTTCTTCGAGTTGGTCGTGTCGCGACCGAACTTGGCGTTGGCAGGTGCGGCGGCTTTGGACGACGAGCCGATCTTGGCGAGACCCGTCTGTGCTGTCGAACGCAGGCGAGCGGGAAGATCTTCATCGGGACGCTTGACCGGGTGACGTGCGGGTACGGTCATGGGTGGGTGGTTGGTGACTGCCTCGAACCATGCGGGCTGCTGCTTGAGGAAGCCGGACTCGAGCAGCCTCGAGACGGTCTGCGGCACTTGCGAGGGGATTCGGCGAGGCATGGTGCCGACGATTATGCTTCAGGACGAGGTCGAAGGGGCGGCGGAGATGGGATGGTGTCAGCCAAAGATTAAGGCAAAAAGTGTCTTCTCGCTCTGCAAGATGGATGCAGCAGGGCCGGACGGATTCTTCCCAAGCCAGAGCTCACGTGATTAATTCCGGCCTCGACTTTCTCGTGCGGGACAGTACGGCTGCATTTGGAAGGGCGCGTGGTTGAGCGCGACATTCGAGACAGGGGCTCGCTGCTGAAAACACACTCGGGACACGCGCACCCTGACAGTGTTGCTGTGGAGGTCACAGACGCCAACTTACCCTTTTTGAAGCTCGATCCTCCTTAATCAAGCCTGCCCGTCTTGGTCCCTTCCGCCTCATCACGGATACCCTTGAGACGCCATCTCCCTCGCGATGGGAAAATGCCAGCATGAGAGGGATCAGCGTGACCGGCAGACATATCTCCTATTGTACTCATTGACTCTCCAAAGACGGGCCAGTGAGAAAAGGGGCGCCGCTAATCATGAGCGACACCAACACTTGAATGAATGGTGGCGCATGCCGTATCTGCAGTTGGCTAGCAATACTCTACGGTGTACGGCTCTCTGCCATCGGAGCGTCTCGCATGAATCAGATCGGGCACTCACTGGAGTGGTCGCTTCTGCAACTGAGCCCATCGGAGGAGGCCAGGCTAGGCTCGCGGACCGAGTGTTAGCAAGGCGAGCCGCAGCCGACGTGCATGTTTCAGCCTGGCCGAACCCTGTTCCGCTGTGAAAATACAGGGCGAGACCCACCACTTGCCGCATGGCCGTGGCGTTCCTGATGCTTCGAGCGGCTGCTGCTTCGCCATATCATCATCATCATCATCATCATCATCATCATAATCATCATCAGCTGTCTCGCCCCGACACCAGCACCGGCTGCAACACGAATATACCCTCGATTACGCTCGGCCTCCCTCGACACGCCGTCCCGCTTCCACACGCAAACATGGCTGCTTGATCCCCTCGAGATCGCGCCTTCAACTGTATTGCATCACACACGCTTCGTCTACGACCCTCACAAGACACTGTCACCACCACCATGGCCGGCCGCGAACTGCTCCAGGTCTTGCTGCCCGGCAACGCCGCTATCCTCTCGGCGTCTATACCCTCGTCGGCCTCCACCTCGGTCCAGGATCTCATCGTTGCACTGCTCACCGACCGCACCAACACACATTCCCTCACAGCAGCCTTTGGCTCACATTTCCAGCCATGGCCGTCTGCCAATTCCAACGACTTTGAAAGCTCAGAGAAATGGCTCATCGATCATCAGGGCCAGCTCTGGGGCATCCAGGCAGCACAAGCCGCACCGCCAAACTACGAGTGGAGCGAACCAGAACTCAGAGCCATCGACGATGGCATTCTTCCACTACACACGGGCGTGTTCGCATTCCTCCGCAGCCTCGTCGATGCGCCAAAACCAGCCGAGGAGAAGGATGTCCAACCTCCTCCGCTCGACTTGTCGTCGCCCACCGCTTTCTCCGACTTCTTGCTGTCCTCACACCTCCATGCACCTCGCCTCCGTCTGGTCTGCGGCGCACCAGGACTCCGAGTCCGCCTCCGCTTCGGCCATGTGCCCGAGATCTACGACGGCTGGGATCAGCGCTCGTGGTTCCTGCCTGCCGACCCAACTTCGCCCGGTGCCACGGGCGTAGGCTCCACCGCTGTAGAGCTTGTCGAGGCTGTTTGCGAGGAGCTCGGTATTCGAAGGGTCGTGCTTCAGGGTAGCAAGTCGGCCCGCGTCGTCTATGCTCTGGCTCCTCTGCCTTCAACACCAGCCTTGGCTCCAGCTCCTATGCCGCCTCCAGCGCCTCTGCCAGATACAACGTCACTGCCCAACTATCTGGCGGGGTCCAGCACTCCGGATGCTGCACTCATGTTCACCATCAGCGCCAGCTGGCTCTCCAAGCTCGGCACAGTCGCTCAAGGCTTTTCCAAGCATGCCCGCCGCCAAGGATCCAACGGCGTACCCGCTGCCGTTCCCACGCCTGACCGCAGCCAGCCCACCCTGTCCACTTCGCCGACCAAACAGGCCAATGCCAAATCAGGTATGCTCGGCCTGTGGGGCTCGGCGAGTGTGAGCAAGGCGACCGCTGCGCTACTGCCAGCCACGTTCTCTGCCCGATCCAGGAGCGCTTCGCAAGCATCCCAATCCACTGGCGATGCGGAGCTTGACGCTTTCTCGGTGGAGCTCGCCTCGACACGCTCGCCAGACGACCAAGACGACGAGGACGACGACGCAGCAGGAGGCACACTCAAGGGTAGCAAGCCTGCAACTCCCGCCGACCGCAGTGCCAACCTTCCCGGGCACGACGCACCCGCCACATCGCAAGACGACGAGAACGAATCCACCATCAACATTCCGAAGGGTCGCAGACACCAGCCGCCTTCCGCCACGGCACGACTCAGTCGCATGTTCGAAGGATGGATCGGTGGTGGCGGCGAAGCCTCTTCGCCCTCCTCGCCTAAGCCTGGCGACGAAGCTGCAGCCATGCCCGAGACGCCTCCGAACCAGCCCGTGCGTCGCGAACTGGGCACTGTCGGGAGAAGCGGCAAGACCTTCAGCGTCAGCGGTCCTCTGGAGCTCGAGAGCGACACCAGCACCGTGTCTCCATCACCTTCGCTTGGGTCCCTCAATCAGCTTTCGCCAGCCCACGCCGCGCTCGACGATCCAGACGAGCTCGAGAAACGATTCGAAAAGCTAATGCAGGATCTCGGCATCAAAGGAACGAGCCGCTCCGCCATGTTGGCGCTTCCGAACGATCGCAAGCGCTTCCTGATCAGCCAGAATGAAGCTGCCAAGACCTCGACACCTTCGAAACCTCGAGCCTCACTAGGACAGCAGGGCGACAAACCTGTGTCCCCGACTCTGGGTTCCGACACTATGGGTCGCAACTCGATCATCCCTGCTGGCTGGTCCAACCGCTTCAGCATCTCCAGCATCGCCACGTGGGCGACAAGCGACACTCACGGCTCAGGCTCAGGCTCGCACAAAGACTTCGATGGTCCGTCCAGCCCGCGTGCGAGCGTTTCTGGCGACGCCTCCAGCCGAGGCAGCGATAGCACTCGTCCCACCACGGTGCTGTCCGACACCGGCTCGCTTGGTTCGACTGACTCCAAGGCGCTCAACGGCGGCGAGCACACGATCAAAGCAAACCACACCGGCAGCAGCGCTGGTGTCACCGCGAGCTTGTGGAACAATTGGTGGGGAGGCGGAAGCACTATCTCTGCCGCAGGTGGACACGACCAACTCGGCTCATCGGACGAGCGACAGGTGGCGATGAACCACGTCACGCGCCTCAAGGACAGCAAGCTCAGCCGGAAGGACCTCTTCAAACATTTGCTTTCGTTGCGTGTCACACTCAGTAGCGCAAAACTCTCATGGATCGACAGCTTCCTGCACTGCGACGGCCTCGGCGCGCTCGAACACATCATGCAGCAAGAGACCGACGGCATCGTCAAAGGTCTCGATGCCAACCGAGCCAAGAGTGCTGAGCGCAAGGACATGTCGGACGCCATCCTCCTCGAAGCAGTCAAGTGCCTCCGCACGCTCATGAACATCGAGCTTGGATTCGAAAAGGTGCTGGAGCAGCCCAATCTGGTCAACTACATTGCATTTGCGCTGCGCTCTCCCTCGTACAAGCTGCGTCTCCAGGTCGCCGACGTGCTGGCAGCCCTCTGTGTTCTCTCCCTCGAGGATGGCCACCGCATGGTCTGCGGAGCGCTTTCGGAGCTCAAAGTAGTCTCGGGAGAACGATACCGCTTTGCTTTCCTCGTGGAGGACCTCAAGCTTCATGCTTCCAGCGACGGACTCGAGGGCGCAGATCTCGACGACTCGGACGCGAGCGAGGCGATCGAATGGGAGTACAAGGCGGCCGCCATGGTGCTCGTCAATGCCATCACGAACAGCCCGGAGGACCTGGAAGAACGAATCTCGTTGCGTGACGAATTCGCGCGTCGCGGTCTCAATGAAGTACTCGTGTCTCTTCGATACGTCGATCCGCCGGAGAACCTCGCCACACAGATCCAGGTCTACGTCGAGGAGAAGCAGGAGGACCAAGACGAGCTCCACGACCGCGCGCTGCATCTGTCCGATCGCGAACGCGAGCGTGATCGTGAAGCGATCTCGCACCTCGGCGAAGCTGGTGAAATCCTCCGCAGGTCGCAGAACGACCACGAGGACCTCTACCCGATTATGATCTCGATCCTGCGCCACACGTCCAACATCCTCGACCGCGACATTGACCATCAGTTCAAGACCGACCTCCTCTTTGTCGTCGACAAGTACGTCGAGTCTTCCGCGGATGTCGCCGACTTTGACGAAGGATGGCGCAGCTTCATGCGCGCGTATCTCGCCAACATTCAGCATCTGGTGGGCAAGCAAGCCATGATCAAGGCCAACCGCATGAGCGACACCAGCACGGTGCCGAGCAGCTTCATCGAGGAGCTCGAGGGCCTGCGTGCCAAGGTGGAGGAACTCAGCGACGACAAGGCCAAGCTGAGGACTAAGCTCAACGAGCAGACCGCCGAGGTCATCACGCTGAGGAGCTTGCCCGGCGCCGCTGCACTTCGGCGGGAGTCGCCTGACACCGAGAATGGTCCCGCAGGCACGCCCTCCACGCTCCCCAAGCGCGGGGACAAGGAGAATTTCGCCGGTGTCATCCAGCGTTTGGTGGCCAAGGAGAAGCAGGTGATCGAGCTGCAGGAGGAGTTGGATCGCCTCTCGTCTGCAGCGCGTCCCAACGATCGCACTGACGGCGACGACAGGGCCAAGAAGGATCGCCTCGAGCGCAATCGACAGTGGACAAACCTTATGGACGAGATTGCTCGTCACAAGGAACAGCTCGCTGGCGCCGAGGCGAATGTCGAGGCAAAAGAGCGCGAGATCAAGTACCTCAAACGTGCTCTCGAAGCCGTGTACGGCCGATTCCAGAACGGCCTGGCGCAGGCTCAGGAAGAGGCCGAGGCGAAGGACAAGGAGCAGGAGTCTTCCAAAGCAAGTTCCTCCGCAGCCAACTCCGAGATGGAAGCCGACATGATGGCGCGCCGCACCATCGAGGCACTGAGCAAGAAGGATGCGGAGATTTCGGAGCTCCGAGCTGACGTCGCCAAGCTGCAGGAGAAGGCGCTCAAGTCGATGGAGGCGACTGCTTCGCAAGACCAGACCGAAGCTCTGCGAGCCCAGCTCGACGAGAAGGACAAGCAGATCACCAAGCTCAGGAGCGAGATGGCCAAGCTGCAGGCTTTGCTACTCCAGCTCCAGATCCAGCCGGCTGCCCCGGACGGAGCTGGAGCTGGTCTGACCCGGGCTGCCACCGTTCATCGCCAAGCGCCGAGACCACCTGGTGCTCCAGCTCCTCCGGCCGCGGCTGCAGGTCACCGCACAGCACCGCTTACCCCGGGTCAGCCTGGCATGTCCTCCGCCAACGCTGCCGCACCAACAACCAATGGCAAAAGCATCGCCGATGCAGGTGTCGGCTCCGGCTCTGCCGATGTGCCGCCACCGCCTCCGCCACCGCCAGCTCCTCCAGCACCGCCTGCTCCGAGCTTCACTGCAGGAGTGGGAGGTCCACCACCACCGCCACCTCCTCCGCCACCTCCAGCCCCGCCTGCGCCGGGCATGCCCGCTGCCTCGAGCCTCGGAGGCTCCATATCCGGCCCGCCACCACCGCCTCCTCCGCCACCGCCCGGTCCCCCCGGTGCGAGCATGGGCGCGCTTGGAGGCGGAGCACCACCACCGCCGCCGCCTCCTCCCCCTGGCGGCGCCGCAGGTGCGCCTCCTCCTCCGCCGCCGCCTCCCGCTGGGCTCGTCCCACCGCCACCACCGGGAATGCTGGGAGCACCCAAGCCGCCCGCATTGCCGCTCATCCCAAAGAAGAAGCGCAAGGCATTGTTTTGGAACAAGATCCCGGCCCACTCGCTCTCGCGCACGGTTTGGAACGATATGCCCGAGGCAAGCGTGGATGTGACCCGCGAAATCGAGCGGATCGACGAGCTGTTTGCGGTTGGAAGCAAGCCTGTGGCGGCTGTTCCGGACGCCAAGCAGACGGGCCGCAAAGCGAATCCGACGACGCTGCTCGACTTGACGCGCGCGCAGAACGTGTCGATCGTGCTGACGCGCATCAAGGTGCCGTTCGCGGAGCTGCGCATCGCGCTGCTGCAGTGCGACGAGACGAAGCTGAGCGTGGACAATCTCAAGAGCATCAAGTCGTGTCTGCCCACCACGGAGGAGCTGGAGCTGGTGCGCGACTACGAGGGCGATGTGGGCGCGCTGAGCAAGGCGGACCAGTTCTTCAAGGAGATGCTGGGCATCCCGCGGCTGTCGGAGCGTCTGGCGTGCATGGTGTACATGCGCAAGTTCGAGCTCGATCTCGAGGAGCTCAAGCCGGACCTGCGCATCCTCAAGCATGCGGCGGACGAGATGAACGCCAGCGCCAAGTTCAAGAAGGTGCTGCATACGGTGCTGACCATCGGCAACGTGCTGAATTCGGCCACGTTCCGCGGCGAGGCGGCGGGCTTCCAGCTGGGTGACCTGCTCAAGCTCAAGGATACCAAGCCGTCGCAGCCGAAAGCGGCGACGCCGACGCTGCTGCACTATCTGGTGCGCGTGCTCAACCAGACGGACAAGACGCTGGTGGGCTTCCTGGACGACTGCTCGCATGTCGAGGCGGCAGCGAGGCTGTCGACGCAGGCGATCATGCAGTCGATCGCCGCGCTGGTGGCGGGCCACGAGGCGGTGCAGAACGAGATGGCGACGCTGAATCGGATCGGCATCTCGTCGCAGAGCGATCGATTCGTCACGGTTACTGCCGAGTTCCTGCGCCAGTCGGTGCCGCAGATCAAGGCGCTGCAGCTGGCGGGGAGCACGATCCAGACGAGCCTGAGCCAGCTGCTGAGCTACTTTGGCGAGGATGCGACGCAGACCAAGCCCGAGGACTTTTTCGGGCTGGTGGGCAGTTTCGGACAGGCGCTGATGCGCGCCGAGGAGGACACGCTGCAGGCGGATCGCAAGGCGGAGCTCGAGGAGCAGAAGAAGCAGAAGGCGGCGTTTGGCAAGGGTTTGTATGGCATGCGCATCCCGCAATTCGGACCGGAAGTGCGCGGGCCCTTGGCCGTGCAGAGGGGCGACGCGAGTGCGGCGGTGGGCAAGGTGGAGGCGGCGGGTGAGCCGCAGCCTACGAGTGCGGAAGAGATGCTCGAGGCGACGGACCAGCTGTCGCCTGTCAACGAGGCCACACCCACGGCGTCTCGCTTCCGGTCATGGGGGGCGTCGGCTGCAGCGCAGATGGCAGCGGATGCCAGCGCTGCCGACGGCAGTGGCGACAAGACCACGATCAAGGCGGAGCGGGGTGCGTACGAAGCCGGGCGCAGGTCTTATCGCGGACGCGGGCAGCTGGACGAAGCGATCAAAGAGCTGCGTGCGGGCGCGGCTGGTCGAAAGCTCGCCAATGCCCTGGCAGCGCAGCATGGCCGTGATGATGCCGGGTCGTCGCCAAGCAGGATTCGGAATGTGGTGCGTAACTCCTCTGCACCTGAAGTGGAGGAGGAGGAGGAGGAGGAGGTGGATACGGCAACGATTGGGCGCACGCGGTTTGGATCGGTCGCATCGCGTGCGGGTCGAGACTCGATCTACGCCACCATGTCGGCGAATCCCAACGGCACCCTCAGCGGTCGCAAGTCGCTCCGACTCAAACAGCCCGCGCGCAGACCGCTGTCCAGGGTGTTTATCACCGGCGACCCTGTCAACCGCGACGAGTTTTAGCCGAACCTCACGTTGGCGTGCAATGAAGATGATGATGAACGAAACCGCAAACACACGCGCGCTGTAGTGATGATTTGAAATGAGACCGAGCGCGCCAAAGGGGGGAGGAAAGGGGCATTGATTGATATTCAGCACGCTGAATTTAAGATACGATGCGGGTGAAGGTTTAGGCCTTGTGGGTGGTGGGCACCATGGTGACTACCTCTTCTGCGCTGGTGGGGTGGATGGCGCAGGTTTCCTGGAAATCCTTGACGGTTGCGCCCATCTTGACGGCGACAGCGAAGCCCTGGAGCATCTCGTCTGCGCCCAGTCCGACAATGTGCAGACCAACAACCTTATCGCCGGGACCCACGACCATCTTGAATGCACTAGGTGCCTTGTGCTCGAGCATGCCATAGTACATGCTGACGAACTTGGAGGTGTGCACTTTGACGTTATCCTTTCCGAACTTTTCGACGGCTTCCGGCTCGCTCAGACCGACAGTACCGGATGTCGGGTGCGAAAAGATGACGGTGGGAATGTTGGTATAGTCCATATGATCGTCCTTGAGCGCAGCGTTGCCATAGAGACGGTTACTCAGCTTGCGACCCGCCGCAATCGCCACCGGCGTCAGCAAAGCCTTGCCCTGAATATCACCAATCGCAAATACGTCCTTCACGTTCGTCTCCTGATACTTGTCAACCACAATGTTGCCACCCTCGTCGAGCTTTACGCCAACCTGCTCGAGACCAAGGTTATCGGTGTTGGGTCGACGACCGATGGCCCAGAGCAGACAGTCTGCCTCGATGGGGCTGCCCTGGTCCGTGTGGATGGTGAGCGGTCCACCGCGCTCGCCCTCGACGCGCGTGATGTTTGTCTTCTGGTGCACGCGCAGTCCGGTCTTGGACATGTGGTCCTGCAGCGTCTCGGAGATGATCGGGTCAAACGGACGCAGGAACGTGTCGTGGCGGATGAGCAGATGCGTCTCCGATCCGAGCGTGTTGAACACCCCCGCAAGCTCGACGGCAATGTACCCTGCGCCGACAACGACCACGCGCTTGGGCTGCTCGCGCAGCGCAAAGAAGCCGTCCGAATCCACACCAAGCGAGGCGCCAGGGATCTTGTCGTCCGACGGAATGATGGGTCGACCACCCGTGGCAATCACGATGCGGTCGCCCGTCACCTTGTGCGTGCCCGCAGTGAACTTGCCGTCATCGCCGCGCATGGTGATCTCCACCTCGTTTGCGCCGGTGAGCTTGCCGTGGCCCGAGAGGTACTCGACGCCGTCCTTGTCGAGGTTGCGGTCGTAGATGCCGTTGAGCCTGCGCACGTATGCGTCGCGCTTCTCGGCAAAGTAGTTCCACGCAAAGCCGGGCACGGCGGGCTTGTTGTTCACGTCGCCGAACCCGTACTCGGGTGCCTCGCTGAGGTGCTCGGCCATGTCGGCGGCGTGCCACATGAGCTTCTTGGGCACGCATCCGACGTTGACGCAGGTGCCTCCAAGACGGCCATCCTCTTCGATGACGCAGACCTTCTTGCCGTAGGCAGCGGCGCGGCGCGAGACGCCCATGGCGCCGGAACCGCCGCCGATGACGACCATGTCATAGTGGTCGGTGGAGGGCTTGGCGAGAGGCGGCATGCTGGCAGACGAGGAGGTGGAGAAGGCGAGGTGGGTGGTGGTCTGCTCGAGACGAGACGCGGCGGTGGTGCGAGTCAGCTTGGAGGAGCGCAGGCCGGAGCGTGCGGGGGCAGCGGGAGCGAGGGAGGCGGTATAAAAGGCACGCGAGGCAGGCAGCGCACGCGGCAGAGCCTGGAGACGTGGAAGCGCGAGACGAGGTATCTTGACGGACACGAGCGGGCAAGCGCACTGGCGATCGAGACAATCGAGGCTAGGCGCAGGCGACGTTCGAAAGGGGGGAGGATGTGGATGTGGTGGTGGAATCGGAAGCGGAAGAAGGCAAGCCAACGCTCCGTAATCCAAATCCGCCGATCTGGGCGTCCAAAGCGAGCGAAAAAACGGAGGCACGAGCCATGGCGCCATTCGTTCAAAATTCCTCAGCCGGAGATACCGAGTGCTGCTCTTGACTGGCTTTTTGGCTGCCGGCTGAGCTGATGACAATGAGCCGACGCAACTCCACATTTCTGACGCGCCCGATGCGCTCACTCATCAGGCTCGCGCACACGCCGATTCATGCTCATATCGTCACTGCCATTGCGATCTACTTCTTACGACCGGGCTTCATCCACTTTGGCAGCTTGAACTTGCGGTCCTTGCTGGCCGAGCTCGTGCGTGTCGAGGCGGAGCGTGTGCTGCTCGACGACGGCAGCAGCAGCGATGCCGAAGCATGTCTCGACTCGGAAGATGGCGCGGCGGTCATAAGCGTGGCGGGCATATCGTCGTGGTGCTGTGCAGTGCGGGCAAGTGGGCTTCCAGCCTCGTCGGCAAACACGCCCGGTGCACGCGCTGCACCTCGTGGCCGAGCATCTGAGCCGCTGTAGTCGCCGCTGGCTTGGCCGCCAAAGATGTTGAGCGTGGAGAGTGTGCCGCCGGACGCCCTGCGTTCGGGAAGCGCTGCACGCGCGAGTCGCAGCCGTGCCTCCTTGCGCGCCACGGCACGGTTGGGCGTGATGTCGATGATGTCGTCCGGATCGCTGCCCTCGCCTTCGTCGTCGTCGTTGTGGTCTTCAGAGATTTCGCCGCTATCATCGCCGATCATCGCCGAGCCTCGGTGCGAGGACAGACCGAGTTCGGCGGCGCCAGGGGAGCGCGAGTACATGCCAGAGCGGTTGGAAGCGCTTCGACTCATCCCTTGCGCCATTTGCGCGGCTGGGGATAGATGAGCTGCAGCGTCCGTTGGCGGCGTTCTGGGCTCGGAGGCGGTGCTGCCGTAGCCATAAGGTCGAGCGGGGCTGGTTGCGAGGAGCGGCCGACTGCTCGCATCGGCCGAATCGTCGTGCGTGGAGGCAGCAGAGGCATCCCTTGCCTCATGCGTGTGTACGCTTGCTGCTGCTGCTGGCGCTTGACCCTGTTCCTCGGGCGGGCCATCCTCGACGTCCGAGTGATACAGGCTCTGTGCATCGACGCCGCGCTGAAAGTCGGGATCCTGCGCCAGATTGCGCTGCCATCTCTTGGCGGTGACCGGATTGCCGCCGGGTGGGATCTTGACGCCGACGACGGCGATGTAGAGGATCCACTCGAAGATCGTAAACGCCTGCTGCGAGCCTACGAGGATGGGCATGGTGGGCACAAACTGTCGGAATGCCTCGGGCCAGTGCCATGGATGGGCAAGATTTAGCATCGCCGACCACGAGAGCAGGCCAGCGTCGGGCACGTCGGGTTTGGGGCGCGCCTGGAAGAGCAGGTTGGCGACCGAGACGTAGAAGAGCGTGCTGAGGATGCTCATCGCAGCTACGGTCACGCCGAGCTGTCGAATGCGCCGGCTGATGCCTACGATCGCGTACGCAGCAGCGCGCGCCACTGAGAAGACCACCACGGCTACGACGATCTTGCGGCGCTCCCAAGCGGCATCGTCGAGCTGTGCTGCATCGTCGGAATGCGAGCCGCGACGGGCTTCCTGGCGCAACACGAGCACACCAAGCACCATCGCCAGCGCAATGTCGAGCACGGCAACGAGTGGTAGGAAAAAGTAGAAGCGCGGTCGAAGGCGAGGCGACGGCGCATAGTTGTCGGATGGAAAGTTGGGTTCTTGTGGCTCGTCTGGGTTGGCGGAGGAGACGAGGATATACGAGGTGGCCCGGGGTCGAGCGGGCTGCGCGGTGACTGACATGGTGACTGTAGATCGCGATTACTATCTTGCGTAGGGTGCCGTGGTGTGCATGCTGGCTTGCGATAAGGGCTAGTTGAACGACATGGTGTTGGCTGCGATCAGGAGGCGGTCAGGGATGGTGGTCAGGGAAGAGCTAAGCGGTGGGCCGACGAGAGCGAGCTTCAGGGGCTTGTGCGGCGCGCATACAAGCTGCAGCTGCTCAAGAGCGGTGCTTTGCTGGACCCTATTTTTGGGCGCTGGCGTTCCAAGACCAACACGTTTAAATTCTTACTTTACGCGCGCGCGACACCCGCTTCTCTCTCTTAGCCTCAAAGCCGCACCAAAGCTAGCCCTTAAGACTGCATGTGTGCTGCTGACGATGATGGCTGCTACGATTCTGCTTGCTCATGTGGGTGCGATGTGCGCCTGCCCTTGAATCCGATGCAGATCCAGAACTGCTCGCGCGACTCCTTGCGGCTGGCGTCCATCTTTTCCGCCTTGACAAAGTGGAAGTGCGGCTGGAGCACCTCCCTGCGGAAGACATCGGCCTCGTGAGACATAAAATACTTCATCACCAGCACCGAGCTTCTGGCTGCCAGCGCGGATGGTGGCCGCGATTTGTGCGCATCCTCCGGCGTGTCGTCGTGGCGTAGCGTGTCGAATGCAAAGCTCTGTCTCACACCGGCCATCGTCGCCATGATTAGCGTTGTGACCAAAAGTACCGCCGAGAATCGTTAGGGGATACTTACCGCAGCGGCTCGACAGAGCTCCAAGGATGCCTCGGTATCCGTGATTGGGTTGCCCGTCGTGTTGGCTGTCGCAATTCTCGTCAGCCACCATCCACCAGCCTCAGTCATACTGTCGACTCACCCATCATATCACTGACCACCACATCGACAAAGCCGCGCGCATCCGTCGCCGATGAAGCCGATGCATCTGCCACGAGCTTCCTCAGCTGCGCCTGTACGTTGCCATCCAAAAAATCGCCTTGTATCGAAGTGACACCGTCGATGTCGGCGACCGGTAGCAGATCAAGTGCGAATACGGGTGTTCTTGCCGCTTTGGGGCGGCGGATGCGCTCGACGATCGCCTGGCTCCATCCACCTGGTGCGGCGCCGAGGTCGACGATCACACGCCCCGGTCGCAAGAACTTGTACCGCTCGTCGAGCTGGATCAGCTTGAACGCCGAGCGCGCCACGTATCCAGCACCGCTTGTGCCCATGCCCAGCTCGTCGTCCTCGTCGATCGTCGACTTGCTGCGCCGCTTGACGTACACATCCGTCTTTTGCCGTTGCATGTACCGGCTCGACGACCCGCCGCGCTTCGACGACGCCCAGCGCACAGACCCAGCGGCATGCGGCCGTAGTAAGAGCAGTGCTACGGGTGCCACATGCCACTGGAGTGTCGGCCGCAAGCGTGCTGCTGCCCACTGCATGGCTCGTTCGCCCAGATGGAGACTGCAAGACGAGTTCACCTTCGCCGCAGAGAGCAAGCGATAACGGCGTCGGTCAAAAACTGCGCCGAACGCCAAAACTCCACTTTGGAAAAGGTCGCAAAAAAGAAAAAGAAATCAAAAAAAGGGCAACCGCCGGCCAAGCTAGGCACGTGGAGGCACACTGGGCTCGAGCCAAGAATTTAAGAAGTTTCAGAAGGGCGACACTCTGCTGCCCCTCGTCATGCATGCCGTCTTGTGCACCGCTTCGGCATCCATCCCACCGCCTTCCATCCCACGCCTTGGAGGCCACGCAGGAAAGGCTTGCCAGCTGGCCATGAACCGCATTGTCGCCCTGTCCTGAGTCCTGGCGCTTTCGCTTCCAACCACCATCTGCCATCCGCTTCTTATCTACAAGGCCGCCACGATGGACGCCGCCATACTCGACAAGCGCGAGGGCCAGGTCACCGTCGACACCACACGCACCTCGCTCAACGGCTTTGGCGTGTTTGCGATCATCGTGTTTGCGTGCGTCTCGCTCATCGTCATCCGCCCACTCAAGATCCGCATCCCGCAGCGTCTCGCCGATCCCCTCCGCCGCATCGGCGCCAAGGTCTGGCTCGCACTCGCCGGTCCACCAGACGCATCCGAGGACAGCAGAGATGACGAGCGCACCGTTGAGCAGCAGCTGGGATCATCCCCTAAGCCGATGTACATTACCATCGACCATGTGTCGGCGCCCGTGATTGGCGTGCTGGTGCTGCTGGCCACCACGACGATCGGCGGCGAACAGGTGCGCCAGGGCATCGTGGGCGAAGATGGCATCGAGCCGTACGACGTGCTGGCGCTCTTCATCTCGCTCGCCTACATCGCCATCTCGCTCGACGCAACCGGCCTGCTTCGATACCTCGCCTTCCTCATCTGCCTCAAAGCTGGTCGAAACGGCCGCGAAGCCAAGGGCAAAACCCTTTTTCTCTTGCTCTACTTTTTCTTCTGGTCTGCAGGCGTGCTCGTCGGAAACGACCCCGTCATCCTATCGGGAACCGCGTTCCTGGTGTACTTCACCCGAGTGGCCGGTATCTCTCCACCCGACGCCTGGATTTGGGCCGAGTTCGTAGCGGCCAATGTGTCGTCGGCGGTACTCGTCAGTTCCAACCCCACCAACCTCGTCATTGCGACCGGATTCGACGTCAATTTCATCACATACACAGCCTACATGGTGCTCCCCGCCTTTGGGTCGGCAGTGGGTGGGCTGGCTGCCATGCTCGTCTTCTTCCGCAACCGAGATGCGCCCAAGCACGAACCCAGTCCCGATGCAGACCAAAAGTCGTCGCTCCGAAAGCTCGTCGAAAGCGTTCCGGGTATGCGCTCTTCGCGCAACGAAGCGGCCGAGGGCATGCGTCATAGGTCCAGTGCGCCTGCGGAGGGATCCGCAGCATCGCGCGACGATATGCACGCAGGCGCACAGACGAACGGTGCGACCACAGGTGTGGCCTCGGAAACTGCATCAACCGCACCGCTCGGCGTGGATGTGGACGAGGCGCGGAAACGCAAGCGTACGCCGCTCATCTACATCCCTGACACCATCATCCGACCGGACGTTGACCCGCGCGCCGCACTTGTTGACAAGACCGGCGCGATCTTTGGGAGTATCGTCATGGCCGCGACGCTGGCGACGCTCGTGGGCACCTCGGTGGTGGGCGGCGTCAAGGTGTTTGAGATCGCCGTGCCCGGTGCAGTGCTGTGCCTGGTGCGCGATGCGGCGGCCGACTGGCTCAAGTGGCGCAAACTCAGACTCGATAAGGCTTCCCCCGCAGACGAGGTTGAAAACTCCACTGCCACGCCTGGCGATGCGACTCGAGAGGCAGGGAGTAAGGCAGAGACGTCCAGGGCGGCTGTAGAGGAGGTGGAAGCAATCGAGATGCAGACACTATCGGCTTCGCGCCCCAACGTTGCAGTGCAACCAACCACCTCGAAAACCTCGATCGCAAGTCCACCTCCTGCTGCTGCGAGTCGGAATGTGATTCGTCGGATTCAGCGTTTCCATTCTCGGATGGTGGACATGTTCCCCACCGTCAGCATCGTACTTTCGCGTCTTCCGTTTCCGCTTTTGCCGTTTGCATTCTCCATGTTCATCCTGGTGCAGGCGCTTGCACACGTCGGGTTCATCAACATCCTCGCCGCCGGTCTCGGCCGCGTCTGTTCGGCAGGCTACATCCCCACCGCGTTCTTCATCTCGGTCCTCGGCATCGTCCTGTGCAATATCGGAGGCACCAACATCGGCGCCACCATCCTACTCACCAAGTCGATCCGAAGCCCCTATTTTGCCGAAAAGATCGCTGGGTTGGCACAGACGGATCGCCAACTCGTCATGAAGGTCGCTCAGTACTCGATTGCGTTTGGCTCCAACGTCGGCGCGTTAGGTGGCACCTTTGCTGCTAGTCTTGCGGGTCTGCTTTGGTTGAGCGGCCTCAAACAGGGCGGAATCAGTGTAAGGGCAAGACAGTTTCTGTTGTGGTGTGCAGTGGTCATTGTGCCCAGCACAGTCATTGGTATCGCCATTATCGTTGCCGAAGTGAGGTACTTTCATGTGAGCGCGTAGCCCCACATGCAATAGATTCTCAATTCACCATGAACAGACGCGTTTGAAAGCAAAGCTGGATTGCACTGATGCTACAGATAGTGACGCAGCGAGTAGAGGAGCACCTTGCCGCGCGTATTGCCGATAGCAACATACTGACTGTGCGGACTAAAATCGACCGACGAAACGCTGCCGAGCGGGGTGCCCGAGGTGGGCCAGTTGCTAAACACGCGCATGGTGGGGAAGTGCACCAACCTCAGCGCATCCTTCTTGGTCTTGGACGCGAGCGCCAGGATCTGTCCATCGCCATTCCAGCGCATGGTCGACGTTGCGGTGACGAGGTTCTCGACCGCCCTGACCGGCTCCATACTTCCACCAGGAACCTTGCCGAACATCGCGCTTGCGCTGTCCACTGCCTTGGCCGAGGGGACCCATGACTGAGCTGCATCGGCATACGACTCGGCGGGACGCTTGTAGATGTTGACGATCCCGCTCTCGCTACCCACGGACCAAAACTTGCCGTTCGGCGAGACCTCGAGGCCCTTGGCTCCAAACGAGCCGGGGTCGGTCCAGATGGATGTGCATCCGACCTGCATGCCGGTATTGCGGATGTCCCACAGATGCACGCTGCCCTCGGTGGACATGGTGAGCAGCTCGACGTCCTTGCCCGTGCGCGTGACGCCGATGCCCGTACCCCGATCGCCGAGCACCGAGGCTGCATCCCAGCTGAATCCAGCCAGCGCCGAGTTCATGCGCACCCCACCGATGCGCGTGCCACCCGCCGCACCAGACCTGCCCCAATCCAGCAAATGCACCACCCCCCTGCGTCCACCGATCGCCAACAGCCTGTTTCCCGCCTCGGCCGTATTCGGCTGGAACTTGGCGTCGGACAGGTTGAGCTCCGTCCCATCGTCCTCGGCGGACGACTGGGAGTGCATCGATCCAGCACCGCGCCACGGGACCGAGCGAACCACACGTCCCGCCTGCAGGTCGTACGCGTACAGGAACGGCCTCGACCCCGCGATGAGCGCCGACTCGCCCGAGGGATGGAACGAGGCGTGCTGGATGGGCAGATCGGGCACATGGATCGTTTGCACCAGCGCATTCGTCTTGCCGTCGATCTGGAAGAGACGCACGCGGCGGTCCTTGGATGCGGTCATGAGCACGCTCGCGCGCGCGCTCGGATGGAACCTGACCATCTCGATCGCAGGCAGCGACTCCTCGGCCACCACCGCGTGTGCGCTCTGCGCATCGTTCGCATTGCGCAGCCGATCCAGCTCGATCTCGCCCGCCTTCAACTTGCCGCGCGCCTTGACCGATTTCGCCTCGGCATAGCCCTCCACCAGCCCCGTGTCGCTGCGCAGCAGCTCGTGGATGCCCTGCGTAGCATTCTCGTTGATCACCACTGCGTCGGAACCGTCGGCGGCGTCGTCGGGGTTAGTGTGCGTGCCGAGTCGGAACGATGCCCAGCCCGGTCGCGGGTGAAGCTTTTCGAACTGCGCGCGCAGACGCATCTCGTACTCGAGCCCGCTGATCTTGGACTCGCCCACCTCGTCGCGCAGACGGCGCAGACGCGCATTGCCGACGCGCGAGCCGTTGGCGCCCATCGTCCCGCCGCGGGTAAGGTCGATGGTAAGGTGCGCATCGTCAGGGTCCGTCCACACACACCGCTTGACGCGCTTGGGCTTCTTGGCCACTGCACTGCTCGAGCTCGGTCGGTCGATGAGGATCTCGTCGTCGTCGTCGTCGCTGTCGCGCTCGGAGCCCGCCGCTTCCGCGCGCGCGTCGAGCTGGCCCTCATCGTCGTCGCCTCCAGCCGTATCCACCATGAAGAGGTCGCCGTCTTCGAGCGCTTGGTCCTGCGAGCCTTGCGACGCAGCATCGTCGTCTTGGTCGTCGTTCAGGATCGCATCTTCGCTAGTGGGCCGCGATGCGACCGTGGGCGTGGAAAGCAGCGAGGAGGAGCCGCCAAAGATGAGCTTCTCCAGATCCAGCTCGTTGTTTGCCGGCGGTGGTGGTGCGCGCTTCTTGCGGCTGCCAGGGAGCGTCGACGAGCCCTCGCCGAGGATGGCCTGCTCCTGCTGTGGTTCCTCGTTGCTTGGCGCCGGCGCCGTCGAGTTGCGGGACCTCTTGCGGGCCATCGTGTTGCAGAGCTTCCGAATCGGTGCCTACAGCTCGTCGCGATGGACAGAAAGGCTCGCGCTGGTTGTGGTAGTGTAGAAGCGATGGGTCGTTGGATGTAGAAAAGCCATGCACAGAGACCAAGATTCAGCGAGAAAGAGTAGCGAAAGGCTCCACTTTTTCGCCGCCAAAACTTTCGCCAGAGCTTCTGGCGTTCTTCTTGCTAACAGGGTGCAGCTCGCGAGAAAAAAATGAGCTTACTTGACGCTGACTAAGGTGCCTTTTCTCGAAAAACGGCGGCCCGGCTTGATTAGAAATCGGCGCGTCGAAGGGCCAACCGGCGCTTTTCGGCTGCTGCAGCTGCGGGACCAATTTTTTCCTCTCGACTGGGCCGTGGCAAATCAGCGCTCCGACCGCGGCTGGAAGCTGAAAGAGAGCGAGAAGGTGGAGTGGACAGAGGCACGAGACCCTGCTGCTGCTACTGGTGCTGCTGATGTCGCCTCGTGAGCAGGCTCGCTCGCCATTCCGGTTAAGCGATTTGCAAGCAGCCGTCGTCGGTCGGACTTGCACTTGTCGCTTTCCCCACACTCGTGTCTCTACGCCACCAACTCTCCTAGCCTTGTTCGAACCGAACAGGCCAGCTTGGACAACACTCACTCACACCAAGCATCCCCGAGCAGCCTTCGTACCATGTCGCTCGCCCAGGAGCGTCCGGATCGCACCGAGGCGCAAGATACCGCTTCGAGTGTCGGCGCAAACACCTCGACCAACGCAACAGAACAGCAGCCACAACAGCAGCATCTGCAGCAACAACAGCAAGCACAGGCGCGGCAGCACCGGGCGCCATCATGGAGCGATGGCTCATCATGTCCTGTACCTCACGCCAAGTCGCAGCCATTGCCTCCCGGGCACCCTCCCGTCCCTGATGCCCCAGCATCCACCTTATACCCACCCACCGACTCGCGCTGCATCTTCTACCGCTCTCCCGATGATCTCGCACAGACACCGCCGCTCTCGCGCTCGGCTTCGTCCTCGATGCTCTCGTCCACCACCACGCTGCCTTCGCTCCACGAGCTCGCCGTTACACACGGCGCCTCGGCCTACGAGTTCGACCGCGCACAGAAGCTCGACCAACAACGCAAGGAAGCCAACATCAACCCGCTGCCGCTCGAAGGCCAGCTCGGTGTCGACCCCAGCTGCACCCTCGTCCTCGCCAGCCGCAACAGCCAGCTCGCCCTCGTCCAAAGCTCGCACGTCAGCGCCATGCTCGAAGCACGCTACGGCAAGTCCTCGCCCCTCTTCCGCACCCAGCTCGATCAGGCCGCCGCGGCACTCTCGGTCGACACGGACGGCAGCAGTCCGGCAGAATCGTCGTCGCCCTCCGCGGCGCGCCTCCAAAAGGTCGACAGCGACCATGCCGACCACGACGTCGACTTCCTCCGCAACCTCCTCCACTCCTTCCAGCCCGCAGCCGACGCTCCGTTGCGCCCACACGCCTTCCCCATCACCTCCATGTCTACCGCCGGCGACCAGAATCTGCGCTCGCCTCTCTACGTCATCGGTGGCGAGGGCAAGGCCATCTGGACCAAGGAGCTCGAGGTCGCTCTCGAGCAGGGCGCCGTTGACGCCATCGTACACTGTCTCAAGGATGTCCCCACCGCTCTGCCAAAGGGTCTCGAACTCGCCGCCGTGCTCGAGCGCGAGGACCCGCGCGACGCGCTTGTGGTCAAAGCCGGCCTTCCGTACAAGGTGCTCGACGAGCTGCCCGTCGGCTCGGTCATCGGCACCTCCTCCGTCCGCCGAGTAGCCCAGCTGCGAAGGAGATATCCGCACCTGGTCTTTAGCGACGTTCGCGGCAACATCAACACGCGCCTCGCCAAGCTCGATGCGCCCAACGGTCCCTACACCGCGCTCATCCTCGCTGCCGCCGGTCTGGTGCGCCTCAACATGCATTCGCGCGTCACCGCGTTCCTCAGCTCGCCCGTGCTGCTCCACTCGGTCGGCCAGGGCTCCTTGGCCATCGAGGTGCGCTCGCCACCCGCGGGCGCCGATCCCACCACCAACCGCGATGCACGCATCCGCCAGCTCATCCACAGCATCGGCGACTGGCGCGCCACCTTCCGTGCCGAGGCGGAGCGCGCGCTGCTCAGGGAGCTCGAAGGTGGCTGCTCCATCCCCGTCGGTGTCGAGACGCGCTTCGACGACCACGACCGCGTCGAGGGACAGCGCAGCGAGGCCATCGCGTTGATCGACGACTTTATCACCGCAGGAGACGCAGGTGCCAGGGCGGAGCTGCCCAATGGTGGCGTGCCTCTCGTGCGCGATGGCCACACGATCCCCGCAAGCCAACTCGCGGATGCCAATGCAGACAGCCGCATCCTCGCATCCTCGCCTCCCACTCGGCCTCCGCTCGAGTCGCTCGCTACAGGCGTGGAGCAGATCCAGGCCGCCAAGACACAGTCCAAGACCGCTGACGCTTCCACCAGCGCCACGACGATTGCGGACAAGATCGTCTCGACATCGTACAGCATTGTGGATCGCTCCACGCCCGCTGCCGAAGGTCGCACGCTGCATCTAGATGCCATCGTAGTCTCGCTCGACGGCAGCCAAGAATCGCGCTACTCGGCGAGCAAGCACTGCAAAACCGTCGAGGATGCTCGCGAGCTCGGCGTGCATGTTGCCACCGAGCTCGCACACAAGCGCGGCGCACGCGCGATTCTGGAGGAGGTCGAACGACACCGCAAGATGGCCGAGCTCGCCGACAAGCGTCGGCGCGAAGAGGCGCGCAAGCGCAAGGCGCTCGGCCTGTCCGGTGGCGAACCCAATGCCATCGCCGTCAGCAACGGCGTCGCCTCGGTCGCGGAGCAGGGCGATCTGCAGGCACTTAAAAAGTCCAGAGATGGGTGGATGCGCGGACAGGCAGAGATCAGCCTGTCCGCCGAGCTCGAGAAGTTTAGAAGCCAGCACAGCGGCAGCGACCTGCCCGATGCCCAGTGCGATCCCCTCGAGGTCGACCGCCGTTTCGTACCGCGCGACGACGGCCAGCCCAAGGCATGGGAGGTGTAGGTCTATGCTTTGTTGTCGCCTTGCATCAATACCACCATCACCATTCGTACTCTCGGCAGTCATGTGTAGGTCTTGAGCGTGTGAGGGCTTTGCACAAGACTTCTGATCGCTGCTGCCAACGGCGGCACCAAGTTAAGCATGTTAGAGCGCATTAGTGGAGGGCACGTGATGGTGAAAAAAAAAGGAGAGCGGGGTGAAAAGGAAGAAATGCTGCTTGGGCCGGGTTGCGGAATTCATCCGTGCGGCGGCTGAAGGGTGCGAAAAATTCTCAAATTTTTTGGCCGCTCAGATGGCGCAGCGCAGCACACTCAGCAGGCCATTTCGTTACACTTTGTGACCGTCCACCTCCAACCTCGCGCCTCTACCTCAACCCTACCATCGATCGCTCCAGCCTTCGCATCGCGACCTAGACAAGTCCGAACGCGAAGTGGGCGTAGTCTTCAACCATGTCGGAGTCCATGTCTTCGGCAAGCTCTTCGAGCTCTCGCTCGTCCTTCGATGGGCCCTCCACACCGCCCGACGCCGTGCGCTCGCTGCCCAATTCGATCAAGGCGGCACGACAGGAAGGCGGCATCGACGCCGAAGTGCCGCTTTGGAAGAAGAGGCACACCTTCTTCCCGCTCGAGCGCCAGGAGCGCTACTCGGCGCCCACCGACAAGGGCTTCGTGGCGCCCGAGCTCACCGAGCTCGTCGCCCCCAACATCGAGTCGTTCAATGCACTGTGGGCCGAGGATCCGTCGCTGGATCCGCCAGTGTCCGCCGTGGGCGGCTTCTACAACGAGGGCGTCGGTCTGCTCGAAAAGAGTCTGCGTCGTCTGGCGCCGCGCATCGTCTTTGACGGCCAGGGCGACGCCAACGGCGGCCTCGGCAACCGCATCACGCTGCGCATGGACAGCGTCAACCTGTCCAAGCCGCTCGTCAACGAGCGCGCCAAGGGCGTGCGCGAGCGCAGAGTGTTCCCCACCGAGGCGCGCGAGCGTCTCTTCACCTACACGGGCAAGCTCACCGCGCGTCTGTGCTGGAGCGTCAACGGCGATCCGGAGCAGAGCGAGATCGTGGCGCTGGGCAACTGCCCCGTGCTGGTGCGCTCCAACCGCTGCAACCTGCGCGGCATGTCGTCGCGCGAGCTCGTCGCGCACCACGAGGAGGCGAACGAGTTTGGCGGCTACTACCTCGTCAACGGCAACGAGCGTCTCATCCGCTACCTCATTGTCGCCAAGGCCAACAGCCCGCAGGCGATCGAGCGTCCGTCGTTCGAGAAGCGCGGCCCGAGCTACTCGAACAAGGCGATCGTCATCCGCTGCCTGCACCGCGACGACCTGATCAGCGTCACCAACGCCGTGCACTACCTGCACAACGGCGGCCTCACGCTGCGCTTCAGCTGGCGCAAGCAGGAGTACATGGTTCCCGTTGTGATGGTGCTCAAGGCGCTCGTCGACGCCACGGACAAGGAGATCTTTGCGTCGATCGTGCAGGGCGACTTTGACAACACCTTCCTCACCGACCGCGTCGAGCTGCTGCTGCGCAACTTCAAGCAGTACACGCTGTGGTCGGGCCACCAGTGCCTCGAGTACCTCGGCTCCAAGTTCCGCGTGGTGCTCGGCTGCCCCGAGGACTGGACCGACGCCCAGGTCGGCTCGGAGCTCATCCACCGCATCTTCCTCGTCCACCTGGACAGCCCGCGCGAAAAGTACAAGATGCTCATCTTCATGATCCAGAAGCTCTACTCGCTCGTCGCCGGCGAGTCGTGCGCCGACAACGCCGACTCGCCGCAGCACCACGAGATCCTCATGCCCGGCTTCCTCGTCGGCCAGATCGTCAAGGAGCGCATCGACGAGGCCGTCGGCAACATCCGCGCCCAGATCGCGCGCGACGTGCGCATGAAGCTCAAGGGCGTCGACTTTTACGACGCGCGCTACATCAAGAAGAGCGTCGCCAAGGTCAACGTCGACATTGGCGTCAAGATCGCCTCGTTCCTCGCCACGGGCAACCTGTCGTCGCCCTCGGGCCTCGACCTCCAGCAGACGTCCGGCTTCACCATCATGGCCGAGAAGCTCAACTTTGCGCGCTACCTCGCCCACTTCCGTTCGGTGCATCGCGGCGCCTTCTTCGCCGAGCTCAAGACCACCTCGGTGCGAAAGCTGCTGCCCGAGGCGTGGGGCTTCCTCTGCCCCGTCCACACGCCCGACGGCTCGCCGTGCGGCCTGCTCAACCACTTTTCGCACACCTGCCGCATGACCACGCGCCAGCCGGACGTCTCGCACCTCCACGCCCTCCTCACCAGCCTCGGCATGACCGAGGCCGCCTTCAGCGTCGGCGGCAGCAGCGTTCACGGCAGCAGCAGCGTCCACGGCGCCACCAAGAACAACATCGTCGTCCAGCTCGACGGCGCCATCCTCGGATACACCACCCCGGCACTCGCCAAGCACATCGCCACCGCACTCCGCATCTGGAAGACCGAGGGCCTCCACAACGTACCCCTCGACCTCGAAATCGGATTCGTACCCACCTCCAAGTCCGGTCAGTACCCGGGTCTCTACCTCTTCTCCAACCGGTCTCGCATGATCCGTCCCGTCCGCCTCCTCCACAACAACAAGATCGACCTCGTCGGCCCCTACGAACAGGTCTACCTCGACATCGCCTGCGACCCCTCGGAAATCATCCAAGGAGTCTCGTCGCACGTCGAGCTCGCCCCTACCTCCATCCTCTCGGTCCTCGCCAACCTCACCCCCTTCTCGGATTACAACCAAAGTCCCAGAAATGTCTACCAAACTCAGATGATGAAGCAGACGATGGGGACGGCGTCGACGGCGATTTCGCGTCGTACGGACAACAAGCTGTACCGGATCCAGAGCCCGCAGACGCCGGTGGTGCGACCGGAGCTGTACAACAAGTACGGGTTCGACGACTATCCGAACGGGACGAATGCGATTGTGGCGGTGATTTCGTATACGGGCTACGACATGGAGGATGCGATGATCCTGAACAAGTCTGCGCACGAGCGCGGATTCGGGTATGGCACGGTGTACAAGAGCGAGACGGTGGATCTGCGGGATCTGCGCGGCAAGGCGGCGAGTGCGAGTGTGCCGACGCTGCATTTTGGCTTTGCGCCCAACTATCGCGCGTCGGAGGCGCAGCGGGCGATCCTGGACCAGGACGGCCTGCCGTACATTGGGCAGAAGGTGATGGCGGGCGAGCCGATCTGTGCGTACTGGGACGAGGTGAGCGGCAAGACGTCGTTTAAAAAGTTCAAGGGCGACGAGTATGCGTATGTGGATACGGTGCGTCTGCTGGGAGCCGATGGCGGCTCGGGCGGTGGCGACAGCGAGTGCCAAAAGGTGCAGATCATGCTGCGCATCACGCGCTCGCCCGTGATTGGCGACAAGTTCTCCTCGCGCCACGGCCAGAAGGGTGTGTGCTCGCAAAAGTGGCCGGCGGTGGATATGCCGTTCAGCGAGAGCGGGATGCAGCCGGACGTGATCATCAACCCACACGCCTTCCCGTCGCGCATGACGATCGGCATGTTGATCGAGAGCATCGCAGGCAAGGCCGGAGCGATGCACGGACTGGCGCAGGATTCGACGCCGTTCACGTTCAGCGAGGACTTTACGCCGACGCAGTTCTTTGGCGAGCAGCTCAAGGCGGCCGGGTACAACCACGTGGGCAACGAGCCGATGTACTCGGGCATCACGGGGCAGGAGTTGCGCGCCGACATCTACCTGGGCGTGGTGTACTACCAGCGTCTGAGGCACATGGTGAACGACAAGTTCCAGGTGCGCACGACGGGTCCCGTGCACGCGCTGACGCGACAGCCGATCAAGGGTCGAAAGCGCGCGGGCGGTATTCGATTCGGCGAAATGGAGCGCGATGCGCTTCTGGCGCACGGCACGTCGTACATGCTGCAGGACCGTCTGATGAACTGTTCGGACTACTCGACGTCGTACGTCTGCCGCACGTGCGGTTCGCTGCTCTCGGTCGGCTTTGACCACTCGCACTCGGGTGCTGGCGGTGCCATGTCGACGATCGACGTGACCACGCAGGGCACCACGCCCGTGCTCGGTCCCAACGGCGAGTTCTGCCGCGTCTGCCGTGCCGAAGACGAGGTGCGTCGCCAGCAGGGTCTGGAGCCGCTGCGTGGCAAGCGCCAACCCATCGGTGGCGCCGAGGCCACCATCGGCATCCCCGCGCACAACGTCATCAACAACGTGACTGGCGGCGACCTCGACGTGGTGGCGGTGCCGTACGTGCTCAAGTACCTGGTGGCCGAACTCGCCGCCATGGGCATCAAGATGAGCTTTGCCCTGTCGCCCTAACCTAGGTGGTCGTATTCTTTGTAGTAGTGCAGTAGTAGTAATTCATAGTGACAGTCTTTCCCCGAGTCGGTCCTGCGTATTGAAGCGAGGAAGGAGGGTCTGAGAGGAATTTGGTGGTCGAATTGAAGTGTTAGATCGAAGGAGATAGTGCAGCGGAGGGAGGTCGCTGTGGAGATGCAGCGGCGGGCTTTGCATCGGCGGTGTGGATGTGCAGCGAGTGGTGAAAATAAAGCTCACTCTTCATGCACGTCGATGCGCGCCGCAGCTGTCTCGATCGACCGCCGCCATCGGTGCGGGCAGCCGCTCATTGCTGCTGTGGCGCGTTGGCCACCTTGCTCGCCCGATGCGACCCCAGTTCCCGGTCCATCCCTCTCTCCCTCCTCTCTTCGTCGCACTGTGTGGTCAGCTGGAACTTAATCCGACATGCAACCCACTGCCTCTCACAACATCGGATCTGCATCGCTTCGGGACCGGCAGCAAGTTCCTAGCCCCACCCTCCCTGCTTGGCTTCAAATTGCCTCCTGGGCCCATCCCGGCGATTGACCGACTGTGCAGAGAAAAAAAGAAGCGGTACCAGCGTATTGAAGCCCCAAGCGAAGCCTTCGAAGCGAGGCTCGACAAGCCTGCGGTTGTTGGTGCACGGCCAATAGGATTGCGTGTGGGCAGGAGTGTGTTGGGCAGCCAGCAAAAATTGCGTAGGCGTTGTGTAATCTCGTCGCCTCGTCGCACCAAGCTCGCCTGCTTGTTTTGTAGTCCAATTTAGAGCTGCTACTCGCACAAGGCCAAGCCTGATTCACGCCGTCAGACGGTGACGAAGCCTACTACAGCGCTGCAGTGCTCCGTCATCCCCGGAGAGCCACGATGCCACACGCCCCGTGCGCACTCGCTTCCAAGCTCGTCGGAATGGCTCGAGCTGTGTACCACAGAAACGACGACTGCCACACCCAGCAGCCGTGTGCGCGAACAAGAGCCGCGATTCACCACCAAAGCCGAGAGACGGTCTGCTTCCGCTTTTCACACCAAATGACCTCCAGCGTGGCCTGCAGCAAGGCTTTTTGTGTGTGAGCTTCGAAAGCGCCGCTGCCTGGGACTGCAGATTTGCAGGTCGTCTGAGCCAGCTCTTTTTAAACAAATGCATTTTTTTTTTTCTTTTGCTCTTCTGTTTGGTTGGATTAAAATCGCAATTACTGTGGCAGGGGGCATGCGCGATCGATGCAGCTCAGCTGCCCTGCTGCGCTGCTGCACCGTCGAGCCGCGCCCATCTCAGCTGAGAAATCCAGCCTGAAAAGAAAAAAAAATGGAAACCAGGCAGCACACCGCAGCCGCCCCGGCTCACTCATGGCTGGCTGAGGCCCTGACTTGAGTGAACCGTCTCGGCCTCCGAGCATCTCGTTGCGCCGCGTCTTCACCATCCAACTGCCGCCATCATCTCTCCCACTGCATTCATCCTCCCCTCACACGCGGCACGCAGTCTTCTCTGCACTCTTCCGCAAGCCAGCCCCTTTCCACTTGCTTGTGGAATACACACGCCCATTGCCATCGTCACCACCATTGCCCGCACTCGCATCCCGCCACTCGGCCGTTTCGCTCGATTCGACTGCCTCAGCACGACCGACCACTCTCGCATCGCCACCTAAACGCTCACTTACACTCTTCATCACCACCACTTGCGTCCGGGTCTCCATATCGCACGTTAGCAAACCCAACAAAAAGGTGAACGCACCATAAAAAGATACGGCTCACACCCACCCTGCCTCGTCTCGTCGCCACTGGTTGGATACTGTTCATACCCATCGTTTGCATCTCTTGCGTCTTGCGTCGCTTCGCCTTGGATTCTGCTTCGCAACATCTGCTTCGCATAGGCCGTCCCGTCGCACCTTCGCCACCTCCCATTCCGCCGTCTCGCGCCCTGGCTGCTTGGTCACCATCTGCCCTTCATGGAGGGTTCCGCTAGCTCCTCGTCGCACAGCGGCTCCAATCGCGGCACCGCCACCTCGCCCGGCTCCGACTCCGGAAAAAGCGTCCTCATCTGCCTCCTCCGCCTCGACCTCCGCATCAACGACAATCCCCTCTTCTATTATGCCCACCAGACCCCCAAACCCATCGTCAGCACCGCAGAAAAGACCGTAGACCTCAGCAAGCTCGAAGATGAGGCGCTCCTCGGCTCCACCGCAGACTACCTCCTCCCCGTCTTTGTCTTTGACGAGCGAGAGATGGAGCTCAGCGGTCTGCCCGGCTACAACCGCAAGGGTCCCGAGGCGCGCACAAAGGAGTACGGCTTCTGGAAGACCGGCGGCTTCCGCACCCGCTTCATCTCCGAGTCTGTCTACGACGTTCGTTCTCGCCTCCGCGCTGCAGGTTCCGACCTCCTCATCCGCTTCGGCATCCCCGAGGACGTCATCGCCAACCTCGTCAGCGCCTTCCAGGCCGACGGCACCCATGTAGAGGGAGTCTGGCTCCAAAAGGAGATGACCTACCCTGAGATCGACGTTGAGAACGCCATCGTAGAGAAACTCCAGGGCACCGGCGTTCCCGTCCAGTTCGTCCACGGCAAGACCCTCATCCACCCCGCCGACCTCCCTTTCGAGAGCAGCGAGACCCCGGACGTCTTCACTCCCTTCCGCAAAAAGGTAGAGGCGCTCGGCCCCAAGATGGTTCGCCCCGTCAAGCCATCGCCAGCCAAGTTCAAGACCTTCCCTCCCCGCGTGCCTCGCACCACCGACTATGCGCTCGACGTCTCGTACGAGGTCGACGTCGACGGCCTCGCCCCGCGCGCGCTCGAGCCCAAGGACAAGCAGGAAGGCCAAGTCTCCTTCCACGACATCCTCCGCTTCCTCCTCACCCCGCTCAACGACTCGCAGCTCCCGCCCACCCTCGAGGCGAGCGCATTGCTCCAACAACGCCATCCCGCCTCCGCCTTTCCTCTGCGCGGCGGCGAGTCGTCAGCGCTCGACCGGCTCGACTGGTACTTTGTCAGGGGCAAGTCGGCCGACTCGACACGCTGGGGCAAGGCAGACCCACCGCCCGTCGCGCGCTACAAGCAGACGCGCAACAACCTCATCGGCCACGCCTACAGCACCAAGATGTCGCCCTTCCTCGCCTACGGAAGCATCTCGCCGCGCCAGATCTGGGAGGCGCTCGACGACCACGAGAAAAAGTTCGGCGAGGACCAGAACACGTACTGGGTGCGCTTCGAGCTGCTCTGGCGCGACTACTTTTTCTTCGTGGCCGAGAAGTTCGGCGATCTTCTGTACGATCTCGGCGGCTTCGAGCGCGCCACCGATCCACGCCAGGCGGCCAAGAAGATGGAGGAGGGCTGGTGGAACAAGTGGGACCCGCTCAAGGACGGCGCCGAGCACGAGATGACGCGTCTGCTCGAGGGCCGCACCGGCATCCCCTTTATCGACGCCAACATCCTCGAGCTGCGCGAGTCGGGCTTCATGTCCAACCGCGGCCGCCAGAACGTCGCCAGCTTCCTCTCCAAGGATCTCGGCTACGACTGGCGCATCGGCGCCGAGTTCTTCCAGTCGCATCTCATCGACTACGACCCCACCTCCAACTACGGCAACTGGCAGTACGTTGCGGGTGTCGGCAACGACCCGCGCGCCTCGCGCCAGTTCAACACCATCAAGCAGGCCAAGGACTACGACTCGCACGGCGACTATGTCAAGATGTGGATTCCTGCGCTGCGCAATCTGCATGCCGACTACGTGCATACGCCCTGGCTGCTCACGTCCGAGGAGCGCAGGCGCTACGGGCTCAAGACGACCAAGATGGACGTTACCATCGACGGGTATCCCGCGCAGCCGCTGTTTGAGCACGAGGGTTGGCAGCGTCACTATGAGCGCAAGCAGGGCGTGGGGTCCAAGATGCACGGCAATCCGCAGGAGAAGGTCAAGGACGGCAAGGTTCCGCGTCGTCATCGACCGAGCTACCGCGTTCAGGCCGCTACGTATGGTGCGCTGTCGGACGGCGGGCATTTTGACCAGCTGTCCGCATCGGCAGGTACGCTGAGTGGGCACTTTGACGGCAGCGCGTCGCGCAATGTGATTCCACCCCTGCGCGGCGCGTCGGGCTCGATCGGTCCCTCGTACATCGCACGCCAGGGTCAGGGCTTCCCGAACGTTGGGGCGCTCAGTATTGGGGCTGGGTCCGAACGCAGCGGGTCGCCATTTGGCACCTCGCCTGCAACGCACTCGGGCAGCATGGGCAAGTTCACGCGCGCCCCACCGGCTGCCTCGACCAATATGCCCGCTCCGGTGGGTCGGGCACCTGGCACCGCGTTTGACTTTGGACCCGGCAGAACGGGGAGTGCAGCGTCGGTGGAGAATCCGAATGGCCGTCTGCGTCGAGCGGGCGGGAACGGTGAACATGCGTATGCGCCGAATGGATACGCGGATCCATCGAGTACCGGCAACGGTGCGGCGGGGGTGTATGGAAATGGCTCCGTCAACGGCGTGGGTGTAGGTGCGACAGCGCCCAACGGCACAGCGGGCTCACAGCTCTCCAAGGCCGATTTGGAAACTAGCTGGAGACGCGGATCCAAGTAGTGTAGTGCACGCCGTTTAATGCCCAGTTTTGGTCATGGACATCAACGCTCACGCTGAGGTGTGGTGCGATCTGGCTGCGGACATGGGCGATGAGGTGTCGTGCTGTGTGTGTTGTAGACGGGCGCGGGTACGAGTTGGAATGTGGATGTGAGGGATAGCTGGCGTGCTAGGCTGCCGGGTCTTTAGGCGGGCTGCTGAATGGCTTTGGACGCAGCGCGGGTTGAGAAAGACCGGGTTGAACACCGATTGCAGGCCGGAAGAAGGAGAATCGCGATAGTGGCCGGCGTCAACCCACCTCAAACAGATCCTCCGACTCCTCCCGCCGCATCTTATCTTCGATGCAGCAACGGGCGCCCCGACACAGATTGGTCAGCGCGGTACTGCGGTTCGTCAGACGAGGCCTGCATGAGGCAATGCGCGCGCGCTTTTCGCCCCTCGATGTGTAGCAGTGTCGGCACACAGAGGCTTGCTGAGCGTGTGCAGATGAACGATCGACGCCCCAGCGGCCGCACCATTGTACAAGCGCACGTTCCATTCAGAGATTGGTGGCGGCAGCCACAACGTCGCCACATATGAAGCAGTGACTTGCGAGCTCAAGACGCCGGCATCAGACGGTGTCTTGCGATCCCCCGGCAAAACGAGCAACTCGGTGCGAGTCGCGTACCGGCGGCGGCGAGCTCGTGCGAGGACAGGGGCACATGCTGGGCATGGATGCGATATGAAGGCGCGCGGTGGTGGGTGGGGCGCAGGCGTGCACGGCCGCGCGGAATGTGCGACGATCGATTGGCCAAGATGAACTTTTGCGCGCTTGCTCCCACCTCGGTCTCCACCGGCTTTGGGTGGCACTTTCCCATATAAAGCCCTGCTCGCACACGCAGTTCCCACACGACGTCGAGGACACACACCCCCGCCGGAGTCAGTCTGGCACTTGCTCTTTTCTCACTGATCATGGTGCGTTGGCATTTCGCAGTGCTGGCTGCAGTGCTACTCGCCTTCCAGTGCGCGGCAAAGACAACCTCCTTTTGGCCACACATCCAAGCAATCGAAGCGCGATCCGTCGCGACCACGGTGCCCGATCTCGAACCACGCAACCCGCCACTGGCGAACGGGCATTCGTCGGTGAAATGTACGCACCCCATGCAGCGTGTATCGTGGTACACCCTTACGCCCGCGGAGCGTGCATCGTGGACATCGAGTTTCCGCGCACTCAGTACGCCGGGCAAGTCGATCTTCATCAAAGGCGGCAGCTTTATGGATGACCTGACTCTCGTTCACATCGGCTTGCAGGAGGAACTGCATTACAACTCGTGCTTCCTGCCGTGCCATTCGGCGTTTCTGCGCGCGTTTTACAGCCTCATGCGTGTGTCGGGCTACCAGGGTCGCGAAGCATACTGGGACATCGAACACGACTGGACGCACGGTATCCAAAACGCTGCGCTGTGGAGAAGCCTCGGCGGAGACGATGGTAAAGGCGGACCAATTCCCAATGGTCCCTTTGTTGGATCGCACTGTGGGCTGTTGCCCAACACCAAGAAACCAGGTTACTCGGTGTATAAGCCGCATCCTGTGACGAGGCACTTTAACGGCAACTGGAATGCCAAACCCCTCACGCGAGGCGACATGTACACGGCCCACTTCAACAGGACTATCATCAACACCCTCCTCTCCGCCCCCGATTACGCAACCCTCCGCAGGAGTCTCGAAGACAACATCCATGCTTGGTTGCACCAGGCTATCGGTGGTGAGATGTGGCTGTTTAGTGCTACGTGCGAACCGGCTTTCTGGCTGCTGCATATGGAAATCGACCGCATCTGGAGAAGTTGGCAACACCTCCATGGGACGTACTTCCAGTATGCGGGTCATAGGAGGATCAGGCACAAGGATGGATCGACAGAGATCAAGGTCGCTAGCCTAGATGACCCAATCGACTTTTACGGGCTGTTCGAAAAGGTCACCGTCAGAGACGTCATGCATCCCAGAAGGGGCATTATGTGCTTCCGATACGATCACCTCTACAACAACCAGCTCGACACCGGTCGTTAGATCCTCGCTTTTCAATGCTCCATTCGGTTCTGCTCCGACCGGTTGCACTTTCAGCTACGCCTCCGCACCTTCTGCTCAGGTTTTAGATTCAATAGCACTTCAACCCCACTACAACCCCACTTTCTGCTCAGGTTCAGTAGATAATCACAGTCGACCCAAACTTGGCGGCGGTACAAATACATTTTTTTCTTTCCATCCCTTTTGCGCTTACTACTTGGCCTGCTGCGGTGGCCCGTTCACCTGCACCGGTGCAGTGTTGGACGCGGTGGCGGACGCGATGAGCGCATTGTTGAGCGTGGTGATGCGATTTCGCGCGTCCTTGAGCGCCCTCTCTGCGCGGATCAGCTGCTCTCTCCCGGACTCGAGGTCTCGAATCGCCTGAACCCTTGCCATGTCCAACCGATCGCCCTCTGCCTGCTGTGCCTCGAGCGACAACGCATCGAACAGATAACCCGTGGGCGTGTGTAGCGGATGCGGCGGGATCGGCTTCGGCCCACTGCTCGCACCCTTTTCTGCCTCGCTCAGCGCATACTGGTACGAGCGGTACGCGGCCGGGTCTGCAAATGCCAGTGCCGACGTCACCGCGAGCTGCGTGGGCGGATGCGTGGACAGAATGTCATAGAACGCCTCCATCGGTTCCGGGAAGACGATCTCGTCGTACTGCCACGAATGCACCACGGGCGGAAGCGCCGGTTTGGGCGCTGCAGGCGCCGTGATCGCAGTGCCAGACCCAACCGCCGCCTCGGACTGCGTACCCGTCTCTGTGCCGTTGGCACTGCTGACCGGATCCACATCCATCTCTGTCGTCTCGGGCTCTTCTTTGGTCGGTTCAGTGGACGTCTCTGTCGTTGCCGTGGTGGACGGTTCCGCTGTTTCTGTGGGTGCCGAGGTGTCTGCTGGCGGAAGCGGCGCAGGGATCGAAGGTGCTGGTGGCTGTTCGGACTCTACTGCTGCCACCGACGCGAGCCAGGGATGCAGCTTGAGATGGTGGAACAGCGTGATGGGCTTCTCGTTGGCTTCGGGCACAAAGAAGATCTTGATCTGGATCTCGAACTCGCCCCATCCGGTCTCGGTCACGCAGTACGGCGGCTTGTCGATGTTGCGCGTGGGCTGCGGATACGTGTCGTGCAGCTTGAACTGGACGCGCTTGATGAAGTGCGACAGGTCGTCCTTGCCGCCGACCATCTTGTGGTAGTCGTGCTCCACATCGCGGCCGCGCGTCGAGATGGTTGCGGATGCACTGGCGGCTGTCGAGGCCGAGGCAGCGGGTGCGGCGGCGCTGGGTGTACCGCTGGCAGCAGCATTGACAGCAGCGAGCTCGGAGCCCGGTTCGACGTTGGCGTTGTTGGCTGTCAGACCCGAGATGGTCGAGAGCGAGGGGAGCGGGTGGGAGGCGGCGCTTCGCACGGCAACGGTCCACTTGTGGGTGTGGTCGGGCGGCGCGGCGAGCTTCTCTGCGGGCGTGAGAGGCGTGGAGGTCGAGCCGTACAGGATGGGGCGGTGGATGGCGAGACCTCGGACGCGCTTGTTCGACATGGTGACGACTGGGCCGGATCCGAGCAGATGAGAGTCGGAAGCCAAGTTGCAGCGCTTCCATACTCAGAGGCAAGCCGACAAGGGTCTCTTGGTCCACTTCCGATTTCCGTATCCTGCAGCTGGTTTTCCTTTTCGGACGAGAAGGCAGACGGCAACGCCCAAAGTGGAGAAAATTGGAAAGTGGACGCCTGTCGAGGTCTTCCGAGCTCGGCGGGATCGACAAAACGCGCAGCTTTTCGAGGCAGCAGACGGCGACGTGTGGTAGGAAGAAGTATTCAATTCAGGCTGCGGCCGCTTTTCTTTGCAGGCGGAGCTGACGTTATTTTCGATTCTTCCGCGACCCTGAGCCGGAAGCAGCCACGGACCTCCTCTTCGAGCCACACCTCCTTCTCCTCAATCGTTCCATTAACGACTACGGTTGCTGGCCATCGCAAGGCAGCATCACTGAACGCAATCGCAGCTGCAGCCGCTGCTCGGACATTCGAACCAGCCTCGAAGCGAGTCGACCTTGTCGTCCTTCCATGTCCACATAGCCTCGACACATCTCACCTCGGAACCTCGGCGCCAACGCGAGCACCGACTGGCTCATCTCGGGTTCACTTGCAGTGATCTGCTGCTGCCTCGCATGGCGATAACAAAGGGGGCTTCTCGGTGTTTCTGCGCTGTGCACGAAGGCGGCCGGTGCTAGAGGAGCCGCGTGGCTTTCCTCGCAACGAGCCAGGCGCGATGCGGCCGCCACCAATACCGGGTCCCATTCGGCCAGTGGCCTCGCAAAGCGACAGTCTGTCTAGTCTGCTCGCGCTTGCCACCACCATCTGTCGCCTTGCCGCACGCATCCAGAGCATCGATACGCATCCACCAACCGACAGCGCCGCCCCGCCTCGCGCAGTCCCGCTGCGTCGCCTCGTCGGCTCCTCGGGCAGATCATATCAAGGCAGAAGCTCAGTCTCTGGCGTAGAGTCTGTGGTTTCGCTCCGATCAGGCCGACTTGGCGCCGCCACTGTTCGCCCTCGCAGAGCAGCGTCACATCTCCAGCTCGCTACAGCCAAAGCATCCCCACTTCGGTCCCGCTCCACATGGGCTCTCTCGCAGTCAAAAGACAAGTCTGCGGAAACGGCGCTCCCGGACGAGGCTCGACCGTCATCTGCCGCCCATCCTGGCCGTGACCCGATCGACCCATCGCCGCCAGAGCCTCCATCAGAATCGACCTCTCCACACGATCTGCCACCAGCGTCTACGGGCGACGCCCACACCGACTCGCCTGCATCTTCACACGGCTCTCGTCCAGCTCACTGGCAAGCTGATTGGCTGCCCAAGCACAGCACTGAACCGGACGAGGCCATCGTCGGGCTTGTCGATCTCAACCGGCGATTCGAGCAGATCTTGATGGACGAATCCAAGCAATTCGTACAATTGCAGGAGGAAGACAATCTCAACGGCTTCGAATCTCGCCGCATCCTTGGCCACCGTCTCTGGCAGGTCTACCAGAATCACGCACACAAGCAAGCGCTGCCTCTGTATGTACGTGTCGAAGTGGCAAAGTCCTTGGCGCGGGCCGTGCATCTCGTCACCACCAACCACGTCACCCTCTTTAAAAAGGCGCTTCGTTACCTCTACAGCCGCCGCATCCGCGCCATCTACGAAGACTGCCAAGTCTTCCTCCAAAAGACGGGACACCCGCCACTCTCAAGTCCCCGCACGAGTCAACTCCGCTTCTCCATCCGCATGCTCGAACCCACCTATTTGGCTCTGGACGCAAAACCCTTGGCTGCCCTCAAGGGCATGGACACAGTCCTGCGTGAATGCAGGCCCGACATCTACCAGATCAAAGACTTACGCCACAAGCGCATTCTCCTCTCGCTCATCGATCGTGCGCTCATTGCCATCCTCGACTCGCTCGTCTTCGAGGTGCGATGTCCGTCGGACGCTGCGCAGATTGCCGCGCGCATCAGGTCGCAAGCCAGCTTCTTTGACGACACCACCATGCTACAGGACGTCCTCGACGGCAGAATCGACGCGACCGAGTCGCAGCAGCCCATTGAAGACGCTCTGAAATGGTACGCCACCTCTCCGCACGCCTTTCTCTTCTCCCATCCAGCCTTCAGGCACGCAAGGAGTTCGTTGCTCTTCTGTCTCTCGCACCACCGAGACGCTGCCGGATTGGTGGAGCGCCTCGGTGACGACTTCGACGCCTCCGATCCAGCATTCGCATCCGCATGCGACACGGTGCTTCGCGCCGCTCTCATCTACAAAGGCTCCACCGCCGCGCTCGAGCTCTACGATGAGTTGTGGTCCATGGGTGTGCCCTTGCATCCCACGCTGCTCTCGAACATCATTCGCGAGGGCCACGGTCAGGATCCTTCCGCGCGTCTCGAAGCGCTCCTCAACCGCTCCACCGCCAAAGGTCAGAAGGTCCCAGCTAAATTGTTGCGAATCGTCGCCGAGGGCTGGGCGTTGCGCAATCGTATGGACCGCGTAGCTCCCATCTTGGCGAAGCTGCGTCGGGGCAAAAGCAAGAAGCACGACGCTTTCGAGAACAGGCTCTACATGCAGCTCTTCGCTGCACGCGGCGACATCAAGGGCCTCGTTGCAAGGCTGGCCATGTCTTTCGACTTTCAAGCGCTCGAGATGCGAGATTGCCAGCCCGGCAAGAAGCCGCTCGGCGCCAAGGAGTTTGGACTGCTGCTCAAGGCGTGCAACCGCAACAACGACGCCGAATCCGCCGAGCACTTCCTCGCCGAGGCCGTCGACCGAGGTATCAAGCTGCGAGCTAGCGACTACAACAGTCTCATCGACACCTACGCTCGCCGCGCCGACATCGACACGGCGCTCTCCATCTTTGAGCAGATGAAAGGGCTCGGCATTCAGCCGGACAAGTACACCTACACCATCCTCATCCAAGGATTCGCGCTGCGTCGCGATCCGGATGCGGCTGCACATACGCTGCGTGCCATGGTGGCGGCGGGACACACGCCGGACCGCATCACGTACGCGGCGCTCCTCAACTGCTACGTCGAATCGGGCGTGTACGGTGCGGCGATCCGGCTGTTCGGCTGGATGCAGCGACGGCGCGACGTGCGCATCCGTCCGTCGATCGAGGTGTGCAACATGATCCTCAAGGCGTACGTGCTGAGTGCGCTGCCGGTGCAGAAGGTGATGCGCTTCGTCCGCAGCGTGCGTCGCGCCGGACTGCAACCCAACGCGCAGACGTACGCGCTGATGCTGCAGAGCGCATGCGACGCCGGACTCATGCACATTGCCGAAGACGTCTTTTCGGAGGCCGAGAACGTGCTGCCGAACCCGCGCGAGGGCGGAGTGGGTCAGGGCGCCAACTTGTTCCACTTTACCATCATGATCCACGGCTATCTGCGGCTCGGAGACCAGACCGAGGCCAAGGAGTACTTTGACGAGATGCAGCGTCGTAAGCTTCGGCCGAGCGCGATTACGTGGAGTGTGATGGTGCACAGCTATGCGCGCAGCGACAACGACGTCAACTACAACCTCGCCAGCACGCTCGTATCGCAGCTCGTCTCGGACGAGGACAGGAAGGCGTTCAAGCCGTCGTCGCTGGCGGAGCTGCAGTCGGAGATGGGTGCGAACGATTCGTATGTGGCAGGCGATGCAGATGCGCCGCACGCTCGCAAGGGCCCGTCGTTCGCCGTGCTGCATTCGGTGCTCATGGCGGCGCAGGCACGGCGCGGAGAGCCCGAGATGGTGGAAAGGACCATGGAACGGCTCGCGAGCAGCACGACGGGGCTGACGGTGCTCCAGATGACGCCGCTGCTGGACGCGTATCGCCGCGTCGACGACGTCGAGTCGGCCCTGCTGCTGTTCGAGCAGATCTACAAGGTGGCGCTCGAGACCGCGAGCATCGGCCGCGACCGTGTGTATGCGCACAGCCCGCCTGGCTCGCAGCCATCGGCGCCGAGCACTGGCGAGGAAGGCGAGGCTGAAGGCGTCACGATCCGTCGACTGGACGCAAACAGCCGCGCCCTGCTCTGTATGCCGATCTCGCTCATGATCGACGTGCTCTCGACGGCCGGTCGTCACGAGGAGATCGCGAGGATCTGGACACGCGCCAAGCAGGATGGGTTTGGATTCGACGCGAGCAACTGGAACCACCTGGCTGCGTCGATGGCGCGCGCGGGCCAGCTCGAGGAGGCGCTGTCGGTGGTGGAGCGCGTGCTGTACCACGAGCCGCCGCGGTCGTGGATGTACGAGCGCGCCGCAGCGGATCTCAAGGCGCGCAATGCCAAGGTGGCCGCCGAGGCCGAGTCGACCAAAGACTGGAAAAGCGACGAGGACGAGGCTTCCGACGGTCGCCAGTCGGACGCCGACGATCGCGACGAGTTTGACCCGCAGGTGTCGGAGGATGAGCTGGATCCAGCCTCCAAGCATCGGTCGGATGCGGCGAGCGTGCCGTCGCGCCCCCCAAATCGACGCTACGAATCGCGTTCGGACGACGATCCCTACACGGAGCTTCCACTGGAGCGCCGAGGCACGGTCGACGACGATGCAGCCTCCGAGATCGGTGGGATGTCCGAGGGCGGGGAAGACTATGCCGAGCCGAGCGCGTTATATCTGGACGGGGATAGTGGGCTGCCGGATGTGCGCGAGCTGGTGAGGAGCGACATGGAGCGGTTGTCGCCGTGGTATGCGCACTTTGACACCATGGAGGCCATCAGTCGCGGACTGGCCGAGACGGCCGAGGCGAACAATGTGATTGCGCTCCTCGACCGCTTCCCCACCGCGGCGAGCCTCATCGACCGCCACGAGCGCAAGGTGGAGATCATGCGCGAGCGCCAGCGCGAGGAAGCAGTGCGCAGTGCGCGCGATCTCATCGACGGTCGGTCGTAAAGCTTCCTCAGCAGATGTTACTTGGAGGCGGAAAGTACTGTTACTTGGAGGCGGAAGGCACAAGGCATGCGAAATGGTACAATATTATACAAGAACATTAGAGAGACTCGATGCAGAGAAGCTTTAGGCGTGGGCGGGGACTTGGCATCCGATGAAGGACGAGTAGATGGCGCGACTGCCGTCGGTGTTACCGAATTGGGACTGGAGGAAGTCGTCAAAGACAAAGGGGATCCAGTCGGTGCCGTCGACGATGCATGTGGCGGTGTATGCCGAGAGATAAGTTGCGTCGGAGGCGGTTGTCCATCCACCCGTGCACGCTGTTCGGAAGGCGACATCGCGCAGTGGGTTATCCCTATCCTCGTCGTGCCTTGACTTGAGGGGGGTGGATGTTTTGAGTGTATGGACGTGTTGTGCGCGCAGGTCGTCTCGAAAGCGCGTGCAGTGCGCCGTGAATGCCGCACAAAGCGCCTGCGATGGCGGGCCAGGTGGACCCACGGAGAAGGTGCAGCCCGATACGAGAGCACCGGACATGGGCGGGACTGGTGGAAGGTCGCCGTTCCACAGCATTGTAGACGCCAGCACCCGCACGGCTGCCAGTAAGGACGGCAACATCGCGATGTAGAGAAGTTGCTGGGGGGGAAGAAGCAAGACGAAAGGAGACTGCGTCTTTGTATACTTTTCCGTCAACCGGCCAAAGGCGACGGCGAGGTTGATAGGCAACAGGGTCCAATGTTTCAGCGATTCGCGCCCAGCGTCCGCGCCGCCTCCGAGGCGTAATGGCGCCAGCACATAGCGCCAAGCACCGACTCCTAGCTGCCCATCTCCGAGGGCCCCGGCAAAGATGCGAATTTTGTATTTGGCTCCGAGGCGGCCCACGCGACTCGGCTGCACTCCCCGACACCTCTCGGCTCCGCCTCCTCACATCCTCCCTCCCCCTTCACTCCACGTGGTTCACCCCCTTCATCCCGAAGGGCTCGTATTTCATCCCTGCAGCCGGTCCACCTGTGCAATGCATTCTTCGCGCACCAATCCCGCTCAACAACAATGCAAATCTATTAAAATGGTCTCTAGTATGCTTTGCCCTGGAGCATGAGTGCGAGTGCGCGCGGGGAGAAGCCTTCAAGCACGGCGGAGGTGATGAGGCGGTGCTGGAGGATGCTGTGCACGAACATGCAGCCGGGCACGAGCAGGACGGCGTACATCCATGCGCGGCGCGCGAGCGAGACGAGCACACGCTGCTTGCGCCAAGTTCCCGGCAGAGCCTCCAACACCGCCGTCTCGATCAAAATCCCCACCGCCTGGCACAGGAAGAAGCCGACCATGCCTGGATCCACCATCCCTGCCAGCACCGCGCGTGCAGTCAGCGGTGTCCCCTCGGGTATCCGCAGTCGAGCGAACATCATCGAACTGCAATGCACGAAAGCGTCAGCAAAGGTTGTGGAAGCAAGATCGGGGAGAAAGGGGGGTGGGGGACTTACTGTTGCACGCCGGACCAGAAGAAGACATAGAGCAGCTGGAGGGTGCGTTGTCGCGATCCGGGGAGGATCGATGCCATGGCGAGATAGTCTCGCTGCGACGTTGCGTGCCAGCTGCGTGCCCACAGCCGTGCGAGTCCTGGCGACGTCAGTGGGCGCTCGAATGCGGCCAGGAACGATGTGGCCGGCCTGGGCTTCCACACTAACAGCAACAGTCCTTCCGCCGCCGAAGGCAGCAGGCAAATAGCGCCTCCCACCGTAACCACCACGAACAGCAGTGTAGGTAGCGGCAGCTTCGATGACGACGGCGGGATGCCGTTGATTCGAACCTGCTTCACGGCGGTAGCTGGGAGAAGCGAGAGCCATCTGCGCGATGCTGGTGAGCTGGGAATCCAGAACCCGTAGACATCCAGGACTTCGCAGGGGTAGGCAAGTGCGTGGATCCAGCGCAGCGAGACGACCGCAAAGAGCATCTGCAGCACTGCGGCGTAGAATGCCATCTCGGGCTGGCCGAAGCGACGTACGGTTGAGTGGGCGGGGATCTGGCGCGGGTGGCAGCGGTTTTGGCGCAGGAAGCGCGACCAGTCATTGAGACCTCGCAGTGACCATTCGAGTGCGCGACCCTCGTGTGCGCGGATCGGACTCGTCCCCACCCGACGCAGCAGAAACACATCCAGGGCATACACGACACGACCCCATGAGGCCAGTGCGGGTGCATCGATGATCTTCCATTCGTACGCCGCGTAGTCCTCCCCCATGCGAGTTACAAGCTGACCCTCGCGTGTGTCGTAGGGCCGAATGGGTCGTGGACCGCCGCGGGAGAAGACGATGCAGATCTCGGTCGCTTTGCAGATGATCGTCCACGCGAGAACGGGCAGTGCGAGATCGCGCAGTGGATTACCGAGCGTCATGCGACGGTCGAGAACCAGCTGCAGAGACAGCAGCACGATGGCCGGGTACGAGGCGAGTCGAATGAGACGCCATGTAGTTCCGCGTGCGGGCAGGGTGAAACACAGCAGAAAGAGCCATCCTAAGCAGATCGAGGTGATGGGAAGCGCCGGACGAAAGTTGGGCGTCCAACTCGCGTCTAACGGCTGCATCGGCAGGTCACGCAACATCCAAGCCAGGTCGATGCCAGCACGGGGGCGTCATGGGTATATGTGAGGAGATCGCAAAAAGGGCGGGTGGGGAGACATCGTTGCAAGCATCAGCTCTTCTTAAAGCCTTTACATCGGACCGGATCGGATATACGTGGCTTAGGTCATTTGCTGCTCCTCACGGGAGGACCCGCCTGCAAGGTCGCAAGGGTCGCCACACCGTTGGAAGCATCCACGCAAAGAATAACCGGCCAAGGTGTGAAGCTGTGCGTGCAATGGCACAATGCGCGCGCGAAAGAGAGAGGGAGACAAGACAAGGGTCCTCGCTTCCGTGCATTCCACCAAAATACTCCGACACGGGATCGCTTGTGCATCGTCGTAAGGCGCGCGTCTGGTGGCGAGTATTTCCTGTTGGTCTACGAGCAAGGCGACTGGGATCACGCTGTCTGCCGCAGTCCCGATGATACCGTGCCGAGATGAAAGTCGTTCGCAACCTTCGCTCGCCCTTGCAGTACCGCAGGACACGCGCTTCGACTCGGAAGCGGTTCCGAGAAGTGTGGTCGGCTCGGACGGATGCGCGTTCTCACAGAGTTGGGTGACACAAGTCGGATGCATTATCCGCCGGCCTTAAAGAAACGTAGCTATCTTTAGCTCAGATGAATAGCTGGGCTTCTGTGCGGTTCGCCGTTCCGCTCCGTCCGCTCCGCTCCGTGCCGTGAGCTTCATAGCACCATCGAGAGAAGCTTGCGATCCGGACCGGGCCTACCGCGCTGCACAACCAGAGTGAATCGGCTAAAGAGCTGGGGATGCTGGGAGATGCTAAAAGTACAATCTACGTTGTGACGTAGCGACCCCATCGCACTGTTTGCGGATGAGTTCATTTTTCAAGCCTGGTTTTCCAGGCTGCGATATGCAAGGGGTTAGATGACCTTGGGAGCGAGACTTGCGATTTTGCCCCAACCGGCGGCACGCAGCTCATTCGCAACGACGCCGTTGACTCTTGTTCCCAGCGGCTCCTTCTTGTTGTTGAGCAGCACACATGCGTTGTCGTCGAAGCGAATCACACGGCCGTCCGGGCGCGTCATCTCCTTCTTGGTACGCACGATCACCGCGTGTCGCACATCGCCCCTGCGCACCTTTTGCGTCGTTACCTGCCCCGGTGCGTTGGAGATCGGTCGTGCTTTTTGAACCACCACTACAATCTCGTCGCCTATTACCCAAACAACATGTCAGTTCAATATCTCAACATGCCAGAACCATACCGGGCTGGAAGGAAGACTTACCGACACGGCCGAGACCTTGCGTGGTCTTGTTTCGCAGGACGTTGACACATTCGGCAATCAGACCGCCCGAGTTGTCGATGATCGCCATGCGTGCTTTGAGGCCCAACATGATGTGCGTGCGTGCGAGGAGCGCAAGATCAAGCTGTTCGATGGAGAAGCTGCTTTCGCCAGAGGTGTCGTTCGAACGGTAAGGATGCGCTGCGGCTGCGTGCTAGCTTCCGTGTCGAGCCGGTGGTGATGGACGCAGGTGTAGGTGTCGAGGTTGGTTGTCGTTGTTGCAGATGATGATGCTATCAGATGTTGAGGGCGTGCAGGAAGATAGGCAAAAAAGTCAAAATGGCCGCGGGTGGAATCGAGTGCATTTCGGAACCGGTCTTTTCCTCAAGATCGGCGATACAAGCACCCGATGATAAACAATTTCACACTTTTGAAATCGGCGATCTGATCTCGGTCGGCTACCCCGATGAGCTTTGCGTCACTCTGTTTTGGACGTGACGGCCACATGCACGATTGGCCGGCTGTCGTGGGTGTCCGCTCCGTCGGAGAGGCAGCATCATCTTGTTGGGCGGCTCGGGTAAGCACGAGGTAGGCTAAGGGGGCGCAGTTGCCGATGCCGGTACGGATTGCTTCGGTGCCGAAAGTGAGCGCCACTCGCGTCCATCGAAGCATCTTTGGGCGGAAAAACTGGATTCTCCCATGTCGAGGCGAGCTCGGCTAGAGCAAAGATGCAGCTGGATCGGATGGACAGAGAGTGAGGCCAGTGTGACGAGCGGAGTGGACTAGCGCGTTTGGCCCCACGCCGATGCAACTCCGATGTCACACTTGGTGTGCAGCTGGCTGGACAGGCAGCGGTGGGTTCGGCTCCGATCGCACCGATGGATGTCGTTTGGGGCCAAGCGGATGAGCGGCTAATGCACGCCCTCGGTGATGCCAGCGGTCACGACAATGCAGCCTTCCATGCGATGGTCAGAGACAGCCTTCCATGGACTGCCGAGGCGGGAATCTGTCTTGTCGCGCTGCTTTCCAAAGGGTCGATCGCAAAGCAATTCATCAGCTGCGAGTGTAAGGCGAAACAGAAGCGAAAAGCTACAGCATTTACTGCGCTCGATCGTTGGGCGTGTTCATGCTGAACGACCCCCAGCCACCATTCTTCATCACACAAAGCTTGTGATTCAAGCTACACACACATGGAGGCGTTGTGCAATGACTCCAACCCACACCAAGTCGAGTCGAGCCTACAGTGGCGTTGGAGGAAGACGAGGGAATAGTCGGGGTCGAGACTGCGTGTGGCTTGGTGGGACTCTTTTTTTGTTGGAGTCGTGACGGGCGCGCGCCCTTCGAGTGAGACAGCCAATTTTCCAAAATTGGTTTCGGGCAGTGCAGCGCTCTGACGTCGTCGTTGCGCCCAATTTTTCTCTTTCTTTTTTCTTTTTCGAACTCATGCACGCTAGCCTGCCAGTTTGGAGGAGGAGTTGACCGTCGAGCGTCGTCGAGGCACCGGAGGGAGTTTTTGGAGGCAGAAAAGCCGCACCCCCCGGTACAGCCCAACTTCCACGCCCGGAAAATTTGAGATCGTGAAACGCAGCCAGTGCAGCTGGTGCAGCTTTGTGCACCTGACACGACGGGCGTTCGATTGTCAGACATGTCTACAGTAGCTAGCACCTGGCCTGGAGCCTGCGCTTCCACAACAGCCAGCAATTCTAGCTGGCATCTTTACAGTACACGACATGATTGGGTTGCAGACGGCGAAAGAGTGAGGCCGGTGTCGAAGGCGTTTGTGCGCACTGACATTGGATGAGCAGCCGGCCGACGCCTTTGCCGCCGCTGCCGCCGCCGAGACCGCAATCTCGTCGGCGACAGCTTTCATTTCGAAATTGCGTTCTCTCTTTTTCTTTTTTTTTTTTTTTTTTTTTTTTTTTTTTCCCTTTTCTCTCTCTCTCGGTTCTGGTTTGGGACGGGCGGGGAGGCTAAAAGAGCGTTGGATGTGATGGGCGGAGGCGCGGGCAATTGTAGGCGCCGATGCGGGTCGTGTGCAGATGCCCACTAATTTGGCTCGCTTGGGCGTCGCTTAGCTCTAGCTTCACCTTGACTCGCACAACGCCCGCCCCACCGCCGCCTCCTCGACAGATGCACTCTCTCTACGCCAGCCTTCAGCCAGCCATCAAGCAGCTCCAAGCCGCCGCTGCTGCTGTTGCCGCCCACTTCCGACGCTCCGGCACCGAGCCCTAGTCGCGTTCCAGAGCCCCTTCCCCAGCCACAGAGCCGAACCAAGCCTAGCCTGGCCCGCGGTTTGTTGAGCCTCTTTCGCCTGCTTCACCTCGTCCTCCCACCTTTGGCTGCTACTCACTCACGTCGGCATCTCTACCGCACCGCATGTTGCACCCGCTGGGCGTACCGATCGCCTCGCTGCACCGAACTCGCTGAGCCGACTGCAATCAGCTTCTCGAACCCCAACCCCCACCCCTCACCGACGGCACGCCGCAGTAGCTTCTTTCTGCTCCATTGCGCCCACCTCGTCGTTCCCGTCTGCAAGCTGCCCATGACGCAGTCTTCGATCGCTTCATTCGCTCTCGCACTCCTCTTGACCATCACTATTCACCAGCCTTGCATGCACTAGTCGACATCCAAAGCTAGCTCCTGCTGCTAGCGCCACTTCGCCGCTGCCCCGCCTTTTCGTCCTTCAGTATCGTAGCTGCAACAGCCTTGATCGCCTCCTCACCACCACACGGCACTTTGCATCTCGCACCCAAACCCTTGCATCCGCTTCCATCTGCCAAACTGTCGGCGGACAACGAGGGTGTCGCGTGCAGTCAACCCTCCGAGATTGGTCAGCCACCCTTCTCCCCTCTTCACAACACCATCAGCTCGCTCTACTCAGCCATCCAGCATTGCCACGGCCAGTTCTCTCTCTCAACCATACGATTCAGTATCCACATCACCACTACTTGCTTACGACCACTGTCCAAGTCGGACCCTTTCGATTCCAGCTCGCAGTATCAGCAGTACTACCACCACCACACTCCTCCTCATCATCGCCCGACACATCCACCATGGCGTTGAAAAGGTCGTACGAGGACGCCGTTCAAGACGGCTTCCCAACGGTCAATGATGGCACGGCCGCCGCCTGCCACGATGATCACTCGCAGGGCACCTCCAGCGGCAAGCAGCGCCGCCTCAGCACCGTCGACGCCGATGCAGACTGCGCCACCGCATCCACATCCACGCGTCCAAAGGCGCTCCCCAGCACCTCGAGAGCCCGCTTCGTGCCCGGTCTGCAGACGTTCGTCGGTGGTCTGCAGATGTCGCAAGGCTTGGCCGGACCCTCTTCGTCTACACCATCGCCGCCCTTGCCTCCCACCACCCGACGCTCTCTCGACGCGCCCGACGCCATGCAGCCGCTCATGATGAGCCGCAACCGTGACTCGGAACGCAGAAGCAGTCAAGGCGCATTACGTCGCCGCTCACAAGAGGCGCTCGAAGAGACCATTCGACGCCCCTCTCGGTCAGTCCAAGACGAGGCTCAGTTGGTGCCCGGCGTATCGCCCGGTTGGCATGTCGAAGCCCATGGTCGTCAAGCCATGGAGCTCCAAGACGGTGTTCGATTCCAAGACGAAGCTGGCTGGACTCCGCTCGATGCCTTCCCCGCCGCCACGCGCCAAGGCAAGCTTGCCGTCCGCCGCTTCAAACTGCGCCAACGCCAGCAGAGGCAGTCCAAACAATGCCAAAGATCGCCGACCCACGCATCCCTCAGCGCGGCCCTCTCGACGCCGTCACAGCAGCCCATTCCCACCATCGCCGTCGAGCGCGCACTTTCCGAGAGCATGCCCGCTGTCACTGCGCGCTTCGAGGATGTGCGCATGACCGACGCCCAGCTTCGTCCCGCAGTGGACTCGGCGTCGGCGTCGTCCTCAACATTGAGCATCACTTCACAGTCTCCACCAGCACACCCTAGCACGACAAACAACTCGTCACCTGCGACTGTTTCAAGTGCTCCTTCGCCACTCCCACGAGCAGGCCCAAAAGCACCACAGCCCCCATCAGAACGTGATTACGCGCTGTCAGACTTTCACGTCATCGAGACGCTCGGCACCGGCACGTTTGGACGCGTGCTGCTTGTGCGGCTGAAGCATCGGGATGTTGCGGACCGAAGCGCCTACTTTGCACTCAAGGTGCTGGCCAAGGCGGATGTGGTGAGGCTCAAGCAGGTCTCGCACATCAACAGCGAGCGCAGCATCCTCACGAAAGTGGAGCACCCCTTCCTCGTCAACATGGTCGCCTCGTTCCAGGACAGTAAGAACTGCTACATGCTCATGGAGTATGTGGTGGGCGGCGAGATCTTTTCGTACCTCCGACGCGCCCGACAGTTCTCCACTGATGTGGCACGCTTCTACGTCTCGACGATCGTGCTCGCCATCGAATACCTGCACAAGAACCGCGTCGTGTATCGCGATCTCAAGCCCGAGAACCTGCTCATCGACGCCAACGGCTACACCAAGATCACCGACTTTGGCTTTGCCAAGGAGCTCGAAGACCGCACATGGACGCTGTGTGGCACGCCCGAGTACCTCGCCCCGGAGATCATCCAGTGTAGCGGTCACGGTACCGCTGTCGACTGGTGGTCGCTCGGCGTGTTGCTCTTCGAGATGCTCGCCGGCTATCCGCCCTTCTACGACCCGAACCCCATCCTGATCTATGAAAAGATCCTTGCTGGCAAGTTGGTGTTCCCCGATCACGTCGACCCGGTCTCGCGCGACCTCATCACGAGCCTCTTGACGGCCGACCGCAGCCGACGTCTGGGCAATCTGCGCGGTGGAGCAGACGACGTCAAAAAGCACCCCTGGTTCTACGGTGTAGACTGGCAGGCGTTGCAGGAGGGCAGGATCCCTCCTCCCATCGTCCCCTACCTCGGAGAGCCCGGCGACACGTCCAACTTTAGCAAGTACGAGCCGGCTAGGCCCAGTGCCATGCCCGGTCTGTACGGCTCGGACCGCGTCTATCCAGACCCGCATGGCGCACTCTTCCCAGACTTCTGAACTCGCCGTTCGCTATGCATATGCTCCCACTTCTCCCTCGTTCCTCTCATTTCTCGATCTATCGCATCTCGCATTTGTTGTACTTTTCTTCCATTCTATTAGGCATCCGAGAGTCAGCCACTCCCGAATCAGGCTGGCCTCGTACGCTCTCATACCTTCTATGCGCTTCCTCTAATATATCTTATCCACACTTGTACATCGGATTGCCATCGAGCCTGGCTGAGAGCATGTCGCGTGATGCTCGGCGGGAAAAATTAAGCATGTTAGATCCGAGGCGAAGTTCATCAGTGTGGAGCAAAGCCGAGAAGAAAGATGCACCTCCACGGGCGGGGGCAAAAAAAGTTCACGGCGGCTAGCTGCCGCTTCCACCCTTCCGACCATACACGGCACTTCAGCATCCGACGAGCCTATCGCATTCTCGACGCACGTTGGTGGTCGGGTGGATCGAGTTCCAAGATGCGCAATCTGTGCCTACTTTCGCATCGCGCCATTGGGCTCTCTCAAGCCTCGCAGCCGGGACTGCGAATTGAAGCCACGGCCAGCGACCTCGATGACGGCTCGGTCTACGCCGTTGCTACATCACGCACAGCGCCGGGAGCATCAGATGTCACGCTTTCCTTCCTGCGCGCTGCAGCGCACGGGCAGGGTCTGGAGCCGTTCAACTCGCTGCTCGTGCCGGGTCGTTTGGCGGATTTGCCCGACTCGGCGGGTAGCATTGCATCGACGAGTGGACGCAGCAAGAGGGACGTTATCGACCTGCACTATCTGTCCGATGGCGGAGCAGAGGCAAATCATCGTCCTGCGCTTTGCACCTTCGCTGCAGGAGGCGATCTGCTCCTCCTCCCCATCCCTGATACCAGCGAGGCAGCGGATGACGTGCCGCTAGAAGAGCCCGTCGTAGTGGGCACGATCGAGCAGGGTATTGCAGCAGCAGCATGGAGTCCAGATGACGAGCTGCTTGTCATTGTCACGTGCGAGACATCCGAGACCGCCTCGACATCGGGCACACGGGAGGTGGAAAAGGTGCTCTTGATGACGCGCGACTTCGAGGTGCTCTGCGAAGTGCGTCTGCGCACCGACGAGTTTGGCGAGGACGAGGCGGTGGATGTCGGCTGGGGCAGCAAGGCGACGCAGTTCCACGGATCCGAGGGCAAAGCAGCCGCAGCAGCCGCAGCGCAGGCGGCAGCAGCGGCCAAGGCGAGCAACACCGACACGCGCGGCCCACGCACGCCAGACGACGACGGCGCACCCCGCATCAGCTGGCGAGGCGACGGCGCGTTCTTTGCAATCAGCTCGCTCGAGCCCTTCCACAGTGCAGAGGCGCCGACGAGCTGGCATCGCGTGATCCGCATCTACTCGCGCACGGGCGCGCTGTCGGCCACCTCGGACGCGGGCGTGCGCGGCATCTCGCAGGCGCTGGCGTTCCGACCGGTCGGCAACCTCATCGCCAGCACGCAGCGGTTCGGCGCGTCCGACGTCGACGGTCAGATGTGGGCGCAGGGGCGCAAGGGTCGTCACGACGTGGTGTTTTTCGAGCGCAACGGTCTGCGCCAGGGCGAATTCAGCCTGCGCGAAGAAGCCGCCTCGCAGCCCGACGGCGTGCAGCTCGGATGGAGCGAGGCGCAGAAGCACAGTGCGTGGACACGCACCCATGCGGTGCGCGAGCTCGCATGGAATGCCGACGGATCCGCACTCGCCGTCTGGCTGGCCCGAACCGGCGAGCACGAGGCAAGCGATGTGGTCCAGGTCTACGCTACCGGCAACTACCACTGGTACCTCAAGCAAGAGTTCGTCGCCGCCACGCGCGTCGAGCACGTCAAGTGGCATCCCGAGGACCCGCTGCAGCTGCTCGTCGCACATGCCGAAAGCGTCGAGCACCGCGTCTTTGCACACGAGACCGTCGTGTCGCCCGGACGACCGCCGGTGGATGCGGCGTGCGTCGCAGTGGCCGATGGCTCCGCCACACTGCTCACGCCGTTTAGGATGCAGAACGTGCCCCCACCCATGGCGTCGCTCAGTCTGTGCGTGCCCCCTGCCGGCGCCGAGGTCAGGCCGAGCGCCGCTTCGGCGCTTGCAGTGCCTACGCACATCGCCTGGTCGCAGCTGTCGGGCTCGTCGCCGCAACACGCTGTCGGAGTCATGGCACTGCTCTTCCAGAACGGTTGGGTGCAGGTCTGGCGCTTCGACTGGGGCGAGCTTGGCGGCCCGGTCAAGGTCGGCGGAAAGCCCGTCGCCGAGCCCAAGCTCGTGGCTACGGCACAGGTGGCTGCCTCGAATGCGCACCAGATCGCCGTAGCCGGATGGGCTCCGACTGCGCTGGATGCGACGCACGAATGCAGGATCTCGGTGGCGGTGCTCAGCTCGCATCGCCAAGGCGCCGTCGTAGAATGCATTGACCTCACGCAGGCCAAGGAGGCCGCAACGTTCGAGGCCACGGTCGGTGCGGCGGTGCCCCTCCAGGGCCACGGCAAGAGACGCCTGGTCGCCGACCCGTTCGTGCGGACATCGGCGGCGCCGCCGAGCTTCTACGTCCAAGAGGGCGATGGCTCCGTGCAGCGCGTGCGCGACTCGGCGCTCGAGCGTGTGACGAAGCTCGAGCGCTTCTGTGCAGACGTTCGCGTGTTGATCACGGCCGACGGCAAGTGCAAGGTGGTTGGTCTGGCGAGCGACGGACGCCTGCTGACCGAGAGCCAGGTGGTGGCCAAGGACGCCACGTCGTTCACGCTGGTAGGCAGCTTCCTTGTGTGGACCAACACGGCGCACGAGGCTCGCTTCCTGCCGCTGGGCTCTCTGCGCTGGAGCAGCACCGACGAGGTGCAGATTGCAGCGTCCGAGGCCGTCGATCTGGGTCGACGTGTGGAGCGCGGCAGTCGCATCGTCACGGCGGTGCCGTCGGCCATGTCGCTTGTGCTGCAGATGCCACGTGGCAACCTTGAGACCGTCTACCCGCGCCCGCTCGTGCTCGAGGTGGTGCGCCGCAGCATCGACGCGCACCGCTACGGCGCCGCGTTCCGTATCTGCCGCACGCACCGTCTGGACGTCAACATTCTCTACGATCACGATCCGGCGGGCTTCATGGCCAACGTGGCGACGTTTGTGCAGCAGGTCGCCGACGTGGACCACCTCAACCTCTTCCTCTCGGGCCTGCGCGACCAGGACGTCACCAAGACGCTCTACAAGCCGCTGGCAGCCGTCTCGGGCGACAGCAACGTTGCCGGCAAGGTGAATGCGATCTGCGATGCGATCCGCACCGAGCTCGAGAAGCTGGATGCACGCAAGTACGTGCAGTCCATCCTCACCACGCACGTGCGCAAGGTGCCCGCGGACTACGAGGCGGGGCTCGCGCTGCTGCTGCGACTCAAGGACGATGATGCAGAGACGGCCGAGGAGGCGGTCAAGTACATCATCTTCCTGGCGGATGCGGATAAGCTGTTCGACGTGGCGCTCGGCATGTACGACTTTACACTCACGCTCATGGTGGCGCAGCATGCCAAGCGCAAGGATCCGCGCGAGTATCTGCCGTTCCTGCGCGAGCTGCGTGCGCTCGAGCCGCTGGAGTTCCAGCGCTTCCGCATCGACGACCACCTTGCGCGCCACACCAAGGCGCTCAGCTGGCTCGTACGCGCCGGTCCCACCCACCACCAGCAGGCGCTCGAGTACGTCGACAAGCACAAGCTTTACCACGACGCGATCAAGCTGCTCGCGGGCGAGGGCGCCAGGCTGCGCGATGTGTACGACCGGTTCGGAGAGTACCTGCTCACGCGCCGTAAGCTCGACGATGCCGGGGCAGCGTTCCAGCTCGCCGGACGCGCAGGCAAGGCGCTCAACGCCTACCGTGAGTGTGCGAACTGGCAGGAGGCCATGCGGCTGGCTTTTGTCGAGAAACTTGCTGCGTCAGAGATCGTCGCCATGGCCAAGGGGTTCGTGAGCGAGCTCGAGACGTTGCGGCGCTTCACCGAGGCAGCCAGGGTGTGTCTGGACTATGTGCGCGATGTCGAACAGGGCGTTGCGCTGTTGTGTCGCGCGGGCGAGTTCGCAGAAGCACGCCGCGTGCTCACCACCTATTCCCGACTCGACCTCGTCGAGGTGACGCTGCTTCCGGGCCTGCTCGAGGCGGCGACGACGCTGGTGGACGATGTGCAGGACATGGAGTCGCAGCTGTCCAAGCAGCTGGAACGCATCCGTGAGCTGCGTGACAAACGCGCCGCGAACCCCGATGGCGCGCTGTACGACGGCGACAACGACCCGGCGCTCGACAATCTCGACATCATGTCCGATACCTCTACGCAGATGACGCAGTTTACGCGCTACACGCGCGCGGCGTCGATCGTGTCGCAGTCGTCCATGGCCACGTTCAGCACCAAGTCCGGCAGCCGCAAGAAGGAGGCCAAGCTGCGCAAGAAGGCCGAACGCCAAAAGGCCGGCGGCAAAAAGGGCACCGTGTTCGAGGAGGACTACCTCTACTCCTCGGTCCAGAAGCTCCTCAAGGAGCGTCTTGGCGGCGTGCAGACCGAAGCGGCCAAGCTGCTTCCGCATCTCGTGTGTGCCGCCTCGGGCCAGGTTCGTGCGAGAGCTGGCGAGGTCGTACAGGCACTGGATGCGTTGGAGCAAAGCGCCCACAAGGCAGTCGAAACGCTTTGGGGCTACAGTCAGCAGGACGACGATGATCGCTTCGACCAGCTCGTCCGCTTCGAGCAGGAGCTGCTCGGTGGCCAGGCGGCAGCAAATCCAACCATGGCAGCGGTCGCCTTCCGATCCATCGCCAACCGTCGCATCCCCAGACCAAAGCTCGACGTGGCAGATACAAAGTGGCGCCCCTCGCTGCTAGATTCCTCCCAGCCCTAGTTCTCACTTTGCACACAATTCAATGCATTCTGAAACGACATCTTCGCTGTGATGGTGTAATTGCGGTGTGAGGATTACATTGTGGCGGCTACGGGGTGGACGACGGCATTCTCGTCCAACCAGGCCATGTAGTGGGGCAGGAAGTCGTCGGGTAGATCGGTGGCTTCGGCGATGCAGTCTGCATCGGCGATGAGGACGAGCTGACGTTTAGCGCGCGTGATGGCGACGTTGAGACGTTTCTTCTGCGCCAAAAACCCGACCTGGCGATCGGTATTGCTGCGCACCAGACTGACCACCACCACGTCCTTCTCGCGCCCCTGCATGGAGTCGATCGTGCCGAGTTCGATCTCGTCCGCATTGATGCCGGGAAAGCTGTGGCTGCGGATGCGCGCATGCAGCAAAGCCACCTGCGCCGCATACGGCGTGAGCACCGTCACCTGCCCTGCACCCACCCCGCGCGCGAAAAGACCCTCCAGATGTCGCACCACCAACTCGGCTTCGTGCACGTTCGACTTGGAGTCGGCCAGCAACAACCCCTCGTCTGCGGAGGGGGACGACTCGTACAGCTCGCACCCAGACGTGTCGTACAGCACCACCGGCGCCAACAATTCCTCGTCGTCAGTACCGGATGTGTCGGGTTGGATGTTGGAAAGGTCGGAGAGTGTGATGGATGCGCATGAGTCGTGCGCGGACAGCTTGCCCTCGTACAGCTCGGTGTTGGGGAACGACATGATGGTCGTATTCATGCGGTACTGGATCGAAAGCAGCGACTTGAGCCCGCTACCGTACAGCCCCAGCAGCCGCGAAAATAGGGTCGTCTCCAACGACCGCGCTGGCCGCAACCGTGTTGGCCGTGCATCGTCCATCGAGGCTGCAGCGAACTTCTGCGCGAGCTCGTCGTCGCCGTCGTCGTCATCGCGACCATCGTCGCCGTCTTGATTTGCCCCTTCGGCCGCGGGAACCGCCGTCGCATCTTCTATCGAGCGGTCTTCTTTCTCTGCTGTTTTCGACGCTGATGCAACCGCGTTCTTTTTCTTGGCGGGCTTGCCCTTGGGCCGGTGTGGCTTGACACTCGACTTGACCGTCGGTGGCAGCTGCAGATGGTCGCCCGCCAGGACGAGTCTTGCGCCTTCTCTCGCCTTGAGGATGGGGATCCAGCATGCCATCTCGAGCGCCTGGCACGCCTCGTCGATAATGACCCAGTCGAACTGTCTATTCGCCAGCTGCCTGCCTCCCGCCCCATGGCATGTGGCAAGCACGATCTGCGCGCGGTCCAACACACTGCTCGTCACCTGTCGATCCCTGCGTCTGTACTCCTTCCTCAGCTCGCGCACCTCTTCCCAGCGCTTCCGGCGGTCGCTTCCACGCAGCTTTGGCTTGGCCTTGGCCGACTTGTTCCCCGCGGCAGCAGCGGTGGGCTTGAGCTCGCCCATGATCGTCTCGATCTCCTTGCTGATGTCCTTGACCAGCTGCGCTTCCGCCGACTGCGTACACTGTGCATCCAGCGTCGCGCCCTGCAGACTCGCCACGACACGCGCGGGGTGGCCCAGCCGCGTGACTCCCACGCCCTTCTTCTTGAACACCTCGCGATGCGCCGGAGACGCCACAAGCCGTTCAAGGATGTTGTCCACCGCCAGGTTCGACGCACCGCAGACGAGAACACGCACGCGTCCGGCGTCTTCCGACGCGCCAAGGTTCGACGCAACAATCTGCATGATCAGCTCGACGATAGCTGTCGTCTTGCCAGTGCCCGGTGGGCCGTGGATGAGTGAAACATGGTCCGAAGAGAGAGCGTGTCGGATCGCCGCAAGCTGCGTCTCGTTCAGATTCGCATTGAACGGGGCCAACGGAACATCCTGCTGGTGCCACGTCGGCGAAACGAGTCCGAACAAGGCGCGTGTCAATGTGGTGGCATTGCTCGAGGGACCGGCTTCTTTGATGTCCGCCTCGTCGGCAGAGGAGTCGCCATTGGCGCCCGAAGAGGCCTCGGCGAGAGAGACCCCCAGAGCCCTGGCGAGCTTGTCGAGCGTCGCCTCCATGCGATCGAACGTGGTCTCATTGGCGACCTTGACCAGGCGAACGCGTTCCGGCAGATCGAGTTCGCTGCCGGACACCTTGTTCTTGTCGCCCATCCGGGCATCTCGCTTATTTTGACCTCCTTCCGGCTCTGCCTTTGGCTTGGGCGTCCTCTGTCGCTCGCTTACTGCCAGAGTGATGCGCGTCTCAGTGACGCGGTAGACCACCCCCTCGACAACGCCGCTGTCGGTGGTAGCCTGAGGCTCGGCGCTGTTTTCGAGCACGGCAGCCAGATCGCCTGATCGGAAAGAGTGCGGCGGAAAGTTTGGCGATGAATGGTACGCCGACGGTCGCTCGAGCTCCACGAGGAGTTTGGCGCCAACGCCGATGCGGATCGAAGCCACGCCGAGCAAGAGGAGCGCAAGGCCGTGCTTTTCGAGGATCTTGGGTGCGGTCTTGGAGAGCAGCAGCTTGGACTGCGCTTGCTCTTCACGACGTTCGTCGGCGAGCAGCCGCGCCTGTGTCTGCAACCACCGCAGCAGAAGTCCCTGGCTCGGTGGCTCCGGCTTGCGCAGCGTCGAGCTCATCGCGAGGTAAAGATCGGTGCCTGCACCGAACGTTGTGGTCGTAAAGCGAGCCAGAGTGGGGGGAAACGTGAACCTTCTCAAAATTCGCAAGTGGAGGTGAAGCTCACACGACCGCCATCTTGCGGCACGTGGGCCGACAGGAGGTCTGCAACCCTTTGTCACTCTAACGAGCACCTCATTCGAACAAATCAGCTCTGCATGATCAATAGGGAGCGGTTGCTCGTCAATCAAAGATCTCATCGCACGGGATCTGCACACTTATGAAGCCAAGAAGACGGCTTGACGCGCGAGTATGAGGCCGCACAGAAAGCCACACATCCAGACAGTTGCAGAGTGACGTTTTGCGAGCGAGTTCAGAATTGCGAGGCGCCTACAAGATGAAAGCGTCGATGCCACGGCTAGTCCTTCTTCTTTTCTTCCTTGGATTCGTCCTTCTTGGCGTCGTCCGCGCCGTCCTTGCTCGCAGCGGCGGTGCCGTTGGCCATTGTATTCGAGGCCTCTTCCTCGCCCTTTTCGTTCTCGCGTCGGTTGTTGATGAGGCCGTGTAGCGCGATGACGGCACGGATGAGACTGGAGAGGTACACGACGAGCAGACGGTCGTTGTTGTCCACGGCAAACGACTTGGCGGCCTCGCTGTTCTTGTCAAGGTCCGGCAGCAGGTTAAAGATGTCCTGGAGGTCGTAGATGATCTGGTGGTTGACGGGCAGCTTGCCCTCGACCACGGCCTGGAGGTAGTCGCGGATCTCGAGCAGCCTGGATTGCAACCCACGCAGACTGGACAGCTGGCTCGAGACGCGTGTCGAGAGCGTGCCGACAGCTGTTGTGTCGCGGATGTCGCGCAAGAGGTGCTCGACGCCAATCTCCTCGGCCTCCTCGGCCTCGATGGTGCTGGGCACGTGCATGAACGTCTTCTGCGTCGCCGTACCGTCGTCCTTGATCTCCTCAACGGCGAAATACGCATCGGTGGGGATGCCCACGTCGCGCTGCCTTGGGTTGACGATCACCATGACGGGCCGCGGGATGAAACGCTTCATCAGCTCGTTGATCTCGAGGTCCGATGAGCGCAGTCGCGGGCCTGTGTGATACCATCCCACCATCTTTTCGCGTGCATTGACCTTCTTGAACATCTCCATCATGCCCGTGATGTAGTCGTGGTCGAGGAACCATGTCTTTGCGTCGCGCTCGTCCTCCTCGAATGGAACAGCGAACGAGTTGGCCACATTAATTGTCTTGCCATTGTCCTGGCCGAGCAAGATGCCGACAACGCGCTTGCGCGATCCGGATGCTGATCGCGATGCATGATCCGTCACTGAAAGCAGCACGAGCGGGTGGACGATGACATTTGTGTTCGAGAGACCGATTGTCTGCGAATTCGTGCGAGGTCATGGGGCATGGAGTAGGCGAAGTGTCAGCAAATGAGATCGAGGCATTCATATCCAACGAATGCCGATGCGTGTTTGGCCATGCTTACCTCTTGTGTTGTGGCAGGCATGGTGGCAGATGCTATTCAAGCCCTGTCCGTATCTGTCCCTCTTCTACTAGCTCGGTACGTTCTGCCGGTGCGTATGATGTAGCTTGAAAACGCCTTTGTGCTGGAATGCGTCAAATGCGGAATGCGAAGGTGGCAGTGATGGACGAGGTTGGAGGTGCCAAGTGGAGTTGGTTGGTGTTGGAGTCGTCCTGGCCGCCTCTCACGGCGCTTACACTCCACTTCCAAGGCGACGCGCATTGCCCGATCACACGCGCAGAGGACCGACCGAAATCCGAGCTCTAGGATGTGAGATTTTTCGGGTCTCGGGAACGTGTTAATTCCCAGTCTTCCTCCACTTTTCCGCGCCCAAAAGTTGTTCTTCAACCTCGGACCTCACGTACTTTTGTAGCTACGAACAGCGGCGAGGGTCCCTCCTGACTTCCAAAAGCAGCAGCAGCGACCGTCGCTTTACGATCTGGATAGCCAATGTCGCTCTTGCGGTCCGCTCCGGCCGCATACACTCCGCGATTGTCGGCCAGCTGTCTCAAAGTGGTACAGAGCAGCGCATACACAGCAAGTTTCTTGTGCCGTGCAAGAGGCTTTCACTCGAGCAGGCGGTCATGTTCTCCTTCCTCAGCATCGCAGGGGGCCGCTCAGGGCTCACATTCTTTCACCAGGCAGCTGGCTCAAGATCTTAGCCTTCCTCTCTTCCCCGCGTCGGGGAAGCAGCTCCATCTCTTGCGAGATCCGTCCCACTTCTACGAGACACTGAAGCGCAAGATCGAGCAAGCTCGCCGCCGAATCTTCCTCGCATCGCTCTATATCGGCAAAGAAGAGGTCGAGCTGGTGCAGGCGCTTGAGCAGGCGCTGCAACAGAACCCAGCACTGCAAGTCACGATCCTCGTCGATGCGCTCCGTGGGACGCGGGAGGCAGCGCCAACACCGTCTTGTGCTAGCCTCGTATCGAAGCTGCATGCGCAGTTCCCAGACCGGGTCAACATCCGCCTGTACCACACGCCGAATCTCAAAGGCCTCCTGAAGAAGATCGTGGGCAAGCGATTCAACGAGGGCTGGGGCCTGCAGCACATGAAGATCTACGGCTTCGACGATGATGTCGTGCTCAGCGGCGCGAATCTCAGTCGAGACTACTTCACCAACCGCCGCGACAGATACCTCCTCGTCGAGGATCACAAGGATGTGGCGGACTACTTGGACTCGCTCGTACGCGTCGTAGGCCAGTTCAGCTTTAAGCTCGAGTCGGGGCCTCTGGATGGGAGCTCGAGCGCTGAAGCTGCGCAGCCAGACTGGAAGCTCGTCTGGGACGGAGGACGCGACTGGCCCAACCCACAAGGTCAGGAGTTGTCAGCACCGTATGCAGAGAATGGCTGGAGTGGAGAGGCATCCAAGTCACTGGAGGCATTCACCCGCCAATGGCAGCATCGCACGGCGGCAACGATTGGTGGAGGTAGCGATGCAGCCGATACCCTGCTTCTGCCACTGCTCCAGATGGGACCGTTGCAGATCAGGCAAGAGACACAGGCAATTCCGCGGCTGCTGGAGGTCGGATTGCAGGCGTTGGAACCACAGAGACAACCAGCTACACTGGCGCTTACGTCCGGATACTTTTCGCTCTACAAGCCGTACCGCAAGCTGCTCGTGCGAGCGCAGGAAGCGGGGTCTGCCATCGTCAAGATTATTTGCGCCTCTCCCGAGGCGAACGGCTTCTTTCAATCCAAGGGCGTCTCGGGCTGGATTCCCGATGGATATACTTGGTACGAGTACCAATTCTGGACAGCGCTCAAGCGCGCCAAGCGGCTGCTGGGGCAGAACGACAAGCCGCGCGATCAGGGCGGCGTAGAGATTCTGGAGTGGAAGAAAGAGGGATGGACCTACCATGCTAAAGGCATATGGCTCACGCCGTCCGATGCGGCTTCCCAGACGGACAGCGGCAAGCCAGCTTCGTCAGAGACAGCTGGGGCGGCTGCACCCACGCTGGTGCATGTGGGATCGAGCAATTACGGATCTCGCTCGGCTGATCTGGATTTGGAGTGCACATTCATGATCTCGACCAGCTCCAGGGATCTTTCTCTTCGCTTCAAGGACGAGTTCGAGACGCTCGAGCGCGATGCCATCGATGTCGTGGACGCCGAGCTGTTCCAACGCCCCGATCGCAAAGTGCGATGGCGCGTTCGCTTGGCTGCGTTGATCCTGCGACGCATGCTCTGATGCTCAGCCGCTCTCACCCTAGATGCAAAGTATGAGTACATTGTAAACACAGCGAGCAATGATCATGATACCCATCGATTTCAAAGCAAACATCCGGTTGCAAAGCTCGCCCTTGAGGGAGGAGCCGGAGCCATGAAAAAATTCGGATCTCGGATTTTGAGCCGGAAAGTTGCCGGAAGAAATGAAGATGCGAGCACTGGCGAGTCACGATAACGCCGGGACGGATTCCCATCTTTGCGATGCACCACCACAACGATTCCATCCATCGTATCGAAAGAGCAACATGGCGTCAGCAAGTCAGGCAGGAACCTTCGAGGCGCGAAGCGCGACTGTCTCGCGTGTGACCAACGAGACCAAGATCGAGGTCTCGCTCTCGCTCGATACGCACCCGACGTTTGCGCCGCAGACGATCAACGTCAAGACGGGTATCGGCTTCCTCGACCATGTAAGTCGCATCGCTCTGGCTCTGATCAGAACTTTGCCTTGCTGCCGAAGCTGACTTATACGTTTGTTTTGCGTGTCTGTTGGGCTGAACAAAGATGCTGCATGCGCTGGCCAAGCACGGAGGCATGTCATTGACGCTGGCCTGCGAGGGCGACCTGTGGATTGACGACCACCACACTGCGGAGGACTGTGCGCTTGCACTAGGTGCTGCGTTCAAGAAGGCGCTTGGACCCGTCAAGGGCATCAAGCGCTACGGCACGGGCCATGCGCCGCTGGACGAGGCGCTGAGCCGCGCGGTGATCGACATCAGCTCGCGCCCCTACTGCGTCGCCGAGCTCGGGCTGAAGCGCGAAAAGATCGGCGACCTGAGCTGCGAGATGATTCCGCACGTCTTCCACAGCTTCGCCATGGAGGCCGGCGTCACGCTGCACGTCGACTGCCTGCGCGGCGACAACGACCACCACCGCTCCGAATCGGCGTTCAAGGCCCTCGCGCTCGCCATCAAGGAGGCCATCTCCAGAACAGGCACCGACGATGTCCCCAGCACCAAGGGTACGTACATGCCGAGTTCGCTCATCACACTCGCAGGCGTTAGGACGCAAACACTGACCTACTTCTTCCTGTTTTCCGTCTATGACGCTTGTGTTGATCCCTCACAGGTGTTCTCTGAGCATCATTGTCCGGATTTTTCTTGCAGGTGTATCTGCACTGTCTCACGAATCAAAGACATGTTCGCAACATCTCGAAAAGTGTCGTCTCATCTTGCTCTGTCGGCAAGTCAATCGTGTGTATAGGATGGTGTTGAATCGGGGATCGGGGAGGAAGACAGCAGATCGATGACGGTCGAGTCGGGATCGGTTGGTCCGACAATTGGGCGGGGGCCGAAGGAGGCTGGATTGGCCGCGGCAGTGCAGCCGAGCGGTGTGGCTTGCAGCGGGAGCGGTCATTGTTCGGCAGGCCAACGCAGCGAGGCTTCCGAACCTCCGCAGAGCCGCTGGAGCAAGACCTTGTGTGCGTCGATGTTGCAACCGCTCCCAAGGGGGCTTTGGCGGCGTGGCGCATCCGATCGGCATGTGGTTTTTGACACCCAGAAGTTGCGAACACCTGTTAGGCCAAATATAGATGGTGGCAGCATGGTGGCGCTTGCCGGCGCCGCGGGGAATGGAGCCGATCGATGCAGTCATGCACATGCGACGCGCCCCAGGTGGTGGCATGCTGCGATCGTGTGATGGGCGCCAGTGTCAAGCCACACCATCCCGTCGGCGGTGGAACCAGCTGGCTTGACTGCAAGAGGCACTAGCTGCCGACACGCACGGCTCATAACGGCCCAAAGCGGGGCAGCTCATGCAGTACATTAGCGCCGGAAGGACTGCATTGCGGGGAATACTGGACGTCCGAGTCAGCCTTGCATGGCAACGATCCTCCGGCGATGTTGTTAAGTCTGCGATGCTGGAGGGCACATTCGGGACGATGGCGTTCGGAAGGGCTTGCAGCCAAGGCCAGGGCGTGATGGACGGAGGGGCACCGGAACGCACTGTCGTCGGCTCCACATTTTGCGTCGTCGTCGTCGGCAGCCGCAATGCGCGCATGCTGGCTGCACGGTCGGCTGTGCGGCAGCGAGGGTGTTGCAAGCGACGCGGCGCTACGGTCAACTGTGCGGACTGGGTGCGGTGGTGGGAGCGGGCCGAGCTAAAATTGGCTCTCCACACTCACACGGCCGCACCAGGCTGAGACGGCGGGAGCATGGCAGCCATCGGTGGTGTGCTGCACGGAGTCGTCGAGACGCATGGGAGCATCAGCAACTCCCAAGCCTAGTGTTTGGCAAATGATCAGCTGCTCCTACAACACGGAAGGGTACACGGTACAGCTGCAAACCAGACAGTGTGCGACAGGCGGTTTCGGAGCTTGACGGATCGACCGACGCGCAGCCGACGCGTAACAGTCGATACGGCTAGAGGGCTTCTCTACTGCTCTGCTGGCGTGCGCGCGCCTATCCGAATTTCGGACGTGCATGGACAGGCTGAGACATGGCTGAGACGCAGCAGCTGCACGTTGCTCAAAGAGCTCCGGCCGTCCTGAGCCGCACACACTGCTCGGCCGCCTGCATACCGTATTTCACGCGACAATCATCTTTGGCAGCAAAAGGCAAGAATCGACGCCAGGCCTGGGCTGTACCGACACTTCTCTTTGCTGCTACTGCGGGCCTGCACTGGCGACGCCATCATGCCTGCTAGCTCCTTCATGCCCTTTGTCGCACTTTGTCATGGGCGAGACAGCATCTCGAATCGTCTCGACCGTCTCGGATGGGGGTTGGTGTCGTGTTCGAGCTGAGCAAGTCCAAAAATACCGACGTCCGGAACCAAGTTCCGGCCAGGCAGTGCCAGAGGCCGCTGCCAAGAGGGTCCGAAAAGTCGGATCAGCCATCCGGCTTGGGCCCTCGGCACCTCGGAAAAACGGCTCAATCCCGAGCCGCAACTCAGCCTGCACTCGGTCGGTGTCCTTCTGGACCCACAAAGTGGCCGCTCGGGGTCCGAGATTCTTGAAAACCCTTTGCGTTGTGTCTCGAGTACAGTCGGTGCTTTCTGTCTAGACGCCTTTCGTTCGATCCACACTCGAGCTGCGAATGCAACAGACTCATGCAGCCCGACGTTGCGCGTCGAACTCGCCACTTCCAAGTCTTGCATTGGTTCCACCTTCCAATCTAAGCGCAAATCGTGGGCTCGGGGGGAAGGACGAATCAGGAGCGGCCATTGTGAAGTGTGAGCCACGAGGCCGGTGTCTGCAGGTGCAGCTGCAGGTGCGATTGCCAAGCGCGCTCGAGGTTCTCATGCAGGCAGACCTAAGACCGCTTGTCAAGCGAGCTGTAGCAGTCTCGTCTGACGGATCGTAATCTCGCTTGGCACCGCTACCAACGCATTCCTACATCAGTGCTGAACCAAGACTCCCATCGAGCCGGGACATGCTACGAACCTCGAGCTCGCCAGACATCAAAGCTGGGTGTGGCTGAGATATCCGTGATTGCCGCGACCAAGGTGAAGTATCCGACGCTCTTCGCCATCTGTCCGAGATGTAGCCGAGCCTCGATCAAGCGAGACTGGGTGGCCGGCGCGACCATGCAACGTCCCACGAAAGTCTGAACATCATCCTCGACGCTTTTGTGTCGCAGATGCGAATCTAGATGCGAATCCAGGCGGCTGCGTTTGTCAGATGGCAGAACCAAACCGCTAGCGTCGTCCGAAGCCAGTCTAACCAGGTAAGGCCTGCGAGCTTAGAACAAGCTCCGACGTCGCCATTGTTGGCGTCACGCTTCCAGGTTCGCTCGACAACGTGACTGCCTGCCACGCTAAGCGCGACAAGCGAGGAGCGTCAATTGACAAGCGTCGCGTAGCTTGGCCTGCACTGCCCTTTCGTGTCTTGATTCCTCTGTTAACTTTCGAGTCCGAAATTGTCCAATTTTAGCTGCTTTTGCCTTGGGTCTGGACCGCGCTCTGACAAGGCGACCGCTTCCTCCAAGCCTCTTGGCAGTTTCGCATAATCGGGCTGGGAATCCTCGTCGAGCTCGGTCCCGGCCAACTTTGGCTTGCCGGTAGCCGGTGGGAAGTTCGAGTCCAAAGAAGTTCGAGTCGGGTCCGACCGTCGCTGGTACTGACAATGTTTGTAGCGCCGTGGCGATCGGCGGGATCGGCTCGACAGATTCTTCTGGTACCGCTCTGCACTCTGCGGCTGCAACGGCGGCATGGCCTGCGGAAGTCCGACCAAAGAAAGGCATGGCCGCGGCTGGCGCCGATCTGACCGCGGCCGAAAATTCATGCGCAGAGTCACAGGGCTTGCAGGGCGCGCAGAAGGAGCCCTGGGTGTGCGCAGACCAGCCTCGGGCGACGACGTGCCGCCGCGAAGATCGGACCGGTCGAGCCCGCTCGCCCGCCTTGCTGGCTGTCTGTTGCGGCGAGAAACACGAAGCGAGGATACCTCGGATAGCGAAGGCGAGTCACGCTGCTCTGCCACATGTGTTGCACCAACGCAACGTGTGTTCATTGTCTCTATTGCAGGTATCGTGGTGTTGGCCGGTCACAGCTGGCTAGGCCCCCTCATTAGACATTATTCCGCATGCAAAAGCAGGAACGAGCGGATCCCAATTCGTCGCTGTCGGGGGGTTCTATCCGGTCAGTTACCCGGGCAGGCGACAACGTTGGGCAGCCGCGCGCTGTCGAAAAGAAAAGAAGCGGGCTGGGCAAAGAGTCGTCATGCTGCGCATGGCGGAGTTGAAGCCGGAGCACAGAAAGGAAAGGCGCGCGCGGGGGTTGTGGTTCGAAACGACGACGGAGGTGGAGCGAATTTGGTGTCTCAGCTGTGCGTCTCTCCCCATGGCCCTTTTTTTCGCCACAACCAGCGAGCGAGCTAGCCGCACGACGCGGCGCAACGGAAAGCTCGCGGCAGCAGCTCGACGACCGCCGATCTGATCTGACTTGGAACTGCCTCACGATCAGGGCCCACATGCGACTCCGACCGCATCTCAGGCACACGACAGATACCGGGCCGTGAATTTACACTACGCCCCGAATACACGCCGGCGCCATCCATTGCCATCGCCGTGGTGGCCAGTCCAACACAGCCCTGCCAAGCCAAGATGCTCTTGGCAAGTAAAGGAAAATCATTATTCACATTTAGCTACCAGAGGCTTGCAGCGGCGTGACGTCGAAATTGGCGAGCAACGCCAGCGTGTCGGCGGCTCGAGACAGTCTTTCGACCATCCCGAGCATCCATGCACCAGGCATCGATGCCAAGCGGAGTAATGCAGAAATCAGCCTGCCAGCCAAGGCAACTCTATTGGGATGTATGCGGGTCTCGAGCTGTCTTGGCTCATGCGATCGGGTGTGCGGAAGCGCCACAGCACCGCTTTTTTTTCTATTGCGTCGAGTCTGTCGCCATCCTCCGCTAGGCAGATCCGGACGTCGTGACGACCTCGTCTAGTCGACGCCGAAACGAGCCGGCCGGGCGAGCGGCGTCGCAATCCCAGCCACGCAGATGCCTCTCTTGGAGGGTAAGGTGAGCCCAGCTACGATCACGGCGGGCTGAGCTTCGGGGAGCGCAAGCCACAAAGCGGCGGCGTCAAAAAAGGCCCTGGGCGAGGCGAGCGGGCCTCACATTCTCAAGCCCGACTCTCATCGAGCCTCGGACGGACTCAAATTTGCCGCTCCGACACGGCCCCCTCTTGGACGCCAGCAGGCGTTTGCTCCTCGACTGGCCCGCGCTGCCGCCATCCCAATGCATCGAGCAAGCTACCCGTCCGAGCCATGTCGCAGTGTCGCAGTTTGGCTCCCCGTCGTGAGATGAAATGAAGGCGTTTTTCCTTATGAAATGGCACGCGCTCGTGACGATCAGGTGGGCGCGAACACACTTGGCCTTCGCTAGAGGCAGTGACAGACAGGCAAGACCAGCCGCCAAGCCAAGCGATCCCCCCAAGCATGAGCCATGAATCCTGTCAGGAAGAACAAGGCTTGCTTTCGCTATTTAGGGCAGCATCAGGCCATGGCGGCAGAGGCAGCGGCAGTGGCAGCGGCGGATCAGCACCCGCTCAAGCGACGCCGCTGCAGTGTCGAGAGACAAATTGACGGACAAAAAAAAAGAAAACGAAAAAAAGCGCACAGGACCCTTACAGGAGCAGGCTGTCGCTGCTGCTGCTGCTGTTGCTCCAACTGCAAGCCTGGGTGACGCTCAGGTGCGTCTTCGTAGTGACGCGCCGCCGACGCATGAATAGTCACCGGTGCACGCTTCCTCGCATTTCTGGACCCAAGCCTGGGTCCGACAACTGAGACCATGGGCGGCCCCGCCCGCCCCTCGCACGGAGGAGGGGCTCGATCCACGCTTACTTGCTTTTGGCGTAGCAGTACCGGCGTGGCTGTGGTGGTTCGTTTCAGGCCGACCGTCCGACCGACGTACCGACCGGCCGAACGCTCCGCTCCCACCTCGACCGCCCTCGCCGCGGCAAGGCATGACTGACGCCTCGTGCGTCGCCTCTTTTGGCTCGCCTCGCCTCTTCTGCCTCCCTTTGTCCGTGGCCGCTCGCGCGCTGCTGGTTGCCTAGGATACGGGCGTTCGCTCTACACGCTCGCTCGCTCGCTCGCTCGCTCGCTCGCTCGCTCGCTCGCTCGCTCGCTCCCGGTCTCGGAGCTTGACCTGCTCCGCTGCTCGTTTCGCGCTGCCTTTGTGTGTGGTGGTGATGGTGGTGGTCGAGTGTCTCTGACCCTGCAGCTCATCTGCAGCTGCATGTGTGAGCCAACCGGACGATCCAGAATTGCTCCTTACCCTGCGTCCGCACCGCTCATGCGCAGCGCCAACACACTGCTCCCGCACATTGCCCCTGTCATGTTGCTCCGTCACCATCGTTTGGAAGCTGTCTCACTTTGCCGGCTGCATGTGTGTTCATGTCGTGCGATGCCTTCCGACATTGACTACGCTTCATCGCTGCTGCCGGCGCTACCCTTACGGTCGGCGCTTGTTATCCCCGGCTTTTTTTGGGCGCACTGCTCGCCCGTCTGAGCGCTTGGCCAGGAGTTTCGTCGGGCTTGTGTCGATGAGCGCCCCAAGCGCAAGCCAATGTCGAGACGGTGGGCTCACGGCGCTGGCCACACTGTCTCAGATGGCCTGCCTTGGCCGTGGCCCGTGAGGAAGCCGCCTTGGCCTGCCAATTTTTGCGCCCGCCTTCCCTCGGCCCCCCTGCCTCGTGCATCGCGGCGCCTGTCCGACGCTGGATACTTCATAAGGCGTCCAGCTTGGCCCGCCTAGGCCGCCATCGCTCCTACTCACCCTCCCTCCCAACAATAGCGACACAAAGCATCACACAACGCCCTGTTCGCGCACCTGCCCCTCCTTCTCGACCAACGTCAGCAACAGCTACAGCATCAGCATCGGCCATTGTCTAGTGGCCGCGCTCTCTGCGTTTTCTGCGACACACTAGCGATCGACCTGCCCTAGCCTGCGCTGTATTGCACTGGCTCTGTCTCGTGTGGCCCCTGAACCGTCCTTTGCGCTCCACGTCGGCCAGCCTCGGGCGTCCGTCTAATCTGCATATCAAAGGCGACCCCTTCGACCTTCTCCGCCCCCTGCTTCCCTCTCTACATCATCTCCGTACCCACTCTTTCCCAGCACCCCTTCGTCCCCGCCTCTGCGCCCACACATCTGCTCCATCTCGACACTACCGCTCAACCTGAACAGCCATCGTACACAGCCTAGCTCCTTGGTAGTCTGCGACATCTCCAGGCAGCTCGATTCTGGAGTTTCCCGCCCATCTCGACAACGGTGAAAGGCGCGAACAGCAGACCTCATCAAGCTCGCTGTATTCGAGCAAGCCGACTTTGTGGGTCTTGCCACGAGCTCAGCGCGTGTGCCAAAGCCGAGCCAGCTTCATCGAGGCTCGGGCCCCATGTCCAATCAATCGGCGACGCCACGATCTGCATCCCACCCGGCCGCGTCGTTGCTGCCTGATTGGCCGCAAGCGCCCTCGCCAGCGTACGCGCTAGCGCCTATCCGAACCTCGAGTGCGCGCGCCAGTTCGGTACGATCCGCTTCATCTTCGCCAAGGTCATTGCCCCTCGAGCGATCCGCGCCTTACCCTTCTTCGAGACCCGCGCGCACGGAGATGCTCGACGTGCAGCATCCTCACCATCCCCAGCAAGCCGCAAGAATGCACGATTCCGAACTGTACCGCACGCGCCAGGCGATGCAGACGCACCTGGGAGTGCGACAGCCGTCGTCTTCGCGAAGTGCTTCTGCGCAGCAGCCGCGTTCGGCTGAATACACGCAGTCGTCGAGCACATCGTCCAACTCGCAGTCGTCGAACAAGGAGGCACAACACAAGGTGTACTTGCTCAACTGCAAGCACTGCGGCAACTTCCTGAGCGACCGAGGCATGAAGGCGGTGCTGCTGCTCAAGCCCAACATCACGCTGTACAGTACCGACATTGTGCCGTCGACGTGTGGACCTTTTGTTACGGGTTCTGCATTCCACGGCGGTGCGGATCCCAACGAGCCACCAGTGGAGCGCACGTGCGAGTGTCTGACGCAGAGTCTGGGTTGCTACGGATGTGGCGCCCAGGTGGGGTACAACATCATCTCGCCGTGCACGCGTTGCACGAGCAGTGTGATGAAGCACTCGAGGAGCTCCAACGGCCACCGCACCGTTCTGCACTGTTCCGAGATCGCGGTGCGAGAGCGTCGCTACATCCCTGGCGAGCCCGGAGTGCGCGCCCAGCCGCCTCGCGTCGTTCAGACCGTCGCCACACACAGCCCGATGCAGATGTACGCCGAGAGCAGGTACGATGGAGCGGGCGCGGATTTGTTCCGCCACAGCAATGCTTCGCGCCGCGACGTGTATCGCATGAACGTACCCTCCTTTGACGACGACGATCTCGAGGCTGAAAAGGCCGAGGCCAACGCCGCCCTTGCGCACCAGCAGTACAACCAGCAGCGCGACTACCGTCATGCTAGCCACGGCCGTGCACACCAGCCTCCCGCCTACGCCGGCAGCCAGCGACCCTCGGCACCTTCCGGCTCCGGGCGTGTGCTGCGACGCGGAGACACGCTGTTCTGGAGCGACCTCGTGGCAGGTGGCGAGCGTGCCCAGCCTTTCGACCCCGACCCGATCCTCGAAAGGCCCACCGTGGGCAGGTGATCGCCCATCTCCTCTCCTTGTCTTTCGTCGCATCCTAATCGCCAGCCGCGATGCATTCTGCCTTGCAGCTTCTGGCCCTCCCTTTTCCTTGTCTCTTATCGACTGCATTTCCTGCCACTACCTCTTTCTGTCCAGCAAAACCCTTGTACTTCCGTCCCTTTAATCTTCCCTTGTCTTTTTCCCGCGTCTCTCGCTCCCACTTGCTCATCATCCAGTCTCGTTATCATACTAGCATTGCTTCGTTAATCTATTCTTATCCCAAATTCGAACTGCAATGGTACTGTAGCTGGAGGCGTGTGGCACGATCATAGCATTGCTTCGCTGATCCATGTCCGTGGGCCGATGTTGGGGCTTTGGTACGTGGCACGAAGGGCGTGGCTCCATCTTAGCAATAATTGGTTGATCTATCTTCTTATCCCAATGTCGAGGCTGACAAATGCCTGCGTGTGTCGCTCCCTTTAACCCTCCATTGTCTTTCTCGGAGTGTCTTTCTCCAGCTGCCTCATCGTCCGGTCTCGTTCTCATACTGCCGCAGCATTGCTTCGTTAATATGTTCTCGTTCCAACGTCGAGGTTGATTGTAGCTGGGAGCGTATAGCTCGATCTTGGCGTTGCTCCGCTGATCCATGCCCGTGTGCCGTATTGAGGGTCGTTTGATATCGAAGCACGAAGGGCGTGGCTCAATCCTAGCTTTGCTTCGTGGTCTATGTCCGAATCCCAATCTGGTGGCTTAGGAAGCATGTGGCTCGCTCCTGGCGCCTGCCGCTGATTCTGACGCTACAGACGGGATCGGCTGTCCAGTGCCACTATTATGCTAGCACTGCTTCGTCGGTCTACCTCCTCATGCTAGCTTTGAGGCTGACCGCCGGAAGCATGTGTGGCTTCGTCCTGGTATCGCTTCGTTGATCTATACTCTGTTTCCAATATGGCGGCTGATATTGCATGACGCCATGTGGCTCATCAGTGGCGATCGCAGCCGTATCTGACGCTACATACGATTTTGGCGGTGCAATCCCACCACTATGCTAGCACTGCTTCGTTGGTCAATCATCTTAGCTCCGATTGGCATCTGACGCTCCGTCGAAGCGTGTGGCGCCTTTTTGACTGCTACAATTGCCATGGAGATGAGATTGGCAGACAACACTGAGCTGTGCTTGTGCCTTTATATGAAGGTAAGTGGCTGCGAGTGCGGCTGTTGGATTTGAGAGCTGTCGCAGCGAGGACCCTGCATCGACGTGCATCGGCGCTCCACTCACTTCAGAGGGTCTGTCTGATCAAGGGCAAGGCGGCCAAGCGCCCAAATTCCAAAATCCGATCTGTTGCGGCGGACCGAGCTGAGCTGTGCTGCGCTGAGCTGCGACTCGCTCTCACGCGTCCGCACCCGCGTCTCGCCTGGCCCAAATTCAACACTCGGCCGCTTTCGGTGGAGGTGAAGCGGGCCCAAGCCCAACACTTTGTGTCCCCTTCAGCCAGGCAGAGGTGGGCGAGTGTATGCAGTGGAGTGAATGCGCCGTCACCGCTTTCTCATCCTCACGCCCACCATCATCGACGTTCGTACTGTCACTGTCACCGTCGCCCTCAACCTCGGACGACTTCGACAGTGTTGTGACACCATGCAGAGCCACATCTACGAGCTCGGTCTGCTCGGCGGCCGATGCTCCGACATTCGCATCAGGGCGTTCGGTCGCCTCTATCACCTCCATCGACTCGTCCTCATCCAGTCCGGCTTCTTCCGCGCCATGCTGTGCGGAGGCTATGCAGAGGATCTCGCTGCCGCTTCCGTCGCCGCTTCACTCAGCCAGAGAAACAGCCAGCACGGTCCATCCTCATCGACGCTCCACAGAGATCCCGACAGCGACGTCGTCGAGCTCCACTTCGACGACCCCAACATCAGCAGGGCCGCTTTCGAGTACTGCATCGCGCGTCTCTACGGTGATGGACCCAAATTGGTGCTCCCCTTCTGGGCGACTCCATCCTCGAATCATCCCTTCTCGCCAGCGCTCACCATGCGTCTCTCCAACTGCTCCGACCTGCAGCTCCCCAACCTCGTCATCGACAAACATTCCCATCCAGCCACCCCGCGCTTCCTGCTCTCCCTCCTCGCGACATCGATCTACCTCAACATTCCTAGCGTAACCTCGCAGGCGCTTACGCTCGTCCTGTGCTCGGTGACGCCCTTTACCGTCATGCACTACCTCCGCTTCGCCATCGGCCGCGGCATCGAAGGCACCGACCTCCACCGCTCGGCTTCCGATGTCATGCTTCACGATCTCGACGAGTGGGACTGGGAGCTCGAGGGTCCAGCTCGCACCCTTGATGAGCTCGCCCGATTCGACCCTTCCTTCAGCTCTTCTTCCCGACACCCGCGCACATCCGGCGTCCACGAACGCGCCAACAGCGTCTCCGACGACCTGGCCGCGGATCTCGACCAGCGAATGCACGTCTCACCACAGTCGCCGTCTTCTAAATATGCTTCTACGCGCTCCCACACCAACGCGTCTGGTCAGCATACCCGCCGAGTATCCCAGCCGGTGCACGGTCTGAGCTCTCCGCCGCCGGCGTCAGGCCGCGATACCAAGAGCAAAGGAAAGAAGACCGCCGGCTTCCGCGATAGCGAGTACGAAGCTCCACAGCGCATGCCGAGCGCCCTGGTGCCCGAGTTCAACTACGGCATTACCGCGGACAAGATTGGCGAGGCCTGCGTCTGTTGGTTCGCTCGCTGGGGCTACGACATCTTTGAGCTCGAGTGCTCCATGGAGCGCGAGCGCGTCGTCGAGATCGAGACGTGGATTCGCATGTGTCGTGAGGACCGCGATCTTGCCCGACTCACCCTGCTGCGCGACCGATTGCACACCGGCGATGTCGATCTGCTCCACACTTCCATGCTCGCCCGCGGCCGCATGCCTGATCCGGAGGAACGTCTGCCATCACCCAGGCTGCGCGTATGGTCCTATCCGTCCATGCCGAGTTCCTGGGTCCGTGCCATGATCTCGTCCGACGGCTTCTTTGTGCCGTCCGAGCTGCACAGGTACGAATTTGCAAAGAAGGTCGTCGAGTTCCGCCGCAAGCAAAAGGCCCTCATCAACGTCCTCGACCGTCTCATCGACGACTGGCTGCGCGAAGACGAGGATCTGGCCGTGCCGGCTGACAGTGAGACACCCGACTCGAGCAAGAAGATGGGAGGAGTCCCGAAGGCTTCGTCCTCCAACGCTTCCTCCTCGGATGCAGGTGACGGTTTCGGTTTCAAGGCCTTCCGAAGGGCGCCTTCGATCGGAGCAGACGACGAGCAGGAAGAGGCCAGTACCCCACTGCAGGAGGCTTGGGATGATGGCGTCGAGTCCACCACCTTTTCCGCATCCCTCGACGACGACGAAGCCGAGTACGAAGAGCTCTTCTCCACGGGTATCTACTACTCGCACATGCCGTTTCAGGCGCTCAACAAGATCAGCGCCGACCTCTCGCCTACCACCGGACGGCCGTACACTCCGCTCAACGTGCTCCAAGCCGCTCTGTGGGTGAGCAACGAGCTGCGCACCCAGATCCTCAATAGCGCACCCGCAGGTGGCAAGAACACTGCCGCCGCGAATCAGGAAGCCGAACCAGGCAATGAAGCAGGCGCGGATTCGGCGCCCGAGGACGAAGAAGGCGAAGATTGGGACCATCTGAACGCGCTCGGCGTGTCCAGCTCTATTCATCAATTCAGAGACGCCTTCCAGTCGACCATCCATTCCTCCGCCGGCTCGCAGCACCGCTTCTCGCGCAGTCGCTCGGGCACTCCCATGAACCTGGCCATCAATACTGACGGCTCTCTGCAATCAGGCTCGACTGGTGGACTTGGCGGGCTGGGCTCCAGCCCTCTAATGTCTGGCATTCTTGGCGGAGGGACGGCGGGCCTGCTCAACAAGCGATTCTATCTCGTGCCGTCGGACGATACCGTGCGCTTCGGCGACAGCCTCGCTTCGGTGATCGGCGTGACGACCGGTGGATCTGCGAGCTCGACCAAGGCGCGCGACGCGGACGACGAACACAAGGGCAAGAGCCATGCCTTCGAGAGCGATCCGAATGGCCCCTCGGGCACGGCGGCGATGCAGATCCCCCACACGCTGCCCATCCCGGGCGTGATCCACCAGGATCCCAACAACACACTGCACCAACGCCGCAATCGCTCGCACTATTATGGCATTGCCAACGACGTCGCCACGGGTCGGGAGCTCGGCGAGTATGCCTATCGCCACCTGCCCGCAGTGCCAGACTCGTCGTCACGCGCCGCGTCGCGCCACGTCGATGAGCGCGACGCTTTCGACTCGGCGGGCGGCGAGTTCAGCTCGCACCTGCACGATCCGAATCAAGACGCCGAGGGAGCAGATGCCGACTCGCACGGCTCGGCGGACGTGTCGCCGGAGCGCTGGAGCGGATACGAGCCGATGCGCGTCGGCGTCGAGTTCTTTGGCATCGACAAGCTGCAGGAGAAGCAGCGGCTGTACTCGCCCACGTTCTTCTATGCGGGCAGCGTGTGGAACCTGTACATCCAGGTAGTCAAGAAGGCCAAGGGGATTCAGCTGGGTATCTATCTGCACCGCCAAAGCTTGACGGAGCAGTTGCCGCCGCCGTCCGCGCCCACACCGGAGGAAGGAGAAACCACGCCTGGACTGACGAACGAGACAGCGTGGCCTGGTGCACCGGGGGGCGCTCGATCGACGCAGCGTGGCGAATCGCACGGAACGCCGAATTTGCGAGAACAGGGAGCAACAGGTACGCCGGGGCAACGGTCAGTGCACCAGTCGACGAGGAGCTCGATGTTTGGGGTGGCGACGGGCGACGAGAGCCTGGTCGGCGAGGGCGGAAGCAGCTTCTTCGATACCAGCCTGACGTCGCCCATTCGGGCCGGCGGCACTGGCTATGGTGGGGGCGCGGGCAGCACGCTCACCCTGCCGAGCGGAAGGACGCTGACGCGGCTCGGAGGCAACAGTGCCGGCTCGCCCATGCGCAGCAGTCTGCTCGACCCGTTTGCCAACGCCGAAGCGGAAGGCTCGAGGCTGTCGACCGAGGGCGGTGCGCTGGCCTCGCTGTCTTCGCTGGGTGACTTTGGCGCCAGCATTACGCGCGATACTGCTGCTGCAGGGGCTGGTTCGTCGCACGCTGGAGGTCCAGGCACGGACGAATCGCGTTCGAACCGGCACTCAACTGGAACCCAGGGGGTGGGTGGTGCAGCGCGTCCGCCCATCGTCCCGCTGTACGCCGGTGGGCCATCGGTGTACCAAACGTGTCCGCTGCCGGCGATTCCCTACCGCGACCCGCGAATCGAGCTGCGCGCGTACTTCAGCATCCACTGTCCCAGCCCGCTCGGCACGGCCCTCACCAAGTTCAGCAGCGGACCGGACAGGTTTACGGTGTCCCAGTCGTGGGGCTGGAAATCCAGCTCGCTACTCGGCACTGTGCATCTCGAGAATGGCGATCTCCAGTCGGGCCGACCTGGGCTGTCGTACAGGTTCCGCTGCGTTTGCTCCATCGGTCTCATCTAGCCAAGCACCCTCGTCGTCACCTTTTCTAATTCACTCTGCAATGCGGCTTGGGAAGACACTTGGATTGCGAAAAATTGAGACCTGGAAAACCTGACGATGGAAATGTGTGTGAAGAGAGGATGGAAAGATCAAACGTCAAAGATGTTGGGCAGATCGGCGTCTTTCCAGGCGCCGCTCTTGCGGGTTTTGAAGTAGTCGGCGCCGTCCTGACCGCCATAGAGCCAGTCGCCATCCTGTTTGTGGAACCACTTGGGGGTGTAACCCTTTCCGTCGGCCTCGATCTTCTTTCTTCGGGCACGTTGGGCCTCTTCGAGTTTGTGTTTGAGCTGTTCGGCCTTGTCTACGTCGCCCTCTTCGAACGCGCGCTGGTCCGGTCGCAGTCGAGAGTCGGTGGGCGGCACAACGTCCTTGCAGTCGTCACTGAGCTCGTTGAGCGACATGGCAAAGTAGGTGAAGCCGTAGTAGTCTTCTGCGTACGGTGGCATTTCGGCGGCTTCCCAAAGCACCTGGTAGTTGTCCTTGTCCTTCTGACGCGCCAGGTTTTCGGACCATTTACCCTTGAGCCCCGTAACGTTCGAGTCGTTGGCATCGTATACCTTGCCCTCAACTCCGTTGCGACTACCTGCTCCACCCCACATGGTGCCCTCTTTGAACTCCATCACCGCACGCTGACCCGTGGTCTCGTTGGTGACCGTCAGCTCACCCACGTGCTCGAGGTACTTGTTGCCCGCGAGCAGGTTGCGCATAAACGAGCTCGGCTTCGAAATGCTAAACACATCGCCATCGCCAAACTCGAGCCGGATGGAGCCCTCGGGGATGAGCTCGAGCGACTTGCCCCAGAACTTGTTCTTGACCGCACTCCATCCCTGCGCCTTCCAGCCCTTGCCCTCGGCATAGAACGCAACGATGGGCGGCTGGTGCACCACCTTCTCCGCCAAAAAGCGCATGTGCTTGTCGTCGCGCACACACTCAAACGTCTCGCCCAGCAGCGGATTGAACGGCTTGCGGCTCGCACGTAGCTTGGTGCTCGCATAGCCCGAGACGGCAAACGCGCCAACGAGGCAGATGCGCTCCTGCCAGTCCTCGCTCTTGCCCGCGCGCTCCAGCAGGTCCGCCGCATACTCGTACTCCTCCGCCGCCGCCTGCAGCAGCGAGAGCGGACAGTTGAACGAGACGGGAAAGCTGATCGTCGACAAATCCTTGCCCACGTTCTTCTTGAGCATGCTGAACAGCGACACCTCGTCGCCCGACACCTTGGCTGGCAGCTTCTTGCGGTATTGCACCACCGACTTGCCGCCACCACCGCCCTGGCTGTCGCCGTCCGAGACGGTGCGCGTGTCGTCGGTGTCGGGCTGCGAGTCTTCGGCCTCGCTGTCCGTGCCGTCGGCCTCGCTGCTCTCGGAGCGCGAGAGGTTGGTGTCGTCGTCGGCCTTGGTGTCGTCGTCCATAAAGAGCTCCTCGCCGTGGCTGTCGGCGTCGTAGAAGATGGCCGAGTCGGTGCCGGTGGTGGCGAGCGACGAGATCGACATGCGGCTGCTGCGACTGCGGCCCTGGCCCACGCCTCCGCCGAGGCTCGACATGGAGCGCATCGTGCCTCCGTTGGCGTCCACGCGCGGGATGTTGTCCTCGATCGCGGCGCGCAGCTGCTCGAACTCGGCCACGAGCTGCTCGGCGGTCACGTGGAAGGCAGCCACGTCGTCGCCGTTGTCCGACTTGGCGCCGAGCGCGCCCATGATGGCGTCGGTGGTGGTGCGCGAGGAGGCCTTGTTCTTGAGCGCGCCCGAACGGCTCTCGAGGTCCTTGACGAGCGCCGAGGTCTGGTCGAGGTGGGTGAATACGTGCGAGAGGTCGACGGGCTGGAGGTCGTTGCCGTTGGACACGTAGAGACGCTGGAGGCTGCCCGAGGGGCGCTCGGGGATGAAGGAGCGCAGGTGGGTGCGCCAGGCCTCAAAGTCCTGGGGCGAGAGCGCCTTGAGGTGGAAGACGCTGGAGCCCGAGTCGACGTGGATGGTGCCGTGTCGCTTGGAGCTGGTGACAGAGGCGTGCGGGATCTCGATGGCGTCGCGCGTGGGCTTGTCCGGGCTGATCGAGTAGGTGAGGATGCCCTCGTTGGTGAGCACAAGGAAGCGCTTGGCATAGCCCTGCATCTTCTTGCGCTTCTTCTTGAGGATCCATCCGGAGTGCACCACGTCGAGCTCCTCGATCTTGCGGTTGTCGACGGGGAAGCCGCGCTGCGGGCGCGACGACTTGCGGTCGCTGTTGCCGCCCATGATGGTCAACGCTGGAGGCCAGCTAGGTTGTTGTGCAGAGGTGGGTTCTACAAGTGTCTTCAGACGCTAGTCAGGGTCGGACCAGCACGCAGCCTCGACAAGTGTGGTGGAGACGGAGCGAATGTTCGAGGACGGGAAGAAGGAGGTGTGGGTGTGGGTGTGGATGCGGAAGCGGAATGAAGGGAGCGGTGGAAGTGAAATTTGGGAGAGGCAGCGAGGATGAGGTGGAGCACCGGCCGGGCAGCAGAGGGGCTTCCAAGTGCAGCGAGACAGGAGGCGAGCGAGCGAGGTCGAAAGATCTCAGCCGCCCTCGAGGCTGCTTGAGGCTGCTTGAGGCTGCTTGAGGCTGCTTGTGGCTGCACTGGAAATGCAGCTCGTGCATACAGTCGAGGGCAGCAGCTCCGCACCAATTGCCCATTTCACGCTATAAAATCGTCGGCGGCCGCTGCCTCTGCGGCTCCACAATGCGACCCGTGAGTGAGTGGGGAAATGCGAAATTTGGCTCGACCAGCAGGGGTGGAGGATCTGCAGAAGCGTCTTCGCTGAGCGAGCGCCCCCCAGACCTTGCCTTCCGCGGCTCCTACAGCAGACTCTGGCATGCCTTGGCCATCAGCTGGCTTCATCGAAAGACAATGAGCAACAGTTTTTTCGCACGCTGACGTTGACCAGGCACGCAACAGCCCTTGGATTCCCCGCACCGACCCCAGCCTCATCCTCGCCTCCCCGCACCGTGGCGGATTCCGACATGGGGACAATGGCTCACTCGCTTGCGTCGACGTTGTTCCTGACGTCAACACAGGTCGCTTGAACAACGGCCATGACCATCTCGACGCCATCCGAGACTGAACACGATGTCATGGCCGCGTCGAGCCAGATCCGTGGGTCGCTATTCGTATTGCGCTCGGGCCGTGCATCTAAACCAGCTTGTCGCCTCCACTTGCGACTCTGCTCTCGCGACCGCATGCCAGTCTGTCTGAGTTACACTTTTCCGATGAAAAAGTTGAGCACCAGCGCGCAGTCTCCTTTCACGAGCCTGCGCCTGGTGCTGCCCTCCCTGTACGCGACTCAGGCTGGGCTGAGGCTCGGCGTTGGCGGTAACTTGGTGCAGCAGCGCCCAGCGGTTCCCGTCAGCCGCCGCCCGGCCTTTGTACACCGCTGCCGAGATACGATGCTCATCCTCGTGACGGCGTGCCGACGCTTCGTACCAGTCGGTATCGTGACTAGTATTGATCTGCGGTCATTTACCATCGGAGAGCGTCTACGCCGAGATTGGCTGGGACGCTCCAGCGCATGTCGTCCTCGTTTGCGGGATCTGAGTCTGGTGCGCTGATGGCTGCGTGTCGGATGGCGAGCACAAACACATCTTTCCGATCGCAATCTTTGGCGTGTGACTTGAGCCCTCGCACACGGTAGCTGCTCGTCATGGCAGCGAGCTGGTCGGTGTCGACAGGCAGCACGTGTTCCGGCGGAGTCCCCCACGCTTCTTCTCCATGCACCTGGCCGAGACTCTTGATCCACTCGGCCGTCGAGGCCAGGCTCACCTGAACATGCCAGCCCTTGCGCTGCTCGCCATCGCCCTCGCTCGTGGTATGCATCTGCTCGAGAACGCCGCGACACTTTGCGGCGAGCGTGGCGAGACACATGAGCGAGCCGGCTGCATAGTCGAGTGCCTGCACCGGCAGTGCCTTGGGCTCCACCTCGTGCTTGCCGGTATACTCACTGTAGCTGAGGCCTTCGAGATGGTTCATCCCGCACGCGGTTTGGGTGAGCGAGTCGTAGGCACGCGTGGCTGCCCATGGGCCCGTGAAGCCGAACGCGCACAGCTCGGCGTACACCACCCCCGGCCGCAGCGCCTGCACCTCCCGGGGGCTCAGTCCGCGTTCCACCAGCCCTCCTGGCCGATACGCCTGCGAAACGACATCGGCACCTTCGACGAGCCGTCGCATCTTGCGCGGCAACTTCTCCCCGCGTCCAAGATGCGCAAATGCAGTGCGCTTGCCGCGCGCCGTGTCGAGCTCGCGCAAAGGCAGGTTTGGCAGTGCTGCGCTCGAGATCAGCAGCACCTCGGCGCCATGCGCAGCAAGCGTGCGCGTGGAGAAGGGTCCAGCGATGACACGAGACATGTCGATCACCTTCAGTCGCTCCGTCGCAGTATGGGCTCGTGGGGTGTGGCTGGTAGAGGCGGTGAGGCGCGACATGCGAAATGGCGATCCGTCATTCTCGCGCACCCACCCTATTACGGCTTCTCCCATGGGAGACTGTTCCCACTCGGTCAATGTGCGGTAGGCGGTGACGCACAGCCCACGCTCGTGAGCACGGCGCTCGAATTCGAAGGCATCCCAAGCATCGAGCTGCTCCTGGAGATGTGAGCGCTGGAACTGTGCAAACACGTCGTGGATGTCTTCGTCCGTCCAGCACTTGCTGTCGGGGACAAGTCCCAACAGCTGTAAGATGCCGAGCTTGTGGTGTGGAAAGTTGGTGTGGATGCGAACAATTCCTGCCACCTCTCTCGCCTCCGCCGGCTTGGTTCGGTACAGACCAGCAAGATTGTCCCAGTCCGCAACAGCATACGCATCGATCCCCAGTACCTGCTTCGCTTCGTCGCTATCGCTTGCAATCGAATCCCGAAGCATCTCCCTTACAGTATGACCTCCTGCGCCTTGGTCCAGGTAGATTCGAGTCCATCCTTTCCACTCGGCCACTGCGTGTCGTGCGTCCACCGAAACAGGTCCCAACACCATGTCCTCCTCCTCCTTGCCAGGCTCGGTCTGATTCTCGACTAGCCTCTTGTAGTACTGCGCTGCAAGCGCAATCGTGGCTGTACATGCTTGAGCTACAGCGGTGATTTGAAATGACGACCGCACAGCCTGACCATGAATCGCCGGATCGTTGACAAGCTCCAGCCGGCCCTGGCGTATCGTGTCCTCCAACACCCGTGCAGGCAGCCCAGCGTACTCCCACAGCTGCCGAACCAGCGCAAGCGACGACACCGCTCGAGTCCCAGCCATGTTCCTGAAATGATGGTGCGCAGTGAGTATGCAAGCTCCACATCTCGACAGCTCTGCCTCGCAACCCCATCCCGCCGGTCCACCCGACACGTCCGCGAAATTCACCGCAAAATCAGCCGACCCAGCACGCCCGACATAGCCAATGCAGATAGAATTGCGAACGGCGCTAAGGACACTACAATACAGCGAGAGCAAACAGAGGAGCGATAAGACGGACACAGCTAGCAGAGAAGACACGAAACAGAGCCGAATAATGCTGGGAGAAGTGACAACAAAGTGGGTCGCGCAATCAGGCGCGTGTACGCGATCGGGTTCGCGAGGCAACAGCATCCACCGAGACGGCCGGATCGACCCCGTGTGTGCTCGAGGCCTTGCGGCTGCCGGCCGAAGCTTTGCGCTGGTGCGCCGAGGCCTTACGAGTGCCCGATGCAGGAGTGCCAGCAGCCGAGCCATGGTGAACCCTGGACTTGGGCTTCTTGCCCGATCTAGACAGTGCCGAGTCGTCGCCGTCCTCGCCACCCTGCTGCAGAGCTTCCTTGGCCGCATCGCCATCTTCGGCGTCGGCCAGCAGACTCAAGCGGCCGCCGGTGCCTCGCTTCCTCGACGCAGCGCCCGTCTTGGCCGGCAGAACGTCGACACTGTACGCACGATCCGGCAGCGCGATAGGCACTACCATGGACGCCAGCAGGCTCGCATCCGGCCGTCGGTTCTCCTTGTTCGGCGTCGATGGGGCATTGCGAGCTGGACTTGACATCGGACTCGACGCCGCGCTGAAAACGTCCAATTCGCTCACAGCATGGTCCTGAGACGGCGCCGTGTCTTCGCTCGGTAGCGTATCTGGGCTTGGATCTTCGTATACCGTCCATCCGGGCAGCGGACGTGCAACGACGCCGAGGAAGAGTCCCGACTGCGCCAGCGACAGCCCATTCGAGCACGCCTTGGCGCTCAGTTCAGCCAGACTCGGCAGCGACGCAACAGCGGCCGGGTCGAGCGTGATCGAGTCGGCTCGAGGCCGGCTGAGAGACAGCCCCGACGCGGATGCGCCTGGCTCGTCTTGCGACGGCGAAAAGTAGTCGGTCATCTTGCGCGGGCTGGGGCTGGCGATGGGGCCCGCACCCGCCTCTTCGTGTGCGATGGCGATCTCGGTGCGCGAAACGCGGTGCTTCTTCTTGGGCAAGCTCTGCAGAACCGCGCTTGACGCTGCGTGGGTGGGGTCTTCGAGAGGAGTCGTTGCACCTGCCGCGGTCGTCTCCGTGTCCATGCTGGCAGCGGCGCTCAGTTGATGGATGCGGGTGCGGGAAGGCGTCGAGGTGGCAGCGGCCGCGTCCTGATCGCGTCGGCGAGTGACAGGTAGCCTTGGCTCGGACATGCGTTGCGTTGAAGGGCTGGGCTCGACAAACTTGGCCGGCTTCGGACCCGACGTGTGCGGAGGACGATGGTGCCTCGTGTTGAGCGGCGTAGTCGAGGCGCCCTTCGGAGTAGATGGACGACTGGGCGAATGATGCACCAGATTGCTGACGTTCCGGGGCGAGAAGCGCGATCCTGCAGAGGTGGACGCTGCTAAGACCGGGCTGGCCTCAAGCTCGAGACCGGCCTGATCCGAGGCTTGAAAGAGACGACGGGGTCGAAGTGAGGCGTCTGTGTCCGCCATTGGCTCGGAGGGATTCGAAGAGCTGGATGGCGACGCGACGGATCCTTCACGCACGAGCCGATGGTTCTGCAACACGGCTTGCTTGTGCGGTGAGACGGATAGAGAGCCTCTGCGGCTGCGCGATAGGGACGGCGAGCGAGATCGGGAGCGCGAGGGGGTCTTGAGTGGTTTCTCGGAGTTGGATGTTGGCGAACACGCAAGAGACTGAGATACGAATTGGTGGAGCGGGAGTTCGGCCAACGGAGCCCTTGCCGTATTTGTATGCGGAGCAGGCGAGGCCATGGTGAAAGTGGATGTTCAATGGGCGATTGTGCGCAGCCACTGAAAAAGATGAGAGGGCTGAATATGACGGAGGCGGATCAGGCCGAGATCAAGAGGATCGAAAGCGGCAAGATGGGTTGACTGGTGGATGCAGAAAGACGCGTCGCAACGGGGGCGATAAGGTGTTATTGTGCGTCTTCCGTCGGCGCGTGGAATGGGTGCGGGTGCGGTGCTGCAGTAGATAAGTTGAGGAAAGGAGGACCGAAAGAGGCTTGGGAAGGTGAAGGACCAGAGGCAAGTCGAGGTGGACGGGTGTCAAAGGGAAGAGGAGGAGGACTGGAGGTGCGGGAAAGAGGATGCGAGCTGTGCAGGCGCGCGGATTCCTCCACAAAGCCAACCAACGCGCCTCTGAAATCTTTCGGCCAGCGCCCGTCATTTCTCCCGTCAGCGCGCGCAACTCTCTGCATTTCCGCCCGGCGAACCTGCAGCTCAGCCGCCTACAAAGCTTTGACCGCTCCCGCCGCCAATCGCTCCTCCTTAACTTTGGGCTTGCGAAAGTACACTCAAGCCGCTCGGAAAGGCCGGTCAAGCATGAGAGAATAATAGCAACAGGCTCGCCAAAATAAGCTCGGATCGCCATTTGCCTCCAACGAGGTGCATGCAGAGCCTCCAGACTCGCCGTGCCTGTCGTCGAGGCTGCAGCGGCGCATTCCCACGCTCCATGACAAGGGCGAAATCGCACAATCGTCCGCAAAGCTTTGTGATGGCGGGGCTCAATCTGGGCGTCATGGATCGGCGGCGTTTCCTCGTAGACGCCCAACAACGCCGGTCCAATCTCTACACCATTCGCTGCCACGACAGCAACGTTAAGACACATGAGATCATGCTACAGAGTGAGCAGAGTGAGCAGATTCAACGAGAGGCGGTGCAGAGTAGAGCGAGCCGCAACAGGCAGTGCGGGACTGACGTGACGAGTGACGTCGATGGCCATCATGATCAGGATGGCGCATGGCCTCAACGGCTTTGCGCCGATGGTCCGATGGCGATGGAGGTCTCGGCGAGCCGTGTGCGCTGCCATCATCATCATCGAGGACAAGCCTTTGACACCTGCCGAATGAGGCAAGGCTGCTGGGAGCCTCTCCTGAAAAAATGCTGGGCCCTCTTTTGGTCGTGTTGGGTGTTGCTCCGCCGCACGCGAACCAGCGCGGCAACATCACGTGGGCCGATGAAATTGCGGTTGTGTTAGACCGAGCTGTCTCGTTTCGCTCTGGCAAGAGCGCGGCTAAGCTGTCTTTTCAACAAGAGGTGGCCAGTGGCGTCGCTGAGCCGCACCGACACAGCTGCTCGGCTGGAGCGAGGGCGTGCAGCAGCAGCAGGATTCCACTTTTTTCACTGTGGCGCCGCTGATGCTGCGAATCTCGTGTAGCGCGGCTTCGGCTGCCATCTGCAGACGCGGCTTCGGCTGCCATCTGCAAACGCAGCCGCGGACATTCGGTTTCGAATGATTGCGCCCACGACTCAATGTGCCGTTCCGAGCATTCGTGTCCATCGCAACCTCAGCCTGACAGATCCACGCAGCGAGTACTGCACTCCACTAATCGCTAACAGCATCCTCATCGTGGTAGTGTGAGCCTCTGAAGGGCAGAGGGGCAGGGGAAAAGATGTTTGCGAATAATGCGCGGATGCGGGGGAACAGCTGCCTGGGCGGAGATCCAAGGCTCGTACGTAGCGATGCAGAGCGGAGGCGAAAGGGCTTGGGCGTCTGAGCCGTCTCGAAAGCCTTAAAATTCCCCAAGCCCCAGGCAGTTGCGAGAGCGGAGCTTCTAGTCAGGAGAATGAACGTGAGACAGGCCAAAAGTGGAGGAGTGCGAGTGAAATCTGCATCATCACTGCCTCTAGCCGAACCACGCTTCTGCTCGAGCCTTCCGATTGCAGCCTCGCTCGCCCAAAGCCAGCTCTTCCTGCGCCCCACGTTCGGCTGGCTGGCCTGGCTCGCCCTGCTGCTGCCCTCTTCAGCATGGACGGATTGAGCAGCGTCGGGCACGTCCACCATCCTTCTCATTAACCTTCATCATCATCATCCTTCATCCCGCCCACCTCAATCACGTTCCGATCCGACCCAGCTACACTTCATAAGCACTGCATCTCAAGACAGCACCCGCAAACCAACCCCACAAAAAGCGCGCCTCGAGTCAAACAACGCACATCCGTCATGTCGGGCAAATTCCGTCTTCATCCTGAACCAGGCACCGAACGACACGCGCCGTTCCGTCTGGGCTCAGCCATCTACAACACGATCAGGACAGGCGGTCTCGGATCGGGACTGCTCGTTCCGCACGTGCTGCTTCCGATCTACGGCATCTATGTGGTGACGCACCGCTCGGGATACTGGACACCCGAGTTCGAGCGCGGCTTGACGTTTGCGATTGCACTTCTGCAGGGCGTGTCGTTTGGCTCGGCGATTGCGTTGGCCATCGTGCGATACAGCGCATCGGGCAAGGCGATCAAGGGACGACGCATCGAAAAGACGGCGACGGACAGCGAGGAAAGCTCGCAGCACCGCATCGAGGTTGCCCTTCGCGCTTCGATCTATCTGTTTGCCGCGACGATGCTGTGGGAGTACCTTGTACACTCCAAGTTCTCGCCCATCACGGACGAGCAGGCGCGTCATACCTCGTCTGGATTCCTCACAGCCACCGGCCCGCTGCGAAGGTTCCTCAGCAACGAGAGCATCCTGCCCCAGCCGGACGAGGTTCGCGACCAGGTCTCGGGACTGGGTCTCAACCTGGAAGGCAAAGTGAACGACCTGCATAACGCCGTCAAGAACTCGCCGCGCATCCACGTGCCCGGCACTCAGGCCCCACCCAAGAGCCTCTTCCTCCGCGCCTACCAGAAGGTCTGGTACTCGATCACCGGCGGCCCCAGCGGCCTCAACCTCGGTCTGTTTGAGATCGGTCCCAACACCCGGAAGTAGGCTTTGTGAAAAGATCCACCTGGAACGCTTCCGATTGGCGCGGGAAAGCGCGGGAAAGTACGGGACGGATCTTGTAGAATGCTCCTCTGTCTCTCACAGCGCGTCCAGACTTGGACTGGAATTGTATGTAGCAATGGATTCGCATGATATTGATCTTTTCGTCATTGCCATGTGTGCGTGTGATGGTGGAGCTCAGCTGTTGAACAGGCGCGAATGGAGCTGGTCGTGGCGCGCCTGGATGATTTCGCCGAGCGGGAAGGTGGTAGCTGGCGCCGAGGATGTGGTCCAGAATCCGTGCTCTGGGTCATGCGCTGTGCTGGAGGCATCTTGGTCTTCGGGCCAATCCCACGCCCAGCCCTGGTGTGGGTCTTCGTCGTCGACGGGGATCAGCACGCCTTTTCCGACGCGCAGTGTGCCAACTTTAGCTGGAGCCACCCTCGCCGCGGAGGAAGCCATGCTGCCCACGTTACGGAACGGTTTGCCGGTGCGCGAACGCAGCACTTGCGCTGGCGGAGGCGGTTCGTCTTCGATCGTATACGCACCTGTCTCTACCTCCCGCGCTGGCACTGCCTGCAGCGTCTGGCTTGATGTAGCATCGGGGGAGATGACCATGCATCCGGCCTCGTCCATCTCGCGGATGATGTCGTTGACGACGGTGCGCATGTGGAAGCGCATGATCTGGTGCGCCAGGTACGGTCCGAGCGTGTTGAGCCTGATGGAGCTCGAGAAGAGCGCGCGCGCCTGCAGGAAGAGATGCAGATACACGCTCTTGCGCAACGAGATGCCCAGACACGCTGCAAACACGGCCCAGCAGATCGGAAGGTGGCCCTGTGGGCCCACCTGCGCCGAGCCGGGAGCCTGCGCGCTCGACCGCCGCACGTCCATCTTGAGCCGGTCCACCAGCTGCGCCGCCAACTCGATGCGTGTCTCCTCCGCGCGCTGTGTGCTCCCGCTAGGATCGGAAGCTTGTGGTGATGCGGCGTGGCGTTGGCCGATGCGCGATCCGTCAAACGGCTGGCGCTGAAGATCGATCGGCTTGGCAAACGCTTTTGCGTACAGTGTGAGCAGCGCAATCCCTTGCGCCTTGGAGGCTCTTCTGGCGACATGATTGAGCAGCAGCGAGTGGTACGCATTGTCTAGCCGCGATACGTCGTCCAGGCACGCCTGCAGGGCCGTCCGTGCCTCGCCCTCTATCGCACTGCCTTGTGCACCGGCATCGTTCGGAGAAAGTTGGGTCTGCACGGCGGTGTCGAGATATTCTGCAACACATGCATGCACGCGCACGAGGAAAGGAAAGCTCGAGCGAGCGTACGAGTGCAGCGTCGAGCGTGCAAACGAGAGCGTGGCCGAAGACAGTTCGGCCTGCGACGGCGCCGTGCGCTTGGCTGTCGCCGACGAAGACGACGCGCCGCCTATGTCGTGCGGATGCGTCGGAGGCTTTGAAATTGTATGGAGAAGTCCGTGTGCGTGAAACGACTCGAGGCCCGACGATGCGACGAAGCCGCCCGTCGGCAGGTTCGAGTCCGACAGAAGCAGAAGCAGATACGTCTCAAAGTCGCTCTCCTCGCTCTGCCCCTCCGATGGATCGGACGCACCGAGAGGGGATCCTGCCATGGACGCGGACGTCATGCGCCCCATCGGCAGCATGGTCGAGGTCGAGATGTGCGCTGCTTCTGCCGCGATTCGCTGAATGACTGTCGGAAGCATGAGAGCACTTGCACCGCTCGGATCAGCGCAAGTGTAGCCTCTTCCAGGCTGGGCTTCGTGTGGACCCTGGAAGACACGCTTATCTCCCGATCGCTTTTGAGTCGCCATTTTGAGCTCGATTTCTTGCGCCTGGATTTTTCGGCGTTTTTGCATGACTTGTCGGTGCTTTTCGGCCATTTGGCTAGAGTGGAGGTACGAATACCCGAAAAGTATTGCCGCTTCCAACGAGTTCTACCGAAGCTTCCTAGATGTACTCCTCCCACCAAGCTCACCTTCTTCTCGACCATCATACCACTTTTGCACACGATCAAGCGAACAGATAGAGATGACGGAGAACATTGCACAGCAAGCTCGGACCCCTGCAGCGCGGCTGCGCCAGCTGATGCGCGACGAAGACATCGTTGTGGCGCCCGGCGTTTTCGACGGCATCAGCGCACGCATGGCGCTGGCAGCGGGCCATCATGCGCTGTACCAGACTGGAGCGGGCACTTCGGCATCGAGACTCGCGCGTGCTGATCTGGGATTCCTCGGTATGTCGGACATGGTCGGTGCAGCGGGCGTGTCGATCATGGCGGACCCGACCATGTCGACGCCTGTGATCGCCGATGCGGATACCGGCTTCGGTGGCGCACCCCAGGTCGTAAGTTTACCCCTTTCTCACGAGCGGTTTGGTCTATGATAGTAGCCGAAATACTGACGCGTGAACGCATTCGGTTCTGCCAGGCTCGGACGGTGCAAGAGTACCATCGAGCTGGTATTGCCGCTCTGCACATCGAGGATCAGGTGCAGTCGAAACGTTGCGGCCATCTTGACTCCAAGCAGATCGTCTCGCGCGAGGACTTCATCTCCCGTGTTCGAGCAGCCGTGCATGCACGAGACTCTCTGCCCTGCGCTGCCGAAGACCGCATCCTCATCATCGCTCGTACAGACGCTCTGGCCGTCGAAGGCTTTGACGAGGCACGTGAGCGTCTCTCGCTCGCCCGCGATGCTGGGGCGGATATCGGCTTTCTCGAAGGCATTCGAACAGACCAACAAGCCGCCGTAGCTGTTGGCCACTTTCTCGGCTGGCCTCTGATGGCAAATTGTGTCACGGGCGGCAAATCACCCCTATGGACAGTTGACAACGTGCGAAACATGGGGTTCAAAATCGCCATCTTTCCTTGCGCCGGCATCTTCCCCGCTGCAAAGGCACTCCTCGCATCCTACTCGCATCTCACCCAGCACGGAATCGGAATCGAAGCCCAGAGGGATCCCAGCAAGAGCACCCTCGACCTCGGAGGCGCAGACCCCGCAGGACTCCGAAACTTCTTTGCCAGCATGGGTCTCGACCACGAAGTTGCAATCGACCAACTTGCCGCAGGCGGTACAGGTCTTGGCAACGTCTGATCCCTTCCCACAGCCCCAACGACACCGCATGCGAATGAGAATCGAATTGTTCTAGAATGCCATGACGTGCACAGGATGGTATCGTGAAAGTATGCAGATGCTCGTCCGAAATCGTTGTGGGTGCTGATCGTGAATGCTTGGCGTAGGACGGATGGCGGAGGTAGGGCTACACTCGTGCCTTGGGCGGGGCGCGAGATGCGCGCAGGCCAACAATGTCGCAGTAGATGGCAACGAGGCCGACAAGCGCGGCGACGATGGCGCATGCGATGGCGCTGTTGTACAGCGTGCACCAGCCCTCCGCCGTTCCGGAGGGGCACTTTTTGCCAACCCCCAGCGCCATTACGGCCGCCGCACCCCACAGCAGGCACATGACCACATCCCACGCACAGTCCCACTTGAGACTCGTGCGTGCCACGCGCCATCTCGCCTGCAGCTTCATGTTGCCCAGCATGCCGAGCTTCTGCCGCTTCTTGGCGCGCCGCTTCTTGCGCCGGCGCTCCTCGCCCGGCAGCGTCTCGTCCTCGTCAATCTCCGAATCGCTGTCGTCCGCACGCTGCCCCAACAGGCTCGGGTCGACAATCAGGTTCACCGTAGTGCCCTGCTGCATGGCGTTCTTGCCCTTCTTGCCAAACATGCCGCCTTTGCCAGGCTTGCCGCCCGCGCCTCCGGCCATGATCGGGATCACCATGCCGTTGCCCGCTCCGCCGCCGCCCATCGGAGCACCACCACTTGCATCGCGACCGGAGCGGCAGGGCTTGATGGTGAAGAGATAGAGGCAGATGATGGTCGACACGGCCGAGACGCCGTAGAGAACGAACGAAGGCATGGTCCCTGAGGGCGGTGCCTTTTCCTCCGGGTGGATCGCCAGAAAGCCGCCGATGCCACACCCGGCTGCGACGAGGGAGACGAGACATTGCAGCACGCGAGTTGTGATGCGTGTCTTGCGTCGTGGCAGCACCAGTCGACCTTTGACATTAACGCCACCGATGGGAACCACTTCGTCTTCGTCGTCGTCCTCGTTGTCGTCGTCATCATCATCATCCGCACCCTTGCCTTTGCCCTTGTGCTTCACTTTGGGACCGAACTCCTTCTCGAGCATGCGAATGCGTTCCTCCTTGACTTGGTCGTGTGTTGCTGTACGTCCGTATGGGTATGGACTGTAGGCGCCCGGAGGGCCTGGATAGCCAGCACGGTGGTGGCTGAGCGTCTCGCTCTCCCAGCCGCTCTGGCCCGAGGCGGGGGGCACCATGGTGTAGGCGTGACCATCCGCGGAGAGATGACCGCCGTACCAGGTGTGCGACCAGTTTGGAAAGCCTGGCAAAGAATCGCCGATGCGGGCGCCAGACTGAGCGCGAGGATCATCGTAGGGACGCGGGCGGCCGCCGGGCGTGTGGTGAGCGGCAGTGATGTTGAACAAGTTGGGAGGCTCAGACGCTGGAGATGAGGCGGAGGGGGCCATGAGCGGAGATGCGTTGACGGGGAGGCTTTGACGGGATCGGCCGCCAAGGGTGTGGCTCGACGCTATCGAGGGCGGACCGAGGCTGGGTGCAGGGCGATACTGTGGGGCTGGTTCGTAAAGCCCAGGTGGCTCCATGTAGAAGCCACCGTCGTAATGAGCGGACTCGTAGACAGGCATGGTGGGCATGGGTGCATGATAGTCGTCATGGCGTGGATCGTGATAGGCGTCGAAGCGACCAGGTGCCTCGGAGAGAGCTGCATGGGGCCCCCAACGTTGCTCTTGGGCAGCTTGGTTGGCGGCTGCGATCTCGCCGAGATCGCGCTCTTCGTACTCGTCGGATTCGTCACGTCCATGTGCGGGGAGCGAGGAGAGAGGGCTGCGTGGTGGCTGGCCATAGGGCGGTCTGGAGCTGCCGGCCTGTGATGGTGGTCTGCTGCCTTCACCGCTGTAGCGTCGCGCGTTGCTGTGATGCGGATGATGTTGGTAATGAGGCGACGAGGCTGAGACGGGTGGGTAGGACGGGTATGAGCTGCGGGCCCCTTGGGCACCATGGTCAGCGTAGTACTGCATGATGGTGATCGAGGTGCAAGCTCACCGAGCAAGCCAAGGCTTGTGGAGAGGCCGGTCGCTGCCGAGACAGCCCTGCGAGTCGGTCGATACAATCGCGCTGGATGCTTTACTGCCGTTGCTGCATGATGTCGTGGGGCGTATGAGAGGCGGTGTGTGACCAGGCTGGCTGGTAAACGTGAGCCTGGAGGTTCGGTGCAGTCCCGATGTTCCTTGTTGTGGGCTCGACTTTGCGAAGCGGAAGAGAGCTTGCAGCACCAAAAGCAGACGTAGAGGGAGCGAGTCGTAGATTGAGGGTGATAGGTTGGGGAGCGAAGGCAAGGGGACGAAGGGGCGAGGCAAGGTAGGTCGGCGCCTTTGATGGGAAGCAGAGTCAAGGTAGAAGGGCAAGATTGCGGAGGAGCCGAAAAGGGTTCAGCTGGAAAAGCTGCCGCGTCTCATGGTGGCGTCGGAGCGAATGACTTGCATCGCTTTGCCGCACTTGGCTACAACTCAGGCGGTGCAAGGAGCCGTCATTCAGCCGACTCATCACTTCCCAACAATCTCACGCAGTGCCAACAGTGTTCGGAGAGGGCGACGCTCGGCGCTTCCGATTCTCCGCATCAAGTCCCACACAAAGATGACACGAGCGGGATGAGTAGGCGCCTGCGCGTCAAAGCGGCCTTGGCAGTCCACGGACTTTCCGAGCTTCATCTGCATTGCCAACCAAGGCAGCGGGCGGCTTCTCTGCAGATCTGTTGCTGCTGCTTCCCCGACGAATGACGACAAGACTGAGTGAAAAGCGCAAAGCACGCTAGGCAGAGCTCGGTCGATCTTGGCAAGGGCGGTGAGGGCATGGCCAAGAACGAGCACGAGGCCCTCGACCCCTGTGTTTCCTGCAGCTAGCTGCACCACCCGGCGCTGCCAACCTGCCTAAAATGGCCGTGTTGTTGGTTTCGCCTGCTCGAGCGTGTTGACAGCCTCGCTTGTGGCATTTTTTGAGGTGCTGCACCCCTGTTGGCCTCCACACCCTGCAGATCCTCCAGGCCTTTTTCTCGCTGCGACTCGCTGCATTGTGACCCTGAAGCGCCGGCCTGCTCTTTTTTTCTTGCTTTCCAAAATTGGAGAGGCGATGAGAGAGCGCGTGTTTTGGGCTAGCCCAGCAGCAGGCAGCAGCAGTTCAACTTCCACGCGGTCCGAGCCGATTCAGGGGCACAAAACCGCACAGCCTTGCCGCCAGCCGCCCCGCTAAGCCCAACCCAGCCTTTGACACGCTCAAGGCAAGCTCGCCTCATTCGCCTTGACGCCGAGCTTAGCCAAGGCAAAAGCCAGCGTCACCCTTCGCCCCTGTCAGCTTTCGCTCTCGCCCTCGCCGTTCGGCACCCACTTCCGAGCCAGAGGAGCGGAGCACAGTCTATTTTTACAGCGGAGATCAGCTGATGGAGAAATAAATTGGTACTGTTAGAGTATGAGATTGCGTGAGACCAGCAGCAGCCGCCGTCGCCTCCGCCGTTTCATTTGGTTCATTTGACGATGTGGAACGGAGGGGCTTGCCTTAAGTCTGTATCCGGGAAGTCGACCCGTGTAGAGCGACTGTCACTTGATCGTCCCCGTCTGCGACTGCAGTTGGACTCGCGAGCCAAGTTACTAGCTGGCCGAGCGCAACATGTTGCATCAGTTCCTGGCCGGGCGACAACGATCGGGCGATCGCGGGCGCCTATGTCCTGCGGCTCAGACGCTGCTTTATTCCCTTGGAGGCGGACATCGCACAGCTTCCTTGGACAGACCGTATTCGTGTGCTGCTGGTCGCTGCTGCCATCGTTTGTGTTGATGCGCGAGCACCTCTTTTGTCGTTTGTGAAGGATGGTCTTTCAACGCTTTGCGGCTTCCTTGCGAAGGCTCTCGACAATGGCCTACGTCGTGAATGCCAAGTACAAATGAAGAGCGGACGCCCCATTGCAAAAATCACGACGAATGATGGAAGATTGCCAGGTCAGACAGCTATACCTTGACTACGACTCCCGTCAGCGAGACCACTTACGGCAACAGCTTCAGCGTTCACGCCGCTTTCGATCAGCTCCGTGCAGGCCTTGAGTTGTTCGCGGGAGAGTCCGGTGTTGAGCAGCTGTGAGAGATCATGCAAGACTGTGATGCACCGAGCAGGTCAATCAGACAAGAAGACGCCATGTCAGCTTTCATGCGACAGGTTCTGTCAGCGACACAGCCACTCACTGTCCATGGTCTCTTGACTTGCGGTGCCGCGTTGGTCCTCCATCCTGGATGTGTGTTCGTGCTGCGATGCTCAAGAGTGCGGGTGCGGACGGGTGCGATGGTGGCTGATAGCAGAGAGAGATGGTGGAGAGCCAGCGCGCTTGTCTTCTTTGCGCCGCGACAATTGGGGCGCGTGCAGACAGGGTCTGAAAGTGTTGTTCTGGGCACTTTACGCGTCTCGGAGTACGCGTCCAGGTTGGTCGCCCAGAAAAGACCCGAAGAAAAAGAAGCTCGGTGTGTGGTGTGCTGTGCGAAATTCAAGCCTTTGTGGAGCAGCAGCCGCAGCGACTGAGCGGTTGAGCGACTGAGCGCGTGGAGAGAAATGATTGTGTGCGCTCAGCCCGAGCAACACAAGCTTCTGATCCGCAAGGCCATCCTTTGCGCCATCATCTACAGCCTCGTCGCTTCGACCTGGCCAAGCCGCCCACTCTTCCGACTCAGCGGTATGCTTGAGCCGCTGCTCGCACCGTCACCGTCCGGCTTCCGCTTCTTCACGCTCCCACAGGCCGGCAATCATGCCAGCCCAGACGCGCGCACCGGCCAACGATGCGCTCGAGGCCCTGCTTCGCAAAGTGGTGGGCAGTCGTGACGGTCTCCATTCCGGCCACAATGGTGACCATTCATCGTCGACTACAGCTGAGCGCGTCCGTGGACATCATGCCGACCGAGAATCCTCTTCGGCGCTCGCAGCTGCTTCCCAATGCCTCGCACAGGACTTGCAACAGGACCGCCCGTCCGACGCCGCCATCAACGACGCACGCGATGGCTCGCACACCGAGGAGTCGATCGCACACGCTCTCAATCGCCTTCTCATCTCCGGTGTTCTGACTTCACTCACACATTCATCCCCACCAAGCCGCGAAGATGTGGATGCACACGCAGGTACCGCCGGTATCGGCATCCGCCAAGCGCTCGACACACTCTCGCGCACGCTCGCATCGTCTCCTAAATTCCTCGAGCACCTCTTCGAGCCATCATCCCAATCTTCCACCTCTGCAGCCTCAACCAGCGCCGTCACTCTCGACATGTCCAACACCACCTTTGATGTATGGGCAGCGCCGCGTCTGCTTTGCGCCGCCGCCTCCATGGTCTCCGCGAGTCGCTCTACATCTGCCGTTGCTAGCTCAGACTATTCGCAGCGCTGCTATGATCTCTCCGTGCACATCATGGACGGCCTGGAGCTCCTACTCGCCACCTCGATTGACGCCGTCGGTCAGCACGACAATGTTCGCCTCATCCTCGCCGAGTGCCTACGAACCTCGGTCCAAGCTCTGGCACAAACAGGTCAGACCTCGTTCAGCCCACGCGCTCAGCTTCCGGACTACTTTGTACCATCTGCCGACCTCAAGCGGATGCTTTCGGTCGCGGGTCCTAGCGCCAAGTTCTTCGAATCAGCCACCCCTGCCCCGTCCTTCCGCCTCAGTTCCCGAAAGGACAGACCCAAGCCCAGCGGCAAAAGCTTGTCAGCGCTCTCGTCCCTGCGAATGGACGCAGCGTTCTCATTTCCTCTGCTTGTCGACTCGGACTCCGAGCTCAGTCCACATGCTCGGGCATCGGCCATCACTGATCGAGCGTCTGCCCTGGCCATCTCTTCCATCGACCTCACGCTACGACTCGCAGAAAAGTTCCCCGCTCTGGTCCTGGACCTTGCAGACCATGCTGTCCTGCTGCTCAGCGAGCTCTCGCTCCACAGATGGACACGCGCCAAGCAAAAGCATCCCTGCCCAGCTTTGCACACGCCATGGGCCCCCCATGCCTACGATGTCTTGTCCCGTCACGTCGGCTTTGTGGCCGAATGCTGTCCAGCCAGCCTCATGCGCGTTCTACAAGTCGGCGCCGAGCACACATCCGCTCTCGCCGATGTCACCGAGGACCCCAATCTCGATGACAGAAGACGCTTTGAAGTTGCTCAGTCACTTCATACGCTGGGGTCGTTCTTTTCCGCCTGCGCAACAGAAACACCAAAACAGCGACGCACAGAGCTGGCCTTGGTGTTGCAGCCTTTCCTTGGCCTCCTCACACGTCAAGTCCGCTCCGACACCGGCCAAGTCGATCAGCCGGAAAACGATCTTCGCTCGTCAGCACTCCGATGCTTCCTGTCGGCGACCATCCTGTGTGTGGTCTCAGACACCTGTCGCTACGACATTCAACTACTACAGGATCTTGACACGCACATCAACGAGCTTCTCCGGCGTCACAACACCGGCATCGACGCGCAAGAGCTTCCCAGACAGCAGCAGGACTTGAGACGATTGCATAACCTTCGTGACGTTCTTAGGACGGTCAGGAGCCCCGAACCTGTCTCTTCTAGCGCCGACGACGGCCACGCCCGCTCGCGCTTGAGATCTCTCAAAAGACGGAAGCTCGGCAATTCCGCATCATCAAGCAAGGTACAGACTGTCATTGAGTCTCTGCTCCCAATCGAAGCGGCACTTCAAGAGCCTGGCGAGGGACGTGAACTGGCCCGGCGCCAACTCATCTTGCGATCATGCCAAGTCAAGGATGGCGCTTCCAAGAAAGACGATCAAGAGCCCGATGGCTGTGTCTGCGAAAGTACAGCATCCGAAATCGGCGAAAGTCAAGGTGGTGCCGAGGCCTCGGCCGGATCAGGACCAATCGACCCAGAAGCAGTGGCTGCGCTGTGGGACGATGTTGTGGCGGCACTCAAAGCGTCCAGAGTAAAATCGGCTCGAACCGTCGATATTCTGCGCCGATATGTGGCCCACGCTCCCATGTCGCCGCACTTCCCGTCCGATGGCGATGCGGTGGTGCACAATGTCGTCGCACGCACTGTCCGGTCGCCATCAAGGGGCACACGCTTGGCAGCCAACGAGCTCGCCATGGCCTGGCAGCGTCGCTTGCTGCGTCAACGCAACGAGGGTAACGAGGCAGAATGGGCGGCAGAGTTCGCGTGGATCCCCAACATCTACGAAGACCTACTTGGCGATTCCGCTTCGTCCGCCTTCCACGAGACTGCACTGATCGGCATGGGCCGGCTCTTTGAACTTACAGTCGAGAGCTGTCAGGAGAAATGCTTGCTGGCGTTGGTGCTCCATCTCGGTCATTCCAACCCCTTCATCAAGGCCTGCGCCTACACGCAAATCGTCCAAATTGCCGCCACGCAACGATGCACTACCTTCCAGCTGGTGCAGAAGCACTTCGAAAAGGTGTCGACATCCATCGTCGAACGCTTCATCTCGATGCCGGATCTCTGGACCAGCTTCCTGAGTCTGATCAAGATGAACCAGGCCACATTCTTCAACCTCACGAAAGAGTACACGCTGCCGCATCTCATTTCGATGATCTGCACTGGCGGCCGTGCGGCGGAGGTAGGTACAAAGATGATCGAGCTCATCGCCAGAGCGCTCGGCACCGATGTGCCACGACTCTGCCACGACAACATCACGCCCATCTTTCGCTCGTTCTTTATGCGCTCCGCTGCCATCCGGGATCGAGGCCTGAACACGCTCGTGCAATTGATCGGCGTCGATGCTGCGAGCCTCAAGATTCTCCTGCGCAGTCGCCAGTCGGACGTGGTCGGCTACCTCGTTGTCAAGCTCGGCAATCGGGCCACGCGAAAGGAGGCGTACGCAGGTCTCGAGTTTATCATCGAGACGATCAACGGAACAGCTGCCGGAGCCCGGGCCACGGACCCGCTGCAACGCAAGTCCAGGGTGGCTGCGTTCCTCAAGAGCGAAATTCTTGCGGTACTCACATGGATCAACCAGGAGCTCTCCGGAGAGCATGGTCGAAGAACGGCAACGGAGCTCGCTTTTGCCCTGCGTAGTATTGGTGCGCTCGTCGAGATCATCGGACCTCCGATCACCGCAGTCACGCCCCAGATCATGGCGACGCTCAACAGCCATCTCCAGCCCGATGCGCTCAGCCTCGCGACGCTAGAGAGCTGGAAAATCTTCATCACCACGCTGCGCTTTGACGACATCGGGCCTTTTGTCGGACAGACCGCCGCTGCGCTCTTGTCGGCCTGGGATCGCTTCAATCAGGAAAGGAAGCGCATCGCGGTCTCGATCCTCCATTACCTGGTGATCGAAAATGCAGCCTACCTCAAAGAGTACATCGACGACATTCCCAGTCTCGATCGGCTCGATGCAGAGATTCCCGAGATCTGCCGCGGTCTTCGCAGTGTCCGCGATGCCTGGAATCACGACCGCCGTTTCCGCAACATCCTGGTGCGCTCTTCACACGAAAACACTTCGATCTGCAACGAGTCACTCAAAGAGCTGCAGGCCTTCTTGTCGGAAGAACGCTCCTACATTGAAGCACTGACGTCGGGTGACTCGTTCAGCCCGCTCATTGGACAGTGCGTTCGCACCCTGATGCACGTCGCTGCTCGGAGCGACACGCAACACACCAGCATTCGTGATATCAGCTTCCTCTGCTTTGGCCTGATTGGAGCGGTCGATCCCGACCGTATCGAGCATGCCGTGGAGGAGCCGCTCAAGATCGTCCTCAGCAACTTCGAGGACCAGGAAGAAGCCATCGACTTTTCGCTCCACCTCATCCGAGATCTTCTCGTGCCGGCATTCCGTGCAGCTACCGACACGACGCAACAGAACGGGCTGGCGTACGCCATTCAAGAGCTGCTCAAAGTGGCCGGTTTCAACAGCTCTATCTTGGCTGTGGGCGGCGCTCGCACTGTTGGAATCAAGACGCGGCAGCGGGTCGCAGAACTCTCGCAGGACGTCATCGATACCATCACTCCGTTGCTCGACTCGAGATACGGCGCGCAGGTCGGCAAACCCAGCGTCCGAGAGACACCCATCTACATGCATTCCAAGTCGTACAGCGATTGGCTGCAGAGCTGGACCAGTCGTCTCATCGCAAAGACGGTCGAGAGGCACGAGGCGTCCGTCGCGGCGTCGACTGCCGTGGGAGGCATCAATGCAGGTGCTCTCAAGGGAGCTGAAGTTGCATCCACCATCTTTGGCGTCTTCCGCGTCGCCATCCGCTCGCATGATGTCGGCATCGCACGCCACCTGCTTCCGCACTTGGTGCTGCACTCGATCATCTCTGGCGACGTGACAGACCGCGAAGCCATTGTGGACGAAATGCAGACGATCCTACAGGACCAGGTCGAGAGCCGGACGAGCTACGACCCGGAGCGCAAGCTGCTGACGGCGCAGACGCTCTTCACGATCATGGACCATATCGGAGTGTGGATGCGACGCAAGCGGCAAGATCTCGCACGCACCTCGCGTCGGCCGAGGATCGCCCAAGGTGGGGAAGACCTGCTGGTCGGAGTCGAGTCGACCATGCTGCGTATTCCGCAAGAGCTTTTGGCACAGGCGTCGCTGCAGTGCAAAGCATACTCGCGTGCGCTGCTCAACTTTGAGCTTCGAGTACGAACGATGCGAGTCCAAGGCAAGGGCGATCACGACTTGCAGAGCTACTACGAAAACATGCACCGCATCTATGCCAACCTCGACGAGCCGGACGGAATGGAAGGCATCTCGACCCGAGTCATCTCTCCGTCGCTCGAGCATCAAATTCGCGAGCATGAGAGCACGGGTCGATGGACCTCGGCCCAAAGCTGCTGGGAAGTCGAGCTGCAGCAGCGGCCCAACGATCCAGAGCTCCACCTCGGCTTGCTCCGCTGCCTCCGCAACTTGGGCCATTACGATACGATGCGCACTCACATCCGCGGTGCTCTGAGCGCACATCCAGAGTGGGAAGATCTGCTCGACGCTTTCAGAGTGGAGGGTGCATGCATTCTCGGCGACTGGGACGAGGTGGAAGCGCGCACGCAGCGCAGTCAAGCCAAGAGCGCCGAACATTCGATCGGCCGAGCGCTGCTGGCGATGCGGCAGAGCGACGCTGAGGTGTTTGGCAACGTGCTGGTCCAAGCACGCCAAGATCTGGGCAAGCCGTTGGTGGCGGCGGGCAAGGCATCCTACCCGTCTGTGTACGACTCTGTCTTGCACCTGCATATGCTTCAAGAGCTCGAGATGATCCGATCACACGCGGGCAGACACAGCGGCAGTCGAGCACTCACCCGAGCCAACTTCTCCGATACCGTGTCTGATCTCAACAAATCTCTGACGGCACGTCTGAACGCCACGCTGCCATCCTTCCGAACGCAAGAGCCACTGCTGAGTCTGCGGAGGACGGCCTTCGCAGCGCTGCGATCGTCGCTCGGTGGCGGCAACGAGGTGGGCGAAGCGTGGATTGCCACGGCCAAGATCGCTCGCCGAGCCGGACACATGCAGACGGCGTATTCGGCGACACTGCAAGCGACGCAGAACCAGGCGACATTTGCGTTTGTGCAGCGCGTCAAGATCCTCGCCAAGGAGGAGCAGACGCACGCTGCGATCCGCGATTTGGTCAATTCGCTCAACACGCTAGTCAGCAGCTTCAAGCCGGCACAGAACAGCGATGGAAGCAGGTCGAGCGTGATCGAGCTGCAGGGGACGGACGGAGATGGGAGGACGGTGCGGATCGATCGGGATGCCTATGCCAAGGCATGCCTGCTCCGGGCGCGGCTGCAGGATTCGACCTTCCGGTACACGGCCAACGAGATTCTGGATCGATACAAGGAGGCAGCCAAGGAGCAACACGACTCGGAGAAGATGTGGTACCATCTCGGACACTTTCAGGACACGCACGAGGGCCTGCTTCCGAACATGGCGATGCAGCGCTACAATGTGTGCCGAGCCTTCCTGCGTTCGGCCCAGGTGGGCACCAAGTTCTTCTACCGCACCCTGCCGAGGGTGCTGACCATCTGGATGGACATGGCCGCTGACGACCAGATCCTCAACTTCAACAAGAAAGGCCCTACCGCCGATGCCGAGCTTGCGCAAAAGTTCGACGCGTTTGCGCAGCTCAACATCCTGATGAAGAGGTACAGCCGCAAGCTCAAGCCGTTCCAGTGGCTCGCCGTGTTCCCGCAGCTGGTCGCGCGCATTGTGCAGAAGAATGAGGATGCATGGACGGTGCTGCAGGACATGATCCTGCAGGTGCTTCTTGCATATCCGCAGCAATCCATGTGGTCGATGGTGGCGGGCGCCAGCTCCAAGGACGCCGAGAGGAAGCGACGGTACAACGAGATCATCCAAAGGCTGGGCAGCAAGGGTAGCGCGAGCCACAAGGAGGTGACCAAGGTGGTGGCGTCGTCGCAACGACTGGTCAAGGAGCTGCTGCGGCTGTGCGACTACAGCGTGAGCAAGAACGAGACGGTGCTGAGCATGGACAAGCTCTTCCCCGGCTTGCTCGAGGTGGCAGGCACGTCAGAGCTGCTGCTGCCGCTGCAGAGCTCGATGACGGTGCTGCTTCCGTCGAACCATCTGATCTCGGAGATGCACCGACCATTCCCGTCGAACCTGCCGACGATCCGGACGTTTGACGATACGATCGAGGTGATGAACAGTCTGCAGAAGCCGCGCAAGCTGATGATCGTGGCGAGCGATGGCAATCGCTATCCGTTCCTGTGCAAGCCCAAGGACGATCTGCGCAAGGATGCGCGGCTGATGGAGTTCGACTCGATGATCAACAAGCTGCTGCAGAGCCAGCCCGAGTCGCGTAAGCGCAAGCTGTACGTGCGCACGTACGCGGTGCTCATCCTAAACGAGGAGCACGGCTTGATCGAGTGGGTGCCGCACACGGTGGGCTTCCGCCACATCCTCACCAAGCTGTACAATGCCAAGGGGATGCAAATCTACAACAGCGAGGTCAAGACGCACATGGACGAGGCGCGCATCTCGCCGGATGCGCGGACGACCGAGAAGATCTTCCAGGACAAGGTGCTGGCCAAATTTCCGCCCGTCTTCCACGAGTGGTTTCTGGCGACGTTTCCGGATCCGACGGCGTGGCTGCAGGCGCGCTCGGCGTATGCGCGGACGGCGGCGGTGATGTCGATGGTGGGCTTTGTGCTCGGACTGGGCGATCGACACGGCGAGAACATTTTGTTTGACTCGAACAGCGGCGATACGGTGCACGTGGATCTCAACTGTCTCTTCGACAAGGGTCAGCGATTCGAGATTCCGGAGCGGGTGCCGTTCCGGCTGACGCAGAACATGGTGGATGCGATGGGTGTGACGGGGTGCGACGGGGTCTTCCGCAAGAGCGCCGAGATCACGATGAGCATCCTGCGCGACAACCGCGACTCGCTGATGAGCGTGCTGGAAGCCATGGTGCACGATCCGCTGGGCGAGTGGAGCGGACCGGACGAGCGGCATCGGAGCAAGCACTCGTCGTCGAAGCGCCAAGACCCGCGTGTGGTGGAGGCGCGTCGGGCGCTGGATCCCGTGGCGCACAAGCTGGACGGACGCATCTATCGGCTGGGCTCGCGCGAGCCGACGCCGCCGTACACGACCAACAATCTGGTGGACGCGCTGATCAAGGAGGCCACCAGCTCGGTCAATCTGGCCAAGATGTACATCGGCTGGAGCAGCTGGCTGTAGCGCGCTTCTCGAAAGAATGCGCACACATGCATGTGGAAATGAACTCATTGCTTCAAGCGACCGAGCTTCGTCAAGCGACACAGCACACGATAGTGGGAAAAGCGCGGGGTGAGGAGGATCGACGGTGCGTGTTTTGATCGCACCGCTGCGAGGAGCTTAAGTTTTGCGGAGATGAGTGGATGTGCATTTACGTGTGGCTGGAGATGGAGAGCGGACTGTGGTGCGTCGAGCTGCGCTGTCGATCTGTCGACATGTGGACATCGATAGCGCTCTGTCGAGCGTGGAGAGCGCGGGGATGGCGAAGCATGGCGAGCTGGAAATTTAACCTTCAGCTCGGCTCGGCTTTGTGCTATCGACCCATCGATAGACGTGGTCACACCCGAATTCAAACAGCACAACAACACATGTTGGTCAGGTCTACGATCCTTCGAACAGCTGCCCGATGCTTTCTTGCTACGAGACTCGAAACGGCTCTGTCCGCGCGGGGGAGGATGTGATCTTCGGATCCAGCCGAAGAGTGTCGAGACGTGGACGGCTTACTGACTGCACTGTGTCACACTGTGTCACGCCGTGTCAAAAAAGATCGCCGCACGCCAGATCGATAGCTGCAGCTGCCAGGGCCTCCTCGCGTGCGGTCTCGTCGGCGCTTGGCCGGTCTCTCTGCTGTTTTGTGGCTTCAAAACAAAAGGAAAATTCCAACGGTCAATTTCCCGTTCTCTTGCTTTTCCGCCGCCGCCCACTTGAACCGACATTATTCGGTCGGGCGTGCGTGTGGGGCAGCGCAACTTCTCCCCCCAAAAAAAGTTGACACTCTCAGGTGCAGCAGCTCGAGCCAAAGCCGATGCCGAAGTCCGGATCGCGCCACCCTGCGTGGGCATCCCGAAACCCTTTCTCGCCCTTTCATAGCCGCACTCACCCAATGTTGTGATCGACTTCATAGTATAAGCTCAACCGTCTAGGCACGGCGTTGAGCGAGAAAGTTGAGCGACAAAGCTTCTTTGTTCCGGTGATTTTGCTTGGATGGCCCCGCCATGTTTCGATTTGCAGGGTGCAGGCGTGGGGGTCGTTGTGTGCAGCGTGTTGTGAATCTTTTGGTGCGGGTGGGCGGGCTGCTGCGCACCCATGCAGCGTGGGCTGCAAGCCTGACTACGACGCGCAGTTGGACTGGCCCGGTGCGGCAGCCGAATTTGGATTCGGTAGAATCGCAGGCAGCAGAACAGCAGCTTGGCATCGGCAGCACCCTGTTGGAACGGCGGCGGGTAGCGGTCCGTCAAGTCGACATGGCCTCGCCTCGCTTCGCCTCGCCTCGCCTGAGCCACTCCGCCGCGTTGGGTTGGAATAATCTTCCGCCGCCACATCTCTTGCCTATCCACTTGGCCCTGTCATCCTCTTGCCACCCCTGGCTCGCCGCCACCACCATCGTCGTCTCTATATACCTATCCACATCCACGCGCGTCGCCTTGCTTACTTCATATCGGACGAAGCGACCCACCTACCGCCCCACTTCATTACCCCCAAAAAAGCCACCCTACCAGTGGGCGTCTGCGAATCTCAGGCGCCGCTGTTCACATTCCGTCGTGGCTCCTGTGCCGATGAGTTCGCCATCGCAGCACACCAGCACCAACAATGCCTTCGTTACCCTCCTGACATCCGACCACTACCTGCCCGGCGCACTCGTCCTCGCCGAGTCCCTGCGCCTCAGCCATGGACTCGCTAGGAAGGGCAAGTTGCGCGCCGGCACCTCGCGAAGCGCAGCCAACACCGACTTTCAGGTTGTGGCGCTCATCACGCCAGACACGCTCTCGGTGCAGTCCATCAAGGCGTTGCGGCGAAGCGGTCTGTTTGACTGGATCGTAGGTGTCGAGCCTATCGGCTTTCGCCAGATTCTCGCCTCTTCCAGCAATGCTCCCACCACCGTCACGACCGGCGTCAGCGGCATCAGTGGCAGCAGCACCGCACACGAGCCTGCAGTGCTCGACTCGGATCTTGACGCAAAGATCCGCGATATGGAAAGGAATTTGAGTCTGCTTGGCCGTCCCGACCTCACCAATACTCTCACCAAACTCCACGCCTGGAGGCTCGGTCGCGACTCGGCACATCTCGTTGCGCAAGCCGCCTCCCCCGTCGATGACAGCGATCAGAAATGGCACGGATTCGACAAGCTCGTCTTCCTCGACGCCGACACCCTCGTCCTGCGCCCCATCGACCACCTCTTTCGACTCGGTTCTGGCGTTCACTTCGCCGCGGCTCCGGACACAGGCTGGCCCGATGCCTTCAACAGCGGCGTCATGATGCTCACACCCTCCACCGCCACATTCGAAGCGATACGCTCGTTCGCTCGTACAACTGGCTCTTGGGACGGCGCCGATCAGGGCCTCCTCAACGACTTCTACGGCCCCGACGATAGCTCGGCATCGCTCCCAGAAGAAGTACAATCGCCAGATGCCTCCTCGGCGCCAGGTGGCGGCTGGAAGAGGCTCAGCTTCCGATATAATGTCACCAGCCACGGTGGATACACCTTTGCGCCAGCATACCAGCGCTACGGTCAGAACATCAACATCGTTCACTTTATCGGTCAGCACAAGCCCTGGAACCGGCCAAGGCTATCCGGCAGCGCTCAGCCCAATCCTCTGGTAGCACCACGCGATCTCGACAGCCAGCCCATTACGCCGGATCAGCCCGACTACCTGCTCGCCCTCTGGCACAGCGCGTTCGCCTCGCTCTATCCGTCCTCGGGCTCCGCGTCGCCGGACAGCGAGATCGAAATCGTACACACCGAACGCGGCGTCGAGGTGGTCGAGCGCAGAAACTTCACCGTGCCCACCTATCACGCCGTCTGGGACGCCGAGGCGCGCGAAGAGGATGCCTCCTCGTCCGGGCTTGGTATTGGCGTTCCTGCGCCTGCCCGCGACTTTGCTCCTGTGCAATCGCGCAAGCACCAGCATTGGGAAGCCTCGTATGCCAGCTTACCGCTCGATGGCAGAAGCTCGCTCATCCCGCCCGTGCCCGAGGTGGCTCGTACGCCGTCGCCGCCTACGCCGACGCAGGAGAGCATCGATGCCGAGCTGCGGTCGCGCGACACAAGCCCGGCGCAGCCCATACCCATTCCTGCACCCAGCATCCAGCACGGCAGTGCTGCCGAGAAGGGCGATGACGATGACAGCGATACGTCGCCGCAGCACTACTCCCCGCCCAAGCTCTCGTGGAACCCGGCCCATGGGCCTCCGCCGACTGGGTCGGGCGCCGCGCTGTACCAGATGCGCGTGCCCATCGACGCCTTCTATGCAAACATCTGGGATGCAGGTCAGAAGACGCCGCGCACGCTTGCCGAACAGAAGGCGGCGTTCTTCGTCCCGCAGTCGCAGGGCGCGCAGGATCGCAGTGGACGCCAGCGCGGCGGGCCGGGATACATTCCCTCGCAGCTGCGCCGCGACCATGTCTTTGACAATTTAGGATCGCACAAGCCCGACGCGAGCAAGGTCAAGCCCATCTTCCCCTGGGAGACGCAGCAGCGCACGTCGACGGCGCCCACGCGCGTCTTCCCCGACGAGCCGAAGCGGTCGCCCCCGCCCAGCGCCGACACCACGCCAAAGATGGGCAGCACCCAGCAGGGGAACAATGGAGCCTTTGCGTCGGTTGCGGCGGCTCCGGCAGTGGCGAGGCCGAGAGGGTTGCCGGCGAATCTGGCGTTTGTCAATGCTTGGGACCAGGCGGGTGCGATTGGCAACTTTGCCAATGCATGGAATCGACGCGCGAATCCCGCCTCGCCGAATCGACGTAGGGCGGCCGAGGCTGCCAACCGACAGGTTGCGCGGGATAATGGCGCTGCAAGGCAGTCCGAGCCGCGCCAGCGGGCGGAAAAGCAGCGCGTTGGCTCGCCCCAGGCAAGCTTTCGACCGTCGTACGGGGCTGAGCGCCGAGCGAGCATGGAGGAGGTGACTGATGCGCGCGACGGCGAAGCGAGCGACAGCCGCGATGGCGATGACGAGTCGTCGTCAGGCGAGGAATCGTCGGGCAACGAAGGTGTTTCGCAGGTGGTGGAGGGCGCTCGAGATGGTACTCCGTCGCCGACAAACTCGAGGCAGGCAGGGTGGCCGCGCGAAGGGCCTGGAAGAGGGTACATGCGCAAGGCGGAGAACTCGGTTTATGCGCAGATGCACGCCACGCCGCGCAGTCCGCGCATGACATCGCGCGTGCTCTCGTACACCTCGACGGCCACCGAGGGTGAGGGGCGCAGTGGACGGGTGTCGGGATCGAGTACTGCGTCCGAGGCGGCAGCGAGACAGCGCGCCAAGGACCGCATTCGTCCAGACGGCTGGATATCGACGGGCTCGGGAAGCGGTATGAGCAGTCCGCCGTATGGTGGGTGGCACCAGGCAGAGATGACGGCGGCATCGCTGCGCGGCATTCCGGGCATGCGCGCCGGACAGGCCCATGCGCGCAGGAGGCACGAACCTACCTCGTCCAACGACTCGCTGTCGGAAGAGTCGCGATCTGCTTCTCCCACCGCGCTTATTGCTCAGCCTCTGCGAACGGCGAAAGGTCAGGTGGTGCCACCTTCCCCACCGAGCTTGGAGGAACCTTTTAGTTCGAGCCCTCGCAATACCCGCACTGAACTCTCGCAGCACGCGCGTACGCACCTGCACGCAAGGAGGGCCCATGGCTTCCCTCATGCGCCCCATGCGCAGTAGGCACTTGCACATTCATAGAAAATTTTCATGTCACGATCAAGTTCCGACGGCGTGTGAGAAAGTGCGTATCGATGTGTGTGAGTCAACGGCTCGGTGCAGGACAGGGTATGGTGGTCAAAGTGCGCAGGTGCACGCGGCTTAGTTGGTTCGCTTTTCGCTCGCGTCACTACAGGCCAAAAGGATGGGAGGGGTCAGTGATCGAAAGATGCAACAAAGGTAGAATGCACGGGTACTACCTACGCGTCAAAGATGGGTTTGTTTGCGGCGGGTGCGGCGGTTGTGGGCTCGACTGCTGTGGATGCGGTGGTCGCAGAGGCATTGTCCGAGAGATCGTAGCCTGCGACGGGCACATGGTGTGCAGGGTCGGCAGTGGGCACGTACGCCTGCTGCGGGATGCCCGACTCGTCGACCATCTCGGCGGCCTCAACCACCTCGTACATGGCGCTCGCCGCCTCGGGCGCGGGCACCTTGCCCGTGAGCAGATCGACGGCTGGGATGGGCTGACCGTAAAAGTCCTTGTTGGTCTCCTTGCGCTCGACGAGCACGGTGCCCTCGAGCGAGATACCCGCAAAGAGGCCCTTGGATCTCGAGTAGGTGAAGAGCGGAGCAGGGTCGCGGATCGCGGCGTTAATCGCGCCGCCCGTGCCGATGGGTCCAGCGGCGGCCGAGAGGCTGCCTCCAATGGTGAGGTTGCCGGCGTGCGCAAATGCCTTGACCGCCTCTTCGCTGTTCATGACAATCACAAACTCCGTGAGATCGGCACCGATCTGAAGACCAAAGCCCACCGCGCCGGTGCCGATGCAGCTTGGCGCGGACCAGCTACCATCGGGCAGACGTGCGATCACAACACCACTACCGATCTTGCCCGACCACACGAAGCCCTGCGTTTGCAGCAGAATCGAAAACAAGTAGATCATTAGTATGGAAGCGTTCAAAGATGTGAATCATGGAGAGTGAGGACGTACCGCCTTGATCACGCTGAAGACAGCCAGGCCCTTGGCTTGCTGCAGAACGGCCTTGGGGATAGAGTTGAGCGCCGAGTCCGGGTGGTTGGGGTCGGCGAGGAAAGCCTGGAGGATCTTGGCCGAGCGATCGCACTCTTTGGGCAAGGAGAAGCCTGCACGCGCTGTTGCGGCCTGCTCGTTGATGGCGCGACCGGTCTGCTGGGCGAATGCGTTGGCCTGGATGCCGGCCTTCTGAGCGGCGTCGCGGAACTTGTCGAGGAAAGACATCGTGGTTGAAGCTGAATCCGTACTGAACAGGGAGGAACGAAAAGGCGGATGGACGTGACGAAGCGTTGGTCGCCAGGAGGTAGGTGGTGCTTGCCGGTGCTTGCCAAGACGAAGTTGCGAGCTAGCTTCGAGAATAGGTCAAAGTGGAGCATGCGCCGAGAATAGTGACGCTATCAAGCACCGACACAGCACTCGAGCTCCTGAGCTGCATAGCCCGGCTGCACTGCCCTAACACTATTTCCGAAAAAGCTCAGCTACCACCGCTGGCGCGCACGGCCGCGCTCCACCTTGGAGGCCGAGCTTGCAGTTCGAACCGCTCCCAGAGGCTGCAGAACACGCACTCGGCCTCGGAGCTGACCTCTCAGCCATCGGCAGCGGACACTTCGGGAACAACACAAAGTCACCGTTACCGTCACCATCACATTCTCGTCCGGCCATCGTGCTGCACAGCTCAAACCTTCGGCTGGCCCGGTGCGCACCTCAGCCGGTCGTCTCTGCTCCAATGCTTCTGTAGCTGCAAGTGCCGCAGCGCCGTCTCAGCTCCCACTCTACTGTCACAAAAGCACGTTGGCCAACATGTCGGCACTTCCGTCGTCCTCGCAACAGGCCGCCAACGGCGCGAGTGCATCTGCATCATCCCCCAACAAGACAAAGGACCTATTCAATGCAGCTCTCCAGGCGCGCAACCCCAACAATGCCTACATTGCACACCTCAAGATCTGGGAGGAGGTGCCCCAAGAAGCAGCCCCCGATGCTGCACCCGCCAAGAAGGCCAGATACCTCATCCTCGCCGTGCAGAAGGACACCGGCAGAGTCACCATCAACAAGGCGAAGCGCAACGCCAACGGCAGCTTCAGCATCGGCAAGGACTGGGACCTCAACACGCTCAGAGAAGTGCACGTCATCCAGCCCGACGTCTTCAGCATTACTCTCACGCGGCCATACCAGTGGCAGACACAGCAGCCCGTCGAGCAGCAACTCTTCCTCCAGAGCTTGGTCAAAGTGTATCGCAAGTACACTCAGGATGACGGGCCAAGACTCGTTGGTATACATGTTCCATCGGCTTCGGTGTCCACCCCCGCTGCTGCCGCCGTCGCCGACTCGGCCAACCTATCCGACCACCCCTCCGGGTATCGTAGCGACACATCTCAGCTCAGCTCCAACAATGGCACCGCTTCGTCTGCCATCGCAATTCCCACCGTCAAGACTTCATCCTTGCCCAAGACGCGCATCGACCCTGCCGCGTCTCCCACCCGCAGTCTCTCCAGCGAAGGAAGCCCAGTGAATGGTCGCGATAGGAGCGCATCGTCACTCGGCTCCAACACCAGCCCCCTCAAGAACAGGCGAGAAGGCACTCTCCAGCCAAGCCCTCTCAGCCGTACCGCGCAGCTGCCTTCCCGCCCTTCCGCCGAGTCCGATCGATCAGCCATCTCAGATAGCTACAGGCAACCTACCGATGCAAAGTCCCTCGCTGTGCCAACACAACCTCCGCCGCGCAAGAATAGCGCAGACTCGCTCTCGATCCGAAGTGGTAGCCACGGCGGCCTCGCTGGTGGCGGAGGCGATGCACGTGCACGTCTCAGCTCTATCGAGCCCATTCGAGGAGGCGCTGCCTACGAAAGGATGCTCTTAGCCGGTACGGGACTCAGCGGCGTCACCGAGGTCGACGACGATGGCGGAGCGGACGACGATGAAGATCCGTATGGTGGCGCTGTGCTCGCAGACAATGATGCCGCGGCCCCGGACGCCTCCTTTTCGTCCAAGCGTGCCACACTCGGCCGGCCCGCCATCGCACGCTTGGAGATGCCAGATAAAAACGCCACTCGAAAGAAGGCCAAGACAGGCAACGATGTCGACGAAGACGAAGATGAAGACGAGAATTCGACCCTCGTTGCCGTCGAGGAGATGCTCGAAGGCTTTGAATGGCGCAACGGCGGGGCAAAAGGCTACGGCACCGTCGCTGGCAAAGGTACCGCCGACATGATCGAAGCGCGCTTGCTCGACGAGCTTTCCGCACTAGAGTCGGCCAACATCCACGCCATCATCGAGTCGGACGACCGCGTCGCTCTCGTCGTCAAGCACATGGAAGAAGCGCTCGCCGAACTCGACATGATGGACAGCATGATCGCCGGCTTCAAGGTGCAGCTCAATGCGCGTGCCGACGACATCTCTCACATCGAGTCGCAGAACCGAGGCCTCCAGGTGCAGACCTCGAACCAGCGCACGCTCATGGGCGAGATCGAGAATCTCATCAACACCATCAACGTCGACGAGGATGCCATCCACACGCTCAGCGCAGGTCGACTCGAAAGCTCCGAAGGCGTGGCTCAGCTCGAGATGGCCGCCGCTTCGCTCTACAAGTCCATGCTCCAGGCACGAAGGGATGGCGATGGCGGAGGAGCTGACATGGCGGCCGCAGCCGAGAGACTGGCAGACCACGAAGCCATCTCGTCACGATTCTGCAAGCGCGTGCTCGACTATCTCAACGTCACTTTCAGCGCAGAGTCGCAGCGACTGCTTTCGGATCCCAACCGTCAGAAGGCGCTGCAGCCGCCACATCCAACGCTGCCGGATCACGCACCAATGGAGGAGGTGCTGGGACAGTACTGCGGGCTGCTTCTCTATATGAAGGAGGTCTCTTCCGCTACATTCTCGCGCGTCTCGGCCTCCTACTTTGCCTCGGCAAGCGAATGCTACCGCACCGAGATGCAGCAGCTCTTCGTCGCCTACCGCAAGCAACTGCGCAAGGCGAGCGATGATGATATCAACGAGTCCAGCTTCACCGGATCGCAGTCCACGGGAACCGCCACGTCGGCCATCCGCAGCGGCACCATCCGACGCGTGCAGCGCGACAAGACGGCTCGTGGTGGACGAGACCGCGGAGACGTTACGGGCCAGGACGGACTGCAGAGGATCCTCTCGTCTATCATCCCGATCTTGCTGCGAGAGCAGAGTTTCATCTCCGACCTGCTCCATATCAACGACAACAACATCACCTTTGCCGACTACATGGACCTCGAGCCATACTTCCGAAGGCGGGCCGCGGGCATGTTCACCGGCTCCGCCGGGCCTCTGCGCGAAATGAAAGGCGCCATGGATCTGATTTTCGGATTTGTAGCGCCAGAGCTGCAGGCCTATACTGATGACGCTCTGTCCAAGGACAAGATGAGCATTGTAGGGCTGCTCGCGACGCTCGACCGAGGCATCATCGAAGCTGAGGAGGTGAACTGCGAGAGCCTGCAAAAGGTACTGGCCAAGCTGCATCTGCGGCTGGCGTCGCAGCTAGAGCGCTTCGTGCAGGAGCAGATCAAGGGCATCGAGCAGACCAAGCTCACGGTCAAGAAGCGCAAGGGCGTGGTGTCGTTCATGCGCATCTTCCCGGTCTTTGTCGAGCGCGTCGAGAGCCAGCTGCTCAACGCCGAGACGCTCAACATCCGCCACGCCGTCGACGGCTACTACGCCCAGATCTGTGGCGCCATGTTTGATGCGCTCCAGACCATCTCGCGCGTCGAGACGGGCGCGGGCACGGCAGGCGACGAGGACAAGGGCCAGCTCAACCACCTCGTCATCCTCATCGAAAACATGTACTACTTTATCCACGAGATCAACCGCGCATCGCGCCAGCGCGGCAACTCGGCGCTCGCCGGGCTCGTCAAGCGCGCCGAGGCGATCTATGGCGACTCGCTCGCGTCGTACACGCAGTTTGTGCTGCGCAGGCCGCTCGCCAAGATGATCGACTACGGCGACGGCATCGATGCGCTGCTGCGCTCCACGCCTGCCAACGAGGTCTCGCTGCACTCGGCGTATTCCAAGTCGTCGTTCAAGAAGCTCGTGCGCGACTTCACCGCCAAGGACACGCGCAAGGCCATCGAGGCGCTCAGCAAGCGCGTCGCCAAGCACTTTGGCGACGACGACGACGCGCTTCCCGTCCCTGCCCCGGCAGCCGCTGCGGGGACAGACAGTGCGGATGCAGGGCAGGCAGAGGTGCTCAGCCGCGTATGGTCGTCGTGCGAGCTCGGATACCAGCGCGAGTTTGAGCGCACCCAGCGCATCGCCGCCGAGTGCTACCCGGACCAGTCGGCGTCGCTCGAGCTCGGCGCCAACGAGCTCCGTCGGCTCTTTGCAAGCCTTGCGCCGCGTCGACGATGATCTCAACTTTGCACTCGTCAATGCAGGGTATGGACACAGTCACAGACACATATTGGGGAACTTTGGGTGTTGCATGAGATTGACTTGAGGGGAGTGGGGGGGGGGGGGGGGGTTTCTAACGCGAGGCGGCGTATCGATGGAGGATCCAGGCGAGGTAAGCAAGGTCGCGCGTACGCGAGTATCGCACGAGGCGGTGATGCAGCAACTGCACGTCGAGAAATCCGAGGCCCGGGTTGGGTGTTGCTGGCTGTTCCTCAACCGGTGTAGGGTTGGCGAGGAAGTGGAGCGAGTGTAGCGACTTGACCGGCACTGGGAGGGGCGACAAGTCGACCTTGGTACCAGGTGGGGGTTGTAGAGGGCGTCTGCGTTTCTTCTTTCCCTGCACGTGCGGTGGATACAGCGTCGCGTACCTCCGAAGCAGCACCATCGCATAGTCAAGCCCTGACTGGGCCTCTTTGCTGTCTCCGTTTGCTAGGCTGACGTTTTTCGCCCAAAAGTGGATATACGCACTCCAGGCTTTCCTCACCTGGGTCCAATCCACACCTTCGCTCTTGGTCGCCGGAAGCTTGACGAGGTCGCTAGAGACTCGATCGGGGTGAGGGAAGAGACGTTCGAAGCGCGACCAGATGTCCTGCACGATTCCTGCGCCCGTGGACGCGTCGGGTGGTAGCTCGCTGAGCGCTTCGAGAACGATGCGGAAGGAATGCTCATTGGGCTCCACACCCAGTCGTGCAAACAGACCCTGCTCTAGCGTCGGCTCATCATGTTCGAGGACGGCGGCGAACACCGAGTGCAGAACGCGCGCACGTACGCCCACGGGCAAGTGCGCCGCCAGCACGGTCAGGTACGCATTGACCACACGCACGCCTGGCTCCACCCCACCCAACGGGCCCTCCATAAGCCCCGCTCCGTCGCCACTCGACTGTGCCTGATCCGCCAGAATGCGCGCGAACAGCGAGCGCGCTTCCGAAACTAGATCCGACGCAGTCTGCGGGACCAGCGCACTGAAGATCGACGCGGCTTCTTCCGGCGTCGTCTCCTCGCTGCTTTGCTCCACTTCCGTCGACGCGGTCTGAGCCGCCGGCTCCTGGGTTGATTCCGCGGGCGAAGGTGTCGCCTGCGTCTCCGAGCTCTCGGCCTCCCGAGTCGCGGGGTCGGTCTTACCGGTGATCTGCATGTGCTCGCGCTTGACCGGAGGCTCGTACGAAGCGTACGTGTGGAAGATGTGACACATAGTCTCGTGGTTCGGTCGTTTCGCTAACAACTCGACCACGTCCTGTCTCCTCAGCGCGCCCATCACCTCTGGATCGAACAGCGGCATGGTGGTGCGGATCATCTCTGCCAGCACCCACCTAGCTCGTGCCAGATCGCGGTTCCGCGCACACCCCTGCAGCAGCGCATTGAACGTGTACGTGTCCGGGGCGAACCTGAGCATGCCGCTCGGCCCGTCATCGGCCGCGTGAGCACGCTCCGTTTCGAGCTCGACCATCTCGCGCAGCAGCCGGAAGGTGTCGAGGTAAAAGTCCTTGCGGCGCGCACATGCGAGGATGAGGCTGTTGTACACCTCGGCGTTCGGACGCACGTTGTAGCGCGTCGTCATCTCGCGGAACAGGTCGAGCGCGCGCTCGGCATCACTGATACGTGGCGCGTGTCGGCGCCCACTGCCATCGGTGGACAGTGCCGTGTAGGCTTTGGTCGGGTCGTCGATCTCGTGTGGCTGCGCAATGCCACGCGCGCACGCGCGAATCATGAGCGCATACAAAGGCGCATCGGGCACAGCATGCGCATGCAGCCGCATGTGGTAAAATACGTTCCATGCAAGCGCTTGCAGCTCCGGTCGCTCTTCCTTGGACACTCCTGCCGATCCGGCGCGAGGAATGGCGACGGGGTCCAGCAGACGGTCGATGACAAGCGTATACGTCGCCATGGCCGCAGGATGCCCCGACTGCTCGAGCGAGTTGAGCAGCTCAAATGCCGGCAGGAACTGCGCACTTGTGACATACGCCTTGGTGAGGCTGTGGTACGTGTGGTCGTCGGGAGTAAGCCCAGCTTCCGTCAAGCGCTGCACCCATTCTTGACACTCTGCCACGCGACCCTTGGTTGCGTACACGTCGAGCACGTTGTTGTACAGCTCGAGCGAGGCCGGATGTCTCGCTGCTTCCATCAGCGACAGCGTGCGCTGCAGTGATGCGTCGTCCTCTGCGCGCGCGGAGGAGACTGCAATCGCCACCCACTCTTCCGTCGTCGCCACGCCCAGTGGCAGGTGTGATGCCTGCGAGCCTGAAGACACAGACTCGGATGGAGCGGCAGTTTTGGCCGAACGCACGAGGCGCTCGATGCCATCGAGCATAAATGCGCGCGATTCGGCAGACCCAAGATCCTTGATCATGGCATCCGCTCTGGCGATCACATCGCTCTTCTCTCCGAGCGTCGCTATCGCCTCGCTCGGTTGAGCTTCTGCCTCGCCTGTCGCAAGGCTGGGTGCGCAGCGGTCGAGACGCACGCTCTCGAATTCGGGCGAGTGCGTATCGGCACGCTTCGCCGTCTCGTTGTCTTGCTTGAGGTCGTCATCATGCTGCAAGGCGCCTTGTGTCGATGGATGCAGCTCGTACTCGTGCTGTTTCAAGATCCTTGCGATGCGACCGGCAAGGCCCGACTTGATGGCTGAGAGCGACTCGGATCCCGAGGCGTTGCCTGCGGCATCGGCGCCATCCTGTACGAGCGCCAGTCGCGCAAAGAGCTGTTGCAATCGGACTTCCTGACGCTCTTCGAACGGCAGCGCGGCGAAATCCACGTCCGGTGTCTCTTCCATCACTTCTGCTTGAGCTGACTCTACTTGCAGAGGCATGGCCGAGGCTTCCTGCATCGACGTCGAGGACGGAGGAAGGAGAATCTTGGCCCGTTCGCGAGCGTGGATGAGTTTCTGTTTGAGATCCCTGGCCGTCCTCTCCCTCTTGACCTCCACAGTCGAGGGCGGCAGCGCAAGACCTGCGAGCCTCTCCAAGCTCTTCCTGCCTCTGCCATCTTGTGTGCGGTCCAAGAGACCCCTCTCTCTGCGGCCGCCCTCCAGTCGCGCGAGTCGGGCCTCCTCGGGTGTTGGTGGGGGTGGAAGCATGAGTGCCTGGTAGAGCTCATCGAGCGTCTGATCGTCGAGCTCCGGCAAGTCCTGTGTCGCCTTGTCTGCAGCCTCCTTCTTCTCGAGCCGTTCGAGGTCGTGTCCGAGTCCTTTGAGCTCCTGCTTGAGCAGGCGTTCTTGCTGCGCGAGTGTGAGGCGCTCGCCGCGCGGGCCGGTGCGAGCCATGTACTCGCGAATGCTCGCCTCGACGTCCTCCTCGACCGGATCGCGTGGCCGGCGAGGAGCTGAGCGCGCGGCGTTGTAGCCCTCCTTTTCGCGCTGACGCAACACCCTTTCTTCCTGGCGCATCGCTCGCTGCCGCGCCTTGTCGCGGCCGGCTTGCTTGCGGTGCGCACTTACGCTCGCACTTGATGTCGTAGCGAACGAGCGGGCATTGGTGGCTGCGAGTTCTGAGCGGCCATAGATGCTGGTCGAGGTTGCACGAGCTATCGGTGCGGTGCTTGCACCTAGGAAGCTGGCTTGGGAGATGACGGATGCAAAGTGCCGACTGGAGCTTGGTCGTGCTGCGGACGTGCTTTGCAGCCTGAGCAGCGTCACGAGCCCTGCAGCCGCGCTCGAGGCACGAGGAGGTATACGATCTACCATCCTCTGCTCATCTATTGTCCGTAGTGAGGTTCGAAGCGGGATTGATGGATGATGGTGAGAGTCAGTGGTCCAGCAGAACTATTGTGAACGCGGTTACGGCGGCCAACCGGCAGTGAACCCTTTTCTTCCAGCAAATTTTCCAGTCCGCGAGCATTCGGCCTCGGGAGTCGGAACTCAGCGTCACCTCCACACCAGCCTCTGACCGACCGGCTCGCACGACCAGTTCACAAGCCTCACCGGATCGACCTCTCTGAGCTCACACTCGTCCGCAGCGATGTGGTTTTCTCTTTGAATGCGTTTCATCATTAGCTGCAACAGCGGATTGGTACATGTTCAGGCGGCCGCGAGAGGAGCGAACTTCTCCTGCACCGGCGAGCCGACGCGCGAGTGGGTGCGCTCTCGCCTCGCCTCCTTGAGCGCGTCGAGCCTCTCCTGCCACCTGGCTACCTGGAGGAGCTTCTGTTCGAGCGCCTGCTTCTCCTCCTGCAGCGCGAGCCTCTTCTCTGCGTCGAGCTTGGTGAAGACGTATCCGCCCTGGCCATCGTACTGGAGCACATAGCTGTGGTACTTCCACAGCGACGGCCTGTGCGAGACGGTGAGCATGGTGATACCGAGTTCGGTGGCGTGGTCGTACATGATCTTCTCGATCTCGAGCGTGACGGCCGAGGTGCACTCGTCGAGGATGGCGTACTTGGGCTTGTGGTAGAACAGGCGCGCCATGGCGATGCGCTGCTTGTCGCCGCCCGACAGAGCGTCACGCCACTCGCGCTGCACGTCCCAGCCGCCCTCGCGTGCGACAATGTGCTCGATCTGCAGCACGCGCAGAATGTCCAGCAGGTCCTCGTCGGTCTTGCCGCGCGCACGCATCTCCTGCGCAGTGTGCGGGTAGATTATCTGGTCTCGAAGCGTGCCGAGCGACAGGTAGGGACGCTGCGGGATGTAAGTGAACTCGGACGTGGGCGGCTTCTTGACCGTACCGCCGTACACGGGCCACAGACCACCGAGAATGCGGAAGAGGGAGCTCTTACCGCATCCATTGGGGCCGATGATGAGCAGGTGCTGGCCCGGCTGCACGTGGAAGCTCAGCTTGGGCACGAGGATGTCGCCGTTGGGGCTGACGATGGGCACGTCGCGGAACTCGACGCCGGCCGTGCGCGAGGTGTCCTCCTGGATGGCGCCGCGTCCCTGCAGCACCAGCGCGTTCTCTTCGATGGAAGCAGAAGACACGAGCTTCTTCTCGAACTTGCCAGCCTTGATGGCGTCCATGGTGTCGAGGAGCTCCGAGACACGCGCAGTGTAGCCTGCGAGCTCCGAGATCTCCTTGTACGAGTACATGACTCGACCAAAGGCGTCGGAGGACGAGAGCAGGAGACGACGGTTGGTAACGAAGGACTCGGTGCGGGAGCCAAGGTCGAGGCCCTTGCCACCTCCAGGCAGACGCACAAAGACGGGTACGGCGCAAATGCACAGGCCGAGAGCGCCCCAGAGCCACTTGATGATGCCTTCCTCGGTCATGCCGTGGATGATGCGGATGCGGTAGACGCGGTTGACGTGCTTGATGAGCGAAAAGTAGGCACGCTCGATGACGTTCTGCTCGGCCGCCTGGCCGCGGAAGAGGGCGATCTCTTCGGCGTTCTCGATGAGGCGCGAGTGGTTGAAGCGGAACTCACCCTCGAGCTGCTGCTCGGTGGCGGCGTACTGGCCGAAGGGCGGCGTGAGCTTGCGCAGCAGCGTGGCCGAGCCCGAGACGAGGATGTTGATGCCGATGAGCGCCTCGGCTCCGACGCGGCCCATGAGCTGGTAGTTGTACAGGCAGACGTCGAGGATGGGTTTGGCAAAGTTGCTGTAAATCTCGGCGAGCGACTTGCTGAACTTTGCCACGTCGACGGTGATGAGCTGGTCTGCGTTCTTGATGCGATCGTCGAGGTTGCCGAGCTTGTAGAAGGTCATGTCGGTGAGGTAGGCGTCGTGCACACGCTTTGTGAGGCGGCTACGGTACGAAAGAGCGAGCTTGGACTGGAGGAATTCGATCATGGAGTTGGTGTAGGTGGCAGGCACGGCGACGGCCATCCACCAGAGGATGCCGGTGATGAACTGGCGGGTCTGAGATCGGACGAGGGCGGAGACGATGCGGCCGTCGAGATCTGCGACGTAGAGCGAGAGCATGGTTCGGAGGACGAGGAAGAGGGTGTGGAGCACGAGGAGGCCAGCCTCCTTGGAGCGCCAGCCGGGGACGACGATGCGGAGGATGCGCTTGAGGCGCTCGAAGAAGACAGCATCGACCTCGACACGAGGACCGCGGCTCTTCTTGCCACGGCGTCCTCCTCGACCCCTTGCTGAAGAGTCGTCGACGTCCGCTGCTGGCTGTGCCCTCGCAACTGCGCCGGACTTTTCGTTTTCACCGGCTGGTGGTGTGGCCTTTTTGGGCTTCTTTTTCGAGCCTGCACGAAGGGTGCGAGTGAGGTTGTGAAGGATGAAGAGAATGTAGGAGACTCGAAGGACGCGCTGAATTGTGGCATGGTTGCGACGATAGGCCATGAAGAAGTTGATGCCGTAGGTCATGCCCTTCATCTTGAGTTCGTCCATCATCGGCGCGAGCCGAGACTGGACGTGCATAATGGCAGAGATTTGGCGCCGCTACCGGGCAGCGGAAGGATCAAGGTTTTAGTACAGCGCTGAGTTTAGATGCAGAACCGTGTCGGTAATGATTGGCGATCAAACGAGCGGGACGGTGTGCTGCGTGCTGCGTGCTGCCCGGTCGGGGTCGTGAAATGCACCGGATGATGGCGAAAGGGTGCCAAGATAGGTCGTGAGGTAGAGCTGGGGACGAAGCCGAGAAGGATAAGGTGATAAGAACAAGGACGAGGACGAGGATGATGGTAACCAGAGCGTCGGGGGCCAGCGGTGCGAAGCCAGGGTGCCGATCGAGGTGCTGTGGTGCAGAGGAAGAGCGGTAGCCGGAAGCTTGAGGGCGCGCCTGCTGGCCAGGGCTCGTGTGGGGCTGCTGCTGCTCTGCTGCTCTGCTGGTACCGCTGCCGCGAGGTCGAGCTCGAGCCGGATCGGTGAGCTGCAGCTGCAACTGAGGCGTGAAAGGCTGTTTCAGATTTTGCTGCCGGTCGGACGCTAAAGCGGCGGTGGCTTGCTTTTTGGATTTCGGACAATTTCGCAGCGCGTCACTCGGCGAAGCAAGCCAGCACCCTCACTCTCACTCAGCCGGAGCACGCTTTGGCGAGCCTAGAGACCGGATGCAGCTCGAGCCTCCGAATCGTGCAAGAGTCAGCGCCATCGGGCTATCTCGATCTCCCATGTACCTCCCCCGATCCACTCTCTGTCCTTGGCAGCTTCTGACGCAGGGACCGACCTCAAAGTGTTCCCGCTCTTCCAACCGCACTCGGCCCTTCCTCACTCTCGCATATATCTCTGCGTTCGCTCGTTAGCTCGTCAGCTCTAGATCAAAGATGAGCCGAGAGCCTACGACGGTGTACAGCCAGCCGGCCAACACGGGCTCGGGCATCCACGAGAACACGCAACTCGCCTCGGCCATCGATGCGCTCAAGCACCATGCCAACCCCGTGCGCCTCGAAGATTTTGCGCTCTCGCAGGGCCTGCCGGCATTGCTGAATCCGAGCAGCGGCCTGTTTGCGCGCTTCAAGGTGCACGACCGTGTGATGTACGATGCCAAGACGGATCTGTGGATGTACAAGCCCGACTACGATCTGCGCACCCCCGCCGACCTCGTGGCTCTGCTCAAGGATCGGTACCTCAACCCAGGCAATGGCGCTGGCAACTCGTCGGCGGCAGGCATGCGGTTGGCGGAGCTGCGCGAGAGCTACCCTGCAGCAAGAGATGCGATTGAGGAGCTCAGCAAGGCCGAACCGCGTGAGGACAGGGAGGTGCTTGTGCTCCGCGGCCAACGTGACGGCGCCATCAAACAGGTCTTCTGGAACCCACTCCGTGGCAAAGAAGCCAAGGGCGTAGATGATGGTGCGTACTCTCCTGTCAAGCTCAATGGGTCGAGACTGGCTTTGCTGATCATTTGTGTTGGTTTGCGTCGGCTACGACAGAATTCAAAGAGCTGTGGCACGAGCTCAAGGTGCCGGACCTCGTCGACTTGCCCAAGGAGCTCGAGCGCGAGGGTCTGTCGACAACCGACATGCTCGATGCCCCCGTCTCGGCAGCCCAGCTCGCAGCCAATGCAAAGAACAAGAAGAAGAAAAAGGGCTCCGGTCCGCGCCGCTTCAAGCTGCAAAACACCCATCTCGAAGGCGTCGACCTCTCGCAGGACTTTGTCAGGCCTTCCTAGTGGCCCGCGCGCCCACCTTCACTCCCCGCATACCCGCCATTGCTGGCCTAGATTTCGTTGCCGCCCTCTATCACTGCATCATCTGTATTTGTATCGTACCCCTTTCACTCTCAATCCCAATCTCTGCTTTCCAAACTATCACGAGACATCAGCTGCGTCGGTCCGCGTTCCGATGCTCACGGTCCCGCTCTGCAAATAATGCCACGGCATTGCAGCAAGACCACATCCATCAGCTGATTCTAAAAGATTCGTATTCGTCTGTGGGATGCGGGCACCAGACAAAACCCCGCAGATCGTCGGCGTTTTATGCCAAATCATCCCTACGCGGGCATCGATTCAGGCTGTGGCTCGACAGCTTCTGCGGGCGGTGTTGGCTGCGTCGCAATTAGGAGCGGCCAAGAGCAGCCTGGAGGGCGGTGTAGACCTCGATCTCGATCTCGGCCTCGGCCTTGGCTTCCGCGGACGACGACGACGAAGCCACACGCTGGGCCTCGCTGAGCGCCGAGCGCACCGCCTCGGTCGAGAAGTTGTCGAGCGGGTACGCCTCGATGGCGTTGACGACCAGCTTGTTGTTCGGGTGAACCGTGGCAAAGCCACCGGACACGAACCACTTCTTGGTGCCGCTCGACTCGACCACCTCCAGCACACCGGGGCGCAGCTCCTCAACGGAAGGAACGTGCGAGGCGAGGATACCCATGTCTCCTGTCGATGCCGCAATGTTGACCTGAGTCACCTCGGTCGAGTTGTAGATGGCCTAAGCGCGTGCAATCGTGCAAGAGGGATGAAGAAAGAAGGGTCAGCGATGTCGAACTCCAGCGAATCCTAGCAAGAACCCTGCTCGTGCATCTGCCATTCTCGTATCCAGCATTCCGATATGTTGAGCCATGCGTGATTCCTCGATGCAGCGAATAGCTGAACGGTGCTGATGGCATTCGACGACGATGCTGTTTCCCTGCATGCCCGGCCGTCCGGTGAGAGTCTGCGAACTCCAGTCACTGATACATTCGCTGTCAATTCGAACCCCAGCAGCATGCTCTACTGTTCTCCTTCTCTGTCTCTGCCATCGAGTCGGAACCAGCTAGAATGCGCAATTTGTACCACTGCATCCACCACAGGCAATCCACCGCCAATTCTGCCCTTCCTTCGACGCTGCGTGCATCCTGCTGTCTGGACATCCTGTCCTGTCGTACGTCTGCTATTCCTCCACCGCCTTTGCATATGCTGACATCGTGTCGGTGCAGAGCGAGCAGGAGATCTTTTGCGGTCGTATTGATTCTTACCTCGTGGGGAAGGATGAAGGAGAGCTTGAGCTTGTCGCTCACGGCCTCGGCGTAGCCACGGCGGGCGCCGAGCTGGGCGAGCGGGCTGGGAGCCTTGGCGGCGCGGAGGCTGGATCGGAGGGCGGCACGGGCGATCATTGTGTCGATGTATGGAGAACGATGTCGGGGAGGTGTGGAAGAAGGTGAGGTGGAGAAGATCACCAAGCCATGCAAAAGCGACGATGCGATTCGGATTCGCACCCAACCCTCCGCGAGCCTGAGCCAAGCGAAGAAGCTGGCCGAGCAGCTGCGTTGGTGCGCAGCGCTGCCCTGGCTTTCTCGCACGCCAGAATCTCAGCAGCTCCTCCAGCTCTCAGTCAGTCCTTCTCGCCGTGGAATTTCAAGTGCCCTGCGCAGGCGATTTGTATTCCACCTGCGCGAAAAAGCGTATTCCGGCCAGAAAGCGCGAATTCCCACAAATTCAAATCCGATTCCAAGCTCGCAGGCTGCCTCCGTGGCGCGATCCGATCAGCCCAGCCCGCCCGCGAAGACAACCAGTCCGGAGAGGAACGGTTCCTCACAGTCGCAATTCTATCGTGCGAATCAGTCTCGATCCCCTCTGCCATTCCACACCGCCAGCCTCAAGCTGCTTCTCGCTGTTCAAGCTCACCGCTGCTCGTACACAACAGACTTCGCCATCAGTATGTTTCAAAGACTTTTGCTTCCCTGACAATGTAGAGTAGTATACAATGAGATGCACTTCCGCGCTCTAAGGCGTCCACCACCACTTTGTGGTTGCTGTGCCCTGTTGACCGGCCAGCATGCGCAAGATGCTACTCGTGTCGGACTCGTGCGCCGTGTCGCCTTCTCTAGCTCGTACCGCGTCCTTGATTCGGTCCACGAAGGCGGCGGCGGCTTCCCGAGATTGAGCGATTTCCATTCCTGCTTCGTCGCGCATCCACGCCGCGACTTCCGCTGCACCCGCAGCATCGGCCAATGCTAGATAGGCCTCCATCAGTCGCCGGTACAGAACAGCAGGAAGCACGTTAGGCGAGGACGCACTAGGCTGCTGCAGCGCAGTGTACACAGAGCCTTCTCCATCCTCCGTCGACGCGTCATCGTTTGCGTGGGATTCGTCCGTTGCTTCAGGCAGGGATGGCGCTGCTGCTCCTCTTTTCCCTGCCGCCTGTCGTTTCCGGCCCTGACCCCCGAACCCGAGCGTCATCATGTCGTCTAGCTCGGCTGGTACGAGCTGCCCATTCTTGGCCTTGCTCGACTTCCACAGCGGGAGACTGCGCCTATAGTCGTTGCCCGTGTCGAAGAATGTGGTCCAGCGAAGCCGGTACACGAGCTCGTCCAGGATCTCGACCCACTGCAGGCGATATTTTTCCGGATCGCGCTGCCTTGCAGTCGGAGAAGAGACGGCCGTCTTTGCACTGGGCCGGGCGAAGGACGTCTTGACGCTGATGATCGCATCAAGCGCAAGATGGACCGACTTCAGATTGACGACATCCATGCTTTGCGCACTCATCCGCATCAGAATTGCAGCAGCTTTGGCCAAGTCCAGCCGTTTAATAGGTGGAAGCGCAAGACGCTCCCTGCCGCCTTTTCCGCCAACTCCCAGTTGCTTAGACGTCTCGCCAGGAGCATCGATGCGCTCTCGGGCGCGCTTGAGCAGTCGCTGTGAGAGACTTTCGAGCAAGCCAGGATCGGACTTCCATCCACTCTTGTGCGCGCGATCGATTGCCTTGACGACGGCGTTCGGTGCTGCATCCGGAAGGAAGAGCGCTTTGAGAGACGCCACATAGCCAGGCAGGTTCTTGATGCCAGTCATTTCGCCAAACTCGTACAACCGATCCGCTAGGTCCATTCGACCTTGGACAATCGCACGATTGATGAGCATTGACACCAGCGCTGGCGATGCCTTCATGGGAGGGATGATCGCCCGGTGCGTCCGGTCCTTTGTCTGCGAAGCCGTCTCGGCGTCGACTGCGTCGGTCTTTTGCTTGGCACGCGCTATGAGCTTCTTGGGGACGGAGGCGTGTTGGATGAAGAGCCTCACCGCCCGGTCCGGGTCAGCTTGCATCAGCCCACCAAGCAGGACTGTAATATCGAGCTTGTCTGGCAGCTGTCGAAGAAAACTGATCTGGGCAAGCGCGTAGAAGGCGCCAGGCACGTCCCTGACGAGGAAGCATGCTTGAGCCAGCGCCGTGAGCCGATAGTGCGTCCAGTCCACCGATGTGCATGATTGCACAAACGCATCGATGACGAATCGCGCCCTTCGCAGCTGTTCTTCGGTAGGCCCCCTTGACGTCTCGGACGCGGCTTGCGTCTCGGGCGCTGGCGAGGCATCTACGCCACCCGAGCGCCGCTTCGAGCACAGGGAGCGGACCAAGGCGACAACGCATGCGGCCGAGGTGGCGACTTGATGGTCTGATTCATGCATCAGTCGGATCTGTCTTTCCATCAGCGCATCTCCGACTTGCACCGAGTCAGGATCGCGAAACTTGAAAGCGACGCTGCGAGCGGAGTCAATGTCGACGCCCTCCTCGTAGCGACATTGCGTCCAGTGCTGGAATAGGACGAATGCGTCGTCTGTGGCACCAGCCTTGGCCAATAACGTGATGAGACTGGCTCTCTGTGCAGGTCCGAAGCGCAGATTGAGATGACGCACGGCCGCCTCGGTCAAAGGAAGCACGCCGAGCGCACGCAAACTGGCCATGATGCCGACTTTCTGGTCCTGGTCCAGCAAGGCTCGCATGAGCCTAAGAAATGTTTCCGCGTTCGTCAGACATCCGTCACGCGCGAGAATGTGCCGCGCCTGGAGGGGCAGGCGTGCCGTCGAGGCGGCTGTCGTTTTGGCTCTGACGAAGAGAGCATAGATCTCGGTAGCCTGATGAAGCGCGTGCAGGTCACGGCCTACGTCGCAGATTTCCTGAAGGTCGGTATTTGGAAGCATGGCTACGATGCGTGGATCGCATTGCTGCAGAACAAAAAGCACTTCCTTGAGAGGGTCTTCGGGACTCTGCAGCAAGTTTTTGATGATGGTCCGAATGTTGTTCACGGGAACATCGAGCACAGACCGAAGGTCACAGCCCGGAATGTCCTGGCAAGAGTCGACCAGATCGAATCGGAAGCTCGATAGCAGGTTTTTGAGCGTCGAGCGGTACTGCACTCCTCCGTCGGGGCGTTGGGCCATCATGCACTTCATGCCGACGATACGGAGCGAGACATCCAGGCAGACGTTTTCCAGCTCCTCTTGCGACGGATGCGCATGTGTGTCGTCTGGAACCGATGAGAAAGCGGTCTGTAGCGCGTCTAAGTACTGCCTGCCGTCGTGGACAGCATCGTCGATCACATCTTGCGCTAGAGCATTGGTGTCACGAAGTGCGCGGACGACGTCTAGACCAGAGTCGAAGTCGCGCGAGGTGGGCTGGAGGTAGTAGGCGATGAGTTGAGCACCCTCACGGGCTGTTGGGAAGGTGGGAGTCCGAGTCTCGAGATGCACTCGAAGAGCCTTGACGATTGAGCCTAGCTCCGGTCGGCCGAATTGCAGGGCCAACTTGACGAGACGCCTGGCCTCTCCAGTTGGGAAGCTGTCGGGGATCTGAACGCTGCTAGGGTCTCCGTTGACAGACGCTCTGTCGATGGTAGGAGCGCTGCTTGCCTTGATCTCAGGAGGATCTGTATCGGTTTGGCGTATCTGGCAGAGATCGTGGAGCATGAGCGTGAAGATCTTGAGAATGTTGCCATCGTGTACTAGAAAGTCGCTTTGGGTGCACCGCGCAAGGATCTCACGAAGTAGCCTGTAGCGGTCTTGGGTTCCAGCCTTGACTCGAAAGAGGCCGGGAGGGCCGTTTGGGTTGCTGAGATCGGTACCCACGACGTCCTGCAGAAGCAGGAAAAGGACCCAACCGAGACTCTCCCTGCCAGCATGTCTGATGAGTGAGTAGATGTTCGCGGTGGAGAGGGCGGAGAGGCTCTCAGGATGACTGTCTCGCAGAAGCAGATATGCGTCGATGAGAAGGATGCCTGGAGGGAGCTGGCTTTTGATGCGATGCTTTGCCTTGGTGCCCTCCGTGGTGAGGTACTCGAGCAGCAAAGATGGTTCCGGACGGTGGGTGGATCGAAGCGCCGGCGCTTGCTCTCCCGTATTGGTGACGTTTGGCGGGTGCAGGTGAGAGCCTGTGGTGGTGTCAAAGTTGCGGTCGTGACCGGAAGGTATCAGACCTTGTGATGACGCCGAGACATGCGCTTGCACGATGGGAGATGCTCCATAAGCATCGCTTGGGTTCGCACCGTGCACGCGTCGAAGTCGTTTGACCTTGGCCTTTGCGAACGGCGGCTCGTGTGCGAAAGTCTCGATGCGGCCGAAGTCCGCGGATGCAGCATTACGAGACGCATTGGCAGAATGCGGGTTGACCTGCGAGTCGGTCGAAAAGCTGCGAGAGCCGCTGCATGCCTCTAAGTGAGGAGGCGGTGGAGGCTGCCACACTCGATATGAGCATTCGGCCAAGGGCGGTGAGGACACGGATTGTGCTCGCACGGCGCTAGAGGAGCGAAGCGCTCGCGATGCGGTTGCCGGGCCGGCTGGACCCAGGCATCGAGATCCAATCATACCATCACCAGTGTCCGTCCGTTGGTCATCGATGCCATTTGTGGAGGGACGCGAAAGTCGAAGGCTCCGAGCTGCTTGCGACCGAGGGAAGGATAGAGTCTGAGCCGTTTCCGCCGTTCAACTGTACGCGCCCTGTGGGATGTGAACGTGAGTAGGTGCGAGGATGAGGGTTTAAGAAGAAGGTCGATGAAGTCACCCGAGTGTCTTTGCACAAAATGACGAAGCCGTGGAGTGTTGAAGTTGGCCTTTTGGCTAAAAGCCCGGAACTCGCGAAAAAAGGACGCGGAGCCACACGAGCAGTTGCCGCCACTCAGCCTGCTTTTTCTTTGGCATTTCTTCCGAAAGCGACTGACTGCCATTGGTCAGCAGCAGGGCAACGGCCGTCCCTCGAGACCCTGGCTGGCTCAAAAAAAAAAACTCCACATGTGAGACCCTGTGGACAGACATTTTGCCCCTGAGCCGATTGGAACCATCTTCCATTATGCTATCGTCAGTCACTGCATCGGCCCGACAAAGGGTCCCTTTCGCTGGATCACAGACATCGCGGGTGCTCGCGGCGACTGCTTCTCACCTGACTCACCTGAACACGTTCAATGATGTGCGAATGGATAGTTGTGATGCTGATACTGTACATGAAAACGGCGCTGGATCCACCGCCCGGACTAGGCCGATGCTGTTGCCTGGGCACCCTTACCCTGCTGTGCCTGCTGCTCGGCCCTAGCTTTCTGCTCCAAGAGGAAGTGAGGATGAAATGCACAGCAGTCAGCGTGACTCCTCCCGCAAGAAACACAGAGTTCTGGTATAGGCGCACTTACCAAGCGGATCATCTCGACGGTGGTCTGCAGATTCTCTTGCTGCCGAAGCACAGTCTCCTGCAGCTGCTCGAGGTTCTTGGTCAGGAACTCGACCTTCTCCTGGTACATTTTAGTAGCATCCGAGGTCGACTGCGTAGACAAGCAGAATACGGGCCGAGTCAAGAGAGCGTCATCCAGGTGAGTAAGAGGCATCGCGAAAGACGGTTCAGATCGACGAGCGAATCTTACCTTTTCGACGTAGTAGCCGGTTCCAACGTCAACGATGACATTATCCAGATCCGACAGCTTGCCGGGGACGTAGAGCGACGAGGTGAGAGGGATCAATGTGGTCTTGTCTGGTAAGAGGCGAAAGAGGCCAGCCGAACGGTGTGACCAAAGCCGCAGATGATGAACAAGAGATCAGCCTTTTGACCTCTTATGATAGCTTCCGCTCTCCTACGCACCTTTGTTCTCGGGCTTGATAGTGGCGACGCTCTCGATGCAGCTCCTGAACTTGGCTTGCGCAGCTTTCAACTGGCCGAAAGATGAAGTCAGGTGTTGGACCTCCGTCTCCAGCTGCTTCTTGACCTCCAGAAGCTGAGCAATACAACAATGCAGTGATAGGACGCCGTAGATAAGGAAGAATATGTCAGTGATTCGGCGTCGTAGCACTTTGGCAGAGTTGCTAAGAAGGGGGCACATACCTGAGGCACGTCCAAGGACATCAAGTCCACCTGTTGGCCTTTCGAGCCCATGCTGCCGACGAAAGACGAGGTGAGAGGGGGAGTCGAAGGTGGCCAACTTTACAGCAGGACGCAAGGATGTCGTGTAGGCTACGGCCAAGGTTCCGGAACGGCTTGCGTCGTATGTGCTTGTAGCTCGCGTGTCGGATGAAGTGGTGTTGGTGTTGCTCTTGTCACGGTGCGGGCGCTTGCTGTTCCGACTTCCGGGCCAAGGCACTTTTCTCGGCGAATTTTTGGAGCAACTCGTTTTTCTTCAACATTTCTGACGTTTCTCTACGTCTTGAAGCTGTCCTCTCGACTCTCGCAAACCGTCAAAAGATCGATCATGGGCAAGTCATCCAAGTTCTACAAGAAGCCATCGCTCAAAGAGAAGCAGGCTGCGCAGGGAAAGGTGCGATCTTCAGCATCGTCCTCCGCCCTGGCGTCTTCCTCGAGTGCGCCGGTATTCAAGCAAGTCGCCGTGCAGAAGGCAGCTCTCTCGGGCAAGGCGCTGGAAAAGAGACAGATGCTGGAACAAAAGTCACGGCAGAAGGAGGAGTCGACACGTGCTTCCAAACCGGTCTTCCGCAAGCCAGGTACGGGTCCGCCAGCCGTCAACCAGGAAGTCGAAGAAGACAAAGATGAGGAGGATGACGATATGGCAGATGACGGAGAAGAGCAGATCAAGAGGCGACCACGCAACCGCCAAAGGAAGGACTGGGGCCCCATGCCCAAGCAGATGGGCATCGATTACCTCAGGCAGTGGGACTCTCGCCGTTCGTAGACGAGTCGCCATGTCCATAGACAAGGCTCTCGGATCTTACATCTTTCTCTTTATACCCGCGCAGGGTCTCGATCGTCCCTTGCGCATCACCAGCTACACCCTACACGTGCCAAATCGGAACTGGGTTGCATGTGCTGTATTCTGTGCTTCTCCTGGTTCCGCTGCACAACCCCGCACGACCGACTTCGTCACATTCGGCACGACGGCTCCATCGGACCATCCGACTTCGCAATTGTACTTTACGCTTCACAGCAGACATGTGATCAGAACATTCTATTGTCGGATCTGCTGAGGCAGGAACGATGAGCCCGAAAAGTGAAGGCTTTTACCTGAAGCGAATTACACTTGACGCCAGCTTACTTCTTGGCAGGAGCAGGGTACTCGTAGAAGCCGCCCTTCTCGCCGCTCTTCTTGCCGAGCTTGCCCTGCTTGACGAGGTTCTCGAGAAGCGACGACTCGGCAACGGTCTCCGACGAGATCTCGCCCGTCTTGACGCGCGTCTCCCTCCAGCCCTTGGCGATGTGCGAGAGCGTGTCGAGACCCACGAGGTCAGCAAGCTCAAAGGGACCCATGGGGTATCCTGCTCCGAGCTTCATCGCAATGTCAACGTCCTTGGCGGTCGCCTCGCCGCGCTCCACCAGTCGGATCGCCTCGAGCATGTAAGGCACCAGCAGGCGGTTGACAATGAAGCTGTACATTTGGCATAAAGGCCCGAGTCAGTGAGGCGTACTCATTCGAGATTCGTCGAGCATTCCAACTTACCCAGGCGAGTCGATGCAGGCAACGGGGGTCTTGCCCATGCGCTTGGCCACCTCGGTCAGCGAGTCGAAGGTGTCGTTGCTGGTCTTGGTGGTACGAATGACCTCGACGAGCCTGCAGGTGGGGCAAGTGTCAGTAAGTGTCAAAAGCTTGTATTGGGCCTCATCTCGGAGACATTTGAACTCACTTCATCTGAGGGACGGGGTTGAAGGCGTGGAAGCCTGCGAGGTGAGGAGGGCGGAATGGTCAGCTTGTCGACGAAAAGCGTGTCGAGTGCAAGATTTGACGGGCTACGCACCTCCGAAAAGCTCCTGCCTCTGTGCCGAAACTGCCTCGGCAACGTCGGTGATGGAGAGGGAGCTGGTGTTGGAAGCGAAGAGCGCATCCTTGGGCGCCTTGCCGTCGAGGAAGCCAAAGAGGTCCTTCTTGATGCCAACGTTTTCGATGATGGCCTCGATGACGAGGTCGGTATCCTTGACAGCCGCTTCCGGGTCTGTGGTGATCTTGATCGAGTCGACGATGTCCTTGACGTACTTGGCCTGCTCCTCGGCGCTGGCTTCCGCCATGGCCTTCTTGGCGATGCGGCCGAGCGACTTGGAGATGATGGTCTGACCGTTGGCCAACGCCTTGTCTGTGACGTCCGAGAGCGTCACGTTATACTTGCCCTTGTGCGCGAGCACCTGTGCGATACCGGCACCCATGAGACCAGCACCGAAGACGGTGATGTTCTGCACATCCTTGTTCTGCACCATCGAGGTGGAGAAGGCGCGGCCGGCCGTCTGGCTCAGGAGGCCGCTGCGGGCGTGGGCCACTCGGACGGCGCTTCGGGTCGATTGGAGCATCATTTTTGGAATGCAACAGAGTCGTGTGCAGGCGATTGAGGATGCCGAGATCAGAGGGGAAGGTGCGGGGGATGGCAGTGATGAAGAAGGAGGCGGAAGCAAGCTTTGTCTGGTCATGGTTGCTCCGTCTCGGGTCATCCGGTCACGTTTCCTTCCGACGCTGGCGAGCGGAGTTGCCTCAGTCACAGGTGCAGGCCGCTTTGCTTTCGAGGCTCGTCTGTTCGCCCCGCAGCAATTCCGGCGCATGGCTGCAGAATCTGGTGGAGCTGGCCGGCCGCATTATGCCCGGGCCACCCGGATCGGCGGAGCCAACTGACAGCACAGAAGCGCGCTTCCCGAGCGTGAAAATGCGCTCCAGCCTTGGAAATTTCTCCATCGTCACGCTATTGCTCGATGTAACATGTTGGGAGCAAATCAATTCTTTGCTGAGACATGCTTACAATCCCACCTCTTCAGGCTAGGGTTGTCCGTGCAACTTCCTGGAAAATTTCCCTGCCGCTGGCGTGGTGGGAAATTTTTGGCTCCACCTTCGCTCTTCTTGCTCAGTCGGATGTGGCGCAAGATTGCCTTTCCACCTTCTTGCCGCCACGTCTTTCCCATCCTGCAACCGTCTCTACGCACCCTGCCATCAAGCTCTCTTCGGCCGCATTCTCGTTCCATTCGCTTTCCATTGGACACTTTGATCTGGTGTTGTAGCGCAAATGGCCGCTCCTCAAGCTAGCACCAGCGCCGACGCCGCTCGTCCGTCCAAGCGCAGCAAGATGGATGGCACCGCCAGCTCGACGCCAGAGGCGTCCATCGCCAACCCCTACTTGGCTCACATGTCGGAGGAGGAACTTGCCGCATCCGCTGCCGCCACCAACGGCTCTATCGCCGACGACCACCCGCTTGCCGGCCTCATCCCACGCAAGGTGACCGGAGCTCAGGCTCGAAAGGTCATGGAGGGCGACGTCAACCCCTTTTCCGTCGTGCCCAAGCCGTACTCGAACGAGTACAAAAAGATCCTCGCCAAGAGGAAGGAGCTGCCTGTCTACGCGCAGATGGACGACTTCTACCAGCTCTTTAACCAGAACCAGATCATGGTCATGATCGGCGAGACCGGCTCCGGAAAGACCACCCAGATCCCTCAGTTCGTCGCTTACTCCGACCTGCCCAACACACAAAAGACCAAGGGTCCCGATGGCGTCCTCGCTCCTCGCATGATTGCCTGCACTCAGCCGCGTAGGGTGGCTGCTATGAGTGTGGCCAAGCGCGTTGCCGAGGAGATGGATGTCTCGCTCGGCAAGGAAGTCGGTTACACCATTCGATTCGAGGATGCGACAGATCGCAGAACCACATTCCTCAAGTACATGACGGATGGTATGTTGTTGCGCGAAGCCATGCACGACCACAACCTGGAGCGTTACAGCTGCATCATCCTCGACGAGGCGCACGAGCGTACGCTCGCCACCGACATCCTCATGGGTCTGCTCAAGGAGGTGGTCCAAAGACGATCGGATCTCAAGCTCATCGTCATGTCGGCCACGCTCGACGCACTCAAGTTCCAAAAGTACTTCAACGACGCACCGTTGCTCAAGGTACCCGGCCGAACCTTCCCGGTCGAGACGTTCTACACGCCCGAGCCCGAGCCCGACTATCTCGAGGCTGCCATCCGCACGGTCATCATGATCCACCAAGCCGAGGACGCCGGTGATATCCTGGTCTTCTTGACCGGTGAGGAGGAGATCGAGGATGCCTGCCGCAAGATCAAGGCAGAGGCCGATGACCTGGCTGCCACCAACCCGGATCTGTGCGGACCGCTCAAGGTGGTGCCGCTCTACTCGTCGCTTCCGCCCGCACAGCAACAGCGCATCTTCGACGCAGCGCCTGCTCCTCTCACGCCCAACGGCCCGCCCGGCCGCAAGGTCGTCGTCAGCACCAACATCGCCGAGACTTCGCTCACCATCGACGGAATCGTCTACGTGGTCGACCCAGGCTTCAGCAAGCAGAAGGTGTACAACCCACGCATCCGTGTCGAGTCGCTGCTGGTCACTCCCATCTCGAAAGCATCCGCCCAGCAGCGCGCCGGTCGTGCAGGCCGTACGCGTCCCGGAAAGTGCTTTAGGCTGTATACCGAGAAGGACTGGGCCAACGAGCTGATCGAGCAGAGCTATCCGGAAATCCTGCGAAGCAACCTCGCCAACACGGTGCTGGAGCTCAAGAAGCTCGGCATCTCGAATCTGGTCACCTTCGACTACATGGACCCTCCAGCGCCCGAGACGATCATGCGTGCACTCGAGCTGCTCAATTACCTGGCGGCATTCGACGACGAGGGCAACCTGACGCCCTTGGGTGAGATCATGGCCGACTTCCCGCTGGACCCGCAGCTGGCCAAGATGCTGATCGTCAGCCCCGAGTTCAAGTGTTCGAACGAGATCCTGACCATCGCAGCCATGCTTTCGGTGCCCAACGTGTTTGTGCGCCCCAACTCGCAGAAGCAGCAGGCGGATGCTGCGCAGGCCGAATTCGCGCATCCGGATGGAGACCACCTGACGCTGCTCAACGTGTACCACGCCTACAAGACCAACTGCCGCGACAACAAGACGGCGGCGGACTGGTGCTGGCAGAACTACCTGTCGCACCGTGCACTGATGCAGGCCGACAACGTGCGTTCGCAACTGCAGCGTCTGATGGAGCGCCACAACCTCGACCTGGTTTCGACGTCGTTCGAGGACAAGCGCTACTACACCAACATCCAGATGGCCATCGCGTGTGGCTTCTTCATGCAGGTGGCGCACCGTGCGGGCGGCAACAAGAAGGCGTTCCAGACGATCAAGGACAACCAGGTTGTGTCGCCGCACCCGTCCTCGACGCTCGACCATGCGGCCGAGTTTGTCATCTACCACGAATTCGTGTTGACCACGCGCAACTTTATCCGCACCATCACCGAGGTCAAGCCCGAGTGGCTGTACGACTTTGCACCCGCCTACTTTGACCCTAACAACATGGACGGCGAAGTGAAGCGCATCATGGCAACGCTCAAGGCGCGCAAGGACAAGCCCGCCGCCCCTTCCAAGCGCCGATAGTCGCATCCTAATCTACATCATTCGCAGACACTCTGCATCAATTAGATATCCGCATGCTAGACCCTCAATTCGAAGCTCATATCCGATGCATACCGCGTGCCGAGTCTGTTTTGAGCCGATGAGCCCAGAAATGATACAGACGAAGATTTGGTTTGCGCATTGTTTGTGAGCGGCGGAAGGGCGAAGTAGAGACAGATACCCGATGTACCTGATGTGGGGACGCGTTGTTGAAAGGGTGCGGCAGAGTGATTTCTGGAGAGCCTGTCGTCAGGGTCGTGAAATGGAGGCTCGCTTGTCTGAAAGGGGTCCTTTTTTTGTCTGTGCGTGCGGCAGAGTGAAAGCGCGGGTGCGGGTGATGTGATCTTTTGTGGAGTTTCATGTGGAGCGCGCAAAGCACACAATTCCCAAAGCCAAGTTACAGTCACGGCGCAGTCAAAGTTGGATGAAGCGATGGATGATGCAACGCGGATCGTCCGAGGCTTCGCAGGCAGCACAAGTCAACCCTCGACTCAGCAGCAGCACCTCGTCGTGCGGTCACGCTTCCACCCTCTTTGAGCCATTGAATCCTCATCGGCTGCACCGACTACTAAAGATCGATACGACACGACCAGGAACGTGTGTCGCAGTCAGATCCGGATCGAGCGTGCGGAAGCTGAGCCAGTCAAAGACCAGCTTCAACGCTCGGTCCGTCTCGGTCTCCTCAGCTTAGCTCGTGATACTTCACCGCGCTCCGACCAGCGCTGCCGGTCCCATAACAGCAGCCGACTAGAAGTCCCGATCGCGCTTTCACTCCAACTCTCTCATACTGTCAACGAGTCGAGCTCGAATACTCGGCACTGCTCCAAGTCCGAATTATGACGGCCGGCTCTTCTTCACGCAATGCTGGCGGCGTCTTTGGCATGTTTGGCGCCGCAGCGCAACATCTGAGCGTTCAGGATGCGAGCAATGCTCATGCCTCCAGCTCCAGCGATTCGATTTGGAACGAGCCTGGCCGCTCCATGGACCTCGTCTTCATCATGGACGCAACAGGCTCGATGGGAAGCTACATCAACTCTGCAACCAAGAACATCGAGACCATATGCGAGAACATCATTCATTCCGAGCAGCTCAGCGGCCCAGGAGCACTGCGCATAGGTCTCATCGCCTACCGCGACCATCCGCCTCAGGATCATTCGTACATTGTCAAGAACTTTGGCTTCCACACCGAGGTCGAGAAGGTCAAAGAGAACCTCAAGACCCTCTACGCTTCCGGAGGCGGAGACGGCCCGGAGGCTGTGACAGCCGCCATGAAGGCTGCACTGGACTTAGACTGGCGACCCAACGCCACCAAGCTCGCCGTCTTGATTGCCGATGCCCCACCACACGGAATCGGCGAGTACGGCGATGGCTTCCACGACGGCTCGCCCGATGGCGAGGACCCGCTGCGGCTGGCTCGGCAATACGCCAAAGCGGGCATTCCACTCTTCATGATTGCGTGCGAGCCGGCGCTTTCCGGCTACCAACATGCTGCTGATTTCTACCAGGGCCTCGTCCAGATCACGGGCGCGATGCTGGTGCCACTGACCACGGCCAGTCTGCTGAGCCACGTAATTCTTGGCATTGCGGGCGAAGCGATGGACCTCGAGCGGCTGCACCGCGAGATTGGCGATGCCATCGCGGAACGCATCCAGTCGCTCAGCCTCGAGGGCAACCAGAGCAACCCGATGGACGACGTGGCGCGCGAGCTGCACGAGCGCCTCCTGCTGCGCAACGAGAGCACCAAGCAGCTCCATATCGAGAGCATCTACCGCGACACGGAAGAATCGCGCCACAACATCCAGGTGTGGGCCACCGCCTCGGACCTGGCCGCGGCCAAGCCCAACATCAAGCGCGTCGCCGGCTCGCGCCTCAGCGACAAATACCTGCAGACGCGCCGGGCCACTTCTTCGTACAAGCCGTACGTGCCGTTCCCCAAGCCGGCCGGTGGCAGCTCGACCGTGTTTGGCGGCTCTGCATCGACATCGTCACCGGCCAACTCGGGCTCGCGCAAGGTGGTGAGCGAGTTCAGCGCGTTCAGCGCGAGTCCAGGCATGAGCTTCCAGCACACGGGCTCGCCACCCTCGGCCAACGCGTCTACATTCTCGGGCACATCGCCGCGCCTGCAGAACGGCGGGTTCGGATACAAGGGCCCGGACGGCTTTGCGTACCGCGGCAGGGATGCGGCCATGGAGGACGACGATGACGACGACGATGCGCTGCGCGTCGATGCCGGCGGGACGGACGAGGCGACCGACTCCAAATCGCTGCCGGTGGCCGTGAGCGATGAGGGCGTGATCCACGTGCAGGGCGAAGACGGCCAGACGCTCGCCTACCGCCAGGGCGCCATCTCGCTGGACCAGGTCAAGCGGCTCGCCATGCAGTCGGCGTATCGTGGCGGCCTGGCTGCCGACGCGTAGCTCTAGCCCACGCCGTCGAAGTGTACACGACTACAGACAGGCATCACAGACACAATGCACACGTCCAACAAGACCGACTGTTCGAGGCTGGGTATACTGTGGAGTTACGAGAGTGCGGTGTAGAGGGCGTAGCTGGTGAGGGTCTGGGCTGTCCAGCCAGCGGTGAGGATGAGAGGGGGCCAAGCGGGTTTGTTGGGAGGGAGGACGGTAGCGATTGCGACGCCTGCATTGAGGCTGGCGAGGAAGGTGCGAATGAGCCAGATGAGGGCGGAACGATCTTGAGTCGTGACTGTCGCATTCGCGTGGGGGAATTTGGTTGACCAGAGCAGGACGAGAGTGAGCAAGATGAGGGGCGAAAGTTGGGAGAGCAGGAGGGCTTTTGAGGCCAGCCAAGGATCTCTTTTGCGTTTAGGGTTTGTGCGTTGGATTCGGGTGATTGCCAAGTGGGTGATGAGGGCGACGGTTGTGTGGAGAGCCAGGGCTTCGATTAGGGTGACGAGGAGGACGTTGGTGTACGACACGAGTGTGGGGAGGATCGGATCGTCGGTTGCAGGATGCAGGTGGATCCAGAAGGGCGAAGGATTGCAGACGGCTTCGATCGCGCGTGCTGGACCGATGGGAGGAGTGAACAAGCTCGGAAAGAACACCCCCGCGTGAATTGGAAGCCACCCCGCCACCTTTGTCCACCTTCCCTCTGCAGTGCCTTGCTGTTGAGGAGGCTGAACGCACAGATAGAACCACCGGATATATGCATCTACCAGCGCCAATGCCAAGCCGCGCTTAACCAGTTCCACCAATCCACTTCCGCGAGTAGGATGAAGTTCGGGTCGGGGTGGAGCAAGAATGCTGGCACGATTGTACAGCAGATGTCGATACGCCTTTGGTTTGGCGAGGATGAGGTCAAGAACGACCACGGTCATGTGGTGTTCGAGATACTCGTCTGCCAGAACGGGAACGCCCGACCGATCGGAATTGCAGGTGCTCGAGGTGCAAGGGGTGAGCACAATGTGGTCCTTGCCATACCGCATGTACAGCGAGTCCACCGGCGTCGCACAGTGTATACACATCGGCATCCTCCTCCATAGATGGCCGTATGAGACCCAATTTTGTCACCTCCCGCAGGTGCTAGCCGCCATTCTTTGAAGATCCATAGATGACGGCCAAGAAGATAGGTAGGTGATGGCCTGTGCTGTATTGCTCCACTTTGATTTTTGGAGGCCCCTCACCACGTCAAAATCCACATTTGCCCGGGCTGGCTTCCGCACATTTGTCAATCCGCTCCGTCTTCACCCACAGCATTTTGAGCCGAATGCGCTGCACAGTCGTGGCGCGAAGCTACACACTCTTACATAGGCAGATCGTAGTGCATGGTTCGAAATTGCAAGAACATGGCTGGAGCTGCTGCCTGCCCACACTCCCATTTGGCTCGTTCTGAAGGATACGAGGAAAGAGGAACGAGCAAGGAGCAGCGTTTGCCCAAAGTAGTGGTGGTGGTGTGTGTGGACTAGTATTACAAACAGACGACGAGGCGGTGCGAGCCGCAACGAACGGCCTTGGCAGGCATCCGATGATTGATGTGGACATCTTGGCCGCCCCAGTCGCCGCTTTTCGCAAGAGCAACGGGCGCAACTTTTTGGTACGGTTCGGTCGAGGAATCTCCTTAGAAGCCGGGGGGACGGAGGCCCTGGGGAGCCTGTGCTTGTGGCTGGTACTGGGCGGCCTGCTGGCCCTGTGCGGGTGCGCCGGGGGCGCCTGCGGGAGCGAGCATGTGTTGGGCGCCCTGCTGCTGGGCCATCATCTCCTTCTCCTGCGCCACGATCCTGGACTCGTCCTCGACGGCGAGTGCAAACGGCAGGCCTACGAGGAGCGCCGAGGTGGTGACGACCCAGCCGAGCTTGCCGAGCAGCAGCCCGCCGGTGAAGGCGTAGGATGTGGTGGTGTTGAATGTGGATGCGATCGAGCGACGTGTGGACGGAGGAATGATGTCGCGCAGCGCAGAGATGCGCTCCCACGCCGTCTCCTCCTTGAGCGCAAGGCCGCGCTCCGAAACCTCCGAGTCGTCAGAGAAGTCGGACTGTTCCGATACAAATCGCCAGTGTCAGTGAATCGATGCAGGCATCAGCAGAAGCGGTGCGTTTTGTGGGAGAGCTTACCTCGGCATCCGAGTCGTCTTCCTCCTCCCAGTCGTCATCGTCGGCCGCAGCAGCAGCGGCAGTCGAGGCACGCTGCTGTCGCAGGATCTCCTCGTCGGGAACCTCTTCGAGACGAACCATGTTGAAGAGCTATGTAGAGAGAAAAGGCAGTGGTCGATAGTTGCTCAGTGAGCTGCAAGCAGGCGCTTCCGATGATGCGATGGGTAATGAAAGAGCTGGTCGACCGGATGGTGGAGAAAGAAAGATGTCCAGCTGAGATGCAGATGAGCGAGGCAAAGTGGAGATGACGAGGATTTCTCGAGTCGGAAGCAAGCGGGCGCGGCTGCATCTGGCGGCCTCAGAGGCTGGCGGGCGGTGGAAATGGGTCAATGGCCCTGCCATTGACTCTGAGCCTCCGTCTTCCGGTCGATGCTGAGCAGCTCAGCAGCTGTGCCTCCGCCCCACAGGCAGCGGCTGTCTGTCGAAAAAATTTCAAGCCTCGATCAAGCCTACCAGTCGCGAAAGCCTAAGAAGGGCAGAACGCGCGATCTAACTATGCCAAAAATGCTCGCAAAAAAGAACTGCAGCACCTAGGATTCCCGCGTGGTCCCCCACCGCAGTACTGACTAGGCGATACCTTGCTTAACTTCGCAGATCGGACGGGATGCGGTGCTTTCAAGGTTCTATGGCCGCAGATGTCAGCAAGGAAATAAGAACACATTATGAACAACTTGAAGACCTTTAGACCAGAGTCCGCCTCTGCACGGCAGCTGACGAGCCTTGTTCCTGAACATCTTGGGCATCAAGGGCTCAGGAGCGTGTGACAGTAGTGGCAGCGACCCAGGGTCCAAAGGGAGGGAGGGCCAGGGAGAAAGTCAGGGCAAGGGCGGGCAGAAGGCGAAAGAAGTCGGGCGACCAAGTCGGTGCGGTGGCAGCAGCGCTCCAGTTAAAAACCCGGCGGTGTGGCGAGTCGCGTTCCACGTCTTCTGCTGGGCTCGGCCATTCCACTTCCGCAAACGGCGAACCACACACCGCGCGGCCTCGGCAGCCAAGGCCCAGCAGCTGCAGCAGCAGCCACGCAATCGTCCAGCCATTTCGAGATTATTATAATTCTCGAGCCCCAATCATGAGTGCGCGTGCCCATGCCCGTGCCCTGTCCTGCCCATGCCGGTGGGGCGTGGCGGACCGGCTCAGCTCACCGCTCGCCGCCCTCTCGCTTCTTCTAGCCTAGATCTTCTCCGCACACAGACACACCTCCAATCCTGCCGGACCCTTTTTCCTTCTTCCCTCCAACACCATCCCCTCAACCCCCCATCCCGCCACCCTCTTCGTCCACTCACGCGAGTGCAGCAACATCGTCCATCATGAGCGGAGCTATCGGAAACATGGTAAGCACTGCCTCTTTTGCCGCCGCGTTGTGTGGACCTGCGCATCGCATGCCGTCGACTTGGTTGCTGACACTCTGCTCGCTCCTCTTGATCTGTTCACGGTAGGCCTTCATGTTTGGCGCCATGCAGGTCGCCAAGCGCATCCCTTTTGACGACAAGCCCGAGTACATCACCTACGCACGTGCCGGCTACGTTGCCGTGCAGCTCCTCTGCCTCGCCGTGTACTACTTCTGCTCGATCCGCATCAAGAAGGCCAACGACCTCACCGTGATCAAGTACGTCAACGCCAAGAACCCCATGTCGCAGGAGCCCGGCGAGCTCGTCACCACCACCAACCGCGACTACGACCTCGCCGAGGTCTCCAAGTCCACGCGCGGCATCCTCATGGGCTGCGCCATGGTCGGCTTCATGCACCTCTACCTCGGCTACACCAACCCGCTCGTCATCCAGTCCATCCTCCCGCTCAAGAACGCACTCGAGTCCAACATGGCCAAGCTCTGGATCTGGGGCCAGCCCGCCACCGGCGACCTCAAGCGCCCCTTCAAGGCTCCCCCTGGTCTCTTCGGCGCCGCCGGTCAGGCCGGTCCCCAGACCGACAACGCCGCCATCAAGGAGGCCGAGCGCGCCGGCTCGGGCAAGAAGGACGAGTAATTGCATCCCGCTGCTCTTAGTCTTGTGTTCGTCAGCGGCAGCGGCAGACGTTGCCAGTTAGGCAGGCATCACTTGTGACTGTCAGGAGTGACTGCAGCGCTATCCGCCACTCGGCTTTCCCCTCCCTGTATATAAGCACATATAGCCTTTGGCTTTGTACCATCTCCCCGGTGTTTCGCTCGATTCTGTCTGTTCCTGTTGTTCGCAGTGAGGAATTTGGCTGTCCTTTGCCATCGCCAGCCGTGCTGTCGGAAGTCTGCCGGTGCATGGGAATGTCGTGGTGTGGCGTCGGGGGCATGCTGACTGTGAGACAGGGCCTGTCCAGACCTAACACTTTAATCTCGAAAATTCGCGGTAGGAGCTGGCTGTCAAAGCGCAGTCGGGCTTTCGTCGCAAATTGTTCAGATGCAGCCGTGGGTTTGCATTTGCACGTCTCATCGACATCACACTCTCATCGGCATCCACAGCCTTGGCTTTGCCGCAACCACATCCGCATCCCTCGTAGCTCCTTTCCACCACCAGCTCGCACCTACAAAGACGCACGCCGACCTTTCCGCTGATAGCAATCACCTGCACACGCACATTACAACCAAGGGCACACGTCGACAGCGAACACCCGTCACGCAAGTCGATTTCCACGCGTCCACTATACCCAGCCGCACCGCATTCGCGCACTGGCAGCTAAAGCCTCAATCACCGAGGATCACTCGCACACAGCTAGTACCACGCCAGGTGCTTCACATAGTATGACCTCGAATCCACGCGAGAGGGACGGCCCGTCGCTGCCGGGCATGGTGTACGCCTATCCGAAGCCGCCGATCGAGGAGGACGAGGAGGAAGAAGATGAGGACGTCAAGTTTGGCGAGTTTGAAGACGAATATGGTAAGCTTTCTTCCACTCTCCGAGCTACGTGCGCTAATCGCTGACCTTGCGTTGCCTTTCCTTGTTGTGATGGTGCGGTAGAGTCCGAGTCTCCGTCCGAGAGCGGGACCGAGTCGCTCACGTGGATTTCGTGGTTCTGTTCTCTTCCCGGGCACGAGTACTTTGCCGAAGTAGGCGAGGACTTTATCGAGGACGACTTCAACCTCACGGGCCTCAACGCGCTCGTGCCCTTCTACAAGGAAGCGCTCGAGATGATCCTCGATGTCGAACCGCCCGAGGAGGACTCGCTGAAGATCCCTGACGTATCGATCGTTGAATCCTCCGCCGAGCTGTTGTATGGGTTGATTCACCAGCGCTACATCCTGACACGACATGGGATGCAGCAGATGGTGGACAAGTACGAGGCCGGACACTTTGGCTACTGTCCTCGTGTCTTCTGTCATTCGCACCCTGTTCTTCCCTGTGGACGATCGGATCTACCCGGTTTGGATACGGTCAAGCTCTTCTGTCCGAACTGTATCGACAACTACTCTCCTCCCAGCTCGCGATTCCATGGAGTGGATGGGGCGTTTTTCGGTACGACTTTCCCGCATCTGCTCTACCAGTGTTACCGCGATTTGTTCCCCAGCATCATTGCGCCCAAGAACAACACAGACGCTTCAACACTCCAGTACCAACCGGAAGAGAACGATGCAGATGAAGAAAAGATCGCCCATAGGACGATTCAACCCGACCAGCTGGGAAAGAGAATCCCTTACTCGCGCATTTACACACCCAAGATCTACGGCTTCAAGGTCTCCGAATACGCAAAGACCGGCCCAAGAATGAAGTGGATCCGTATGCGTCCTTCCTCCCTCGAGGAGATTGACAACGTCTAATCCTTCCCCATATGCCTCTTTTCCCGTTCACTGTTGTTACTCGTATCCCTCCAATGCCATATATCTGCGTCACGCCAGTCCCTTTCGTCCCAAAGCTTGAGTTTCAACCGCGTGACATCGACCCGCATAAGCCAGCAGCCTCGGACCTCGCTCAGAACCACGCCTCGCACACACACATCCACAGCCGCGTATCTATGTTCAAGTCAAGTTCGCAATTTTGTGTATGCTCGGAGAGAAGAAAGACGGCACCTTTTGCCAAACGCAGAAAACTTTATACAGACACGGAAGAAACGAAGGCGAACAAGACAGAGAGGTAAGGGGTGGTGAGAGAGGTGGTTGAAAGAAGTGGTGGTGGGAGTGTGGCCTCAACCCTGCTGCGTCTGAGGCGAGGCCCGCGTCGTAAGATGCGGCGACCCTGCTCCACCGTTGGCACCTGCAGCAGCAGCGGCTGCAGCCGCTGCGGCAGCCGCGTTCTTTAGCTGCTGCTGCTGCGTCGCCTGCAGGCTCAAGTTGGCCTGCACCGGCGAGGCGTGATAGGAAACCGGCGACTGGCCCATCATCTTGGCGTTCGCCGCATTCGTCGCGGCAGCAATCGCGGCTCGGTTGGCTGCCGAGATCTGCGGGGATGGCGAGTTGGTCGCATTCGTCGTCGCAGACGTCCCGTTCTGCACGGGCGAGCTTCCGGCCATACCACCCGCGATGCCGTTGGCTGCAAATCGAGGCGATCCTGCCGTCGAAGCGCGCGACATGGCGGGCGAGCCCTGGTTGGAGGCGCTCCCGCCGCCCTGGGCCTGCTGTTGCTGCTGCTGCTGCTGTTGCACTTGCTGCTGCTGCGCACCCATCGCTGCCTGAGCAGCCTGCTGTGCGATCTGCAGAGCCCGATTGGGTGGCAAGCGCAGCTGCAGGTTGGCATTCTGCGCCAGAGCCGCCTTCATGGCCATGAGCTGAGCAGCCGTCAAGTTGCCCTGCTGGCCCTGCTGAGCCTGAAGCATCTGTGCCTGCTGCAGCGCTTGCAGCTGCTGCAAGTTGGGTGCACCGTTCTTCATCTGCGCTGCGGCGAGACTCAGATTGAGGTTCATCGCACCTGCCTGCTGCTGCTGCTGCTGTTGTTGTTGCTGCTGAGCCTGCTGCATCTGTCCTGCTTGCTGCGGCATGACTATCCCTGCTTGCATGACGGGCGAAGGGTTGGTCCGACCAGTGTTTTGTCCGTTAGCCGCTGACGAAACAGGGGATGCCGAGGTGCGACCGCCGTGTTGCTGTGGCTGTGAGCTTACCCTTGCGTGCTGCATCGGCGGACTGCCAGCATTGCCATTCATGTTGAGGCTCAGGTTCATCCCAAACGGCTGAGGGTTAGGCACCGTAAAGGCGTTCGACTGCATCGGCGACGAGTGAGCCATGCTCTGGGCCGGCATCGACCTCGCCAACTGCTGTTGCGCCTGCTGCATCTGAGCTTGGATGGACGTGGCATCGAAAGGCATCGACTGGCCGAGCAAGTGTGTCTGGCCCTGCGCCGCAGCAGCGGCCATTTGCATCTGCAACTGCATCTGCAGCTGGATCGGCATCTGCATCTGCATTTGCACCGGCAGCCCGATCTGCTGCTGTTGCGGTTGTTGCTGCTGAGCCGTCACACCGCTGAGCCGGCGTTGCTGCTGCTGCTGCTGCTGCTGCTGCTGCTGTTGCTGCTGTTGTGCTGCCTGTTGTGCCGCCTGCAGCTGCTGCTGGGCTGCAGCGAACGCAGCCAGCTGGGCCTGCTGCGAGTTGTTGTGCGACAGCGACATGATCTGGCTGCCGAACGGTTGAGGCAGTCCTTGCTGCTGCGCAACACCTTGCTGAGCGCCCATGGTCTGCGCCTGTTGCGGCTGTTGCTGTTGAGCCTGAGGCTGGGCCTGGGCTTGCGCCTGCATTTGCTGTTGCTGCTGCTGCAGTTGCTGCTGCTGCTTTTGCTGTTGCTGCAAGAGCGCCGCTTGTTGAGCCTGCGCTTGTGCTGCCGCCGCTGCCGCTTGCGCTTGCGCCTGTGCCTGTGCCGCAGCTGCGGCTGCCTGTTGTTGCTGCTGTTGCTGCTGTTGCAGGATGGCCATCTGCAGCTGTGCCTGCTGTGCCTGCAGCTGCTGTGCTTGCAGTGCACTCTGCGAACCACCTCCGCCGGTCGCCGCCGCGGTACGCGCCGCCGAGGGCATCGGCAGAGTCGCAGCGGTCGGCAGGCCAGGCAAGGTAGCGGTCGGGGCCGCAGCCGGAGCGCCGTTCGTCTTGGACGTGGCGGCCGTTTTCGCTACGGCAGCAGATGACGTTGACGATGCTGGTTGCTCCACGTAGCCTGCCGGCTTCGGGGCCGGAGCTTCAGCAGCAGCCTGCGCTTGCTGCAAATTCGTGAGGTCCGTCGACAGCTTGAGCAGATCGGCTTCCTCCAGAAGCGTCATCCTGTAGCGCATGAACTTCGGGTCAAAGTCGTCGAGCACAGCTTCATCGTCGTCCTCCATGCCTCCAAGCGCGGTCAGGCCGAGACCGGCGAAACGGCCTGCCTCGTCGTCGTACCTCCACCTTTCCTCCATCCTGACCCAGCGTTGCAGCTCGCGTTCGGGATCCGAAAGTTCGTCTTCCGAGCTGTCGCTGTCGCCGGAGGCACCAGCGCGCTCTTCGGATTCCTTCTCGTGCTCCTCGTCCAGGCCGAGCATATCGATGTCGCCGACCTCGGTGGCCTGCGTGCTAACAACACCCACAGAGGTGCCACTGAGCCGCGATCGGTCGCTCGAGTCGGAAGACGTGCTGGACGCGTCCGAGTGTTGCGAGCCCGGGGTCTCGTCGTGCGAGTCGGAAGTGCTCGAAGGGCCGGCGAAGGGACCGCTGCGAGCAAAGGGACCGCCGAAAGCGTCGTTGCTTTGGTTGAGCACCGACTGAACGGATGGATGCGATGTGGAGGCGAGCAACTGAGGATGAACGTCCGGCGAGAATGCAAAAGGACCCATCAATGTCTTGCTAGACGATGACGACTGAGCAGGAGACGTCTCTGGCACCGACAACGAGGACGAGGTCGGCTGCGTGTCAGCAGACCGAGTCGCGGCCGAGGACCCTGACTCGGTGCCTGGCAACTCGGACCTCGTACGGCCGTAACGTGGCCAATCGGCAAGATTGGTGGGGACAGGGCTGGGGACGGGAAGGCGTCGGTCGAGGAAGACACGTCCGCCACGACCAAGACGTCTGCGGAACGAGGGCGGACGACCCGCGCGGGTCGAGAGGGGCGAGAATGGCAGCGGGTCGTCGGATGACTCGGTGTGGATGGGTCGGAATGCGCGCAGAGGTGCTGGCGCCGGGATAGGCTGGAAGGCTGCGTCGCTGCCTTCCTCCCAGCCGAGATCGGAGTCGGCCTTGCGCAGGCATTCGCGCTCGATGTACGCCTGCACTGCATGCACGCGCTCGAGGATGGCAGATCCCATGCCAGACACGCCTGCAGCAGAAGCAGTGGCAGAGGCACCGTCGCCTTCGCCTGTCCGTGACTTGCGGCCAGCAAGCTTGATCGTCGCGGCAGCTTCGTCGGCCTTGCGCTTCTTCTTGGCCGGCCCGGAAGCAGCCTGCGTCGGATCTCTGCGCTCGCCGGAGATAAGCTCTTCGTCTTCCAATCCCTGCTGCGGACCGACGATCCCCCACTGTCGCTTGATGTCCATGAGGTCCTTGACGTTCTCCCAGCATTCTCGGCTTTGTCGCAACGAGGCGCGCTTCGTCTTCTCTCGTTGAGCGACAAGCTCGGTCAACGCCACGGCATGCTCGAGCTCGGCGCGCAGACGGACCATCTTTTCAATGTGGAGCGCATCCGTCTTTCGCGTCTTGCGGATCTGCTTCACCTCACGTCGGCGGAAACAGACGTAAGGGTCATTGTCGTTGGTCTCGTCGAAGTTGAGGATAGGAGCAACTGATCGCCCTTCGCGGTCCTCGCGACGGCTCTTCCAGTGCGGATAGACGATCGTCGCGAGATTCTTGAGATCGGCCAGATTCTTGAAGGGATTGGAGGGTGACCACTCGGTTGGCGAGGACGGAGACGCATGAGAACGGGATGCAGCGATGGAAGGACGGCGAGCTTGAGAAGAAGAGCCCGAGCCCGAGCCTGAACTCGAACTGGAGACCGTCTTCTCCCAACTGAGCTCCGGCAGATCCGGCTGAGCCTGGGCAGAGACCGAGGACGACGGTTCAAAGTAGGCAACCAGCTCTTCGCATGTCGGAATCTTGGTGACATCCAGGTGGAGGAAGGGGACCTGCTCGTTGGTGACCTGCTCGAAGACGGTCATGATCATCTCGAACTGGTCCTCCGAGAGCAAGCGGTAGCTGCCCTGGTTGTCCGCAACGAGCTTCTCGATGGCCTCTTCTCGGAGCTTCTCCTTGCCCTTGCCCTTGGCGCCACTGCTTGCCAAAGGACCTGTCTTGGCACTGCGAATGGCTGTTGCCAGGGCCTCCTGTGCCTTGGCGTTGCGGGTCTCGAGCCAGTCCTGGTCATCTTCGTCCATGTCATAGCTGGGACCCTTGATGCAGTCCTCGACCGTCTCGGAGAAGCGGATGTAGGTGACTGGATCCGAGTAGACGCCCGAGGGGTAAAGTTGTGCAAACTCGGCGTTGGACAGCGTGCCATGCGCATCGGGCACAGGAATGCTGTAGGCGGCCTTGGCCGCCTCAGCATTTGCCTCGGACGTAGCAAGCTGATTGGACGAGAGCGCGGCCTGGAGATGGTGCTCCGAGATCTCGCTGGCGTCGACGCCGAGATTGGAGTCCTGGGCGTGTTCCTGACCTTCAAACTCGGGCTCGGGCCCGGCCACCACCGAAGTGGCGGCGTTGAGCAGATGCGAGCCACGTTGCACGCATACTGCGGGATTAGGAAGCCGACGTCACGAATTGATTGGGTCGAAGGTTGTTGGCGGTGGTGATTGGTCAAGGCACGTGGTGGCGAACAGAACAATAGATGATGGCGAAGGCAGTTGATGGTGATAGTCGGATGATGTTGTCGAGAGTTTGAGTGTCGGTGTGTTGTAAAGACAAAAATTAGTGGCAGTGACACCAGACAGAGACGATATGAAATGTTGAATGATCGCGACGAGGAAAAATTTGGATGGTGACGAGCGCAAATTGGGTGGATGGGCGCGTACGAATCAAAGAAAAATGCAGCAAGGCAGCAGCCAGCAGGAGAAAAAGAGGAAAAACGAAAAAGGCGGAAATTGAGATGGTCAGCACGGGTCGATGCAGCAATGAATGGGAGAGCGGCCTGCTGCCTGAAGCAAGATGCAAGGCTGCCAAGTCGGTGATGGCGACAGTAATGGTACTTACGCTTCTGCCTATAAGAAAGTTTCTTATTCCTGACTCTGCTGGACGACGTCGCAGCGGGGACGGGAGCCACGCCTCTCGCCATGCCGGATGGTGACGAGTTAGATCGTTGCCGTCGAGCCCATCCAAGTCAAGTGAAGGGCACCGGTGGCGACGACGACGACGGAGGGAACGCGGAGACGAGGAGTGTCGGCGCCGAGCTGTGTGAGCCTACGACGGATGAGCCGAGGAGGAAGGAGGTGGATGTCCGCTCCGGGTGATGTGAGCCTGGCGAAGGTGGGCGAAGCTCAGATGGCTGATGGCGAGGGCAAAGCCGACGACGAAAAAGAATGGTGATGACGACGGCGATTGGAGATGCTGATGGTATCGAAGACGACGACGAGAGGGCGTGAAGCAGTGGTGCGGGCAGGCGCAACGATGATTTTGGTGGGGGTATGTAGGCCAATATCGAGCCAAGCTAGTGTACAAGGAAACCAAAAACGTTGCACTGAAGGCGACTGCGACTCGATGGCAAGCAACGAGAAGAAAATGAAAGAGACGAGCTTCAACTAAGTAGCCCGGAAGGCGACCGATGCGACGATGATGACGGCCGCGGTCGACACGAAATTAACGGATCAAGAAGGTCGCGTAGAAAGGAAAGGCGGCGACGTCCGAAAGGGATGGTCGAGGACGCGGACGAGGTGAAGGAAGGGAGAGGATGAGGCGAAAAGGTCGACGAGGGTGAGGAGGAGGTGGATGGCGAGACGCAAGCAGGCTCAAAGGGAGGAGAGTGCAGCGCCGCGAGCGAGTCCGTACAGGCCAAGAGGGGAGACGAAGGGCGAGGTGAGGATAGCGAAAAAGGAACGCGGAAGGGAGGGGATGTGGTGAGGTAGGGCGAAAAAGGGAAAGCGCGTCGAGTCGGATGGGAGGGAAGGAGCGACTCAAAAGCTCGAGAAACGGATGGAAATGGTCGAGCAAGAACGAAAAAGACGCGCGCAAGGCAGGCCTCGCGGATGCACGGTCGATGGTAAGAGGAGGTCGAGCTGATACGACTGCACGCCTGGCTGAGCTGATGGTAGGGGGGCGACGCGTTTTGGCAGGAGATTTCGAATTGGGGGGCAGGGGGAAAAGGTGCGGATCAACAGAGGACGGCCGTGGCAGGCGCGCGTGTGCGGCCGATTCGACTGCGCCTTGGGCCGGAGTGCAGAGGGGCGAGGAGAGAGGAAATTGGCTGCGCGAAAAAGCCACGACGAGGAAAATTGCAGCACGACGTGCAAGTCGAAAAAAAGCACGGCAGGATCGGAAAGTGCTTTTCGGTGGCCCACCGAGTGCGGTCGCAGTCTGGCGAGGGAGGCCGAGCAGCGAAACGCCAGAGCAGCCGCCAAATGCTGAGAGGCAAGCTGCAGAAGCAGCGTCGCGACGTGATGGGCAGCCGAGGCGAAAAGTTGGAATTTCCTGCGATTTTTGGCCAAATCCAGGTCGCGAGGCGGCCAACCCGGTCAGCCCAGCTAGCCAGCTGCAGACCAGCTCGAAGGGGAAAATTGGCGGACTGCTTGTGTCTGCGGCCGTTCACGACACGCCCGAGGGAAAGGGGCTCTGGCTGATGTCAGGCGCTGGTGGATGCAGGCCGGCTGCTGCTAGCGACCTGGCGGACCCCACAGCCGCTGCTGAGCCGCGCCCAACTTCGAGGCGCACCAACTGACGCAACGCAACAGCCCGTCACAGACGACCAGATGCAGGTCTCTGCTTCTCTCTCTGCGTCTGGTGCGGACAGGAGCATGGCTGCTGCCTTGACCAATCGAAGCCGCAATGTCGCAAATGTGCGAAGACGATGAAAGGTGCTCGACGCCGCTTAGCTTCCTCGCCGAAGGCAGGGCCGTGTTTCGAGTCACTGGTGCCGTGCCGGTATCGAGTCTCCTTTTTCCTCCTGAGGGAGAAAATTTTTGTCGAGCGGGCCAGAGAGGAGATCGCTCCCAGGGGCACATGGCCAGCCAAAGCGCGTCTGACCAATTTTCAGCGGTCGCTGGGCGTGGTTCGCCTCTGTCTGCGAAATCGGCCTGTTGGCAGATCGGGGCGACATTTCGAAGCCGATCCGATCGGATGGTCTCCTGGCGGTGATGTCTGCGGGTATCTTTTGGGTTTATGACGGCTGATGCCACGCTTAGGTGCGCTTCTTCTTGGACGGGGGCTTGCGTCTGCCGTTGTAGTTGGAGCGGTGGCTCGCCTGGGACTCGGAGAACTTGCGCTTGGCATACGAGGCGGCTTCGGCGTCGCGGATGAGCTCCTCGACGACGGTGCGGCCTTGCTCCTTGCGAGAGAGCACCGCCTTGGGCTCGAGCGGCGAGGCGATGATCTTGCCGAGCTGAGCAAACTTGGGCATGGCTTGGTTCTTGGCCGAAGCACGGTAGAAGCGCTTGGGATCGAGGGCGTTGCGCAGACGCAGCGCCTGCACTTCCCGGCGCAGCTGTTCGGCCGAGGCGAGACGGGCATCGCCGCCGGTAACCTTGGCATGGCCACTGTCGGCGGCCGATTGCTTCTTGAGGGCAGCAAGACGAGATGAAGAGGCGCCGAACTCGGGCATGTCGAACCAGTTGGAGCCAGCGGTGGTCTGGACGGTGCGTGCGTGCTTCGACTTCTTGACCTCGGCCGGAATCGCGCCTTGCTCGAGTGCTTCGATCTGCTTGTCCAGCTTGTCATCCTTCTTCTTGGAGGGACCTGGTTGCGACTTGGACACCTGCTGCTTGGCTCGGACGACCAGAGGCACGTTCTTGGTGGCACGCTTCGAGTCGCGAGCCTCGCTGACATCGGCATCGAACGAGATCACGTCCTGGTTGTCTTCGAATCGGTTCTTGGCAGGCACCGCGGGTGTTCGCTGTTTGTAAGCTTGCTGAGAGGCCTTCAGCAGTGCAGAAAGATCTGCGGCGGCAGGTGCGTCCTCTTCGTCGTCGTCGTCAGACGAGGAGTCCGAACTGGAATCGTCCGAGCTGGCGATGGAGCTCGCGTCGGAATCGGAATCACTGGCAGAGCCATCCTCACTGTCGGAGCTGGCCTTCGACGAGGCATCATCTTGTTCTGCGTTGATGACATTCGTTGCTGGCAAGTCGACTTCCTCGGTGATGGCGGGCAGACGGGACTCAGGGCTGCTGCCCTCGTCGTGATCCCGTTCCGACTCCAATTGGATAGCCTGGGAGAGCGAGACGTCCGTCTCCGAGTCGGACGCCTCGGACGCGTCTCGGGTCTGCGGAGTCGAGGTGTCCTCGTCAATGGCGGTCAAGCTCTCGGGATCGACGGAGCGCGAACGCGAGCGGGTGGACCTTCTTGTGGGAGCCTGGAGGGAGGCGGTAGCTGCAGCCTTCTTGCGCGGCGAGGTGCGAGCTGACTTGGATGGTGAGGCGGCCTGAGAAGCTTGTGAGGCTTGAGAAGCCGAGGCGCTGGTAGACGCGCTGGAGGCGTCGAAGAAGGGCGAGGCACTGCGAAGACGAGCGCCGCGCATGGGCTGGACGCGCGTCTTGGAGGGACTATCGGCGTCCTTGCTCGGCGAACTCTGCCGACCTGTTCTGGTGGCAGGCATGGTGAGTTGTTATGATGGAGGTCGAGACCGTTAGGAGGAGGAAGAGGATGTGAAGATAAGGTAGGAGGAGAGTGCTGACCGTGCAGGCTGCCTCAACCAACAGCTCCCGCTCGAGAAAATTTCCCTTTCCAGCAGGACCCTCTCTCGCTCGGCACCTCCGACTTTGCCTTTCCGCCCGCCCGACGCGCACAAAGCTCGAGCTCGAATGGCCGCCACAGCCTGAGCCAGGCTGCAAGTGTTGCTGAGCCGAAATTTTGGACTTTTGGACGAGCAACTCCACTTTCTTCCTGTTCTGAATGACAAATGCTTACGCGCTGCATGTGCCCGTGTAAGTCTGAAAAAATCTCGACTGGGAGGCGGCTGCAGAGGTTCGACATTCCAAAATTTGAAGGCTCAGCAGCGGGTACGAGCAACAGGGTCTCTGTGTCAAAGCCGCCTTGGTGGACGCATCCCGCTCATCCTCCATCACAAGCCGCTTCTCCACAGCTCTACACACATCGCAAGCATGCCTGGACGTGGTCCGAGCCGACGACGAGGCGGCGACGCCTCGAGCTCGCTCAGCCGTTCGGCGACTTTCGATGACATCCCAAAGGATGACGAGGATCTCTTCGAGGCCAGCCGCGATCAGATCCTGCTAGATGGTCAGAACGGCGGCTACGATTCGGACGATGACATGGACGTTGGTCTCAGTAATCGGGAAGTCCTGGGCATCGACGAAGCTCCCTCGGACGAAGACGAAGATTCCGACGCAGAGGACGACGATGATGCCGAAGATGATGCCGAAGAGTACGACGAGGGTTACTCGGCACGCCAGAGCCGCGGCATCAAGAAGCGTGACATCGAGGTGTCTTCCGACGACGACGATGATCTCGACATGGACGATGACGAGGACGAAGAGGAGGATGGTCCGCAGGTGCACGAGAATGACCGGGGCTGGGGCACCAACAAGCGCGCATACTACAACACCAACGACCTCGACGACATGGACTCGGACTCGGAGATCGACGAGCAGCAAGCACGCGAGCTCGAGCTCAAGGAAGTCAAGCGTCTGCAGAAGAAGAGCCGCAGTGCCATGGATGACTCCGACTTTGGTCTCGGCGGCGACGCGGACGTCGAGCTCGTCAAGTCGGCCAAGGATGCCGGCAGGGAGCAGAGGAGGCGCGAGCTGGACGGCATCGACGAAGAGCCCAAGCCATCCCCGACTCAGCAGCAGCAGCAGCCCACCGCTATGATCTCTGACGGCGCGAATGACGAAAACACTCGCCGCGCTCTCTTGGCCAAGCTGCAGCAGACGAGCCCCGAGGCGGTTGCGCTCGCAGGCGAGTACGCCGACATGCTCGAGGAGTTTGGGCGCGTCGACGCCCTGATCAAGAAGCTGACTGTCGAGCAGCCTAAGCACGCCAGCCTGGAGATCATGCATGTGCACTACCAGACGCTGGCCACATACATCACCACGATGACGTTCTACTTCCACCTGCGCGCGTCGCCCGAGTTCGCTAGCGAGCCGGCCAAGCTGCGCACACATCCGGTGATGCAGCGCATGATGCGACTCAAGCAGGGCCTGAGCGTCATGGAGGACCTCGGACTCACGTTTGACCCCCACCGCATGCCGGCCATCGGCGGCCTTAGCTCGGACGAGGCGGACGAGATGCACATGCTCAGCCAGGGCAGCGAAGAGGATGATCTGGGAGAGCTGGATGACGACGAGCTGCTCGACCTCATGGCCGATGCGGAGGCAAGTGGCAAGGAGAACGCTGCACCGCACAAGGTGAGCAAGCCTGCGAAGAAGGCCAAGAAGCAGGCTGCTCACGAAGCCGAGGACGGCGCCGAGGCGGCTGGCAAGAAGAAGAGCAAAAAGGCGGACAAGGGCGAGAAGAAGGCGAAGAAGACGAAGAAGGCCGAGCCCGTGGCGCCGCTGGCAGCTGGACTGGCGGATCTGGACGACGAGCCGGAGCTGCAGGTGAAGCTGAAGAAGAAGGGTGCCAAGGCAAGCTCGGCGGCCAGCAATCCATTTGCCGTGTCTGGCGACGAGCGCCAGTTCGAGGATGCGACGTTCGGCGAGCTGTCTGGGCTGTCTGCGATCGAGTCTGCGGAGCGAGCGGCGCGAAAGCGGTCGCTGCAGTTCCACGCGTCGGCGATCGAGAGCAAAGCACTGCAGCGCAGCAAGGCGGCCAAGGAACGCCAATCGGGCGATGCCGACATCCCGTACCGCGACCGCGAACGCAGCCGCGCGGGCGTCGAGGCTACCAAGGCGGCGCGCGAAGCCAAGCTGCAGCAGGCGCTCAACGGTGGACGTGGCAAGGACGTGTCGCTGGATGGCGACGATGGATGGGGCGAGGCGGACGAGAAGGACTGGCGCGAGGTCATGGACCAGCCAATGTCGTCGAACGGCGCCGCTTCACGCGGTGATGGGGATGCTAGCGATGATGACGAGGATGCAGCGGGATACTACGATTTGGTTGCATCGTCGCGCAAGCGCGCGCGTGCCGAGAAGAAGGCCGAGTACGACGAGGCGCGCAATGCGGAGCGCTTCGCACTCATGGAGGACGAGGAGCTGGAAGACGGCCAGCACCGTGGCATCACGCGCCAGATCGAGAAGAACAAGGGTCTGACGCCGCACCGCCCCAAGACGTCGCGCAACCCGCGTGTGAAGAAGCGCCTCAAGTACGAGCAGGCCAAGAAGAAGCTCGGCTCGCGCCAGGCAGTGTTCAAGGGCGGCCAGTCGAGCCTCCAGGGCGGATACGGAGGAGAGGCTTCGGGTATCTCGACCCACCTCGTCAAGTCGCGCAAGCTTGGCTAGTTGCGTCGTCCTTCGTTCGTCATCTTGTGTATTTTCACTACCATCTTTTTTTGCCACTTTTTCGGCAATATTAATTTTTATGCACGTCAATTGCACCTGCAACTGGGCTGTCGACCGAATATCCCCATGTGGAGCACGAGACTGAAGGAAACGGAGGATGGTCCGCTACGCTCATATCCACCTACATGGTGCTAAACGATAAAGTGTGGCTGAGGGCGGGGTCGGAGAGTGTGCCAAGTCGCGCGGGGTGGAGCTTGTGTGAGTGGGCAAATGGTCGTTGCTTGTCTCGCACGAAAACGACGCTGCGGCGCGTTCGTTCCGGGCGAAAGTATTGCAGCGGCTAGGGCGACCCGCGCGACAGTCTCAAGCTCGGAATTGACGGCCGCCGGTTCTCACTGCGCGCTGGGCCGAGTGGAATTCCATCCGGCCCTACCCTTCATCCGCTCGACTGTACAGCCACTGCGCATTTCAGTGATTTCAAGAGCAACACGGTCGGAAACAAGGCTATTCACAAATCAACATGGATGCATCGAAATGACTGAGCTAGGATGAGGGAATAGAAGGACGGAGGAGCAGGGCTGGCGAAAGGATCCGGTGGAGCGGCAACTGGCTCAAGTTTGGACCGGCTTCGCATGCGCCCGGAGCGGCTCAGTCTGGGCGGCGAAATTCGAGTATCCGGCTCAGCTTCCCCACAGTCGGCAACCCTCTCTGGAGCAAAGCTTCGGCGCAGCCCCTACAAATACCTTCGGCCACCCCGCATGCGCCTTCTTCCCCGACCTCTCCCCCAGATCCTTTCTCTCTCATCCTCCCTCTACCTCGTATACGAACAACATGGCCCAGCGAATCACCCAGCTTGCGTCGCACCTCGACCCGCGCTCGTGGTCGGGCAAGGGCCTGCACGCGCACCAGGCCAAGAACGACTCGGACGTCGTCATCGTCGCCGCGGGCCGCACGCCGTTCACCAAGGCCTACAAGGGCTCCATGAAGGACGCTAAGTTCGACCTGCTGTGCTACGAGTTCTTCAAGTCCATCGTCGCCTCCTCGGGCGTCGACCCCAAGCTTATCCAGGACATCGTCGTGGGCAACGTGCACAACGATGAGGCGCCCTACTACGTTCGCGCCGCCGCGCTCGCTGCGGGTATCCCCAACACCACGCCTGCTATCGTCGTCAACAGGTTCTGCTCCTCGGGTCTCATGGCGATCCGTGCGATTGCCAACGGCATCCAGGCGGGCGAGATCGAGTGTGGCCTGGCGTGCGGTATCGAGCACATGTCGACGCAGCCCAAGCGTCCCACGGTGATCTCGGAGGAGCTGAGCAAGATCAGCCAGGAGGCGGATGACTGCAAGATGCCCATGGGCTGGACCTCGGAGAACGTCGCCAACGACTTTGGCATCTCGAGGCAAAAGATGGACGAGTTTGCCGCGCGCTCGCACCAGCGCGCCGTGCAGGCGCAGTCGCAGGGCAAGTTCGACGCCGAGATCTTCCCCATCTCGCTCCCCACCGTTGCCAAGGACGGCACTCGTCAGACCTCGGTGATTTCCGCCGACGAGGGTCCGCGTGCAGGCACCACCGCCGAGTCGCTTGGCAAGATCCGTCCCGCTTTCCCCCAGTGGGCGCCCGGTAATACGACGGGCGGCAACGCATCGCAGATCACCGACGGTGCAGCCGGTGTGATTCTCATGCGTCGATCGCTCGCCAACAAGCTCGGTCTGACCATTCTGGGCAAGTACGTCTCGTGTGCAGTCACTGGTCTCGAGCCGAGGATTATGGGCATTGGTCCTAGCAGTGCTATTCCTGCGCTGCTCGAGCAGACGGGCGTGAGCCAGGACCAGGTGGACCTGTTCGAGATCAACGAGGCCTTTGCGAGCATGTACGTCTACTGCGTCGAGAAGCTCGGTCTGGACCCGGAAAAGGTCAACGTCAACGGCGGCGCATGTGCCCTTGGCCACCCCCTCGGCGCCACGGGTGCAAGACTCGTCGTCACCGCCCTCAACGAGCTCAAGAGGAGAAACCAAAAGGTCGCCGTCGTCTCCATGTGCATCGGCCTCGGCATGGGCGCTGCCGGCCTCATCCTCCGCGAAGACTAGAGACGACAACACTTAATCGCAATGGCTTTGAATCAGTTTCATCTCGGAATGTGTGTTTGTGTGTGATTGCATGCGCGCGGCGTGAGGACTCTACTTGGCGGCATCTTGTGCTGCAGCTTGCTCTTCTTCTTCCGGCTCCTCTTCCACTGCCGATAAACCCTCCTCCTCGTCCTCTTCTTCGTCTTCATCTTCGTCTTCGCTGCCGTCATCTTCGGCTTCCGGTTCGTCATCGCTGCGCTGCGAGTCGTCCGGCTTCTCGACTCGCACGCCACTCTCCTCGAGCGAGCCAGTCTCGTCGCCGTCCTCTTCGTCTTCATCCTCGTCATCATCGTAGTCCTCTTCGTCTTCATCTTCGTCCTCATAGTCCTCCTCATCCTCCTCATCCTCGTAATCATCTTCATCCTCGTAGTCATCTTCGTCTTCATCCTCGTCCTCGTCCTCCTCCTCGTCTTCGTCGTCCGACTGTTTTGCTGGGGCAGCCGCACTCATGCGGGCCAGCAGCGAGTTACCCGCGCTGCTCGGCGTTGCCTCCTCGTCCTCCTTTTCCTCCTGCTTGGCCTTTGTTGGCGTAGCTGCTGCAAACGGCGACGTCCTGTTGCCCGTTGCAAACGCGCCGAACCCGGAGCCGCTCATGCTGAACGCCGACTTGGGCGTGCCCTCGTCCTTAGCCGTGGGCGTCGAGGGCGACGACGACGACGACGCCACACCGAAGCTCGACACGCTCCCGAACGCCGAGCCTGGACTCGCGGTGGACTGCGGCACAAAGCTGAATGCCGCCGCTGTCTTGACTCCACCATCGGCGGGCTTCGAAAACGCACCCGATCCAAAGGACGACCCGGAAGGCTTGAACGCAAACGCCGACACGGCCGATGCCGATGGATTCAGCTTGCTCGGCGCAAAGCTGAACGCCGGAACGGTCGATGTTGCAGAGTCCGTCTTGGCAGGTTCAGCTTCCTTCGACGACGCCGCTCCAGCCTCGCTCGTAGCCGCCTTCTCCGTGTCTTTGTTCGCGCTGTCCTTGTCGGCGGGCGACTTGGCCGGCTCCGATTCCTCGGGAGCCGTAAGCGGCTGCGTGTTCCTTGGCTCGCTCGGCTTGCAGAACGTGAAGTTGGACGGATCCGACCCTGCCTTGTCCATGCTCTCCGCATCCTTGGCATCCGCCGCAGGCTTCGCCTTCTCATTCGGCTGTGTCTTGACCGCAGCGGGGGCAAAGCTGAAGCCCGTGCTGGCAGGCTTGGGCGCCTCGGACGCAGGCGCAGCGGGTTTGCTGGACGTGACTGGCGCAGTTGTATCCTTGTCGGCCGCTTTGCCTCCATCGCCAAAGTTGAAGCCGCTCACAGCGGGTTTCTTCGCGCCAGAAGCATCGTCGCCAGTCTTCTTGCCGAGATCGCCGAAGCTGAAGACGCTAGCACCAGGACTATTGACATTAGAAGCACTGTCGCTAGTCTTCTTGCCAAGATCTCCGAAACTGAAGCCGGTGGTGGCTGGCTTTGTTGTCTCTGCATCCGACTTGGCAGCGGGAGCGGCATCGTCCTTCTTGCTGACACCGCCGAAGCTGAGTTCGGCCGTGGGCTTGGCCGGCGCAGCATCGGCCTTGGCGTCCTGCGCGTTCTCTGTCTTCTTACCAGAGTCACCGAAGCTGAACCTGGTGAAGGCAGGCTTTGCCGGCTCGGAAGGAGCGGGCGGGTTGCTCCCGACCTTCTTGCCGAGATCACCGAAGCTGAAGGCGCCAACCGCAGGCTTTGCTGGCGCAGCGTCTGGCTTGGCAGCTTCAGGCTTGTCGGCCTTCTTGCCAAGATCGCCAAAGCTGAAGCCAGTAGACGCAGGCTTTGGTGCGTCGGTAGCCGGCGGTGCAGACTGAGCACTCTCGATCTTCTTGCCAAAGTCGCCGAAGCTGAAGCTAGGCTTGGCAGCAGGTGCCTGCTTGTCCTCGCTGGGCTTGCTGCCGAACGATCCGAAGCCCTTGAACGCCGGCTTGTCTGCGCTCTTTTCCTCCGTCTTCGCCGGCAGAGGCAGAGCAAAGAAGTCCGAAGCCGCCTTGGCTGTGCCTGCAACCTCCTTGGATGCTTGTGCGCCCTCGGCGGGCGGGAGCTGGACAGCACTACCGCGCGATTTGGGCTTGCTCGAGTGCGACGCACGGATGCTGCTCGGGCTCGAGCTCGGCGCGCGCGCTCCGGGCTGGAACGGCGTATCCTCCTGCGCGGGCAGATCAAACATGCCCGCGGGCACCGAGCTGAGCTTGCCAAAGTTGAGCGGCGCACCGCTGCCGAACGCCGGCTTGTCCTTGGTCTCGGCCGCAGCAGGCTTACCGAATCCGGCAAACGGCGCAGGAGTCGGCTTGGCAGTGGGAGCAGCCGGTGCTCCAAAGCCACCAAAGCTCGAAGGGGCGGACGCAGCCGGTTTATCTTGACCTGCGCCCTCAGAGACAAGCGGCTTTCCGAAGCCGCTGAAGCTCAGAGGAGCAGACGCAGAAGGTGGCTTCTCGGCCGCGCTTTCGGCGGCAGGCGGCGTGCCGAAGCCGCCGAAGCTCGGAAGAGCGGACGTAGTCGATGGCTTTGGACCCACGCCCTGGGAGACAGGCGGCGTTCCGAATCCGCCGAAGCTCAAAGGAGCGGACGCGGTGGAGGGCTTCTCGACGGCGGCCTGAATGGGAGGCGGCGTTCCGAAACCGGCGAACTTGAGAGGAGTCGAGGGCTGCTTCGGAGCCGCGGTCTCAGGAGCTGCAGGCGCAGCTGACGTGACCGTCTTGCCGAAGCCGGCGAAGGGATTTGACGCCGGTTTGGAGTCAGCGTTGGGTGGCGTTCCGAATCCGGCCAGGGTGAAGGGTGTGGGAGTTCCGTCCGTCTTGGCGGCTGAAGCAGGAACTGAAAACGCCGCTGGAGCAGATGCGCCAGGCGGAGCAGTGGCTGTGCTCGTCGCAGGCGGAGCAGGGGACACAGCAGGACGGGCTGGCGGCGTCGAAGCTGCAGGCGCAGGGGGCTTCGACAGCACAGGCACAGGCACGCTCTTTGCGGCCGACGCGTACTGGTCGGCACGTGGCGTGCTTGCCTTCTCAATCTGAGCTGGTACTGCCGCTGAGGTCGGCGCAGGCGGACGCCTACCCAGGTGCACGGGGCCCTTGGCGAAGGCGATCTGGAGGTCGGACCCCTGCATGGGTGTCGTTTTCTTGCGTCCGACCTGCTGCGTCGTTGGCACTGCCCGTTTGTTGAGAACGGGAGTCTTGCGAGCATTGACAAAGACGTCGACGCTTTCGCTCTTGACCTGCTCAGCACGCGCGATCTGATCCACCGATCGTACCGCCGTTGCAGCAGGCAGCGTCCTTGCCAAGCTGCTTACATCGCCGAGCGCTGCGCCATCTTGGATCCCACTCAGCACCGACACTGCGCGCGATTCCGAGCGACGCACACCGCGCTCCGAGTCACGTTCAGCGGGCCGCATAAGGTCCATCTCGAGCGCGAGGTTATCGAGCTCGAGCGTGACTGCCGTCGTACGAGCCGTGATGTTCCTGCACGCTCGAGCGATCGAGTCCAAGCTCGGAGCCTTGAGGGTGGCCCTGCCGGTCTTTGCCGCCTGAATCCTGTCCTTGAGTGCAGCCAGGTACTCCTCGAGCTCGGCGATGCGCGACTGGACGACCTGGCTTGCCTTGCGCAGCTTGGTCTGGTTCTCGACGTGCTCGGGCCCGAGCTGCCTGATGCGGATCATCTTGGCGAACTCGGGGTCGCTGCGGGCGCGAATGAAGCGCGCGACCTCTTCTCGCTTCGCCTCAGCCTTGAGCTGCATGCTCTGCAGCTCGGCAACTGCGCGCTTGTGGCTGGCAGCCTCGTTCTCCACGCGCTCCGTCAGCGGACGCATCGACTTGGCAAGCGCAAGCATCTTGGGCAGGTCGCCGAACGACCACTTGGTGTTGTCGCCGAAGTCCTCGACCGTGTGCTGGAGCGGAGTCGGTTCGCGAAGATCGGCAAGGAAAGATGCACATTGCTCGACGTTGCTGCGGAGCACCTCGAGCTCTTGAGTCAAGACGAGGTACGCTTTGAGGAACTCGCCCTGTATGCCGCTCTCGGCGACCTTGGCGGGCTGCGCGTTGGTCGCAGAGGATAACTGGGGCGCTCGTCCCGCCACCAACGGGCTGCCGGAGCGCACATCAGCAGGCTTGTCGGCGGGAGCGGGTGGTGCTGCTTTCGTCGCCGGTGTTGGTGCAGGGCTGGGAGCAGGAGAAGCCGCGGGCTTTGTCGACGAGCCAAAGCCGCCGAACGAAGGTGCGGGTGCAGGTGCGGAAGGCGCCGATGGCTTGGCTGGTGCTTCAGCCTTTGCAGCTTCAGGTTTGTCTGCTTTCGGCTGCCCAAATCCAGAGAAGGCCGTCGGGGTCGAAGTGAACGGCGAGGGCGATCCTGCGCCAGTTCCGAAGCCAAAGCCCGCCTGAGCTGGCTTTGGCTGGTCCTGCTGGAATGAGAAGGGCTTGTTTGCCGTCGCAGCTGGCTTTTCGGGCGAGCCAGCGGGCGTCTCATCCGAGCTGTTCAGCGGCGCCGACGTCAGCGGCGAGCTGCTTCGGGGTGCGCTGGAGTTGAAGCCCAAGAAGGAGCCGCCTGAAGAGCCAGTAGTCGCGGGCGTTGGCTTGGCCGGCGTGGGTGCCGACAGGCCACCTGGTCCGCTGAAGGAAAAAGGACTCTGCGCGGCTGAGGGCTTGCTGGCTTCAGGCTGCGTCGCAGGAGTCGATGTGGGAGCGGGTGACGACTTGCTCAGGTTTGCAAACGAGAACGCTGGGGCGTCTTTGGCCTGTCCTGAAGTAGATGCGGGTGGCGTGCCGAAGCCGCCAAAGCTAGTCTGCTTTGCTGCAGGTGCCGCTTGGGAGGGAGCGGGCGCATTGCCGAAGGAGAAGGCCGATGCGGGCTTCGACGGCTCTGCCGCTGCGGGCTTGCTCTGGTTCTCAACCTGCTGAGAGCTGGGCGAGCTTGCTGGGGCCTTCGATGCTGGCGCAAAACTGAATGTCGGCTTGAGAACCTCTGTTGCAGATGTGTTGGATGAGACATGTGCCTCCTGAGTTGGCGTTTGCGAAGCAGACGGGCTGGATTGTACTGGATGCGTTTCCTTCTTCTGAGCCTCGCCGTTCTTGCCCTCTGCAGTTGCTGGCGACGTTGCTGTCGCGGTGGAGGCCGAAGTGGTGGGCGGCGCAGAAGCATTAGCACTTGCCTTGTGGTTGCCAAACGAGAAGGGCTGACTGCCGAATGTGGCACCGGCATTGAAGCCTGGCTGGAGCGAGCTGAAGGCCGGAGCAGGCGGAGGCGGCGATGTAGCCTTGGCAGCCTGTGCATCTTTGCTCGGAGAGGCGGCCGCACTGCTGCTGCCGAAACCTCCGGACGGGTTGAACGAGAACGGTTTTGCTGCCGTCTCGCTTTTTGGTGTCTGGACGGTCGAGTTGACGCCCGAGTCTGGCGTCAACGCACCCGTGTCCTTCTTGGTGGGCGTCTGCACCGACTCCTTCTTTGAGGACTGGGCTGAATCATTGCTGCTGAACATGTCGCCCATCCCGCCGAAAGAGAAGCTGCCCGAGTCTTTGCTGCCGGTGTCCGAAGCATCTGCACCCTTGCTTTTAGCATCCTTGCCTTCTGCTTGCTTGTTCGCGGCGAAGGCCGAGAACGATCCCTGTCCGAAAGCTGAGGTGGTCGAGCCGAAAGCCGAGGGTGGTGTAGCAGTCGGCTTTGGCGCGGTCGAGGCCGAGGAGCCAAAGAGACCACCTGACGTGCCCTCGCTCTTGGTCTCGAGCTTGCCGCCGCTGCCAAACACGGAGCCTGAGGAAGGACTAGAGGTCGACCCAAAAGCGCTTGGTGCCTTGGCAGCAAACCCGCCAAAGCCAGAGCCAGCGGAAGCGGTGCCGGCATCCTTGGCTGCAGAAGGTGTGCTGAACGCGCCAAACGCTGAGCCCGGGCTAGCCTGAGAGGGCGTGCTAGCCTTGGTAGATGCAAAGGCAGACGTTGTCGAGCCGAATGCAGGCGCAGTGCCGAAAGCCGAAGTGGAGCCGAACCCGGCGGACTGACCGAAAGCAGGCTTGGCGGAGGTCTGGCCGAACGCTGACGTTGATCCGAACGCAGACGTCGATCCAAACGCAGAAGCAGGGGTGGACGGCGTGGAAGGCTGGGCAGGGCTCGCCGACGCGCTTCCAAACGCGGACGCTGCGGGCTTGGCACCGAAGGCGCTGGAGGGAGCTGGTGCCGTCGATGCTGGAGTGGAAGTAGCAGACGTGGTCGGAGGAGCAGGGCTATCCTTGTTCGTCGACTGATCCGATCCGAAGCCAAAGCCTGTTGAACCGAATGCCGACGTGGGTTTGCCTGCGCCAGCTCCTCCACTGAAAGCACCGAAGCCGAACCCACTGGAGGGCTTGGCAGGCGCGCCAAAGGCTGACGAGCCGGTCGAAGCGCTCGGAGAGGGCGAGCCAAATGCGGAAGATTGACCGAATGCCGAAGACTGACCGAAAGCAGATGTCGTTGACCCAAATGCTGGCTTAGCGCCGAAAGCCGAAGACTGTCCAAAGGCTGACGGCTGGCCAAATGGCGAGGTCGAACCGAAGGCGGAGGCAGGTGTGCTCGGCTGCGTGGCCGGCGCGGCGGCCGGAGTAGCCGCTGATGCTGCCGGATTTGTGGCGGGAGCCGATGCTGCTGGAGCCTGGGAGGAAGACTGGGCGACTGGGGTCGCGGATGGCGTCACCATTCCGTGAAAGGGTCCTTGCGTGTTGATGACATTGTATGCGAGCAAGACGCCATCGGACGTGTAGACATAGAGGATGGGAACGGCAGGCAGCTTGGTGTTACCGTCACCTCGGGCGACTGCATTAGGATCGTCGACCTCGTCTGCCGAGGTCAAGTCAAAGTCGATTGCCACGGGTGCGGTGTCGGAAGACTGGTCGACCGAGGAAAAGGGTAGGATCGGCTTGGACGTCTCTTCGAGCTCGACCGTCGCCCATGCGGCGGGACCGGTTTCGGTCGCTGAGCACGAGATGAGACCGACGTCTGTGCTTGGGCCGCTAGCGACAAAGACGAGATGTTTGGAAGGGTCCCATGCTTTGAGCCAGGCGGCGTAGCGCGTGCCCGGACGTGCAGTGTCTCCGTATGGCGGCGCGGGATCCATGGGCATCTTTGCGAATGTGATCTGTCCTGCCTTGGCATCCCGGAGGACGGTAAAGACTTCGTACGAATGCTCGGGATCGTCCTCGGGCGAGCCGGAGGATGGCAGGTTGTAGGTTGCGATGAAGACATGATTCTCGAGCCATCGGAGGTCCGAGATGAAGTACTGCCCTGAAAGCGACTCGAGCTTGGCGATGCGGTCTTTTGGCTCTCCTTCTGGCGTGACTTGGACAATCTCGCCGGACTCGAGACCGACGGCAATCTGCTTGCCCTTGACAGACCAGCAGACAGCTGTGGCGCGCGAGCCGGTGGCACTGAGCTGAGCACCGAAGGAGCCCGAGCGAACATCGATCATGATGGGCGTGCCAGACTCAACGCCGGGCGTGCCATCTTGGCGGTAGAGGGCGACAGCAAGTTCGGGTCGGTCTGAAGGGTTGGGGACGAGGTCGATCAGCGGCAGGTTGGGTGAGGGCGGCTGCAGAACAAAGAGAGGATCGAGCTTGGCGCCCTCGACCAGACCCGAGACGGACCATGCTGCGATGATGCCATTTTGAAAGCCGACGAGAACGGTCGCGTGGTTGTCGGCGGAGCGAATGAAGGTGGGCAGCGATGCGATGGAAGGTGCAGCAACGGTGTCGATGGATCGCAGCGATTTGTCGAACGTGGGCGAAGTGTTGCGTGCGGCTGCAGCAAAGAAGCTTCTCAGGTCCGACGTGCGAATGACAGAAAAGCCGGTGTTGGTGGCGGCAAAGACGAGGCCGTTGACGTCCGAGACGGCGAGCAGGTTGGTGTGCTGCTTGGATTCGGCGACGCGCAGCGGCTCGGAGAGACGGACGGTGACATCCTTGGCGATCTGGCGCAGCACGAGGTGCTTGGCCTCGGCTTCGGACGCGTCAGTCTCTGAGTAGGTCAAGGAGGACATGGTGCTGAGCCAGTCGAGGGGCGACGCGCACGCGCTGACGCTGAGCGCAACGACGGCTGCGTTTGGTGCGCCGTCGCTTAGGGATCGAGGATTGTGTTACGAGCGACCGAGCGCGATGAGAGCATAAGGTGAGGAGTATGTTCGACCCAGCGCGGCGCTTGATGGTGTTCTTGACGAGGTGCGGAACGTCGTTGCGACGTGGGTCGGTTGATGAGAAAGAAGACAGAGAGCCAAGTGAAGTCCTAACCAACAACGAGCTCAGCGCTTTTTGGAAGATCCGACAGCCGCAGATGGCAGCAAATCGGGAGAGCCTCCATCGGGCTCAGATTTTGGGTGGGCTGCTGCGCAATTCTGGAAAAGGTGAGAAAGTCGGCAGCTTCGCTCCGTCTTCCGGAAGATTGCACCTCTTCATCTTCTTACGCCACCTTCACCATCACCGTCTCGTCTCACACACTCGCAAAGATGGTTGCACAGAGGTACACGCTCTCCGCACTGCGTTCGACGCTGTCGGCTGCATCGAATGCGCCGCGTCAGTCGGTGGCTACATCGTCTCGCACCTTTGTCTCCAGCCCTTACAGCCGCTCGGATCGACCACCTACAGGCAACTTCCCTCCCTCGTCGCATCCGCAGCAGAACGACGCTTCATCGAGCACATTCAGCTCTTCAAGGCCTGCTGCAAACTTTGGCACCGAGGGCGTCGGATCCGAGCCCAAGCAGACGCACTTTGGCTTCAAGACGGTGGCGGAGGAGGAGAAGGAGTCGATGGTAGCCTCGGTGTTCTCCTCGGTGGCATCCAAGTACGACGTGATGAACGATGCCATGTCGCTGGGTATCCACAGGCTGTGGAAGGACCACTTTGTGTCGAAGCTCGATCCGCGCGGCGGCATCAAGGTGCTCGACGTGGCTGGAGGCACGGGCGACATCGCGCTGCGCATCCTCGACCATGCGCGCACGAAGCACTTTGACCGCGAGACGCACGTCACTGTGCTCGACATCAACCCAAGCATGCTCAAGGAAGGCCAGAAGCGCTTCAAGCAGACCATGTACTGGGGCGGGCCGCAGGTGACGTTCCAGCTGGGCAATGCGGAGCAGCTCGACTCGAGCATGCCCGTGCCGCCGGAGCCCGTGCGTGGGCCGAACAGCAAGCAGCCGTATCTGCCACCGCTGATCAGCGAACCCATCGCTGACGAGTCGATCGACCTTTTCACCATGGCATTCGGTATCCGCAACTGCACGCACATTGATGAGGTGCTCAAGCAGGCGTACCGCGTGCTCAAGCCGGGCGGCGTGTTCAGCTGCCTCGAGTTCGGCAAAGTCAACGTGCCGTTCTTGGCCGAGGCGTACAAGCAGTACAGCTTCAACGTGCTTCCGCCGCTGGGACAGATGCTGGCGGGCGACCGAGCATCGTACCAGTACCTGGTCGAGTCCATCGAGCGATTCCCAACACAGCCGCAATTTGCCAGGATGATGAAGGAGGCGGGCTTCCACCTGCCCGGCTCGCCCACCGCCAACAGCCTCGGATTCCCTGCAGAGTCCGGCAGCGCACCAGGCAGCGAGGACGTTGCAGGCGCATGGGAGGACCTCACGTTCGGTGTCGCCACCATCTGGACTGGCATCAAGCTTTAAATTGAGTTCGGCGCTCGCCAACGCTTATTCCTGCCACCACGCTTGGTCACCCGTCACTAATGTAGCAGAATTCAACGGTATGATGCTTGTAATACGGACACCACTTCTCCCTCGCCACTCGGCATTTGCAAAGACTGCGACTTCATAGCTTGAGGCTCGGGCGTTGCTGATGAGATGGAGGGCGCCGAGAAAAAAATGTTAGAGCTCATCCATTTTCCTATTTAAAAATTGGCCTGCGATTAGCCAAAGGCGCAAGATGTGGAGGAATGGACCCGATCACGACAGTGCTTCCGCCGAGACTGAGCAGCAGCAGCAGCAGCAGCAGCGTCACTTGCTGCGCTTGGGCCGGGCGCTGGAAAAGCAGCTTCGAAAGTGCTCTGGAGTCGCGTGGGCCTTGTCAGCGCGTGCTGTTGATTGCCGGCCAAGTCGCAGCTGCGCTCTGCGCACTCGAGCGAGGCCCGGATTTTAACGATGCGGCAACGCGCTGAGCCGCCGTGGCTTTCGAAGCGCCGCTGTCAGATTGCTCGACCGCCATCACTCGCCACGCCATGCCAGAGTGTCAAGAAGCCCATCGGCACTTTTCCGTCTCTCCACCCGACTGCATCCCATCCCACCATCGCATCGGCTCGCATCCGATCCCTGGCGCGATCCACTCTGGCCAACTTGAACGCAGCACCTTCTCCGTCCGCAACGACCTCAAGCCGCGCTTGCGCCTCTCTGTTCATCACATCCTCATCAGGCAGTCGTGCCTGCGCCTCCTCGCCATCCATCGATTCTCGCTTGCCTGCGCTCCGCTTGAAAGCCGACTGCTTGTCTTTCGAACCGCCATCTGCACACCACCAAGGCAAGCTGCTCAGGCCTGAGCCGCCATGTCTGCCGCCTCTGCCTCGTCGTCGGCCGCCGCTGGCCAGACCCGTCTGCCCGCCGTGCACGATGCAAAGGCAACCTGGGGCTTTCTCGAGCCAGGCATCGACCTCATGATGACCCGTCTCAAGGAGGGCATGACCTATCCGCGCTACATGGAGCTCTACACCGTTGCCTACAACCACTTCACATCCTCTTCGCTCGCCTCATCCTCGACCGTCCTCGGCCGCTCATCCGGCCCCTTCGGCTCAAAGGGAGGCACCAACCTTGTCGGCGCAGAGCTCTACAATTGCCTCATCGGCTACTTCCGCACCCACCTCGAGCAGGTTCGTCAGGGCTCCGACGGCCTCTCAGAAGAGCCCCTGCTCCGCTACTACGCTACCGAGTGGGACCGCTACACCACCGGCGCCAATTTTGTCCACCGTCTCTTTGCATACCTCAACCGCCACTGGGTCAAGCGCGAAAAGGACGAGGGCCGCAAGTATGTCTATACCGTCTACATTCTCGCGCTCGTCCAGTGGAAGGAGCACATGTTCCGCTATGTCCAGCAGAAGGGCCGTCTTGTACACGCCCTGCTCAAGCAGATCGAGAAGCAGCGCAACGGCGAGGTCATCGAAGCCTCCCTCGTCAAAAAGGTCGTCGACTCGCTCGTCTCGCTCGGCCTCGACGAGACCGACACCAACCGCCAGAACCTCGACGTCTACCGCCAGGAGTTCGAGAAGCCTTTCCTCGAGGCCACCGAGGCGTACTACATCGCCGAATCCGACGCCTTTGTGGCGCAGAACACCGCCACCGATTACATGAAGAAGGCAGAGACCCGCCTCAAGGAGGAGGAGGACCGAGTCGAGCTCTACCTCCACGCTTCCACGCGCACCAAGCTCGTGCCCACGTGCGACAGCGTGCTCGTTCGCCGCCACTCGACCATGTTGTGGGACGAGTTCCAGCAGCTGCTCGACAGGGATCATGCCGACGATCTCTCGCGCATCTACACGCTACTCTCGCGCATCCCCGAGGGCCTTGAGCCGCTGCGCACCAAGTTCGAGCAGCACGTCAAGCGCGTCGGCCTTGCTGCCGTCGAAAAGGTGGTTGGTGGATCCGAGCCCAATGCGGCTGCCAATGGCGCTTCGGCTTCGACATCGGCGGCGCCTGCGGCTGCTGCTGCCGCTGCTGCGAGCGACTCGCTCGACCCGGGCGCGTACACATCGGCCCTGCTCGAGGCGCACCGCGCCAACCTCAACACTATCAACGTCGCCTTTCGCGGCGAGGCAGGCTTCCTTGCGGCGCTCGACAAGGCGTGTCGCGACTTTGTCAACCGCAACAAGGCGACGGGCACATCGACGTCCAAGTCGCCCGAGCTGCTCGCCAAGCACACCGACGCGCTGCTCAAAAAGTCGAACAAGTCGTCGGCCGAAAGCTCGCTCGAGGATGCGCTCTCGGATGTCATGGTGGTGTTCAAGTACATCGAGGACAAGGACGTCTTCCAGAAGTTCTACTCCAAGATGCTCGCCAAGCGTCTGGTCAACTTCGCCTCGGCGTCGGACGATGCAGAGGCCAACATGATCTCGCGGCTCAAGGAGGCGTGTGGATTCGAGTACACGGCCAAGCTCGCGCGCATGTTCACCGACATGGGCCTGTCCAAGGAGCTCAACGACCACTTCAAGGAGACCATGGCCAAGAACCACGACAAGGCCGAGTTGGACGTCGACTTTTACGCGCTCGTCCTCGCCAACGGGTTTTGGCCGCTGCAGGCGCCGACGACCGACTTTAGCATTCCGACGGAGCTGTTGCCGACGTACGAGCGCTTCCAGCGTCACTACAGTGCCAAGCATTCGGGTCGCAAGCTGACATGGCTGTGGCAGTTGAGCAAGAATGAGGTGCGCGCCAACTACCTGCAGCAGAAGCTGCAGTTCCAGACCTCGACGTTCCAGACGGCGGTGCTGTTGCAGTTCAACACGAACGACGTGCTGTCGCGCAGTCAGCTTGCGCAAGCGACGGGGCTGAACGATGCGACGCTCAAGGCGGTTCTTGCGATGCTGACGAAAGCGAAAGTGCTGCAGACTTCGGGCGACGAGTCGTACGAACTCAACGTCAACTTCAAGTCAAAGAAGCTGCGCGTCAATCTGAATCTGCCCATCAAGAGCGAGCAGAAGATCGAGAGCAACGATGTGCTCAAGACGGTCGACGAGGATCGGAGGTTGTTGCTCCAGGCGACGATCGTGCGCATCATGAAGAGCAGGAAGCAGATCAAACACCAGGCGCTCATCCAGGAAACCGTGGCGCAGGTCAGCTCGCGATTCACCCCGCGCGTGCCCGATATCAAAAAAGCCATCGACCAGCTGATCGACAAGGAGTACCTCGAACGTGCAGACGGCCAAAAGGACACCTACTCCTACCTCGCCTGAAGTCTTTTGTACTTCATTTGCAATCTTCATTCATCACAGTCGATAAAAAGACAACGTCCGAGTGTGTGTGCGTGTGTGTGTGTGAAGTTGCGATTTGCATTACGCGCGCATGTCTGTGTGCTTTGGGAAGGACGATGAGAACCGTATAACGAACAGTCCAAACCGTGCGCGCACGTGTGTGTGGGGACAAACCAACCTACCTCTCACTTGTGCATCGCTGTGTATCGTCACTGCGTGCGTTGAAACTCTACACCACCCACAAACAACTCATATTAGTCATCGACCACCAGAGAGAGTTTAAGGGTGGGAACTTACCTTTGGCATGGCGTTGGGAGCATCGTTTGTCGGTGCAGTCTGCACCATCTGCCTCGCGCGGACACCACCTTATCGCCAACCTGTCCGCATCGCCAGATGACGCACCCCAGGACAAAGGCAGATACGCACGCATACGACTCGCCACCTACCATCCCCACCAGGAGCAATAAGGCTTCAGCGTCAGACCTTTGCAAAAACTGCTGTCATAGAGCAAAAGCCCAACTTACACTGGAAAACAGACTCGGAACCAGCGGCACATAGCGCGACGCACGCACATCCTGCCCGCCCAACCGGTTCCGAGCAAAGAATCCCCAATGGTCAATGGATCCAACACACACACAAGGACACTAGCACAAGTCCCCGCACTCACCTCCTTCCGCTCCAGTGCGACGTCGCTCAAAGCCGCACGAGCAGCTGTCGCTACGCTCTCATCCGTGGCCGTGTCTGACGTCGAAGCAGCGTCGCGTGGTGCCGTGGCGCTGCCGTTCTTGCGTCGGCTTGCGAGCAGCGCCAGCAGCTGCTCGCGCTGCTTCTGCAACGCAGGATCGAGCCGCACACTGCTGCTCGCCGTACTGCCCGTCATGCTGCCACTTGACGACGCATCCTTCGCCGCTGGAGTTGGACTTGACTCCTCCGCAGGCTGTACTGCCGTTTGGCTCCCGTTCGCACCACAGGGCCGCAAGTCGGCGCTGGTCTCTTCTGGTGCGCCGGGACGCTGTGCTGGCGACCTCGGCGATGCCATTGCTGCCTCTTGCTGCTTCTTGCGTTCTTCCATCATCTGGATCTTGCGCATCAGCTGCTTGATCTCGAGCTCCTTGCGCAGCAGGTCCTCGCGCGACGGCGTGCTTGGTCCACCGGACGACGTCCCGGACGCAGCGATCTGCGCGGCCAGCGTCTCCGACACCGCACCAACGTCGGTTTCAAAGCCGCCACTGTCCTGGCGCGGCGTGGCCGGCCTGCGCGAAGGTGACAGACCGTTGAGGGAGCAGAAAGTGTCATAGTGCTCTGTCGCCGTCCTGTGGCGCAGTTCAAGCACGCGACGCGGGTCGAGCGCCGGTCGCACCTCGGTCCAGCCGTTCGCCGAGTCGAACGCCGCCATCTCTGCATCCTCCGGCTCCTCGTCGGACAGGTCGACGACAGTGTTGAGGCCCGACGGCACGTCGAGAAACCGGTTCGGCGGCTTGGGCACGTACTCGGCCGTGTCAAAGTCAGCTGCCACAGGTCTCTGTCGGCGTGGTGGAGGCACACTCGCTGCATCCGGCAGCTCGGGCATTGGAGTGCTGAGGTCGACCTCGCCAGATGGCGCCACAGCCGCCCGGCTGAAGTTGTCGGCGTACGAGACGCGTTGCCTTCGAGCCGGCAGGGGCGAAGTCGCTGCGTCTGCCGCTGAAAGATCACCCTCCCAAGCTGAGTAGCTCGGATCTACAGCATCGATATCTCGGTAGGCCCTCTTGCGGGACGTGCTGGACTGTTCTACAGTTGGCTGCGCAGGTTGCAGAAGGCTTCGCAGGACTCCGCTGATCTGGGAGACGAGCGCATCGGCTTCGCCAGAGGTGGCGACGCGGTCAAAGGCAGTCGTTTTCTTTGACGATGCCTCGGCCGAGGGAGGGTCACTACCATTGCTTTCCGGGATGGCACCTTCTGGCGCCAAGGCTCTCGATGCCGCAGCCGCCTTGGCTAGTCGAGAAGCCAAGGCCTTTCGTCGCAACTCTTCCAACGGCGTGAGTGGCACGCCCTGTTCTTGCTTCTCCAAAAGCTCGTTTTCCGCCTTGGTCGTCTGCACCATTTCCTTGGCCGCTTCGCTTCCGGTGTCGCTTGGTGCCGTCGCTGATGGTTCGGCTGGCTGCTCTGGCTGTCCCACACCATGCGCTGACACGCCGAGCTCGGCACAGCACACTTCGATCATCGCAAGTGGCACGCCCTGTTCCGACAACCGAGCCGGTGGCACTCCGCGCGAATGAAGCTCGCTGATCATGGCCAAGGCTTGGGGCTTGCCATCCTCGGTCCAGACGAGCTCGACGTTTGCTGAAGCAGGGTCGAAGGGCGCCGCCGTCGCCGAGAGCGCCTTGAGCTTCTTGTCTTTCTTCTTTTGATTCTTGAGCAGCTTCTTCCGTTGCTTCCGGTTCAGCTGCGCCGTGGTTTCATCCATCGCATTCGGGTCCATGGCGTACCCTGCGTAGCCCCCTGGATAGGGGTTGCTTTGAGGATATGGGTAAAAAGCGTATTGTGGCGGTATGGAGCCTGCTGCGTAAGGACCAAACGGCATGGGCATGCGAGGATCATAGGGCTGATCGTAGGGAACAAAAGGGTGGTTCATCTGCGAGTAGTCTGAGCCGCCGTTTGCAATCGGATGTTGCGCAGACGCGGCAAAATAGGCGCTGCCGTGCAAACCTTGATGATTTGGCTCAAAGGCGGAGTGATGTACGTGTGGAAGGTTTGGATCGTACCCGTAATGGGACGGCAGTTGCTGCTGCTCCTGCGTGACATCGCCGTGGGGCAGAGCGGGCGGCGGATAGGTCGGAGGCGGAGGGTGGTGCTGGGCAGGATCAACCCACAAGCCTGTGTCCGCAGCTGCGCCATTGTCCGTCGCCGCAACATCTCCCGCAAGCTTTCCAGAAGACGGTCCTGCGATAGCGTTCGCATCCTGAGTATGCGCTGGCACTTGAAAGCTTTCTGAGAAGGCAGCGGCTGTAGGAACGGGGCCCAAGCTCGGCGGCCCCTGCGAGGACGAGGGATCCACATCGTCGGTGTCGTAGGCTGCAGGAAGCTTGCGGGTGCTTCGAACAGGCTCGTCTGGCTTGGCGTGGGTCAAAGCGTGTGAAGATTTGACCTCATCTGCATCTGGTGCGTGGCTAGCCGTTTCATTTGTCACATCACCTTGACTCGTTTCCAATGACGTCCCGTCGGCGCTGCCATAGTCGAGGTCTAGCACTTCGCCGGTTGGAGGCGGTGCGTGTCGACGCATCATGCACGCGAGATGGTGGAGCTCGTGGCTTGAGACGGACGACGCAGTCGTGTGCGTCCAGCTCAGCCCGAGTGTTGTTGGCAGTATGCCAAGAAAGTGTGATCTCGAGGAGAGCATGGCCAGCACCCTCGGCCAGAAATCACACCTCCACGCTTCTTCCCAACATCACGTTGGCCTTAAATCTAACAGGTTCGGGCCAAGAAAATCCAACTTGGCCCTTCGCATGACATTGCATTGGTCGACTCGGACCGCACATGCTATGCTGCTGCGATTGCGAGATGAGCGATGACTACCATGACATGAACGAAGAGAAAAGATCGAATTATGCTCCGCCTCAAGTGTTGCGAATGCGCTCGCGTTCGATGATGCTCTTTTGGTGCACGTCGCGGCTGACCCTCCAGTAGTATTCGAGCACGTCGTTCTGCCCGAGCAAGGTCAAGAAGTCCTCGTCGTGAGTGATGACAATGAGCTGCAGCTGGCTGTTCTCGGCACGTTCCTTGATCAAGTCCGCGAGACTTCTCGCCAAAGCCTCGATGTTGTCCTTGTCGAGATTCGTAGTCGGCTCGTCCAGCGCCAGGATGCCGCAGTTGCTGCCAAACGACTCGGCCAGCGCCAGCCGAATGATGATCGACGCAAGCACCTTCTGTCCAGCCGAGCAGCGTCCACGCATATCCATCTCCACCGTGTCCTTGACCATGCAGACGCGGTAGTTGTACGACCGGTTGCCGCGCGCGCCTTCGTTGTCCGACTTGATGAGGATCGTGTCGATGTCGGTCCCCTGGTACGTCTTCTGCCAGAGGTACCGGACAATGTCGTTGATCTCCTCCATCTTGATGGCGTGGTATCGCATGATCGCGTTTTCGAGCGCCTTGGCGTACTTCTCCAGGTCATTGTTCGCCATCTCGGATGTCTTGACCTCGATCAGCTTGCGCTTGTAGTTTTGATGCACGCCTTTGAACTCGTCTCGCAGCTCCGCCTCGCGGCCCTTGATCTGCGAGCGCAGAGACGCAAGCTCTCCGCTCAGATGCGATGCTTCGCCATTGAGCTTGTTCTCTTCCTCCTTGGCTTCGGTGTACTTGTCCGCAAAGTGCTTGCGGCTGCGCTGCGCCTGCTCGAGGTCGAGCGAGTTGATCTCCTCCTCGATCTGCGCCACGTCCTTGGCCAGCTGCCGGTATCGGATATTGTCGAGAATGTTGCGCTCGGTAGCCTGCGACTGGTTGAGCTCCTTCTGCAGTTCGGCCGCTTTGTCCGTGAGATCTTTAACATCACGGTGAATGGCTTGGATCTGCTCGACGAGCGTATTGATGGCTTCCTCGCACTCCTCCAGGCGCTCGTCGCCGCGCTGTTGGATGTAGGCGTTGACAGCAGCGTTGAGTTCTCGGATCTGCTTGGCCCAACCTTCGAGCTCGTCTGCTCGCTTCTTGAGCTTGTTTTCCGCTTCGCCAGCCTCGGCCTTGAACGTCTCCAGCTCTTCCTTGGCGCGACGAATCGGTGCGTTGGATGTCTCGATCTCGGCCTCCAGGCCCTTGATGCGTTTCTGCTGCTCTTCGAGGTCCGCGTTCATCTCGCCGAGATGCGTCTGCACGGCAGTCTTCTTGGCCTGCTCCTGCTGTTTGGTGATGACTGCCACCTCGGCTCGGTGCGCGTCTCGCTCGAGGCTGTTGATCAACGTGCGCTTGGTCTCGCGGTCTTGCTGCAGCACGTTGAGCTCTCGCTTTAGCACTCGGATGGACGAGGATAGCTCGTCGATCTCTGCTTGCACTTGTTCGCCCGTCTGCGTCGAGCCGGTGGTGGCGAGGTCGTTTTGCAAGCCGCGCACCTCGGATTCTAGGTCGTCAGCTTCCGACAGGAGCCGTGCAATGTCAGAGCCAACCCGTCGGAGCGACTGCAGCTCCTTGAGCTGGGACTGAATCTTGGACACTTCGGCGGAGGCCTCTTCGGCGGCCGCAGCGACCTGCTTGAGTTCGGCCTCTTTGGTATCCAGTGTCTTTCGCAGCTCGGCCATTTCGGTGTCGCGGATGGCCTTGAGCTGTGCATCTTTGGCCAGGGCGGTCTGGCATTCAGCGCTTCTCTCGGTCCATCCGTCAATGTCGGCTTTGAGCGTCTTCTTCTTCTCGGCTGTGTTGCTCGTGCTGAGGGTGGAGGAGACGTGCTTTTCGATGGCCTCGTACTCGCCCGGAGTGACGCCGCGATTGCAAGCAAAGCAGTGACCCTTGCCCTTTGCTTCACGCAGAACACGCCTCAGGAAGGAATCGAGCGAGTCGATCGATGCATACTCGTCCTTGGCGGCTGCGATCTCCTCTGCGCAGACCTTGACCGCTTCTTCCGCGCTGTCAAAGTCGGGCGACAGGATCGCAGTGATGGCCTGCTGCAACTCGTTCGCCGCCGCCTCCTTGCTCTTGAGCTGTTTGCGAGCGAACGAGATGGTTGATTCGACCTCCTGGAGCTGCCTGTTCCTTTCGGCGTTCTTCGCCTCGACTTCGGAAGCCTGCTTCTCGAGCTTGGATAGCGCCCGAATTAGCTCGTTCTCTACGGACGAGAGCTCGACGTCCGAGGCGACGTGCTGGGAGATCGAGGCCTTGTGGCGGTCAAAAAGACCTTGCGCGTTGGTGCGGCGCGAGCCTGCTTGCTGCATCTTCAGGGCGAGAGAAGCTCGCAGCTCGGCATGTCGATTGAGCAGGTTGATCTCGGCGGTGCGCTCTTCTCGCAGATCGTCCTTCTCGCGGATCTCTGCGTTTTTGCGACGGATCTGTTCGTCGTAGTTGGCATCTGTGAACTCCTTCTGCGCTGCGGTCACCTTGGCAGCCAGGTTCTCTCGTTCGCGCGTGGCAGCTTGAACATCGGCATCGCTGAGCGCATACCCGTCCAGCTCCTCCTGGGCACGCTTGGTCTTTTCGCGCAGCTTGCGCACGTTATCGACGAGCTGCTCTCGCGCATTCTGCTTGGCGCGCAGCTCGGCGCGAGCATTTTGCCATGCGGTGGTGAGCTGATCATCCTTCTGTGCGTTGGCTTCACGTAGACGGCCGAGTTCGTCGTCGATCTTGCGCACGTCTTCTTTGACACGGTCTTCGAAGGAGCGGATCTGTGCATCGCTCAGACCGTCGCCCGCAAAGCCCTTGATGCCGAGCTCGGTGCTGATCTTCCTGACGGCTGTCTCGCGCTTCTCTTTCGCTTGGACGTGAGCGCGCTTTTCGGCCTCGAGACCACCTTTGTCTGAGAGCTTCTTGCGATGACGCTGCTCGTGCGCTTCCAGCTCGTCCTCCCTCTTGGCGATGCGCGTTTGTAGCGTGCTGATCTTGGCGTGGCTCTGATCGAGCTGTGCGCGGAAGGTCTGCTTACGCTTCTGCAAGTCTTCGTCGGTATCCTTGATGGGCGTCATGGTGGCTTTGAGTGCCTCCATGTTCTCCTTGTGGAGCCTCTCTTTCTCTTCGAGTGTCTCTGCACGGCTGACGATCTCGCGGAATCGAGTGGCTTCGTCGTAAAACTTGGAATTCTGGACGGTCTTGATGCGGATCTCTTCGTTGAGATCCTCGAGTTTGGCCTCTTTCTGCGCGAGGTCGGCTTGGAGGTGGGTGAGTTTGCTCTTGATGGTGTCTGCGCGATCCTTGTCGACTTTGAGCCCCTCGAGCGCCGCCTTGTCGACCTTGAGCTGGTTGGTGCGGTCCTTGCGGAGGCTCTTGATATTATCAAGCGCTTTGGTGTAGCGCGTAGCTTCAAAGATATCGTCGAACTTCTTCTTCAAGCTCGCTGGCTCGGCGAGGGGCCAGTTGCTGTCCTCCTGATGGCAGAAGATGACGTTTTCGAGGATGGACTTGGAGACGCCGAGGAGCCTTGGGATCTCTTCATCGAGCTCGGAGCACTTTGTGGAGAGAGTGCCGCGCTTGCCAGTCTTGGCGTCATCGTCGGCGATCTGAAGCAGGCCCTCGAGCGTCTTCATGGTGAGGCCGCCCCCCTTTTTGCGAGAGACCTGGAGGTTGCGGACGCAGTTCATTCGGACCTTGTTGGCGGCGTAGAAGCGCAGACGCACTTGGGCCTTGACTTCATTGGAGGTGGCCATCTGCGGGTCGTGCACAAAGGCGCCGCCCTTGGTGTTGGGTGGAAGGTCGCCGGTGGTGGCATACTTGAGGCATTCGATGATTGTGGTCTTGCCGCTGCCGTTATAGCCGACGATGACGGTGAGCGGCTGGAAGAATTGGATGATGTTGATCGACTTGTCGTCAAAAGAGCGGACGCCACGAATGGCGAGCTTGTCGAGCGAGGCCATCCCTGCTAGGAAAGTTGGAGACTGGCCGAGGCCATGCGAGGAGGACCGGCTTCGAGGTTTTGATCGACGGGAAGATGGCTGCCAAACTGAGCGCCTCGGCGCTATCGGAGCTCAGCCTCTGGCGAGTCCTGATTACGATGTGCAATGTGAGTGGGTGTCGATCGTGCTTGAGGCGAAGGGTGGTGCGTGCTGCCCCTGCGAGCAATCACAGTGGCCGTGGGAAGGTGACAGATGGGAAGGAGCGGCGGGGCCTCTGGAATCAGAAGCTGCGGCTGAGTCGCGCGCATGTGGAGACCAACACTTTTTCGGCCTCGGCGGTTGGGGAGGCGCGCTCAGGCAGCTCAGGGTCTGGCTCACGTCCTGCTGGGCCGCGGATCGTGAATTGGCGTGGAGGTCGACGGTCGGCTCATCCGACTTGCGACCTGCTGACCTGGATCCATCATCGTCGGCGCTTCCGGACCTTCTTGCCTTCGCATCCCACGCCACCATCGCAAGGAGGCTACGCTGCCGGTCGGTGCCCAATTGAGCACGCAGTCCCGCTAATAGACCAGCACGCGCCGTCAGCTGGCTCAGAGGACATCGACATCCAGCCATGGCCTTCACATGCGATCCCAAGGACCCGCGCGCCCCAAGCTGGCTCAAGCGCGTCTGTCGCAACCTGCGCTGGGTGCCGTTCGTCTTCATCCTTGGGCTCATCTCGTTTGCCTACCTCACGGTCACCGTCTCGCTCGCGCTGCGCTACCACCTCTCTCGAAAGCACGAATGGGGATCTGCAATAATCGAGCTGCTGCTCTCCACCGGGCTCGCAGGCGGTGCAGTATGGTCGTTCACTGTGGCGGTCTTTCGCGATCCGGGCTCTCCTGGCCGTTCAGGTGACTCGGAACGATGGGGCGGTGGGCGGCCTGCGAGCGAGTACGAATTAGGCGGAGAGCCAGAAGAAGAAGCTCAATCTCTCATGCGTCGGCAACATCCGGAACAGGGTCGACCATCTAGTGACGTGGATCACCACGACGGTCACGACGAGCAGGACGGAGGGGCTGCGCGAGCCGCGCTGTTCAGCGTCCCCATCCCCGGCCAGCCGCAGTATCCGGCGCGGTCGGGTCGGGAGCAGCTGGCGGACCTGCAGCGGCTGCGGAGCCACGCCTCCTCAGCAACAGGCGCAGCAGTCGAGCGCCGCGCCAACATCTGGGTCAAGTCGAGCGGCGAGTCGCGCTGGTGCAACAAGTGCGATGCGCCCAAACCAGACCGGTCGCACCACTGCAGCACATGCAAGCGGTGTGTGTTGCGCATGGACCACCACTGTCCCTGGCTCGCCAACCGCTGTGTGGGCCTGCGCAACCACAAGGCGTTTTTCCTCTTCATCAGCTACACGGCGCTCTTCTGCGTGTACTGCTGCCAGGAGACCGCACGCGCGCTGCTGCGGTACGTCGAGTACGAGCAGAACGGCTTTGAGTCGAGCCCGATCACGTGGGCGGTGGTTCTCTTTCTCGGCTTCATCTTCGGTGCAAGTTTGGTGCCGTTTGCAGGCTACCATGCGTGGCTCATTTGCAAGAACCGCACCACCATCGAGAGCATGGAGGGCTCGGGGCGCATCCGGCTGCGCGTCAAGCGCGATGCGGCACGCCCGCGCGTCGAAGACCGTCTGCGCAGTGCCATGCGTTCGTCCACCGACGCCCCTCCACCAGCACGAGATCATGGACGCGGGGGAGGAGGGGGTGTGTGGCGGAGCGACGAGCATCTGACGCGCAACGAGCGACGTGCGCTGAAAAAGGCGAGCAAGCTCAACGTGTACGACGTGGGCGCACGCAGCAACTGGCGCCAGGTGATGGGCGATGTGTGGTATCTGTGGTTTGTGCCCTTGGGCGAGCCGCTTTCGGACGGGGTTGGGTTCCTCGTGAATACACGCACGATGCAGGAGCTCGAGCAGGCTACCGCTGCCATCCGCGTGCGCAAGCCGCCAGCGCATGCGCATGCGCCGGGGGAAAGCGTCGATGACGACTCGGTGTACGGCGACACGGACGCGAGTCGGTTCGGATACAACGAGCACGCCCAGCACGTCGAGCGAGACGAGCGCGACGACGGGCTGGATCGGAGAGTGGGTCAGCGATTCAACGGCGCCCACGGCGAGATGGAGTGGGGCGACACACCCAAAAAGTCGTTTGTGCTATTTGGCGTCGATGACGACGACGAGCATGCGTAGCAAGGCATAGAATACATTCTTCACACAGGGAGCATGTCAGTGTGCAGGCGTGGGATTGCATTGCGAGTGGACGGGTTGTGCTGGTCAAATGTCTCGCGACTCGCTCCTGTCCTCGTGCTCGTCGGTGAGTTGATCCTCTTGTTGCTGTGCCTGTTCCAGCTCTTCCTCTTGCTCTTCTTCATCCTCGTGCTGCGAATCCTGACCGGCTTCTGCGTCAAGTCCGGCTGAGCGCTTGGGTGCTGTACGGGCGAGGTTCCTCCTGATATTCCTAGCCCTATATTCTGTCTCTGCATCGAGCATTCTCTCGATTGCCTCGAGATGAGCCTGTATCCCGTACGCCATTTCCCAAGTCCTGACGACTGCGTCTGCACCGCGCGTTCGCGCACGCGTGCACTCGAGATCCACCAGCACATCCATTGCCACACTTGCCGACTGTGGCGTACTGATGCCCACCACCTCGTTAGCGTGCTGCATGACACGCGGGTACAGCGACGAGTAACACAGTCCGAGCGGATCCGCATCCGAGGGAGCACCTGCACTAGGCGCAAATTGATGCATCACATACTGCTCCCCGGCCTTCAAACCCTTCTCTTCCGGTCGCGCAGTATGTCGTCGATAGAGTCGCCGAAGATCCGTCTCCAGCTCATCCCACTCCGTCGTACCTCCGCCATCCAGGCGGTTGGAAGCATCCTCGCGTGGGAGGTCCGAACCAGAAAGTTCCGGGATGAAGTTGGTGAAAGCAGCCCATCGACGCTGTGGCTCGAGTCGACGCCATTCGTGCAGATCAATGTGGTTCGACAGCACCAGGTTGGCCTCGACAAACGAGGCGTATGCATCTAGCTGGTCGTCCGACATACGGAGCGGATCGAGCTCGGTCGGATCGACGCGTTTGACTGCCTCCCTGGACGCGCGGAATCGATCCCTCCTCGCATCAAGTGCTGCCAGCCACGCCTCCAGCTCCGGTGCACACGAGACCGATCCATTCACACCCACACCCTCGCTCCTCTCCTGCCCATCCAGACCGTACCGCATCTTGACTGTGACGAGCAACGCCGCCATGAGCACGAACTCCTTCGGCAGACGCTGCACCAACGCGGCCCCCGGCAGCCCTGCCTTCTTCCCATCCCCTTCGACGTCCTGCTTGCCCTTGGTGCGAGGAGGCAGTAGCTCGGGCGTTACCCCGCGCGCCACGGTATCCAACAGCCTCTTAGCCGCCACGTAGAACGTCGGGGGCAGCAACATGGCCTCTGTCATCCTTGCGAGCTGACCGGACACATTGGCGTCTCCGAACTCGACGCCGTACGTGCGCTGCAGCAGTTCCGCCACGCCGAGGGTGTGCAGATGCAGCGCCGAGATCGACGGGACCGCATCGGTGTCGAGCATGTGGTGGTGCACGTTGTCCTTGTTGAGCGAGCGCGTGAGCGGCAGTGGCAGCCGATGCACCACGTTCAAAAACGGCAGCTCGTACGACGCGATCAGCTTGACCAGGTCCGCCCAGAACACCGGCACCTTGAGCAGATGCAGTGCGAGGTACACGATGGATACCGTCGTCGGCACCGTAGCTAGCTGCAGGATCTCGGTCTGCGCCGTACCCACCGCATGTTTGGTCGCCCAGGGCGGCAGGAATCGGCGCTTTCGCTTGCGCCTCGTCCCTCCCCCCTGCGCGCCCTGTCCTCCGTGCTCGGTCTCGGTGTCGTGTGGCTCGCTCGACGTTGCTCGCCGCTGCTGCCGGCGCTGCTCGGCAAAGACCGGGTCGAGTTGGGCCAGTTCGTCCTCTGGATCCGCCAGACTCTCCACCTCGCTCGAGCGCTGCGACCTTGACCTGTCGCGTTGATCTTCTGCACTGCCGACGATCCAGTCGATGCACCCCTTGGCCACACCTGGATCCTCGGCGTTGGCGCGATCGTCGACATGCTGCGTGGGGAAGCGGCGTGCGGCGACGTCCTCGCCCCTGGCGCTGCGCTCGCAGTGGTGGTGGAAGGCGTTGAAGAGCATGGTGCGCCTGTGGGCGTGGATGTCAGCTTCCGGATCGTACGTCTGGTGGTTAGGGAAGAGCTCGGCGGCGCGTTCCTGCGACAGCGCCGTGCGCGTGTGCCAGTCGAACGTCGCGGCGATCAGCGGTTCTGGGGGATAGTGGCCGACGGGGAGAAGCGAGACGAACATCGCCCACAGATCGCGCGCCACCGCTTCGGTCTCGCGAGGCAATTTGTCGCCCCAGAGCTCACGCAGGTTCTGCAGCTGGAGGCGGAGCACGAGCTGGAGGCACTGGAGCAGCGCGAAGCGGCCCTCGAAGGCGCCGTGAAGGCCGACGCCGGAACGCCAGATACTGCGGATGCCGCGACGGGATGCACGCGCGTGCGAATCGAGTTCGGACTCGAAGCCGCTCTCCTCGGCGGCGGATGAGGCTGCATAGCTTCGGAGCGAGTGAGGCGTGCGTTCGAAGAAGCTATCTTCCCTGATCGAGTAGGGCCTAGCTCTTGGGTTATCGAATTCTTCATCTTGACTGTCATCAAGAAGCTCGTCTTCTTCATCTTCCGCACCTGCAGAACGGAAACTGGCGCTCCGCGGCCGCTTCTTGGCACGGGAGCTCTCGTCTTCGAGCTGATCTTCCTCGCTGTCGTCCGGTTCGATGTCGGTGTCTGGCTGCGAGTACCATGGCGTATGTTGACTCTTGAGTCTGCGCACGCGGTGCGTCTTTTGTACTCTGCGCTTGCGCGCGATGCCGTCGCCGATGTACTCGTCGCCCTCGGCCTCTTCGACGCGGAAGAACTGCTGGACGTGGCCGCGCTTGCAGATGAGCTGGCCTGCGCGCAGACGCATCTTGCGCGTGCCGCATTCTGGGCAGCGTGGGCGCTTGGTGGATTGCGATGACTGGTGACCGAAGCCCGCGGAGGGGCCGGGCTGGCTCGAGAAGAGCTCGTCAAAGTCAGACGAGGGCGCCGCGCCCGGCTGCGAGAGGCCGTGGCCAGCGCGGCTGCTGCCGTACGCACTGTACTGCGAGCTGTGTGGGAGCATCTTCAGAACAGGCTCGAAGAGAGTCTGACTTTCTCAGGTCATGCCTTCGATAAGCCGTGTGGTGATGCTGTACAGGAGAGAGGCTGAGCCGGCGCAAAGCTGATCTAGGATGAATTCAAGATGTTGCCCAGACTGTTCTGCGCTCAGGGTCCACTCGAAGATGCACTTTTGCTTCGGGAGTCGGGCTCTCGCGAAATTCAGACAACTGTTCGAACTCGAAAGCAAACATTGATGGACTTCGCGAAATACGAGGCGCCGGTTCGAGACTCTTTTCTCGCCAGCAGCCGTCGACATCATACGAGGAACGTGAAAACAGGCGGGGAGGAATTGGGCAGCCCAAATCGATTTCGAGCTCAGCGCAGCTCGCTTAGCGCTTGGCGAAGCGCAACGTCCTCACTCGCACGCGTTGCCTGACTGCACCGCATGCACATCTGCAGCTCTCTCAAGCCACTTCGTACTCGAGCTCGGTGCCACCTTGTGTGCATGAGAATGTTCGCAAGACGAGGCAGTACGGGCTAGCCTTCGAGGTCAAAGCGCTGTGATGGATGGCGAGCTTGGCGTTGAAGCGTCGAGGAAGAATTCTGCGAGGCAAGGATGGGCTGGGTTCGGAGGCCCAATTCGGGGATTTGGACGACGAGCGGGGCTGATTGGACGCGCAGATCAGCTGGGCCTTCCGCTTTGAGCCAGACCAGAGCGCGGCCCAAGCTGGATTTTTTGGCTGCCAATTTGGGGCATGCAGCTCTGCAGTGCAACAATTCGCCCAAGCGCATCTCACATTGTGCGTATGCAAGGCTGCAGTCCTGAGCTCGAGTTTCCCCTTGCTGTGAGGCTGGTGCTGCGCGCTCTTCCCCACAGAGAGCCCCCAGCTGCAAACGGAAAAAAAGAAAAAATGCACCAAAAAACAGGAACCGCCGTCAGGGCTCGCAGAGGCAAGGATCAGCGTCCGGCAGCACCACCAGCAGCAGCAACAGGCGGGGCAATCGCTCAGATGCCGCCGCGGTTGCAAACCGGCGCTTCAACAGAGCATCCGCCTCTGGTTTCAGCCGCCCCTCGATGCTGGGCGACCACCTCTCCCCCGCAACGCTGTCTGGCCTCGTCCGCAAGAATCGATCGCCCATCCATCCTTTCCTCTACGCCATCCACCATCGTCCCTCCTCCTCCCATCCGCGTCTGGTCGCAATCCCTCTACACCACCATCCACCCTCTAGGACGCTTCGACTCTGCTCCATCTCCTACACCCATCCGGGCTCGACTACGGACCGGCACCACACATTCATTCAGCGAACCCAGCACCCACACGTGTGACACAACGATGAAGCGCAACATTGCTGCCGTCGTGGCGATGTCGGCCGCGGCGCTGCTTGCTTCCACCCCAGTGCAGGCGCAGTCCATCCTCTCGCTCGACCTTGGTGGTGGTGTGACATCGTCGCCGGGCCAGCAGGCTTCGTCACAAGCGGCTGCCTCTGCTGCGCCCGTCGCTACCTCTGCTGCGTCCGTCGCTACTTCGGCTGCGTCTGCGGCGTCTGCTGCGCTTGCATCTGCACCGTCGGGTGTTGCGACCAACGCGATCACCACCGCCTCGGGCGCAGATGCACCTGCCACCAGTACCATTGCATCCGACCCTGTCGTTTCGCCCGCCTACGCTGCTGGCACTGTGACGTATGTGCCTCCACCTCTTCCCACCAGCACAGCCTCGATCGACGTCACGCGCCTGCCCGCCTCCATTCCACCACTCAATGCGACGGCTTCGTCGAACTTTACGCTGCCCTCGGCGACGGCAACTGGCACGTTCCGATCGATCCCGAGCATGGTTTCGAATCCGTACCAGATTGTGTTTGCCGACACGAGCGGGTTGCCGCTGTACAACTGGAATCTGGCGATGAACTCGAGCTCGGACGCCTCCAAGACCGCACTGTGCGCAAGCCAGATGCAGTTCTGCAGCACCGCGGGGTGCAACGAAACCGACGCAAAGCTCACCAACTTTTGCGAGACAAAGTACATGGGCACCGCCTGCTCCTGCTCCAAGGGCGCAAGCAGGTTGGAGCAGTACCAGTGGCCCGTTATGCTGGCTGATTGCCAGGGCAGAAACACTGCATGCAGGGATGCGTGCATTAAGCCAGGACAGGGAGTGGAGGATCAGAACAAGTGTCTGGGCGTGTGCGCGCAGAACTACGGAAGCACCTGCGGAAAGCCGGGTCAGTATGCGGCCAACTATGCTGTCGGCAAGAAGGGCGATAAGCCATCGTACACCGTTGTACAGGGAGGAACGGCACAGAACAGTGCACGCGCCAACGTGGCTGGTGGTCTCGGCGTCGCCGTGGTCGCCACAATCGCCGTCATTCTCACGACACTCTAGACTGCTTCATTAGTTACCCCTTCCCCACCTTTACGTTGCGTTATTGGATCTGCCTTTCAATTTTCGGTTTCCACCCCCCACTTTCACCCCAAGCTCCGCTCTGTACTTTCGCTGGGGCCCCGTCTACCTCCCGCCGGGCGGCCCCTTCCACACTCGTTTTGCTCCCCACCCTCGGTTCTGTAACACTCTTTGGACCCGCACTGGCGTAATGAATCATCTTACTCGACAATTGGACCGCTTAGGTTGCCGATCTTGTGCACAGTGGCGGCGCCCGTTGCATTGAAGCTGAGCATCATCCAGTTGACCACTGGTTCTTCGCGGCCACCGATGGCGTTGAGGATGTCCTGGCTCAGCACGCCGCCCAGCACGGCAGCCACGGGCGCAAGCGTGATACCGTCACTATCCACCCGCATTGCAGCCATGCCGGTAAACACCGCCTCCGCATCCGTGCTGCGCAGGATCGTGTCTGGGTCCAGCCCTTTCTCGTTGATCACCGCAATTGTGCGACCGCGCAAAGCAGCAGGAGTGATCGTCGTCGATGCTGCGTCCGAAGCGAGACTTGTGCGCAGGTGCGTAAGCGCTAGCCATGCGAACCATTCGAGCGGAATACGTGTACGTCGTTTCTGTCGGTCGGTAAGCCCAGCCCAGGTGTGCGCGAGCGAGTCGGCAAGCGAGACAAATGTCTGCCTCTGCTTCACCCGCTTCTTGTCGCCATCCACGTTGCGCTCCACCACGTACTCGTGCTCCACCTGGTCCGCAAAGTAGAATCCACCCAGCCCGTACGTCGCCGACACAAAGCTCTTGATGCCCAGCTTGCGCGTCAGCGCATTGATCCCCACCAGCTGCTCAAGCAGCTTCCCCGACTTAGCGAGCGGCGTCCCAATCACGACCACATCAACTCCGCGCTCCTTCAACCATCCTTCCGCCTCGTCTCCCGCTCGAACGATCAAATCGTACGTCGCCTGGTCCGCGATGCCTTCGACTTTGACAAGCGGGTTGAGTGCACGCACCCTATCGAGCGCAGCTTGACTGCATCGTGGTTGGCCTACGTCGTCGTCTCGGAAGAAGAAACCTGTCAGCAGGTCGACGGCTGCCTCAACACGCGTCGGGTCCAGAAGCGTGATGCTGCCAATGCCAGACAAGACGGTGTTCTTGATGATCTCGGTCGCGATACCGTTCCAGCCGAGAATGAGCACATGCGCCGTGCGCAGTCGATTCTGCGCCTCGAGGCCCCACAGACGGATCTGTCGGTCGTACAGCGCCGCCTCGTCCTCGGTCACGGCACCATTGCTGTCCGCTGCGGGTGCCGAGTCAGCTTGTGCCGCGGATGTGGGTGCGGGTGCGGGTGCGGTGGTGGGTCCGGCGGACGTGGAAGGTGCGGCATCCGCAGAGGAGGCAGCGTCACCCGCAGCCATCTTGAAAGAGTCCGATGCGGAATGTGTAGACCGTAAGGGAGAAGAGGTGAGTGCAGTGAGCAAAGCAGAAGGCCGTGCGGATCATGGGTTCTTCGCATAACACACGCAGCTGCGGAACTCGGATTTTGGACTCAAAGCCTCCACACAGCTTCCTTAAAAATCACACCCCCTAAAAGGCGCACCCGAAAGTTAAGCTCTTCTTCACATCGGCAATGCTTGCCTTCACTCTACTCGAACCATGTCGGACCCCATGAGATTGAACAAGCACACCGAGCGAAGCAATACACAGCAGCAGAAGCCAAACACCAACGCTTAGAGCTGACCGAGCGCCTTCTCGAGACGCTCCAAGAACAAGTCGGCGTGCTTGCGCTCAAACACGAGCATCGGGCGCAGACGCACCGCCTTGTCGCCACACCCGCCCATGTGGACGCCCTGCTTGCGCATCTCGAGGATGAGCTTGTCGCGCGTCTCGGGCGTGACGCCGTCAAAGGCGATGAACGTGCCTGCATTCTCGCCACGCAGCTTCTCCACCTTGCCGCGGCCGGCGCCGTTCTCGATCATGTCGGCGAGCGCAGCGTGAATGTAGTTGCCCACGTCGTCGGTGCTCTTGACCAGGCCGTGGTCCTTGATGGTGTGGATGATCTGGCGCGCCTGCATCGTGCGCGTCGGATCGCCCATCCAAGTGTTGTAGTTGCGGTACGGCAGCGACGGGCGCGTGTCGAGGTTGTGGTAGAATCCCGCCGCCTGCATCTTTTTCGAGAAGGTGACAAAGTCCGGCGGGCTCGTGAGGTTCCACTTGTCGTGCGCCCAGAACGCGCCGGTTGCACCCACACCCGTCTGGACCTCGTCGACGATCATAAAGACGCCGTGCTTCTTGGTGACGTCGCGCAGGCCCTGGAAGAAGGCGGGCGAGGCGTGGTTGTCGCCGCCCTCGGACTGGATGGGCTCGACAATGAGCGCGGCCACGGGACCGTGTGCCGAGCCGGCCTTGGTCGAGTTGACGATGGCTTCCTCGACGGCAGCCAGCGCCGCCTTTTCGGCCTCGGCGTTCTCGCGGGAGTTCTGGGAGAAGGGATACTTGACGTCGGGCCACGCGACGACGGGCCAATTGAACGAGGGAATGTCGAGCTTGTGGATCGCCTTGGAGCGCGTGGCGGAGAGCGAGCCGAAGAGACGGCCGTGGAAGGCGCTGGTGAAGCTGAGGATGGACAGGTCGGGGCTGCCGGGCGACTGGTTTTTCATGCAGCTCTGCATCTCTTCCGGCGTGAATTGGGCCTGCTCGCCCCTCTCGCGCGCGCGGTAAGCCATGAAGGAAGCCTTGAAGGCGTTCTCGTTGGCGCAGCTTCCGCACATGGCGGTGAAGATCTGGTTGAGCCCCTTGGGGCGCACGATGCCCAGACCGGTCTCGACGAGCTCCTCCCAGTTAATCGGGGGGAACGAGCCGAGGGCGGCGCGATTCATGGTCGCCGTGATGAACTCGTCGGTCTTGGCGAGCGCGATGAGGTCCGGGTTGTTGTAGCCGATGGCGATGGAGGCGATCTGTGCAAACATGTCGAGGAGCACGTTTCCGTCGGCATCGGCGATCCAGTTGCCTTGCGACTTGGCATAGTCGACCACAAAGCCGTGCGCGCGGTTCTCCTGGAACGAGCCGATGCGCTCGCTGATTTCCTTGGACTTGGGTCCCGGAATGACCGGAGAGACGAGGTGCGGTGCTGACGGCTCACCAGGGAACAGCGAGGAGGCGACGGTAGCGAGCGATCGCCGAGCAGCCGTTGCCGGCGAGCGACGCAGCTGAGATGCGAGAGCAAGAGCCCGTGTGGACGAGGAGGCGCGAGAAGCCATGATGCTTGCGTAGGGGTGAGCGTACACGAGGGCTACGAAAGTTAGCTCAGAGAGGGAGCAAGGTTGCAGATGAAGATCCGACGGCGAACGGAGGGGAAAGTGTGATGTATATCTAGTCTGCAGGCCGGCTAACCTTATCAGAGCGCGTCGAGGCAAAACGAGCTCAAAGCCGTCTCTCGTCTCCAGGACAAGGGACGTCGAGCAACGTGGGGATTCCGATTGTGCACTTCGACACGATGTCGCGGGGTGCAGGCGTGCAAGTCAGCCTCAAGCGTCAAATGAGAAGAGCGCATTTGATCAGCGTCACAAGATGCTGCCCTCTCCTCCTCAAGCTCGTCAAGCATCGGCCAGGCCGCCTCGGAGTTGCAGCACGAGAGCAAAGGAGTGGGTGAATTTTGGTCGAGAGCAGATTGCGCTCTGGGCTCCAGAAGACCTGCCCAGCTGAGCCGTGGCACATTTTTCGGACTTTTGACCGGCCTCTCTTTTGGCGTGGGGCTGGACCCTGGCGCGCTTGACGAGACGCGAAGCATCATCGGATTTAGGCCCGCGGGCTCTTTCTCGCAAGGGCCCTTGAGGCCAGGGTCTCGGCATCTTAACGCTTTGGTATGGATGCACGCTCCCACCGTCTCGATCCGATCAGGATCACCTGCAGCTGTCTAAACACCTGACGTAACACCTTGTGTGGTTGAGCTACACGCTGCACGACAAAGTGGGCGAGCACAGGCCTCTGCAGCAACGTGCAGCATCGCTCCGAGCAGACTGAATGGAGCTCCATCGCGAAACGGAGCCAAAAGGACTCGAGTGCTTGTGATGTCAACAAGAAAAATGCTGATTGCCGTGTAGAGCTCCAAAGATCAGGCAGATCAGTGCCAATCTCGCCGCAATCGCGTCACATCTTCGCAACTGTACTCGGACAGTTGCCGACGACGCCAATGCTGCTTGGGCCCCTCATTTGCGTGACTTCAGAGAAGCTCAACATGTGTCGCAATCCGATCAGATCTCGGAGGAGCCGCTCAGGGAGAGACGCATGGCTAGGCCTTGCCGTGCAGCAGTAGCTCCGTCGCGAGTCGGTCGAAGGCACATCGGTCGGTTCTCATGCATGAGGCTTAACTTTGATGATGGTGGCAATCTTGCTCTGCAAGTTGCTGTGGATTCAGTTGACGCGCCTCGGTGCCCCACCGCAGCCGCCCTTCTCGTTCCCACGCTTGACTCGACTCGCTCCCACTACGCTTTCATGAACGCATTCATGGGCACATCCGCCGTCGCCATCTGGCTCCACCATCGGCGCCCTTTTGATCGATCTGTCAAATGCTCCGCGTCCACACTGGCGAGCTGGCACTCGAGGACCTCCCTCCGTCTCCAAACGCCCCCGCCTCGCTTCAGATTGCCTTCCGTTGGCTCAGGAATGGACCCTGTCAATCACTCGCCGTAACAATGGATGACCAACGTCTACCCGCGAGGCAGCCAATGCAGCTGCAGTACACCCTCGCCATGTGAACATGCATCGGGTCACAGCTGCATGCCTGCATCGCAGCTGCCTGCTTTGTTCAAGCGCCCTTCATCTGTCGACGTTCAGCCGGCGAGCTCGTCTGCACAAGTACAGTACAACAGTGTCCACCGCAACCGACATCGCCAAATGAAGCCATCTCACGGCATGCACCTCGACTCAAAACATGCGTCCCACAACCGCTGCTCATCAGATCAAACGGCAGGCTGTCAACACAAGGTGTTGCATCTTGTCGAGCCTTGGAAAAGAGCAACCCCTCGAACCGCTCATGGCCGCTACGTAACTTGGATCCTCCATCGTCAGCTTGCTGATGGTCTCGACGAGATGTCGAACGTCAAGCAGTCGCAGCCTGTGCGGCACAAGCTCACCAAACCCGTTCCGTCGGCTACAGCCACTCGCTCAATGGGCCGAAACAATCAGCGCAATCCAATTGATGCTGACCATTCCGTCCAGGCGCGGCGTCCACTCGGGCCGGCGCCGACAGCATCGCGGTCCGTGTCGTCACGGATCGACTCAAAGTGCATCGGCACCGCCAAATCGATCCACAAAGCTCTAGCGCCCCCTTCTCGCCTTCAGCCTCCGCAGTCAACCAGCATCCTGAAGCGCTCGCTCTCCAAGCTTCGTATCAGAGATCCAACCTCTCCCGACTCACGTCACAAATCTCCACAGGCAAACAGGACGGTACAAACGGTTACTTCCAAGATCCCACAGGCCACCGCGCCCACGTCGACATTCTCGCGCGTCATTCGAGGCCATCCTGCGCAGTCAGCTTTTGTTGTACATGATCCCCCATCATCCCAGTCAAAGCTTCAATCGAACCGACCGCAGCAGCATGCCTCTCCCGCCACCGCTATTCAAAAGCTGCCCCAGCGAGCCAGCCCCAGCCATTCAACAGCCTCGACGTCTCCCTACAAAGCCGATGAGGTCAGGATGAAAGCCATGCAGCTCGGCATCTTCAAGATCGCAGAAGCCGATCTCAAAGATCGCTACAAGTTTCTCAACGAAATCGGTAAGTCTCTCCTCCGCCTGATACTGCCCGTGCAGAATGCTGATGTGCGTCACGAACATTTGATTGCTTCTGAAATCAGGCGCCGGAGAGTGGGGCAGTGTCTGGACAGTCGAGGCCTTGCGACCTCTGGACCATTTGCCCTCCTCGGCTTATCGATCACTTCAGGCGGTCAAGCTCACCGGCTCCGGCACATACACCATCGACAACACTCCAAATTTTCGTCCGCTCGCCGTCAAGCTTTGCGAGCGAGAGCGCAAGTACTCGGCCGCAGCTCGCACACAACGTCTGTGGAACGAGTTCAAAGTCTTGCGCACACTCATGGATCAGCTCCCTCGCGCCGAGCAGGTCGACGCCAGCAGCCCCAACTGCCGCGTACGCAACGACCGCACTGGCTGGCATCCGAACGTCGTCAATTTCTACGAATTCCTCCTTACGCCCTCGCTTGCCATGCTCGTCATGCCCAAATTCGACGAGCCCATGAAGGTCTGCCTAGGCGACGCCCTTTGCCGCAAGTACTTCCATCAACTTCTCTCTGCTGTCCACTGGCTCCATCATCACGGCGTCTGTCACAACGACATCAAGGTGGATAATCTCGGCGTCACTTACGACACTTCTGGTCTTGGGCGCGATACCGTCACCCTCTTTGACTTTGGCTTTGCCAACCGCTATGATCCGACCAAGGAGGGGGCATTCATGTCCAAGGAAGTCTGGGGTACGCCCGAGTACCTGGCGCCAGAGCGCTTCCATGCGCTCCTTCACGACGAGAGGAAGACCGATGTCTGGGCTCTCGGCATCGCCTTCTTCGAGATGCTCACCGGCCGTACCCCGTTCGAGCATCACGACGAGAAGTTCGATTCCAAGGAGAAGTATCAGGAGTACTATGCCCGCGCCGATCGAGGCACGTGGCTCGGCCAGTGGGACTTGGCGGCGGATATGGAGGACCTCATCCGCAAAATGCTCCGTCACGATCCCAAGGAGCGCATCGATGCTGGTGGCGCTCTACTTCAAGGCCAATTCGATCGCCGCGAAAGCTGCGATTCGCTCGATGAGCTGCTCCAGCTCTCTTACGAGTACGACCATATGCAGCGCGTCACCGAGTGCAAAGGGCTCGACTCGGATCCGATCACGTCCGAAACTTTTCCAGACGACAGCGATGTCATGATTCACGAGCTGGTCGCCGAGACCGAGCGTGTCCGGCTGCCCCATGGCGCCTCAAGCGATGCACCATCCCAGTTCGCCTCGCCTGGAGTTTCGCGGGCGGTCGTCGCAAGACGCGAGTCGGTCGCACCCGCATCGCCTTCCCTCTCGCAAGTAGGAATGGACTCCCGTCTCACTGATCTCATGTGCGTGAGCCCGCCTTGGCGCGGGCAGCCACCACCTCGTCAAGGCACTCCGATCCCTTCCGCTCATCGCCATCACATGCTTGCTGACAGCCTCGGAGCTCAAGCAGTGGACGAGGAAGGCGAAAGCGACGCCTCATCGAGCCACAGCTCACCGGGAAGCATCCGTGTCGCCTCCAAAGCCAGTTCTATCAAGGTCGCAGCGCCAACTGCTGTTCGAAAGGAATCGCCCTTTCGGCTAAGAGTCGGCCGAGCCCTGCAGGGAAGCAAGGTGCCTTACCCCACCGAGAGCCATTCGGTCGTCGCACCACTAGAGGTACCCAGCGCTCCTGCGAGCCGCTCGAAATGCCTGCCTCCACCCCAGGAAGGTGTCGCCACAACCAAGCAGCCTGCAAGACCCGATGTGGCGACGCGTGGCAACATGGTCGCTTCGCTGGCCAAGAAATTTGACGCTTCCAACTTTCTCGCGCGTCCTCCTCCCCACGCCACTGCCACGGCAGGACAGTACGGCCTCGGCTTGAGTGTCGGAGGACAGCTGCCCCGGGTCGGTCCAGGCCATCGCCGATCCAAGTCGTATAACATCACCAGCTCGCGCCAAGGTGTGTCACGTCTGTCTGTTCGCCGATCGACCGGCTCGTTGGCACACGCACATGCACACATCGACGAAGGCGAGCTGGAGCAGCCGATGGCCGAATGCGCACGCCGTCTCTTCGACACGCACAATGGCGTCGTCGACGACGCTGCACCCAAGCACGCTGTCGAGGCCGACAATGCCACCGATATTGGCTCTGCGCGATCCGACACAAAGGATGCTGGCGGCACAGACTTTGCCGACGCTGGTGCGGAGCAGAGTGTGCGCACGCCGGCTCTGCATGCTGCGCTGTGCGGTCACAGCATCAACAGTCGGCCCGTGTCGATGGGCGCGTCGTCGCCGGGCGAAGAGGCGATCTTCCGCCGGCTCAAGAAGATGGCGAGTCTGGCGGGGATGCTGACCAAGATGATCGACGAGACCAAGTCGACGATCCTCAGTCCGGACCGCGGTGGCGGTGCTTTGGCGGAGGAGACGCCTGTGCGCGCTCGACCGTCATCTGGAACGAGCACGATGACGGGCGCCGACATCTCGCCTGGTCTGCTTGCGACTCCTCCTGCGTCGCAGGGGTCGAAGGAGACGACGGAGGAGGAAGAGGCGGGTGATGTGGCGGATGCGTCGCTGGTGTCGGCTGCATTTTCGATGGACCTCAGTTCGAGTCAGCGCCACACCTCACCCGCGTCAGGCACACCTTCAGCCGCACAGGTCGAATCGATGTATGCGTCGTTCCTCGCCTCGCAACAGGTCAGCAAGAGCGGCGAGGGGTTTATCTCGCCACAGGTGCAGACCGGCAGTGTGGGCAGGAGCAAGCACCGCTCGCTGGCGGCACTTTTCGCGCCCAGCCCTGCCATCGAGCGTGTCGCCGAACCGCCCAGCCCCACCACGCAGCGCAACAGGTCCACCGGCAGAACGGGAAAGCTCGCTCGTCTGTTCCGCATGCATTGATGCTTCCACCCGTTTTCGTTTTCGAGTAGAGTCTTCAAGATATATACATACACATTCGCTTTTGGTTCAGGTTTCATAGTACATTCTTTTCGCTTCTCGCAATCGTCAGTCCTGTTTCGTTCCCCCATGCGCGTGTGACGACGTCTTTGAGTTGCGCTCTTGAGTTCAAAGGCAAGCGGGTGGGCGCCAAAACCCGATTTTGGCGCATGCTCATAACAAAACCACGGGAACCGGTGCTGAGACAAGGCGAGACCTCAAGCACACATCGACATCACACGGACGAAGCACAGCCGAACGAAGATCACAAAGACAGACGAATGCGAATCATACAGACCGAAGCGGGAGGAGAAAGCAAGAATGAATTTGCAGCTCGGCTGTGTCGAGCTCAGTCGTAACCAGCGTTGGTGTGGGAAAGATCCATGAGCATCGTGCCCAGCGTGAGTGCCGATACCGCATCCTCGGTCAAAGAGTAGTCGTCCTCGGTGTACGCCTCGGACGCGGCATCGTCCCACTGCACCTGCGTCTGCGTCGTCTGTGCCGGCCTGGCAGGCTGGCGTCCCGTGCGCCGCATCGTGTTGCGCTGCAAATGCTTGAGCGTCTCGATCATCGACAGCAGATGCAGCACGAGCGTGATCATGAACGTGTTGTAGCCGTAGACGTTCGAGTACCGTGGCCGATGGGGCGACGCAAAGAAGCAGCACGCCCGCCACAGTGAGTCGACCACCTTCTGCGCCGACACCACGGTGAATTCACCCTCCTCCGCCTCCTCTTCCTCGGCGACAGTAGCTGCGGCACGAGTTGAGCTCGAGTCGTGCGAGGAGCTCTTGGAGGAGAATCGAGGCGAGCGCGTAAAGGGTAAGTCTTGAGACGCTTTTCGCTTCGACCCTGCCTCGAAAGCCTGCGAAGATGGCGGCGCCACATTCGTCACAGACACCAGAGGACGTCGAGGCTGCGACCCGATCGGACCGAACGAGCCGCGACGCGAACCAATCACGGTCACATCGTCGCTCGAATCCGAGTCCGAGTCCGAGTCGATCTCGATCGGGTTGCGATGACTGCCATAATCCGATGCAGCTCCGCTGGTCGGGCCTGTCCCTCCAGCTGGCCCCGACTGCACGCGCGTTTGCTGAGAACCGGACCCACCGTTCGCCGCCAGCGATGCGATGCCTGTGAAGGCGACGGGTTGAACTTCGGCCTCGGCCTTGACGTCCTCGCGTTTCACCGGCGGCGCGAACGCCTCCGCCTCCGAAATGCGGCACATGTTCTTTCGCAGCAAAGCGCACAACGGCTGCATGCTGTCCAGCACCTTGCTGTCACGATCGTGGCAGGTCTTCCGCGCCACCTTGGCCCACGGCAAGCGGCCGGTGAGCAGGTGCACCTCCGACACCAGCAATGCGCCGCCGGTGCCATTTGCGGATCCATTGTTCTCCGGATGGTACTCTGCAATCATCCGCGACAGGCTACGCAGTCTTCGTGTGAACTCGATGAACAACGAGACGTAGCGATATCCCTCCTCGACCACGGTCTGCTCTTCCGTGTCTGCGTCCGACGGAGACGTTGGCAGCCAGTCGCTGTTGGAATGTCCGATGCGCTCCAGCAGATCCGGGAAGGTGTTATCTTTGAACTGCCACGGCGCCGCTTGTGCCGAAGCAGAGTTGCCGTCGTTTGCTCCATTCTGCTCGCTGCCCAGCGTCCGATTTCCAATTGCACTGCCTACAGTGGCACGCGCCGAAGGATTACGAGCTGCGCCTTGCGGCACATGCTGCTCTACAAGACTATCGAAATCGCTGCCAAACTCGCTGTCGATCTCCGAGGCCAAGCAGTCCTCATCGCCGTAGTCTTCCGTGTAATCGGGCTCGAGGCCGGTCTCGGGGTCTGTGTTCTTGTCCAGCGAAGGCGTGTCCGTCTGGTTCCAGCTAACGGCGCGGTAGAGGTAGCCAAGCACGCGCGTGCTCGGGTAGGTCAATCTTCCCTGTCGGGGCTCTCCCTGTGCCAGAAAGTCGAGAATGATGGGCTCATCCATGCGTGGCAGCTGTGTGCGCTTAACTGCAACGCCGGTCTTGCGAAAGTCGGTGGCCAGCGAGTGCAGCATGGCGAGCTGTTTGCAGCGGCCATCGAGCGAACCCTGCTTACTTGCATCCGCAATGCGCAGATGCATATGCGAAACCAAACCGATAAAGTCATTGAGCATGAAGTCGGCGAAGAAGTTCGCCAGGTCCGTCGAGTCGCAGTACCGATCGAGCTCCATTGGCCTCGTCTTGGCATGGAAGGTCGTGCTCGGTTGCGGCGTAGGGAGGAAGAGGCGCTCGTCTTCGTAGATCGTGTACAGATCGCCGTCCAGATCTCCTCCTCCCAGCCGACGAGGCAAGGGCTCCTGGCGAGTGCATGTATTGAACACTACGACGTTCCTTAATTGCAAGAGAGGGTGGCCAGGAGGAGGCCTGACACACTTGACCATGGCAATGTCTCCTGGATCGACTGTCGGAGAGCTGCCGATCAGCTTGGTTCCGACAAGCACTCGTCGCCTGACCTGCCCGAGGTCGACATGCTCGACCTGCGCAAACACCTCGCCTTCCTTCAAGAAGGCGAATTCGTCGGCGACCCCGATGAGCGTGACACCGCGGACGGGAATGCGAGCCTTGCGCTTCATGTCGCCTAGCGCAGCAGCTATGACGGCTTTGGCCAGCACGAGGAAGAAGCTGTCGCTGTGGATCGAGTTCGCCCCCATTCCGTGCTTGTGCAGCTTCTGAAAGAGGATGTGCAGGTCGCAGCCCGTGCCAAAACTATATGCGGAGCACAGCTTCGCCGTCTCGTCGAAGTGCGTGCGTGCTCTGCCGATGTGGGCGATAGCCTCTTTCTGGATGTCGAGCAGAGCAGTGGCTGGCACGCCGCGGTCATCAAGCGCATTGATGAGAGGTCGGTTGAGCTTGGCGGACAGACAGCGGGCCGAGGAGTTGGCAACCTCGAGATCTTGATGCGGCGATACGAACTTGGACATGCTCGGACGAAGCGCAAGCTGCTTCCCTTGCAGTCTTGGGTTGACGGTCAGACAGCCCTTGTGACCACCAATACGAATCTGAATGGCCGAAGGGGCGGCAGCCTTGAGCAACTTGCGCTTGCGCGGCTCGCCTAGCGCCGACGTCACATACTTCTCCCACACCTCGGCCATGAGCTCCGGCGAGATCTGGCCGACACCATCCGTGTAGGCCATCTTCCGGTCCGGAGTCTCAATGTCGGGCATGTGGAGAATGAGTGACGAATCGACCTCGACCGTGCGTGCAGTTGCGCTGAATGCCTGCGACAGTCTGGCGCCGTACATGGCCGGATACCTCGCAACGTCGGTAAAGTCACCCAACTCGCGGCGAATGACTTCGGCGTTAATGTATGATCCATCTTTGTCGCGAAATGGCGTCACGAACCAGACGGTGTGCGCGCTCATGCTCGACGACGACCATGCCAGCATCTCCCAGTGTCGCCTAGCCACATTGATGCCGCGCTGCAGGATGTCGAGCACGCGTGATTGGATGTATCGCTCGCTTTCGAGGAACCCATAGTTGGCCTTGATGGTCGTAGCGCCTCCGCGGTCCTCGTTGGAAAACGTGACTCTAGCAAAGTGGTGCCAGTGATCACTGTACGCTCGGATGACGCGATTGGAGACGTGCGTGTGAGGGCCAGAGAGGAGAACGCGGGTGGGCGTCACATCAATGCTGAAAGTCTTTGACAGATAGTCGTCATCCGGCGAAGGAGTCGGGTCGAGGACCGAGAGAAAGCCCCGAGAATCGTTTCCAGTGGCCTCTGCGCAGGCCTCGTCCCACAACCTCTGTGAGACTCGGAGCACCGCTTCCTCGTCGACGCCCCTCTCCTGACGGGCTTCGAGCTTGGGAACCAAGTTCTTGAGCACGCGCAGAGCAAGAGCTTGCTGGCCTTGATTGATCATGTGGTCGAGCTTGGGCGAAAGCTTTACGAGCGCCGACATGTTCAGGAGCTCGTTACGAAGCAGAGACTCGCGGAGCAATGCCAACTCGATGTCAAGGCTCTTGCTACGTTGGAAAAACTTGGCCAGGAATGACGCATTTTTGTCCTGGTAGGTCTGGATTTTGCTGTACTTGAGCTGCGGAACGCCGGCAAGCAGGACCTCGAGACGTTCCCAGAGATTCTTGGATTCTTCACTAGCGCGCTTGTCTTTGCCAAAGATGAGTTGGACGATCCTTGTCGGAAGGCGAAAAGCGTCAACGTCGTCGCCGTGACGCAAGTCTCCCTCGATATGAGGGTTCGACTTCAATTCGAAAAACATAATACAACCGACGTCCGAAGCGGTCGAGTCAATCGACTTGACCTTCCTGAGAGTCAACGTTTTGACGTCGCGCGGCAGAAAGGTGACCGTATCCTGATTGAGCTGGATGTTAATGACGTTTTTGTCTTCAATTGAGAGGTAGAGACGTCCGCCGACATAGGCATGTGTGTAGTTGAAGCGGAAGGGCGCTCCCCAATAGCCGACGTGGGCGACGCCAAAGTAGTATCTGGGAGGCGCCCTTTGCACACTCGCCGAGGGTTGCTGGTCGGTGGCGTTTTCGGCAATGGCAGATACGAAGGCTGGCAAAGGCTCTTCTCTGCTTTCTCTGACCCTGAGACCATGCCTGCGGACAAAGGGCTGCCATTGGGCGTATTCGATGAACCACAGAGCCACCTTTCGGCGGGCAAAGGTGAGGAAGCCAAAGTGGAGGCCTTCGCGACGCTGGATTAGCTTGAAGAAGAAGCCTTTGTTGATCGGCACGATGGCTGTGGAGGAAGGCGGTGCCGGCGGTGTGCTAGTACCGGGGAAGGGCCGGGCACCCGAGCCGAACACCTGCTCCGTATGGACGACTGCGTAAATGAAACGCTCGATGGCGCCAGCATCGAGGTGGAGGGGGATGTTGTCGATGAAAACTTCCATGGCTGCAAGTGCAAGAAGTGTGGGAGACGGAGTCGAAGAGGGTTGAGGACGAGGAAGGAGCTGCTAGGTGGTGCTTGAAAGGCCACGCCTCGGAAAGGACGTTGAGGTGGCTGTTGCCTGTGCGTTGAGAGGACAAGGAGGCAAGAGACTGATGGGTCTTGCTCATCCAAGAAAGAAAGGATGAGCAGGGTCACGGCACACTTGAGCCGGACAGGTAGATCCCGGGCATCAGCGTGTGCTGCTGCTGCTGCCGCTCGTGGACGAAATGAAGAGGGCGGAAGCAGTCGCGGATGTGGGTTGCTTGAGGACCAGCGCTCGAGCCTTCATATGAGCGCAGCTGCGGAAGCCAGCGCGGCACGGTCACCGCACCACCTTGAATGCGGCTGCCGAAGGGCCGAGCGCTATCCGTGCATCGACTGCGCCGTGCGCTGGTTGCATGTTGGAAGCCGTCGAGCAAGAAGAAAAACGACAAAGGGACCGGGAGCGTTGGAAGGGTCCAAAGGAGCGCGCAAAGAGACTCCGGGCCGACTGGAACTGACTCGGGACACGTCTCGAAGCTGTCGAGCTGAGCATCCTTGGTCGGAAAAAAATCCCATCTCTGAATACCGTGTGCAGCTCCAGTGGGATGAGCCGGTTTCATTGTTTCATGGCGCGGGTTGCCCGCAGCGTGCATAAGACTCATGGCGGTGATGCAGCCGTTTGAAACAATGTACGGCAGGATGGGCGTGTGACTTTTGCACAAAGGGCTGGGGAACAAAGGGGTGACGAACACAGAGATGAGCTTGGGCCGCTTTTCTTCTCACAAGCTTAGCCGAAGCTAGACCAAGTCTGAGCGAGAGCGACATCAACGACGTTGACGACTATCGAGTCACAACAAGCAGCCGATTGGCATAGCCCTCCTGCGGAAAGGCTTTTCAAGATCCCGGACGGCCCAAAGCGTAACCAAATGGAGACACGTATGTGATGTGGATACAATGTTCGATTTCGAAGCTAGGTTGGGCGAGCAAGTCGAGTCGGCTCAAGCGACGACGTCCACTATTGGAGTCGGCATATTTCAGAGGCAGCTTGGCGCTCAGAGACGCGCACGGTCCGGGATCGGAGCGGGGCTGCCGGCGCCGTAGTCGTCGTTGCGCGAGGCGTGACCTTCACGCTCATGATCGACGGCAGCCACCTTTTGCTCGACGGATGCCGAGGCCGGCGAAGTGCCGTAGATCTTGGATCGCTCGTGCGAGATGAGCGACGAGATTTTGAGTGCGCGGTCAAGGTCGCCACGGATCTTGATCTGGGTCGGATCAACCGACGCAGCAATGTAGTAAGAGCAAGCATATGGAGAAAAGAGGTCAGCGAGGATGCGAGCGGTGAGCAGAGTGGCGCTGCGAATTCATATTTCGCAGATCACGGCGGTCGGGCACGCCGAATGACAACTTACCCTTCCTTCATTGTAGAGACGCTGCGCCTGAACCTTTCCGGTTGCGAGCTCCATGAAATCACGGTCTCGGCACTCGATCACCACATCCGCCTTGCGCTTTCGGCCCAACACGGTCTTGGGAGGCTGTCCTCGTCCGATGACGCCCTTGTTCTTCATGTCGGCGTACCACATGGCAGGACGCAGCGCGCCTCCAGACGTCGACACCTTGCCATCCACGGGCTTGGTGCGCGGGTTGGATGGGTCGATAGCGCTCGAGGGCTGAATCACAAAGAGGTAGATGCTCTGGAGCGATCGGAGCAGTCGCTTGCGCGAAGGGAAGCCCTCAGGCGGATTGGCGAGCAGCTGCGCAGAGAGCGCAAACACGCGGCTGGATTCAAAGCCAGGGCAGTCGAGGTCCTCCTGGGTGTGCAAAGCCTGGTCGGCCTCCGCCTTCATACGCTCGTCGGGCTTGGTCGAGGAAGACATGATGGTTGTGTGATACGGCCACAGAATCACAGATGGTGGTGAGGATGGACGTGATGGAGAAGATATCGGCGTGCCGTGACTCAGGCGAGCAGGCCGGAACGAGAAATCGGCTTGCCTAGCGTACGCAAGCGTTCCGAGTGCGGGGAAGCCGAGGTGGTAACGCGCTCCAGCAGCAGACGGCACAGCAGCAAGCGGCGGGATCGGCGGGCACCCACGCTTTTAGCAAGGTGGAGGCTCTGGCTGGAAATAAGTTAGTGGAAATGCAGGCTTGGGCCGTGCTCATCAGCCGAGGGCGCAGGCTCCCGCGAAAGAGGAGCGTGAATCGTGGGCGGGCCATTTCCCAATTTAATGCTGTTACATCTCGTTTTCATGGAGGCAGGACAAAGCGAGCATCTGCGCGCGCGCCAAAAAGAAAAAGATGGCTCGACCGTGGACGCTATCTTCAGGGTCCAAGGGCTGCTGAGTTGCGCGCATCAAGAAGCTGCTGCAAGCTCGCCCTGGCTCAAGCCACTCGCTTTCTCAGGCGCCAGACCTCCGGCGGGCGAGCCAGGGTCCACTGGGCTGTCATGCACCTCTGCAGCGTCCGTCCCTGTTGGCACAAAATCGAGGCTTCAAGGTGTGACCACCAGAGTACCGCTTGGCTCAGCCTTCCGCGAGCTCGGCAGCCTTCACCTGAGCCGTGCGCTGGGCAATGCATCCGCGCCCTGAAGCTCTTGCGCGCATGCTGGCCACGGTCGCGCGACTCGCGTGCCCGTCAAACGCAATCTCCTAGCCGCTGCCATTCCATTCAACGTGATGCGCGCGCGGATACGCCCAGCGCTGAGCTAACCGATAGGCTGCTGATCCGCGCACAGTTCATTCTCCCCAAGACCCTGTCCAGCACGGCTCGAACCGAACCTTGCTTCAGCCTGTGGCGCGCCCGGCTTCATCTCCCCTCGTTCGTGCTTGCATGCTTGCAGCAAGAGCAGCCGTCCACCGCGCACTTATCTGAGGCTGACCCCAGACGGCGATCCTAGTTGGCACTGCTATCTCCTGCACCACCATCTCAACTCTTGCCTACATCATTCCCCCTCCTTCTTGTGAGCCTCGCACCCTGTCGAAGCCCCGTTCCAAGACGGCTCATGCTCTCGAGCTACTGCTACTTCTTTTCCTCCCACTCCTCCCCGTCCCCCCTCAACACCGATCCTACTACTCCTAGTCCGCGTGACCGAGTTTCCTCTCACACCTTCGCTGAGGCTACGCAGAGCTCAATCGTTGATAGCAAGGGCTCCAGTCGCACTTGGGCTGACGCCGACCAATACATCCGATCTGCCGTCTCGGACCTCTCCTCCTCTCTCAACTCTCGCTTCGAGTCGGTCTCCTCGTACCTCTTTGACGCAAGGTTGCCGTCTCACAGCGTGTTCTCGAACCTTTCGTTGCCCAGCGTATCCTCCTGGCTTGCGCCTTCGTCTCCTGAGCCTGCTCAGAGCAAGCTTTCATTAGCATCCGTGCAACCTCCGACCAGGACCTCTCGTCCTCTGCTACAGCCGCAACAGCCGCAGGAAGAGTCGGAGCTTACCAAAGGCAAGACCACTTTCACCTTTGTCCTCTTCGGCGCCGCATCCAGTGCCGCCGTTTACCTCCTCGTCCGCAACCGACGCACCATGAATCGGCTTCAGGCTGCCAAGAGCCTCGCGTACCGAGATGCGCGCGCTTGGCGCCGTGTAGCCCTCGACTTTGCCAGGATCAATGCGCTGGCTGCTGGTCGCGTCCAGAACATTGTCGCCGCGTCCCTTCGCGATGGTCAGGCGGGCAAGGACATCGGACGACAGATCGAGCGCGAGCTGCAGGAGGCTAGCCGAGCTGTAGCACAGCGCCGTAACTGGATTCGCGAGCAAGACGCCAAAGAGGCATCCGTTGCCGATTCTTCTTCCAACGGCAGCCTGACCGAAGTCTGGGGCGACATCTTTGATCTCGAGCGTCCCGGCTTCGTCTTTGGCTCGCGTGCCGGACGTCGAAGCGCCGTAGCTGGCGGCTTTGGTATTTGGCAACCTGGCAGCATGTCTCGCCACGACGATGTCTCCCAGGCGTCCAGCGACCGTAACGCCTTCCAGTCATCTGAGGGCTCAACGTCCTCGACTGCATCTTCGCACGAAGGGCACGCCGCAGATGACACGCCGGCCAGGCGCAGCGCGAAGCTCAAGTGGCAGAGAGTAGCCGGACGTGCGGCCGCTGCCGCCGATTCATCGGCTGTAGATGAGCCTGCGCGCACGTTTGTGGCCAAAGATCAAGCTTCGTCTGCTGAGACCGAGGACACCGGCGAGCTACGCGAAGAGTGGATCGGCGATGTGGATCGAGCGATGCGCGAGCGCGACCTCAAATGCTCGCAGGAGCACAAGCACGATCTCGACAGCGCCGTAGAAAGCGATGATCATCTCCTGCCTGTCTCGGATCTATACATCGCCACGGACGGCCGTATGCGCGATGAGCCCGACCGCGCAATCATCGCCTCTGAGCTTCGTGCTGACCAGCCGAAGGGCCAAGTTGGCGCAAAGTCCTCCAGAATGCCGGTGGACAGTTCGGATGCGTACGCCTATCCGATCTCGAACCAGTACCGCGATCTGGAGGACATCTTCATGGCGAGCTGGGACGACAGCTTCGCCGGCCTCACATCTCCTGCAGCAGAGAAGTCGGCTAAAGAGAAGCTGGGCACTAAGACTGTCAAGGCTCGCCCCAACAGTGCCTTGTTCGAGAAGCTTCGGGCGGCCCGGGCGGAGACTGGCAGAGAGACGAATGTTCAATCGGCCGATGACATCGAGTTCCTCGCCGAGCTCATGTTCCCTCAGTCTGCCCCGCCCGTACACCCTGCACAGCAGCGACAGCCCAAATCGGACGCTGAGACCGCGGCTATCAATCCAGCCGCCGAAGTCTCGGCTGCTCCTGTTATCACGAGCGCGACTGCAAGCGCGTCCGACTCACGGGTGCAAGAGCTGACGGAGCAGCTGGCAAAGAGCCAGTCGGATCTGGAGGAGCACAAGAACAAGGTGCGCCAACTGTCGGAGCGCGTGGACGTGATGCGGGACATGTGCCACGAGCTGACGGACGAGGCGCAGAGGCGTGACAAGACGCACAAGATCCAGATCGAGCAGCTCGAGCACAAGATCGGCCTCTTCACCATCTGGGCGGACGAGGTGCAGCGCCGACTCGGCCTAGATGCGCCGCCCTTCTTTGCGGCTCTGCGCAAGCCGCTCACGCGCCGCGATTGAGTCGGCGCGCAGCTGCATTATTGAAGCGCATAAGCTTGTATAGTGCGTCCGGTCGAATCAAACACATCTCCTCTCTTTTTTGCTCAGATGTAAGAACGTCGACACGCCAGGGTGCTGAAAGATTGCTTTTTGATTGAAAGCTGCAACGAGAGACGAGCTAGAGGTCTTCTTCGTCTTCTTCGTCATGGCGCATGCTGACGGTGACGCCGCTTGTGTTTGCCTCGTAATCGTCTTCGTCCTGCTCTGCGAATTCCGGATCCGGGCGTCCTGAATATGACGAGGTGTATCTTGTGGATGGGTTAGCGAGTGGGGTGCTGAATTCATCTTCTTCCAGCCTGCTATTCGAGGGTGTTGCAAAGGCGGAAGGAGGACCTGCGATTCGGGGTGTTTGAAGCTGGTCTTCAGGCACCGCATCACGGCCCTCCAACTCTGGTGGGACTTGAGGCAGGTCTTGTGGTTTGGGGATGCGGTGGAGCAAGCCGTATCCTACACCGCAGCCGAGGAGGCCCTCACCGCCCCATTCCCGGTTGGGGACGATGATCACTTCGCGTGTATGGTCGTAGTCCGAATTGTGGACGTATAACCGCAATGCACGGTCGGTATGTGCTTCAACCAGCTCGTAAAAGTCGCCCTCTGCCTGAAGCACTCCGCCTGGCCATCCAATCACAAAGTCACCGAATGGGACCAAGCCTGCTGATTCGGCGGGCGAGCCTTCAAGGATCTCCAAGATGTGCCATACGTGCGAAAGTGCCTGAGAAGGATTACACAACCGCAGCGAGAGCCCCAGCAACGAGGGCTGTGATGTGGCTTCGGAACTGGTCCCATTGATACTGCTCGTCGACGGTTGCGAAGACCACTGCCGCGATGGAACAAGGGGCACCTGACGAAGCTGTTGTCGCTTGGAGTTCCATACGTTGAGGACGACTTGGGTGCCCTCACGCTCTTCGAGCGACTTCCATGCGCCCAGGCCCGTGGTATCGCCAGCACCGTCAACATCCTTGGTCGGATCGAGCGCAACACCGTCGATGCCCACGCAAAAGTCAAAGAACGGCTCGATGCCAGCAAGGTGTGCGGGCGAACCGGCTGCAACGCGCACGACGTGGTAGCCTTGCTTGGGCGCATCGTCCGAGTCGTCGACGCGAAGCCGCGATTCGGAAGCTCCCATTGTGTATCACGCAGCCGGAATGTCCGAGGGGTAGTGAGAAGCGCGTATCGATGAGTCGGAAGTGCCGAGGCCGGTCGCTGGGCGGTGATGAGGAGGATGTCGAGTGGAGCGAATGAAAGCGGCAACACTGCGTCGTGGCAGAGACCCTTGAATGCGCTGGAATTCACCTCTTCGCGCATGGCCCGACCGCCCGAGATCCGTGCTAGCGCGCTTTAACAGACTGCCAAAAAATGCCACTTCGCATCACGTGAAGCCAGCAGCTCAACTCCCACAGAGTCGCCGACTCAAAGCGCACAGTCTTCCATCCACGATCCGCGCTCCGCCCAACTCCACTTCGACACTGTTCGCTCCGTCGCCATCACCATCACTACGCCCATCACCGCTCGCTTCCATCCATACACTCTTTCCATCACCGCTGCCCGCCGATCACTTTCTCGGTAGCACCACGTCCGAGCGGCTTCCCCTTCCCACCGGTCCACGTGTACGCTCATTTCGCTTCGACCAACACACCCATCGTCCAAGAGTACAAACGGCCCATAGACGGCTTCACGCCGCACATGGCCGACCCAAACCCTGTGCCCGATGCACAGGAGATACAGCGGCTCGTTCTCGCTGCAGCCGAAGCGGCTGATGCACAAAAGGCTGCCGACGAGCAATCGACGGATGTCGCCATGTCAGACCTGAATGCGGCCGCAGAGGCTAGCAAGGACCAAGCGTCAGAAGTCCCAGTCACACTGCAGGTCCATCTCCAGCCTCACATGTCAGCCGATCAACTTACTCTGGCACTCACCACGCTCAGTGACGCAGAATCCCGACCAGCCGTCACGCTCGAACGCCTGCAGTCTCCCGACGCCGAGCTCGTACTTCACCTGTACGATGTTGCTCTTCAGGCTTTTGGCATGAAGCAGCAGCTTGCCACACTCGAGCAGGGACGCCAGCAGACAGAAGCGACACTCTCGTCCCTCCGCGACCGCAACACCGAGCTCGAGCAGGAGTTGGACACAGTTCGCAGAGCAGGCAACGAGTCCACCAACCTCACAACGAGCTTGCAGACCGAGATCAACAACCTTCAGGGCCAACTCGGCTCCGCTCAGACCGAGTTCGACAACGAGAAGCGCGAGAGCTCCGCCGCAAAAGAGCGCAGTGCCGAGCTGGCCACCGAGCTCACCGCAGCGCAGGCCCAGTCCGCAGCGCTCAAGACAGATCTCGAGAACGAACGACGCGCCAAAGAGCTCATTGCCAGCGAACGTGACCGCCTTTCTGCCGAGCTCGTCGGCGTCACCGCTCAGCTCACCACGCTCAAGAGCTCCACCGAGTCCGGCGTCCGACACGCCGCCGAGGTACGCGGCAGGCTCGATCAGGTCGAACAGGAGAAGCGCGACCTCCTCGCCAGTCTCCAGCGCGAGCGCGAAGAGAGCACCCGCAAGGCTGAAGAGATCGACGCCCTGCTCACCCGCAACCGCGATGCGCGTCAGGAGATTTCGCGCCTCTCGACCGCCGTCCAAGAGTCCCGCAGTCAGGAGAACATCGCTACATTCAAGCTGCAAAGTCTAGAGCAAGAGATCCGGCTCACAAAGAAGAACAGCGACTGGGCTCACGATCAGCTCGCTCAGCTCAACGACGCCTCCGCCGCCTTCCGTGCCACCAAGCGTGCTGAGCTCACCCGCGTTCAGGCTGACCTGGACGCCGCCCGTCAAGAAGCAACTCTGGCCCGCTCCAAGGTGGAGTCCCTTCAGACCGCCTACACCGAAACCAGCAGCAAGCTTACCGAGGCATCAGAGAAGCTCGCCGAGCTTCAAAGCCGCCTCGCGTCGCAGGAGGATTCCTTCCGCACCGAGGTCAGCAACCAGAGCCAGGTCGTCAAGCTGCTCGAGAGACGAGCCGAACACGCAGCCGAGCGCATCAAGGAGCTCGAAGAGCAATGGGAGGATGTCCTCGAGCAGTGCCGCGCACGAGAAGAGGCCGCCTGGGCCGAGACCCAGAACGAGGCGCAACTGCGCGAGGCTCTCGAGAAGGAAAACCGCGACCTCTCCGAGGCCCTCGACCGCCTCGCAGAAGGTGTCGGCATCGGCCAGCAGCGCGAAAACGGCGAGAACCTGCTCGACCAGACGTTCGACGGTGCCAGCGATGCCGGCCTTGACTTCGACGCGCGCAGCACCGCATCCACGCCGCGTCGCTCTGCACTCATGGGCACAGCTGCATCCTTCAACAATAGCTTCGGCATCTCGCCCACCGCCGAGATCGCCAACCGCATCCGCAAGTCCGGCAAGTCCTTCAGCCAGATCTACTTGGAGCTCGCCAAGACGCAAGAAGAGCTGCGTCGCGAGAAGCTCGAGACCAATCGTCTCACCGCGGTGCTCGCGCAGGTCATGGACGAGCTGCAAGAGCGCGCCCCGGAACTGCAGGCGCAGCGCGAGGAGACCGAACGTCTTGCGGCCGATCTTGAAGAGATGGTTGCGCAGGTCGCGTCGGCTTCCCAAGAGCGCGACACCGTTCAAGCCGAGGCCAAACGTCTGCGTCTCGACCTGGAGCGCATCACGCGTGAGAACGGCTTCATGTCGCAGCAGCTCGCCGACTTTGGTCGCCAGGTGCGCGAGCTGACCAAGGCCATCATCCTGCGTGACGACCCGCAAGCTGCTGCGCGTCTCGAGGACGATGGCAGCCTCCTGGCTGAGCTCGACTCGATCGCTCCTCTGCCCGAAAGCTTGCCAGAGTCCGATACGCAGACGGTCATCACCAACGAGCTCGTCACTTTTGCCTCGCTCACCGAGCTTTGCAGTCAGAACGCCCGCCTGCTGCAAGTCACGCGCCAACTCGGCGCAAAGATGGAGGAAGAGGAGAAGAACTACAAGGCGCGACTTGCCGAAGACCAGGACGAAGCCGTCAACGAGGCCCGTGACCTCATCCTCCGACTCGAAGACGAGGTCCGCCAGGAGCAGTTCAGGGCAGAAGAGATCAGCAAGGAACGCGACCTTTTCAGACAGCTGTGCGCCACGGGTGGTCGCAGCGCGGCAAACAACGCCGCCGATGACAAGGGCTCGGCGGGGGTCGCGAATGCGGCTCCCGTCGCTGGCTCTGGCCTTGCCCTCGCCGAGTACGAGGCCTTGCGAGCTCGTCACGACCGCCTCAAGTCGGACACCGATGCAGAGATCGCTCGCTACCGCAAAGAGGTTCAATCGCTGCAAGCCGAGATTGGCAAGGCGACGGTCTCTTCGGCGCGCGAGGGCGCTTTGCGCCAAGCGGCCGAAGACAAGTTCGCCAACCTGCAAAGGACGTACGAGCTTGCCAAGTCGGACTTGGAAGAGATCACGAATGGCGCTGCTCAGCTCCAGCAAAGCCTCGCAAGCAAGGATGTTGCCGCGCAGACGTTGGAGGAACAGCTGATCCAAGCACGGTCCAGCCTCGAGCATCTCCGCTCGCAGGTCTCGACTCTGCAGGCCGAGAAGGACCTCTGGAAGGCCGCCGAGGCCAAGCTGCTCGAGGAAAGCCGCTCCATTCAAGCGGAGCGCAACAACCTCCAGCAGCTCGTCCAGACGACGCAGGCAATGCAGGCCGAGCTCGAGCAACGCGGACGCGACTCGACCTCCCGCCTGAAGCAGGACGTCAAGAGGCTCGACGAGACCAACGAGGATCTGCGCAGCCGCCTTGCTGCCGAGCAGGACCTGTACCGCCAGCTCAGCCTGCGTCGCGAGATCGAGACCAAGGACCTCCAGAGCCGCATCGACCTGTCCAGCACCGAGCTCAGCAATGCGAGGGAGGCGCTGGCCATCGCGCGCACCAGTGCAGACCACACACAGCTCCGCGTCGAGGACATCACGCGCCAGCTCGAAGCCACCAAGGAGAAGCTCGCAGTGTATGAGCGCCGCGACCAGCTCTCGCGCGACCCTGTCGCATTCCGCGCCCAGCCGGACGTCGAGCTGTCGAGGGAAGAGCAGCTCGAGATCGAGCTTGCTGATCTCAAGGCGGGCCGAGCCGCTGCACAGGTCGAGGTGCGCAAGAGCAAGCTCGAGGTCGAACAGGCGGCGGCGGCTGTCGCCGAGAAGGACGCCGCGCTCAGCTCGCTACGCAGCGAGCACGAGCAGCTCAAGGAAAGCTCGGCATCCGAAATTGCCGCCAAGGTCACTGAGATCCAGTCGCTGCAGCAGCAAGTCGCGGCCACATCCTCGCAGCTCTCCGAAGCACAGGCGCAGCTGCAAGAGGTTCAGAAGCAGCTCGAGACCGAGCGAGCCGCGTTCCAGGCCGAGAAGAAGTCGCTCGAAGACGCCATCACTGAGCTCGGCAGCGTCGAGGAGCGTGCGCGCGCCGAACAAGAAGACGTCAAGGGCGAGATCCGCAAGCATCTGCAGGCGGCCAAGGAGGCACAGCAGAAGCTCGAGACCGTCTCGAGGAACGTCGGCAACCTCACTACCGAACTCGCCGAGGCACGCGAGCAGCTCAACAAGGCACGCCAAGAGGTGGGCTCGCTGCGCAGCTCCAAGGATCTGGCCGAGGCCGAGTGGGGACGCGAGAAGGCGAGCTGGGATGCTGTGCGTCAGGCACTCGAGCGTGAGAAGGCCGATTTGCAGCGCAGGATGGACGACCTCACCGCGCAGAACCAGATATTGCACACGCATCTCGAAACGATCAATGCGCAGGCGAGCCAGATGCGCGAGGCCGCGGCTGCCCCTCTGCCCTCCTTCGACGTCGATATGGAGTTAAGCTCGATAGCTCAAGAAGCCCAGCCTGCCGGAGAAGCTGCACCCACCGCAACCGAAGAAGCCGTTGCAACTGCGTCGGATGCTGTCGAGGGAGAAGCCACGAACGAGGCAGCTGCGGCTCCTGTCGAGGGTGAAAGCGCAAACGCACTTTCGTCCGAGAGTGAAGCAGCCCAGGCTGTCGCGGTCAAGAAGGAGGACACTAGTGTCTCCGGCACCGAGCTGGCGCACTCGCTCATGAAGCGTCGTGTCGAGGAGCTGCAGGAGCTCGTGCAGCGTCTGCAGCGCGACAAGGACCTCGTGGGAATGCAGATGGAGATGACCAAGCAGGAAACGTCGCGTCTGCAGAAGACGCTCGAGCACGTCAACAAAACGCTCGCCGAGACGCGCACCGAGCTCGATGCCGAGCGCGCCAAGGGCGCCTCGTCGACGGCGAGCGCCGCGCAGCATGCCGAGCTGCTCGACAAGATCAACCAGCTCAACGAGCTGCGCGAGAGCCACAGCACGCTGCAGGAGGCCGCCTCGCGTGCCGAAGCTCGCGCCACGCAGCTGGAGGCCGAGCTGCGCACCGCCACTTCCGATCTCGAACCCGTGCGGGCGCAGCTGCGCACAGCGCAGATCGAGCTCGAAGCGTCGCAGGCCGAGGTCAAGGTGCTGCGTGAGGACAGCAAGCGCTGGCAGGCGCGCTCGCAGTCGCTGCTCCAGACGCACGGCATTAGCGAAGAGATGCAAAAGGTGGAGCAGCAGCGTGCCGAGGCGCAGCAGAAGATCGACGAGACGCAGGCCAAGCTGCAGGAGAACGAGGCGGCGACGGAGGCGGTCAAGGCGGAGCTGGCGACGGCCAAGTCGAACTTTGACAAGCTGCGCGAGCAGGTGCGCACGCGCATCGCGCAGGAGCGCAAGTCGGTCGCCGACGCGCAGGAGAAGATGGCCGCGCTGCAGAAGGAGAAGGACGAGGATGCGGCCAAGTTCAAGGAGGCCATTGCGGCGCACGAGGCTAATGTGGTGCAGCTCACGATCGAAAGAGATGCGCTCAAGCAGCAACTCGAAGAGATGCAGTCGCAGGCGCCGGCTGCTGCTGCTGATCCGACCGCCGAGTCCGCCAATGCATCGGATGCGGCTCAGATGGCCCCCTCCGAGACTCTGCCCGATGCAGTCGCCGCAGACGCCGAGGCTGCGGGTGCTCCAGCGAGCCAGCAGGCGGCGATCGAGGCTGCGATGGCCGAGGCGCAGCGGCAGTTCGACGAGGTCAAGGCGCAGCTTGAGGCGGAGAAGGAGCAGATCGCGTCGGTGCGCGATAAGCATCTTCAGAACGGCCGCGACTTCCTCAAGAAGATGCGTGCCGCCCAGGCCGAGGTGCAGCAGCGTGACGAGGCGATTGCGGAGCTCAAGAAGGAGTTCGCCGAGAACAATGTCGAGGCCATCGAGAAGGCTGTGCAGGAGCGGCTTGCCGGCAGCACCGGCGACGCCGGTGGCAGTGGCGGGGACGCCGAGGTGGCGGCTCTGCGCGCGCGCGTGGCCGAGCTGGAGCTGCAGCTGCAGGCGGCCGAGACGCGCATCAGCGAGCTCGAGGCGCAGCTGGCGGCGAGTGCCGAAGGCGAGGCTGTGGAGCATCTCAAGGCGGCACACGTCGAGGAGCTGCGTCAGCTGCAAGCGTCGCTCGAAGCCAAGTACGCCGCTTCATCGTCGGGTCTCGGTGCCAGCGCGGGCGGGGATGTAGAGGCTGCGGTGCAGGAGCGACTGAAGGCGCTGGAGGACGAGCGGGAGGCTGCTGTGCAGGAAGCGATTGCGGCCGCCGTCTCCGCGCGCGAGGCGGAGCTCAAGACACAGCACGATGCCAGCGCCAAGGCGCGGTTTGAGGCGGGCAAGAACGAGGCGAATCTGCGCAACACGCTCATGATCAAGCAGAAGGACAACAAGATCGCCAAGCTCACCGCCGAGATCGCCGCGCTCAAGGGCGAGGATCCGGCGGCGCCCGCGGCCGCGGCGGGGGCAGCACCGCCCACGGGTCCGGCTGCTGCGTCGACGCTGCCGACCAAGCCGGGCGTGTTTGGACGCGGCGGTGCACAGGCTGGACGCGGCGGCGCGCGCGGTGGTGCGGCAGGCACCGCCACAGCGCGCCCCGTCGCGCGGCCCATCCCAACCGGCCCCGCCGCCGGCACACCCACGACCGTCGCCTCGATCCGCGGCGCCGCGTCGGCAGGCAGGGGCGGCACGCGCATCGCACGCGGCGGCGCCGCCCAGGCCGGCGCCAAACGCAAGCTCTCCGCACAGGGACTCGCCACCGCCCAGCCAGACGCTCAGCAGGGCGGCGCCAAGAAACCGCGCGCCGCAGGCGCCCCCGTCGCTGTGCGCAAACCAGGCCCCGGCAACGCCTCAGGTGGCCAACAAGGCTAAAGCTATGAATCTGGATTCGTATCAAGTGTCTGCCAGGTGTCTGCCAGAGTGTGACGTTACAAGCTGTGCTTACTTGGATGGAGAAGTTGGTTTAGTGGGTGAGAAGAACGCTCTAATATCGGCGCCTTTAGCTGCATCCTTTCTCCTCCCCCCGCCACTGCTGGTTGCATCATTCGCCTTGGATGGAGAGCGCGGCTGACTCGCAGCCTGTTGCCTGAGCATATCGCCAATATCCCCCCTTTCTCGCTCTTTCTTCGGTGAGGCCCAGGTGTGTGGTGGAGCCTGCGGGAAAGGTTCATGTGGACGTGATCCCTTCTTCCTGCGCGGGGGTGTGACGTGAATACCGCCTCCACTTGCAGGCGACAGCTTGCGGCTGTATCCTCCGCGTGGTCGTGGTGGCGAGACGGGTGGGTTGTACGGATCGGGTGAGAAGCGCGAAGACGGTTCGACACGCGTGCGCTTGCTCGCTCGATCCGACGCCGGGTCTTCGCGCGATACGTCTTCGGGAACACCGAACCCGTCGCCAACCTCGTCGGCCTCGACCGAGTCATCATCGTCGATGACAACGGCCGAAGTGGCCCTGGAGCTGGCGCGCGAAGACTCGCCTACATCGACAATGGACTCGTGCGAGCTCGAGTCCTGCTCCAGCTCTCGCTGCATCTGTTCAGCCAGCTTCCGGTCGGCTTCTTCCTGTTCCGCCCGAGCAGCCGCCTCGACTAGTGCCGCTTCTTCCTCCACTTGCTCTGTTGCCATGATTGCCACCGAATCTTGCGAGATCGTGTCCGACTCTTCAGTCTTGCCTGAGGCGGCCACATCGCTGCCCGAGGTGTGTGTCGACGACTTGGCCTTCTCTGCCTCCTTACCCACAGAGTCAGAGTGAGAGTCAGACTTTGCCTGCTTTTGCTTTGCGAAAAACGCCTTCAACCCATCCCTTCTCTCCTCGACAGGCAGAAGGAAGCTCGGATCGCTATTGCCGACCTTGCCGACCTCCTTGGGCACCTTGTAGCACTCCAGCTCTGCCTGCAATGGTCGCAACAGCTTGGCTACCTCTGTACTCCATGAGTCGTCCACGTTCATTCCTTCCTTCACCTGTGCATCCGACTTTGGTTCAACACCCAGGCCGAGCCAAGTTGCGATGGCCTGTTCCGTAGGCAGGATGACCGGCATGCGGTCGTGCAAGAAGCCCAGCTGGTCGTTGCTCGCCGTCGTCACGATGGTGAACGTGTAGAGCGGCTTATCCTCGCCGTCAAATCGGACACGCTCCCAGAGTCCCGCAAGAGGCATGAGTCGCTTTTCGCGACCGAGCTTATCCGCGCGTCCGTGGCCAGGCTCAGTCATGCCTACAAAGTGTGGAATGCGCTCGACCTTGTCTCCCTCGGCGCCGCGTTTCTGCCATTCGAAGAAGCCCTGAACAAAGACAACACAGCGTTGCGCCGGCAGAAGAGAGTGCCACATAGACCGCTGAGGCGAGAGGATGGTGTCGTCGCGTGCATTGATCGTCTTGTACGCCTCGCCGTAGCTCGGAGGCGTCTTGTGGAAGCGCGGGATGAGGCCCCACTTCATGGTCTGGATGATCATTTGGAACTGGCGATCCTCCGGCGTCGGATTGGCTGTTTTGCGCAGACGACGCTCGCGCTCCCAAGAGAGCTCCCTACGCACGACCGGGGATCTCGTCTGCGGCGCGACATTGTGGGAAGGAGTGTAGTCGTCGGCGTCCGGGGCGGGTGTGGGGTCGCGTCGGTCAGGGAGCTGTTCGCGCACAGCGGCGCGGTATTGCGGGATGGGCTGGGCGTTTGCGAATCGTCCGCACATGTTTACTGCTATGTGGACATGGTGATGACGTTGATCTGGCAGAAAGAAGGAAGAGTTCGATGTGGTGAGTAGGTGGAAGGGCGGGCAAGCTGAGCGAGGAAGGATGCATGGCTAAGCGTGGCTCAGCATGGCTCAGCACAGCTCAGGGTCTGCAGAGCGCGCATTTCTCCGCACTTTTTCGGCTGACAGACCTCCACTTATGCGCGGCAGAGTCGCATCGGGTGGCCAAAAATTCATCGGGCAGGACTCTTGCAAAAATCACGTGGGAGCGCTCGCGGGTAGAGTTGATTCGCGCCTTGCCTCGCTCTTGCGCTGCTGCAGCTGCAGTGTTGAACTGGCCTCGGGTGTTTTTCGAGCCAGCCAGATGCATGCCTGAACTGCAGCCTGACATTCGCTCTTGCTTGCTTGCTCTTCCACCATCTCAGCATCATCGATTCCTTTACTATACACTCAAGGACGATGTCGTCTTCGACCTCGGATCTTGCGATGGCGGTCGAGCCGATGGCCGTGCCACTCCCGACCAGTCCAGATACTTCCATGCAGGAAGTGCTGGTCAGTCCTTCCGACCCAAGCTCGCTGGCCGACCTTTCCATCCAGGAGACCAGTGAAAGATCGGATCAGCCGACTGCTGGCACTACCGACACGCTGCTGCTTTCGCCAGCTCGCAAGGCTGTGAACATGACCAGCGATGCAGCTGCACCCAAGCCGATGTCGCCAGAGAAGGCCGCACTCGCCGCCATGTTCGACTCGATCAAGATGCCACCGCCCGTCAGCTCACCGACAAAGTCGCCGCGCAAGGCATCCAACCACCTTCTCATTTCGCCATCCAAGAGTGCATCTGGACTGTTTGGCGCATCCAGCTCGCCGTCGAAGGTCGATTCCACCGACTCGGCGGCTTCCCGGTCGCCGCTGCGCTGCCCAATCGTCATTCGATCATCTTCTCCTGGCCTCGAGCATCTGACCGCGAACGAGGACAAGAAAGCCTCGACTCCTCTGTCTCCTGCACCTACGTCTTCAGCCTCGAGGCAGCAAGCAGGGCGGTCGTGGCTCGCAGCCCCGTCCAGCCCGAGCGCCAAGCTCTCAGACCTCAGTCTCGTCCTTGACACCACCGGCACGCAGGAGCTCCTCTTCAACCAGGACGCCAGCTTCCTCGCTGCTGCTGCCAACACCGCCGCGGACGTCACCATCGACGACAGCTTTGATGTCTCCCGCGCCAAAGCGCGGATCCGAACCGCATCTGCAGCCGCGCCTGGGCCCAGACATAGAAGCTCGCCAGCTAAGCTCGGTGCGCTGCGGGCAAAGCCTCGCTTCAGCGCCGTGCCCGAGGACGCAGCGGCCGAGTTCAAGCCGCGCACAGCCTCGCAGACCGAAACCAACTCGCTGGGCTTGCGCAACCTCGGCGTCGGCCGCGTGGTGAAGAACGCCGCAGGCGACGACACGATCGAGCTCAACCTCACCGGCTCCTTCATGGGCAACTCGAGTCTTGTGCTGGGCAATCTCATGGACGAGAGCGGAGAGGCGTCGCTGCTGTATGGCAACAACTCATTCTCCATCTCCCAGTCACGCTCCCCCGCTCGCGCAGAGAAGCAGCAAGTGCCGGCCAAGGTGCGCGGGGGTGCACGCGGTAGCAAGGATGACGAGGAAGACGATGACGATGATGAGGACGAGGACTACGAACGCGAGGCGCGCGATGTGCAGAAGTGGGCCGCCGAGGCAGCGCGCAAGGCGCAACAGACCCGCGCCTCGACGCTGGCAGATAAGACGCCCAGTCGCTTCGTCGGGCGCACTCCTGCTTCAGCTACGGCGAGTAGGGCAGCCCCTGCGTTGCCAGCCGCACGAGCGGCGCCTCGAGCCTCGCTCACTACGCCGGCATCTGGATCGCGTCTCGCCAAGCCGCGCACATCAGCTGTGGCGATCAAGCCTGCCGCGGACGGTGAGGCGCGCATGATCCGATCTGGAAGCACTTCTTCTGTGGCCTCGCTCAGCTCGCCGGCACGCTCCACCAGCTCGGTGCGAACATCGATGCTGGGCGGGAGTGCGGATGAGCCGGTCAGCGAGGCAAAGACGCCCATGCGCAGCCGACGCAAGAGCACGTTCACGAGCTCGCGCCCGCCCGTTTCCGGGCCCGCACGTCGCAGGGAGTCGCTCGCAGCAGCTGCGGGTGTGCCGGTGCCGCAGCCGCTTCCGCCTGTTCCCTCGCTCGTCGCCACCACGCCTGGTCGCTCGCGCCAAACCCCGGTCGCGAGGGTCGCGTCCAACTCGCCTTCGCTCAAGACACCAACCGCCACAACGCGCATCGTGAAACCGCGGCCCTCGCTGACGGGAGCGACGCCACGTGCGTCCGCAGCTCCGAGCGCCGTAGGATCGATTCCGAGACCCCGCGCGTCGTTGACGGGGCGCATGTCGCTGGGCCCGGCGCAGGCGGAGGAGGCCAAGACGCCAGTGCCGCGCGCGGGGCAACTTCGATCCGCATCGCTCGTCACACCTTCAGCGCGGGCAGCGGCGCGCAGTGTACAGGCCGAGGCGACGCCGCTGGGTGGAATGCGGAAGAGTGCGTCGCAGCCGCAAGGGCTGGATGTCACTGGCGATGCAACGCCCGCAGCGCCTGGGGCAAGGGCAAGGACGCTGGTGCCGCGCGCGAGCATGAGCCGTATCAGCACGGCTACTCCTGCTGCTTCGGCGAGGTCGTCACTACTGATCACGCCAAGAAACGTTCGGCCTGCAGCAGTTGGGCCTTCGAGAGAGCGAACAACAGCGAGAGCAGAAGCCCTGACGGAGCGAACGGCAAATGCTGCGGAACCGGACGCACTGCGCACTCCTCTTGCCTCGTCGAAGGTGATGACAGCGTCTAAAATCGCTGCTCCGGCTGCGGGCAGACCGACTGCCACGGCACGGACGGCGGCAAGCGGTGGGTTCGGATTCAAGCCACGCACGTCGGCAGTGTTTGTCGGGACGACCCGAACAGCACCCGCTTCGCACACCAGCGGCGAGAACAAGGAAAACTAGATCGCCCTACACGCAGCAATGTGCAATCTCATCGTGTTGGTCGCCTTTCACACTCGAGCGCGACAGGCAGATTGAAGCGAATGGTGACCATGTATACGTATGCGAGATTCAGAAGCAAGGCCGAAAGAATTTTTGGGTGTGAGGGGGAATTCTACTTGTGCTCCTTGACGATGAACGAGGGCTTTCCGGTCTGCAGGGCGGTCTTGATGGAGCCGAACACCTGGACCTCCATCTTCTTCTGCGTCTCGACGGTCTCGGTGCCCATGTGCGGGAGGAGGATGCAGTTGTCCATCTTGACAAGGCGCTCGTCGATCTTGGGCTCGGCGGGGTAGACGTCGAGACCTGCGCTCGAAAGCTTTCCGGAGTTGAGAGCGTCAATGAGGGCCTCCTCGTCGACAACGCCACCACGGGCGGTGTTGACCAGGATAGCACCGTCCTTCATTTGGTCGAACTGGGTCTTGCCGAAGCTCTTTTCGGTTTCCTTGTTGAGAGGCAGGTTGAGCGAGACGACGTCGGCCTGGGCAAGGAGCTCTTGTTGCGACTTGACGTAGGTGTACGAGGCGTCGGCGTTCGGGTTGGGGTTGCGGTTGTAGTAGATGATCTTCATGTCGAAGGCGGCGGCACGCTTGGCGAGCGCCGAGCCGATACCGCCCATGCCGATGATGCCGAGCACCTTGTTCTCGGGGTCGTGCGCAGGCTTGAGACCCGACTTCCACTTGCCACTGCGAGCGTTCACCTCGGCACGGTAGTACTGACGCAAGCTGGAGAGCACGAGGAACATGGCGGTGTCGGCCGTCGCATCGTCGACCGCAGCAGGGGTGTGCGAGACAAGGATGCCGCGCGCCTTGGCAGCGTGCACGTCGATCTGGTCGTAACCGGCGCCGTTGTGGCAGATGAACTTGAGCGAAGCGGGCAGGGCGTTGATGAGCTCGGCGTCGAACACGCCGATCTTGTCCGCCGAGTCGTTGTGGCGGTAGATGGCAACGATGTTGGCGTACTTGCCGCCCTCAGCGGTCGCCTTGACAAACTCGGCACGCGAGGGAGTGTCGAGGTGCTACACGCCGCAACGAGGTAGAGGAGGAAGAAGGAAATCTGAGGGTCAGTGCGCGTTCAAAGCGAGAAGCTGCTCCGAGCAAGCCATGGCACCACTTACGAGGATCTCGGCGACGGAGCCAAGGTCGTTCTTGAGCTCGTCGTGAGCGTGGACGATGGTGCCACAAACAAGGACCTGGGGCTTGGACATGATGGCGACGAAAGGGAGGTTGGAGGAGCAAAGGATGGAGGTGGAAACAGGATGATAGCAAGATGGAAAGACAGCTCGAGGATCTACGTGGACAGCTTATATTCAGCGAAGAAGCTCCGAGAGCTGAGGCGAGGAAATGCGTTGGATGGGCGGCAGATGAACGTGGGGCATCAATGCACACACGCCACACACGCCTCTCTCACTCTGTGTGCAGGGGTGGGGCAGATGTGTTCAGGCACACGACGTCGGTACGGCTGTGGAGCTTGCGTTCCTTCGCCAATCGCACCAGCTGCTGCTGCCTGCCACTGCCACTGTGTGCCGTAGAGTTGGCGCTTTGACCAGGGCGTCAGGCGTGGAGAGCTTCTCCACCCGCGGGGGAGCCGGTGGCCATCTATTTCGCCGAAGAGAAGCCCTTCCGCACCTCCGCCTGGGCCACTCCGGACCGCACCTCCGGTCCTCCGCTTCGAGACGGCGTGAGTCTTTCGCGCGAGTGACGTTTTTCGAGCTTAAATCGGGAGATGGTGATTTCACGACGCCGATTTCCAAAAAAGTAAGGTTCGGAGAGGAGCAGGCCCTATCGATCCGCGCCCGCACGGAGGTGTTGCTCGCGTTGCACCCTCGCCGCGCGTTTTAGTGTTCATCTTCTCGCAGAGTGCGTTGGCAGCGGTGGCAGCGTTGGCAGCGTTGGCGTGTGCGGTAACTTTCGTCGAGATGCTTATTTTTTAATGTCTGTGCCCTCTCATTGGACACAGCACTCAAGGTTGCGGCTGCAAGGCTCTGCACTCTCATTGCAGCTGCACCTCGGCTTTGGCTCACCCGCGCTGTCATCCTTTTGGCACTTTGAGTTGCGCACGGGAACACTGTGCACAGAGTGTTGGTCTGTGATCGCTGTCATTTTCCGCTCGTCGGTCGCCCTGTCGCCTCGGCCACTTTGCGCCAGACACTGCGCGCCCGTCCGCGCGGTGCGGGTCTACACGGTCACTGTGATTTCTTCCTGAATGCTTTCCTCGCTCGCTCGCTTGACTTGGCACCGGCGCTACTGTACTGCGCTAGGCCGCTCGCCTCGTCGAGGCCGCCCTGCTTCCGCAATCCCGCACGCCGTTGCTTCTGAGAAGACTGGGTGCGGATAGAGCGACGTCGGTGTGATCCGCATCTGCTTTTCGTTGCGAACCTATCTTCCTCTCCACCTCCTCTCCCCTTCGCTACTTGCCTACAAGCAGCGACATCACCTGGTCACCATGACGGACCAAGCACAGGAGGCGTACGACCGCCTCTCCAAGAACCTCTCCTTCGACTCGCACGGCGTCACCGAGACCGTCGACCTCCCGCACGCCGTGCCCGCCTCGCAGTCGTCCGCCAGCGTCAAGGCCGAGCCTGTCCTGCCCGCACAGCCTGCTGTGAGCGGCAAGATCGCCGTCCCCGAGCCGACGCCTGCAGCCAATGGCTCGAGCCTCAAGCTCGGCAACGGCTCCGCTCCTGCCGCCGCCGACGTCAAGAGCGATGCCAGCGTCAAGCTCGCTCCCGGCGGCAAGGTCAAGCTCACCAACTACCCTTCCATCGCCAACGCTCCCCTCCCCGCCGAGGGCAACGGCACCTTCTCCAACCTCCACCTCGCGCTCCTCATCTTCTTCACCCCGGCCGTCGTGCTGCGTCTGATTCCGTTCGTCAACCCCCAGTGGTTCGGATGGTTCAGCTACCTGCTGCTGTGCGCCCTCTTTGGCGCGCCCGTCGCCATCGCCTACTGGACCATCATGTCCACCTACGGCCCGCGCATCAACGAAAAGGTGCAGCTGCCCGGCAAGCCGCTCGAGTACTACATGGACATCAAGGACCCTGCCTTGCGCAAGAAGTACCACTCGGACAAGAAGATCCCTTACCAGACCTTCCACGATGCCTACTTTGCCGGCAAGATCGAGCCCAAACTGCCGCTCAACGAGCTGCTCGAGTACCGCTGGGACTGGTGCTCGATGCAGTTCACGTGGCCGCTGTTTGAGTACGTGCTGTTCAACCTAATCCCCGACGTGCTCATGCACACCGCCAAGCAGGACCAGACGCAGATCCAGGACAACTACGACCGCGGCGACGACTTTTACGCATGGTTCCTCGGCCCGCAGATGATCTACACCTCGGGCATCATCTCGGACGCCAACAAGGCCGAGACGCTCGAGGAGCTGCAGGACAACAAGCTCAACCTCGTCTGCTCCAAGCTCGACCTGCAGAAGGAGGACCGCGTGCTCGACATCGGATGCGGCTGGGGCACCTTCGCTACCTTTGCCGCCGTCAACTACGGCTGCGACGTGACCGGTGTGACGCTCGCAAAGACGCAGACGCGATTCGGCAACGACCGACTCAAGAAGAACGGCATCGACCCCAGCCAGGCGCGCATCCTCAACCTCGACTACCGCGACATCCCCGTGCAGCCAGGCCACTACACCAAGATCATCTCGCTCGAGATGGCCGAGCACGTCGGCATCCGCCACTACGACAAGTTCCTCTCGGACGTGTACAACCTGCTCGACGACGATGGTGTCTTCGTCTTCCAGGTGGCTGGCCTGCGACCCACGTGGCAGTTCCACGACCTCAACTGGGGTCTCTTCATGAACAAGTACGTCTTCCCCGGCGCCGACGCCTCGTGCTCGCTCGGCTGGGTGGTGTCGCACCTCGAGAAGGCCGGCTTCGAGATCCGCTCGGTCGACGTGGCCGGCGTGCACTACTCGGCGACCATCCTGCGATGGGCGCAGAACTGGGAGTCGAACAAGGACAAGGTGGTGGCCAAGTACGGCGACCACATGTACCGCATGTGGAGCTTCTTCCTGTGGTCGAGCGTCATCGTGGCGCGCGAGGGCGGCAGCTCCGTGTTCCAGTTTGTGCTCCACAAGAACCTCAACGCCTTCCACCGCATCAACGGCGTCAAGTCCCACGGCGGCCTCCTGCCCCGTCCCAGCGTCGCCAAATTCAAGTCGGTGTACAACTGAACCTCCTACCCTCCCGCCGCCGACTGAGGCCTCCACCTCCATCCTCCTCCGAATCTGGAACCGAACAGTCTTCCTCGGCCCTTCCTCCTCCTTTCCCCTTCCGCCCCTGCTTTGCCGTGGCACAGGTCTGCACAGGCTCTTTGGCACGGCAGACAGTAGGCTCTCGTTGTACTGTATAGCAGATCATTATGTACAGCAGAAATGAACGGCGCTCGGTCTAAAGAATGAAACAAGACCCATAGCCCGACATGGCCTTCCCGTCCGTTTCATGTCGTGTTGGGTCAGAGCGCGACGGCTTAACAGTGACCTGTTTGGCGCGCGATTTCTGGACGCTTCGAGGCGCGGCATTTCGAGGGCTGAGCACGTTGAAGCAGCGGCTGCGCCGAAAAGTGGAGAAGCGGCGCCACGCAGCCGGCTCAGCCGCACCACGGCAAGCCTGGACACATCCACCGTCTGCGGCGCCACCCTTCCTGCTCTCCACATCATCCTCACCACTCCCGTCATCGAGAATGTCGAGCAACTATCCCGCGCCACCTTCATATGCGCCCAAGGGCTACCAGGCCGTTCCGCAGCACGATGCGCCGTCGTACGGTGCGGCGGCGGATGCGGGTGCCGGTGCCGCCCCGCGCGATGTGGATCAGGAAGGCGATCCGGACGACTTCAAATTCGGCGTGACGGTGGAGCAGTCTTCGCCCGAGATCCGCGCCATGTTCCTGCGCAAGGTGTATAGCGTGCTGTTCTTCCAGATCCTGGGCACGACGGCGATTGCGGCGATTATGACGACGCAGGGGATTGCGTCGTGGGTGCAGCAGAACCAGTGGGCCTTCATCGTGCCCATGATCGGAAGCCTGGTGACTATGGGATTCCTGTACTGGAAACGCCACTCGCACCCAACCAACATCCTGCTGCTCTCGCTCTTCACCGTGCTCGAGTCGATCTCGCTCGGAACCGTGATCACGTACGTCGACCAGAAGATCGTGCTGCAGGCAATGGTGATTACGGCCTTCACGTTCTTCGGGCTTACGCTGTTTACGCTCCAGAGCAAGTGGGACTTTAGCAGTCTGGGCGGCTGGCTGTTTGGCGGCCTCATGGTGCTCGTGGGCGTCGGGTTTGTCGGCATCTTTATGCCGTACAACCAGACGTTTGACCTGATCATGGCCGGCGCAGGCTGCGTGATCTTTAGCCTGTACATCGTCTACGACACTTGGCTCATCCAGCGCCGTCTCAGTGCCGAGGAATGGGTGCTCGCCAACATCAGCCTCTACCTCGACATTGTCAACCTCTTCATCAACATCCTCCGCATCCTCAACAACCAGTCGCGCGATTAACTCCGCGCCGCCATGCGCGACCATCCATCCCCGACTCGTTTTCGTTTCTGTGCCGGTTTCTGTTCCAATACCCCCCTTGTGTTCTGCGATCCATCACTGCTTAGCCACTGCATGTCAATAGCAACCCTGTCGTGTCTCTTCGGACCGTTTCCCGGCTGGCCTTGGTCGTGAGAGAATGAAAATTGGGAGCGTGAATGATGTACAAAGAGCCGAGGGCTGGATTAGGAGCGTTTGGAGTTCTTGTCTGTGCTTTGGAACTGCAGCTCTGCAGGCGGGGGTCGGTAGATGCCCTTATAATGCACGCCTTCTGGGATGAGACCGGCCTATTATCCCACAGCAACCATCTATGTGTCAGTATTGCGACTCCCATCCTCGCATCTATGTTTGCGGGGGACTTACTCTGTCTAGCAATCTCGCCACTGGCTTGGACGGTTGTGCGCCGAGCTGAAGCCAGTGCTTGATGCGGTTTTCATTCCACTCGAGGCGTTTCTGCAGCGTTGGTTCCGCCTGCTGCTGCGAGATGCCGGTGGTCATGACGCCTCCATGACCCGGTGCTGGGCCGAGGGAGGGGTTGGGAAGCCTTGCGGCAGTAACGGGGCGGGGGATGGGATCGTATTCGCCCAGCTTTTCGATGGGTCGTGCATCGCGCGGCTTCGAGTCGTTGATCGCCACCAGATGGTAGAACGGGTTGTTGCGTGTGCCTTTGCGGCTCAACCTCAGTCGCACCACCATTGTCGTAATTCAAATCGCAGTGAGAAAAGGTGGAATGTGCAGGGGATGCGTACGGAGCTTCCTGGTTTTGAACGAGGAGGATGAGGAGGCGCAGCGCGGTGATTGAGAAGAAGGGTCGTGGATAGAGCGGATGATGGTCACGAGCAAGGTGAAAGTCGAGCCGGCCGTTTTTTGCGGCACGAAGACTCGACAAAGCCCACACTCACCGCCCGAGAACCGAAAAAATTCAGCTGCGACAAATAGCATGCTTGGATCTAACACTCCGAATTTTCTTGCCCTCTGCCATCGCCCTCCTCGCAGACGCACACTACGCTCTCGATGCGCATCTTTTGGGTTGCTGGTCTAGGATGCAGATTGCAGATGGATGCTTCCGCAGCCAGTGTGTATCTCTGGCTGTGGGAGCGGGTATATTGGATGCGAAAGGAATCTTGAAGCTTCGAGGTGAGGGCGCTTTAGGACTTCATGAGCATGTCTAGCGCCAGGGCGGCCTGGTCTACCTGGGCCCTTGTTCTGCGCTGATCGGCCTTGGATCCCGTGTGGTAGGAAAACGCATCGCCGGTCTTATCGTCGCTTGGTGTGGTGAGGAGCTGTGTGGTGTGGCGATCGAGATGCTCGCGCGCCGTGGCGTCTTTGAACTTGGACGCCTTGGGCTTGCGCTGTGTCTTCTTGAGGCTGCTTGCCACCAACGATGGTGACTTCTTCTTTGCCGATCCAGAAGCGGACTTGGACTTGGACGAGGTTGATGTGGATTTGGACACCATTGTGCTCCAGATCCGATGGCTAGCTGCGAATGTGAACGATGGGGTTGGGAGTGAGGCCGATGATGGTGTTGCAGCGGCTACTTTTTTTTTCAGAAGTGGCCGCGCTCTAAATTGACCGCGCCCCAAAGACTTGTGGAGGCTGAGCAGCCATCAAGGGTCTCACGACATCCCCATCACCCTCTTCCCTACCTCCATCTCTCTCCCAACCTGTTCAACACAATGGCTTTCAACAACACCGAGGCTCCCGTCAACACCTGCATGCCCGCCACGTGTAAGCACCCAACCTCCACACACTTCACGTTGTTTTCTTGCTCGGAGGATCCTTGCTGACGCTGCCCATCACGACACACAGGCGCCAAGTGCGGCAAGACTACTTGGCGCGGCTGCGGCGCCCACATCGAGTCCGTCAAGGCCACCGTGCCCAAGGACCAGTGGTGCGAATGCCCCCGCTCTTAAGCTGCCCGGAGCGAACGACACAATCAACCTCAATTTCAATTGCATCTCTTGCCTCTCTCACCGCCAGCACCGCTTGACACGCAGACATGATTCGTACAATGATTTGCGATGGAGTACAGTGAGCGAATAGAGCGGTGGTTGACAATCTAGCGAGTTAGTTAACAGGCTGGTCCTGACTTGCGCCATCGTCCTGCATGATCTTCTGCTTGGGCTGATCGCTGGTGATGGCCTCCTTGCGCTCGAGCTCCTCCATCTCTTTCGCCTTGGTCGACCAAGGGCCCTCTCCAAACGCATGGTTGAGTGCCGACCAGACGTTGTTGACGTAGTGCACCTCGAGGTCATCCAGCACGGCCTTGGGCACGTCCGCCTCTACGTTGGGCTGGTTCTGCGCCGGCAGGATCACCTTGGTGATGCCCGCCCTGTGCGCAGCCAGCAGCTTCTCCTTGAGTCCGCCTACCGGCAGCACCATACCGCGCAACGACACTTCGCCCGTCATCGCCAGCGTCGGCGCCACCGATCGGTTCGTCAGCAGCGACGTCAGCGACACCGTGAACGCCACACCAGCCGACGGGCCTTCCTTGCCAATCGCGCCTTCCGGCATGTGCAGATGCACATCCTTGTTCTCGAGCAAGCTGTCGTTGGCATCCTTGACAATGCCCAGATCAAACGCATTCGTCTTCATCCACGACAGCGCGATCGACGCCGACTCCTTGATCACATCGCCCAGCTTACCAGTCAGCTGAAGGCTGCCTTTGCCCGGCATGATGGTCGTCTCGATCGGCATGAGCGATCCAGAACCGTTGCCCAGGTAGCCCAGACCCGTCGAAACACCGGCAGGCATGGCGCTCGTGTAAAGACGATCCTTGTGGTACACCGGGGGTCCAAGGTATTTGCGGAGGCTGTCGATCGTGATCTCAACCTTGACGTCCTTCGGCACCGCCATGGGCTGGCGCTTCTCGATCGTCACCTTGGCTGGGGGCTCGGGCGCGGCATCCTTGCCAGGCACCTTGCCGTCTTGCAGCGGCTTGCTGTCCGGAGCCTCGCTCGTCGACGCCGACGGCTCGGGGAAGGCAGAGGGGGCAGCGGCATCGTCAGCCGCTTGCCCGTCTACGTTGGGCGGAGTGACGGACTGGGTTGCCGACGCCGCCGCCGACTCGGTCTTGGCGCTCGCCAGTTCGCCCTCCTTGGGCTCCGGGAAGACGGACTCGCCGTGCTCCTTGACAATGTCGAATGCGATCTTGCGGTACACCTTCTCGAGGAGCTTGCGCAGGCCACGCACTCCGCTCTCGCGCGCGTGGTGCTTGATCAGGAAGTCGATCGTCTCGTCGGGCAGCACAATGTTGGCATCCTGCAGACCCGACGCCTCCTTGGCTTGCGGGCCGAGGTAGCCGCGAGCGATGTGGCGCTTCTCGTCGGCCGTGTACGACGACACCTCCATGACCTCCATACGGTCGAGCAGCGGCTGCGGAATGGTGTCGAGCGTATTGGCCGTGCAGACGAAAAGCACACGCGAGAGGTCGACGGGCACGTCCATGTAGTGATCCAGGAACGAACCGTTCTGCTCCGGGTCGAGCATCTCGAGCAGCGCCGACGAGGGGTCGCCGTTGTGACCGCGCCCAATCTTGTCGACCTCGTCGATGAGGATGAGCGGGTTCTCGGTGCCCACCTTCTTGAGAGCCTGGATGGCCTTACCGGGCATGGCGCCGACGTAGGTCCTGCGGTGACCCTTGATCTCGGCGACGTCGCTGAGGCCACCCACGCTGAATCGGAAGAACTGGCGCTCGACGGCGCGAGCGATCGACTTGCCGATCGAAGTCTTACCCACACCGGGAGGGCCGACCAGACAGATGATCTTGCCCTCGACGGTGCCCTTGAGCTTGCCTACGGCGAGGAACTCGAGGATGCGATCCTTGACGTCCTTGAGGCCGTAGTGGTCCTCGTCGAGCACGGAAGTCGCATTGGAGATGGAATAGTTCTCGGGCGAGTGGACGCCCCAGGGGATGCTGGTGAGCCAGTCGAGATAGCCGCGCGTCACGTTGAACTCGCTCGCGGCGGGCTCGAGCGTCTGGAGCTTGTTGAGCTCCTCGTCAAAGACTTTGCGCACGGCTTCGGGCATGCGCAATTCTGCGGCCTTTTCGCGGAACTTTTCGACCATCTTGTCCTTGCCGTCGCTCTCGATTCCAAGCTCCTTTTTGATGCCTTTGAGCTGCTCCATGAGGTAGTACTCGCGCTGCCTCTTTTGGATCTTAGACTCGACGTCCTTGCTGATCTTGCTCTGGAGCTGTGCGTTCATGAGCTCCTTCTTGAGGACGACGAGCGCCTTCTGGAGACGCTCGCGCACGTCGAGCGCCTCGAGCACCGCCTGGAGCTCGCTCACCTCGCCGGTGGAGACGGCGGCGGCAAAGTCGGCGAGCTTTTCGGGCTCCTCGAAAACGTTGCCGGCGCCCTGGGAGATGGAGAAGTTGGCGATCTGGTCGCGGAAGAGCGGGTTGAGCTGAGCGATGTCCTTGAAGACGCTGATGAGCTCCGACATGACGGCGCGGATGTACTGGTCGTTGCGCTTGTCGTAGGGCGCGGCGGCGAGGTTGGTGACGTTGACGAGCGAGACGGCATAGTCCTGGAGGAAGGAAGTCTGGAAGGGAGCCGAGTGCGAGGGCATGTCTTGTGCGTCAGCAGCGTCGCCTTCAGGTTGCGACTCGCCATCCGAGGGCTTGGGGGGAGCCGGTGGGGCGTTCTGCTGGAGATGAGCTGCTGATGCGTCGATGACTTCGGGGAGGACGCCGTCATCGCGGGCCTCCTGTTGGATCTCGTGCACCTTTGCGATGGAGGCAGCCTTGACAGCTTCGTTGGCGGCTTCGTCACTGATGGGGTTGGCTGGACCGGCACCTTCGGTACCTGGAGGGGGCGAAGGGATGGTCTGACCGGTGGGGGTGATGAGTTCATCGATGCGGATGCGACGGTGCGGGTAGAGGACGGCAGTGATGCCTTCCTCCTCTTCGGCGTTCTCGCCATCCTTGCCCTTCTTGGCTCCGCCGGACTGGCCACCGCCCTGGACGGGGAAGACGCTAGTGACCTGAGCAAAGACACCAACCTTGTGCACTTTGCTGAGATCGGTGATGACGTCTGCATCTTCCGCCTCGTCCTTGAGGAGGAAGGCGCCGATGTAAGGCTGGCCGCGCTTGAGCGACTCCTTGATAGCGGCGCAGACGGCCTGGTTCTTGATTACGACGGCCTTGTAGAAGCCGGGGAAGAGGGGACGACGGGTAATGGGAAGGGCAAGGACCTGCGGGTAGACGGAAGGCACGGTGGAGCGAGCGAGAGAGTTGGAGCCGGAGCCGGAGCCGTTCCCGGAGCCGGAGCTCGATCCGCCTGCAGCCGAGCCCGAGGCAGGAGCGGAACCGGAAGCGGCAGCGCCGCCTGTAGCTGAACGAGCGCCTGAAGAGGACCCGGAAGATTCCGCCTTTGCGCCGGTGTGCTCGGGTTGTTTGTTGCGTTGCTCGGGTTGCTCATCCTCCTCGATTTCGTTTTCCTCGTTCTGGTGTTGCTCGCCATCCTCGAGCATCTTTTCGAGTTTCCTGGACCGTGGCAAGCTGTGGGAGGGGGAGGTGAAGAGGGACCTTGCTGGCACCGAGCGCAAGACACTAGAAGCGGCTGCATCGATGCTGTTGCCGACTCGCGGGGCTGCGAGATGAACAGCGGAGGGGCCGGGAACGGCTCTGGCAAGGTTGGAGGAGAGGGATACAATGCGTCGAGAGTTCATAGTTGCGGCATTGACTGCGGTTGTGCGCCAGCGTGAGGCGTTCCCGGCCGCATACCTTTGCGAAGGAATCATGGGGAAGGGGGTGGTTGCGCTCTAGGCAGCAGGGGAGCCTCGGGATCGGTATGCTTGGAGAATGCGCCAGATGGTTGTGGGAGCGTTCGATGCGCGTGTGAGTCCTGTGTGGTTGTAGTAGGGACAAAGGAAAGCGTGGTATGATGAATTCGTGGAAGATGAGTGAGTGGCAGGTTTGCATGGTGCACGGTAGGTTGCGTTGCGGCGGCGGCCCAAAGTGGAGCTGCCGGGCGCCAATCCGAGAGCCGGCGAAGACCCGACCAAATCGCTTACCTACGAGAGAGGCAGAGCAGCCGTGGCTCTTTGCTCAGCCGACTCTGCTGGAAAAAAGCGCGTGCGTGTCGTCTGGGTTGGCAGCTCAGTCAGTCAATCTCCGAAAGCACCGTTCTATTCGCCAGCCCGCCAGCCAGCCAGCCACTATCTCAAGCCCTTTGTGCGAGTCACTCCTTCTTCCTTCGTGGGTCCAAGCGCCCGCCTCGCTGTCAAAGCACGATTCGGCACCATGTCTAGTCCAGATCATGATGTACAAGCATCCGCCAACTGGCTGTCGACTGTCCCAACCCTGCTATGCTGGCTCTCAGCTTCAGCAGCTCAGGAACCGAATGGCTCCGCCAGTAGCACTTGGCTCTAATGTGGAGGCAAAAGGTCGCCGAAGCGCCGCGAACTTAGCCGATCACGCTCCGGAAAAACGAGTTCAGCTGTCAGACTGCAACACCAAACATCTGATCAATTTCGAATTGCGTACGCATGCAGCGGAAGCAGTGCGCAGCAGATGAGGCAAGGCAGATGCGCAGCACGGTGGCGGCAGGGCCTCGCAGGGCTTCGCAGGGTCCCCACTGTGTGCAGCAGAGAGGGTGGCGCGTTGGACGCGCTGCACTGCCGGTCCCAATATCGCCTTCCGCGCACTGACATCTCTCTTCCCTTCCTCTCCATCGGCTCCATCGCCTCTCGTCCAGCAGCTTTGTGCATCTTGTTCGATCCTTTCCTTCGTTCGCACCAAGCTTCGCTCCTTTGGCTCGTTACCGCTCCTTCGCTTTCCTTTTACCAACCACATTTGCTTCCAGATCCCGACACTCGCTCGTTTGCGCCCGTCGTATACATCTTCGCCCCTCCTCTTTCTTTGACCCAACACACGCACACTCGCAACCATGGGTATCCCCAAGTTCTTCCGCTTCATGTCGGAGCGCTACCCGCTCATCAGTCAGCTCATCGAGGAGAACAAGATCCCCGAGTTCGACAACCTCTACCTCGACATGAACGGCATCATCCACAACTGCTCCCACCCCAACGACAACGATGCCTCCTTCCGCATCACAGAGACCCAAATCTTTTTAGCAGTGTTCGCCTATATAGAGCATCTCTTCCACAAGATCAAGCCTAAAAAGGTCTTCTTCCTCGCCGTCGACGGCGTCGCCCCACGTGCAAAGATGAACCAGCAGCGTTCCCGTCGTTTCCGTACCGCAAAGGAGGCAAAGGAGATCAAGGAAAAGGCCGAGCGTCGCGGCGAAATCCTCCCGGACGAGGAAGCCTTTGACTCCAACTGCATCACCCCAGGCACCCCCTTCATGGCAAAGCTCTCCCAGCAGCTCGAGTACTTTATCGCAAAGAAGATCACCGAGGACGCAGACTGGCGCAACGTCCAGGTCATCCTCTCCGGACACGACGTCCCCGGTGAGGGCGAGCACAAGATCATGGAGTACATCCGTCTCTGCAAGGCCCAGCCCGGCTACAACCCCAACGTCCGCCACTGCCTCTACGGTCTCGACGCCGATCTTATCATGCTCGGCCTCCTCAGCCACGACCCTCACTTCTGCCTCCTCCGTGAAGAGGTCCAGTTCGGTCCCCGCCGCAAGTCCAAGGGCAGCCTCGAGTCCCAGAACTTCTTCCTCCTCCACCTCTCCCTCTTCCGCGAGTACCTCGACCTCGAGTTCCAGGACCTCCGCTCCTCCCTCCCTTTCCCCTACGAATTCGAACGAATCATCGACGATTTCATCCTCCTCAACATCTTCGTCGGAAACGACTTCCTGCCCCATCTCCCCGGCCTCCACATCAATGAAGGCGCAATGGATCTACTCTTCAGCATCTACAAGCAGATCCTCCCTGTCGCAGGTGGCTACCTCAACGAGAGCGGCCACCTCCGCACCGATCGCCTCGAGCTCGTCCTCGCAGAGCTCCGCAATTTCGAGATGGAGCAGTTCGAACGCGACTACGGCGACACCGCCAATCACAAGGCAAAGGTTTCCAAGAAGAAGAAGGCAATCACCCAGGCAAAGGCAAAGGGCGGTCTCGTCCTCACAAAGCCCCAGCGCCAACTTTTCGACAAGGTCCACGACTTTGTCATGGCTCGTCGTCACGATCCCACCGGTGCCCCCACCGAGCTCATGGTCCCCGCCGACCTGCCCAACAAGGACAAGCGCTTCCTCGAAGACCTCGCTTCCAGCCTCAAGCTCCGCGCATCCTTCAACAAGGTCGACCCCGCCTCGAACCAGCCTGCCATCACCCTGTCCTTCCCCGCCATCGCCATCGACGACGACGACAGCGACGACGGCCCTTCGGATGAGGACGCCGACTCGGACCAATCTTCCGACGACGACGACGACACCTCCTCCGCAGCCGACGCCGCCGCTGCACCCTCCAAGCCCAAGGGGGCAAAGTCAGAGGCAGACACTGCCGTCGACCGCGTCCTCGGCCGCTACCTCAAGGCAAAAGTCGACACCGCCAGCGACGATGACGTCGATCCCGAAGAGGACTACAAGAAGCGCCTCGACGCCCAGATGACCGAATGGAAGAAGGACTACTACAAGCAGAAGCTCGAGTTCGACTACTCCAACGACGAAGCCATGTCCAAGCTCGCCTTCCGCTACATCGAGGGCCTCCAGTGGGTCCTCCACTACTACTACGACGGCGTCGCCTCCTGGGGCTGGTTCTACGACTACCACTACGCTCCTAAGATCTCCGACCTCAAGAACGTCGGTGAGATGAAGTTCGAATTCGAGCTCGGCAAGCCCTTCCGACCCTTCGACCAGCTCATGGGCGTGCTTCCCGCCCTCAGCAACCAGCACATCCCCACCGCCTTCCGCGATCTCATGACCGACCCCACCTCGCCCATCATCGACTTTTACCCCTCCAACTTCGAAGCCGATCTGAATGGCAAGAAGCAAGATTGGGAGGCCGTCGTCAAGATCCCCTTCATCGACGAAAAGAGGCTCCTCGAGGCGCTCGACAAGCGCGAGGTCTATCTCGGCATCGAGGAACGCAAGCGCAACGGCTTTGGCCACAGCCGTGAGTTCACCTACAACGAGGACGGCGAGCTCTTCTTCCCCTCCAGCCTTCCCGGCACCTTCCCCGATCTGGTGCACTGCCGCGCCGTCGTCAAGAACTTCAACTTGCCCACGCTCGACGGCCTCCACCTCGTCAAGGGCCTCACCAAGGGCGTCGAGCTGGGCGTCCGTGCACTTGCCGGATTCCCCAGTCTCAAGACACTCCCCCACTACGGCCGTCTGGGTCACCACGGTGTCAACATCTTCCAGTCCGACTCCAAGGGCGTCAGCATGGTCGTCACCATCGAGAATGCCTACGAAGACGCGAAGACCGAGGCCATCGCCAATGCCATGATCGGCAAGCGCGCCTTCTTGAACTGGCCCTTCCTCACCGAGGGTCTCGTCGTCGGTGTATCCGACTCTCTCTTCCGCTACGAGATGGGCATCGTCGGCGGTCAGCAAAAGGTGATTGCCACCGCTCACCAGTCCGCCACGCTCAGCGACTTCCAGCGAAAGGCCGAACGCGCCGAGTATCAGTACAGCAAGCGCATGGGTGTCCTCATCGGCGACGTCGATGTGCTCGTCCACATTCGCCCGCTCAAGGGCCTCAAGCGCCTCGACGACGGCGCCTTCATCAAGGACTACGAGGAGACGTCCAAGAAGGAGATCGACCAGGCCGTCCAGGTCACGGTCACCAACGTCGTGCACGACGATGCCCGCTTCCTCGAGTCGCCCGCCAAGCCCATCCGTGAGGAATACCCCGACAAGACCAAGGTCTTCTTCCTTGGCGCCAACGCCTACGGTACTCCTGCCCACGTCGTCGGCAGCACCGACGCCTCTCTCGCCATCGAGGTGGCCTTCTTCCCCAACCAGGCCAAGGAGAACGCGCATCTGCGCAACCTCGTCGCCTCGCGCGCCCGCGTGCAGTACATGCCGTCGTATCACGTGGCAAAGAAGTGCGGCATCACCTCGCTCGCGCTCGCCAAGCTCACTTCGAGCATGATGCTGGCATGGAAGGACCAGAAGGTCAACGTCGGCCTCAGCCTCAAGTTCGAGGGCAAGGGCGAAAAGGTGCTCGGCTACTCGCGCAAGTCGGCCAACGGCTGGGAGTTTTCGGACAAGACGCTCGAGCTGGTCAAGGAGTACGTGCAGACGTTCCCCGAGATCGCGACGATGCTCAGCCACAGGTCGGGCGTCGATGTGACGCGTGCGACGCAGATCTGGGACGAGTCGCAGGTGGATGAAAAGATGACCGAGCTCAAGGCTTGGATCAAGGCCAAGGGCGTGCGCGATCTCGAGACCGTGCCGCTGTACGCCGAGCAGCTGTCCAAGGACACGGTGCAGCAGATCGAGGCCTTCACGTCTCGACTCGTCGACACGCGCACTGCGATTGGCGCCGCCAGCCAGGTGAAGCGCGTCTTCATCAAGGGCATCCCGCGCACGGCGCTACTCAAGCCCAACCACGCGCCCTTCCGTCTGCAGGCGCAGAGGTTCGAGCTGGGCGACCGTGTGATCATGGTGCAAGACTCGGGCAATGTGCCGCTCTCGGCGCGCGGCGTGGTCGTGAGCATCAACAGCAACTCGCTCGAGGTCGTGTTTGACGTGCCCTTCCTCAGTGGCACCACGCTCGGCGACAGGTGTGCGCCGTACAAGGGCGCCACCGTATCGTTTGTCAGCGTGCTCAATCTGACGCAGCCGCAATTCGTGTGTGCCGGCACCAGCGGTGTCGGCGACACGAGCGCTTCGGTGGGCAGCGCGCTCGAGCGTACGCTCGGCCCCCTTGGTGGCACCGGATCTGCGCAGAGCAACGGCAAAGGCAACGGTGCGCACGGCTATGGCGCCGGCGCCGGCTCTTACCGTCCTCCGAACGCGTTCACGCCCAGCGCGGCGCAGAACGGCAAGGGTAGGGAAGGCAGCACGCAGATTCTGCAACGGCCGCAGCAGCGACACGCGCCCGTGCAGCAGGACGTCGCCTTCTCGGGCGTGGCCAGCGGAAAGCAGAGGCCGGCCAAGGCGGCCGCAGCGTCCGCCAGCCAGGTCGAGGAGATCAACCCGATCATGGCGGCGCTCGGCATCCGACCTCCCGCTGCGAACGGCCACGGTCAGGGTGGTGCACCCAGAGGCGCGCCGCGTGGTGGCGCTCGACCGCCTGCGGGTGCAGCTCGCCCCCCACCGGCCGCCAACGGGCCCCAGGTGGCTGCGCAGCCCAGTGCCAATGCCGGTCGCGGTCGCGGTGGACGAGGCGGAGCCGGCTCCAATGGACGCGGCCGCGGTGGTGCGCCTCGAGGCGGCCGTGGCGGTCGTGGCGGAGCTGCCGCTGCGCCCTAGACTGGGTGATGCAACTCAAGTCTCGTCACTCGACGACGACGACTCAGCCACTGGCCGTGTTTTCCGTGGTCTCTCGCCCTGATACATCCCTAGCTCATGCATAAGTCGTTTCGGGTCATCCATGCATCAATGAGATTGTTGCCGAGCTGTCACATTGTTCTCACGCCGAGATCTCACGCCAGGAACGCAGAACGTCGTGTGCTCGGTATGTCCGAGCGAATCGGATGTGAGTATAGACATCAAATTCTGGTTGAGCCGCCTGAATTTCTGAACCGCATTTCATGGCAAGATTTTTTTCGGGCCGCGGAACATTTTGAGACTGCGCGTTCAGGCGATCTGAGTCGAAGTTGGTGTGGAGGCGCAGGTGCTTATGACTTCATCCGACACGCTTGGGCCGGCAAAGCATTTTTGGCAGCCGTTCGGACTTTAGCTTGATCCCGATGAGGTTACCGGATCCTCGGGTTCCACGCGGCGAATCGTGATCAATGCAGATGGATTGCAGCGAAGAGCTCGAGCAAGATGCCGGTGCATTGGTTTGACCGAAGGCTTGACGGGAAATGGCCGATGTGTGCGAAGAACCGAAAGCATAAAAAGGTGACCGAGTAAGCACGAGATTTGCCTTCTAACCAGCATCTGTACACCATGTCGACTCCTCGCACTACGCAAGCATACCGTCTCTCGTCGTTCGACAAGAGCCTTGATGGCCTTGTGCTCGACGACAAGGTCGCGCTGCCCGAGGCAGGGCAGCTGGCACCCACTGAGGTGCTCGTCGAGGTTCATGCCGTCTCGCTCAACGCACGCGACTACCAGAGTAAGTCGCGATTCGGGCAGCACCACTTGATTTCATCATACTGACTCTTCTGGCTGCTCATAGTTGCATCGGCGACGTATCCTGCACCCACGACTCCTCCTGCGGGTCTGATTCCGGTCTCGGACGGAGCTGGAAAAGTGCTTGCGGTTGGATCGGCCGTGTCCACCGTCAAGACAGGCGACCGTGTAGTGACGCACCTCAGCTCCGACTGGCGTCACGGCGAGATTGGCAACGAGATGCAAGCAACCGCACTTGGCGGTGGCCGAGACGGTGTTCTTGCCAAACACGTCGTGCTGGACCAGTACAACCTGCTGCCCATTCCGGCGCACATGGACTACCGTCAAGCAGCCTCGCTTCCCGTCGCCGGCCTTACTGCATACCACTGCCTGCTTGGCTTCCCAAAGACCGTTCAGCCCGGTCAGACCGTGCTGATCGAGGGAACGGGCGGCGTGAGCATCGCGGCACTCCAGATCGCGCTCGCTGCAGGCGCACGCCCGATCGTCATCTCGAGCTCGGACGACAAGCTGAAGCTCTGCCAGAAGCTCGGCGTGCACAAGGACGACTGCATCAACTACTCGAACGACAAGAACTGGTGGCAGAAGGTGCGCGCGCGCACCCCGCGCGGCGAGGGCGTGGACCACACCGTCGAGATTGCAGGTGGCAGCACCCTCAACCGAGCCCTGATGGCCACAAAGGCGTACGGAAGCGTCTGGGTTGTCGTAAGTCAAAAGCGAGGCTCCCGATGGGAAAGAGTGACTTCGACTGACCCTCCTCTTTCACTTGTGTAGGGCTACATGGACGACTACAAGCCCACCAAGGACTCCGACGACGGTCTGCCCGACACCGCCAAGGCGATCCTTTACTCGCAGGCGCAGGTGCAGGGCGTCATGTGCGGCAGGTAAGCTCCCACCCGCCTCGCAACAAGACCAAATGAGCTTCAATGGAACTGACTCCCCCTGTTTCTCCAACAGCTACAAGCTCTTCCAGCAGTACCTCGAGGCACACGCCACCGCGCAGCGCAACGTCGACAACAAGCTCGCTGCGATCAACGTGCTCCAGCCGCTCATCATCCAGGAACAAGTATTCAGCTTCGCCGACGCAAAGAAGGCCTTCGAGCTCCAGGGATCCGGTCGTTTCGTCGGTAAAGTCATCATCGACGTCGCTGACGCCAACTAGACATCCTTTAGCACTCTACCGTCCCATCGTAATCGGAACTGAGAACACATTGCGAAGCCTGGCGCGGTGTGCAAGTCGATTGTCATTTCTGTGCAACGTTGAGAGAAGCGGTGTAGATTAAGAGACGGGTAAAAAAATGTACAAAGGCAGAAGGGTACCCCGTCGTGGCGGAAGGGTGCAGGCTTGCCTGTCCACCCCACTGGGCGGCGTCCCTCGGAAAGCAGAAGGGGGATCATGGGATATCATATCGGTTTGGATCGGAAGATTCGAGGCATTGAGGAAGCGAACGGACGTGCGCTAGGTGCGCACTCATCCTACGCGAGTCTTGTTCTCGCGCTCTGCCTGCTTGATCCTCTCTTCGAGCGTCTTGGACTTGTGCAGCTGCGAGGCGGTGAGACGGTCGCGCTCGCCCGTGTTGCGGTCCGAGTAGCGCATGCCGTCGGCGACGGAGCCCTGGTAGGACGAGGTGGTGCGGTGCAGCTCCGTGTTGTTCTTGCCGGGGTTCGTGTCGGTGCGCTTCATCTTCTTGCCGTCAGACGGACTGGACATGCAGGAACCCTGAGGTGGGCGCAAGTCGTCGTTGGCGCAGAATCGTGGAGACAAAAGAACACTCCATCATGGTCAGTCAACTTGCACCCGTCTGAGATGCGGCAAGAAGTGCGGCAAGAAGCGCACGCAGTATCGGCAGCCGTTGCTGTTGCGACCGCCAGCACTGCGTATAAGGCCGCGAGAAACGAGTTGCCAACTTACCATCTTGAGTAATGTGGATGCTTATCGAGCAACGAGAGAGGTCTGGAGTGAGTGGTTGTGATGCAGCGACCTTGGCGCACGGGGTCGAAGTAGCGAGTTGGAGCGATTGAGGATCGAAAGGGATTGTGAGATAGCTGTGGATGGTGGAGAAGGGCCAAACTCAAAGCTGAGCAGAGGTAGCAGCTCCGTATCTGGCGTTCGATATGTTGCAGCGCGGCCGGATGCAGGCCTGGCAGCAGGCGCTTAGCTGCAGGCCCCCAAAGGTCTAGACATCCGCACACGCTCTTGGTCCAACTCCACACGGCTGGCTCGCAGTGCGAAAAAAGATTGGGCTCGGCTCAGTGCAGCCTTTGGGATGGACTGAGCGGAATGGGAATGCACGGGGCGGCACGACGGCACACGCGCCCGGCGCTCGTAAGCACGCACAATGACACAGATGTTTTGAATTGGCCCCTGCACCCGCCTCGCAATTCCGTATTCGCCAATTCAAGTTGAAGTCCACCGCGACCCTAGCTGCGCAGCACCAAGCTGACCGATTTTGTATTGCACCCTGCGGTGTGGTGTTGCAGAGCTGCATCCGCCTCGCAACTCGCTTGCCAGCCTCGCTGATCGCCTGTCTCTGTTCGCAGCATGCGTCCGTGCCCCCCGCTCTCTTTGGCGTGCCTGCCTTCCCTCGAGGCCCAATGGACAAGCTCTCGAGGCTCTTTTGGCTGGTCGCTCAGCCCGCCGGATCGCTTCTATCACCTGACGCCACAGCTAGGCTCGCTGCGCAGCTTCTATGCTCACGCGACACATTGCAAGTCTCAGCTCCTCACGCCAAGGACGGCCGTTGCACTGGCGGTATGCCATCTGTGCGTCAGGATGACTGCATGCTGCACAGCCTTATGGCGGGCGATGGCGCCAAGGGCGAGATCTCGGATGGGTGTGCTTCCAGACGGCACTCGAAGGTTCCGTGCTCTCGCCGCTGACTGTCTTGGCACTTGTCATGATGCGCCGCAGACCAGGCCTTGGCAGCCGGATTTCGGCCTAACAATTTCTAGCTTTATATCGATGTATGTACGTTTCGGCCTCACAATGAGTACTTCGGAAAAAATGCCCTGACTCCATCTCAACTCTCACCTGCCACTTCGCTGCCCTCTCGTTCACCGGCCCAAGAGTCCAATCGCCGAACGACTTCAATGATGTGTCGTGGCTTTTCACACGTCCAATGGCCGAGCTGTATACTCTAGAATGTCCTTGTCGTGCATACAATAGATCGAGGGCAAGCAAGGGGTTCGGCGTGACAGGATCTGCAAAATACAAACGTCGTTCTACCTCGCCGGCTTAATCACTGTTTGGAACCGCTCACTCCGCTCCGAAATGGCAATCTTCCGGCTCGGTGAGGGCGCAGATGTGGGTTCTGAAGGCCACTCTGAATAAGTCGTGCAACCACCGCCGAACAGCATGCAGACCATCGACGTCTACTTCCACAGGGTTCTCGTCCTCAAATCCCGCGGCTCCGAACAAATTGCGAGAAGAATGGGCGGCAACCCCCTTTATTCTTCTTTCGTTCTTCTGATGTGGCCCCGTCGCGCTAACTCGCTTCTGCATTCATACACCGCTCGCTACCAAGATGCAGAGCGCGAAACAGGTCTCAAAGAACCGAGGATGGTGCCCCACTGCATGGATGCCTCGGCTACACCTCGGCTGCGGCGGTGTGGAAGCCAGAAACCGCCACCAAGAGGACGTTCGAAATCGCTTGACGTGAAAGGACCGCGAACTGGTCCGGATGAGGCCCGAGACACACCCGCTATGGGAGACATGGAGCGTACCACGGGTCGCCACAAGATCTTGATCTTGAAAGAAGTCTACCATCTGGAACGGTAGCCAGCGAGACGCACCGGCGCTATGGCTTGGATGCTGAGGCAGCAGCGGCTCATGATCTCCAAAATGTCTGACGCCAGCGGAGAAGCATCGAGTCGGAGTTGGCAAGTTTCGATCCGAGCAAGCGGATATGTCGATGTGGCGACCAGGCGGCGCGCGCCCGCTAGCGGCCGCATTACTCCGGTGCCAAGGCTGTGCTTCCGATCTTGACACACTGCGCTCCGCCACGTGTCGCTCCTTGGGGCGCAGCCGCCTGACTCGCGTCCGGTCAACACGTCGGCGTCGCCTTGCTTATCCGTGACAAGCCGAAGACGCTGCACTGCTTGTTCCTGGATCATCACATGTCTCACTCAGCAGCATGGGCACCACCAGCCTGTCTTTGCATCGCGCCTCCTGTGCGTTCCACCATCGATTGCCTCGCTTCCAGTTTTGGAGTGACAGAATTGGTGTGCACCTGGGACGCCACTCGAAGAGCACGCTGCAGTAAATTCTGCGGTCAGAACCGCGCTTGCTCTTCACACCCCATGGGCCGACTCACACGGGGCAGCGCTCGGCAAACCACAACACCGGTCCGCTGTCTCTTTCGGACCCAGCGGGGACTCTTGTTCGAGCACAGGTGCTTCTGTGCAGAGATGGTTGGTGTACGTAGAAGAGAGTGTGGGCAGTCAAAGGGTCACCGGTAGCTTCCAACTCAGCCGCAATCATTACGAGCCAGGGCATGGAAGAGTCTGCCGTCCAGGGGCGCGAGAAGGTCCGAGAGAATGACTGAAATCATGAGATCCGCGGAAAGATGCCAAAACAAGTCGGATCTCGGAACGAACATAGGGTCTCACAAACCAGCGGTCGACTCTCCGACGACCTGCATTCCAGGGACACGACAGCTCGCTAGGGTTTCAGGAACGAGTTGACGCCGGAAGTCACAGCGAAGGATCGGTGTTGAAAGACAGTGATCCACCGCAAGCTGGGCAGGTAAGTTCGCGATGAAGCGGAGTGGCAAAACGCGAAACGGCCAAAGAGGGTGTGAGAAACAGAGGGGAGGTTGAGAGCAGGCAGGAGCGCCGCCTGTCATCCCCGTTTCCTCAACTCGGGTATTTCCGAAGGGTTCAAGACAGGGTTTGCTAACTCGGAAGAGCCGTTCGCCGCCTCCTTTTTTTTCTTTTTTTTTTTCTTTTTTTCTTATGGTATTTTCGCTCTCGCGCGCGCGTGGCAAAGGAGGGCGGAGCGCGCCACCCTTGCTCCTAGGCGAACAGCCAGAGGTGAGGGGTTGCATCGGAGCCCCAAACCACGCGTCGATGCGGGTCGGGGTGTGCCTGAACGAATCATTGCCCCAATCGCCCAGAGGGAAGAGAACCTAAATCAGCCTTTGCAAAAAAAGCAGGAACCAGCTCCGACCTATCCAGATTCCTGGTTCTCGCCGCTCGCACAGGCAACTGTACGTGAGGCTCCGATGGATCTTCTTGGCCTCGGTCTCGCGGCGAGCATGCAAACTGTATCGCGCACATGCGCCAGCGTGATGCCCATGTGGCGTGCAGCGCTTCATCCGATTGGCGCCCGTTCGCCTGGCGCGGCATCGTGCTCTGTCACATCGGACGTGGTCAGCATCGTCCTGTCGCTCACACACTCACGCTTTTGATACCCAGCCAAAGTCCGACCGGGCCGAACGCCAAGCTCGAGCCAGCGTCCGTGCTCGCTTCTTCTCGCCGACCCGGATGAGTTCCCACTCGGATAGCTGAAGAGCGAAGCAGATTGCACGCCCATCTCATGTCATCACACTGTCCAGTAGCTGTCAAGCTTCCTGTACAGGAGATGCGAACAAGCTGTGCAAGGCATTCGGCGCAACGAAATTTGGCGCCGGATCGTCGGCGGCAGAGCTTGCACTGCAGGCAGCCTGTCATCCGGTACTTGCAGAACTGCATTACTGTATCCTTTGCACCGGCCAACCAATCGGAGCCATGGCATACAACAAACACGGCACAACCATTCATGGCCGAACTAAGCCGCATCTGCACAAATCTGCCTGGACCTGTCTGCCCGAGCATGCTTCTGCATGGTTGGATTGGTTCCAGGCCCGGCTCGAGGCAATGTTGTGTAGCACCCTGGACCAATTGGCATCGGTCTCGGCTTGAGTTGCCGACTCGCCTTTGACTCGTGGAGACAGAGTGTCGTGTGTCGAAGTTTTTTTTCCATGCCTCGTGGCAATCCGAACGTGACAAAATCTGCTTGCTCGGCACTTCCCTCGCGCAATTAGGTCCGTCAAAGGCAGACCCTGGAGATCGCCGGACAGGTTCAATCTAGACCTTTCAGCCCCTACCGCGGCACAACTTGCCCCACCCCCGCGCGGTCCCAGGGCACGAAACTCTCGCATCGAGCACACATTGTTCCACAGCCTTGCATCGTCACCACATGGCTTTCCAGCACCGATCCGCGACCGGCTCGCTCCCGAAGCAGTCCAGACCTAATTTCTGCCTGCCAATGCCGCCAAAGCGGCGTGACAGCGATAAGAAGCAGTGAACGCGAGTCCCGACTTGCAGCTGGATGCACCAGCCAGTGAGATACTGCAGTCAGCGTGGGACTCATCGAAGTCGCCGCTCCGTCAAATGCCCGTGTGGGAGCTCATGAAGCGACGTCAGCGCAGGGGAGAGTGACGCGCAATGAGGGAGTTGTGTGCCCGATCGGAGCTTCGGTAGATCGTGTTAACCGTCCTTTAATGAGGTGGGAGCGGTTCATGCCAGGAAATCCCGAGTTCCCTGCAAGCGTTCTGAGGATCTTGGTACGCTCGAGCCTCACGAGCTGCCCGCCAGAGGAAGCCGAAAGGCTGGCCTGAATTTCGTGGGCTGTCGGCGTCCGCACCGGCCAAAGAGCTCACGCGTGATATTCTCGGATCCGCAAACTCCTTTTGACTGCTCGTCGCCTTACCCCGTCGTTGACGCACTCAGGGTCTGCGCCGTGCTACTGAGCTCTCGCGGCTGACCACGGGTCCGAATCCATACCGAAACCAATTCCGACTCAGCTCAAGGCACGCGCAGTCGAATTCCGCAGGGCTGGCAAGTGCGTCCAGACAATCGAATCGCTCTCAGCCTTCAGATAGGCTGACGGAGATACCCCGTGCATTTCGCCGGCGACGAGGTCTCATGGTTTCCGCTGACAAAAGGAAATTGGCGACCCCAACACCTCATACTGAAGCTCGAACCGATGTACATCTGCGCGATTGCAAACAGCGCCAAAGTTTGCTAAGCGCAGGGTGGGCAAGCGAACTGAAAAAAGTGGGACCACTTTGCGTCGCAGCTGCTTGCGCTGTGCCGAGCCGAAGCGAGGCCCACGGCAGCGTGGGAGAGCAGAAAGGGAGCATCGGGAAAGCCGATCAACACAGCTGGGCGTGGGCCAGCGAGGCCGGGCTGGCTTTTTTGCTATTATTTTTTATTTTCCTCGCCAATTCTACATTTGCCGCCAATTTGCGATCCAACAAACTGTGGCTGATCCGCTCGCGAGGAACCGAGGCGGCTGGCTGGTAGACTGGGTCGCGTCAATCAATCCACGGATCTGATCACCTCGCTTGGGCGTTGCGGATGGCTGCTGTTACAGACCCTGTCGGAAGCGAGCTCAAGTCGGTCGGATTTGCGATTCGCTTAGCGCTGTGCCGTCTGTTCCGTCCAGAGACGGCGCCGAACGCCATGTCGCCATGTCGCCTTGTCGCCTTGTCGTTGTCTCTTCCTTGCGCCCTGCCGCACCGTACATCGCGCCCTCTTCCGACGGGCTTCCAACTCTCGAGTAGGCAGAAAAGACGGCATTCGACTGCACCCGAGGGTTTTCGGACGAGGTAGAGTGACCCCAGGGCTCGGCAAGTCTACCGATTCGGCTCCGAGTTGGGCCCTCATTCGACCGCTATTCCATATCAGCCTGGTCGTGGCGATCAAAGCGACCGAACTGTTTGTCTCGGGACCTTTTGACACGCTGAAGCGGGATTGCCGTGCCTCTGATCGTCCAAGCGGTTCGCGTCTATGGCGATTCTTTGGTCGGTTTTTGCGGCGTCTGCTACGTGTAAACGACAACGCCTTCGCTTACTCGGATGATGCGGCACTATCTGCAAGCACTGTTGTGCACTATCGTGCTTCGCAGCGCACCGAGCTCTGCTTTGCTCGCTTCTGCAGCTTTTCGACGGTGCTGCTTGAATTCTGTGAGAATGCAGACGCCACCATGGATGACACAAAGGCACGGTCAGCTCAGCTCATGCCTCTCCGTTGTACACTGTCTCCTGACCGCTGAGCTGACGCGGTCTCGCTTGGCCAAGGGTGCCACCGAACGCTTTCAAGTAGCTTCCAGCGATCGTTCTGTTCCGCGGCTCTTCTTGGCGGTTCATGCTCCCCATGTGCATGCGCCTTCGGATGGGCCACTCCGATGCGGCAAAAGGAGGAACAATGCTCATCGCAAGGTCAAGTTCGGAAGACGGCGTAGAGAACAATAGAAGCACGAGACCAATCTGCATCAATGCAAAGGATGGAATGCACGGAGCTGGTGGGAGCCTCGCATCCAAGAATGGGCCCGTCATCACAGACAGGCAAAAGAAATTCCAAATAAATAGATAAATTGGAAGAAAATGCGGGTGCGATTCGAGTGCCACATGTCGGTCGACCCGGATTCCATCCTGCTGACTTGCAGACAAAATCATTGTTCCCAGCTGGCTTCCACCGCTTCGCACGTGAAGAAGACAAGCAGCTGGTCACCCGCATGGCGGCGCCACGAGTCAGCGTCTATTTTTACATTCAATCAGAGAGGTTGCCCCTGGAACATACCTGCGCAGATTGCTGTTGATGGACTGTCGGCGTCATTTCAGCGCGGCTAGCAATTCATCAACCCTGTCAGAAGCTCCGTCTAGTGCAAAAGCAAGCCAGCAGGTCACGTCTACGCTCTGCAGCAGCTTCGGGATGGATGTACGTATTGAGCAGGGTCGCAGGCGCCAGAGGCGCCCGGATCCGAAACAGAAATCGCCATCCAGGTGGCAGGGACTAGATTCGCCTTACCCTGGCTCGAGCTGCAGAGTCGCTTGTATTTTTTTGCCGAACCCTTCGCTGCATCACACGGCTTTTCCGCCTTCCTCTTGCAACACACGAGCACCCACGGCTGCCGCGCTTTACGAGCTGCACATGCGTGCACCAATGCACTTCGCGGCGTGCCATGCCGCTGCTGCTCCTCTGCCTCCCCCACCTCCTACCGGTCGCCCGGAGAATCCTGCCGCCACGATTGTTCTCATTGCTCGTGAGTGTCTCGAAAGGTGGACAGGTGCTGCATCTGCGTTCCCATCCGCGTTTTCAGCCCCCCACTCTTACAGTAGCAAACAGTGCCACTGGCCCCCTTGCCACATGCCAGAGCCACCATGAATGCGCGCTGCGCCGCGTACGCCTCGCCTTACCTCGGCAGCATCGGTTTGCAAGGAAAGCGGCGCACCTCCCAAAGAAATCCTGCAGACCCCTTACGAATTCGACATGCCAAATGGCTGATCCCCCAAGCCAAGCCAATGCGTGAAAGAGCGCGTGCTTCCTGCTGCATCAGAGGCGAACGCCGGATGTCGAGTTGAGCCGCACTGCCAAGTTTGTGAGCCTGGCCGCCGAGGCGACAATCTGGTGGCATCTTCGGCATTTCGCCTCACCGCCGAAACGAATATCGCACACGTTTCGGCCTTTCCGAGCACAATCTCTGCGATGTCGCCTACCACTGGAAGCCCGCCCGCAGCACGACTCGCAACATGACCGAGGTATTGTAGCTGCTTCTCCCATGTCATCCCTTGACCCGCGCGCTGTTGAGATTCGCCACCAAGTTCGCGGCTCAGCCCTCGTCGATCAAGCCAAAGCGAGCCTGAACGGTCTGTTGGCCCTGGGGGCCAAGCAAAGGTGAGGTTCGGCTTGGGCTGGGACGGACAGGAGATCTTTCTCCGTTCTGTTTTATTTTATTTTCTCTTCTTTTATTTTATTGAAATTTTTTTTTTTTGAAAAGCCGACCCGGTGCACAGGCAGAGAGATTTTCCGGACTACGTTGAGGGGCCGACTGCTTGACGGGGCATCCGTTTGCGAGCGGAATTTCGGTGCTTGAATTGCACGCGGCTACATCCTGCATGGCATTGTGCAGCGTTCGACAGCTGCGTCCTGGCTCTCTCTGTCTCTCTCTCTCGGTGGCTCGCTTGGACGGTCCCATACCGTATCGCTTGGTCCGCCATCCCATGTCGCCTGTGCCATCCTCGGCTGCTTGGTCGCGCTTCGACTCGGGCGTGCGTGGCGCCCAGGATTACGGTCCGCCAGACCCTGGGCTGTCGACGACCCAATCTGCCTCTCATTCGATTGATCGCTCTCCGCCCGCGGCGGGTGCCAGTCGGCCTAATCATGCTGGCCAATCATTGACATTGTCCTGGTCCCTGGGGTCTTCGAATGAATCGCCTGCCTACACTTGCCCAGGCCCACCGCCCGTACTGTCTGTTCGTCACATGTCTTTCCGGCCTTGCATCAGAGACTAGGCTAATCCTCTGCGCACGCTGGTGTTCCTGCCTGCGCCCTGCCTCGTGCATCGAGTGTATGTCCTCCCCCTCCGCTGCCTTGCTTCCGCGCAGGTAGGACAGAGGAGTCGCCACCTTGTATATATCCACATCACTCCGCCCACTTCCGCCAACGCCACCCGAATCATCCTCCCCTCCTCCGACTTCGACCATTCCTCTTTCCTATACCTTATTCCTCCATCTCAGCATCACACGCTCGCATCGCCTTTCTCGAGCAGCACCACCATCGCTACCAGCATCCGCCCGCACATCCTCGCTGTCTATTCGACACACGATCATAGCGCCAACTGTTTGCGACTGAGCGTTCAGTCAGCGACGCATCACCACAGTCGAGGCTGCAGCTGAAGGACGGGTCTTTCTCCCGACAATCGACAGCAGCATGATCTCGCCATATGACCCCAGCCACCCTGCTCGCCCCGTGCTCGCGAGGAGACGGACGTCGGACAAGGGTCTGTCCGAACACTCAACAGCAGAAGCGCATTCCCCCTCCGACAGCCAAGATGGCAAATCCCGCACAAGAGCACGCATCAACATGGCTTGTATCCACTGCCGCCACAGGTACGTCCGGTCTCGACACTCGCGTCGTCCAATGGCTTGGCCAAGCTTATGTACTGACCATCCGTGCCCTCGTTCGTTTCGTCTTCCTCAGGAAAATCAAGTGTGACGGAGCGCAGCCATCGTGCGCAACCTGCGTTCGATTGCGCCGAGAGTGCGAGTACGAGCCGGTGACCGAGTTCGAGAACCTCATGTCACGAGAGCGCAAGCGCCGCAACAAGGAGAAGAAGGCGGCGCGGATGGCCTCGCTCGGCATCTTTGCCGGCCAGTCGCCTCTGTCGATGCTCCATCCCGGCGCATCGCTCGGCCTTCCTCCCGCGCCTATGGCACACTACGGCGATCCATCGCAGGCCAACTTGGCGCCACTCTTCCTCTCGATGCCCGACCCTCACATGGAGGGCCAGATGATCGCTTCCCAGTTCGGACCACGCCGACGCCGCGGCATCTCGGACACGCAAGCCACCACTATGCAGCACCGAGTTGGCCCTCTGACCTCCCCAGTGCCAGACTCTGCCTCGTTCCAACACGCCTCCGTCTCCCAGCCGCCAACACCAGCGCAGGCCTACCGCTACTACCAAGCGCTGGCGCTTCCTCAGGCTCAGCATGCCATGATGCAGGGCGTTCCCGCCGAATTCATCTCGGGTCCCCTCTCGGCCCCTATCATGCCTCCAGCTGCCGCAGGTCACTTCTTCGTCCAGCACCCCATGACGCCGGGTCACGCCGCCCCGCAACACGGAACGGTGGCTTCGCCTCACGTCGTCGACCTCATGGGCCTCAACTCGGACGGCTCGGCGCCCCACGTTCCGTCGGGACGAGCGAGCGCTACCGAAGCCGACTTCGATCTCGGCCTCGTCGATCTGACCGGCATGCCCACCATGGTTCCCACATCGGCCCATGTTCGACCTGTGGATCTGCCGGCTCCCCACGGCCACTTTGACTTTGCCAGCGTCCCATTCCCAACGCAGGACACGTTCGCGTCGGAGCTGCCATTCACGGCACTGCGAAGGCGATCGTCGATCCACCTGCCCGTCGGCACCGCCGATGCGTTCAGGAGGCCGTCGATCGCCGAGGTGGCCACGGCGGCGCTCATGCAGAAGGTAGCAGGCAAGCGTGCCGAAAAGGTCAACACGGACATCAAACAGCTTGCCAGCGAGCTCATGTCCCCCGATGCTACGGGCATCGTGGCGTGGAATGCCCACGTTCAGTCGCAGATGCCCGCATCCATGGCGACCTGGAGCGGCTTCAACACCGGCGAGATCGGGCAGTCGGAAGGTTCTGACTACGTGCCCTTGGCCGGTTCGGCCAGCCGTTCCAACTCGGACGGCCTGCTCTCGCTCGGGCCTCTCTCGCCTCCTACCCGCCTGGTCGGTTCGGGTCTGGTCAAGGCCGAACGTCTGGGCGAGGAGCGCAGCGCCGCTTCCAGCTGCAGCGTCACCTCGAGCACCGGCGACTCGTCCGTCCCTGCAGAGGTGCCCTTGCTCGAGCATTCGTACTTTGCCGCACCCCAAGGCAAGCTCTCGCGCGAGATTTCGCCTCTGGCCCTGTCTCCCTCTGGAAGCAGCCAGCCTAGCTCGCTGTTGAGCCAGGACGCATGGAATGTCCCGCTGCTCTCGCCTGTCTCGGAGCTCAACACGACGTTCAACACTTTTAGCGTCTTTGCCGCCAACGCTTCCGGTCAGCACTTGCCCACGTCCAACAACAAGCAGGAGACGCATGACAACGGCTCCCTCTCGATGGCGTTCATGTCCAACGCCAACGCTTCCATGCACAACTCCAACTTTTAGTCGCCAGCGCTTTTGCACAGGCCCTTTCTTCTTTCATATACCTCGGTTTCCATTCATCGCATACATAGGTCATGGGCATTCCTTCTCGCCGCCATTCCAATAATTCCTTCCCCTTCCCCCTGCTGCTCTGCGGCCATTGCATATTTCCCCTCTTGCCATCACGGACGTCCACTTTTTCATCCAGCTCACGGTTCAACTGTATTTGTATCTTTACGTCACACTCTCACGGCAGCTCAATTCAGCCTCCGATGTACAGACTCCGTCAGCGTGTGTGTCCGAGGCGTGTGATGAAAGGGGATCACATGAAAGTCGGAAAGAGCTGAGTCGGGAATCTCTGACAGAGAGGGTGTAGGGGGAGGATGATCCACATTGCGGTAGAGTCTCGCTCAGAGAGCGTGTGTTCTGTATTTATCTCTGGAGCGGTCACACTTCAAGTCTTGATCGTGCGCATCAGCGACGCTCTGCGTACATTCGTTCTTCCTCTCATCTACGAACTTTAATCTTCCGCTGAGGTCTAAGTCTGTTTCAAACGTGCTCGAGAAGGATTGTGAACGCACTTTATTTTGCAGGTCAAATTAAGCTCGACGGTCAGGATGTGAAATTTGACTCATCTGCTACGGCTGCGATCCAGGTTTCGAGAAGGGTCGTGAGCATTGGCTGCCATCCGGTGTCCCGTCTTGCGACCTTTGCCGGATCGAAATCGATCGTTCTTGCGGATAGCTGAAGCGTCGGAGATTCCGCATAGGCCGTGGATTCCGAAGCGACTCTCCTGCCATGCAGCGCGAGCTTACCCATACCCAGGCTGCCGTACGTTGGCCCAGGTGCGGCGGGTTTGGCTGCGGCGCGTGTGGCCGTGGTCTGGATGCCGTGTCGAAGCCGAAGCGCTGCGGCCCACACGCGCAAGTTCTCCGTCCGTCGAAACGTCCATCCGGGCCGACTTGAATTAGTCGCCTTCCCTCCCTCCCCGACTCCACCGCTTTCGCTGTCTTTGGTATCGTTTGGACGCGCGGACCGAGTCTGGAAGGTAGGCGCTTCTCCTTGCTGAGCTTGTCGCAGACGCTGGGCTTCCTTGTGCAAAAGCGCGGCTTCTTCTGCTTCGAGATCGTGCATCTCGCGGGAGGAAATGTAGCCCCACGGCTTGACAGACCTTCGAACTACCTCGTTGAACGCCTGGCAGAGGAGGAAACCGTCGCTGACAAGCGCAAGGAGCGAGTCAAGGTCGCCAGATGTGTCGCGGAGACGTTGAAGGCGAGCAGCGGGGACAACTTCACACGAGGCGCAGTGGTCGATCAGGAAGTGATAGACCCGCTCACCTGTGCTGAGTCCCGATGCTGCCCATGCCCGGCGTGCGTCGGCGGCGATCGAGCTTGCTTCGGCCGAATTGGGCTTCGTAGCCGTCTCAGCCGCAGTCTCGTCCAAACTTCGATCTTGCTCATGTGACGCTGTGCTGCTCTGCTTCCCGTGACTAGAGACAGATGCCGACAAGACACCATTCGCCGTTCTGAGATAGCGTTCAACTGCTTGCCTTTCCTCTGCCAGATCCATCAGCTTGAGATCTTGGCGATATAGGTAGCCGACTGGTGTCGTGGTAGCGTCGGTCGAGTCATCGCTTGCGTCGGCCGCGCTCAACGACACATCTGGCTCGTGCGCCTCGCCGTCCGTGTCTAACGCTTCAACGCGATGGGTTTCTTCCATTTGCTTGAGTGCTGCGAGCATCTCGAGCGCTGCCCTACGCAGTGTGCTCAGGTCATCGTCTTCCGCCGCCCTCTCTGTCGACAACCGCCTTGCTAGAGGCATCGTGATGAACGGTACCGCCAGTGCACTCGACTGCGCGGGTGGCTCTTCTAGCGATACATCGGCGTGCAGGATCTCGCTGGTGCGCGTGGGGACCGCCGTGCCCACCTGACCCGGCCGCGACACACCGCTGAAGCTACTCTGGCGCTTGTAGCGGTCTCTTCCGCTCGGCTCGATGGGGGAAGTGGTGGGGATCTTGGACCGCTGGGGCAGAGCCAGCAAGTAGCTCCGCACCGACCGAATCGCTTTTGTCGTCGCATCGACCAGCCGGAGCACATCAGCAGTATCGTTCGCGCCTTGGAGACGCTCCTCGCTGTCCGCTAAGAGGCTTCGAAGTGTCTTGACATCGGGATCGGCCTCGATCCAATCTGCAAGCTGCCAGACGTCGCTCAATCTCCGGAGATCAGCGACGAGCAGCGCCCGTAGAGCATTGACATCGGCCTCTAGTGGTCTTGCTACGTCGAGGAAGCGCGGCCGCACATATGCCGTCGCCTTGGGACTTGGAGGTAAGTCTGGAAGCTCGACTTCGTCTTCTTCCTTGATTTGTCCGGGCAGACCTCCGAGTGAAGCGGTAGGGCTTGACGACGAAGTGGCAGGGTCGCTGCCTAGCATCGCCTCGCCTGCGGGGCCAATAGCGAGCTGCATAGCGCCCTTGGTAGCGGGTCGACTGCGGTTGGCAATGCCCTGCTTCGTGTACAGATGCTGCAAGTAGCCTATGCTACCGAGCGCAAGGATCGAATCGCGTTTCGCCGCACTACGCGAGAACGGCTGTTGGTTGAACTTAGCCGCGACGCTCGCCGAGGGGTAGAAGAGAACAGAACGTTTGGCACGCAGCGTCTTGCCATCGGGTGCAAGCACGTCACGATCCTCGTCCGGATCTTTGGCAGGAAACGCCAGCGCGGGAACGGCGACGGATTGCAGCGCAGGTCTCGCCGACGTGGCAGACGTTGATTGTGTTGGGACCTTTGTTGGCCGCCCGAGGAGCTCGGGTGGGCAGTTCTCCTTGTCCGCCTCCATCTTCTCGTCGCTGCGTCGGCGCAGGCTCGAACAAGAGGAAAAGATAGATGAGAGATCAACGACCGCTCGATTGCGGAACAGTGACCGTGAGATGATCCTTGCCGATCGATGGAGGTGGTTTGGTGGCAAGACCAAATGTGCTGGCGAGCAGACGATGAAGGGTGGATCCACGTCTTTTAGGGTCCGAGCGCCTTCCGACGTGTGCCTTGGCCTGGGCAGCGGCCCTCCTGCATGGCTCGCATGCATCGGTGCCCTACGAAGCCCACCCGCAGCTCGGCGCTAAGTTACGCGAGCGGCATCAGTCAGCTCTACAAGCCGAGCCCGCTCACCCTGTCCCCTCTGTAATACCAGCACGCATGCTGCTCTGCCTCTCTTCGATGGGCCACTTCCATCGAACACAGTTGCTGCTCAGATGCAAAGACAGGCAGGCATGCCTTGGACGAGCGATTCGAAGCGGGCATGTTGAGCTGCGTGAGGGGTTCCTTGCAGAAAAAGCCACGCCCAAATTTCCACGCTTTGTTGGTCACAGACCAACACTTCAGGGATCTGAGACACCGTGCAGCCACATGCACGCTGCACGCACGCAACCCCGCGCGCGCCAGAATTGAACCTCACCGACAACCTCACACCCGCCAGACCGACACCTCGTTGCTTCGAACCGCAATCACAATTGCTCGCTCGGAGCTTTCTAGAAATACAAAGACACCTAAAAGCGTCGTGTCACACGGGAGGAAGATCGATGGCCGCCTCGCTCGCCGCCGCTGGCATCGTGAGGTACGCCGGCGGGTCTGCAGGAGGCACGCTTTCCACCACGAAGCTCGCCAATCCCCACGCACCCGATCCGAGCTTGTCTCCACCCAAGATCGGGCGGCGGTCCCCTCGCTCGCGTCCAGGATCGTTGATGAAGGCTGGGCGCTGAGCGGTCTTGACCATCGAGGCACGGCTGGGCTGTGTGAGGACGCTAAAGTGCGGCAGATGGGTGTTGGGCTCGTAGACGCCGATCGGCGGGCCACGGCGACGCTTGGTCTCGGCATCGCTCTGTGCGATGGCCTTGTGCTTCTTGTTCTCCTCCTCTGCATCGGTGCCTGCAGTTGCCACGATAAGCTCACGCTCCCACGGGGGCAGATCATTGAACGCCTCGGGATCGTCCTCGGGCTCTGCCTCGCCATCAGCTACCTCATCCGTGCCTTCTTCTGGTCCGGCGACTCCGTCCAGCCCGACGTAGCGGTTGAAGCGCGGGAACGCCGACATGCGGTCGCGGCGCGTTTCGCCGAGCTCGGTGTTCATGCCGCGCACGCTCCTGGCCATCTCGAGCATCCAATTCTCCTCGGTGATATCGACGCGCTGCAGCGCCACCTTGCGCGACTGCCAATTGCCCGCCCTGACCCAGGGCGTCTGCCCTGCATCGCCGAACTGCGTCACCACGGGCTCGCCCTGCGGATCAATTGTCGTGTAGCTGAACGTGTCTGCCTTTTTCTTGGGGCGTTCGCGCTCGCGCTCGGCCTCACGTCGCTTCTCCTGCTCTTCGGTCGACATTCCACCCACAGTCTTGCCTTCTTTGACGCCGGACGCGCGCGCCTCGGCCTCGTAGTAGTCGTCGATCACCGCTTTACCACCGCTGAGGAAGCGCGCGCCGTGCAGCTTGTACACATTGCGCGCCGGAACCATCGTAACGTTGCGCGTTTTGAGTTGGCCGCTCAGACGACCATCCTCGATGAGCTTGTCCTTTTCTGCTTGCAGCAGCTCGATCTTGAACACCTGGGGATTGCGACGGAAGAAGTAGAGTGAATCTCGATAGCCTGCCGAGCGAGCAGCATCGATCGACAGCATGTACACCTTCTCTGGATCAGGCCGGAGGTCAGACGTGAAGTGGTGGGCTTTGTACTGTCGTCCGCCCTGCAGTCGACCCTTGTCATCGATCTTCTTGTCGCCATCCGGGTCCGAGGGGAGGATAACTTCCTCGCCATCTGCCTCCAGACGGTACGTCTTGCCTTTGATGGTGACCGTCTTGTGGCCGTCCTCGTCGACACCCTCTTCATCGTCGTTGCCGTCTGCGTCTGCGTCGTCGCCATCGGCATCTGCATCGGCATCTGCATCGGCATCTGCATCGGCATCTGCATCGGCATCGGCATCCGCATCCGCATCGGCGTCTGCGTCGTCGTCTTCGCCTTCTGCTTCGTTGCTGCCGTCTGCGTACTCGTTATCCGCCACACCTTCCTGCTCCGTCTGTTCGTCAGGCTGCTCGGATGGAACGACACCGTCATCATCCTCAGCTGCAGCATTCCGTGAACGCGCTGAGCTTTTCCTGCCAACGACAGAGATTCTGGGTGCCTTTCTCGGGCTTCGTTTCGTGCGCGACGCGGAAGGACTTTGCGGCACGGGTGTGGTGGAATTTTTGGCTCTGGCACGAGTGGAACGGCTGCGCTGTGTGGTTGCAGCCACGGCGTCGGGTTGGTGGGCATCCGCCTCGTCGCCGTCCCCGAGGTCGCCGCCCTCCTGCTGCGGCGAGCCCATCACCACGTCCTCGTCATACTGCTCCTGTTTGGTCGGCTGTCGACGAGAACGGCGCGCTGGTGTTGCTCGTGCTGGCGTGGATGCGGATGCCTCAAAGGCTTCCTCGTGCGACCGGGTGCGAGAGAGCCGCGAGCTTCGCGACCGCGACAGCGCAGGCGTTGATGATGACTCTGCTGTCTTCATCTCTTCGTCGACTAGACCATCTTGGGACGGGTCGTCCTGATGTGCGGAAGGAGCCGGTGCTGCGGCTGCGGCTGCGGCTGTCGCTGCCTCGGATTCGGCCTGAGCTGCATCCGTCGGGTCGGCCTGTTTGCGTACTCGCAGAGTGATGCCCTTCGTCCTCGCCATGCTAGGCGAGAGATCGCAGCCTTCGGAGCTTCTCTGATAAGAGCTGGGAAAGAGGAGAGTGTGGTGCGGAAGGTTGATGAGGTCTTTGACACGTCCAGCGCATAAAGTTTGGCTGAAAGTGCCAATCGCGAAGTCACAGGATGCAGCCGAACGCGAAAGGAGCGCTTGGACACTGCACTTCTAGCCGATTTTCGAGATTCCGACGCGTCGAGGCGGAGCCGAGATGTGAGGCCGATTTCCAGTGGCGTGAGTGCGATTTTCTGTTCCCTCCCCATCCTCAGTCACTGAGCCGTGGAACGCCGAACCGTGACTGTGTTGCTTCTCGGGTCTGTTGTGTGGCTCAACGACGGCCTGCGCAAGTGGATAAGCTCGGGCCAGCCGAAGGGTCCAATCGCACTTGGCCCTGTCGCCTCGTGTCGCTTTTTGCAAGCACCCGTCCATTGCAGGAGCTCGGGCCGCCTCTCCAGCCTGCATTCCAGCCAGGCTTCGGCTCTTCCGACCCTGAACGGCGATCCTGCGTGCATGCTCTGCTTCGAGCGCGGAAGCTCAGGGTTCCCAACGAATGAGATCGACACGGAAGAGCCGATGCAGCCTCTGCATCAGCCAGACCAGACCAAGAGGCGAACCGCCCCTTCGACAAAATGACCCAGGAGGCCCACATTGAGCCTCGTGCGGCTGATGCGTGTCAAGTGCAGCTCCACACTCATGCATGAACTCGCTGATCCCACTGTGACAATTGCGGGTCGGGCAAAGCGCCGGTAAGCATGGCAATCCACTCGCGCCTTTTCAGCATCCTCAGAGCTTGACAAAGCTCGATTAGCCACACACGCGTGCCGCCAGCGGCTTTGGCGCACAACCAGCACTATCCTCAGTTGCCGGGATGGCGCTCTCTGCTGCCGCATCCCTTCCTTCTGTTCTCTCAGCTCCCTCATCAAGTCGATCGCAACAACAAGAATGGATACGACGGCAAACGACTTGGACAAATTCGCCGCATATGCAGCTGGTTGGGACACGGACCCCTCCGAGCCTGTTGAAGTGGCCTTCAACATCGACAAGACGGGAGAGGCAGACGTTATCGCTATGGACGAGGACAACGGAACGCATTCGATCCACGAGGACAAATACCAGTCGGAGCAAGTAGCGCTCGTCAGCAACGACGGATTCCAAGTCTGGTGCTCCAAGTCGGAGGTGATGAAGCATTCCGGTAAGCTCTCCGAGATGATCTCGGACCAACAGGACTCGGGAGGCCGCATTCATTTGCCCGTGTCTTATAGCGAGGCGCTCTTGCTCGCCAGGGGTATCGACGCCGACATTTCGGGCTGGAATTGCTATACACTCGAGAACCTCATCCGCACCGCCAACCTCTTCTGCAGTTACGACCTCCGACGATGGCACATTGGCTTGGAGACCGCCATCATCGACCGTCTCGAGCAACCGGATGAAGGAGACGGTCCATCCCCCATGCTCCGCGACCAACGCTTCGCCGACAAGCTTGTATACACTGCCCAGCAGGGCAGCATGTATCGACTGTGGAGCTTTATCGATAAGCAGGGACTCTGTAGCGCAACCCATTACGATCCGGGAGACGACAGGCCAAGGAAGCGTCGAAAGGTCTCGACTGAGTGGGTTCATCAGTGCATTGAGTGTTCATGATCAATTTTTTCGAGTTCACCACTGACACGTGGCCCCACCTCCTTGCGTGTGTTCGACTCGCAAAGTCTTCGTGTGATGGCTGTGTCGGTGGCCGTCTTGTCTTTTGCGTAGCTGTTGCAAACAGTCTCAAAGACACGGCATACGACAGACGGACGTTGTGGGACAGAAGCAATTGACGAACGGACTGGAACGATGCGGATGCTGAATGCGAGCTACAAGAAAAGGGACAAATGGGGGTATCGGATACAACGTTCAGGCGGACGAGTTGAGGGCAGCCGATGTGCGTCTCCACCAACCGAGCGCGGCTACACTGCCTGCGAGCGCGACGCCGAGCAGTGCGGCGCCGCTGACAAAGTTGATGACGCCTGCGTCGGGGCCGTCGAGCTTGGGCTTGCGCGTTTGCTTTCTCCTTCTCTCCTTCCTCCTCCGTGCGTGTCTCTGCCTTGCCTGAGCTGCTTCGTCGCCCATCCATGCATTGAACAGACCCGATAATGCGCTCGACGACGAAGCCTGGCCGTACCTCCGGGATCGCCTCGTTGCCGAACGCGCCTCGCTGTCGCTCTCGAAGGTCAGACCGCCGCTCTCACTGTTGCCCGCCCAGCTGCCCATCTCCTCGGCGTATCGAAGGGCCTGCTCCTCGTTCGCCCTTCGCTCCTCGGCCTGCAGCGCCAGCATCACCGCTTCCGACCACTCGCCTGCGCTGATCTGTGTCGCAACGTCGTTGTCCAGCATGGAGGCCTCGCGGAAAAAGTAGAACGGCCCAGGCTGGCTAGCCGCGGTATGATCAGCCTGCACGACAAAGTCGGAAAAGTCCAGCTGCCCCGCAGACGCCTGCCCTGCTGCATGGTCGGGCGAAGCCATGCGGCTCGATTCGGCCACGGTGGGCGAGTTGGGCGCCCTCGTACTCTTGGCGGGCGAAGCGGCGCCTCCTTCTGCGCCTGCAAAGGTGAGTGAGGCGATGCTCGGCGTCCGGCTTGAGGTCGCTGAAGTGGCGTTGGGACTGAGCCTCCGTCTGAGAATGCTGGCCGGATGCTGGACGCCCTGGCCGCCACTGACGAACGGACTCGTTAGCTGTCCATATGGGAACGCCAGCGGAGACCGATGCGAGGCGAGAGAGGGGAGATGCAATCGCGCGTACGATACATACAGACGCGCAAGTGCTTTCGGCCCGCCCAGCGAGGCTACGAGTCGCTGTCGGTGCGACATGTACGAATGCGAATGCAGTCGCTCGCGCAGCGAGCTCGCCACCACTTTGCCCGTGTCGGGCAGATTCATGGCCGAGCGAGCGAGGAAAGGCTCCAGCACCTCGGCGAGTCGGACGTCGACGATGCTCTGGTCTTGATGCCCGACGCCCAGGACTGTCGAGGGCAAAAGGGGGAGGGAGTCCTGCACCAGGCGCTCGGTCGCCAGCCTCACGTCGGCGGCTCTCCAAGCGCGAGCAAAGTACTCGAACGCGGCTGGGATGCCCGAGGACGATGACGGGCCCCTCCTCAGCTGGCCCGCGAGGCCCGACGACCTGTGCAGGCTGTCGCTGTTGGCGTGCTGCAAGCCAATGAGAGAGAGGGTGGTGGGGTCCATGTTGTATCTCGCCACCACCTCGAGCTCCTTCCACGCTTCGAGCGTCTCGTCGTCTTGCTCGCGCTCTGTGTCGTCGTGGCTGGACTCGAGCGCAGCTGCACGTGCGCGCTCGATGCCCGCCGTGGTCGCTGCGAGGCTGGCGACGCGGCTGGCGACTCGGCTACCCAGCACGGTGGCGCTCTCGTCGCTGGCGATGGTGTTGATGCTGAGGGTGCTGGTGTTGGGACCGAGGTCCTCGTCGCTGTCGATGCTGGTGCGGGAATGGTCTTGATCGTGGAGGCTCGAGCCTGGCTGTGACGACGAGGTAGCATTGCCGCGACGGATCGCGGCTAGCACCCGGTCGCCATCCTCAAATGCGCTGAGTGCCTCCTCGAGGGCCTGGTTGAGCTGGATCTGGGCTGCGCTGCGCTGTCGACGTGCTTGCTCGTGGCGTCTGCGCTTGAGTATGCTGTCGGAGATAAAGGCCTCGGTGATGGGAACATCGCGGCTGAGATCCGATGCCAGCAGTCGGTGAAGACGAGGTGAAATGGCTTCTACGTGCACCGGTGCGGGTCCGACGACGAGCAGAGGCCAGATGCCCGCATCGATCTTGTCGAGATGCAAGGTTACAAGACGAACTTCGGGCGGGCCGGCGTGTGGCGCGACCGGCGGGGAGCCAAACGAGTCGCGTGCGGCAGTTGAAGCAGACAGGGGCACTGAAGCCAGGTCCGAGCTGGACTGCGATCTGCGCACGCTGGCGTGCTCGGTCCGTTCTGCCGACGGCACGGCTCGACTGGCGTAGCTGCGTTGATCGCCTGGGTCCGAGAGGACGACGCTCTGGTTGAGGCTAGCATCTGCCGAGTCGGAAGAGCCGAAATCGCTCGATCCGCTGGACCATTCGGTCGCAGGGCCCGCAGAATGGGCTGGGAGAGAGGCGGGTGTGGAGTTGGATAAGACCTCGTAGCTGGAGCCCGATTGCAGCGAGACTATGGACGCGGACAAGCTCGAATTGGATGGAGGAGGCGAATCGACGTGAACGTGCGAGCCTGATGCCTGCGAGCTTGCGGAAGTAGAGATAGAAGGCACGGTGCTCTGGGCTTGACGATGCTGGTTGTGCGCCGTGTTGGCGTAAGGTGCGTCGGCGGAACCAGACGCAGAGTTGCTAGGGGGGGCAGGAGAGGCCCGGGCAAAGGAGCGGCTCCTACGTTTGCGCGCACGATCGCGGTCGGCAATCCTCCAGGTGGAAGTGTCTGTGTTGACACGGCCATACAGCCTTGCCTGAATGATGGGCGGGTGATTGGGAATCGAAGCGGACACGTAGTCGGAGGCGATGCGGATGTCGATGTCGCTTGCCGAGATGGATTGCGGCACGAGAAACAGAACGGTGGCTTGATCGTGCGACTGGTGAAAAGTCCAGCCATACAAAGGACCGTGACCGGAAGCGCTGCGCATGGCGGCGAAGAGGGGTGCACCCCAAGATTGTGGGGGCTAGCGAGCGAGGTGGTCTGCTACATTTACTGCGATCGCAGCCAGCACACGTATACGCAGATGTGTTCAAGCTGCCGATGGGCGGCAGTCCGAGGTTGGGATGACGATGACTGGGGCGATGAGAGTGGGAAAGGCGGCAAGGGCACTGTTGGTAGGAGCGCGATGCGATGTCGACCTTGCCGCCGCTGCGGGCCTTTGTTGGGGGTGCTTGGACCCTGACGGCGTGTTGGTTTGGCGCAAAATTGGTCAGAGAGGCGTGCGCTGGGCAAGACTCAGTGTGTGAAGCTGTGAGAGGTTGAGCCTCTCGAATGGCGACTGCGCCTTGCGCGTCGGCCTGCCAAGTGGCCATAGCCGCCGCGCCTAGTCAAGCGCGGCAGCAGGGCTAGGAGAGGGGAAATCGATGGGGCCCCTGCAGCTCGATGCGCGAGACGCGAGCCAAAAATAAGGGTTCAAGTGGAGGCTATGACACTCAAAATCAAACAAGTCCCGAGCTGACCGATTTTGGTCGGATTCAAGTTGTGCCAGGGAAAGGCCTAACACGTTTCAGCCCCGCCCAGCACCATTCGCCGGCGTTTCCCTCTTCTGGCGTTGGCATCACGGCCTGCAACCGCGTGCAGGTGTCGTCGTGCTTTTTGGTCTGGTCGTATGCATAGGCTTGCGTCCTCGCTTAGAGCCAAACGCGCGCTCGCAGCACCTCAACACGGGCCATGTGCGAAGCTTTTGCTGTCGACTCTTTGCCTCAACTTGGGTTGGCGAGGGCGTTGGTGTGCAGCACTGCATCGCTTCTGCACCTCTGCACCTCTGCGCCTCTGCCCACTTCTGGGAAGGAAGAGTGCGCTGCCTCTGTGTGTGCATGGTGGAGCCACTGAGAGCCCACGACCGAGACAGGAGTCTGGGCTTGTCCGCCAACTGTGATCTTCGCGCTGGGTTGGCTCGACGCTTCTGGAAGAGAATGACTTTTCGAGACGTGCCTGGGCGCTGTGCGTGTGCCTGAGCCTAAGGCTGCGACCAAAATTCGACGATTCGGGAAGGCCCGCCAAATGAGCCTGAATGACTGGCTGGCTGACTAGACCGAGCGTGCCATGACAAGCGCCAAGCGCTCTCCTCCGTCGTTTGCCTGTCGGGGGGACGCAGGCCAGAAGGACTGCCCGCCGGTCAATCTGGCAGCCAAGAGGAGTCGACGGCCGCTGCATGCGACCGCCAAGCAGTGCAGCAGAGTGCGCTCACTCACGGCAAGTCGGACTGCAGAGTCCGTGCAGCTCAGGACGGACTCAATTTGATTCACCGCACGCGCCTGGCCTCGGAGCCTGGCTGCGCTTTAGGCTTTTTGGTTTTGGCACACTCGGCCAGCCCGGGTCCGCCGCGTTGGAGTTCGCAAGCACTCAGTCCAGCCAGCCAGTCAGGCAGCCAGGCAGCCAGTCCGCCAGCCAGTCAGCCGATTCTGGACCCGTTGCGGATTTTTCGCAAGCAGAGCGACGCTTCGCCCGCTTCCGTTGGTTGGGCTTTGGCAGAGTGTGTTGGCGCGCTCGAAGCGTGCGTGGCCGGCCGGCTGCATTTTGTTGGTGCGGCTCCTTCTCAGAGTCCACTGAGCCTCCAAAAGACGGATCGGCGCGCCCGAGCCTCAACGACCGAGCGTGCGGCTGCTACTGCTCTGCCTCCGCTACTGCTGCTGCTTGCCTCTGATGTTGCGACCCTAGCCCCACTCGCGTTTGACCATCCGTCCACCTTCGGCCTCATCCCTTCGACCCCCACCCCTCCAGATACCCTTACCTCCTCCATCGTCTCCCGGAGTCTTTTTGCTCCGTCGCCACTTGAGAGCCTCTGCTGCCGATCCAGCCGCCCAGGGCCAAGCCAGTCCGCTCTCCTCGAACCGCCTCTACATCCAACACTACTGTCACGATTAAGCTTTGTCTTGCTCTTGGGCCAAGTGCAGCAATCCGCTCCCTCAACTCTCAGTGCACATTTGCAGACTGCAACGATCCCGACCATACTTACTTCGACGAAGGAGCTCTCGCATCCACCTCCATCGGGCTGTCGCGGCGTATCGCGGATCCATCTGCTTACTCTCTCTGAGCATGGCCAGCGTTCCCGCGAGACCGCCTCGCTTCGGTATCGACAACGCCATGGATTCAACAGGCATGTATGCAAATGACGCCAACTCCACCGCCTCCCACGGCTCTTCCAGCCGTTTCGCCCCCGCCGTGGGCACGCGCTCCACCCCCGCCCCCGCGCCTACCGCCTTGGCAGACGTGCTAGCCCGCGCCGACGGAGACCACGTCGCGGCTCTCGACCAAGTCCTGGCCGAGCGTAACCAGTTTTGCCTCGACAACGCCAAACTCTCGTCCGAAAACGTGCGCATCTGGAACCTCATGGGCCGCATCCGCAAGGAGAACGAAAGCCTCAAGGCAAGGTGTGTCGAGCTCGAACGCGCTTATGCCGTCGCACCTGCTGCCAAGGGCTCGCCGCTAGGCTCCACCAACAGCGTCACGCCTGGATCCCCAGCTGGCGGTCGCAGAAGGATGCCTTACGGCCAAGAAATCGAAAGGTCCAGCAGCCCTCTCAGCTCTCCACGCCACATGCGACAAAACTCTCGATCCGAGCTCGACCAGCGTCTCGCCTCGGCTGGCCAGACCACCAACGTGGTCACCTCTCGAGCTCCTAATGACAATGGCAACGGCGTCTCTGGCGCACCTTCCGTCTCTGCGCCCGAACCGGCCAGCGTGCTGTCCGACACCAACGGCTCCACCCACGCCTATGACAGCCCTGTAACCAGCGTAGACCAAGGCCCGTCGCGTAGCACCCAACCCGTCGACACGGGCCTCGATCGCAGCATCTATGCCAACGCTGACAATCAGGCTTCGATCATGCAGCAGCGCGCCGCTGCTCAGGCCCAGGCGCAGTCCATGTCGCTCACCCGATCGGCTCAAGGTCAAGACACGCTCACCGACTCGCTCGCCAGCCACGAGAGCGCCGACTTTGAAGCCGTCGACCGCAGCTCTGCATCCGGCACCGACGAGAGCCCTCACCTGCACCAGTCGGCCACGCATCCTCCGTCTTCCACCCACGATCGTCATCGAGCGCCGGTTCAGCAGCCTTACGCCGCACCCTCTGGCATCCCCGCATCGCCGTATCACCCCTCGGTAGACAGAGCCGTTGAGCAGGAGCGTTCGCTTCTCGCCTCGGGTCCCAACCGCAACCGAGCCGAAATCACTCCAACCATGATCCCCTCCTCGGCCAGCTCGCGTTCGCTCGTCTCCAAGGTGGTCTCCGAGGACCGCCTCTCACGCGGCACAGGCTCCCGCAGGTCCAAGGACGACGTCAAGAAGCACCGTGTGCTTGCTCCCCGCCTCGACTCGTCGCTCCTGCGTGTCGCCAGCGTCAAGATCCAGGGCACCAACTATCGCTCCCCAGATCGGGGCAAGGAAGCCATCTCCTTCCTCATCACCGTCGACATTCTCCATCCTCCGGCCTCCTGGGGCCTCAACAGCATGGCCTCGGGCGAGCCCAGTCCGCCTACCTCGTGGACCATCGAAAAGAGCTACAGCGACATCATCGGTCTCGATGCCAAGCTGCGAAGCAAGGTCGGAAAGAAGGCCTCGCAGCGTCTCGCTCCCTTGCCCGACAAGGCCCTCTTCAAGGATCACGCGCCCGCCAAGGTCGACCAGCGCAAAGCCCTGCTCGAGATCTATCTGCAGAGCCTCATGGTGCTGGAGCTCCCCGACAAGGACGAGGTGTGCACCTTCCTCTGCACCGACGTCGTGCCGAACCGTCTGCGCGATCCGCTCTCGACCAGCAAGGAGGGCTTCCTCACCAAGAAGGGCCAGAATCTTGGCAGGTGGGTCACGCGCTTCTACGTGCTCCGCAACTCGTTCCTCAGCTACTACGAGACGCGAGGCGGTGCGCAGATCGGAAGCATCAACATCCGAGATGCTCAGATCGGTCGCCAGCAGAAGAGCACGGCGAGCAGCGAGCAGGACGAGAATGCCTATCGTCACGCCTTTTTGATCCTCGAGAAGCGCGAGGGCATGCCCGACGAGCCGGCGCACATTGCCCGCCACGTCCTCTGCGCCGAAAGCGACGAGGAGCGCGACGATTGGGTCGACGTGCTTGTGCGTGCCATCGCCGAGCTCGACGGCGTCTCGTTGGACGACATGCCCGCATCGCCCACGCAAGCGATGAGCAAGATGTCCCTATCGCAGCAGGCCACGACGCCAGGACGCGAGGCGATGGGGTTCAACGCCAGGTTCCCGGACTCGGCCTTCAGCCCGTCGGCTGACAAGGCTGGCAGGCAGTTTGGAGGCGACGTGGGCCAGGATGGCGGCCGCAATGCAGCGGCGCGCATGAACAGCGTCGACTCGTCCGCTACAGGCAAGCAGGTCGGCTCGACGCCCGGCTCGTCGCTCCCACAGTCGGCATCCTACCGCAGCTTCAACGAGCCGCGCTCACCTGTCAGCTCCCGAGGCGCCGACCTGTACGATGCCCCTGGCTCGCCCGGCCCGCGCAACGAGCCGCTCAACCGCGGCAAGACGTCGATCAGCGGACCGCTCAACGGCGCACCCATCCCAGCCGGCTACAAGTTTGGCGCCAAGGACGACGCCGGACCGGACAGCAAGAAGGACGACAAGAAGCGCTTTTGGCAGGGCTTCCGCGCCTTTGGTGGCAGCGACAAGCACAACCGCGAGCCCCGACCCGTGTTCGGCGTGCCGCTCGCCGAGTCGATTGCGATCTCGAGCATCCACGAGGGCCTGGCACTGCCGTCGGTGGTATACCGCTGCATCGAGTACCTCGAGAAGCGCAACGCCTTTATGGAGGAGGGCATCTACAGGCTCTCGGGCTCGTCGGCGGTGATCAAGAACCTCAAGGACCGCTTCAACATGGAGGGCGACGTGGACCTACTAACCGAGAACCAGTACTACGACCCGCATGCCATCGCCGGCTTGCTCAAGACCTTCCTGCGCGAATTGCCGACGAGCGTGCTGACGCGCGAGCTGCACATGGATTTTATGCGCATTAACGAGCTGCAGGATCGCGTCGAGCGGGTGAACGAGCTGGGCAGGCTGGTGTCGCAGCTGCCATTGGCCAACTACTCGCTGCTCCGGACGCTCTGCAGCCACCTGATCAAGATCATCGAGCACTCGGACATCAACAAGATGACGATGCGCAACGTCGGCATCGTGTTCAGCCCGACGCTGGCCATCGGAGCGGGCATCTTTGCGCTCTTCTTGACCGAGTTCGACAGCGTCTTTGAGACGGACGCCAACGGCGAGCCGGCTCCGAGGAGGATCGGCGAGGAGCCAGTGGAGGGGCAGCAGCAGGAGATGGAGCAGCAGACAGGACAGGTGCACGACGAGACGAGCGCGAGGAGCAAGAGGAATAGCGTTCAGTACCGCGAGAGCCAGGCGGACAAGCTGCTCGGCTTGGAAGGGAGGAGCCTCAGCCACCAGGCTGTCGACGAGGACATGGAGGGCATCGGCGAGGAAGCGTGGGCGGAGCAGCGCCGTGCATCGGAGCCTGCGGAGAATGGACAGATGCAGTACGAAGAGGCGCAGCCAACCTACGGTCACCACCACGGCGGCGAGATGCATAGCCAGCACAATGCTCCGTCGGCCATCATGAGCTGAGCTCGCATCGCTGGCAGATGCTTGCTCCCAACTTTCTTTCTTCATCCACATTCGTGTCTTTTTGCAATGATACCAGGTTTGTTCTTTCTCAGCGAACTTTGTGAGACCACACTTTGTGAGACGAACTTCATGAGGGTAAGCGACTGTGCGAGTCGGCGAGTCCGGCTTTCTTCGCCGACTCGCGGCCTGCCGAGCTTAATTGTGTCTGCAAGTGTAAGAATCTGCGTGTCGGATCAGAAGTTGCTTAGGCTCGACTTTGCGTTAAGCTCCAATCTCAATGTGATTGTATCAGTGACAGGTCCGGTCTACAGTAACTCGGTGCTTCTCTGCGGGCGTTTGGGGCTGTGCGGCTCCGCGTCTCGACGTGTCGACGTGTCGACGTGTCGACGAATGTCTGAACGGGACTGCGGACCTCCGAACTCACCAGGCCGAGGATCTACAAGTCCGATTCTCAATGAGACGGCAGATCGAGAAGTCCGCAAGCTCGAGGGTCTGCAAGCGCAAGATCACGGGGTTGCGAATCGTGCAAGTCTGGGAGTCGGCAAGTCTGGGAGTTGGCAAGTCTCACAGACGGCGGAGTCGGCGTGAAAGTCCGCGAGTCTCGAAAACCGCGACTCCTTGTGTCGGAAAGGTTGTGCGTCTGTGTCTCATCGCTTGGGAGACGGGCCACGAGCCAGGGAACACGGAACGTGCACGCCTTGTGGAGCGTACCAAAAGGGACAGATTGACAAGTCGATTGCAAGACCTAGAGCAGCGATTCGACCTAGTATTGGCGGACTTCGGCCGGCAGCCTTTGACGGACAAGTCTTCCGACTCTTCTAAGGAAGAATGGTAGCGACGATCTTGCGCTTGTGGGCGAGTCGCCTGAATTCGCAAAGGTAGAAGCCTTGCCAGGTCCCCAAAGCTACATTGCCATTGGAAATTGGTACAGTGATACTAGGTCCGATCAGGCTGGCCTTGGTGTGGGAGACCGAGTCGTCGGGGCCTTCGTCGGTGTGCTTCCACGGAAGCGATTCCGGAACGACGTTGTCCAATGCCTGCATTCAATAGGAAGATCAAAGTGGTTAGTACTTGCTGATCAACTTGAAATTCAAGAATGGGTGCACGCAAGTGCAAAGGGGGGTGGAGTTGGGGATGGGGATAGTGGAACGCACCATGTCCATGTCGGTCCTGACATCTCGGTCGAAGTTCTCGTTGAGGCTGAGTGCTGCAGAGGTGTGCTGAATGAAGAGCGTAAGCATACCGATCTTGACCCCCTTGAGGCCTTCCTCGATATGAGGCATGATCTCGTTGGTCACCAGATGGCAGCCCTTGCTTCGCGAGCCGAGCGTAAACTGCTTTTGCCACGGCATGGTTGGTTTCTGTATCACAGCACCTGCGTGATCGCAGCTGCAAGTCGAGTGTCGTCGTCGGTAGAGAAGCTCGAAAACTCCGGGAATAGGCAGCACCCAGTACAGAAGCGCGAGCAGTAGTACGAGGCAGGTGACGTACGTCGGATCGAGGTACTGTCCGGCGCGATGCTGTGCTTTGAGCTTGCGGCGTGCTTCGCGTTTGTCGATAGGAGAATGAGGCGACTGCGAGTACAATGTATCCGTCGATGGCGTAGACATGGAGGATGCAAGGAAAGATGAGCGCTCGAATCCTTCCACCGCTGATGGCGCATGGTCCACCTTTTTTGAGCTCAATTCGCAGATTTGACGCGTGGCGTGACGTCATCCCCCCTTCACAGATAGAGATTGTACATTTGAAAAAAAGGGTACCATTGCAGCTTCGCTCACATCACGGCTTCCCCTTGTGCCTGCGATACCACTGCATACCAATATAGTCCATAAATATAGTGTTGCGACCAAGTGCTCTAGAGACCGATCCATGAACTGCGGCCGCCGGGATTGTGCAGTCGGGTCATGTTGATCTTGGCCCTGGTCGAGGTCTGCATCGGGCTGGGCTGTAGGGTGTCCGGCCCGTTGGGCAGGCTCAGGCTCGGGATCCTGGGCGTGTTGGGCGCGTTTGCAAAGTGCTGGTCTGCCGCGGTGCTTGTGCTTCCGATCGACGAGCTTGCGTCCAGCGATACGGGCCTCTGTTTTGCCGCATCCACGGCCGTCGGGATGGGCAAGAATACCTCGGCGCTCCACTCGTACCAAACGCGGTCGCTGGCCGTCATGCGCCACATATGCACGTCCAGTTCGGCATTGGCGGGCAGATAGAGCGGCTCCCTAAAGGGGAAGAAGATCGGGAACCAACTCAGCATGTCTTTTGATCCCCTGACCGGATCTGGGTGGATGCTGAGCACGACATTGTCGTAGAGATGCGCTTCAAAGTAGCCCGCCAAGCCGTGACATGTGCCTGCCTGCGGGATGTGGAATGTATGCTTGGCCGACCGGATGTTGTGCCCGTTCGAGGCAGGCAGCCCTTGCTCGTCGTACACCAGCGGAGTCACCGCAGAGGGTCGGTGTTCAAAGGTCCACGACTCCTGCACCTGCTCCGAGTTCAATCGGCCGCCGCGGGCTGCCAACAAGGCTACGTTCTGGAACAGTACCACGTACGGCGTCTCGGCCGCCTTTTGTACTGCCGATGCCAGCGCCGCGTTGGACCCGTTCAGCACTTCGGTGTGCAGCTTGGCCGACGAGAGCGGCGACAGGAACGCCGTGTACGATGACGGGATCGAAATGCCATTGGGCTTGAGGAAGCGCATCGCACCATCAAGGCACTCTGGCGAAAGCTCGTTGTCGCCAAAGCTGCCGAGCAACTCGCTGACCACAATGTCGGGCCGATCCGCCATGCTGGGTGGCACAGTGTGTCGGCGCATGTCGCCATACTGAACGCGCACCTGGTCGCCCCACTCGAGCGCCTGACGCTCCTGCAACGTGACGAGCGCATTCGGGTTCTTCTCGAGCGCCACGAGCTTGATCGACCTTCCTGCCCGATCCGCTGCGTTCAAGCATCGGTCCACGAGCGGGCCCCTGCCCGCGCCGCATACCCAGATCAGGGTGCTCGCCGAGGCAGGGCGGTCGAGCAGCGCCTTGTACACCGCCTCTTCGTACAGCGCGTACTTGACCGGATCGCGCTCAAACACCTCGTACGTCGTGCCCTCGAGATTGTCCATGAGCGGCTGGAGCGGCGCCTGAAGCCAGTCGGTGTAGCCACGCGCAAATGAGTCGACGGCTCCATCGGGTGGTGCCGCCTTCTCAAGATGACGCAGGTATTGCAGGTACGCCAGCGGCCCGCCGCGCGAGTGCGTCGGCGGCGGACTCTGCACGCCGCTCAGCACGACGGTCGGATTCTTCTTGAACATGGTTCTGAAGAACGACTGCGATGCCTTGGATAGCACCGGGAAGCCTTTTGCGTTGGCCAGGTACGAGACGCTTGGCACCCACAGCATGCTGACTGGCTCGGCCATCCAGCGGGTCAGGATGCTCGGACCCGGCAGCGGGCTGCCGAGATCGAGCGCGACCTGGAGGCGCGTATTGTACGCGCACAGCTGGCGGATCTGCTCCCACGTTTCCCATGCCCAGTCGTCCTCTGCCCTGAGGAGTGCGGCGGACGAGGTGGCGCTGGCATGCGACGCCTGGGAGCTCGCCGAGGCGTTGCTGCCCGCCGTGGTGGATGCAGTGAGGCCAAAGCCGTTTTTGCCGTTCTGACGCTGGAGGATCTTGTTGAGCTGGTACGGCGACGACACGGGCATCTGGATGGTAAGCGTCATCCACGAACCAGCCGGTGCGGTCTCCGCGCTACCGCTGGCTAGGCACGAGTTGATGGCGCGCGCATAGTCCGCGAGGAAAGGTTTGCGGGCCGGATCGGACGAGGGCGGTGGGATGACGACGTTCGAGATGCCGAGGTAGGAGGCATAGGAAAGCTCCTGTCGCAGCGCCAGCTCGCAGTCGAGGCGCACGCCTTCGTCGGGCGAGTCGAGTTCGATCCACTGGCTAGCGAGCGCAATGACGCCCTCGGTCTCTTCGAGCTTGGTGAGGTTGACTTCGGATCGCTTGAAGGCGGGTGCCTTGCGCCACTCCTCTGCCTCGCGCGCGATGCTTCCAAATGGTGTTTGACCAGCGCTGCTAACGGCGGGAGAGGGAGACTGCCTGACACCGCCGGGCGTGAAGCTGTTGAGTCCCTGTCGGCTGCTGCTGCGGGCGAGCATGGCGCCGCCGGAGGACATCTGCACTGCAGCAAGAGGCGAGGGTGCAGCGGAGGAGCCGGATGCGGATGGGAGGTCTGCTGGATTCGCGAGGCAGAGTCGCTCCCATCGATCCTTCCAGCGCTCGTTGGCGAGTTCCAAGACAATGGCGTCGTAGCCCTGCGAGCGCGAGAGCGTCAGCGTCTTCTGTGCTGGGCTGAGGCCATTGAGGGCGGCCGAGGTGGTGGGGTCAAGGTCGACGGTGAGACCGAGCGCGGCCGGCGCAGGACCTGTGGCGGTGTTGAGCGCATTTGCGTGTGATGCTTCTGGCAGCGTGGGAAGTGCCTGGACGTTCTGCTGAATGTGGGAGCGTCGGTTCGGATTGCCCGACAGAGGCGCCGAGCCGCCCTGCACCGAGTTGACCTGGTCGACCGCCGAGGTGGGGACATGCAGAGCGACCGAGAGCGGAGGTCGCGCGCCGTCCGCCTGGCCGTTGGACTGTAGCGTGGCCTCGACGGCGGCCATGCTGGAAGAGGGCATCTTGGCTTGCTTCGCTGATCAAAGACGGTAGCCTCTTTGCGGAAGCGCCGAGAAGCGACTGTGCTGTGACGGCGCGGCTGGGTTTGCTAGCCGAAGTGTCAACTTTGTCGTATGGTCAAGACGCGCCGCTGCGATGCTTTCGCTTGCGGATCAGGATCGTGTGTGGGATGAGAGAAGGATGCAAGACGTAGATGGATGCATACTTGCTGGCAGTGTATAAAAAACACTCTTGAGCCTCGGCCTCATTTCAAGAATGCCCGGCTAGCTGGCTCGCAAAAAAAGTCCAGGGAAATCGAAGCCGAAGCCGGCTGCTGCTGCGGTCCACTGCGGTCCACCCAGAGACCAACACCGCCGAACAATGAAATGAGCAATGAGCCAAGACCACATGACACGCTTACGAGCCGAATTTGAGAGGTGTTTGTTTCTGCTTTTTCCGTGCCGCGTTGAGGACTGCATCCGCGGCGCGTCGTAGCTGGCGGATCGGAATGCAGTTCGCCCCGATCTCGTTCTATCGCCAACAGCTCCACAGCTCCACTCCAACACTGGACTCCTCGCGAGAAGCGGGCAGTGCGTTTTCCAGCTTCAGTCGTCTCCCCTTTCATCGTCACCATTCGATTTGCTGTTGTTTCCAACGGCTTGGCCAGATCGGAACAAAGGGAAGAGGCCCGCGCTCCCAATGACCTAGCGGGCGCGACCGCTCGCACGTCTTGTCTGCACATCTTCGGCACGGACCTCCGGTGCCTGGCGGCGCGCTTGCTCCGTCTACGACGCTTTCATTCTGCTTTCGACTTGCATGTCCCAGCCCGCATCGCATCGGATTGCCATCACTAGTGACGCCGAGTAACGGTGTCTCACGTCCGCAGGCTTCGCCAGGATGTCGAGCTACGCGCGATTGAAGGAGATGGCGCTCAGAAAGGCCGAGGAGGAGCAAGCCTCTCTAAATCGCGAGCGGGAGCACAAGGAGCGCGAGGCCGCCGCCAAACGCGCCGCACGAGAAGCACAAGAGCGCGAACAGAAGGAGCGCGAGCGCAAGATCCTAGTACAGCGCATGACACGACAGAAGGAAGAAGAAACGCGCGAACGATTGCGCAAGGAGCAAGCAGCAAAGCTTCGAAACGAGACCATAGCGACGGACGATCCTGTAACTAAGCCTAAGCTCGCTGGAGCTGCAGGCGCAACACCGTTACGACAGGATGCCGCCAAGCTGAAAAAGTCCGGCTCCACTTGGAGGGAGGACCTTTCGCACCAGCTGAAAGCCAGCTCGAATAGCAACCCCGTCGCGCGCAGGAAACGCAAGGTGGATGAGGACGACTTCGTTGGCAATCGCCTGGACAAGCCGAGTCGCAAGTCTTCCTCTTCCTCCTCCGCTTCGGCCGGCGCTAGTAAGAGAAAGTCGGTGCCATTGACGCGCGAGGAGAAGCAGGCCATGCGCCGGGCCAGGGAGTTTGGCTCGCTTCCCAGGCTGCCACCCATCAGTCGCGCCGGGGCGACGCCGTCCGCATCCAGATCGCGATCGAGTACCAACACAAGCGATGCATCGGCAAACGCAAGTCGCACTTCCGCGCGTGCCCATCTTGCCAAGGAGAATGGCCTGGTCGCACTCGGCACCAAGAAGCGCGATCACCGTTCCATCGACGAGATCGAGCGCGACCTTCGCAGGCAGAGAGAGGCGAAGGAGCAAAGCAAGAAAGAGGGCATGTCGGAGGCTGAGCGCGAGCGGGAGGTGGCGCTGCTTCGAAGGCAGAGAGCCATGGAAGGGAAGCGCAAGTCGGATCAACAAGATCGGGATAGGCAGGCGGCCAAGAGGGATGCAGAGAACGGCGACACCAGCGACTCGAAAGAAGACCTCTATGGCTCGGAAGACGATCGGCCATCCGCATCGCGTGCTTCGCAGCAAAAGGCAGCAAAGACGAATGGCCTTCCGTCAGTACCAAAGCGCCCGACCGGCGTCGGTGCTCCTGCCGCGCCAGCGCAGCCGAAAGAGCCAAGGCCTTTGGGCGGTCGAGCGGCTGGCGGTATAGACCCAGCCGACTTCCTGCCGGGTGCACCTTTACGTCCCGAGGCCGTGGCGAAACTCACGGAAAAGGCGAAGAGCACATCTGGCCGAGGGCGCGCCGCTCGATCGCCCGAAAGCGATGCTGCGCCGAAGGCCAAGCGCGTTGCAGCCGAAGCAAAGACGAGTCCCGCAGCGCCGTCCCCACCTACACCTGCTCCGCCGCGTAGAGAGACGGCGCGCGACCGCTTCATACGCGAGCAGGAGGAAAAGAAGAAGAAACTCGCTGCAGGCGGAAGCGACCGTCGAGACGAACGTCGCCGATCAGGCTCGCCCGACGAGTACGAGAGCGAGGAAGAGTACGACGAAGACGAGTACGAGAGCGAAGGGATCAGCGACGACGACGCGGGTGCGGGCGGTGCGAGCTACCGGGAGGAGATCTGGAAGATTTTTGGCAAGGACCGCAAGAAGTATGCGAGCCGCATGGTGGATAGCGACGACGACATGGAGGCGGACGCTGGCTCGGTGCTGCAGGAGGAGTTGAGGAGTGCGCGCCAGGCGCGGGAGGAGGATCTGCGCGAGGAACAGCGCGAAAAGGAGCGGGAGCGGGAAAAGATGCTCCGCAAACAGGCACACAAGCGCGCTTCCGGCCGCTGAAGCTGACCCTAACACAACAATCGTTGAATGCATTCAAAGCTTCACACAGCATCATCATTTTGCATACGGTAGTGATACAATCTCATTTTTATTCTGACCTTTGCGTGGACGGACGATAGAACGAGATGAGATGGACGAGGGAGTCGGTGCCTGAACATGCACGTGTGGCAATCAGGGGTTTTAATGCAGATTGACGAAGCTCTACTGGAGCTGGAGGACCCATGCACTGGCGGGTTGGATGCGGCGGTAGTAGTTGTCTATTGTCTCTGCGACCTTGAAGCCGAACTTTTCGTAGAACGTTCTTGCCTCGTCGTTGGACGTCTGGACGTGCAAATAAATCTCGCTGATCTTGACGGTCTTCTTGGTGGGCTCGACCTTCGTTTCCTTGCCGTTCTTGTCCTTCTTGGGCTTGGGCGTGGGCGCGTCCTTGTCGATGATCTGAACCTCCTTGCCTGGCGCGACGTGGTCCAGGACGTGCTGGAGCAGGGCCGAAGCGATGCCGAGGCGACGGTAGGGAGCGAGGACGCCGAGCGTCATGATATAGATACGTACGGTGTCCTTGTCGACCGGTTCGAGACGGCAGCAGATGGTTCCGACGGCGACGTCGTTGAAGAGGCCCAGCTTGCAGATCTCGGCGGCATCGGGATCCAGGACATCCTTGTAGAAGCGCTCCGAGTATTGAACCGGGAAGAGGACACTGTTGAGTTTGCGGAGCTGACCGAGATTGTTGGGCGTGAGTTGCGCAACGTCGATGCGCTTGGGCAGGAGCGAGCGCACGGGCGCGGCAGGCCGAGCGTCGTAGCTCATCGCAGGAAGCGGCCAGGACGAGGTGGAGGTAGCCGCGGCGGTCATGCTAGAGTCGAAATTGGTGCGACGTCAATCGTTCGTCTCGGGGTATTGATCGTGAAGCGATTGCGCCTTGCGAGCCGGAGAAGGTGGATGTGCGAGGAAGAAGGCGAGTGTTCAGATCCAGTGCGAAAGGCGTTACCAACGGTAAGCTACTCGAAAGGTGATGATCGCGTGCAGCCGAAAGCGAAGCGGAACTTCTTGCAACGCGTCGCTTCGGTGTGTTTCTGAGTGCGCTCAGCGCAGCCCCGGCCGAATGAGCGGCGGATTCAGCGGCCTTGCGCAAAGTGTGGATTTTCTCGGTGAGGACGCAGAGTCGAGCGGGTGCGGATGCAGGTGCGGGTGCGGGTGCGGGTGCGGTGTGAATGTGAGACCGTCACCTGCTCTGGAGGTGGCCGAAGGCGTTGAGGACACTCTGCTGAAGCGGTGCTCCTACGCACGAGCCTTGGCCAGCTTCTTGCACAATCCCTACCCTCCGCATCCACTTCATCTGACTACATTCACTCAGAGCCACATTCTTTCCAGTCGGCGCCACTCCGAGTCAAAGATCCAACGCCAAGTTGTCGTCTGAATCATCGCCCATGGCCAGTTGCACCTGAAACGTCGATGACTTCGGGTGGGCCGACATTCGCGTCTCAGTCTCGCCGATTGTGAACCCATACAGAGATCGAACAAGCGGCACTTCTGCGAGCGAACGAATCCCAGAGTCGCGGCTCAGTCAGGCTAGGTCAGCATAGGTTAGCTCGTCGGCTCTTCCGAAGCACGCAATCATGTCGACGTCCCAGCATCAGGACGCTTACGGCCGGCCATACCGGCAGCCATCGCAAGGATCCTACTCGCACTCCTCCTACGACCAGCAGCGCGACCCGGCCTCCGATCCTTATCATACCGATGCTCGCACGGCATACGGTCCGTATGATCCTCGCTATCCCTACGGCCAGCCCGAGCCTTCTCAAGGCCACGCCTGGAGCGCCCAAAAGTCTCAAGCACCGGGCGCATCCGTGCCAGCATACGCCCAGCCGCAGCAGAGCTCATACGATCCCGCAAATCGACTGGATCGCATGCATATTTACGATCAGCCTGCGCAATCCGCTATGCAGCAGCAGCAGCAACCGCAGCAATACTATCCATCGCGGGCCCCTTCGGCGTCCAGCAAGCGCGATCCTGCCCTACCCAGCTATTCGCACACAGCAGAGCCCATGAGGCACCAAGGCGCACATCCAGTCTCCTACAATGCTGCCCCTGCGACCAAGCCATACTACGCAGATCGTAGCGAGCCATCAGACCGCCCTGTATCCACAGCAAGTGGCATCATCAGCTTGTATACCGACGACAACGGCACGCCCCAAATCGGTCAATCTTCTCATTTTGCATCCGAGTCTACGCCGGCTCCTCCCCTCCATCAAGCGGCTTCTCATTACGACGGAACCGTAACGGATCACAACCGCTCAGCGCATCGACCATCGCAGCGAACGAGCCGTCCGCTACCTGTCGCGCCTGCTCCTCGACCCCTGGAGCACAGCAGCCTCCCTAGTCCAATTGCCGCTCATGAAAAGTCCCGAACACCTACGGGACCTCTCTCCCCCACCTTCCGCCACCGCGCCGATGGTGTCGATCCGTACGCCTCTCAGCAGGGCTACTTCAACAGCGTATCCCCGCCCCCGGCCTCCTCCACAGCATGGTCGCCGCCGGTCACGCCTTCCGCTACCCAGCACAGTACCGTGCCCTCCTCTTCGTCCAACTCCGGTGCAGCGCCCTCCTGGAGCCCGTCGGCTAGCCAATTCGGCACGCCAAGCAGCTCCTACGGCCATCGCCCCTTGCCCTCCACCGCCACCTCGCTCGACCGCTCCTTTTCGCCTCCGCCTAGGGACGGTGCAAGCGCTTCGCCCCTCTCGTCCTTCCGCTCGCCATCGTATACGCAGGCAAGCGCCCGTAATGCTCGGTCGCCCGCCCAAGCTCGAAGCGAGCACGACCAGCGCTCCGAAGCAGGCCGTGGCGCCGTCTCGCGTACACCGTCTGCCAAGCTGGGCCACACCGCCGATTCCTCCTACGACCCGGACTCGCTCAACGCCGCCAACTCCGATCGCGAAAGCCTGCGCCAGCGAACCCGCAGCGAGGCCTCCGACCTGTCCGTCCGTCCAAGCAGATCCTACCGCCAGCCTTTGCCGCCCATTCCTGGCGCCAACACAAACGTCCAGGGTAGTGAGTACCTGGGGCATGGCTATCCTGCCATCGGATACGGCAATCAATCCGCAGCCGGCGATGCGTATCGCGCTCGCATGCCTTCGCAAAATTCTCTCCAGCACCAGTCCAGCTTCTCGCATCTGCCAGCTAGCGTGTCGCGCACACCCTCGCAACCCAGAAATACGGCGAGTCCCGGCGACGAGAAGCGTCAGATGGCGGACAAGTACAGCCACGAGAGGGTCGATTCGCTCGCTTGGGAGCCGGTCTACAGCCCTAGGTCCAAGGTCGAACAAGCCCTTTCGCGCGAGGCGCCGCGCGTCAGCCGTGCGGAAGCGCCCGAGTGGTCCCTTCTTTCCACCGTCGCGCTTCTCCTGCGCGCCAACGTTCCTCGCGGCGTCCAAATCAAAGGCAGCATAGACTATCCCAACAGCTTCACCGGCAAAGACGTTGTTTCGACGTTGCAGGAATTGCTCGTCTCGGATACGGTCGGGTCTCGGCATGCACTCGTCGTGTCGGGCGACGCTGCCAGCGTGCGCCAGGTCGCCCTCTCACTGGCAAAATCGCTCAAGAGCCAGCTCTTCTTCCACGAGGTCGATTGGGGCGAGAAGGAGCTCACAGACGATGTGGACGAGGTGTACACCTTCCTCGAGGATAGCCTCGCAGACATGGGCTCAGCACCAGCCGATCCCGACGATTGGACTGCCGGTCTCAATCACAACTCTGCCTTTGACTCGAGTCTAAGCTTTTCCGTCGGTGGCCCCGCCGCCGACCGAGCGCGGAAGCCGGCCAACACCGATCTAGATGACCTGCCCAACGGTGTCTTCACCCCCCTGACTCGCTGCTACAGCCCGCTCTGCAGTCCGGGTCGCGCGTCAGCCTGCTACAGCCCGTCGTGCTCAAATTCAGCCACAAGCCCCCTGCGTTTGACTGTCACTGACTCGGACACTAAGGCGGCGAGGCTCGGCGGCGTCTTAGATGGCGGAATCACTGCGGACCAGGCTTCAAAGAAGGCGTGGGCCGAGCTGGTTCCACCAGAGTTGCTCAAAAATATCCCTCAGGCTGAGATCGCCCGCCAGAATGCCATTCTCGAAACGATCCAGAAGGAGGAAGAGTTCCTGGCGGATCTCGAGCTCTTGGAAACGTTGTTCGTGCAGGGCCTTCAGAAGCCCAGCGATGCAGGCGACCCACCTCCGCTGCCGATCGGGCCGGAGCGCGACGACTTCATCCGCGAAGTATTTGGCAACCACCGCGAGCTGGCGATCCACATTCGAGCTTTGGTAGAGCGACTCCACATTCGTCAGAGGGAGGAGAATCCAATCATTCAGACAATCGGTGACCTCTTCCTCAGTGCAGCGCTCGACTGGGGCGATGCTTACACGACTTACCTCATCAACTATCCGCTAGCCATCAGCCGCGTCAAGCGCGAGATGTCGGTCAATCCTCGCTTCAAGGCATTCGTGGAAGCCTGCAGGCGTCATCCTGCAGCGCACAAGCACCCGCTTGAGAACTTCCTGTTTCGCCCGCCAGCACGTCTGCAGAGGTACCACCTGCATCTCGAGTCGATCCTCAAGAAAACAGAGGACGGAAACAACGACCGCGACAGCCTGCAGAACGCCATCGACATCATCAATGATCAGTGCAAGACCGCCCAGACGGGAGTCGAGTCGGCAGAGCTCAAGGTCAAGATCCGAGAGTATGCGTACAATCTGTCCGCGAAGCGCAACAAGCATGCCATCGACATGGATCTGCTCAACCCGGAACGCCAGCTGATCCATCAAGGACGCGTGCTGCGCAAACCAGACGCATTCGACTTTGATTGGACCGAATTGCTGGCCATCCTCTTTGACAACTACTTTATCGTTACCAAGCAGAAAAGGATTGCCGAAGGTCCCGACGATGACCTTTCGAATGTGGCATCGTCGTCATCGACGGCGGGCGCGCGCTTCGTGCTGGCAAAGCGTCCCATCCCGGTCGAGATGCTTGAGGTCACCGGTCTTACGGAATCGTCCATCTCCCGCTCCATCGGCCTGAGCAACTTCCACATCAGCCGAGAGCGCGAAGCCCGCGACTTTTGGCCCTTCACTATCTCTCATTTGGGTGGCAAGATCGAGCCTATTGCACTGTATGCGCCGTCGAAAGAAGCGAGGGACCAGTGGAAGGCCAAGCTGGACGAAGCCATCGGCCTGCGCATGGCGGTGCAGGACAGCAACCGGGTGTTCGACCAGCAAGTGCTGAGCGACGAAATCTTTGCCATTCTTCCTGCGATCAGCTTAGAGCCAGATCGGCCTGTGCCAGGCGTCGATCCGAGCGTCTTCCACGGCCGTGTCACGTGTGCGGTGCCTTTCGTGACCGCAGATGGACGACGGCTCGTGGCGGTGGGATGCGCAGACGGTGTGTGGATCGGGCTGCGCAACGACCCCAAGTCGCTGCGCAAGGTGCTGCACCTCAAGTACGTCACGCAGTGTGCCGTGCTCGAGTCGTTTGGCATCTTTGTGGTGCTTGCGGACAAGGTACTCATCTCGTACAGCCTCGAGGCGCTGGTGCCGACGACGTCGAGCAGCAATTCATCGCTGCGCCCGCCGCAGAAGCTCAGCGGCAACCGCGACGTGCTCTTCTTCAACGTCGGCGTGCTCAAGGACCGCACGTTGCTCATCTACATGAAGAAGAAGGCGAACGAGAGCGTCTTCCGCGCGCTCGAGCCCGTGCTGAATGCGCCGCGCGGTCCCGAGGGAAAGTCTGGTTCTGGCTTCTTTGGCAAATTCGGCAAGGACTCGAAGAACTCCGACTGGTTCCGCATCTACAAGACGTTCTTCATCCCATCCGAGGCGTATTCGATCCAGTTCCTCAAGTCAAAGCTTTGCATCATCTGCGCCAAGGGCTTCGAGATCATGAACCTGGACAGTCTGCTGCCAGGTACGATCCCGGACTTTGTGCACGCCAACCGCGAGGACCTGCGAGTGCAGCAGCTGCAGAAGCGCGTGGAGACCGCCAAGCCGCTGGGTATGTACAAGACCAGCGACGGCGACTTTTTGCTCTGCTACGACGCATTTGCCTGCTACGTCGATCGACTGGGCGAGCCGACGCGGCTGGAGCAGATCATCGAGTGGGAGGGCTTCCCCAAGCAGGTGGCCTTCTCGGGAGACTACGTGCTTGCTTTCGACTCGCGCTTCGTCGAGGTCCGAGACGCTCTCACGGGCCGTCTGGTTCAGATCATGCGCGGCAACGACTTGCACTACGTCTCGGGCAACAGCACCGTCACCTCGTCTTCTTCCGAAGCCGCACAGCTGGCCGCGCTCGATGCCGACGCGAACCCGGTGATCTTCACAAAGCGCGAGCGCGTCGCCGGCCGCATCCCCTTCGACTTCCAGAAGGTCGTAGAGCTCAGTCCGACGGGCCTCCCGGCTGGGTCCAGCGGTTACGCACCTCCGTTCCAGCGGTCGGGAACGGTGATGTCAAACGGAAGCAGCTTGAGCGGCCGCCCATCGGGACGTCCGTCCGTGGCGAGTTCCAGCAACTGGATCTGAGATCGCGGCCCGCGGCCACGCCGCTGGACCGTATAGCCGTCTTAGTGCCACACATTTTTCTGCTGCGGAATCACAATCACACACACGAGATGAACGCGCCCTGTCGCTACCTGCTACCAGATGAGTTGTGAGGCAGTGGGCATGGCATTTTGCTAGAGATGGCCTGCATGGTCAACGGCGGACGGTGGGAAAGAAGCGGAATTGCAATGAGGAGCGGTGCAAGAGGTGGAGGGAAAGCAACACACGCTTGCACGCGCAGACGCGAAATGAAGGCGCACGACCCCACTCCCTGATCGGACCCTGAACGGTCCTGCTCAACCGCCACCATCATCCGCATTCTCGACTTGAACATCCCACCCTTTCTCGCGCTACTTGCCAGTCGTGGCGCGCTCGATGCAGATCACCTCTACATCAGACAGCGTCAACGTCGCAAACGGCAGCATCATACCTACGAGCTCGCGATCGGCTCGCCTTGCACCAGCAGAATCCGGTAGCCCGCAATGAGCAGCGTCAGCATCTAGCTTGGCCTCGGCACGCGCTTTTGAGCAACGCTTCCAGCAGTCTTGAGCCACCTGATAGGGTGTGTGACACCGAGAACTTCCCGAGTTACACCCGTCTAAAAGTGTCGGACCGTTCGAGCAGATCATCGACAAACTCAAAATGGGAAACACACACTCGAGCGCGACCGCCCGGATGGCGGGTATTGGCAACCTCGTCTCAGAAGTCGGCAACGATATCCAATATGACAAGGGCATCGGCAACTCACGCTTCCTCCGCGCTGTGCGTGCCCGTCACCGCCTCGGTCCCATCGTGGTCAAAGCCTTCGTCAAGCCCGATCCGTCAATGAGCCTCAAGAGCCTCGTCAAACACATCCGCATCGAGCGCGAATCACTAGCCGATGTTCCCAATGTGCTCACCTACCAAAAAGTCGTCGAGACCGAACGTGCAGGCTACCTCATCCGCCAATGGCTCCACAGCAACCTGTACGACCGCATCAGCACCCGACCCTTCCTCAGCTCGGTCGAGAAGCGATGGATCACCTTCCAACTTCTGCACGCCATGAGCGACGCTCACGAGCGCAACATCGCCCACGGCGATCTCAAGTGCGAGAACATCCTCGTCACCACTTCGCTCATGATCTACGTCACGGACTTTGCGTCGTCGTTCAAACCCACTTACCTCCCGCTCGACGACCCGTCCGACTTCTCCTTCTTCTTCGACACGTCCGGCAGGAGGACTTGCTACATCGCCCCCGAACGATTCTACGCGGCAGACTCGAAATACGCCACAGGCGAGATGCGTATGGATGCTGGTGGCCAGGACGCATCTGACCGGCTTGGCGAGCTCAAGGCGGACGTGCTCGGCATGGGCAGACGCAGCGGCAAGGTGACGCAGGCTATGGACGTCTTCTCGCTCGGTTGCGTCATTGCAGAGCTGTGGCGCGAGGGCGCTCCGACTTTTACGCTGAGCCAGCTCTTCAAGTACCGCGAGGGCATGTTTGATCTCGACGCCATGCTCGCCACCATCCCCGATGATGCAGTGCGCGAGCTCGTGCGCAGCATGGTCTCGCTCGATCCGAAAGACCGCAAGACATTCAAGGACTACCTGGCTGAAGGTCGGGGCTCGGTGTTCCCGCCTGCAGTGCCAGACTTCCTACACGAGTACCTCGTTGAGCTGCAAAGGACCTCGCCGGCCGCACTTCAGCAGGCTGGCGGTGGAGCTTCGTCCGTCGACAGCGCACCCAGCGGATCCAACGCCTCCGCCACCGCCGTCTCGTTGAGGTCGGAGCCGAGCCCGCGCCAAACGCAACGAGCAGAGAGCGACGAGCGCATCGAGAAGCTGTACGAGGAGTGGGCAACGCTCGTGCGCTACTTTGACGACGATGTCAATCTCACCGGTACCTCCGATCCGAATGCCGGCCCGAGCGGGTTGGCGGCGCGGATCAATGGCGTTCTAGGTCGCTTCGGTCTCCAGTCGAGCTTTCAACAGCCGCACGAGGACGAATCGGCAGAGGGAGAACGCTTCGGCATCAACGACCTGGACGACGTCTTCCCGATGCATCTTTGCATTCCGGGTCTGCCGATACAAAAAGCGACGCTCACCAGCACATCTATAGACACGGACGGAACGGCACAGCTGATCTTGTCCGTGATCTTGGCCAACCTGCGCAACTGTGTGCGACCGTCGTCCAAGATCCACGCGCTCGAGCTGCTCGTCCACCTCTCTACGCGGTGGCTCACCGACGAGACCAAGCTCGATCGGGTGCTGCCGTTTGCCATGTCGCTGTTCAACGACACGTCATCGCAGGTGAGGATGGCAGCGATCCGCACGTGCGTGCAAACGCTGATGCTCGTGAGGATCGTGACGCCGTCAAACGCCAACATCTTTGCCGAGTACATCATGCCCAACATCAAGCAGCTCGGGCTCGACCCATCCACTCCCGTGCGATGTACATTCGCGGCGTCCATCGTGCCATTGGCCGAGACGGCCGAGCGCTTCCTGCAAATGTCGCAGGCCATGAGGGCCGAAGGCCTGTTTGCGGTCGAAAGCGACCTCAATGGCGGATTCGTCGACGATCAGCCGAGCGAGGCCAACTACGACGAGCAGCTGCGCACGCTTCAGGCGCTGCTGCAGGAGCTCATCGTCACTCTCCTTACCGATCCATCGGCGTCGGTCAAGCGTGCGCTGCTGGCAGGCGTGGCGCCGCTGTGCAGATTCTTCGGTATGGCCAAGACGAATGATGTCATGCTGAGCCATATGATCACCTATCTCAACGACCGCAACTGGCTTCTGCGCGAGGCGTTCTTCGACATCATCGTCGATGTGGCCGAGGTCTCGGGAACGCGCAGTCTCGAGGAGTACATCCTGCCGCTCATGACCCAGGCGCTGTCGGATGCAGAAGAGAACGTCGTGTACCGCGTTATTAACGGCTTGCGCACCATGACCGAAAGGAACTTGCTCGATCGAGAGCGCATCCTAACGCTCCTCAGCACGACGCTCGGTTTCTTGTGCCACCCGAATCTGTGGCTGCGTCAGGCAGTTGCGGGACTGATCGCGGCCGCGGCGACCAAACTAGAGGACGTCGACGTTTGGGCGGTGCTCTATCCTTCCCTCAGACCACTGTTACGCGCAGACGTTCACGAGTTCAGCGAGACCAATCTGCTCGAGATGGCCAAGCCTCCTCTGTCGCGGCCCGTCTTCTCGGCCGCTCTGACGTGGGCATCGCAGTCATCTCAATCGGCGTTCTGGAAGAGCGCCACCGAGGGCAAGGATCAAGCAGGCCTCAAGAATGGGCTCGCCACTGAGGGCGTCGGACTTCTGCTAGGGAAGAGCGGACGCGAGGTCATTTCCACTGCGACGGGTCGCACCGAGGAAGACGACCGCTTCCGCGACAGGCTTCGAAGCCTCGGCATGGAGGATGACGACGAGATCAAACTCATCGCTCTGCGTGGCATCATCCGCCGCCTCTCGCGGCAGGGCTCCAAAGTCCACGTCAATGTCGACTGGGACGCTGCAAGCCCGGTCGCGGGCTCTGGCGCCAACGCTGATGCCGGACGTGCGCATCCCAAGGCCATCATAGAGCCTCAGTCGCTCGATGGCATTACGCCCCAGACCATCTTTTTCAGCGCCAAGACCGACACGCGTGCCGCGGCGTCGGCGAATGAAGGCGCGAGTGCGTATACGGGCACGTTCCGGTCGCAGGACGACGAGTCGTTCTCGGCGCAGGTGGCGCGGCGGCGGCTGCAGGGCCAGCGGACGGCCAGCGAGGGCTCGCTGGGCGGGCCCATTGCCGACATGAGGCGGCGCATGACTGCAGCACAGATCGGCGACTCGCAGCCATCGACGTTTTCGACGCGCCTGTCGAGCCTGCAGGAAGAGCACTCCGAGGCAAAGCACCGCAGCCATGCAGCGCCGAGCTCGCCAAGTGCACTGTCGCAGCAGGCTCAGGCGCGACTGGGCGTCGGCAAGGCGAGTCCGGCGGTGGCATCGACGGCGTTCACGGCGACAGGGACGATGACGGAAGCCTCGGCACGCGCGCGCAAACTGCACGCAGCGAATGCACAGGCCTCGACACGTCCGACGCCGACAGGCTCGCGGGCATCCACGGTACGAGGCGGCGACGCGGGCAAACTCGGCGCGGCAGCTCCGATCGATGGCAGCTCGGGCACGACCTTTACCAGCACCTACGACGGCAACGATCCGTATATCCGCGCGCACCTCGAGGCGGTGTACCTGGATTCATTCCGGGACCGGCCGGAGCTCGGACCCAAGGTCCAGGCAGGCGTGGCGCGGCGCCGCGGTGGCGGCTGGAACAGGAGCTCGACGCTGCCGCGTGTGCCGACTTCGAGCAGCAGCAAGCGCCGACCAGAAGGCCGGCTGATTGCCTATTTCACCGAACATACTGCGGCGGTGACGTGTCTGGCGCTGTCGCCCGACCATGCGTGCTTTGTCTCGGGCTCGGCCGACGGTACACTCAAGGTGTGGGACACGGCGCGACTCGAGAAGAATGTGACGTCCAAGTCGCGCGCCACTTATGCGGCACAAAAGGGCGCCATCACGGGCGTAATTGCGATCGAGGGCAGCCACTGCGTGGCGTCGACGGCGACCGACGGCTCGCTGCATGTGTGGCGCATCGAGATGGTGCAGTCCACGTCATCGGTGCCACGGTACGGCCGGCCGAAGCTGGTGTCGAACTTCCAGCTGAGCACGCCGGACGAGTATGCCAACTGTCTTGTGCAGAGCAGCACCGAGACTGCCTCGCACCTCATCCTCGGCACGTCGCTGAGCCGGCTGACGATCCTGGATCTGCGAACGATGCAGGTGCTGCAGACGCTGCGCAATCCGGTCGAGTACGGGCCGATCACGTGTCTGTGCGTGGACCGAAAGAAGGCTTGGCTGCTCGTGGGTACGCTGGCGGGCGTGGTGTGTCTGTGGGATCTGCGCTTCGGCTTGAGGCTGCGGGCGTGGCAGGTGGCGCCGACGCAGGCCGGTGTGCTGTGCAGGGTGAACCAGATCGCCATACACCCGTCCAAGGGACGCGGGAGGTGGGTGATGGTAGCGTTCGAACGCGTGGGGCAAGCGAATCTCGAAGCGGGCGCGGCAAGCGTCGAGCAGCCCGAGGTCATGGTCGAGACGTGGGACATCGACCGCGGGCTGCGCGTCGAGACGTTTGAAGCGCGCACCGACGCCGAAGGCGGTGAAACGGTCGGGCGATCGACCAAGCTGACCCCGGTGCCTGAAGCGGGTGCCGGTGGTGACGGTGCGAACGACGCCGCGTTGACGGGGGCAGCAGCGGCGATCGAGAGACTGCTACGTCAAACGCAATCGCCAGTCGCTAGAGACACGGACCCCTTCACCCGCCAGCCGGACTCGGCGGCATCGGCGGCCAGCTGTGCAGTCAAAGCGCTGTATGTCAGCCTGGACGGCTACTCGAGCTCTACGCTTTCCGCCACGCCCGCGCCTTCCGCCGCTCGGGACGAGGCTGGCGACGCACAGACCGAGGACGGCGGTGGCTGGCTCGACGTTGGCAAGCTTACGACGTCCGAGCCACCCGCTGCGGCCGGCGGGCCGGGTGGCTACATGATCACAGCTGGCTCGGACGCGCGCCTGCGCTTCTGGGACCTGGGTCGGCCAGACAAGAGTGCCGTATTCGGTGTTGCTCCGCAGCTCGCAGCTGCCGGGGCGGGCGTGTCCGAGGTGCAGTCGCAGTTCACGACCGCCGCGCCGAGCGCTGGAACGACGGCACGGTTCGTGCATACGATGGCATGGCAGGGTGCGGGTCGTCTCAAGTCGCCTCTGTTGCCTGCACATGCGGCTGCGCATGCCGCCATGGCTAGAACGCACACCGACGCAGTCACAGCCGTGGGCGTGTTGGAAGCACCGTTTCGTGCCATCGTCGCTGCGGACAGGTCGGGCACAATCCGAGTCTGGGAGTAGATCGCCGCACATCACACCTCTACACACGCCTCGAACCAATCATTAAAGTACCTTTTTTCATTCACAAGTGCATCAAAGCATCGACCAGCACAGTGTTGGCAAGAGTGGGACGGGGCGCCAGAATTAGACGCTTCCAAACACGGAGAACTTGCGTACGATGGAGGGGCCGTGTTCTTCGTAGTCGTGCTTGTTGTAGCAGTACGAGTAGAAGTCTGGGAGACTGCCGAGGAGGCTTCCGCCGTACCACACGGCATAGCGCTGCATCTTGTGGGAGATGACGTTGACGTCGAGACCGGAGGAGCGCATGAGGCTTCCACTTGCGGTCTCGCTCGCCGCGAGACGCTGGTCGACGATCGCACGCAGGTCCTTCTTGAGTCTCTGTCCAAAGTGCTGGAACATGGTGCTGCCGCCACTGAGCACGATGTTCTTGTACAGCCCACGACGCACGTCGATGGGGCTCTGCTGGATCACGCCGTCGACGACCTCGGGGAGCGGGGTGAGGAAGTCGGACGAGGCGATTTCCGGGTTGAAGAAGATCTCGGGCGCAAGGAAGCGTTCGTAACCGACGTCCACCTCGTACTTGCGGCCGGTGACGGTGTGTTCGCCCTGAAAGCGCTCAAAGTACTTGTAGGGGTCTTCGTCGTAGCGACGGAACTCTCGCACGATGTCCTGACAAACGTACGAGTAGTCCTCCTTGATCTTTTCAGCGACGCGGCGCGAGTCTTCGGGCGGGATGTTGGCGGCCTCACCGCGCTCGCGGAGGAGCTGCTGTACAAAGTAGGTGATGTCGCGACCAGCGATGGGGATGTGCTTGATGGCCGAACCGATAACGTATCCCTCTGCGACGGGGATGACGTGGGTGACACCGTCGCCCGAGTCGATGACGGTGCCGGTGAGCGTGCGGTCGGTGACCTTGTTGGAGGTCCAGGAAGCGGCGAGCGCGAGGACGGCCTGGACGGCGATGTAGAGGCCCTTGATGTTGAACGACTCGAACATGATCTCTGCGGTGTTCTCGCGGTTCTCGGGCGGATTGAGCGGCGGCTCGGTGAGCATAAAGTAGTGGTCCTCTGGCTCTGCACGAAGGTACTTGAAAATGCATTGCTCCCAGAAGCGCTCCATGTGGTCCCAGTTTTCGATGAGACCATGACGGATGGGCTGGTCCACTTGGTAGGTCTTTGCATTTGCATAGGCTTCGTCGCCGATGAAGAAGTCGAGATCCTCAATACCGCGTTTGGAGGCGAGCGAGGAGGAGGACGACAAGCCACCGGGTTTGCTGGGCACGGATGGCCGCGAGCCGGCTCCACCAGAAGAGCCTGCTGCGGTGGTACGGGTTGCGATGGCGGTGGGAAAGACGAAGGATGGATCCGAGTTGCCGGCGAAGCCCATCTTGGTGTAGCCGGTACCATTGTCGAGCACGATGACGTTGGAGCGCGACATGGTGGGCGAGATGGTGTGGATGCGAAGACGGTTACGGTAGCGGTGCAGAAAAGGAGGAATAAGTAGTCGCCGCGCCGCGCAGTTGTAGGATGAAGAAGAGAAGGCTTTGGGCTGCGATCAAGTGTGGATGGAGGGCGGGGTGGAGTGTGGAGCGCGAATTGCTGCTGGAGGTGGTGTGTGCGGTGGGCAGTGCTGCTCGCCTGCTCGCGAATCCAAGTGCCCGTGCGCTGCTGCTCCTGCTGCCATCGGCCCAGATCGAGCGCTTCCACCGCGTGGCTCTTGCTTGCACCGCTTACACTCCACGCTTGGCTCGCTCTTGCCCATCTCGGCACCGAGTCTGTTCTCCAAAAGATGTAGATTGGAATGGCCTAACATTTGAATATTTATCCCGCCATGACCTCACTCTGCAGACGAGGTTCTCTCCACTTGGATGCAAGTCGCTACGAGCAGTCATATTGCACACCGAGCGTGCGAAGGGGACAGCTGTCGGTGGTGATCCGATGCACCTGAGGTGGTCAGCATGCAGACACTCGGCCACACACAAAGACAGCAGCGTGTTGACGACATTGACTACGAGGGGCGGCACGAAAGCGTCGGAAATGCAGACGACTGTGCCGAGATGGCCAGTCTTGGCTGACGGGGTCCAGCCAGCAATATGTTCGCTACGAGTACAGTAAGCTCCGAGCTGTGGCTTGGCAGAACCTGTCGGCATTTCGTCTCGGCACGAGGTCGTGTGCGTCGAGCAGTGCGGCTGTGCCTGCACACCAGGGTCGGAAGAGCCATTCCGGCTGATGCGCAAACGCAAATCGCGCTGTGTTTGTTTTCCTTGCCTGCTGCTGCATGTCACTTTTTTCTCCGACGCAAATTCCGAAGCGGCAAGCGGACGTTGGCAGCTCATCAAGAGCAAGCAAGCAAGCACCGCTTTCGTCGAGAGTAGGGCCGGGGCTTTGATGCACCCTAGCCGCCGTCTGGCATCGTCAAGTCCTTTGGTTCGCCTCGGTCAGTGAGCATCGCGCATCACCACAACACCGCGGACCTGAGCTCCTTCCAACCAACCGGGCCGTCTCTTCGATGCTGACCGCTTACGCTTCCGCATCGGCCTCGGCTTCCCGCCCATATATCTCCTCCCACCACTCCACCTTCCTCCCCACCAAGCCCCTCATCGCCCACACATCCCATTGCCTCCCCTCTCTTTAGCGACGCAATTGGGCCACCATGAAGCTGCCATTGCTCACCTCGGTGCTCGCCGTGCTCGCGGCCGCTGCACACTTGGTCGATGCACTTCCTTCCATTCCACACGAGCTCAACGAGCGCGAGATCGCTCGTATCAGCCAGCTGCCGCGCCATGAGCGTGTCAAGCTCGCAGAGCGCATCCTCGAGATCCGCACCGCATACGAGTATGAGAAGCAGCTTGCAGCTCGTCACAATGCCCTCGAGAAGCGCGCCTCCCCCTCGGGCTCGTACGCTCCCGCCAACATGCCCTGTCCCAACACCACCTCGCAGCAGGGACCCGGTTTCATCCGCAACGCAAGGACAAAGCAGCTCAACGCCAACGAGGCCGACTACATCTCGCGCCGCCGCACCGAATCCCAGCAGGCGTGGCAAACCTGGCTGACCAACTCGGCCAAGCTCGACAGCGCACTGCCTGGCGGCGCCTCCAACTACACCTCCTCGACCGACCGCCTGCCTCGCCTTGCCTTTGCGCTCAGCGGCGGTGGTCTCCGCGCCATGCTCGTCGGTTCCGGCACGCTCCAAGGCTTCGACGGCCGCAATACCACCGCAAACCAGCGCGGCACCGGCGGCCTCCTCCAACTCGCAGAATACGTCGCTGGCCTCTCGGGCGGCTCGTGGGCCACAGCCTCGCTCGCCATGAACAACTGGGCCACCACACAGGCTCTCAAAGACAACGTGTGGAACCTCGAGTCGAACCTTGTCGTGCCCGAGGACGGAAAGGTGTCTTTCTACGCCTCGATCATCGCTGCCGTCGCCGGCAAGCGCACCGAAAACTATCAGACATCGCTTACAGATTATTTCGGCCTCTCGATCGCCGACAAGATCCTCAACGGTTCCACCTACGGCAACAAGTTCAGCGTGGAGTGGAGCGACGTCAAAAACACCTCGGCCTTCACCTCGGCCTCGATGCCCTTCCCCATCATCATTGCCGACGAGCGCGAGCCGGGCGAGCTCATCATTCCACGCAACACCACCATCTGGGAATTCAACCCATACGAGTTCGGCTCGTGGAATCCGAACGTCTCAAGCTTCATTCCCATCGAGATCCTCGGCTCGAGCCTCAACAACGGTTCGAGTGTGCTGCCGGGCGGCGAGTGCGTCGGCGGCTACCAGACCGTCGCCTGGGTAACGGGCACCTCGGCCACGCTCTTCTCCGGTCTGTATCTGTCGCTCGTCTCGTCCTCGTCAGACAGCGTCATCGTGAACGCGCTCAAGGAGATCGCACAGGCCGTATCGAACGAGCAGAACGACGTCTCGACGGTCCCAAATCCGTTTTACGGCTTCGAGGGTGAGGGCAACCAGACGCTCGAGGTGACCAAGCTCATGAATATTACGCTCGTTGACGGCGGCCTCGACAACGAGAACGTTCCACTGTGGCCGTTAGTCGAGCCGGCGCGCGGGCTCGATGCGATCATTGCTATTGACAGCTCGGCGGACATCACCAACTGGCCAAACGCCTCGGCGCTGTACCAGACCTCGCTGCGCGCCCAGAACCCGTCCTACAGCCAGTACGCATTCCCCGTGGTGCCCGATACCAACACCATCATTAATCGCGGCCTCAACACGCGCCCCGTCTTCTACGGCTGCAACGCCAACGTCAACGTCACCAATGCAAACACGGCATTCAACGGCTCCAAGACGCCCATCGTCATCTACCTCCCCAGCTACCCGTACTCGGCGCTAGCCAACACGTCGACCTTCAAGCTCGACTATTCCGACAGCGAGGCGCAGGGTGTGATTGACAACTCGGTCGACGTGGCTTCGCTGGGCGGTGCCGACTCGCAATGGGCGACGTGTCTTGGATGCGCTCTGGCCCAGCGCGGATTCGAGAGGAGCAATACGCCCCGACCAGAGGTGTGCGACCAGTGCATGAAGAAGTGGTGCTGGGACGGCATCACCAACACCAGTACGCCGAGTTACTCATACTCGCCCGCCATCGGCGTGCCCCAGTTCGTAACGAGCAATGGTTCCGTGCAAGAAATTCCGGCTTTCACAGGCGGGAATGGATCCAACTCGCAGGCCGGAGACGCAAGCTCCCAGTCCGCCGCCAAGAATGCCGCTTTGGCGCAGTCGCCCGCTCTTGCCATCGCCATCGCCGCTGCCGCTGCCCTCGCGCTTCCCCTCACCCTGCTGTAATCCCTACGCAAAATCAAAACTCCAATCCCACGAAACGGATTTCTCCCTGGCATAAGAGTGTATTAACTTAGACGTTGGCGGAGTGAAATTTGGCTCTAGGGGTGGACGTGGCTCTCGTGTGTGGGCAGAGACTCGGTGGGATTAGTTGGCCTTGTTGGGCTTGAGGTTGGTGGGCGGCTTGACCACGAAGCACGCCATGCCGAGTTCGGTGGTGATGGTGGTGATGACGTTGTGGCAAAAGTGAAGATACAGCACAGCGGAGAAGGCGAGGCTGGCCCAGATCACGGCGAGCTGGTTGGCCGGATTGGTCTGAACCAGGGGAATGGTCAGATTCGCATCGATCGCGCCCAGCACCGACCACACGATGGCAATGTTCCAGTACGGGAACGGAGCCTTTGTGACGTGTGCGACAATCAGCAGACCGACGTTGTACGCGAAGCTGATGCCCCAGAAAGCGAGGAAAGGCAGCAGCGCCCGCGGATCCACAAGAATGTATGCGCTGTTGGCCCTAATCCATGCAATGTTAGCGCCGATCTGCAGCAGCAGCGGTACGAGCCCGAGCAACGGCGTGAGCGTCGACTGCTTGCGCGCCTTGCGCGCCTGCACCACGTTGCCGTACGAGCCGGCAATGTTGCCCAGCAGGCCGAACAGCGCAAACACCAAAAACGTGTCGTTGAGCGGCAGATTAAAGCGCGCCAGCTTGTCGGCCACCACGTCGATCTTGGCCAGGCCCGTGACGTTGAGAATGCCGCGGTCCCAGAAGATGGGTCCGCCCACCGCACCCGTCAGCGCATAGACGGCTACGATCATTAGAATGCCCTCCACAGGACCGCTGAAGGCGGACAGGAAGAGGGTGCCCGTGTGGAACTCCTCCCATGTGGTGAGGTAAAAGTTGGCAAGCGTAGCGACGAGCGATGCGGGGGCCCACACGGACCTGCCGAGGTTGAGGGCAGCGCAGCAAAGCACGCATTCGAGTGTCGTGTTGATCGCATCGCAGCCGTGGTCGAAGAGTTCGCCGAGTGGACCAGCCATGCCCGTCCTGCGCGCCTGCTTGCCGTCGATCGAGTCGAGGCTCTGGTAGGCAAACAGACACAACGCCCAGGTGTAAAAGACCCAGGGCGGCAGACACCTGCCTGCTGCGTGCGCCGTCGGGGCAAAGTCGACCTTGGCCGCGGCGGCAGGGATGCCAAAGTTCGAGAACAGCGGTGCGATGGGCAGCAGCTTGGCATCGGACGGGAAGGCGGCGTGCAGCGCCCGCGTGTGGGCGGCACCATCGAGCTTGAGCTGTGTGGCGCACTCGAGACCAGGGTCGACGTAGGCGAGCGTGGCAAAGTTGACAAACACGAGCAAGAGACCCGAAAGCGTGATGGTGTTGGGCGCGACGCTCTTGGGGAAGAGCTCTACAAGCCAGTTCCAGTACGGCCCGAGGATGTACTTGGAGACGAGCGACTTGTCGGTGCCGCTGTACTTGTACAGGTGCAAGTTGTTGACGCGCGAGCGCGGGATGTAGTCCAACATCGTCGCGGAGGGAGTCTAGCGTCTATGAAGCGTCTAGAGTCTATGTGGGAGATGGTGGTACCGCGCCAAGCGGTGGGCAGGGTCAGTGACCGGTGATGTCGTACAAAGTCCAGGGGGTCCACCTTTGTAGAGCCGCCGAGACGCGCCGTGAAAGTGCGGATAGCCAGCAGGGAGAAGGAAAAAAAGTTGGGGCTGCAGACGCATCATGCAGCGACGGCCGAAGAACACCTTTTTCGCCTCCACACCGCCGAGGCGCCGTCAACGTGCCTCTTTCGACGCATATGCCGTTCCGCGACGTCACCTTTCCAGTTGGGCAGCTTGCAAGAGCCGAGCCGACGCGTTTCTTTTGGAATGCATCTGAATCGGAGGCCGATCTCGTAGTCCAGCCCCGATGGAATCGCCTCCACACCAGGGAGTCGAGGTAGCGCAACCAACTTTCTTCCTGCAGAGCTCGACAGCGGCTCACTGCGGAACAAGCTTACCGGTCCTCGAGCTTCGAGTCATCCCTCCTCAACCGAATCCACCATCTCCATCATCGTCGAGTCGTAGTACGAGCATTGCGGCAGCATGCGCTCCTCCCGGCTGGTGCGCTCGGCAGCGGCGAGCACATCCTCCGCTGCCCATCCGCCCCGGGCGCGTGTGGCTATCATCGGTGCGGGGCCGTCTGGCTTCTATGCTGCTTCGCGGCTTCTCTCGCGCATTCCCTACTCTTCCACGCACTCCGCTGCCGACCAGCCGCTGACGATTGACGTCTTTGAGCGGCTTCCCGTGCCACACGGTCTCGTGCGATATGGCGTTGCTCCGGATCATCCCGACGTGAAGAATGTCGAGAACAAGTTTGCCTCCGTCGCTCAGGATCCCCGCCTTCGCTTTGCGGGCAACGTCAATGTGGTGCACACTCCGCCATCCGAATCCGGCCCAGGCGCGCTGCAGTATCCAGAAGCGGTGCAGCTTCCGCTCGACTTGCTTTCGCGGTACTACACGCACATCCTCTTCTCGTACGGTGCATCTGCCGGCCGAAGACTCGGCATCCCAGGCTCTGGGCCGGGAGAGCTGGATGGAGTCTACACGGCGCTCGAATTCGTCAATTGGTATAATGGACATCCGGCATCACACGATGCGACACTCCAAGCCGCGCCGCTGCACATCGACCTGGCGGGCAAGCAGCACATGAGCGTCGTGGGTGCGGGCAACGTTGCGCTCGATGTGGCGCGCATCGTGCTGCGCTCCTCGACGCCGTTCCTCGAGCCAGGAACCGCATCGGAGCGCGTGACATCGAACAAGGCACCCGGCCTGGCAGCGCTGGAGGCGACCGATGTACCCGAGCCCGTGCTCGCCGAGCTTGCGCAGTCCAAGGTTCGACATGTGGACATCTTTGCGCGGCGCGGACCGGCGCAATTGGCGTTTACGAACAAGGAGGTGCGAGAGATGCTCGCACTCGAAGGGATAGCGCTGCGTGCGCCACAGAAGGAGCTGTTGGACGAAGCAGGCGCGCAGCTCGAGCAGCTTGCTGCGACCGAGGGTGGTGGGGAAAGGGCGCAGGAGGTGGCATCGGAAGTGCGCGTCAAGAAGCGTCTGCTCAGTCTGCTTTCCAAGGGCAGCAAGACCAAGTTTGCGGAGGAAGGCGTCAAGTCATGGGCGCTCAACTTCTTCCGATCGCCCGCCAGGATCCTGCCGCGCCAGGACGATGCGCACGCCGTCGGTGCGGTCGAGTGGAACGTGACGGCGTTGCAGACGGCCAAGCCCACAGTGGCGAACCTCGATGCGGCAGATCCGAAGAAGGCGGCGTACGCGGGCGAGCCTGCTCCCACCTCGGCGCGCGCAACCGGAGAGACAGTCACCACTCCCACCGATCTCGTCGTCGCATCCGTCGGATACCAAAGTCTGCCTCTCGACCCTTCGCCTGCTCCACCTGTGCCCGCTGTTGAAGAAGGTCGACTCGTACGTCTGCCCTTTGACGCGCGGCGACACGTTGTCCCCAACCGCGCCGGACGTATTGTGGATCCAGTCAGTGGCGACGTTGTACCGCGTGCATATGTCAGCGGATGGCTCGCCCGAGGCCCTACCGGCATCATTGCTTCGACCATGCTCGATGCACACGCCGTCGCCGACTCGATGCTCAGCGACATGCATACCCAGGCTCCCGCCGACAAAGCCGAATCGCACGACGACCTGCTGCAGCTCTTGCAAAAGACCCAGACGCACCGCATCGTCGGTCTCGACGACTGGAATCGCATCGACGCCGAAGAACGTGCTCGCGGCCAAAAGTTGGGCAAGCTGCGCGAAAAGATCCTGACTGTCCGCGAGATGCTCGCTCTCATCCAATAGACCTGCTCTCATCCCACACCAACTCTCCGTGTAACAACATGCATATTCCAAAAGCAAAAGACTCCCTCGTTGAGGCCTCAAGGAGGAAGGGTATAGTACAAATTTTTCGCGCAGCTGGCTGGCTGTGCGGCACTTAGTATCCGAACTCCTTGGCGGCGGCGTGGAAGGACTCCTTGAAGATGCTGCACGCCTGCGCCAGCTCCTCCTCGGAGATGTTGAGCGCCGGAATGAACCTGAGCACATCGAATACACTGGTGCTGAGCAGCAGCATGTTCCTCTCGAGGCACTGCGCTACGATCTTGGGTGCGATCTGGGGCGCGGCGCCCTTGGCGGCGGTGGTGTTCTGCGAGGCGGGGTTGGTGGTGTTGGTGGCGAATTGGACGCCGATCATCAGACCGCGCCCACGCACATCCTCAATGAGGTGGCCGTACTTGGGGTCCTGCTGCAGCTCTTTGAGGAAGCCGACGAGCTGCTGCGAACGCGCCGCGACGTTGTCGAGGATCTGCTCGTCCTTGAACGCCTTGATGACGGCGGTGGCCGCTGCGCACGCTACGGCGTTGCCCGCATACGTGCCGCCCATCGAGCCGGGCTTCTGGCGCGACATGAGCTCGTTGGTGCTCGCAATGCCGGACAGCGGGAAGCCGTTGGCGATGCCCTTGGCAAAGATGAGCACGTCGGGACGCACGCCAGACTCCTCGACGGCGAACATGGTGCCCGTGCGGCCGAAACCGCTCTGCACCTCGTCAGCAATGAGCAGCAGGCCATGCTCGTCGCAGATCTCGCGCAGGCCGTGCAGGAAGCTCGCGGGCGCAGGCACGTAGCCGCCCTCGCCAATCACGGGCTCGATGAGGATGGCGGCGGTGTCGCTGGGCGCCGTCTGCTGCTGCAGCGTCAGACGCACCTGATGCAACGACTGGCGCACGAGCTCCTCAACGTCCGTCGACGCTGGCAGGCCAAAGTGCGCGTAGAAGGGGAACGAGGTGGCAAACACGCCGGGCATGAGCGGACCGTGGCCCTCGCCGTAGATCGTCTTGGAGCGGGTGAGCGCCGCGGTGGCAGCCGTTCGGCCGTGGTAGGAGCCCTGCATGACAATGATGTTCTGCTTCTTGGTGGCCGCACGCGCGAGCTTGATGGCCGCCTCCACCGCCTCGGCGCCCGAGTTCCAGAAGAAGAGCGTGTCAAGCGAAGGGTGCGGCAGGATGGGAAGCAGGTGCTGGATGAGCTCGATCTGCGCCGCCGAGAATCCAATGTTGACCTGTTCACATGACGGATCAAGCTGTCAGCAAACGGCTCATCAAAAGAAGAGGTTGCGGTGTCGGGAGCGGAAACGTACCTGAGCATGGGTGATTTTGCCGCACTGCTTTGCGGCAGCCTCGGTGACCTTAGGGTGGCAGTGGCCGAGGTTGCAGACGCCGATGCCGGCGGTCATGTCGAGCAGCTTAACGCCCTTGTCCGTGGTGATCCACGAACCCTTGCCGTCCTCGAAGACATGCTTCGAGAGGCGGCCGATGCCCTTGGTAATGTGCGTCTCGCCGAAAGCGGCGGCGTCAAAGCTGGCAGCAGGCATGGTAGGTCGGAAAGCGGTCTGTCGTGCAGGAGCCGTGGTGAACGAGCGAAGAGAGTTTGGTTGGAGGGAAACGGTGGCAGCTGCTGGGGCAGGACCACGACCCAACGAGCGCTTTATAGGCTGGGAGGCGGCGAGAACAGCACGCATCTTGATGGCACTTGGGTTTGTTGGTGACTCGCGGGGAGCTGTGGGATGGTGAGAGACAAGAGACAATGTGCTGGTTTGAGAGATGCCTTATCAGTCTGTGCCGGCTGCGAGCCAGTGAGATGCGACCGAAACCAACCACCAGCGTCGGATGAGCCGTGCATAGAGCCAGAGCGAAGGGGGAGGAGCACTGCTATCCGGCCGCCGGGGTAGAGACCGACGAGGCTTTGGCTGGAATTCAGCTGCCGCTCGCTGTGCGGGTTGTAGACGCGCTCTGGGCTCCCTGGGCTCAAGGACGTCTAGAGGAATCTCCAAGTCCACGCGAGACGCGCCCAGAGCCCAGCCGGCAAATTCTGCTCGATTTTCGCCTCGGCCTACGGGTTGCAGGGATGAAGCCGCCGCCCAGCCAGGGTCTTGCTGGTTGGCGTTGCATCCTCCACCCTGCAGCCGTGCAGCCTTCTAGACGAGAGGCGCTCCTTTCGTTTTTGGGCCAATTTAGCCGCGGGTGCCGCGCTTACCGCTCCTATCGACGCCTCCCGCATCTCCGAGTCCGTCACCCACGTCCGGCTCACCCGCCCCGCAAACACAGCGCAACCCCATCAACCACAAGTCTTGGCACAAGACGCAGGAATATGAATACGAAAGTGGTTCCGATGAGACGCAGAGTATGAACGCGAGGCTAAAGAACAAGGGGAAAGACTAGAATACAGTAAAAAGAGACGTGTGTGGATCCATCCAGCGGCTCGCCGTGGACATGCTAAGTTGTGTGGATGCGGATGTGATTGAGAAGAACAGGTAGACCAGCGAACGGTCGGCGCCTGTCATAAGCTTGCGTGTGCGATTCATGCGTGAGCGCGCGTGCTCACTGACCGGATTGCGAGAAACCACTGGACGCCGCGGCGGTGAACGCCTGGATGCCTCCAGCGGCCTGGATGCTGTTCCACGCCATCCTCAGTGGACTGGCGGGGACGCCATCGCCCGTGCCAAATGCGCCGTACCCGGATGCACCCAGATCCATGCCGCCGTGGCCCTGTTGCGCGTGCATTGCGTGGTGTTGGTTCATCTGCGCGTGCGGCTGCTGGCGCTGCTGCACGCCTGGCTGCAGATCGAATGGATCGTCCAGATACCATGCCTGCTGCTGCATGCTCTGCGGTGCGCCACCGCCCATGCTCATGCCAAGCATCTGCGCGTGCGTCGAAAGACCACGACGTCCGGGTGAGAGCCCCGTCGATGCACGCAGCGAGCCAGGCGTGCGGCCAGGCGTCAAACCTGAGCCCATTCCCAGCCCGGCGCCAAAGCCCGAACCGCCAAAGCCTCCCATGGCCATCTGCATCTGCAATCGTGCGCCCGAGTTGGGTGACATCATGCCGGCAGCGCCGCTGCGCAGCGGAGAACTGCGGATCGGGCTGTGCGCCAACGCGGCCGCCACGCGAGCGGCCGACGTGGGCGAGCGCATGCCCTCGTCCATGCCCTTCTGCGTGCCCATTGGGCCCATCGAGGCACGCATCGATGACATGGGCGAGCTGATCGACCACAGCCGCTTGGGCGACGTCACCGACGAGTTGTTCGCGGTCGCGCCGGCGCTCTCGCCGCTCAGACCCTTGGTCTGTCGACGCAGTGGCGACCCGCGCGAAGCGTCGCTGTCCATGCCGTTCGAGAATGCGAACGCGCCGCCCAGCGCCGAGCCTCCGCGCATCGCGTTGCGGTATGCGCCGCTCCGCGCTCCGTTCAACGGCGAGCCCTGACCGCCGTAGACCGACGGCGAGAAGCCGGTGCCGTAGCCGAGCTGCCCGTTGCCGTTGCCGGCCATCTTGCGCTTTCGTGCACTGTGGTTCGCTGTTGCCTGCATCGAGGGCGGCGGCATCAGCGTAAAGGGGCTGCTGGGCGGGCTGCTGGCGCTGTCGATCAGGCCTGGAAGTGTCTTGCTGTAGTTGCTCCCGGCAATGCTGCTGCTGTAGATCGACGAACCAACGTGCGGACGCACGGGCGTGATCGTCTCGATGCCATGGATTGCCATGGGCCCATCGCCCAGGTGGCCTCCGTTTTGAGGCTGCGTCTCGAGCAGCGGCAGACGATCCGCAAACACTATCGGCGTGTCCTTCTTCGCCTTCTTCGACGGCTGTGCATTCTCGTCTCGCTGCGACTCGTCCTCGCTGTCGCCACCAGCCTGACCTGCCTGCGTCTTCTTGCGTTTGGCTTTGCTGCGCTTCTTGGCGCTACCTTCCGATGCATCGGCTCCGGCCGTGTTTTTCTGCGACGACTCTGGGACAGTCAGGCTTCTCTCGACAGCGTCGGGAGAGTCAAGGCCCTGCTGGGTCTGACCTTGCTGCTGCAGAAGCTGCTGCTGCTGTCGCGCCTTGGCGGCCTCGAATTTTTGTGGAACGGCGTTGTAGAGGCCGTTCTGGAAGCGGTCCTCGTGGCCAGGCTTGATGCCCCACCAGCCGCCCTTGCCGGGCATGTTGGCCTCGCGCTCGATCTTGATGAAGCTCTTGTTGAGACTGAGGTTGTGGCGGATCGAGTTTTGCCAGCCGCGGTCGCCCTTTTCGAAGAAGGGGTACGTGGAGCTGATCCAGTCGTACACCTCGGACAGCGAGAGGCGCATGTCCGACGACGACTTGATGGCTTGGCCGATGAGACCAGCGTACGACACCGAGCTCGGCTTGGCCTTGGACTGGCCGTATCCAGGCGGCAGAAGGTAGTAGCGCGCCGGAGGCTCCTCGAGCAGCGTGCCGGCTTCGAGGGCCGCCTTGAGCTCTTCCGAGACCAGCTTGACCAAGCGACTTCCATCGGGCTGGTTCCACCCAATCTCTTCGCCGTCTTGCACGGCGGGTGAGATCTTGGTCATGCGCTCGAAATCTTGGCGAGGGAGGTCGACGACCTTGAACGCGGCTGGGTCGGTCGCAGATCCCGACATGGCCTTGGCTTTCTTGGCTTTCTTCGACGAGCCGGCCTGCGAGCCAGACAAGGGGCCGACGATGCCACTGTTGTCCGCTTCGCCGATGGCTGGCGACTGAGCCGCAAAAGTCGGTGCCACAGCGCTAGTATCGATGGCAGGCTCTGCACTTCCTGCTCGGTGAGAGACCGCCGCCGAGGCTGGCTGGATCACGATCGATACTCCGGCCTGGGCAGGGAGCTGTTTGCTTGGTGAGGGAGGTGAGTGGCTCTGAGCGCGTCGATCGTCTGCAGCTTTCTTGCCCTTCTTGCCTGCCTGCGTATGCTGCAACGGAGCGCTGAAATCGCGATCACCCTTGCTGGGCTCGGGTAGCGGCAGCTGCGTCTCCACGGCGGGCGCCGAGATGGTTCGCGCCAGGCTCGAGCCGAAGACGTCCGCAGGGCTGATGGTGTCGACCTTGCGCGACCCGGCACGCTTGTGCTTGCTTCCGCTGGCGTTGGCACCCAAGAAGTCGCGGATGTTGCCCGAAGGCTGACGGTCTCGTGCAGAGGTGATGGCGCTGCCGGACTGGGCTCGCACGAGTGCGCTTCGGGGGCTAGCGAAAGGCAGCTTGCCACCGATCATCTCATCGCCCGAGTTGCCCGCCCTGAGGGAGCGGCCAAGGCGCAAGGGCGATGCGGATGACAGCGAGAAGATCTTGCCGGGCATGTCCTCGATGCTAGCAGCTTCAGCGAGCGAAGGGGGGGGATCGAGCGCCGTGCCTCCTGGCGCGGTGAACAAGAGGCCACGCTTTGCGTTGAGGCCCAGAGGTTTGCCGAGGCCATTGGCGTCTTCGGGATGCAAGCCAAGGTCGTCGTCGGCGTCAAAGTCGAGGTCGCTGATGCGACTGGCGACGTTTGTGACCAGACGGCCCGAGAGAGGCGACATGACGGCCATGCCATGCGAGGACGAGCGCATCAGCGACGAGTTTACGTGGCCCTGTGCGCTGGCCTGGCGCGCATGGAAGAAGCCGCCCACGCTCGGACTGACACCGATGAGCTCCGGACGAGCATCTTCGGGGGCGAGAAGGAAATGGGCTGCCGGCGTTGCCGCCGACGTAGCACGCAGGCTCGAGCGGCTGGCATCGGTGCCTTTGCGCAGGGTCGAGAGCGGCTCGGCATCCCAGGCAGAGAAGGTAATCGGACCTGGCGTCGAGTTGATGTGGCAGAGCGACTCGAGCGAGTCGAGGCCCGGTTGGCTGGGCGAGATGCCGTGCATGGTGAAGTCGTAGTGCTCTCGCGTGGTCATGCGCATATGCAGGTTGGCGGGACTCGAACCGAGCGTGGTCCATCGCAATGCGCGCGAAGAGGAGGACTCGGCGGGGGTGGCGCGAAGCACCGAGTCTGGCGACCTGCGCGACACCTTTGATGCATTGGGCGTGCTGATGACGAGCGAGGCGTAGTCCGGGTTGGCGGCCTTGATGGCGTCGGCAGCTGCGGCTGCTTTGGCGGCCTCCTTCTCTTCGTATTCGGCGCGCGCGGCAGCCTCGGCGGCCTGCTGTGCAGCGACGTTGGCCTTGTCCTGCTCCTCGGCCATCTTGCGCTGGGCTGCTTCCTTCTGCCTGCGCTTCTCCTCTTTGTAAAGGCGCCTGGGGCTGGTTTGCTGCGCCATGATCTTGTCGAGGAAGCTGAGGCCGCTCATCTTGGCATCCAGACTGTCGAGGGCGCCCGGCGCTGTGGTACCGGCTGAGCTCTCGGAGAAGGTCCTGCGGTGCGTTGTGCCCCACCCATCGGCTGCAAGGCCACCGCTGACGTCGATGACGGGCGTTGCGGAGTCATTGGCGTGGAAGAAGACGCCAGAGTCGTCGACGTCGGGCACGGGGCTGCAGAAGACGCCGGCATGGTCGACGGGAGACTTGAGCAGGCGGAGAGTGCCGCGCGGGCTGACCCATGCGCGACGGCTGAGCTCTTCGAGCGATGTGCAGTGCCTCACCTCTTCGCTGACACGAACGACGGGCGAAGATTCGAAGGAGACGGTGCGACCTCGCGACCTGCGGCTGGAGAAGGCACTCTGGAGCGCCTCGGGCGGGGTGATGGGATCCGAGCTAGAAGTGGAATCGCTGCCGACGAGGTCGAGGCCGAGACCGACGCGGGTGGCGGACTTGACGCTGCTGCAGCTTCCCCTCTTGGTGTGCGTCCTGGTGGGTGGGGTGCGGAAGGTCGGGGTGTAGCCAGCCTCTGGCGAAGACTGCGCACCGAGCGAGACGGGCGTGCCCAAGAGGCTTTGCGAGCCCTTGTGAGAGCCGCTGGCAGCATTGGCAGCGGCGGCAGCTCGTTCGCGCTCGAGTCGCAAACGTTGCTTCTGCTTCTTGATCTTGAGGCGGCGTCTCTCTTCGGCGCTGCCGACATGGTCGAGGCTGGGGTGGACTTTGGGTGAGACGGGCGAGTCTTGGGGCTCGATGACGGCGGTGAAGAAAGAAAGTCCGGGGCTGCTTGTGTTGCGAGCCCAGTTGGGAGCTCCGGCGCGTGCTAGTGGCGATGGCGCGGCCAAGCGGGACGGAAGGGTGCCGGGCTTGGTCTCTGTGGTGCTGTTCGCGTTAGCGATCGGCTCGATCGAGCCTGCTGCTTTCCCGGCAGCAGAGGCGCTAGGCGCAACCGTCGTTGCTTTCGATTCGGAAGCATTTGGGGTGGCGACGCTGGTGTTGGCAGACGATGGCGCGACAGGGCGACGTTCGGCCTTGAGGAAAGCGGCGACGCCAGCCTTTGTACGCTCGTAGTCCTCCCTGGTAAGGCGAAGGCCCATTGCTTGGGCGCGCGCGAAGAAGTCTTCGGCGTCCTTGGAGATGGCTGAGCCGGTCTCGCTCGCCCCGGGGATGGCCGCACTTGCGCTCGTTGAGGCAAGGGTGGATGGGAGCTGGGAAGCAGACGTGGATGGGGTGGCGCTGAGGGTGGTGGAGGATGATGCGGACGCAGACGCGCTGGATAGAGTGCGCGTTGTTGTAGCTTTGGACGCGCCCAATGCTGCTGCGGGTCTGCCGCGTGCGACGGGTCGGAAAGGGGGACGCGTGCTGAGCGATGTGGCGGAGGCATCTGCGGGATCGTCGGTAGCGGTGGTGGAGTTGATGGGATCTTCCATGCTAGCGGGAGTTGCCGAGCGAGAGCCGGAGGGAGTGGGGCTTCCGTGGATGGCCTGGACCAAGGACTTGTCGGCGGCACTGCTGGTGAGCATGGAGAATTTGGCGCGTCGGTTGCCCGGGCCGGAGCGCGAAAAGGTGCTGGGAGCGATGCTGGTTGCGCGCGTGGCCGGCGTAGCGAAGGGAGTGCTGGTGGAAGTTGGGGAGTAGTCGGAGGAGGAGGAGGCGGGAGGATAGTTGGAGCTCGATGAGCTGAACGAACGCGGGTTGGATGGCGTCGTCATGGTGGTACACGTCCTAGCGCGACTGAGACCTGAATGGCCCGGGTCGTGCTGAAGAGAGGGGAACGAGGCACTTTGCAAATGATGGGGGTTGGACGCGTAGATGTATGCTGTTGGTTAACGCTCCTGATGGTGTGCAGTACGCGTGCAACGAGGGAGCTCGAGGCGACGTGGGATGCTGGCGGAAAATGAGGAGCGTGGATGCGACGCGTCTGGATTGATCGTGGTGGGACGCGACGTCGACGGCGTAGGTGGTTGTAATGGTGACCGTGGGTGGGTAGAGGTGTCCGCGCTGGGGATGGATGTGGTAGCGTTGTATGAGGACGGCGGCGGGGATGACGATGAAGGAGGATGGAGATGAGGGTGAGACAGGGCGCGCGACTGAGACTGCAAGCGCGAACGTGAAGATGCAAAAGGCGGTGGTGGTGGGTGCAGAGAGTGGCCACCGACCGAGCGCGTTCCAACTGCCGTCCGCGCAGCTGCGGGCGCACCATCAGGCAGCGGAGCAGCTGAATTTCAACTGCATACCCATACCCACAGCGCATCAGCGGGAGGGCGCTTTGGCTACTGGCTTTGACCCGAGTCGAGATCTGCGCAGGCCAGGCTGAGGACGCGTGACTGCGCACCTGCCGGAATGGCTCACAGCTGCACGACGGGCGCCTGAGGCCCCTCTGTCCCTTTGTTTTTTGAGCGCGACCTCTGTCTCTCTCTGTGCGGGAAATTCAGCACAGCGACGTGATGAGACCGAGCGGCAAGTGCTTTCAAATCACACTCTGAGCTTGCCTCGCCCTCATCGCCCAGCCAGCAAGACCTCCGCAGCCACAGCAAGCCTCTTCATCCCACTGTCGTATCTTTCTTCATCCTTCGTGGACGTCTCTCGGATCACATTGAAGCAGGATGAATGATCCGAACAGAGACGTGACGGGCGGATGAGAGGGCGAGGCAAGAGCTGGCATGACCGAGTGGATCGGTGCGCTATTGCAACAATCTGCAGCTGCTTTCCCGAGCGAGCGCGGCGGGACCCGCTGTCGAAGCTGCCAAAAGAAAAGTGCCAACGAGCGGCTCGGCGTTGATGCAAGGCGAGGCGGATTCGACGGGGCGGCGCGGAGGCGCGGCGGCATGAGCGAGCGCCTGGACGCGGCGCCCGAGTCTCAGTCACCTCACCAAGCGCGCGCGCGTTCCTTGTCCGAGCCGTGACGATCCTCGCTGCAAAAATGGCAGGATTTCGCCCCTCGGCGTGCGCGCTTTGCAACTGCATTTCCCCACCTCGCCGCGCCACCTCTTTGCCTGAGCGAGAGATGCGAAAAAGGTGCCTCTCGTGCCTTGGCGAAGCGTAGCAAATCGTCCCTTAAATTTGCGTATGCCAGCGACTTGCATGGCATGAGAGCAAGGACGGGCGGCAAGTGCGTGCGTGCCTGTCATACTGAGGAATGTCGTTGATTCGCAGCCATGTCCAAGGCCGATGCAAGGAGCGCGTTCAGCTGAAGCTCGCTTGCTCCCCTTTTCCGCCGGACGCGACCGCTGTCACTTTATGCGTCGCGTAAACACACGCGTTCACGTCGCGTCGCGTCACGTGACTTTGCCTTTGACCTTTCCGTGCGTGCCTATTGTCGGCGCTCCCGAGAATTGCGAAGGTGCTGTGACGGCAGTGCTTCCGGGCTTGAGTCGGGCCCAAGCTTGAGGGAATCAGGGAAGCATGATCCGAATCCCCCCTTCCCTTTGCTCCATCCAGGATGAGTTGCCAGGCTGTCGAGCAGGGCAGGGCACGCTCAGATGATGCAATGGACACGACGAAAAGAAAGAAATCAAAGAGAAAAAGGGGGCACTCAAAATGCAGCTCGAAAAAAGAAGACCAGTGTGCGGCGCCTCAGAGAGAAGATCAGGCGGCAGAACGCCAGCCCTGGGCGACCTCGATCGCATCGGGCTGCCGACTACAGTACGAACTAGGTCGCAAGCGAGGACGTGCAGTGCATTGGGCTTTGGCGGATTTCGCGTGCCTGGCAGCATTAGCGCTGCCGATGCGTGCGGACGGCAGCATGACCGGCTGCAATCCACGTCTAAATGCCATACCGTAAATTAGATGCCTTGCCCAGCTGCCCGGCTACTGTATCGGAGCGCAAGCCAAGACGGCGATCCCCGGAGGACAGAAGGTGACAACGGCGACCGGAGCTGCCTGCCACATTATCGGTTGCTGGCAATCCGCCCCCCCGTTGTGGCCACACACGCAGCTCGAACGAGCAAGATTTTCATCCACGACCCATGCACGCTGCGCTTGATTTGAGCGCCCGACACCGCTAAGCGAGACCTCTGCTCCACTGGACTAGCGCACACCCGCACCTGCCAGAGAGGGCCGAAAAGATCAACAGTGCAGCTGCATGTCTGACCCTGAATTCGCTCCCACCGTTTGCCTGCAACCCGGCAAGGGGGGACCCAATCGCTTGCCCTGCCTCTTTGCCGCCCTTGCCTGCAGCACTCATTGCAAGGCGTGCAAGGTCGCCGCATACAATGCCCAAGCCACATCGCAGCCATCAGCGACCAACGAGACTGAACTAGGGCAGGGCGCCGAGACGGTTGCAGGAAGCTATTGTACGCATGCTCGACTGCACCTCTTGCCGTGCTACTCCGCATGAGCTGGGCCCATCGCAGCCAACGTAACCTCCAAAGCACCTGTGCTCTCCAGCCATGTGCAAGGCTATTCATGTCGTTTCATCAAGCGCCGCTCAACCTAGCCGACAGAAACTCGACACGATTGCCGCCATGTCCCGAAACATCGCTTGACCCGCCTTCCCGCCCGCATCTTCCATAGCCCGTCCTGTCGCTGCTCCTCCGTCCGTACTTCCGCAACCACCCCGATCGCACCAAGCTTTCTGCTCAACCATCGTCCTGTTTCTTCCATCTGCCGCCCAAAAACGGCTCCCTTTCCGCCATCTTGCCTGACCATGTCGCCGTGATCCTCGCACCAACAACGCAGCAAGAACTGAAGAGCAGCAACATCACCTCACACCCGAGCGCTCCTGCTTATTGTGCTGACCAGGCGGGAGACCGTCGCTGCTGTTCACGATGCTTGCACCTGCCTCGGGCGGCGCTCTGCATCCAAGCGTCAGCACTGCGCTCAGCGAACTGCAGAAGCCCGACTCCAGATACGACCACATCGTCCTCGCCACGTCCGAGGGCAGCACAAGCCGTACGGCGCCTTTCGTGCTCGTTGACGCAGCTCTCGGTGGTTTCGATGCGTTGAACATCAAGCTACGCACGCAGGAAACACGCTTCGCCCTGCTGCGTGTGCAGGCGAGGATCCTCCTCGTCGTCTCGCTCGGCCAAGACCTCGGCGGGCTGCGAAGAGCACAGGCTCTGGTACAGGCACGAGCGCTTCAGTCGGCACTGGGCGCTATAGTATTCGCCGCGCTCACAATCGCCAGCGTCTCCCAGCTCACACCGGCACTGGTCGGATCCAAGCTGCAGCTCGAGGGATACCCACACGTCGCCTCTCCCAACATCGCACAGGACTTTCGATCGTCCTGGTCATCTACATCTGCCACAAGCCCTGGGGCACGAGCCAAGCCCAGTGCCCCATCCTCGCCAGAGGAAGCGGCACTCGATTCCAGTTGGTCACGTCCCTTCTCTGCCATCGGACCGTCCCGTCGCAGCGACGCCTTGGAAGCATTCGCCTCCCGCGCGAATTCCTTCCACTCGCTCGTGCATGCTGCATCGCCCGAACGTTCAGCCACGCGTTCGGGCAAGCAGGGCATCGTGATCGATCTCGAGGCTGTAGTCGGCTCTTCCGCACACGAGATGGACAACACTGCGACCGATCTCCCACCACCTCTTCCCCCAAAGGCGGACCTGCCACCGCTGCCGAGAAGCGCAAACGATGGCGGACCTCGGCCGCTGAGCGCCTCGTCACGACCTCTTTCTACAGCCGCATCCCCTGCGCTCGCCGCTTCACCCCTGCGAGAGCCAATTCAGCTGCGCAAGAGCAGCGACCCGGACCGTCTGAGTCCACACATCGACGAGTTTCAGCGCCAGCGCATCGACGAGGCAATCCGCGACGAGGTCATGAAGAAGCTTCATGCTGAACAGCAAGCTCTTCTGCGAGACAACAGCCGGTCACCGGCGAATCGAACACCCAGGTTGGCAATCAGTCCCCCGCTGGCTCCGCCTCCGCCATTCGCCCCGCCTCCAGCGCCTGCATCCCCTCTCCGAACAGCTCCGTCCACGCCCCGACTCTCAGGCAAAGCACGGCGTCTCACATCCGCGCCGCAGCGGAGTGAGCGGAGCAAAGCAGGCCGAGACGGTGCTAGCGATCGTCGGGCAAGTGCTCCGCTGATGGACGAGGCAACAACGGTAGATCCGAACACCGTTGCGCGAAAGACATCGCTGAGCGAGACGGCGTCCGAGAGCCACGAGAGTTTGCGCAGCAGCATGCAGTCTCTCCACCTGTGGGAATTTGCCGAGGCTGCGAGCCAGCGCACATCCTTCTTGAACCTGCCGGGCGGTCGATCCGAGCGGGCGACGGTCGGCACCGCTTCCGACGGCAAACGCAGCAGGCAAGCATCGTATAGCGACTCGGTGGCATCGGTGGAGCCCGACGGCCAGCGCTGTGCGCCTTCCAGCTCGACAGGCAGCGTGGCCGCATCGTCGATCTTTGACAAGGATCTGCCGGCTCCGCCCGCCGCGGCCGAAACCGGCTCCATCGAGAGCGGAGAGTGGGTGGGCGAGATGGACTCGCCTGACTCCACGCACCTCCCTCCATCTCCGTGGATGGAGCCGCCAGCTGCGTTCGCTGACAAGGCCGAAAAAAGCGCTAAGGATGCGGCCGTAGATGAGTTGCGCGACCTACGGGATCGACTGGAACAGGCCGAGGCGCGCGCCAAGGCAGCTGAGGAGGCCGCCGAGGTGGCAGTGCGCGAGGCTCAGGGCGAGACACGACGGCTGGCCGAGGAGCTTGCGCAGGTGGAGCGGGGCACGCGCGATACCATGGAAGCCGAAGCGATTCGGCGCGCCAAGTGGGCAAGGGAGCAGGTGGCTAGGGAACAGCTCGATGCGTACGAGCGCAGCAAGCTCGAGGCGGATGAGCAGCGGCGCAGACGTGCGATCGAGGAGCAGAGGAGGCTCGAATGCGATCGCGCCAACCGTATCCGAGAGGAAAGAGAGTGGCGCGAGCAAGAGGCAGAACGCATCAAGCACGAGTATGAGGTCAAGATCCAATATCTCGCCGAGCGAGAGGCAAAGCTCAAGGCCGAGGCAGAGGCGAGGGCGGACGAAGAGCGGCTGCGTATCGAGGAGGAGCGCAAGAGGGCGCACGCTCGCCAAGAACGCCTGGCTGAGATGAAGCGGGCTTTGCAAGGCGCTGGTGCCACGGGTGAGCGGGCGGGCGATAAAGATGCATTGCTGTCCGGGTGGCTCAATGTGCAAGCGGAAGGCGCGCTTCAATGGAGGCGCCGGTGGGGAAAGGTGAGGAGGCGTCAGTTGATACTGTCGAAAACGCCGACGGACCTCGTCGCCGTGGCCACGATCCCACTCGGCCGCGCTCGAATCGTGTCGCACCCTGACGACTACGATGACTGCACCATGCCTAACATCATCCGACTACAAGTGCCCGTTGACCAAGCCGACTCGACCGCTTTCGATACATGCACGCACCTGATCTCCACCGATACCCGCGCGGCCAAGGATGACATTGAGCTCATCATCGAGGCCATCGCAGACTTGCATTCTCTTGCCGAATAGGACTTGTTTGCTGTTGCCATTCCAGTATCATACGGCGTGTTTTGTCTCTGCTATTACATGAGCGGATGTGCGCACGGGAGTACGAGTGGCGGTCAGACTGCAGGTGTGTCAATTTGCATGTCTTTTGCGCCCACATGTGCTGGCTTCTCTGATTCGACGACCTTGCTTGCGCTGCATTTCTTCTCGTGCAGCACAATGGGCTTCATTTCTAAACCGTGCATCGCTCCCACCACGATCAGAATGGGTCGTAAGCAGATTTTTCTTTCCTTCACAGTGTGGGGCGTCCAATGGTACCGAAACTTTGGGCTGGGGCTCAAGACAAAAGGTGGTCGGGAGCGAGGCACAATCCAGGGGCTCACTGCTCGCCGGCCGCTCGGTTCCCGATGCGCTCGTGGGAAACCTAAATCGTATCGTTTCCCACGCCTTTGCCGAGTGTCGTGCTCATGTGATGTCAAGACCTGATTGCAGTGGTGACAGGTCGGCCGAAACCTCGCCGGACGGTGCGAATCGAGGCCGGTCTACAAGTGCAATGGGAGAGCGACGCTTGGTTGCGCAGATGTGAAGAGGGACTTTAATTGGATGCAGGCAGGCAAACCGGTTACGCCTTCCCACTTCATCACGGCTCGCCGCTGTGCGCTGGGTTTGGGTTGTCTGCGCAGTCTTCTTTCATTCACGCTCTCAATATAAGGCAACAACTCCCGGATCCTCCGACGAGGGCTGCTCTAGTTCCACGAATTCAATCCCGACACTCAGTCTCCTCAGGACACGGCCTTACTAAGATGGATGGTCTTGGCTACATTCCTGCACTAAATGTCCCGACGCTGCATGGCGATGCCCAAGACGAACCGGTCTTGGTTCCTGTCAGAAAGCAGAAGCAACGCGCTCGCACCACCTCGTTCTCACGACGGGCTCGGACTCTCGTCAGTCGTAGCAAGAGCCTCTTCTCTACCGCCTCATCCGCGTCGTCGATCGACACGAGTGCGTCCATGCCTGCCTGTTCACCACGAAGCAGCGACTTTAGCTTCTCTTCCTGCAGCGACCGCCACGATCAGACCTTCGAGAGCTTTCACGCCCGGTGCGGATCCACTCCGTCGTCGTGTCCATCCGACCGGAGCCAAGATCGCTTTTACGCTCCTCAGCAACGACCGTTCCCGCAGTTGCCGTCAACACCCGAAATGGACAATATCACAGGCAAGCCCTTCGTGAGTCCTCCAGAAGCAAATTTCGACACGCTACGTCCTCCTGATCATCTCACGGTGCCGAGCACGACAAGGAGAACAAGCTGGATTTCGGGGCTGATCGACAGCGACTACACGTCTGTGGAAGAGCTCAGTCCACCAAGCTCGGCCTCGGCCTGCGGACTCGCCGATGAACCAGCCATACGAGATTCCTTCATCGAGCCCAGCCGTGCATCGAGCTTGCTCGACTGCGACCCCTGCGACTTGGTCCCGGACTCGAGTCCAATGAGCCTCAACTTCCCCGTTCCTGGCCCACTGCTGCCACTACGCCTGTCCGATTCATCGGACCTTCTTCGGCTGGAAGATATTTATGCCCTCGGCCGCTCCGATGCGCGCAACAGCATGCTCCAATCCCGGCTCGCATACGACAGCTTGCCCAGCTGGGAGACACCGGCCCGCACGCCGCCGCACTCTTAGCTTACGACGTGAAATTTCGAGTTGGCGGGAACTAGTCAAACAAGTCTGAAGCGCGTGTGCGACCTTTGAGCCTGGTTTGACCTGCGGTCGACCCGCTGCTTTGCTGCTCGCCTCGTTCGGCGTCGGCGTCGTCGAGGTCGAAAGTGAGCAGCGACTTTTTTGCCGCCTTAGACTTCTTGCGCTTGATTGGCGGGGCATCGCCCTTGTCGTGCACATCCTGAGCTCGGTTCTTGGCTCTAGCCTGAAACACGACGCCGGATCCAGAAGCTGGGTCTTGCATCTTTGGCACGGCGGCGCTGCGAGCGGATTTTGCCTCGTCTGCATCCTGCTCTTCGTCCGACTCAAAGATGGCTTTGTACACGTCCATCGATGGTTTGACGTAGGTGAGGGTGTCTCGGCCCTGTCGTTCGTCTTCGCCCATGCCGATCTGCTCGGTTGTGTCTGCATCCTCCACACTTGTGCTATCCTCTTGGCCCGAGCCAGCTGCGCTCATCGCGTCCATCGAGAGCGGAGTTGGGCCGGCGGCGAGTGCTTTGAGCTGCTCCTTGTTACGCTCCCAATGCTGATCCGCACGCAGCCCCGACCTCGCCTTGGACGACTGCGTCGAGCCGTAGAACGGGTCCACCTCTTCGTCGCCGAATCTGGCTGCTTTGCTCGACGAGCTCGATTCCTCGTCACTGCGTCTCTTGCGCGTGATTGCAGGCTCGGGCACGCCAAACCGCTTACACAGCAGCCGTGCGGGAGCCCATGCCTCGACACTCCGCGTGAGATGACCAAAGTTGCCCATCCGCGCCGCCTTCTGCGCAACGGATAGCTCCTCTTCATCGCGTTCCTCTGGCGTGTCTTCGGCAGAGGGCTCTGCTGCAGCCGCAGTTGCAGGGTGTCGCAGACCCGGCATGGCGGTGGTCGCTTTGGTCTCGTGCGCCATCACCGCTGCACTGGCGGTGGTGAAACGACTTGCGATCGCCGAGCTCATCGGCCGGAACACCGCCGCGCTCTTGGCAAAGTCGCGCAGCTCGTTTGAAAACTGCTCGGCCGTCATGTGCGCGGGCACAGCAAGCCGACGAGCCTGCTCCGATGACACTTCAAGCTGACTGCGGAGGAAGGACAGATAGCGCTCTTGCTTCTCAGGATCCGCGCCAAACGGTGCAAACCCTTGTAAGGCCATCTTGGCCGTCGCCACGTCGAGTCGAGGCACCTGGACGTGTTCCGGAGCGGCGGGTATCGCTGTGGTGGAAGCAGCTGCACCGGAGGGGAGCGACACGCTGGGGTCTACTGCAAGCCGCTCTTGCGCTTTGGCAGAGAGGAAAGCCGCAATGTTCGGCGGAGGTCCTGGCATCTTGGCTTCGCCCAGCAGCTGACCTCGACTCGCAGCCGATGCTGTTGTCGCAGCAGCGCCAGCTGGGATTCTTGCACCAGCAGCGGTGAAGCGTTGCCAGACTCGGCTCGGATCGGGTTGCCAGTCTGGCGGCACGTGCAAGGCTGCAAACACCGGTGCAGGAGCGACAGCTTGCGAGGCCAGCCGGAAGCCAGCCAGCACATCACGGCCATCGGGCCAGACTTCCTCTCGTGGCTTCGAAATCGAGCGGTGCTCTTCGTTGGTCGACACGCCAGCCTTAGCGCCAAGAGCCTGGTTCAAACCCGACTTGTTCTCGTACCCGAGACCGCTGCGATTGCTGCGACTAGCCGTCAGCGGCAGCATGGGTGTAGGTGGGGGTGCGTACAGATGTTTTAAGTCCTCGAGCGTCACTGCCGACGAGGTGGCAATCGAAGATACCGGCACTGTCGAAACCAGGCTCTCGAGGCGTGCCTTTCTCTGGGCATCTACCCTATGTCCAAGACCTTGGCCGTCCTTCCAACCCATTCGTCGGAGCAGCTTGAAGCCCAGGCTCTCATTGCTGCCGATTCCGAGGCTGCTGAGCAGTGGATCCGATGAGGAGCTGCCTGCTGAGTCCTTGGCGCGGAGTCCTGCGATCAAGCCGTCCGAATGCGGCTGGAGTCCGAAGCCTTGATTCGTGGTGATGGTCTGTGCCGCTTTGCGGTCCTGCAGATCCTCCTCGTCCATGAAGTCTTCTGGACGAGAAGGGATCTGAGCCGCTGCTTGGCTGCCGGCATGTTTGTCCTTGCGCGAAGAGCGGAACGAGGACGGGGTCCAGCCAGCTTCGGACCCTACGGTGTTGAAGTAGCCCGCAGAGAAGCCACCGGTAAAGGCGCCGTGAAAACGTCGTCTTCCTTGTGCATCGCGAGCCTCCTGCTGCCAGATGGGCTTGAGTTCGTTCGCATCCTTCTTACCCAAGAGGTCCGGCAGGGGTGTGCCAAAAATGCAACAGTTGTCCGAGAGCGCGGAGAGCTCTTTCGGGTCGACGTCGCGCAGTCGGCGACGCAGCCGGTCGGTCGCCATCGTCACGCTTCCACACTGCGCCTGCCGTTCATCCTCGGGAGGATGCAATGGCTCGAACTTGCTCCAAAGGCACCTGTGACATGGTGGCTGTGGAAATGCTGGATGTGTTAGTCTAAAGATGCAAGTTGGCGTGTGGAGGCAAGAAAGAGCGAAATTTATCGGCCGACTCTTCGCATGCTCATCCCTCACTCCACAGCATCCTTTGTCGGTTTGGTGAGTCATGTCTCAATCTCTCGACTCATGTGCACCACGACGACGAACACAAAAACATGCCAAGCGAGAAGGTAATTTAAAAGTAGCCATTTACAAGGGAGTGTACCGTAGACAGCGCTGGCCAATGCGGCAGAGTGAAGTAAGTCAACGCTTCTAAAGGAAGGGTGATTGAAGAAGGGAGGAGCGGGGACAGTGTACATCGCGTTAGATCAGATCTCTCCTGATGAGATCCGAGACCAAATCTGGATGAGACAGCATTTACTCGGACATGGCGATGCCAGAGTCCGAGGCGTAGGTGCTGTCGGGCGAAACGATGCGGTGGGGCACGCCGTCGACGGTGCGGTAGAAGGCGACCTGGTCGTTCTCGTCAACGAATTTGCAGGTGTTGATGCTCTTCCAGAGCGAGACAAACACGTTCTCGGTGCTCTTGACGTAGTGGTTGCCAAGACGGGCCTTGAGCGCCTCGGTGGCCTCCCAAGCGTTGTAGTGGGGGATCTTGCTCGAGACGTGGTGAAGCACGTGGGTCTCGGAGATGCCGTGGAAGAGGTAAGGACCGACGGGGCCGAGCCAGTTGCGGTCAATGGTGCAGAGGGCACCACGGGGGAAGGTCCAGGCCTCGGCCTTGTAGTGGGGAAGCGCAGGGTCGGTGTGCTGGAGGTAGGTGATCATGACGAGCCAGTGGTTGCAGAAGAAGTAAGGGATAACATAGTAGCGGAAGACGTCGGAGAAGCCGCCGTTGGAGAGCATGCCCCAGGCGGTGAGAGCGCCGAGGGTAGCAGCGATGCCAATGTCCGAGACGATGATCTGCGAGCGGTGGCGCTGGTCAAAGATGATGGCATCGGGGTTGAAGTGGTTGGTGTACTTGGGGTAGTGGAGCTGGCCGGAGGCGTTCCTCAGGAGGTAGAGAGGCCAGCCGAGGAGCTGCTGAACGAAGATGTAGGTGAGGTTGTACAGCGGAGCATCCTCAAGAACCTCGGCGAGCCACTCGCCCCAGGTCTCGTCAACGTTGACGGCACCGACCTCCTTCTCGACGGCATCCTCGTCATTCGAGTCGTCGCCCGACTTGGGAGCGGGCTGCAGAGGAAGGCGGTTGCGCTGGGATCGCGTGCGGGGAACGAAGACCTCGTCCCGGGTGAGGTGACCAGTGGCGGCGTGGTGGCGGGCGTGCGAGATGCGCCACGAGTGGTAAGGCACGAGGAGAGCCGAGTGGAGCACCCAGCCGACGGCGTTGTTGAGCGTCTTGCTGGTGCTGAAACTCTGGTGGCCGCACTCGTGGGCGATGACCCAGACACCGGTAAAGACCATACCCTGGAGGATCCAGTAGACGGACCAGGCGGCGAAGCGGGCGACGGCCTGCTGGATGCCGAGGGAAACGTAGGGGGAAAGAGCGTTGGACTTGAGACCCGAGAAGGTGGTGGCAACGGTTGGGTCAATGTAGGAGGCGGCGAAGCCGAGAGCAGCGATCATGGCAAAGTCGGCAAAGACATAGGTGAAGGACTTGAAGGCCGAGCGCTCGAAGCAGTGGGCCGGGATGGCGGAGAGCAGGTCCTTGACGGTGAGGTTGGGCACCTCGAAGGTGGGGATCTCCTTCTCGTCGTAGGCAGCTGCCTTGCGGTGCGAGTAGCGCACGTTCTCGACCTTGGCGGCCTTGTCGGTGGTGGAAGGGGTGGTCTTCTTGCCAGCGCGCTGACCAGCAGCGGTGACGTTGGCAGCCACTGCAGACGACATGATTGTAAGTCGTGAGCTGGTGTTTGGGGGAGGGAGGTGATGGAGTGTGAAGTTGGTAGATGGTGGCGTGGGGTTCGGGAGGGAAAAAGGCTGCGTCGATTGCGCTTAATATGACCCCTTCCTCCTCCTGGCTACAGCACAGGCAGCGCACACACTTGTCAGTGGGGGGCAAATTTTCTGAGAACGGCAGCGGACAAGGCTTTGCAGCGGCGCTCCCACTATCAAGGGTTCCCACCCGACATGGCTGCGAGGGCGCACAGTGCACGCGCATTCACTCCAAGCCAGCGAGTGAGGCACCAGGTGGCGTGCGTGGCAAAAAAAGCAGGACTTGCGGCTGGCGCGAGCGACGCACGAGCACCTTTTGGCTCAGAGTCGCCGAAACTGAACTGAACCATCACGGAGGGCTTCGGAAACCGACACGAGAAGCGCGGGGTCGAGGGCCCTGCCGCTCTGCTGCTTGGCGTCCAGAAACTTTGGCCACCCACGTCAAAGAGAGCGAGGCGGAACCCTTGTCGGCTCGGCCTTCCTGCCTTCACCCTGCCCTTTTTTTTCTTGGTCGAGGTGGCCCATCAATCAGAAGAAATGCGTGGCACGGCACCTAGGCCGCCACTGTGACAGTTGACCGAGGGCAGGGTTGGAAAAAAAAAGTTTTAGAATGGCGTGCAGCTCTGGGGCCCAGGTGTCGCGCCAAGTTCGATTCGCAGGCGGTGATTCGCCCTGGCCACGATTCGCGCCCCGCCACCTTTGATCAAGAGTGCACTTGTTGGGGCATGGAGTTGGATTTCAGGCATCCTTTGCACCAATGAAGCCGTTCCGTTTACAGCGCAGCACAGCACGGCACCCACTGGGGCCTGGTGTCCACAACGAGACTCGGTCGTCCTTGTCTCGACGCTCGAGCTGGCCCTCCAGACGCAACAAGCGTCACCGGTTGCCTTCTAGCTCCTCTGGTGTACCGCGCTTGTGCGCTGGAGCCACGCCAACCCGGACATGTTGCGATCGTGCGCTCACAAAAGACACCGTGCGTGAGATGCCGAACATTGACGTGTCTTCAGTCTGACCACCTGCGCCCTCGGCTAGGTCGGACTCATGGCTACAATCAAGGATCATTTGAGGCTTTCCCCGAAGTGAGCTGCACAATTCGGAAGTTGCATCGTGAAAGCGAGGACGGGCAATGTCCCTATCCTGCCCTCAACCGCAGCTCAATTACTTGAACTTGCGTCGCTTCTCGAACTCGCACGAGCTAGTCTTCTATCGGCGTGATCTGGTGCTACAATACCCGATACAGATCTAAAAAGTGTTACACTTCCGTCTGGCACACAATGGCGCGCATTTGCCCGTCACTGAAGGATCAGACTGTGGTCGCGGGACGTTCTTTCCCGCTTCCGGCTCTCTGCAGCCACAACTTTGTAGCAGGCACGTGCCTAGTCCGTATGATCATGGGCTTCCTCCTCAGCCGTGACAGGCCGCTGTCGAAGTGAAGTACTGTTGATGCTCGCTATGCTTGGCTCCAGAATGGTCAAGCCAAGCAAGGTGTTTCGGCAGGCGGTTGTGCCAGAAACGTGGCCCTGAATCACAAAAATGAAACCAACCTGTAGAGCGCATGTTTTCGCCGGTGCCTGGACGGCAGCGCGTGTCTGTCTGTAAGTTTGGAATTTGGTGTATTTTTACCTGCCCGCAGCGGCCGTTGTTTCGAAGCCCCGTTCAACTCGCGTGTGCCGATGACGGAGGCTGCTGCACTTGGAAAGTGGTGCGAATCGCGGCGAAAACTCTTTTGATGCCTGCAGCCCAGCCAGTGCACACTTGCGCGACATTCGCCCTGCCATCCCATCATCTCTTCGTTTTCCACCATCTCTCACCCGTTTCCCAAACCGACCCGCAAGTCGCCTTCTTTGCTGCTTAACCGTCCATAGCATCAAGCTGTCGCTGTGAGCTCATCCCGCTCGGAGTCTCAGCCTTTGCTCTAGCGTCGTCTCCCAAGGAGCAGCTCACGCAACTGCTCCGACCGCCCACCATTCCACGCCAAGTTGTCGACCTCCGTCTAAAGGCCGCGGCCAAAAACTTCCTTACTGGAAGCTCTCGGTAAGTGGCCGCTTGCTATCGGCCAGGCACAGACCAGCATCTGACGATCAGTGCCCGGTCAAAATCGAACCTGGCTCTCCTATCTCTTCTACGTACGTTTGCGCTGACTCTTCTGTTGTATAATGCCGACTGCTTCATTGCTTGCCCTACCTCAGACCACCCTAACACGGCTTCGACCCAACGCATCGAAGACATCTTTTAAAGTTTTAGAACAAGGCCGCCTGGCTGTCCTAGCTGGCGACCCAACCCGAACGACCGACCCCTCGCGTACGTTCGCACCTGACCTGGAAGGTAAGTGCTTACATTAGAATCGACCGATATCGTCTCTTCCGCAACGCCGTACGACCTCGCTGCAGAGTCCAGTCTCAGGCCGCCGCTTCGCAGCCCTGTCGTGTTAGCAGCTGCAGGACAACCAACGGTCTTGCCGGCCACCCTCAGCCTCCCCGATCTCGCCCTGCATCCGCGGACCTGGCTCTTCTGCCTCGCATACGGCGCTCTGCCTCGCCTTCGCTGCTTGCTGTTCTGCAGACGAAAGCGGAATGCCGACGTCGAATTGGCTGTCGACAAAGCTCGACCACTGCGAGCGAGACAAGCTGTAGCTCTACAAGTCGAGGCGGTGTGACTAGCGTTGCTAGCTCTTAATGCTAGTCCGGGGCCCACACAATTTCGTGAGGCCCCTCTTCGCGTCCTCAGAGCTCAACTCCGCGAGCGGCAAGGGGCGAGGGTAAGAAAAATCAAAAAATAGCAGCGCGTCGCTGTTTTGCGGTTTTTCGAGCTTGGCCTCTCGAGCTTGGCCCACAGCTTCCCTCATCCAGTGTTGCCCTCAACCCGCGACCCTCCACCAACCCTGCACCCAGTCGCGCTATGCTGCGTAGGCGTTCTCGGGCACGGATCTCCTAGCTCGGCGCCACTAGTCGCCGCAGCCTGGCTCGCATCGCGCCACCCATATTGACACTGCGCAACAGAAATGCTCAGTGCAGATCTAGCAGCTAAGCGCCCTGCGCCCACGGCCCCGTCAACACTAGCATCCTTGCCGCTTCGACTTGCAAGGGTGGTGGATTCGGGCGGGACGTCTCGTCAGGAGAATGATGCAAGGCATCTCCGGAAGCGGGAGCGATTCCGATCGGTGCCTTCCACTCCCTGCCGCTAGCCGTAGAGACAGCGGATTCATCGGCCTCGTTAAGCGGCCTCGTCAGGTGCTAGCGAATAACGACAGTATGCTGATCGCCACTGCTTCCTTCTTTTGTCTTCTCTCTGCTGGAAACGCAATACCCTCGACCCTCCTCTCCATGACTTGTCCTGCACGGCACTGTCCTGCGATGATGTGATTGTTGTCGCTCTTCACATCTCGCCCCGCAAACCTTGGTGCTTGTTTGACAATGCAGCGCCAGGCATCTCGTCGCAACGACGCCGCTCGAGCACCGCCGCTCGTCCCTCAACGCCACCGAGTATAGGTATGTACTCGCTGCTTGCATTCCCGCAGCGGTCAAAAGAGACGCTTCTGACCGTTCGCTGACCCCGTCTCCTTCCCCATCCGTATCATCCCCCATCTTTTCGCCTTCCCCGGCTTCTCTTCCTGCCACTTTTGAACACACATCTCGACTGACCATGTCGTGTTGTACTCTCACACGATCCAACCTCGACGCCCCCGGCCCATCGCGTTACGCGCAACAGTCGATCGCTGTCGGCCACTCTCGTCACCTTTCCTTGCCGATGGCTGTCCCTTACGTTGCTCTGCCCCACCAGCAGCGCCTGCGAGCCGATACACCCCCTCTCGACGATGAGAACGATTACATCAAGCCGCTTGACGGTCACAAGCCCATCTTCCACGGCGGCTTTGACTCGCAGTTGAAGCAGGTGCTTCGTGACATTGACATCCACGGCTGCGAGGCCAACGGAGAAAATGCTTTCTTCGTTGCCGATCTCTCGGAGGTCTACCGACAGCATCTCCGCTGGATGCGTGCCCTGCCCCGCATCGTGCCCTTCTATGCGGTCAAGTGCAACCCGGACCCCTACGTCCTCCAGCTGCTCGCCAAGCTCGGCACTGGCTTCGACTGCGCCTCCAACGGCGAGATCGAGGCGGTGCTCAAGCTCGGCGTCAACCCGGCCAGGATCATCTACGCCAACCCGTGTAAGGCGGCGAGCTTTGTGCGTCACGCAGCTGCCAACAACGTCGGCCTCACCACGTTCGACAATGTGGACGAGCTCGACAAGATGAAGCGCTACCATCCTTCGTGCAAGCTCGTTGTGCGCATCCTCACCGACGACTCCAAGAGCGCGTGCCAGCTCGGCCTCAAGTTTGGTGCGCCGCTGGACTCGGTGCCTCGTCTCCTGCAGCGCGCTAGAGAGCTGGATCTCGACGTCGTCGGCGTCAGCTTCCACGTCGGTTCGGGCTGCTACGACCCGGACTCGTTCCGCGACGCCGTCCACCGCGCTCGTCGTGCGTTCGACATGGGCAAGGAAGCCGGCTACACTTTCGACCTGCTCGACGTCGGCGGTGGCTTCGGTCACGACAACTTCGAGATGGTCGCCGGCGTTCTTGGTCCTGCGATCGACCACTACTTCCCCGATGAGGATTTTGCGCCTGGTGGAAAGCAGGTGGCCGGCAAGCCCAACGGACTCAGGATTATCGCCGAGCCTGGTCGCTTCTACGTGCACTCGGCTTTCGCGCTTGCGACCAACATCATCGCAGCGCGTAGGGGCGAGCCTACGGCTGCTGACACCGAGCCGGAAAACGACAAGCCCCAAGTGATGTATTATCAGAACGACGGCCTGTACGGCTCGTTCAACTGCGTCATCTTCGACCACGTGACTGTGCACCCCAAGGTGCTCACTCTCGGTCACGAGTATGCCTATGAGCCCACCATCGTCTCGCCCGGCGTGGCTGTGGCCTCGGGCGACGAGGCCAGGGAGCTGCAGCCATGCAGCGTTTGGGGTCCCACGTGCGACTCGATCGACTGCGTCCGTGACCTCGTTCATCTGCCCAAGGGGCTCAAGGTCGGTGACTGGCTCGTGTACGAGAACATGGGCGCCTACACCATCTGCGCCGCTTCCACTTTCAACGGCATCCGCCGCTCCGAGATCCGCTACACCCTCGGCGAGGGTCAGCTGGCCGAGACTGTTAAGCACCTCATGCTTCAGTAAGCGTCATGCCACCCTCAAATATCTGATCGCGCCGCTCGGTGCCGAAGTTCTCCGAAATGTTCCTATTCTCGGCTCAAGTTAGAGGCATGCTAGAATGTAAAGTCTCATTTCAGTCTTCTCTCTCTCGAAGCGTCGCTCGTTGGCAGTGAAGGTCGACTAGATTGCGCCTTGGATGACAGAAAGTGAGAAAAGCCCATGACATGAACAAAGCGGAGCAGAAGTTACTGTGTCTTGAGGTTGATTTCGGCGGCAGCGTTGTTGGTGAGCGTGGTTGCGCGCGACTCGAGCTTGGCGCGACGGTTTCGCTCCTTCTCTTCGACGAGTTGAAGCTCCTTAGCGAAGCTGCTGCGCCTGCGGATGGTGGGTCCAAACTTGTAAAACAGGAACGGGATCACCGAGAGCGGCACACCGATGAAGGCGAGGATTGAAGTGGCCCACTGGTAGCCAACGTTGTGATACATTGGTTCGGTGATGAGCGTAAAGGCGCCCGAGAGGAACTCGCGCAGGAACGACTGCGCCGCCACGGCAGATGCAGCGTAGATCGAGTAGGAGCTCACCGTGTAGTCCGACACGATGAGGAAGAGCGAGTGCGACGAGATACCAAATAGGGCACCCGCAATCACCGGCACGATCCACGGGATCGGCGGGAACGACGTCCACGCAAAGAAGAAGAGGCTGATAGGGAAGAGGATGCCACCGGGGATGCCCCAAAGCAGGCGATCTTCTGGCGTGGGAACTCCGTCCGGTCTCTTGCTGCCTGCATAGTGGAACCACTTGATCTGCAGCGCAAAGAGGAAGTAGGCGATGATGAAGCCGACGAGGACGCCGAAGAAGGTGAGGCCCTGCTGACCGATGGTGAAGCCGTACTCGACAAAGATGAGCGGATACGCTTCGAAGAACATGTAGATGACCGCGTAGTTGACGCCATCAAAGAGGGCGAACCAGAACACGATGGGCTCGGTGAAGAGCATGAGCAGCGGTCGTCCGACCGTCTCCTTGAAGAGCTCTGTGACTGTGTGCTCAGAACGGAGCTTGTCGTGACTTGCGTAGTAGCGCGGCTCGTTCTGGGTCTTGCGCAGCTTCTTCGCCCTCCTGCTGAGCAGGACGCCCGCTCGCGTCTCGGGAACGGTCAGAGCAAAAAGAGCGGTCAGGAAAGCGAGCACGATTCCTGAAACGCCGAACGTCCACCTCCAGCCGGCATCTTGAACAACAAAAGCGCCAATGATGGGACCAACTGTCGCACCGGCTTCGGCAGAGAGTGCAAAGGTGTTGACGCCCCAACCCTGGTTGTCGGAATCCCAAAGGTCGGAGACGGTGCCGATCGAGTTGAAGGCCACGGCGCCAAAGCAGCCGCTGAGGAAGCGAAGGACGACGAGCGTGGCTAGTCCGTTCGCCAGAGCACATCCGATCTGGAAGAGGGCTACGACGACGAGGCCGATAATCATGACTGGCACCCTTCCGTAGTCTTCCGAGAGGGGCGCGCAGATGACGGGGCCGATAGCAAATCCAAACAGGAAGACTGCAGCTGGTACGCGGGCGGCTACGGCCGAGATGCCAAATTCGGTCGCCACCTCGGGCGCTCCAAAGGAGTAGATGGAGGAGATGACGTTGACCCAGAACTCGAGGAGCATAGTGACGAAGAGGATCTGAATCTTCCGCCACGTCGCAAAGGTACGTGGATCGGCAGGATCCTGATACTCGAAGTTGACGAGGAAGGGGTCTTCATCTTGGGCGTCTTCCGAGTCGCGGATCGAGGGTTCGCAAGTTGTGGCGAGGCCGGGGCTCAGCTGTTCAAGGTCGCCATCGGCGCTGGCATGGTGGTCGGCTGGGACAGCCAGTGCAGCTGCACTGCGGAGCGCGTCGTGCTGTTCTTGAGTTTGTGACATTTGCCGAGCAACCACCACTCATCAGTGTGGGGAGGAGTGTTGCTGTTCAAATGCCAAAATCCTAAGGTGCCTTTAAGAAGAGTCGATCTCGGGAGCGATGTCACGGGATTGAGTGCTCGCGAATCGATGCAGCGTCGGATGTGATGTCGGGGGGAAAGGGAAGATGCCAGAACTGCGCTACAGTCGAGAGATGGAACGTAGCATTCAACATCGAGGCCAAGCCGAGATGCTAGCAATGAAGTCGAGGTTTTGGGATGAGCTGGGGCTTCGTGGCTGAGACCTTGGTCGAGATGAACGGAGGTTTGTATGCTGTGATGCAAACACTAATCAGGATGGCGTGGGTGGACGCCTTATATGCTGTAGGAGATGCCGAAGCACGATGCCGAGTAGTGTGGTCGTCTAGCGTAGGATGTGAGGCGTCTCGAGCGTTGCGACTTGAGGTGCGGCCCGGAATCCTTCCGATGCGGATCTGCCGCTGGCCATTGAAACGTCACTTTCTGCGGGTAACTAGAGCACCAGAGATGCGCTCAGCGGCAGCGACGAGGGCTTGGCGCGCGAGACGAGCCATTACGGCATTTCCGAAAGCTCGAAATTCCTTGGCTGCGTACCCATGCTAAGCCTCGTTTAGACCTTGCGGCAGGGAAAAGAGCCCAGCAAGAGGCGCTAGGCGCGAGTCGATCCGCGCGATACGCCGAAATGTCAACCGCTCACGCGGTCGAGACTGCCTCCTGCCGCCGTGTTTCCCTCTGCCGGCCCGAGCGAGACGCTAACCGCCGCCTGCATTTGACTTCGTTGTTAGCATAGGACTGTTATCACATTGCTCAAGCGTGCAACTGTGCTCAAAGAAGGTCTCACACAAGCTGTCTACGGAAAAAGGCTGGAGCGAGATTGGGAGCTGCGAAGGCTCTCCCGCCTCGGCGAGGTTTATGCGGAGCATGTGCGCTCTGTGTTGTCTCGGCGGAACAGCGTGCGCGAGCGGCTCGGCGTTCGGCGACCCTGCGCTCAAATTTCCAATAAACCGCACAACGCCCTGCATGGCCTGGGACAGGCAGGCAAGGGCCTCCAGGGCCCACACAGCGTGGGCCAGCCATGCGGCTCGAGCACTGGCCGCTTCTCCGCTCCCACCCCAACACACACACGCAACGCAGCTCCTTCCAAAGTCGGCAGTGAATCTGAAGGCAGTGTCGACAATCAACGCACTCCGCTCCGACCCATCGTGCATTTACACACCTCCTTACACACCTCCTTCCTGCATGGCTTCAGCTGGTTCTATTGTCAGCTGCCAACGACCAAAGCATCGCTGATTCGCCTGCGGCCCCGTCGCGACATCTTCCGCTCGTCAAAAAAAAAGTTCGTTCAGCGATAGCAATCTCTGCGCACCGAACACGGAACCAAAGCTTCTCTCCAGGTGTCGACGGCTTGCGTTCCAACCTTCGCTGCTACCACCATCCTCGCTCCTTAGATTCTCATTCGTCCGCCAGGGATAGGCATCAAGGTCCGCCACAAACTCCCTTCCAGCTTGCCGTCAAGATGGCCTCCGGCAACAGATCCTTCTTTGCGCCGCAAGAGACACGCGTCGACTTGCCCCATGGTGCAGCGACACAAACGCCTGATATCACAAGACCAGCGAGTCCCTCCGAGAATGACCGCGCCCCTTTCCTGAATGGCGGCGAGGGTTCGCGCGAGGACGTCCGCATGGGGGCAAAGGCCTTGCGCCACGATGCAGACAAGCCTGCGGTGGGCATCATGGCCCTGGCGCCCATCCTCAGCTATTGCGCTGCCAGTATCACCATGACCGTCGTCAACAAATTCACCGTCTCTGGCGCCGGCTTCAACATGAACCTCCTCGTCCTGCTCATCCAGTCCACCGTTGGCGTCACATGTGTCATGATCGCAGAGCGTGCCGGCCTCATCCAGCTGCGCGGGCTCAACTCTCGTGACGTCTGGAACTGGATGCCGCTCAGCACCATGCTCGTCTTTGTCATCTGGACGGGCAGCAAGGCGCTCCAGTACCTCAACATCTCGGTCTACACCATCTTCAAGAACCTCACCATCATCCTCATCGCCTACGGAGAGGTTCTCTGGTTCGGCGGCCGCGTCACCCGCATCGTACTCTCGAGTTTCCTCCTCATGGTCCTTTCGTCTATCATCGCCGCCTGGTCCGACATTTCCAACGTGTTTGCGATCGGCAACCTCTCCATGCCGCACACGCCCGACTCGATCGCGGGAGGAATGTCCAAAGACCCCAACACCGGCGCCCTCATCCCCGCTTTCGACCCACTTAAGGCGGAAAAGGACGCCATCGCTGCGCAGATCCAGGGCGCTTCGGCCAACGATGTCATCGAAGGCTTCCAGGGCTACGGCCTCCTCTCGAGCGGCTATCTCTGGATGGCGCTCAACTGCATCTGCAGCGCCACCTATGTCCTGCTCATGCGCAAGCGCATCAAAGTCACCGGCTTCAAGGACTGGGACACGATGTTCTACAACAACTTCCTCAGCATCCCTGTCCTACTCGTCATGTCCTTCCTCGTCGAGGACTGGTCGGCCGCCAACCTGCACAAGAACTTCCCGGACGACAAGCAGACCAAGCTCATCTCTGCCATCGTCTTTTCGGGCGCCTGCGCCATCCTGATCAGCTACACCACCGCCTGGTGCATCCGGGCCACCTCCAGTACCACCTACAGCATGGTCGGTGCGCTCAACAAGCTCCCCGTCGCTCTCAGTGGCATGGTCTTCTTCCACGACCCTCCCGTCACCTTCTCCAGCGTCAGCGCCATCTCTGTCGGTTTCTTCGCTGGTCTCGTCTATGCCGTCGGCAAGAACAAGCAGGCAGAGGCTGCCAAGCTCGCAGGCAACTCTGCTTCCAACGGCTCCTCGTCGTCGGGAAGCAAGGACGGTTCGAGCCTCCCCATGCACAATCTCAACGACCGGAAAGACTGAGTTCATCACTTGCCCATAGAATCCAATTGCTCAATTAAAATCTGTTAGACCGGCGACCTCGAGATTTTGATCGCTTTGCCTCCACATGAATGCGCTCGAGCCACGGCTTGCCAGTGATCGGATTACTGCGCATGCGCCTGCGCGTTTGCGGGGCTGAGCGCTGGCTGAGTGCTGGCGCAGCAGAGAGCAACAGAGCGCAGCCACGCCGCGCGGCTGCACAAGGCTGCCTCCACCTCGCGCTTTCTTCCTGGTCCACTTCTTCCTCAACCACCACAATCGTCCAACTCTCGTCATGTCGGACCCCACGCCTTCCAACCCTCCGGCCGGCAACCCGCCCAAGCCCGAGGCGGCCGACGACAAGGATGCTGCTACCGCCATCCTGCGCCAGAAGAAATCCCCCAACCGCCTTTTCGTGGAAGAGGCTACCACGGATGACAACTCTGTCATTTGCATCTCGCCTGCAAAGATGGAGGAGCTAGGCCTCTTCCGCGGCGACTCCACCATCGTCAAAGGCAAGAAGCGCCGCGACTCTTGCTTCATCGTCCTCTCGGACGAATCCGTCGAGGATGGCAAGGTTCGCCTCAACAAGGTCGCACGTAACAACCTGCGCGTGAAGCTCGGCGATCTCGTCTCGGTGCATGCCTGCCACGATATCAAGTACGGCAAGCGCATTCACGTCCTTCCCTTCGACGACAGTATCGAGGGTCTCACCGGTAACATCTTCGATGTCTACCTCAAGCCTTACTTCCTCGAGGCCTACCGCCCCGTCCGCAAGGGCGACACCTTCACCGTCCGCGGTGGTATGCGCGCGGTCGAGTTCAAGGTCATCGAGACCGACCCTGCCGAGTTCTGCATCGTCGCCCAGGACACGGTGATTCACACCGAGGGCGATCCCGTCAAGCGCGAGGACGAGGAGGCTAACCTTGCCGATGTCGGCTACGACGACATTGGCGGTTGCCGCAAGCAGATGGCCCAGATCCGCGAGATGGTCGAACTGCCGCTGCGCCACCCCCAGCTTTTCAAGTCGATCGGCATCAAGCCCCCTCGTGGTGTCCTCATGTACGGACCTCCAGGAACCGGTAAGACGCTCATGGCACGAGCCGTCGCCAACGAGACCGGTGCCTTCTTCTTCCTCATCAACGGGCCCGAGATCATGTCCAAGATGGCCGGAGAGTCCGAGTCCAACCTGCGCAAGGCGTTCGAGGAGGCCGAGAAGAACAGCCCTGCCATCATCTTCATCGATGAGATCGACAGTATCGCGCCCAAGCGTGAGAAGACCAACGGTGAGGTGGAGCGACGTGTCGTTTCGCAGCTCCTCACGCTCATGGACGGTCTCAAGGCTCGATCCAACATTGTCGTCATGGCCGCCACCAACCGACCCAACTCGATCGACCCCGCACTCCGTCGTTTCGGCCGATTTGACCGCGAGGTCGACATCGGCATCCCCGACCCCACAGGTCGACTCGAGATCCTGCGCATCCACACCAAGAACATGAAGCTCGCCGAGGATGTGGACCTCGAGCAGATCGCCGCCGAGACCCACGGTTACGTCGGTTCGGACGTGGCCGCGCTCTGCTCCGAGGCTGCCATGCAGCAGATTCGTGAAAAAATGGACCTCATCGACCTGGACGAGGACACGATCGATGCTGAGGTGCTCGACTCGCTCGGTGTCACCATGGAGAACTTCCGTTTCGCCCTTGGTGTCTCCAACCCATCGGCGCTGCGCGAGACCGTGGTGGAGGTGCCCACCACCACCTGGAACGACATTGGTGGTCTCGAGAAGGTCAAGCAGGAGCTGCAGGAGACCGTCTCGTACCCCGTCGAGCATCCCGAAAAGTTCCTCAAATACGGCATGGCGCCTTCGAAGGGTGTCCTCTTCTACGGTCCTCCTGGTACTGGTAAGACGCTGCTGGCCAAGGCGATCGCCAACGAGTGCCAGGCCAACTTCATCTCGATCAAGGGTCCCGAGCTGCTCACCATGTGGTTCGGTGAGTCGGAGGCGAACGTGAGAGACGTGTTCGACAAGGCGCGTGCTGCGGCACCCTGTGTCATGTTCTTCGACGAGCTCGACGCCATCGCCAAGGCGCGTGGCTCTTCGTCCGGCGACGGTGGAGGAGCGGGTGACCGTGTGATCAACCAGATCCTCACCGAGATGGACGGTGTCAGCTCGCGCAAGAATGTGTTCATCATCGGCGCCACCAACCGACCGGACCAGATCGACCCTGCCATCCTGCGTCCCGGCCGTCTGGACCAGCTCATCTACATCCCGCTTCCGGACGAGCCCTCGCGTCTGTCGATCCTCAAGGCGACGCTCAAGAAGTCGCCGATCGCCGCCGACGTGGACCTGACGTTCCTGGCCAAGCACACGCACGGCTTCTCCGGTGCCGATCTGGCCGAGATCTGCCAGCGTGCAGCCAAGCTGGCCATCCGCGAGTCGATCGAGGCGGACATCAAGCGCGAGCGCGAACGCATGGCCGCCAAGGAGGCCAACGCCGAGGGCGAGGTCAAGATGGAGGAGGATGCGACTGCTGCCGCCGAGGAGGACGAGGAGGACCCGGTGCCCGAGATCACACGTGCTCACTTTGAGGAAGCGATGCGTTTCGCGCGCAGGTCCGTCTCGGACGGCGACATCCGCCGCTACGAGCTGTTTGCGCAGAATCTGCAGTCGGCGCGATCGTTCGGCACTTCTTTCCGCTTCCCCGAGGGTCAGAACCCCGGCCAGACGGGAGGCGCCGGTGGCAGCGGTGCTGGCGGCAGCGGCGGCGCTGCTTTCGGCAACGACGACGCCGGTGACGACGATCTGTACGCCTAAGAGCGTCCTAGAAGCTCAGTTCCGAGGTCGTGTCCATCAGATAGGGGCCAGTGCCCACAGATTCGTGTCGAAGAGATCTCAATTTTGATTTGCCTTGTTCTTCCTTGCTTGGTGCGTGTCTGGAATCAGATGTGCGCCCGAGTCGGTGAGTCTGATGAAGCGAAACGCTAGATACCAACACAGTAATTCTGGCAATCGCAGCGCTGACAAGGAATCGATTCCAAAGATCTAGTGGGCTGCAAACAGAGCAGCATTGTACAGGTGTGTATGGTGGCTGAGACGATCAGCAAGCGATGTTCCGTTGAAACGCGCAGAATGCGTAGCTTGGTCGCAGACGTGTTGGAGGGCCATTGAGTATGTATGCATTCACTTGTCCTTCTTGGCGTCGGCAAGCTCCTTGGCCTGCTTCTTGCGCCTGTTCTCGGCCTCGATGGCCTCCTGACGCTCGAGGTACCACTCGCTGATCTGGAGAACGAGCACGCCGAGAAGGAGGACGGCGCAGATGCTGTTGCTGGCCGAGACGATTCGGATAGCAGCGACCCTCTCGTCCTGGGTCATCGGGCCGTCGGAAGGCTTGAAGTCGGACTCGCCCTTTTCGAAAGCCTCGAGCTGCGACTGACGCTGCGTTTGGATGGCCGACGAGAGGAGGAGCTTGAGGTTGGTGGGGTCCGAAATGAGGCGCAGGTTGGGCACCGCCACGCCGAGGTACATGCAGACGGCACCCATGAAGAGGACGAGCGAGCCGCCATCAAAGTACTTGGCCATCTCGCTCCAGCGGTGCAGCTTGGCAACGAGGCCGATGAGGCCAAGACCGATCATGCCGTGCAGAAGCGCCGAGACGGCGACGGGCGCATGGAAGAGGGAGAGGTAGAAGCGCTCGGCCGCCTCCACCGCCGAGTCCGACAGGGACGAGAAGTACAGCAGCGGAAAGTCGTAGATCGACGCAATGAAAATGATTCCTGTCGAGGGCAAGAAGAAGCGGATGAGAATCTGACCTTGCCGGATGCGGCTAACCGCGCGCTGGGACCACTTCAGAGGTAAAAGGCACTTACCAAAGAGGAACGAGGTGCTCGAAATGACAAAGCCGCTGCGGAAACCCATGATGACGATCGTTGCTGTGGCCAGCAGAAGAGAGAGGCGAGGTGTTGCGGATGAGGTTGGTGGAGAGGAAGGGGATTGTCAGAGTTTGCGGAATGAGACGCCAGCCAGAGTGTGGAGACGCTGCAGCGCAGATTGCAAGAAGAAGCGTCGGTGCCCATCCAATCATTTCGCCAAAAGCCTTGGCCCGTGGACAGGGTCTGGCTGGGCGCAGCGCGTGGCTTCATTCGGGCTCGCTCGAACTCCACTTTTGCACGCAAGCTCAGCTGCATCCTGTCATCCGCACTCTGCCTCTCAACCACAAGAGGACAGCCGCAAGCCACCACAGCAACTGATTCCGAAGCACATTGCAAGACGACTCTTCTGGTGGACTCGATCGATCGCCGTACCGACCCGCTTCCCACGGTCGCTCGGAGCATCCATAGCCAGTTGTGAATAGCCCGGCTCGGCTTGTCGGATCAGCCGTCGGATCAGCTGTCGGCTGCTCGCAACTCGCAACCTCGCTCAGCGTCTGCACAGCACAACGCAAGGTCGTTACCCTAACTGAAGGGTATGCATTTGGCAGAAAGCAGTCACGATGACAATACGCGCAGCACTGATCGTCAACAATCACGGCAAGCCTCGATTGACCAAGTTTTACACACAGCTTCCGGCGTCTCGCCAGCAGGCGCTGATCAAGGAGATCTTCCGACTCGTGTCGAAACGTCCCGATGGCGTCTGCAACTTTCTCGATGCGACCGAGCTGACGGCTCTGCTCCCGCCTCCGGCCGACGCGGTGCGCTTCTCCTCCTCGCTTGGGGGCAGCAAAGGCAAGCAAGTGGACAAGCCTGCTTATGACACTGCCTCGTCTTCATCTGCTAGCTCGAACAACCAGGATCAGCTGCGTGTCATCTATCGGCACTACGCCACGCTCTACTTTGTCTTTGTGGTCGATCAGAGCGAGAGCGAACTCGGGATCCTCGATCTCATTCAAGTGTTCGTCGAGAGTCTCGACCGGTGCTTCGAGAATGTGTGCGAGCTCGACCTCATCTTCCACTTTGACCACGTGCACGCCATCCTCAACGAGGTCATTCAAGGCGGCTTGGTGGTCGAGACCAACATCAATGAGATCGTCGCCGCCGCTCATGCCACCGCACGCGCACGCAAGGCATCAGCTGCCACCGCCGGATCGGGACCCGCCGCAGCCGTCGGAAACAGCCTGGGCAGTCTCGCTCCCACCGCTCTCAACATCTCCCTCCCAGGCACGTCCGGCTCCTCCATACCGTGGCCAAAGGGCACCTTCATGGTGGACGCCATCTCCAACCTCGGAAATCAGTACCTCGGCCGTTCCAGTGGCCGGCGTTGATCCTTCGCTTTGATTCAATATCCAGACCATGTACTTGTATGCATCGCAAACTCCCATATTCATCACTCGACACGAACGGTGCGGACGGGAACGACAATGACTCGAATGCTGAGACTTTTTGGGGCACAGAGAGACAGCAGATGTGGTTGCGCTCGGGCTGCAAATGCGAGGACGGAGGGTGCAGAATGACACGCGCGGTGGGGAATGTGCACGGACGCGCTTGGCGTGCGAGCAGTCTATGAAGTTTTGTGGTGGCGGCAAAGCCAGAAGGTCGGCTTAGACAGAAGCCTTGCTCTGCTCGTTGAGGAAGAATCGGAAGCCTTCGTAGGAAAGCCAGCACAGTGCGTTGGAGGGCATGAAGGTGAGCACACGGGGTGAGAGACCACGCGCGAAACCCTTGAGACCCTCGCGGGCGTTGATGATCTTGAACGCCTCAAACATGCCCGAGGCGTTGCGGATCTGCGCATCGGTGCTGCTGCCTCGAGTCTGGAGCAGCGTCTTGGCCACGTCCAATGGGTTGGTCACTGCGGCAGCCACGGCACCCGAGAAGGCACCGGCCGAAACGTGCGTGAGCGGCGAGTAGCCTTCGGACGGGTTGAGCACCTTCTTTGCCCACTCGTAGACGGAGAACTGGACTGCTGTGAAAGGCACGGTCATGGTGAGCGTGGTCGGGTACGAGACGTAGAATGCGCGCAGGCCCTCCTGCTTGTACACCGTGGAGGCGCACTGCATCACGGTGCGGTGCTGCGAGCCGTGCATCTGCATGCGCTGCTTGATCACGTCGAAGGGGTTCATGAACGCATCCGAGGCGATGGTGGCCGATGCACCTGCGAACGCTGTACTCGCAAACTGATGTCCTTCGCGATTGCCGCCCGTAGCCTCCTTGACGGTCTCGTATGTGCCAAAGTAGACTGCGTGTGCTGGTCCCGCGCCCATGATGACACTTGCCACTCCTCGCCAAAGCGTGCGCGCTCCTTCCAGTGTGCTGATGCGGTTGAATGCCTGCACCACGCCGGTGTACGTGGCAGCGGGTGTGGCGGAAAGCACCTGCATGCGTGTGCGGATGACGTCGACAGGGAACATGACGGCGTGCTCGCTGATACCTGCGAGCGAGCCCGCAATCATGTTGATGTGCAGAGGCACATTGCTGCCGAGTCCCTCGTAGTCGACTTCCTCTTCCATCGCTGGGACGGCTCGATCGCTCATACTGCCTGAAAGCCGGGCCGAAGCTGATGCTGTTGCGTAATGAGCGGGTGTGGTTGGTGCCGGCGTAGTGCTGACGTCGCAGAAGTTTGCAGAAGGGTGGTTGGAAAGGGTCTCGATCGACTGAGTTCCCTGAGATGCTGCGGATGGAAGGCTGCAGCTGGTATGAGGCGGCTGTCGCGAGTTGTCGACTCGACTGTGCGTTTTATCAGAAGAGCCGCTGCTGTGCGGACTCTGCGAGCTGCTCGAAAGGAGAAACGACGTAGTTGCAAAATCCTGGTGCGGCGAGCTTGGACCTCAATGCCTGCGCTTGTTTGACCGAGAAATGGATTGCCTGCGTTAAGATCTTGTCGTCAAAGCCAGGTCAAGAGTGATCGAATGCAAGGTCTGTGGCACTGGAAGCAAAGCCGGTGTTCCAGCTCGATATGGGAGATCCGCCGATGTACTGAGGCTGTGGTGGTCTTGGACAGCACGCTCTTCGCGAGAAAGGCGAGTCTCGTTGACGGAAAGTAGGTGGGTGAATGGATGGTGAGGTGCAACGGACGGTGGAGGTGGATGGTCTTGCGCAGATCCGGTGACTGCGGAGGAAGCTTTGGCCCGAGTCGCGAAATGAGCTCGAGTGTGACAAAAGATAGCGCTGCCGAAGAGCTCCGTCAGCACTGTGGACCAACCGCGCCAATTTTCAGAAGGACCAATCACAGGATTGACCAGCTGCGAAGAACCGGGCAACCAGAAGCCCAAGAAACCGAGATTTTAATCGGATCTTTTTTGCCCTCTTTTTTTCTTGCGTAACTGCGCGCCTTCTTGCGCCTTGGATGGGAAAGGGTCTTTTCCAATCGCAAGGCGTCATCATCGGGCGCGCTGAGAAGAGCGACGGCAGATTCCGCATGACCAGGCTGCGCTCAATGCCGCTTCCATACGCCGCAACGCCGCGTTCCTCCAATCTGACTTGGATCCCGCAGCCACGCGCGCCTTTCCGCGACTCAAAGCTTTCCGCGTGCGGATCAACTCTACCACTTGCGGCCCAACAACGGAACCGCGAAAGAATCCCACAGTCTCATCGTCACATCGTCATGCGCACACGAGAAGATGAATCTAGCGTTATCCTGGCACGAGGCCAATCATATGAATTTTTGGTAGGGGGGAGTGGATGGGCTCGACTTGAGCGGCCGGTCACAATCCGACATGTCTGCAGAGCAAGGCAATGCCCGGTGACCTCTTTGGCACGCCGCAAGACAGCTGAGAAGTACCCGCCAAGCAGCCCCCGCGCTGCTGGGGGCCAGGCGATGAGAGACTGAAATGTTACAACACCATGATGATGGATGAGCGAGACAAGGACGTGGTTGAGAGTGGAAGAATGCTGCGTTGAGAAGAAAGAACAAAGGAACCAGGAAGGGCAAGATGCTTCTTGTCGATCGGGACTCTGTTTACTTCTTCTTGTTGGCAACGGTGCGGCCACGGCGACCAGTGGTCTTGGTGTGCTGACCACGGACACGGAGGCCGAGGTAGTGGCGGATACCACGGTGGGCCTTGATCTTCTTCAATCGCTCCAGGTCGTCACGCAGCTTCGAGTCGATGTTGTTCGACAGGAGCTGGCTGCTCTTGCCGTCAACAATGTCGCGCTGCCTGTTCAGGAACCAGGCGGGGATCTTGAACTCGGCGGGGTTCTGCAGGATGGTGACGATGCGCTCGAGCTCATCGGAGTTGAGCTCACCAGCACTGTTGTTCATAGGAAGGGGGATATCGAGACGTGTCAGCATGAACGATACACGCAGTAGCCTGAGTCCGAGCAGTTTGTCTTGCTACTTACCGCTTGCCAAGGTCGATGTCGGCCTTCTTGCAGACAATGTTGGCGTAACGGCGGCCAACACCCTTGACCTGGGTCAGGGCGTACTGGACCTTGATCTTGCCGTCAACGTTGGTGTTGAGCAGACTAAAGATGACAGGAACCAAAGAGGAACGCAAATCAGTATGATGCTCGAGAGAGATGTTGGTACGGGATCGATCGCATGGCAGTTCTATGATCGGTCGCAGCAAGCCGAGAGTTGGTGGATGGTACAGTGCTGGCACGTAAAGCAGCTTCCTGCCTGATTGCCGGACGGCAATTCTGAGTGTCATTGTTGGTGGGCGGAAACCGTGAATGCATTGACTGGACAGCAGGCACGTCACACGGACGACACAGGTTCCAGGCGGTGACGCATCCTCCCTTGTGACTGACGTGCGGCATCGTTGGGGGAAGAGCTGATGATGAAGTGGGTCATGTCGGGTTGCATATGCCGGGAGACTGTCCGCGCCGATATGTGCGGATGAAGGACACGATGATCATCGCCCTGGCTGGAGGTCCTTTTACAAAGAACAACTGGCTGCCGATGTACCAAGCACATTTGAGCGTCGGATTCCATCCAGCAAACTGCTCGCCTGTCTGGCTTCGATTCGAGTATCCATACGGTCGGACCTTCCTCTGTCGAGACATCTGGATCCTGCCGAATTCATGACTGCAACTGTGGAATACCGATGCTGTGCGAAAGGGTCGTCGGCTCGAAAGCAGCTGAACGGTCATACAAATGCTGCGTATGATGCTGATTGTGGCGGTTGCGTTGATTGTGATGGCTGGCTGGTCGATCATAGAAACTGCGCGACTCGAAACCATGCGTTGGTTGCTGGATGCTCACCGCAAGATGAAGGCGAAGTTCTGCGACGGGTCGGGGGGAACGAGAGACATGTTGGGCGATGTTGATGGAGTCTTGATGGTGACGAGAGGCGTGAAGGTAGAAGCGCGATGTACTGGCTCTCTAGCTCCAGCCAAGATTCCTGGCCGCATCCCACACCAGCTGGCTGACCCTCGAGTTCTGAAGCGCCAAGTGACTGACTGGCAGGCTCTGTCGTTCGCGAGTGCTTCCACACCTGTCTGTCCCGCTTTCGAGTCGCCTGGCTCCTAGCGTCGTGCTGCGACGCCAGCAGGGCCTCCTGGCCAGTCTCTTTTCCCAATGACTGGATTGCAACCACAGCGGCTGGGCACCTGGCTCACGTGCCGACGACCAGCCTGAACTTTAGCACGGGCAAAATTGTGATCTGGAAGCGCGTAGCTCACCTAAAGCGTGGGAAGTTTTAGAAAACGACCAATTTTGTCGGCTCCGGCGAAGCATTTCCGATGCGATCTGAAAGGAAAGAGGGTCTAACAAGCTTAAACTAACATCGACAGAAATGCTCGTCGGTCGATGCCCTTTTGATCACATTGGATGGAATTCTAGCGGCACGGGCCGCCTCCACGTCAAGGCTTGCGCGGAAGGCTCAGTCGCGCCGGGGCAGTTCGAGATATAAGCTGGGCGTTGTCGGCACATCCGACACGTTCCCCTTAACCATATTCGTAAGTGCTACCCCGACCCCGACGATGCAGTCGTCCGCATTCGAACGCACGATCCATCGACACTGTCGAGGCAGTGCGAATGGGTCTTGCCGACGTTACGATGATTAGCATGCATGCGTCCCTGTTCAAAACAAATGCTGACCACGATTCTCTCCCGCTGTTCCTCGACGCTGCCCCCAATCCCGCAACCCACCTTCTCGTTCTCGCAACGCCTTGGCGCTTGGATCATCTCGGACGTCGGACATACAGTGGGGCAAGCGCTTCATCCAGTGAGGTCTTTACCGAGGAGAAGCTTATTGCTGATTGCAAATTACCTATATTGCACGTCCTTGCTGTCTCTTTGATAGCCTGGCAATTTTTGGCACCCATCCTCTTGCCTCTTCCGCCATCCGTGCGTCGGATCGAAAGCGTCGCGAGCTTGCGAGGCTTGAAGCGTCGTACAGTCGCGCTGCGCTGATCTGCAGTCGTGGATGGCTAGGGTGAGGCAAAGATCTACCCGTTCTCTTTGATGTTTCTGTCGGCGCGCTATCAATGTCAATCTAGATCATCTGTTCTTGCAATATGCAAGTCTGTGAAGCATGTGAAGTCAATCTGTTGCGATCTGAGGTACAGTGGTTGTCCTGCTTTTCGGACTTCAGCGGACGATGCTGCAGAGTGGATCCTGTAGGCCCAGTGCGAATGTTGTTGTGGTCGGCCCCGATCGTGCGAAACGCGACCACGGCCATCCAAACTCGAAATTCGGGTTCAACTGGAAGCCCAGACTGTCAATATTGACAGGGCTTCATGCAGTTCAAGGTCGCGCTGTGCAAGCCTGCCGCACAGACCCGGCTGCTCAGTGCAGTGATGCGCCGAGTATATATTCTAGCTGGCAAGCGCGTCCTTACATTGGCACCTCATACTTGTAAGTGACCTCTGCCCTCCCCCCAAGCAGCCGCTCTGCCTTCACGAAAGCATCCCAGCATGGAGGACCTGCACCTCCGAGCCATTCTCCCGGACCACTTCGACTTGCCGCTTGTCATAGAGCTGCCGGTGGACTCTGGAGGGTGGCTTCGTCTGTAGCAGTCGGCCTCTCGTGCTCGGAGCGATCGCGACTAGCGCCTGCGCAATCACCATCCGCTTCTCGAAACCAGTTGACTGACTGTTGCTCTGTTGTGCTCTGCTCCATTCTTCTATCGCCTCGTCCAGACCTTGGCATTTCCACTCCCGCTCAAGCATGGGGGCTGGAGAGAGGGGGTCGGTGGGCTTGCACGGCCACCCGATTTGACCTACCGCCGACGCCCTCCCGCCTCTCTCCTCTGGGGGGAGGCTTGCCCAAATATATGGACCTGGATCGAGTTCTCTTCGGGGGATTCGATCCTCCTTTTCTTTTGATCACGACTGCTTATGTAATAATGACCAATGATCGACCGTGCATCAATCCTCTGACCTCTTGGACCCTCGACACGAGGGTCACATTTGGACAGTCGGCCATTTCACATGAAACTCTCGCGGCCCCGCGCTGACTTTTTGTGGGGAAGATGCAGGCTTCGGGAGCTCGCGTTTCTTTCGAATGAGCTACGAACGCTTGCTGGACGAGGCCCTTCCGCTCAGACCCGTGTGCTCTTTCGGGCACACTTCCTCTGGTCGAAGAGCCAATTAGCATGGTGAGGTCTGCGCATCGCTGCCGGCGCGAGTAGCTGCATCAATGCGGTGCCTCTCCACACGATCGTCGTGTCTACAATATGGAGTTCGGAGCTTCGGTCTCCCTTTCACACCTCGCTTTGTGCGCACACGACTGTTTCAGCTAGCTGTATGCGGTTCCTCTTGTGTCTCCGCCTGTGTGCTGTATTTTGGCCCGCTCGCAAGGCAGGATGAGGAGGTTTGGAGCTACGGATGACGCAGGCCAGCGAGCGGGGCGAGGTTGAAAGTAGCGAAATTTTGGGGAGGTGCAGGTGAGCCGCACAACTGCTCGCCCCGGCCTGAGAGCGAATCGTTGTTCGCTGGCCATGACGCGTGGTGGTGACTTTTTTTTGGCGAAACAGTCGGGTCGATCCGAGGCGGGGGAAAAAAGGTACGTCGCAGACTCGGGGTGGAGGGCGCTCTGAGACAGCTGCAATGCTGAAGGGGCGGAATGCGAGGGGCAGCCAGCCGGTCAGCACATCCTGGTGCTTGCGGCCCGTCCGGCTACGATGTCGTCGGCTGCCACACGGGCCTGCCGATCCACGCAAGAACACTCTCTTTGCCCGCATCCCCGGCACATGTTGCTCAGCACCTTGCAGCATCGAAGCAACCACAAACCTTTGATGCGACGACCCTCTAGGATCCTTCCCAACAGCCACCACCGACCGCCGACCTCGCTCTCCGTGTTCGCGGCTCCTAGATCTCACCTCACATCGGCAAGGTGTAGCCGGACGCTCTCGACACGGCCCTCTCGATAGCAAGCGCGTCGCTGCTGCAGCTCGAAAACTTTGCCTCCAGACGCTGAGACAGATATCCAGCACGCGCTACAATCACGCTTGCTCCGAGCTCGAGAGCCTCCTTCGATAACCGGTGTCGACTAAGAGACTAGAAGCCACTACACACGCTGTGCCCCGAACTCGTCACTTGCCATGCCGCCGATCGCTCCAAACCCGTCCGGCGACCGTCGCGACAACAACGCTGCATCGGAGAAAGCGACCGGAGCAGAAGGAGGCAGCGCGCCTGCCTCCCGTCGATCTCCTGGTCTCCGCCTGCCCATGATGACCAAGGTCAACCGTGATGCGGACGATGACTCCAGCGATGACTCTGCGGACGAGTTTGCACGTTGGCAGGCCACCTCCGGGCCGACCACGCCCAACATCTCCGAGACCGCTGCGCAGCTTCGACGCAACCTCAGTGTCACTGGGCTGCAGGATCTCGCACACATGCCACGAAGCCAGATCCGCAAGTCGGTTGGTAACAAGGTGTGGCGGCCGCAGGACGAAGAAGCGCGCATCCCTAGTGACTGGGAGAGGCTGGTGGTCCACGTCGTCCGCGGCGGCCTGCGCGCAGGAAACCTCGCGTTTGCTTTGCGTGCCACGCTGATGCTGGTCTTGGAGCTGATCAAGTCGCTGCGCACCAAGAAGTTCAATCGAAACGCCTTTGGCATCGCGTTGCTCGGTCCGCGGAACTTCCGCTTCGCAGCGCTGTTCGCCATTTGGGCCTCGCTGTACAAGGCGGTTCACAACGGTCTCCGCTTGATGACGCCGATGCCTGTCAAGAAATCGCGCTCTCGCGCCGCGTCGGCATCTGGTGCGGCCACACTTTCAATCGAGAAGGCTGGCGACATTGCCACGCTGGACGATGCGGGCGCGGGCAGCGGCACCGCTACACCGCGCTCCGGCAGGTCCGCCTTGGAGGGCAAGTCGCCCGAGGAGAAAGCCAAGGAGAAGGCAAAGCAGAAGCGTCACGCTTTCATGCGCGACCCTCGTTCCAAGGTGTGGCATGCGTACGTGGCGGGCGCCATCTCGGCCTTGGCCGTGCTCGTTGAGACTCCGGACAACCGCATCGCCCTGGCGCAGCAGCTCTTTGTGCGCGGCCTGGAGGGATCGTACAACGTCTCGCACGAACGCGGCCTGATCAACATCCCTTACGGTGCCGTGATCACCTTTGGTATTGCGTGCGGACAGATCATGTGGGCCTGGCTCGAGGCGCCCGACTCGCTGCCCAAGTCGTACAAGAACTGGATCACGAGAGCGTCACAGGTCAGCCCGAGGGTGCCGGAGATCTATCGAGCCATCAAGTTTGACCGCAAGGCCGACGCCGACTTTGCGCTCAAGTGGTTCCCGGATGGCAAGGTGCCCGAGCCTCTGTCGCTCAGCCCACTGCGCTACCCGGACGTGGCGCCCAACGCCATGAATCGCCGCGGCATCAAGGGCAAGAATGTGCGCAAGATCGTCGAGTGGATGGACCGAACGCGAAAGGGAGACTGCGGCGGCGTGGTCGACTGTGCCCTCGTCCACCCTTGGGAGACGAGCCACTGGCGCAGTCCCATCGACCGATTCATTGAGGTCACCCGCTGGATCTTACCCGTCTACCTCACGCTTCACTTTGTGCCGGCCATCTTCCTTCGACCGGGCAAGTTCATCAAGAACCCAGTCGATGCGACGATCCGTTCGCTCCGGGGCTCCTTGCGTTCGTCGTCGTTCTTGGGTGTGTTTGTGATCATCTTCCAGACGCTGTTCTGCGCGCAGCACTCGCTGTACAACTACATCCAGGCGAGCGAGAGGCTGCGACGCATTGTGCCGCAGTGGTTCTCTCGCATGCTGATCAGCTCGTGGATCAAGTGGGTCACCGGCTTCATGACCTGTCTCTCGCTCTTTGTCGACGACTCGCGACGCCGCGCCGAGCTTGCAGCCTACGTGCTGCCCAAGGGGATGGAGAGCGCATGGTCGGTGCTAAGGAAGAAGTCGTACGTGCCGTTTGTGCCCGGTGGCGAGGTCTTGCTCACCTCGGCAGGCATGTCGCTCGTCATGGGAACGTACGCGCAGAACCCGGAGCATCTCTCGGGCCTCGTTCGCCGAATCGTGTATCAGGTAAGTTTGCGGTCGTCGCAGCCTCGGATTGATCAGGAGAGCCTCGTGGACACCGAGCTGACTTTGATTGCCTTGGCGACGCTGTTTTCGTCTTCTCGTCTCGCAGTTCGTCGGTCGCAACTAAAGGGGGCAAAGTCGAGCCTCGTTGCTCATGGTCATCTGTACTCAGAATTTTTAGTTGCTTCATGGTTACCACCGCTTAGAACTGGCACAGTCGCATTGACTGCGAGGCCATCAAACGCTTGTGTGCCCGATCTATCCACCAGGTCACCGCCGATGCGGGCGTGAGGGCAGATCTGAGAAGCTTGGGTGCGGAAAGACCGGGCGAATGTTTTGAAGCTGTCTTCAAGCGCGAGTTGTCGGAACGGAACGGGGCCGCGGCGCACAGAGAGGATCGACGAGGGTCACAAGACAATCACGTGCGTCTGAGCAGGCGAGCAAGAGAAGCGAAGAGCACCCAACCGGCACGTCGAGAAGGTCCGCTCGCAGTGAGAGATCGCTAAGTGTCGCCGAAGTGGCTGTGAAAGGCGTACAACGAGCATGTTGAGACGCACCGGGCAGGCGCTATGCGGGCTTGCATGGACCGATGCGGGGTGCATGACCGGAAGAAATCGGGTGCTCGTGCATCGCAAGCGTTTCCGCTCCTGCACCTCGCCGGAACACTGCGCTTTCGCAACGATCGCGCGCCTGCATCGTGCTCAAGAGACCACTAAAGCCGAAGCCCCCAAAACTGGGTGCCATCGTTCCCGAATGTGGGGAAGGCGCTCGTGGGTCCGGCAAGATGGTGGACCTGACAAGTAGTGCTGCCAAGGGTCCAGCCGTCCCGCTTGCCGCGCAGTATGCTTCGAGCGTACTTGCCACACCGCAAGACATTGCTGATCACGATGAGTGCCTGCATTGCTGCCGTCATGCTCGTCTCTCTCAAACCGTGTGCACCAACATGAGCGGTCTGAAGGAACGTCGAGCAGCGTTGCGAACATCAGAGACCTGGTTCTGGCTAGGGATCATTGTTAGGTTGTCCCCCCAAGAGGTCTTTCCTCCGCATTCCCAGGCTTTGACGCTCTGACAGCCTCTTCAGACTCTAAATTTAGACAGCTTCAACAATGAAGCCACATAGAGAGCACATATGCATGTCTTCAAGACCATTTCACAAGTCGAAAGCGGCATTCCGCCGCTTCTGAGTGAGCGAGGCTCTTGCTCAGGCTCCACGGACGAATCTCGCCCTTTCTTTCGTCACGCGCCGAAGCATCTGAAAGACTGGCTGCGAGAGGTATATCGGCAGATCCGTCCTGCCAAGCATAGCAGAGGCTACGGAGACACTCGCCCGAGCTGGCCGAATTGGCACCTACGTGGCGACTGAGTGTTGCCGATTTGCTTGGCTCGGCATACACCATCGCAGACGAGATTGCCGATGTTTCGCCGAGCATGGTCGAGAAGGATGACGTGTTCAAATCGGTACGACTTGCAGCAGCCAGAGATGCTCTTGAGCGAACCCTGCATACGAAAAAGATATCGACTTGAGCGAGCCAATCAAGATTGCGGGAAATAAAGCTCCCAGCCAAGAAGCTGTGTTTGTACGCACGACGTGCATAGGGCATGGTCTGCGAGACCTGATCGATAAACGCTCGCTGTGGGCTACGATCTGATCTTGGCAACAAAGCAATGAGACCCCCGGTCCGGCGATGGGATGCTGAGCCGTTCGCGAAGGTCAGATATCGGATCTATGCCGGCGATGACTCTCTTTTTTTTTCCTCATCGGCGTCATCTTCTTCTTGACCAGACTCGGCTGAGCAAAGCCTTGGAGGCAATTGATGATTGCAATAGCCGAGCCCTGTATCAAGATGCAGGCTCAGAACGCTACTCGTGCAATCAGCATTACTGTATCACACTGCTACGCGATGATGCACTCAAAGCGAGTGTCTACTGATACGGAGGGAGGGCAATTGATAGCGGGAGCAGGATACGCGACCGAATCCAGATTGGAAGATCAGCGAGCGGGCACGGACGCGGGTCAAAAGAGGAAAAAGGGACAAGGCGAAAACTGGGTGGGTTGGCCTCATCCACGCGGGCAGTCGCATGAGGAGCGTGAACGTCGAGTCAACCTGGGAGCCATGCCGCGTCAGAAGGGCCAAGCTAGGCGGTCTTCCCCAACACCTGGAGATTCTGGCACCTCGGCTTTCAGATCGGTCGTTGGGAAGGTGCGGTGGAAGTGCAGCTGTTTTTCTGGCATGAAGAGGTGCATTCATTTCCCTAAGCTTCTGACTCGGCCAGCGATGCGGTCGTAGCAGGATGCGGATTTACCGCATTTTCGATTTTGGATGTCCAAGAAGCGCCCGTGCGTCGAGTCGAGCCAGGTGCATCGTGAGAGGTGCAGCAGCGGCTCAGGCGTCCGCACCGGCCAGCCTGCCGGTTCACTCAACCGCGCCTCCACTCTCGCCCGCCCGCTCGCCCGCCTGCTTTTCCTTATCGACGCCTGGCTTGCTTTCATTCAGCCAGCCAGCCTGTCGCTTTGCAGATGCCGATCGGTGCACCGACCCACGTCTCTGTACGGACGGTTGGTTTCATTCTAGAGTGTGGTCTGAGCGAGAAAGTGCCGTTGGGCCGGTTGGGCCCACCTTTTTTTTCAGCTGCAAGTCGACATTGTGAGTCTCGTCGGCTTGGCTCCGCTGGGCCGGTTCGAGCGACGGAGAGGCACCGACGAAGCTGCGTCGACCGATCTGGCCGTTGGCCTCAGCGCATCTGACCGCCTTTCAACCGCCCGTTCCCCCGTCGACAGCGTGCATTCCCATCGTCTCGCCCACGCTGCTCGCGATTCCCGCTCTTCTTCATCTCCATCGCCATCTCACCCCTTTCCTTCTTCCTTCTTCACGCTTTCCCTCCGTCGCTCTCGATACCCCTGCATCCGTTTCAATCGTTCATCCACGGACGAATACGGGGTGTTGAGCAACCCTCCGCATCTCTCGATATCGTGTCCTTTCCTTCGAGCACGCATATCCCTCACAGATCTGCTGCACGTAGGCTCTGAACCCAGCTGATCGGGTCAGCTTTCCGACCGAGAACCACTTTCACTTCGCTCCTTTCTGCTTTCGTCAAGATGCCCGTCGAGCCCGAGACGTCGCAGGCCCCCAAGGGCGCTCCCAAGAGCACCTTTGTCGACACCTTCGAGAGCCAGCCTGGCACTCCAGGTGAGAGGACCGGCCACCTCTTCCCCACCATCCAGCGCATCCGCAACAGCATGTCTGGCGAGGCTACCGGCCCCCTCAAGAAGCTCATGGTAGCCAACCGCGGCGAGATTGCCATCCGAATCTTCCGTACCGCCCACGAGCTCGCCATGACCACCGTCGCCCTCTACAGCTTCGAGGACAGGATGAGCGCCCACCGCTACAAGGCCGACGAGGCCTACCAAGTCGGCGCCGGCCTCAACCCTGTCTCGGCTTACCTCGCCATCGACGACATCATCCGCGTCGCACTCGAGCACAAGGTCGACATGATCCACCCAGGCTACGGTTTCCTCTCCGAGAACCCCAACTTTGCCAAGAAGGTCGAGGAGGCCGGCATCGCCTTTATCGGTCCTCGTCCCGAGACCATCGACGGTCTGGGTGACAAGACCAAGGCCCGTGACCTTGCCCGCAAGGCCAACGTGCCCATCGTCCCCGGTACCCCTGGTCCTATCGCCAGTTACGAGGAGGCGAAGCCCTTCGTCGAGGAGGTCGGCTTCCCCGTCATCATCAAGGCCGCCATGGGCGGAGGCGGACGAGGCATGCGAGTCGTCCGAAAGATGGAGGACTTCAAGGAGTCGTTCGAGCGTGCTGTCTCCGAGGCCAGGTCCGCCTTCGGCGACCCCACCGTCTTCATCGAGCGCTTCCTCGACCGACCGCGCCACATTGAGGTGCAGCTGCTCGCCGATGGCGAAGGCAATGTCGTCCACCTCTTTGAGCGAGACTGCTCCGTCCAGCGTCGTCACCAGAAGGTCGTCGAGGTCGCTCCTGCCCCCAACCTCCGCGACGATGTGCGCCAGGCCATCCTCAGCGATGCCGTGCGCCTCGCCAAGACCGCCAACTACCGCAACGCCGGTACCGCCGAATTCCTCGTCGACCAGCAGAACCGCTACTACTTTATCGAGATCAACCCTCGTCTCCAGGTCGAGCACACCATCACCGAGGAGATCACCGGTATCGACATTGTCGGCGCTCAGATCCAGATCGCTGCTGGAGCCACCCTGGCCGACCTCGGTCTGAGCCAGGAGACCATCCAGAAGCGCGGTTCCGCTATCCAGTGCCGTATCACCACGGAAGACCCGGCCGCCAACTTCCAGCCCGACACGGGCAGGATCGAGGTGTACCGATCGGCCGGCGGTAACGGCGTGCGTCTCGACGCCGGCTCCGGCTTTGCGGGTGCCCAGATCACGCCCCACTACGACTCGCTGCTCGTCAAGGTCAGCTGCCGAGGTGCCACCTACGAGGTGGCACGAAGGAAGATGCTCCGATCCCTCGTCGAGTTCCGTATCCGCGGCGTCAAGACCAACATTCCCTTCCTCTTCCGTCTGCTGACACACGAGGCCTTTGCCACGGCCGGCACGTGGACCACCATGATCGACGACACCCCCGAGCTCTTCAACCTCGTCCAGACCAAGAACCGTGCCCAGAAGCTGCTGGCCTACCTCGGTGACGTTGCCGTCAACGGAAGCTCCATCGCTGGTCAGGTGGGCGAGCCCGGTCTCAAGGACGAGATCCAGATCCCGACCTTCACCGACCCCAAGGACCCTACCAAGACGCTCGACACCACCAAGCCATGCACCGAGGGCTGGAGGAACATCATCGTCAACGAGGGCCCCGAGGCTTTCGCCAAGGCTGTGCGTGCATACAAGGGTACCCTCATCATGGACACGACCTGGCGAGATGCGCACCAGAGTCTCTTCGCCACTCGTCTGCGAACGATCGACATGGTCAACATTGCGAAGGAGACGAGCTACGTGCTCAAGAACGCCTTCTCGCTCGAGTGCTGGGGTGGTGCCACGTTCGACGTGGCCATGCGCTTCCTGTACGAGGACCCTTGGGAGCGTCTGCGCAAGATCCGCAAGCTCGTGCCCAACATCCCTCTCCAGGCGCTCGTGCGCGGTGCCAACGCCGTCGGCTACACCGCCTACCCAGACAACGCCATCTACGAGTTCAGCAAGAAGGCGGTCGAGTGCGGTCTGGACATCTTCCGTGTCTTTGACTCGCTCAACTCGCTCGACTCGCTCAAGCTCGGCATCGACGCCGCCAAGAAGGCGGGCGGTGTGGCCGAGGGTACCATCTGCTACACGGGTGACGTGGCCAACCCGAGCAAGCACCCCAAGTACACGCTCGAGTACTACCTCAACCTCACCGACGAGCTCGTAAAGACCGGCATCCACGTCCTCGGTATCAAGGACATGGCCGGTCTGCTCAAGCCCACCGCCGCCCGCATGCTCGTCGGCGCCATCAGGGAGAGGTACCCGGACCTGCCCATCCACGTGCACTCGCACGACACCGCCGGTATCGCTCTCTCGAGCATGCTCGCCTGTGCCGAGGCTGGTGCCGACGTGGTGGACGTTGCCATCGACAGCATGAGTGGTCTCACCTCGCAGCCCTCGATGGGTGCCCTCGTCAGTGCGCTCGAGCAGACCGGCCTCGGCGCCGGCATCCGACACGAGGACATCCAGAACCTCAACCTCTACTGGAGCCAGGTTCGTCAGCTCTACCAGTGCTTCGAGGCCAACGTCAAGGCATCCGACTCGTCCGTCTTCGACCACGAGATGCCCGGTGGCCAGTACACCAACCTCATGTTCCAGTCGCAGCAGCTCGGTCTCGGCACCCAGTGGAAGGAGATCAAGACCGCCTACATCCAGGCCAACAAGCTCTGCGGCGATATCGTCAAGGTGACTCCCTCGTCCAAGGTGGTCGGCGACTTTGCGCAGTTCATGGTGGCCAACAAGCTCAGCGCCAAGGATGTCGAGGAGCGCGCCGACAAGCTCGACTTCCCCAGCTCGGTCATCGAGTACTTCCAGGGCTACCTCGGCACGCCCCCCGGTGGCTTCCCCGAGGAGCTGCGCAGCAAGATCATCCGCGACAAGAAGCGCGTCGATGGCCGTCCCGGTGCGACCATGGAGCCGATCGACTTTGCACAGGTTCGCAAGGACCTCACCGCCAAGTACGGCCGCTCGATGAGCGCGACGGACGCCATCAGCTACGTCATGTACCCCAAGGTCTTTGAGGAGTTCCAGTCGTTCCTGGACCAGTACGGCGACCTCAGCAACCTGCCCACTCGCTACTTCCTCGGCAAGGCGCACCCGGGCGAGGAGCTGCACGCCTACATCGACCGCGGAAAGCTGCTCATCGTCAAGCTGCTTGCCGTCGGTGCGCTCAACACCAACAACGGCACGCGCGAGGTCTTCTTTGAGCTCAACGCCGAGCCGCGTGCGCTCACCATCGAGGACCGCAGCGCCGCCGTCGAGACCGTCACGCGCCCCAAGGCCACCTCGGACCCTGGCAGCGTCGGCTCGCCGCTTGCCGGTGTCGTCGTCGAGATCCGCGCCAAGGAGGGCCATGCGGTCAAGGCTGGAGACCCGCTCTTCATCATGAGCGCCATGAAGATGGAGACCGTCGTCTCGGCCCCCGTCGGCGGTCACGTCAAGAAGGTCTACGTCGAAGGCAACGACTCGGTCTCGCAAGGCGATCTGCTCTGCGAACTCGAGCACTAGATCTCCGCCAGTACCATCCAAACAAGACTCGCTCAGCTTCAGAAAGATAAAAAAAGACTCCAAATTGGCTCTCGATGTAAAAGTGTCGTGGCGTCCTCGTAAACACAGATCGATTTCTCTCCCGCAATCGTGCTTTTGTGCTGCGCAAAGTTTTAAAATCAAAATTGACAGATGAGCTCTGGGTGAAGAGGCGTAGGAGTGAAGGGCAGTTCAGGTTCGCGGAGCGCCGACCGGTTGAGCCGAGTTGGTGATCGCAGAAGGGCGGCTGGCGATGGCTGCAGCGCCTTCGCGTCGGAAGGCGGCGGACGAGCGCGATTGCGCCTGGCTGCGATCCTCGACAGGACGGGCAAAGCCACGCCAGTCGCCAGCCTTTTCCAGCTTGGCCTTGCCGTACAGGTTCTCCCAGTTGTACACGTCATCGTCTTCGTCCATGTCTTCCGGGCGCGGGCGCTTGTCGCCCTGCCTCGCGGCAGCCCCGACGGGAGGCGAGCGCGCGTCGATGCCCCATGCCGTGGCCTTCCTGGCCGCGGGCGGCGCCGACACCGGAGGCGAGTTGCGCTTGAGGGGCACGGCGGCCATGACGGGCAGCGAAGCCATCCTCTGCTCGAAGCTGCTGCGTCGCGACGCCGGCTGCGAGTCCGAAGGGGCAAGCAAGGGACGTCCGGCGGGCTGCTGATGGGTAGGCGGAGGCGACTCGAGCTCATCCTTCTCGCTCGAGGAGCTGCCGTTGTCGTACGCGTGCGAATCCTTCTTAGGCAAGTTGACGCGGGCCGGTCTGCCATCAGCAACGGGGCTGGTTCGAGTCGAGCTGGCTCGCGGCGGCGACTCTCGCGCATGGCCATGACCGTTGTGTAGCACGCTCGGGGCCGGAGCAGCTGCATCAGCGCCGAGGTTGCTTTGACGTGCGGCGGCAAGAATGGCCTCGGCACGCTGCAAGACCTCGTCGATGCGTTTTCGCTCGAAAAGCAGCTCGTCCCTCAGCCTCTCTACATCGCTAATTTTGGCGGATCCGGTAGGAACGTGAGCCACGTGTCCGTTGACCGCAATGGGGTGATGATGGTGGTGGTGGTGGCCATGGTGCGCCGAATGACCGCTGTGAGCGGCGTGATGGTGATGATGATGGTGGTGGTGATGGGGTGCGGCCGATGCTGTTCGGCCGGCGTCGGATACGCTACCGCGTGCTCCGTGCTCGGAGGCGCCGTGGGCGTCAGTCCGACTTGCCTTGTCGGCCGAGGCAAGCTCGGCGGGCGAACGACGTCGTCCTGACGAGTCCGGATACGACGGAGACAGCGCGCTCGGGCCATCATGTTCGTCGTAAGCTTCCCTCGAAGCCACCGGGAGCGACTTGCGAGGTCTCTTGGCAGCGCGAGCTCCGTCGAGATGAGCCATGTGGCCCGCCTCGCCACCGCTCCTGGCAGAGGCGAGGTCGTGCTGCAACGAGGCTGAACTCGACAGGCCACCGTTCGACTGGAGTCGAGGGTCCTCGCTTGCAGACGAACGCGAACGCGCGCCGGCGCCGACTTCCATCAAGAGCATCGCGGCTTCGCGGTCGCGAGCTTCGCGCAGCGCTTGTTCGGAGGCAGACGCCGACTTCTTGGAGGCTCGCTTGGCCTCGGAGCCAGGTGTGGACTCGCCAGCACGGCCAGCGGCAGGTGCGATGATGGGCTGGCCATTCGAATTGACCTGGACCGGCGCGGCGTCGGTCTGATTCGCTGCTTGGGCGGTGGCGTTGGCAGGGATACGCTTTCGTCGCTTGATGACGGTCTTCTTCATGCCGATCGGACGATGGGTGCCGTGGAGCTTGTGATAGAGACCGCAGGCGTTGCAAATGTTATTGCCATCTTCGTCGCGTCTCCACAGCGGTGTGGTGGTTGTCTGACAGTTGGTGCAGCGCAGCGCTCCCACGCCGTTGCTCTTGTCGTCCTCTTTCTTCTCTTCGGGCGCAGCCGGAGCCTTTTCAACATTGCTGCGAGCGGGCGAGACCTCTTCGACAGCTCGTGGTTCGCGCTTGCTGACCTTGAGCGCATGCGAGAGGTTGTTGTTGTAAGCTGGGCATCCGCTGCAGCTTGCTGTGCCGCCCGTGCCGTTGCAGAGGCCGTCTCCGGGGCACGAGCCAGACTTGGGGTCGTCATCCCTGGAGCAGCCCGAGGCAGGCGGGAGAGCCTTTGGATCCTGCGCAGGCGGACTGACATCGGTGGCAGACGCCCGGCTCGAAGCCGCACGATTTGTGCTGTGCGACTTCATGTAGAGACCGCAGGCGTTGCAGATGGTGCTGCCATCGGGGGCGCGCCTCCACAGGGGAGTGGATGTGACTCCGCAGTTGGAGCATCGCAAGCCTGCGTGGTGCGCCGAAGGAGGCGATCCAGAGGCCTCGTGCTCGTGCGGTTCTCGGGGCGTGTGTTGCGGGCTGGGGTTGCGGGACGAATGTGTATGCGCGTGAGGCCGAGACTCTTCGCTGTAAGCGTGGCGGCTGCCGTTCACGTGGTAAGGCAGCTCGTTGCTTCGAGACGAGCCGGACTGTACATCGCGGTAGTGTGCTGCGCGAATTTCGTGATCGTAGCTGGGTCTCGGAGCCGGAGCGATGGCGCGAGGCTGGTCGTCGGTGTATCGGTGCGCCTTGTGACGATCCTCGCCGGGATACTCGTGGCGGTAGGCGGGATGGTCGTGGCGCATGGTGGCGGGACTGCCAGAGGAAGGGGCGGGGCTCGAGTCCCGAAAGGTGTTGCCCATGTGCAAGCGTGCTGCGGCGCGAGGCGACGTGTTGGGCGTGCGGCGGTGGGCCAGCGCGTCGGGATGGTCGGAGGTGAGCTCTTTAGAGAGCGACGAGATGGGAGGAAGATGGAGTCCACCGGCTTCGCTGGGGTGGCGGAACGAAGACGGATGTAAGAGGGGACTGTTGGGTTGCGACCTGGAAGGCCCAAGGTGGGAACGCTCGGAGCTCTGCGAGCGATTGCGGAAAGCGGCGATGGGCGACTGGGATCTTCCAGCGGGATGGAAGGCGCGAGGATCGCGGAAAAGGCTGCGAGCGGTGCTGCGGGTAGGGATCTGGGAGACGTCGTGATGGGCTGAGGGGGATGGTGGTCGAGAAGTTCGAGGAAGGATGTGAGGCAGGCCTTCTTGGTCGTGAAGGGAGCCGGCTCGGGCGTGATGCGAGTAGCGATCTGGGGAGCGATCTGCCGGTGCGATGGGACGAGCTGCGATTCGCTGAGGATGATGAGAAGAAGAGGAGGAAGAAGACGATGCCGCAGGCTGATGATGGGAAGGGGTCGGAGAGGCGGGTCGCGAAGCGATCTTGACGAGCGGATGAGCCATGGCGGATGGGGCAATTCGGCACGCGGAGCAGCTCGGTCAAAGTGCGGTGGGTGCAATCGCGGCACGGATCGAACTTGCGGCTGAGAAAAGGCGGTGCAGCTCGGGCGTACTAGCTCCGCAAATAACGATCAAGGCCAATAGATCGACACAATGTGCAAGCCGAGCTCGGATCCCTGGAATGCAGGCGCGTTGGGGCAGACTGAGCCGATGCTAGCGATGCGGGGCTAGCTTGGATGTCGAGCGTTCGGCTGCCGTAAGACGTGATGAGGCGCGCCGAGAAGTGGGAGCTGGTTGCGGCTGCGGCAGCTGAGCAGCGTTGGATGAGCACGGGGGAGAAAGGACGTGGCGGCCGTGGGGAGGCGCGATAAGGGCTCGATAGGGGGGGTGGGAGATAAGGGATGAGCGAGGGGGATCGTGATGGTGGATCTGAGATAGGGACGGGCAACGATGTAGATAGGGATGGCCTGGAAGAAAACCCGCGAGGGGAAGGGAGCGAGGCAGAGCGAGGCAGAGTGAGGGGAATTCTGGGCGTTGACGAGGTCAGCTGGTCACTCTGATGGGCACACACGTGTGGGGAGAGAGAGATGCCAAAGGCGCGCGAGAGAGAGGGACAGAGGGACAGAGAGGGAGAGTGCCCACGCAGGCGGAAAAGATTATGGCTCAGTTCGACAGCCGCGCGATGATTACAGGCTCTGAGAGGCTACTGATGAGATTACAGCGCAGCAGCCCAGCGGAGGCGCCGGCGACAAAGATAAGTGGGTAAGAGTGGGCCATCGCCCCGAGGCCTTTTTTCGCCTGGCAATTTTTCCGCAATCTCGACTCTGCCGCCTAGTGCCGCGCTGCCGCTAGCGCGTTTTGGCACGGCGTTGGAACGTCGGGCGAGCCGGCTTGGCTTGACCTCGATCTGGTTGTAGCCGCGGCAAAAAAAAAAAAAAAGGTTGGCCACTCTCCTCCCCTTCCCTCGTCGAGCCCTTTGCATCACACTCCTCCGTGGGTCCCGGCTTGCCTCGAGCATATGCCGACAGCTGGGGCTGGTGGGCTACGCAGAAACAGCTCGATGACTGCGGTTTCTCCCTCGCGCAGTTCTAATTTTACGATGTTCGGTCAAGCCCGGCCTGAAGACAGGCTCTAGCAAGGCAGGCTCTGGCATGGCAGGCTGTGGCTTCTTGCTTGATCCTTTGGTGCAACTCTGAGCCACGGTTCGGCATGCTGACCGCCCTGCCCGGATGTGCAAGCCGACACGAGTCAAGGCGAAAACAGCGATCGTGCCGGCTGCGCCTTGGGAACCCTGACTCCACGTACATCGCCCTGAAATTTCGCGTATCTGATTGGTGACGCCAATGCGTTTCGATCGGCCCTGCTAAACTTGCACCAGCCGTCAACCAATCATTTCCGCGCCATTTGGCCATCTCCCGCCCGAAGCACATCGGATCAAACGGCCTCAGGCTATCAAGCCGGCAAATGTCAGACCCTCGCTGCCCCTCTACAAACTGTACCAGCACCTCCCAAGCACAGCCCCGAAGGCAGACTCGTCTTTCATCCAAGCTCGCTGGGCCGGAACATGCTTTTTTTCCGAATCCCACCTTCTGAGATTACATAGCCGCTCTGTTTCCCACTCGCCTACATGCCTGCGTTCATTCAAAGCCGGGTCGGAGAATTTGCTGGAGCCATCGTCGTCTCTTTCCTTTGCTCTCAGCCTGCAGCCAAGGCATCATTGGATGCCCGCCGAATGATGACCGATGTCGGAAGCCTCAATCCCGTGAAGGCTGCGGTCAGACCGCTCCTGTTGTGCAAGCCGCACTCAAGCTCAAATCCGTGCTAACGCCTTCTGGACCTGCACCGGATCCTTCTCAGAAGCGTGCTCTTCTCTCTCGGCAACGCATCGCTGAGCCTTTGCACCTTCTCGGCCCGCGATCGCTTCAGAGGTGGAAAGTTAAGTTTACTCCCACCATTGGCCAGCTTGATTTCGATTTAAAACATTGTTCATCTCGGACGGCGATCAGCCGACAGCCAATCACAGCGCACCGATTAATTTCAGGCCACACGAGATGCCGCTTCTTTCGCCGCGCTTTCGTCTTGGCCTCGAGGCCGGATCGCACATCTCCGACGCTTCCATCGGCATGGCACCTGCCGTCCGCGAAGAGTCATGCCTCGGCCGACACGTTCCTTCGCCACTCATATTCGGACCACGCCATGGCGACCTCGTGCTCGCTGGTGCATGACAAGCCGGACTGCGCCAGTTCTGCCAGCCCAGGCTAGGTGTGACGGCCTGGTTATGCGGACGTGGTCGTGCGTGTAGCTGAGGGGGCGCAGATCGCTTAGACAAGCGAGCACACTTTTACCGCCGGAAGCGCCAGTCTGGAGCCGATGCCTTTTTTGACGGGCGGTTTCTCGGGCGAGCCTCCCGCAACACCCGATGAGTTGAGCATCGGCAATGCCGATCCAAGAATATCTCTCCCGCCCTTGCCAGGGTCCCCTCCAACGAGGCAGCACTCCAGCATGCAGTCGCATGTCCAGAGAGCCTGTGATCAAGCTCGCACCCACGCTGCCGGAGCTAATTCTTCAGACTTGCAAGGATCTAAAGAAAAGTGAGCTGAGACACAGATTCCCACCTGCGAGAGACTAAGCTCAACTTTGCCCGCCAAGAGCACCACGACCTGAGGACCTTTTCCGCGCGACTTGATGAGCAGGTACATACGAGAGAACTACTGAGAGCGCTCAACAGTCTCGGCTCAGCGGGGTCGAGCGTCGGGCAGAGGCACGGCGGTGCGGGAGCCTGTCAAATGCGGAGAAGCAGGTGCGGGAGCGTGACGCGCGTCTCGCTCCCAAAAAATCGCAGCGTTGGGGAAGTGCGGAGTTGTTGCGCTCGCTGTGACTCCAACCATGCTCTTACGGAGCAGCTTGAACGCCGGATCAAGCGCCGGCTCTGAGTCGCTCTGAGCCGCTCTGAGCAACCACTGCGGCTCTGTGTGATGTATGTGCTGAGAATCGTGTCGGAGCAGGGATCAGCTGTGGCCGAAGCGTGAGCAGAGTCGGCAGCCCGCTATTCTGCTCGGTAATCACGCACACGCGCGGACCCACACCAGTAAGGAACAAGATACTGATACTGCCCGGAGCACGGAAGAGAAAGAATGCCGTGGCTAAGCCAGCCTGGGATACGGCTCGAGCTTCAAGCAAAATCACAGATAGCTAGGTCACCATAAGAGGCCGTAAGCAGCCAGCAAGGGCCTAAAGACCGAGACTGGCCCGCTTCGCTTCACAGCCATGCGACGGCACACACGTCACGCCACTAGTGTGTGACCAGAGCGAGGGGAACAGATCAGCGATAAGGGAAGGGCTCTTGCATTCCCTGGCGACGTGGGTCTGAGTCAGGCGATGGAATTTCCGACGACTGACCAACACCTCGCATGCGATAAAACGATCTCCGCGCTGTCGTGCCGTACAACGTGGCAGCCAGATTATCACTTTTTGGGGAAGCGTCTCATATTCTGAGATGACCGTGCTGTCAAAAAACGCCGACCCAACGCTCGCCTCCCGAACGGACCACCCGACTCAAGTCTGGCTGGAGACAGGCCACTCTGGCGGAGCTCAGTCGGATCATGCCATCTTCGCCTGTCTTTCTGCCTGCAGCCTTGGAGCAACAAGCGCAGGCAAGCCGCCACGACGAAGCAAAGCGCGAAAGCAGTCACTACATTTCGCCTCGAGATCCCCGGACCGTATCCGCTCCGTCACAGAGCACAGGTCTGACATATAAAGCGGCACTGGTCCGATTTCCCGCACTGTGGCATGACCAGAGCATCCTCCTCAATCGACTCATATAATCAAATCCTGTCTTGCCTGCCATCTCTCATAACCTTACCCTCTCGCGCCACCCCCTTTCGTCATTATTAGCCGTCTTCTTCGAGGCACTACTCAGCCCAGTATGAACCCTGTCATTCGCAGAGCCTTCTCGTCGCGATCGGCCATCCGAGCTCCTCCTGCCCCTAGCTCGTCCACGCTGCCCCTGGCAAGCGCCCAACGAAGCAGTATCGTCCGTCCCGGCCGTGTCGCCATGCTGCCCAAGACGGCCGAGCCCGCCTCGGTCTCTGGCCCCGTCAGCCACGTCAGCACTGCCGCACAGAGCTTTGACGCCGCCACTCAGGACGTCTTCCCCCAGGTCGGCTCCGTCTCGGTCCCCGGCGAAGAGCCCAAGGTCCTCCGCGTCGGAGAGAACCAATAAGCAGATCCTGCCCACAGCTCCGCCCACGTATAGCCCTGGTCGTGGTTCTGCGTTTCGAGCGGAAACGTCTCTTGTCATCTCGCATTTCGTCTCGTTCATGGACTCTCTTAGCTATCTCTCATTCTCTCACAGTATTGCATGTTGCGTCTGTCAATCTTAGTCTACTATTGCTCGACAGAGTCAGACACTCCGATGAGCGCTTTGATCGCGCGAAAAGTGATTTGCTGATAGCGTCAAATTACGATTTTGTGTGCGCTTCAGCGTCTACTACAACGAAGGCGAGAGGTTGATGTGCATACACCCATCACTGGGCGTACATCTCCTTGATGTGTCGGGAAATGATGAGCCTCTGGATCTCGGAGGTACCCTCGTAGAGGCGGAAGATGCGCGCGTCGCGGTAGAGCTTCTCGACGGGCGACTCGGTGTTGAATCCGAGACCGCCAAAGATCTGGACGGCGGCGTCGACGTTGAAGCCGGCGGCCTCGGATGCGCGTGCCTTGGCCATGGAGGCGTAGAAGGAGTTGCGCTGGCCCTGGTCCTTGGTCCAGCACGACTTCCACACGAGGTTGCGCGCCGCCTCGACGTTCATCTGCATGTCGGCGAGCATAAAGGCGACGGCCTGGTGGTCGATAATGTGCTTGCCCATCGTCTTGCGCTCCACGGCGTACTTGGCAGCCTCCTCGAGAGCGCGCTGGGCGAGACCAACAGCACCGGCAGCAACCAGGGGACGTGTGATGTCGAATGCACCCATGGCGGTCTTGAAACCGTCACCGGGCTTGCCGAGCACGTTCTCCTCGGGCACGACGACATTCTCAAACGTGATCATGCGCGTGTCCGAGCAGCGCTGGCCCATGTTGATCTCCTTCTTGCCGACGTGGATGCCGGGTGTGTCGGCATCGACGACGAAGCCAGTCATGGACTTTGCGGCCTTGGCGCTAGGGTCGCTCTTGGCGAGCACAAAGTACCAGTTGGCCTTGCCACCGTTGGTGATCCACATCTTGGTGCCGTTGATGACCCACTTGTCGCCCTGCTTCTCAGCCTTGGTGGCAATGTTGGCGACGTCCGAGCCGGCACCGGGCTCGGTGACACAGTAGGCAGCCATGAGGGGCTCCTCGGTCATGCGTCCGAGGTACTTGGCCTTGGTGGCGTCCGAGGCGGAGACGAGGAGGGGAGCCTCTGCGAGACCGTTGGCCTCCATGGCGGTCTGGATACCGGTGCAACCGTAGGCGAGCTCCTCGGAGATGAGGCCACACTCGACGAGACCGAGGCCAGGGCCGCCGTACTTCTCGGGGATGTGCGTGTTCATGAGACCGAGCTCCCAGCCCTTCTTGAGGATCTCTGTGGGGTACTCCATGGTCTGGTCGTGGTGGCGCGCCTGAGGGATGATCTCCTCACGGGCGAACTTGCGCGCGAGGTCACGGTAGGCCTCCTGGTCTTCACTGAGGCCGAACGAGACGCCATTGCTCTCCACGGGTGTGGAGTAGGCTCTGGCGGCGCGGGAGGCGGTGAGCGCGGCCTTGTTGGCCGAGGCAATGGTGCGGCTGCTGCCAGCAACAGCCCTCTTTGCGAAAAGAGACATTTTGGAAAGAAAGCGTGTGTGGGTGGTGAGAAAGGATGTGGCGGGGGAGGATGTGGTAGCGCGAGAAGGAAGGCGGTGCCAAGTGTGCGGGAGTGATGAGCCGCTGTTGCCCTCCTCGATGCGAGGCGGGGCTCCTCTTGGCTCAAGGGGCGGCAGCCTCCGGAGCGTCGGGCATGATTTGCACCCGGCTCGAGAGGTGCGCGCGCCTCGCCAGCGTTGATTTTTCGACGTTGCGTCTGCGCGAGCCGGTGTCTGGCTGAGGCTTCTTACCGAAGCAGCCAGGCTCGTGCATTTCACGCGCGACCGGGCGACTTGCGCTGCGGGGCGGACCTCTGATCACCGATACATTCCCGATGCTCTTTGATCACAAAAGGTTGAAGTGGGAGCCTAACAATTTCGCGCTTCTTCCAAAGTGACAGACAGCGAAACCAACAGGGAGTCGACGTGGCGGTAAAGGGACGGCACGCGCACACCCGCACACCCACGCAAGGGCCACGGCCAGCCGACAAGGTTTCGGCTCCGCTTAGCCTCACTTGCAGTGCCGCTGCAGTTGCATTTTTAGAGAGGCTGCTCAAGCGCACGCCCCCTCCCCGTTACAGCGCTAAGTTACCCGTTCTCACCGTGCCATCACCTGCAGCATCGTCTCAACCACCGCCACGCTCGCAACACACTCACACTCAGGTGCTAACCCGACAAATATCCATACCAACATGTCGACCGGAACATTTGACGCCAACAAGGCGCAGAACCTGCCCGAAATCGAGAAGCAGATGGCCGTCCGATGTGTCGAGCACGCTCAGACCTACTGGAACCTTTTGGAGAAGATCAAGCCCTCGTCCCTCCGCTTGACAAAGTAGGTTCTTCCCGCTCTGACGGCGAGCGCTGTGAGCACACTCTCTTGAGTGACCGGAGGATGACCCAACACCATTGCTTTCCCCCTCGACAGACTCGACGATGAGATGTACGAAGACTTCCAGGCCACCTTCCCGGAATTCGCAGAGTCGGCCGACTCCAAGGCCGTCCTCAAGGTCGACGAGGAGGCCATGAAGAGCCCCGCAGGCAAGGAGAAGTGGCGTGTCTTCATCAACAAGTACGAGAACAAGGGTGAGCATCTGCACTTGACCGACCTCGACAGGTCCTCAATGCCGCCTCGTGTCGGGGGCTCGCTCATCTTGCGAAGCTTGCCGTCCACGTGCAGTAGCCCAGGATGCAAGACTGACTTTCTTCCTATCTTTCTTTCTGCGCATCTACCAGTCGCCGACTTCAACTTTGGTACCTTGATTCGTACCGACGCTTCCGACGAGTACACGCAGTTCAACACCACCTTCGGTAAGTCTTGCGCTATTCTCTACAACATCGGACGCTCTCGATGCGTCCCCTCATCGAGTCAAAGCTGACAGTCTATCCTCCGCTGCACGTCTTGACCAACAATGCACAGTCACTCGCCTTCAGTTCTACGTCTACGAGATCGCACGTTGCCGTCGCGGCCTCAACGACTGGGTCTACGAGAAGGCCCAGAAGGAGGCTGCCAAGGAGAAGGCCAAGAAGGCTGCTTCCGGCTCCAAGTGAAAGCCAGCATCCTCCGTTCCAGCATCGAGACCGGTCGTCCTCCGGTAGCTTCTTTCCTGAATACCACCCAAAAACCAGACACGATTGATTTGTCTTCCACATTGGCTGCAGCTTGTCCCTTCTCTTGTGTCACGTGGCGAGCTCGTTCAGTCCGGCCTCGAGTAAGCTTGCTGATCTGTGCGTAGAATCAGAGCGTGCCACCTTCTAGTGGAGGCATGTGGATGAAGGCAAACGTGAGGAGGCGGGTGAGATGGGAGGGCGCCAAAACAATGTGTGTTAGACCGACGTCAGGGACGCAATTCTCGGGAAAACCTCGCAGAAGGCGGCGTTGGCCGTTCCGGACTTCTGAACGGGGAATTAGACGCCGAGCATGGACCTGACCTGCCAATGTGGGGGCCGAGAAGCAGTTGTTGGTGGTAGTGCCGAGCCCCGCACCCAACCAGCACACCGCCGCCACCACGTCCACTTGACCGAGCAACCCGAACGTGGCCCATCGTCCAGAGCCAGCTTCAGCCAAGCACTCACTTGAGCTCGCATTTAAAAGGCGACCGTCATTCGAACTTTTCTTCTCTCCCGCAACACCCCCCTTGTCGTTCGTACGGTCTGCAAGATGGTCTTTGCACGTCGTTTCTCCACGCACGCACTTGGCGCAGCCCGTGGCTCGTCCACGCCCGCTACTTCTTCCACACGCCGTCTTCTGACCACCTCGGCGCCGCGCCAGAACGCCTCCGCTCCAAGCACCGGTAGTGCATCCAGAAGCGCCTCGACATCCCCGGGTTCGTACCGCAATCTTGCACTCGGTCTGCTCGCAGTCGGACTCGGAGCCAATGCGTACTACCTATCCCAGCGCAGCTCGGGCGGACAAGCGAGCAGCAAGCTTCAACTCGACGGACCCAAGACGGTGGTCAGCAGCGGCGAGTATTCGTACAGCAACCCGCAGCTGCCGTTCGAGTACGGGAGCAAGCAGGACTTCGAGGCGGCGATCGAGGAGCTCAAGGCCTATTTCACCTCGCAAGGTGAAGACTGGGACGACTTTGTCACTACGGACGACGACGAGCTCGAGCGCCGCGGTCTGGATGAGAATGGCCACCGCAGCTCGTCCGAGGGCACCAAGCCCTCGGTGGCGGTTTATGTGCGCGACACTCCGGATGTGCAGCAAGTGATCCGCATCGCCAACAAGTACCGCATGCCCATCGTGCCCTTCTCTGGCGGAACGAGTCTGGAGGGCCACTACATTGCGCCGTTTGCAGGCATCTCGATCGACATGAGCCGCATGGACAAGGTGATCGCCTTCCACCCGGCCGACGGCGACATTGTGGTGCAGGCGGGCATTGGATGGGAAACGGTCAACCAGTACTGTGCCAAGAATGGCAACCAGCTCTTCTTCCCGCTCGATCCCGGTCCGGGCGCTACGATCGGCGGCATGATCGGCACGGGCTGTTCGGGCACCAATGCAGTGCGCTACGGCACTGCGCGCGGCGAGCACTTCCTCGACATGAAGGTGGTGCTTGCCAACGGCGAGATCATCTCGACGCGTGGCGGCGGACGTGCCCGCAAGTCTTCGGCGGGCTTTGACATTGGCAAGATCATCGTGGGTGCCGAAGGCACTCTAGGCATTGTGACCGAGGTGACGCTGCGACTGGCGCCCAAGATGCCGTCGGATGCTGTAGCCGTGGCGAGCTTCCCGAACGTGGAGGCGGCGTCGCAGACGGTGAATGAGATCCTGCTGTCGGGTGTGCCGGTCCAGTGCATCGAGTTGCTGGACTACAAGATGATCCAGTCGATCAACGAGTCCAACCTGTGCGGCCGCAGGTACGACGAAAAGGACTCGCTCTTCTTCAAGCTCAGCGGGGGCGAAGCGGCGGTGGCGGAGGCCAAGGAGGCCATCACGCGCGCGAGCGTCAAGTTCGGTGCGCGCCGCGAGAGCGTCGAGTTTGAGACGGACAAGGAACGCGCCGCCAAGATCTGGGAAGGGCGCAAGGCTGCACTGTGGGCTGTGGCTGCTACCAACGAGGCACCGGGTGTCAAGGTGTGGACCACGGATGTGTGTGTTCCCATCTCGGCACTGCCCAGACTCGTGCGCGAGTCGCAAAAGGATTTCCAGGAATCCGGTCTGACAGGAACGGCCATCGTAGGCCATGCGGGCGATGGTAACTTCCATGCCCTCATCCCCTTCAATGCCTCGGATCCCAAGGAACTCCAAACCACCACCGAGGTCGTCGGACGACTGTGCGAGCGCGCACAGAAGCTCCAGGGCACCTGCACGGGCGAACACGGCGTCGGGATGGGCAAGATCGAGTACCTCGAAAAAGAGCTGCCCGCCGCCACCATCCGCGTCATGAAGGCCATCAAACTCGCGCTCGATCCAAACAACCTGCTTAACCCCGGCAAGCTTTACCCGCACCCTGCCGCCGCCTCGTCGTCATAGCCCCTCATCCCAATGTCCCTGGATTTGTAGAGCCCGAAAGTATAGTGTCAATTTCAAAGGAGAAAAAACGTGTTGAGACGTCGAGAAAGGTGCAAGTCGAATGGATGCGGAGAGAGATCAGTGGTGGAAGAGACGCAGGTTGGTCCTGACGACGACCATGTTGTACTTGTTGGCGGTGGCGACGCAGGCGTCGTCCATGACGGATCCGCCGGGGGCGACAATGAAGCTGGTGCCGCTCCTCTTTGCGCGGTGGACGTTGTCGGGGAAGGGGAAGAAGGCGTCGCTGGCGCAGACGACGCCCGTGAGCTGGTCGGCGTGCTGCTTGCGCTCTTCGGCGCTGAGCGGCGCAGGCACCTGCTCAAACACGGCCTCCCACTCGGCCTTCTCTTCGGCCGAGAGGTTCTCGGTGCCCTCGACAAAGAGGTCGATGGCGTTGGACTTTTCGGGGCGCTTGGTGCCCTTCTTGAAGGGGAGGCTGAGCACGCGCGGGTGCTGGCGCAGCCAGAAGTTGTCGGTCTTGCTGCCCGCCAGACGCGTGCAGTGGATGCGCGACTGCTGGCCCGCACCGAGGCCGATGACCTGGCCGTTCTTGGCGTAGCACACCGAGTTGCTCTGGGTGTACTTGAGCGCGAGCGTGGCGACGAGCAGGTCGAGCTGCGACTGCTCGGGCACCTCCTTGTTGTCGGAGACAATGTTGGTGAAGAGGTCCTTGGTGATCTTGACGTCGTTGCGGCGCTGCTGCAGCTGCACGCCGTACACGGTGCGCGTCTCGACGTCCGACGGCTCGAACTGCGGGTCGATCTGCAGCACGCAGTACTTGCCGCCTTTCTTCTTGGAGAGGATCTCGAGCGCCTCGGGCTCGTACGCGGGCGCGATCACGCCGTCGCTCACCTCGCGCGAGATGATCTTGGCGGTCTGCACGTCGACGGGGTGCGAGAGGCCGATAAAGTCGCCGAAGGACGACATGCGGTCGGCGCCGCGCGCACGCGCGTACGCGGTGGCGAGGCCCGAGAGCGCGCCAAGGTCGTCGACGAAGAACGCCTTGGCCTCGAGCTCGGTGAGGGGCACGCCGACGGCGGCACCGGCGGGCGAGACGTGCTTGAAGCTCGCGGCGGCAGGCAGGCCGGTGGCCTCGGCGAGCTCGCGGACGAGCGCCCAGGCGTTGAGCGAGTCGAGGAAGTTGATGTAGCCGGGCGAGCCGCAGAGCGCCTTGACGGGCATCTCACCGGCAGTGACAAACGCCTGGGCGGGCTTCTGGTGCGGGTTGGCGCCGTAGCGGAGCGGGAGCTGCTGGACGACGTCGGTGGAGTTGGAGGCGAGGCTGGCGTACTGCTGGCGGTAGTAGTTGCTGATGGCGTCGTCGTAGTGGGCGGTCTGGGAGAAGGCTTTGACGGCGAGCAGGTTGCGGTTGGCCTTGGCGGCCTCTGCGTTGGAGCTCTTGTAGTTGTCGAGGAACTTGGCGTAGTCCTTGGGGTCGGAAAGGACCCACACGCGCTCGTGGTTCTTGGCGGCGGCGCGGAGGAGGGTGACGCCGCCGATGTCGACCTCCTCGGTGGCCTGTGCGATGGAGGGCTTGGGCTCCTTTGCGATGGTCTCCTCGAAGGGGTAGAGGTTGCAGACGACGACGTCGATGGGCTCGATGCTCTGCGCCTTGAGGTCCTCGACGTCGGAGGGCTTGGAGGTCTGGGCGAGGATGCCGCCGTGGACGGCGGGGTGGAGGGTCTTGACGCGGCCGCCGAGCATCTCGGGAGCCTTTGTGATGTCCGAGACGTCGCCGATGGGCAGACCGGCCTCGCGGACGAGCTTGGCGGTACCTCCGGAACCGAGCAGACGGACGCCGAGGGCGTGGAGGCCCTTGGCGAGGTCGAGGAGGCCGGTCTTGTCGTAGACCGACAGGATGGCGATGGGTTGAGAGGCAGACATGTTGCAAGTCTGTGTGAGGGAGGGTGATGGGTGGTGGTGTGAAGGGATGGCGAAGCGGCTCGAGTCCGAGAAGAAGAAGAAGAAGATGGCCGGTCAACGCACCGACGACTTTTTTTGCGACGTGAGTGAGTGAGTGGCTGCAGGTGTGCGGGCGAGTTTGAGCGGGGGAGGCGACAAGGACGTCGGTCGCTCTGGGGTTGGTTGGGGTGGAGGTCTGGAGCAGTCTCCTGCGCGCTCTCGTTGGTCGGATATTGGAAATTTCCCCTCGTTTGTGGGTGGAAGCAACTTTTTTTTTTGCGCACTTCTTCCCGACGACAGGTTCCTGTTGGGCCCGACTGACTCGGAATCACGAAATCGCGCTTCGAAGGCTGTCCGTGCGTCGAGGGCGGCAACGCAGAGATAGCTCGTGGAAGCGCGCCAATCAGATCGGGCACGTTTGCCACACGCTGCCTCTGTTAAAAGCGGCGATTCTCTTTCTGCAATACTGCTTTCATAGCTGGGGATCAACGTCTACATCCGGTATCGACCATCTTCCATTAGAGCGTCTATTCAGCTGTCGCTAGGCTAGGTCTTGCAAAATGGCTCGATTTAAATGTCCTCATTTTCGATGGGCTTTTTGCGCAATATCAGGTTGCGAATGCGAAGAAAAGCAAAAACCCCCAGCGCTTCTTTTCTCGCCTGTCAAGCCTAGAAGCAATTAGTCATACGAGGTAAGCAATCCCGCCGATGCAGCCCGATCTGGACGTGAGATGCCGCGCCAACGAGCGGGCCAGGCACACGTGTGCGAGCAAGCCCCACATGGTCGCTCAGACAGTCAGCACACTGCCGACAAACGCTGCGCTTCCACACCCTATCCTTGTTGGCGGAGAGATCCAAGGTTGCCCCGAGGACGAGGTGTAAGTTTGGAAGAAATCGGGGGACTGTCTCACAATCGCCGCCTAGTGAGACATCGGGAGCTGAGTTGGTGTCCAGTATGGCACGCTTTCTTGCGAGACACGATCTGGGGTGCCCACCTCATCGTGAGTACCAATCGGACCGATTGCCCATCTACTCAGCTCACACTGGGACGCCAGATGGACAGCAAGCTCGGACGAGAGCGAGATGTTCAAAGCGTGCCGAAACAGGAACAGGCACGTTCGGCGTCTTTTGCAAGTGGGCTCCGCCGCGCGGGAGCTGCAAAGGCGGAGAGGGGACGACGACTATCGAGAGGCAGGAAAGGAAGAAAGGAAAAAGAAAGCTTCGGTTGCAGATCGATCGACAGTTGCGCGCGTCCACATGCTCGCCAATACCATTTCAAAAGCAGCATGCCGAGCGTAAAGCGTAAATTGCGGCTGCGTTGAGTAAATTTGTATTGGCCGCCTCGGCGGCTCGGCCCCACGGCTGTTGTGAGCCGTCCCGCCGCAACGGTGCCGCTGTCAGCGAAACCCTGCTGTTTTTGGCAGGCACCCCCTTTTCAGAGCAACAAGCGAAACGACGCCCGCCCGCCCGTGCCTCTGTTCCTTTGTGCTTTTGCGCCTTGGTGCCTTTTTTCGGTTGCCTCAAGCCCCACGCCACAGTGCTCACAAAGCCTGATGCGAGCTGCCGATCGCATGGTGTACTGTCACCTGCGATGCGAGCTCGCTTGTGCCACCGGCATCCCAGCAACACAGCAACACACAATGAAGGCGGCGTCGATCTACGCATGTTCTTCCACTCGAGTCCGCAGCACGAAAATCAAACTCCCTTGATCCCCTTTCCCCGGGAAGCATGTGTGGCCAGGCGGGCGGCGGTTGAGTCTCAGCAATGAATCCTACGGTTGGACAGAATGTTCCCCCTGCCCCTGTGCTATTGTTCCTGTGTCGAGCAACTCTAGCGTGGCCGATGTTGGTGTGTGGTCAGGATATGCACCGGCAATCCAAGCGAGCCGCATCGGCCTTTCACCTCGATACGCCTGCCGTTGGCTCGCACTTCATTTTGCTGCATCTTAGCTGCAAGTGCCCACACATGCCTGCAGCAGCCGTCCCGCTTGCCGCCGGCCACGGGTGCTTCGAATCTCGTATTCGTGACGCTATGAGAACAATACACCGTTGCTTCGATGCTCCAATGTCGTAGAAGACGCTGCAACAGGACTACCGAGAGCTTCGTGTTGACAGCAATGATCGAGAACAGGGACAGGCGAAGCGAAAGGGGCCAAGTTAGTGCCGGTCGCACCCAAACAATGGACGCCGCACTGCCTAAACTTCATCTGCACAACGGCGCCAAAAATGAAGCAGAGACGTGTGAATGAGGGCCCACCGGCTTCCCTTTGTGGTTTCACTCTTCAGACTCTACCCTGCCCTCGCCCTATCGATACCTCTGCTTCTTGTTTCCTTCCCCTGTCCCTTCAACCACATCCTCCTCCTCTCCACCTTGTCCGCCCCGCTCCACCTTGACGACTTGAACCTATTCCGTCTTGAGCGTACTCTGGCCAGTACTGCCTACACCTTCTCTTCATCCTACCACCGACATCTACAGCCCGCCACCGCACCGACCACACTTTCAGCATGAAGTTCACCACCACTGTCCTTGCTCTTCTCTCTGCGGCAGCTGCCGTGTCTGCCACCGTCGACACCAACGAATCTGGCCTTAACGTCCTTGGCGAGCGCTCGTTCGAGCGCAAGGCTCGCCACGTCGAGCTCTCCGCTCGCGCCGTCGACTCTTCCTCGCCCGACCTCGAATCCCGCGACTGGGTGTCCAAGTCCGGCAAGGTGACCTGGTATGCAGGCGGCCAGCTCAACGACCCTGCCTGCGGTGGCCCTACCCCCACCGACAACTCTGCCGTTGTCGCCGTGAAGAAGAACGGTGGTTACGGCAAGTGTGGTGAGACTGTTCACCTTCACTACAACGGCAAGATGGTTTCAGCCAAAATCGTCGACTACTGCGCCGGCTGTGAATGGGGACATTTTGACGCCACAAAATCCGTCTTCAAGAAGCTTGCACCGCTCAGCCAGGGTGTTATCGAAGGAATCCACTTCAAGCTCTTCACCAAGGACTAAAACGAGGTCGTAAGAATCATCAAAGCCGGTGCCCTCAGGACGGTGTATAACAAGGTGGGAGAAAAGTCAACGCATAAGCCCACCCCCACCTTTTCCCGGCCTCTTCATTTTCTCCACGCCAAATCTTAAGAATCGGATCCCTCCTCCAAAACGTCACCGGAAAACCCTCACGAGCTTCTTCTTCCTCTTCGCTTCGATCTTTCTCCCTGTTTTTGCTTGTTTCATTGTTCTCACTGTTTTTTGCTTGTTGCTTAGTTGACTTCCCCCCTTTGGAAGGGGGATGCTTCGATGTGCGCACCCACCGGAAAGGTGGGGTTGTGCCACGAATCCAAACGTCTACTGCGTAGACGCTTCCTTTTTTGTTATATCTGCTACCTTAATCTTTTCGAATTATGCTTCATCTCCATACAAAGTGTTCAAGTGTCGTCCAGGTCAACAATTGAAATGAGACAGCCGGTTTTTGAGAAGGCAAACGCATCTTCGCACCATGCCAATTCTAGTCGAAGTGCTTCAAGATCCGCTTCCTCGATGTGAGGGTGTTATGGTTGGGGCGTGCTGTCTGGTACCTGCCGCTCTCTTTGCGTGTTGCCAACAAACGCTCCTCTCTGTGCTCAGCGCAACCCACTCAATCCATCGCAGCCAACGACGCAGTGCTAAGATGCTGTTTGTCGAAAATTGCAATGTGTATATATGTGTGTTTGTGTGTGTATGATGCAGTGTGGGAGAGTCTGATGTTGATGCTACGAATGTCAATGCTAAAAGGCACGGCACGACTGCCGTGATGCAGGAAAAAAGGGTTCAATGGTCGTCGTCAAAGTCGCTCGAGTGGATCGAGTTGCCGCAGTCGCATCGGTCGCGCTCGTCATGCGCATGCCCACCACCGCCACTCCTACCTCCATACCCGCCGTACTCGTCCGACCCTGCCGTACTCGCATGGTCGTGTCCACAGCACGAGTGCGCAGCCTGCTCACCCTGTCCATGGTCATGGTGACTCGTCGCAGCAGCGCGCTCGCCCACTGCCTTCGAGCCCGCAGCCCGACCCTTGCCCTTCGCCCTAGCTTTGCCCTGCACCAGCTTCTTGCGGCTCCGGCACGCGCGCAGCATGAGCGGCGTCTCGCCATAGTACAGCTCGTACTCGCAAAACACACAGATCCAGTCGTCGGCGGTGAACAGCGCCGAGCCGGTGCCGTGCGCACGCGAGGATCCGTGCCCGTGTCCGTGCCCGTGCCGACATCCGGAGCCGTGCTGGTGCGCAGGCTCGGCTGCTGCTTTGCGCGGCGCATTCCGCCGTCCCGCCGCCGCCTTCGCCTTGCCAATTGCCGCCCGCGGTTCCGCTCGTGGCGGTGCTGCGTGCGAGGAGGGAGGTGGCGCCGGTTTGGCATCGGGAGAGATGGCAGGGCGTGGCGAATCGCGCGCGAGTCGGGCGTCTGCGTCGGCTTGCTGCTGCTGATACGTCAGCGCGCCTTGCACCCACGGCGGAAGCTCGTCCCATACCAGCGGCTCGCGCTGTCGCGAATCGGACTGTGAGCCGTGCGGCGCCGACACTGTGCCATTGGGAACAGCAGGCAGCGCCTCGATGGGCGCCGGCACGCCGCCATTGGCCGAGTCGAACAGGTTGCGAGTGGCCGCATCGAGCTGCGAGCGCACCTCGCGAAGGCGCAGCGATACTGCCGAGGCCATGCGGAATTGGAACCTGCCCGCCGGCGGCACTACGCCTGTTCGAACGTGTTCGACGTGCTCCACTGGCCGAGGAGCAGGCTCGGCACTCGAGCGCGACGGACGTCTGCTGGTATGACCTTCGGCTTTGGACAGCGTTCCGGGCTTCGAAGGCGTGTCGCGGCCGTTGATGGGCTTGGATGGCGATGTCCTGGTGCGCTCTGCTGCAGGCGAGACTGCACGGCGTTGCGGCGAGGCTTGCGGGCGCGGCGAAGCTTGCAGTTGCAACGACTCCTGGTTGCTGGGTGCACTGCCCGAGGCGGCGGCGGCTGCGGTTCTGGCGCGGAGTTCGGCGATGGTGAGTGGCTTTGCCGATGTGTTTCCTCCGCGGATGGCCTGCGCACGTTTGCCGGCCTTGGAGATGCGTTTGGGCGGCATGCGCCGCTCTGGTGATTGAGATGCCCCTTGGTCGGCCGGATTGGGCGTAGACGGGTGAGGATGTGCGGCTCGTTCTGACATCTCTCGATGTGCGCGCGCGTCTGCTTCCAGCCTGTCGAGCTTGCGCTTGAGAATGGCATGGGAGAGGCGGAGACGAATCCTGCTGCGCAGCAGAGTGCGGCGATGCTCGCCCGCCGATCGACGCGGTGGAAGGCGCAGGGGTGGTGCATTAGAGTGCGCTGGTGTGCTCGAGGTTGCGCGGAGCTCATCATGCGGCGAGCCTTTTTGGTCTTGGAGCGAGGTCGGTGCGGCTGTGCGGGCGAGGATGTTGGTCTTGTCGCTCAGTGCACGATCCCGACGTGGGTGATCTGTGCTCGAGGAGGCTTGCCGTGTGGCAGCGGGCTCAGGCAGGGAGGCGTTGGATACGGGCTGTTTGGTGCTGGTGTTGCTGGTGGTAAGGAGGGCAGGACCCGAGGGGCCCGGGTGGCTGAAGCGGCTGCTCTTGCGCTTCTTCTTGTTGTTGCCGAGATGTGCGGCCTGGCAGGCGTCAAAGTCGAGGCAGTCTTGATCGACCTGAGCGTCGTCGTCCGAGTCGAGCTCGTGGTGGTGCGAGTCGACGCTGTCCGTGTCCGCATCCGCAGTGGAGGCGCAGGATTTGTCAAAAGCGGCACTGGAAGCGGGAAGACCGCCGAGGATGGTGCGTCGGTCAGAATCTTTGCGTGTGGAGTTGGTCGTAGCCGTGGAACTGGCGACGAGTGGGAGGGCGCGGCGATTGAAGGCGGAGAGACGGTCGGGAGCGGCCTCCTGGCTCCAAAGCAGGATAAAGTGGGCAGCACGCTGGCGGTAGTGGTAGCTCTCGTCGGTCAGCTTGGACGGAAGGGTTGGAAAGCGAAAGACGGCCGTGGTGGCCGAGGTATCGGCGAGGCTGTGAGAAGCGTGAGGCGACTTGTCAGAGGAAGGACTGTGGACTGGCTGGACGCTGAGCTGTTGAAATTGACTCGAAAGAGTATGCGAATCGGCAGGTGGAGCGCGGTTATGGTTGGATGCGGCTGCTGCAGCATTGGAGGGGCGCTCTGGCGTCTTTGGAGATGCATGAGAAGGCGTGCTGGATGATGCTGTTTCCTCGTCCGCAACCAGGTGTGGAATGGCGGTTGGGACGGCTGGGAAGGCCGATGGTCGTGCTGGCGCAGAAGACTGTGACTTTCTTGTAGGCATGGCACGGATCTCGCGGCGAGGATCAGCCATGGGCAGGCCAGACGTGACTGGGGAAGTGGGCAGCGAGCACGAGCGGACAGTGGCAGTGGGCGAAACAGGAGGATTTGCATAATCCGTCGAGGGGTGTTGATTCCATGGTGTCTCGTAGGTCATGAAGCGGTGGAAGAGCTCGAGGCTTATGTCGTGGTGCTGCGCCGGTGACAAGGCGGAGTCCAGTGGCGGACGGTGAGCCGCTGCATTTCCGGTGGACGGCATGGTGCCTGTATCCTCGGCTGGGAGCGGAAGTGTGGGGCTTTCTAGGAGATGTGTAGCATGATGCTGGGCAGTGATTTAGACGGTCGAGAGCGATCCGGGTCGATGGGATGGTGGAAGAAGAAGACGACGCAGACCGAGCGGTGTGGCGTTTGATGCGATCGAGACGTTGTGATGGTGCAGATGGAGTCGAGAGGATGAATGTGACAAAGACAAAGGGACGAGTGGCACAGGTGGAAGCTGGAAAGTGTGATTGCGCATGTGTGCCGAAATCAAATCAGCAACCCGACAGCTGAGCCAAAGCCGCGAGGCTACGATCCCACTTTGTGCTGCACTTTACGATGCACTTGACACTCTACTCGCTTTGGCACATATCCACTCGAAGGAGAGCACACGGAAATTGCCCGTTCGGCCCGATGCAAAGGCGCCACACAGCGCCAACCGTCCAACTGACCGACCGACAGAGCAACCAAGCTGCCGGTGCATGTGTGCGTTTGTGAGTGTGCTGAGCTCCGACCAACACTTTTTTTCCGCAAAACGCTTGCTTTCCACATCTTTTCTTTTTCGGAGACCAACACGGAGCCCAAAATTGCGGATCGGGCAGATTAGCGATGTCTTACCGAGGCTCTCTCGCTCTGTCACGTCCGAGAGCAAATCGTATGCATACGGTATTTGAGCAAGTTCTTACGACGTCCAGTGGATGTCATGCACTTCTGTAGACTCGCTGAAAGCTCAGCATAGTGCAGCTTCAGCTCGCAGTACTCTGACCGGTACGGCTGCATTGAACTCATGCTAGTGTAGGGGCCGGCTTCTGTTAGGAAGACCTAGCAAAGAGCTACATGGGCGAAAATCGCGCAAAACGGCGAAAATCGCGCAGTGTTCCAGCTCGGCTCCTTTTTTTTCGTCGCTTGGAAAGGCGCCGGCAAGGGTCCTCCCTTCCTTTTTCGGCAAGCCAGTGCCTCTCTCCATCGGACTATTAAAGGCAGATGCTGTTCCAGATATTGGAGCATCGTCGCTTCCCCCTAGCTTCGTCACTCAGCAGCCTTGCATTGCGCTTCTGACCGTCAGCACCCCATCATGGCGTGGAGCCAAGCTGAGCGCCAGCCGCTGCTCAGCAACGACGAGCGCCGCGAACTTCCCACGCCATACCGTTCTATCGATAACGGCACTTTGGACGATTCGGATCAGCCGCTCATCACACGGCGAGGTCATCCGGCTGCGCTTCCTTCGCACAAATCTGCCCGCTCGACCCGTAACGCATCTGCGTTCATCGTCAGAGTCTATGCGGTCTGCCCAGACATCCACTGCCCCTCGTGCATCTCGCACCTCTCCAGCCTAGTCGCCAGCCTCGACATCCATCCGTCCTGCCGTATCGCCATCAGCAGTGCGGACACTTCGCTCATCCACCGCACCGTCACCATCGACCTCGAAGTCGCGCCCGCCAACTCGGATGTAGGCGCGCACGCTCCGCAGGGCTCTCATGGCCCTGCACGGGCGGCGGCAAAGCGTCTCCGACGCATCCTCGAGGAGCTTGCCAGGATTCTCGCACAGGACGGATTTTCCGTCGACCATATGCGCTCCAAAGTCATTGCAGGTCCCGAGGCAGATCACGCGTACAAACAGGGCTTGAGCCAAATGCTCGACGCTTCGGATCTCTACCGAAGGCCCGAGACGAGTGCGGCAGCCTCGAGTCTGCCAGACATGGCCAACGCATCGACAAAGGGCAGCTCCATGCTCGGCGCACTTCCCGCCTCGCTCGGCAACACGCTCCGATCTGCCTGGTCTCGAAGCGCCGCTGGCGACACCGAGTCGGCACGCATACACCACGAGCGATGGCGCAGACACGTCCAGGTCTGTCGTGCCTGCCGAAACGGCGACGCCGATCACGCCTCCCCGCTGCAGAACACCTCATCGCTCCCGCAGCAGCAAGACGATGATGAGCCCAAAGATGCAGACGACTCGCATCGCCGCGTCGTTGCCGTGCTCTCGATCGCCGGCATGACGTGCTCGTCGTGCGCCCAGTCCATCACCAACGCCGTTGGCGCCCAAGCCCCTCAAAAAGTCGACTCGATCAAGGTCGATGTTCTCTCCGCCTCGGCCACCCTCACTGCCCATCCGTCCGCACTACCCTCCATCATCGAGGCGATCGACGATGCCGGATTCGAAGCGCATCTTGTCAAGTCCGAGCCCGTGCGCTCGTCATCCGCTGACCGCCAGCGCGATGAACCGGACGAGCACACCTGGAAGGCACGGCTCGCCGTACACGGCATGACGTGCGCGAGCTGCGTGCAGAGTGTGAGCTCGGCGCTGCAGTCGTATGCGGACGAGACCAACGCCGCCCACGCGGTCCAGATCGTCACCACTTCAGTCGACCTCATGTCCAAGTCGGCCGACATCGTCCTCTCGGCCCCGGACAAGGCGCAGGTCGAAGCCCGGCTCGGCGAGCTGGTGACCCACGTACAAGACGTCGGATTCGACGCCGAGCTGCTCACGCTGCAGCCCGAGTCCGGCAAGGCACGTGCCGCGTCCGACGGGGCTGTGTTCCGACATGTGCGCATCGAGGTGCAAGGCATGTTCTGCCAGAGCTGCGTGGCCAAGGTGCGTGGCTACTTCAGCCGTCTCCGCACCGCGCACGCCTCGGACATCGATATCTCCGACGAAAACCTCGACGGATTTACACTCGCGCAGCCACTGCTCAACTTCAGCTACCGCTCGGGCTCGCCCTCCCGCCTTCGCCTGCGCACCGTTCTCGACGAGGTGAACCAGCTCGACCCGACGTTTTCCGCGCGCTACGCGCCGCCGCCCTCGCTCGCCTCGCGCTCGGCGGTGCTCGCCAGGGCAGAGCTGCGCGACCTTCTCATTCGCCTCGCCATCACCGCCTTTTTCGCGCTACCGGCGCTGGCCATCTCGATGATCGCCCCGCTGCTGTCGCGACAGAGTGCGCTGCGGCGCTGGACGGCGGCGTACGTGGTGGGCAGGGCGACGAGGGGCGAGGTGGCAATGTGGCTCCTCGCCACGCCTGTGCAGTTCGGCGTGGGTGCGCTGTTTCTCGGCAAGGCGTGGCGCAGCGTGTCGGCCATGTGGAAGCGGCGTCGGTCGTGGACGGACCGCTTCCTGCGCTTCGGCAACATGGATGTGCTCGTGGCGCTCGGCACGCTCGTCGCATACACCTCGTCGCTCGTCCTGCTCGGCCTGGATGCGCTGCGCACTCCGCTGCCCCCCGCGCAGGAGGCCCAGATGGACATGACGTACTTTGAGGTGTCGGTGTTCCTCGTGCTCTTCATCCTGCTCGGCCGCGTGCTCGAGGCCGTGACCAAGCGCAAGACGGGCGATGCCGTCGCCGAGCTCGGCCGCATGAAGCCGCGCACCGCCCAGCTGCTGCTCGATCCGTCCGAGCCCACCAGCAGCCGCACGCAGAACGTCGATGTAGACTTGCTCGATGTCGGCGATCTCGTGCTTGTCCCGCACGGCGCATCGCCGCCGCTCGACGGCGTCGTCGTCGGCACCACGGCCACGCCGCTGTTCGACGAGAGCAGCCTCTCGGGCGAGGCGCGGCCCGTGGCTAAGCAGGTCGGCGAACAGGTGTACGCGGGCACGCTCAATGTCTCGCACAGCGCCGTGGTGGTGCAGGTGCGCGTGGTGCCGGGCGCATGTGTAATCGACGACATCCTCGATGTCGTGCACGAGGCCGCGGGCAAGAAGGCGCGCATCGCCCAGCTTGCCGACGCAATCACCGGCGTCTTCGTCCCGGCTATCGTCTACGTCTCGCTCGCCGTACTCACGGTCTGGTCCATCCTGCTGTACTCGGGCATGCTCGGGGAGGACTGGCAGAGGAGGCATGTGGAGCACTATGGTGAACCTGGGGCGAGGTTCGTGTATGCGCTCCAGTTCGCTATTGCGTGCCTGCTCGTCGCGTGTCCGTGCGGCATCGGGCTCGCGGCGCCCACGTCGCAGCTAGCGGGGATCGGGCTGGCGTCCCAGCACGGCATCCTCGTCAACGGTGGCGGCGAAGCGTTCCGGGCCGCCAGCACGGCGGCTGACAGCGCGGGCCAGCTCGTGGTGGTGCTCGACAAGACCGGCACCATCACCAAGGGCGATGCAGTCGCCGTGGCCGATCACCGCTTTGCTGCTGCGCAGGACCAAGAGCTGCAAGAGACGCAGCTGCTGCACTGCATCGAGCTGGTGGAGCAGGCCAGCACGCATCCGTACGCGCGTGCCGTGCGTGCGTGGATCGCCGAACGTTCCGGCGCGACTCCACCCCAGCCGTCGCCGTACATTCTAGAGGACGTAGTGGAGGTGCCAGGCAAAGGAGTGCGCGCGACGTTCCGCCGAGCTTCCGAAGTCGACGGACGCGCAACGTCGTTCGTACTGCTGGTGGGCAACCGCGCACTCATGCGGGAGCTTGGCGCCGAGACGCAGGACTCACTCATCGCCGACGCCGAGCGCGAGTGGTCGGCTGCATCGCACAGTGTAGTCTACGTCGGCATGCGGTGGGACTCGGCGCCCGGTGCGGTGGCACTGGCGCTGGCCATGAGCGACGAGATCCGGCCCGAAGCCGCATGGGTGATCGCCCACCTCTCGTCGCGCTACGCCGCCGAAGTGTGGATGGTGACGGGCGACAACGCGGGCACGGCGCTTAGCGTGGCGGCGCAAGTGGGCATCCCAGCCTCGCGCGTGGTTGCCGGTGTGCTGCCCATCGACAAGAAGACGTGCGTGGAGCGACTTTCCTCCTCTGACCCCGAGTCCTCGCTCCCCGCACGACGGCGGCGCTGGTTCAACTCGGCTCGCGGTCGAACGGTGCTCTTCGTGGGCGACGGTATTAACGACTCGCCCGCGCTAAGCGCTGCGAATGTCGGTGTAGCGTTGGGATCCGGAAGCAGCATCGCGCACTCGTCGGCCGACTTTATCCTGCTCGCACGCACCGCACCGCTGCTGTCCATCCCAGTGCTGCTGCAGCTCTCGCGTGCAACTCACCGCAAGGTCACCTCGAACTTCGCCTGGGCATTCGTGTTTAATGCTGTGCTCATCCCTGTTGCTGCCGGTGCGCTGGTAGGGTGGGGGCTGACGATGGGTCCCGAGCTCAGTGGTCTCGCCATGGCGTTTAGCAGCACCAGTGTGGTTCTCAACAGCCTCAGCCTGCGCCTCTGGCGACCCAGTAGGCAGCTCGCAAAGCAGTTGGAGTCGAAATAAAACGCGTTGCAAGTCTCGATGGACAAGCAGCCTTGCAAGAAGCGGGTCTATCGGGGGAGCGAGTTGGGGATGGCGTTGTAGCGCGTGCGCGTGATGGCAGCCGCGATACGGTCGGCTGTCGAGTGCACGAGCTGCGTAACGTGCGTCTTGGTGCGTTCGATCCCGCCCAACTTCCACACGCCGTACGCGCCAGCTGCACCAGCAATGAGCAGCAGCAGGAAGAAGAACGAGCCCGTGTTGTTGCCCACACTCGCCCCCTGCGAGCCGGACGACGATGCGGCCTCCACAACCGGCTTGGGCGCAGCAGCAGCGGGGCTAGCAGCAGAGGCGGCAGGAGAGGGTGACGATGGTTGAACCACCTGCATAGATGTCACACACAGAAGCAAGGATCGTTTAATACGTCTTCTCTCCATTTAGAGCTTCAGAAGCGGTGCGGGCAAGAGAGGGGAGGACATACAGCTTTGCATGCGGAACTTGTGCAGCGGTCCGAGGTCGCTCCAACAAAAGTCCCTGCGATGCTTGTAGGAGGAGGGAGAGATAGGGGAAATCTAGAGTTCGTCCTTCACCTTTTCTTCGCCACCGGCGGCGGGCAGTTCACCCGAGTCCTTGACAATAACGTCGCTGCTGGGCTTGTCGCCGTAGCCCTTGGGGACGTTTTCAATGTACTTGACAATGTCCATACCATCGATCACCTTACCGAAAACTATGCGGCGCCAACAACGTTCCTGATCAGCATTTCTTTCCTCTTGATCCCTTGCTTCAGGGTTTTGTACTTACCGACGTGACGGTTATCCAACCAGCTGGTCTTTACGGTGCAGATGAAGAACTGGGCGCCGTTGGTGTTGGGACCGGCGTTGGCCATGGACAAGATGCCGGGGCCGGTGTGCTTGAGCTTGAAGTTCTCGTCGTCGAACTTGCCGCCGTAGATGCTGTAGCCGCCTCGGCCATCGCCGCGCTCAAAGTCACCACCTTGGATCATGAAGTTGGCGATGACACGGTGGAATTTGGATCCCTTGTAGCCAAAGCCCTTCTCGCCCGTGGCGAGGGCACGGAAGTTCTCGGCGGTCTTGGGCACATCGTTTCCAAACAGACCGAGCGTAATACGGCCGACGTCCTTGCCATCGTGTGCAATGTCGAAGTACACCTTGTGCGTCACAACGGGGTCGGAGGAAGAGGCGAATACAACGCCAAGCGCCGCAATCAGAAACACGAGCACGTTGAAGAGAACCTTCATCTTGAATGTAAAGCGGTTGGTGGTGGCAGAGAAACGTAGTGGCGCAAATCGTGCACGGACACGTCGCCTCGGCGGTCAAAGGCCACCTCATTCACGCGCGCGTGCGGCCCGCAGCGCCGCACTCCTCTTTCTTCCAACTCACCCCACCACAAATCACAGTCCCTTTTTTCTCGCGCGGTAAACCCGTTTTCACTAGAACCTCACACGTAGGCACCACCACCACCCACACACTCGCAACAGCTAGCGTTTGCGGATATATAGCATTGGACATCGTGCTTGAGCGCGTCTAATCGGACTCATCGCCGCTGCTCTCGTAGATCGCACGCTCGTCCAGCGCCGCATCCATATCGTCGTCGTCGCCAAAGTCCTGGCTGCGGTCGTCCCAGCTGCCATGGCCGTGTAGACTGCGCAGTCGGTGGTGCAGCGGCGCTGTGCCAAAGCTCGCCCTGTGTGCGCCGCGCGTGACGCCTTCCGAGTGCGTTGCCGCCGAGAGGAACGGCATCTGTGCCTGCGCCTCGTCCTCTCCGTTGGCATCCGCATCGCCTTCCGCTCGGCCATGGCTTCGATCCAGCCATTCTCGCACCGCACGGTCCGAGATCTCCTCGCCCCCATCGCGGCCGCCGTCTGGACGCGAGCCCGTGCCCTGCGTATCGATCAGATAGCGCGAGTAGGTCGGGTACGGTTTGGGTCGCTTTGCGCCCTCGTGCGGCGTGGTCGCATCACCAACGCTGTTGGGCGTGCCCACCGCCGAGTCGAGCAGCACCCCGGCCATGCCGGCCGCCACCTTGGTCAGGCCCGCCACATCCTTGCTCGTAAAGAAGTCCTCGCCATCCGTGTCGGACGGCAGCGAGGCAATGCTCCTCGGCGCCTCGTCGCCGCTTGCGCGGCGTGCCGCCTCGTGTGATCGGCGCGCGCTCTCGCCGCTCGTGCGCGAGCCATCGAGCGTGGGCAGCGGCTGCACCCTTGCACCGGGCGAGCGCGCGCCCTTGCCGTTGCTCGCGCGTGCAGCGCGGCGGCACGCCTTGCGCCCTTCCTCGATGGCGCGCTCGAGGCGCACGCGGTTCTCGATCATGTGCAGCTTGGGGAAGGTGACGCTCTGGCCGACGCGCATCATGCGCGCCAGCTCCTTGCGGTCCGGATCGGACAGGATGCGCACCCAGTCCCACGCGCGCGTCTTGGGCAGGATGGTCACCGCGCCGCCAAAGCGCTGCAGGAAGACGCTCGACCAGTCCTGCCCCAGGATGGCGGGCAGCAGATCGAGGTCGCGCAAGATCTTAAAGTTCATCGAGAGGTTGAGCTTGAGGATGCGCTCCGAGGCCGAGAGGATGAATCCGCCGCGCCAGCCCTTGCCCTTGCGGTGCGCGGTAGGGCGGCCGGGCGAGCCCTTGGAGCCAAAGTGGAAGAGATGCACGTGCGGATTGACCTGGCTGACGATGGGATAGTTGACGTTGAAGAGTGCATGCAGGTCCTGCAGCGGGATGTCGACGCGCAGACTGCCGTCCTTGAAGCGATGGCCCCAATTCCACGGCACAATCTCGCCGGTGCCCTTGCGCTTCTGCATGAGGCACACGGGATTCATGATGCCGGGCACCGCCGCCGACGCGAGCAGGGCGCTCCAGATGACGCAGTCGGGTGCGGTCATGTAGTTGAGCAGCTTCACCGGCGAGTGTCGGTCGGCGGGGATGACCGAGATGCAGAGCACCTTGCCCGTGTGCTCGTACGCCTCCTTGAACGTCATGCTGCCGCGCGTGAAGAAGCTCGCCTTCTCGGCCCACTGCACCGTGTCGAAGCGCGCGCCCGTCGCCCATGCGCGCCGGCCCCACACGGAGAAGGGCTCCTCGCACGCGGTGATGCGGTCGGCGAGTGCGGGGACGAGCATGCGGCGCAGCTCGTCGTCGGTGCGCGTGCACGTGAGCGCGGCGATGAGGCCGCCCGCCGAGGTGCCCGTGACGACCTTGGGGAGCAGATTGGCATCGAGCAGCGCACGCACGACGCCAATGTGGTAGTAGCCGAAGCTGGCGCCGCCCGAGAGGCAGAGAGCGCTGCGGCCGAGGTTCTTGCTGACGGCGCGGTAGAAGCTGCGCTTGGTGTCGAGCGGGATCTTGTCGGTCTGCTGGATGTACTCGAGCGCAGTCTCGATCTCGGCGAGGTAGCTCTCCACGAGGTACTTGGTGCCGAGGTAGGTCTCCGAGTAGAGGCGGAAGTTTTCGGTGCCGGCAAAGTTGTTGCGCAGGCAGAGGTCGAGCACGCCGAGCAGATTCTCGGCGTCGTCCTTGTCGCGGAAGTTCTTGAGCGACGACTTGACCTTTTTCACGAGGATCCAGTCGTAGAAGCCGCTGCCGTCTTCGGTCTTCCACTTTTCGTAGCCGAGGAAGTCGTCCTGGGCGAGAGCCGCCTCCTTCCACTGCGCGTAGTCGGTGGCGCCGCGCATGCGTTTTCGCAGCTGGCCCTTCTGGCCGCGCCAGGCTATTGAGTATTCGATGAGGTTGACGAGCTGGCGGACGAGGACGTAGAGCAGGAACTCGAGGCTGATGACGATGAATATGAAGATAAGAAGGGGCCAGCGCAGCGTATGGAATACGAAGCCCTCGCGCACGCCCGAGTCGACGATGCCGCCCTTCTTTTGCTTGGACTTGCGCGAGATCTTTTGGTTGATGGGGGCAAAGTCGGAGGCGGCGGCGATCCTGCCTACCTTGCGCGGATTGGAGGCACGCGTTCCGGACGGCTCTGCCATGGCCGGTGACTTGGGCTCCGCTAAGGCAGCGGCGGCAGCTGGCGCGGAGGCATTGTCTGCGGGCGAGGGCGACTTGGGCGTCTTGTTACCGTAGCCAAAGACATTCCAGCTGGAGGAACCGGTGATCTGAGACGAGGACGTGGGCTGGTACTCTTGCTGGCCGAGGTCCTGTGCGAGAGCCTCGCGGAAAGCCTCGATGTGCTCGGACTCGACATAGTCTGCGGTGAGAAGTGGATCGAGATCCTCCTCGTCCGGGCTGCGTGGGAAGAGGGTGGGCGAGAGGATGTTGCCTAGGCTGCGACGGCGCTTGGTCGCGGTTTTCAGAGTGGATGGCTGGACATCTGTCGATTGTGCCTGAGTGCGATGGGATGCTGATGGTGTTGCGGCGTTGGCTGCCTCTGCAATTGGATTGTCCTTGGACGCCGACAACGAGGCCGGGTCCGGCTGTTTGCGACGCTGAAAGATGGACGACATGGCTGCTGTCTAGGACGTAGAGCTGTAGGTGTGCGATAATAGCATTCCGACGGGCGACGAAGGAGGATGATATAGGAAGGATCGAAAGAAGAATTGGAGTGGTGATGCTGATGATGGAGGCAATCAAGTGTGAGTGTGAATGTGGAGCAGCGAGCATGCAGGAGCGAGGTCTCCACCGGCGCCTTCCCCAACAAAGTCCGGGAAGGGTCGTGCATTCCAATGCGTCATCGTGCCCCTGCGTTTTTCACGCATCCACAGCGGCAGCCGCAAGCCGCCTTTCCTCGAGGCAGATCGGGGTATCGTGCCTCCGATTCAACCTACATTATTTTCTCCACATGGCTTCAGGCGAACTTTTTTTCCGCACCAAACGTCGAGCTTTTCTCGAAACAGAGAATTTGGTGGACCCTTCCTCCCCACCATCTCGCTCTCGACTGCACACCATGGCCAAGGACAGCAAGGGCAAAGCTGCGGTTCGCAGCGGTGGTGCAGATGCCACGCACACCGACTCACCTTCGCGCAACACGCAATCCAAGCGCAAGCGTCCTGCGCCCTCGACCTCGACCTCGAGCGGCGCCTCGTCCTCGTCCAAGCCCAAACCGCAACATGCGCACAAGAAGCCGCGCCACGACCAAGCGCAGGCGTCGGCGTCGTCGGGACTGCCCGGCGCATCGAAGCTGAAGAGCTCGATTCGACAGACCAAGCGGCTGCTTGCCAAGCCCAACCTGGCGCCGGGCACCAAGATCGAGGCGGAGCGGCGGCTGCGTGCGCTCGAGGCGGATCTGGAGGTGCAGTCACGCCGGCAGGTGGAGAAGTCACGCGCATCGCGCTACCACCGCATCAAGTTCGTCGAGCGCCAGAAACTGGTGCGTCGCATCGCGCGGTGCAAGCGCAACCTCGACGTGCTCAACAGCGGCGCCTCGCTGCCGGACGACTCGGATTCCGACTCGGATGCAGAGGACCAGGCGAGAGTCAAAAAGCAGGCGTCCAAACTGTCCAAATCCGACCTGTCGGAGTCGCTCAGGGAGCTCAGGGAGCTGCTTCACTATGTGGTCCAGTATCCGCCCGATTTGCGGTATGTGGCGCTGTTCCCAAATGCCGACTCGGGCCCCGTACCGCCCAATGCGAACGAGGACGACAAGAGCCGACAAAAGGCGTATGCACACCTCGAGACGGTGCGCAAGGCGATCAAGGCCAAGCAGCTCAGCAGCGAGCCCGAGGTGGAGCTGGCATCCAAGGACGGTCCGAGGTCCAAACTCGTGCGTGCCACTGCTCAGGCTGGTGCGTCGACGTCCACACCGCATGAACAGGCGCCCAAGGGCAAATCGAAATCCAACACCAAACGGACCAAGACGCAACAGGCAGCGGATGCAGACGAAGACAGCGCCGATGAGCAGGCGGATGGAGTCAAGGGCGACGACTTTTTCGCCAACTCGGACGACGACGAGTAGATTCTTCACCACACACTCGATTGCAATGGCACATTCCTTTTCTTCCGGGATAACAAATGGTATTGTGGGGTTTATTTAGAGTGCGGCGGATTCAGCGTGTTCCTTGATCTGGTTTTCGCGCAGATGGGCCTCGAGTTCACGGATGGCTTCGCGATCCGCACGGATGCCCTCTGGACTTCTTCCTGAGGAGTTTCTTCTTCGTGCCCACTGGAGTCTTGCAGGATTCTCGGGCTGCACCGCAGGACCGGACATGACGGCCTCATTGATATGCACGAGCGTCGACTTTTCCGGCGCGGACTGTTCGAGGTCGTCAAATGCAGCGTCGCGTTCGTTTCTGCGTGCCTCGGGGTCCCAGAATTCGTGCACCTCGGTCTTGACTCCATACGCCTGGGGCAGGATCTCGATCAGGTCTCCCTCGCGAATCTGGATGCTCGGAATCTCGTGGGGCTGCAGGCCCTGCAGATACGCAATCAAACAGCGCAGCACCGACGACTGTCCGATGATCAGCACATCATTGCGCGCACGTTCCAGCTCAAAGATGATCGGCTCCAGTCGAACCGATAGATCGTGATACGACTCGGCTCGTGGGAAGCGGTGCGAGTACGGTTCGCGCAGCTTGCGCTCATACTCGTCCGGGAACCGACGTCGAACCTCGTCCACCGTCATACCATCTACCACGCCCGGGTTCATCTCGCTCAACTGGCTGCGTTCGATCACCTTGTACCCGGCCTCGGCGAGCGGATACGCCGTGTGCGAAGATCGCCGTCGCTGCGACGTCCACACTTCAAACGCCTTACTGTCGGCATCCATAAAGTCGTCCTTGGCTCCAGCAGCTTTGTCGCCAGCGCTGGTGGCATCGACGGGTGGAAGACCCGCCTTCTTGCGACGCAGATTCACCATGAAATGCGCAAGCTCGTCGGCATAGTCCCATCCGAGCGACGACAGATCCGCATCGGCCTTGTACAGATGCTCGACGAGCGCCTCTCCCGCGCGCACGAGATAGATGGTTCGCTGTCGGTTGTGGATGTTCATCAGGAAGAACACGATACGCGACTGGAGGTAGCCCTGGATGTTGTTGACCACCACCTGTTCGCCGACGTTGATGAGCTTGATGTACGGGAAGCTTGGATTCTCGATGGGTTCGTAGGTTCTTTCGTGGCCTGCGATGCGCGAGTAGTAGTTCTGCACCGCGCGCTCCGGGTCCCAATTGACATAGTCCGGGCTGCTGAGCTTGACGCTGCGTACGTTGGCCTCGACCACGCGCGGATCGGTGCAGATGCTCTCGAGGAACATGACGTGCACACCCAGCTTTCCGTACTTCTCACGGATGGCATAGCGACGCGCCTGGATGCCGTTGTTGGCATCGTACACGACGACTTGGCCGCCCTGGTTGAAGAAAAAGTCGATGACCGTATCGTCAAAGTCGTCCAGGATGCGTTTGCGCAGCGCCTCAGTATCGACACTCTTGGGGCCGGTGCTAAAGTAGTCCGGCGGGATCTTGTCAGCTCCACCCAGCACCTTGCGACGATGATCGCCGAGCGAGAATACGCCGGACTTGACGCCGAGCCAGGTGAGATAGCGCTCGATGGCGTGCGAGAGGTGCGTCTTGCCTCGTGCGGGGAGGCCGACGGTGGCGATGAGGATCTTGCCCGCGTGGTAGAGCTGGCCGGAAGCCGTGGTGTACAGCGGCGCCGCCATGGTTGCAGAGCGCTTATATCAGGATGGTTGATGGAGGAGGTGGGGGTTAAAAGGGATGTGCGCGGGGGTATGGATAATGATAGCGAGCGGGATGAAGCCGCAAGCGATGTTCAAATCTGGGCGCACAGGCCCGCAGCCAGACAGCGGCTCGAGAGTGTGGTGTGGAGGCGACCCACGATTTTTCCCGCCGCGTCCCGGCGCCTTCTTTTGTCACTCTCGCCCTCAGCCGGGACTTCATCACTTTTAAATCATATGTCATGGGAGCCACAAGGAGCAGAGTGAGAAGGTGGGTATAAATTAAGCTCATGACGACGACAAACAGCCTGCATATGAAGTGGCCTCTAAAACTTTGCTCCGAGCGACGACGGCTAGCTGGAGAACCTTTGTGTGAGGGCGATGAGTTTGCGATTATCCGCCGCCCTCGCCTGGATGTAGGCATCGAGGTCGTCAAAGGAGCGGTCTCCCTCGTAGGTCTCTGCCCACGTGCCGTCGCGGAAGAGTTCGATGGACGGATAGCCGTCGATGTTGTTGCGCGTGCACAGGTCGCCCTGCGCAATGCAGTTGACGCGCGCCATGTGGAAGTCCGACGAGTCTTCGAGATGGCGTTCGGCGTCGGCGAGGTCGCGCCAGGTGGGTGCGAGCCTCTTGCAGTGCGGACAGTAGGGCGAGAAGAACTCGACGAGCCACATGCCCTTGTCGGTGCAGCTGGTAAAGTTGCCCTCGGTGAGCGAGAGCACTGCCGGATCGAAGGCGGGCATCGGACCGGCGAGCGAGACAGCGGCCAAGGTGGCGAGCAGCGCAAGAAGCGCGCCAAACCATCGTATTAACAACGACATGCTGGGCGGGTCGTGTTGGAGATGCGTGCGGTTGTCCGTGTGATGTGCAAGTGCGAGCCGCTCCAGCCGTGCTTCGGTTTGGAGATGAGGATGTGCAAGAAGATTCGTTCCGTGATGGATGGTGGTGCGCAAGCAAAGGAGGAACAGCTTGCACAGCTTGCGGGCGCGAATGATGATGATGGTCGGGCAGGAAAGAAAGAGCCAACAAGGCCATGCCAGCGAAACGCAGCCGATGGATGAATCCAATCGCCTCGGACCGCGGCGGTTTTGCCAAGAGCTGCAAAGTAGTTCCTTGCGCGCCGCTTTTTGGGCTATTGTTACTGTCCACCTACTGGATTCGCCGGTCTGCGCTGCCGTTCCTTGTTTGCCGCTATGGAACGCAATCGCTGCCGAGCGTGCAAGCAGGAACACGAGGTGCAGGAACGCAGTGCGCATCAGCCCGCTCCATCGGCGGCTTGGCGTTCGCATTCGGGCCAGACAGCGCAGCAAGCAAGGGGCTTCGCGAACAAAGCGCCATCATGCATGCTCAGCCGGCCGCCTCCCGAAAGAATGTCAGAGCGAATCCAACTCCAAGAAATTCCAAATTTCGAACAACGCGCTCGCGTCCGCCACAAAAGCCAACACACGACCGAACGCACTCGTGTCTCAGTTGGGGCATCCATCGGGGTGCCGATCACGATGCGCCAACGGTGTTGCACCTCTCGCATTTTCGGCTCAGCAGCACACAGCAGCGCCGCCCTTCCAAGTTGGCAGCCAAAAGAGTCCAAGGCCAGGGCCAAAGGCTGAGGCAGCGGAGGCTCGAACTGACTGAGTGTTTGACTGAGCGTGTGAGTAAGTCAACGCTCGCCATGGCCATCCCTTTCTTCTCTCAACCCAATCCAACCGGTGGGTGGTTGTAAAGTCTCAGCCGCCTTCATCACCACCTCTTGCTCATCCCACCGCGCCATCTCACTCGGTCGCAAGGCCCACACGCGTTCCACTCCAACCCACCAACGCGCACCCTCCTCGCCCCGACACCCCCTCACCAGCATACACATCTGCCTTTCGCCTACTCGCACTCTCCAAGAAGCATACGTCCGAGCGTACTCTGTTCCAACGCACCCATCGCAGTCGTTCCTCTTCGCCGTCTGCGCTCGTCCAGAACCACATAGCGAGTAACAGCGCGGCGCCTGCAACCATGTCCGCCTGGTCCTCGGCCACCGGCAAGCCGCAACTGTCGTACGCCGACCGCTTGCGCCACGCCTCCAAGTCTTCCGCCAGCTCCAATCATGACTCGGTCTCCGCTGCTGGAGCTTCTTCCAGTTCCGCCGCCATCGCACCGTCCTCGTCGCATCCTACCTCTGCCACCGACGCATCCAAGCACAATGCAAGCCTCAACGAACGCCCCGACATTTCTTTGACACTACCGCATACCAAGCAGAGCGCAGCCAATGCCAGCACATCGGCACACGCACACACCGCCACCTCGACCCAAGCCAGCACCACCGCATCAAGCCATCCCTCGACATCAGCTCGAACCGACGCCGCCCCTGCTCTCAACGTATGGGAGGCACGCCGCAAACAGATCGCCGAGCGCGAAGCCGAAAAGTCGCGAGAGCGTCAACAGGCGCCCGCACGCCAGCGAGACGACCTGTCTTCCTCCAAAGCACCAATAGCTTCAGCCGCACCCAACTCCAACCACAGCGCAACCAAGCCCAAGCATGCCACCGCGCCGCCCACCACCGCTTCCTCCAAAAAGGGCCCAAAGCCTTCGTCGAATCCCAGCGCGGCCGACAAGAAGACCTCCAAGCCCACCACCCAGCCGGCTACCCTTAACTCCGCCTCGGCTTCGAGTCAGCCGGCCTCGAGCTTGTCCAACACCAAGAACGCACCCGCTTCTGCCTCTTCATCGTCCAGCGCACCGTCAGCTGCCAAGGCTGCTGCTTCTCAAGCCTCATTGTCGCTCCAACCGACGCAAGAGCAACCATCAAGAGACCTCACGGTTCAATCGGCCTTGTCCACTCGTTCCCACCCTGCGAGCACAGCAGACAAGCCAAGCGCAGAGCCCGAGGTCACCGCCGACCCTGTCAACGACAAGCAGCACCGCAGCCGTCGCGAGCCTGCGCAAGCCACTTCTGCTTCCGAAAAGTGTGCGGGTGCGGCTGCACGCGCCTCATCGGCCTCCACGTTCTCGTCGCGCCAGCCTGCGCCTGCCCCGATGCCCATGCACGACGACATTCCGGGCAGCCCTGCTACCGTAGCTTCGGCCATCGAGGAGGTGCTCAAGAACGGCGGCCCCAACGGCGCACAGACCGAAGACGACGACGCCTGGCTCGCTCGCATCCATCTGCTCAACGGCGGTCAGAACATGCCCAAATTTGGAGGCATCGGTTCCAATGGCGCCCTCGGCCTCGGCGGCGAGGAAGAGGCTCGGGCGGCCAAGAAGGCCGAGCGCGCCGTCGCCGCTGCCTGGGGCGCAGGCAAGAGCGTGTGGAACAAGTCGCAGCAGCAATACGCCCAAGACGCCGCACCCGCCAACAAGCAGAGCGCCGCACCGGCTGCCGACGCCTCGGCGAGCCAGCCAGCCACTTCACTCGAGCCGCGCGACGAGACTGAGCGTGTGAACGCTGACACGCTGCCTGCGTCGAGCTCTGCAGCAGTCCAAGTCGCAGGCGAGGCCGCCACAATCCAAGTCGCCGACGCTCCCAAGCCAACTCCCGCAAAGAGCACCAAAGCGTCCGCCACCGCATCGGCAACGAAGCCCGATTCTGCCGCCGGCACCTCGGGCAAGAAGGCCAAGGACGAGGCGACCAAGCCGAGCAAGGCTGCATCGCACACCAAGACGCCAGCCGCGAGCGTGCCTTCGTTTGAAGACGTTGACAACTGGCCCAGCCCGCTGGATGCAGGCAAGAAGCCCGCCGTTGACCGCACCAAGCCAACCACCGCTGCTGCGGCGTCCACCGACAAGGACGCGCGCGGCGACGCCAAGAGTGCGCCGCCTGCCAAGGCCAAGAGCTTCTACGAGACGCTCGACGAGCTGCAGCTGCGTCTGGCGCCGGGTGCGCATCCGCAGTCCGCCGGCACGAGCGCAGGCGCGAGAAAGGGAAAGCAGCAGTGGGTGTCGATCCTGCCTGACATTACGCACGCCGCGTCCGGCTCGGCTGCCAAGCCGGCGCGCGCGGCAGGCGAGGCCAAGCCGGGCAAGGGAAAGCAGGCGCGGAAGGAAGGGAACAAGGCAGCCGCCGCGGGCGCGCAGCAGGGTAAAGGCGACAAGGACGCGGCGGGCAAGGGCAAGGCAGCCAAGCAGCGCCAGGGCGGTGAAGCGCCGAACAGTGCCTCTGCCAAGGGCGGCGCCGCAAAGACGGCCAAGGCGCAAGCTGGCAAGGATGCCGTGGCGCCGCAGCCTGCACCGGCTACTGAGGAGGCGAGCGCGCGCCCGCAAGAGGCTGCGTCGGGAGCGGCAGCGGTGGAGGAGCAGCCCGCGGTGTCGGTGGGCACTGTCGCTGCGCAGTCCGAGTCGGAAAGTAAGCCGGCCAAGCCTGCGCGGTCTGGTGCGCGCACTGCCAATGGTGCGCCTGCTGCACCGACGCTCGCATCGCTGCCCAACGGTGTGCGTCCTCCGCGAAGCGGCGCGTCTTCAGGCACACACACGCCCGCTGGCACGCGCGGCTCGCCACGCGCCTCGGTATCCTCCCCACCGACCGGATACGCTGCAGCGCCTTTGTTCTTCCCACCAGCTGCTGCGGGTGCGCCGGTGATGGGTGGATCCTGGCTTCCGTATGCGTCGTTTGCGCCGGCGGTGGTGTACGAGTCGACGGCGCAGACGGGTGCGCCTGTGCCGCCGGGTGTGCAGGGTCAGTTGCTGGCGCAGGTCGAGTTTTACTTTTCCACGCGCAACTTGCAGGGCGACTTCTTCCTGCGCCAGAAGATGGATGCGCAGGGGTGGGTGGGTGTCGATACGATCGCCGAGTTCAGGCGCGTGCATGCCGTGACGAGCGATGTGGGCGTGTTGTTGGATGCGCTCAGGGCGAGTGCGGTGCTGGATGTGGATGCCGCGGCCAGGAGGGTGAGGAAGCGGTTTGGATGGCAGGCGTGGGTGCTTCCCGAGCAGCAGCAGCAGCAGCAGCAGCAGCAGCAGCAGCAGCAGCAAGGGGCACAAGGGGAGGACGAGCCTGCGTTGGGCGTGGTTGCTGCGGATGGGATAGCCGCGAGCCCCAGCTCGAAACCAGCAGAGCAGTAACTTCTTCTTCATCATGATGATCAGCAGCAGCAGTAGCACTGTAATCACACTGTGGTTTCGGGCCAGCAGCACATTGGCCACGCCAATTGGATTGCGAGAATGAGCATGCACTGGGTGTGGCCAAGCAAAGATGCGTGGCTACGAAACCGCGGCCTCTGCATGGGAGATGTTGGAGAGCTGGCAGAGCGTCGAGAGTGTGGATAGGCGGTTGATGAAGATGTGATGGTTGAGCGGAAGCGAGGGATGGTATCGTGTCGTCATGCATAGCGCTTCAGTGATTGTAGCGAGATGCTGCTTTGGTGTTCACATGTCCAGCGCGAGGCGTGTGTTGCTATTGCAGAAGTGACGAGTCTGGTTGCTTGCTCGCGAGGATGCTGCTGTGGGCGTGCTGGAAGAATGGAGCAAGCACGCGCCGCAGGTGCAGACTCCAGAGCATCGCGTGTCGTTTTCGTCTATGCTGTAGTGTTTCGGAGATCATACGGGGTGTGAGCAAAAATCACAGCGCCGGACCGCGAGAGAGGCACAAGGCGGGGCTGGTGCGTTCAAGTGCAGGGTGCTCTGTGCTGCGCCTCAAATGCAGGCACACACAGCAAAACCTCCAGGTAGAAAGAATAGTCTGTTTACTCGTGCGTCCAAGTCTACAAGATGCGGATCACATCCCGCAAGGTAGCTCATCGCAGGCTGTGTCGTCGGAACAGCGCCAACCTCAGCAGCTCCATCAGCCTCATCAACTTCATGCCAATGTGATGAGCACACACACAGCGAAGGCTTTAGGCAGGAAGAAAAAGTCTGTTTACTCGTGCGTTCAAGGCTGCAAGATCCGGAGAGAATCCTGCATTGCAGGCTGTCGTCAACATCACCAGTCTCGCACAGACACACACAGCAAAAACCTTGGTAGGAAGAAGGTAGGAACAACAAAAAAAAGTCTGTTTACCCGCGCATCTAGGCTAGAAAATACGAATCACATCCGCCAGCAATTCATCCAAACTGTCGTCGATCTGGCCCAATTGCCGGTTGATGCCCGAGTAGGCTTCGCGCAGCTTGGTGTCCTCGACGAACGGCATGGGCGGTGCGAACAGTCCGCCCGGTTCGGGCTTGAGTGTATCCTTGTCGTCCTCCAGCAGCTGTGCCAGACGCGACGAGGCGGCGGACGATGACAGCTTCGAGCCCGGGCGCGAACCAGGCATCCCACCAGCCACCGCCGATGACCCAACACCACCACCCATGAGCGCAGATGACCCCAGCACGGGTGACGTTGTTGAGGCTATTGAGCTCATGCTCGCGTGCGTCATGAGTCGAGCCTTGCGAGGATCGCGTCGCGCCGCAGCCTCCACAATCGTATACAGGTGCGACAGCGACGCATCATCCGCACCGAATGAAAGCGCTGCAACCGAAGGGTACGCTGACGGCGTGTTGGATCGCGAGCCACCCACCGACGACCCACCAAGCGCGCTCCCCGAACGCACACCCGCCGGCACCGTCCGAGCCGCCGCGGCCCCATTCGCGTTGGTCACAAACGTCGACAGCGGCGTCAGCATGGTGCCGCTCGTGTTGGTCGCCTGCGTCGCGTGCGTCGCCACCGAGCTCGTGCCCACCGTCAGCGGGCTCGACGTCTCGCGCGAGTTGCTCAGCTCGGATCCGATCGACGTCTGCTTCTTGTGCGCCGCGCGTGTCGCCGCCACCGTCCGCGCCCCCGACGCCTGTCCGCTCGTTTGTGGCGTGGGTGTCTGCACGCGATCCAGCACCGCGTTGATCCGCTCCTCCATCCCGCCGTCGTTCTGCGATGAACCGCGCAAGAGGTTGTCCAGCAGGTCGCCATCCGACACGGGCGCAGTCGCCTCGGCCGGCTTGCGCGGCCGCCCGATCGAGAGCGGCGCCACGCCTTCCAGCTCAGCCGTGGGACTGCGCACCTCGTAGTTGACCTGGTCCAGACTCAGCGGGCTCTCGGCGCCAGACGAGCTGCGTGCCGATGCGTACTCCTCCAGCGTCATGTCGCTCTGCATGCTCTTCTTTGTGCCGAACGGCGGCCTCGCGTCGGGCGGGACGAGGCCCGAGTCGGTGCTCGCAGTGCCGGCGGTGCTGGGCTGTGCGTCGCGCATGACATCTTCGATGATCGAGCTGATGTCGCGTTCCTGCCCATCGGCGGGCACGTACGAGTAGCGGAACTTGTTCGAAGGGCCGAGCTTGGACGAGCGAATGCGTGCCTGATTGGACAAGACCACGTCGACGCCCTGCTGCGCATTGCGCTGCGCTCCCAACACGGCTGCGTTGCGCTCGGCCGCAGCAGCGCGCTGAGCGGCGATGATCTCCTGTGGCGTCATGTTCTGCTTGGCCGCCGGCGGTTGAGCAGCGAGTTCCCTCGCACCACCGAGACGCGGACTCGCCTGAGTCGCTGGCTTTGCGTGTGCCTGACGCGCGTCCTGCGATGCAGCCAAAACATTGTCGGTGGGACTCGATGCACGCGCGCCCAGCGTGTTGAGTTGCTGGCGCGCTTTGGGGCCCGAATGCGCGTGCGTGATCTGGCGGAGGACAAAGACCGGGTCGTGAGCAGCAACATCATCCGAAGCACCTAGCAGAGCGGCAGCATCGATGGAGCGGCGCTTGCCGTCCACGGATCGACGGTTGCCAATGCCGAGCTTGAAGGCGGGCGGCGACGGATAAGCCTCGAGCACCTTGCTCGTGGTCGCCAGCGCACGCTCGCCGTCGGCCGCCTGAACCGCCAGACCGTACTTGACATGAAGCTTGCTTTTGCGTCTCGATGGGCGGTCCTCGACGTCGTCGCCGCCCTCGACGACACCCTCGGCGATGCCAAATCGGTCGAGGCCCTCCTCGACCACCTCGGCCACGGTGGTGTTGCGAGGGAAGGTGAGGATCTTTTCGCGGAATCGGGGCTGCGAGCTTGTCTCTGCTGCACCTTCGGGGCGACCCGACAGCCTCTCGCGCAGCGTAGCCGACGGGATGAGTGCATTCGACTGAGGATCAAACACGATGCCGTCCGGCAGGTCGGTGGCGTAGATGATGAGGCGCAGAGCAAAGCGTGCTGTCGGACTCTGGACGGTCTCGCCTGCCTCGCCGGTCAGCACGGACGAGTGACTGCTTCGCGCGCCGTCCTGGTTATCGAGGCTGAGCGAGGTGACGTTGCTGACGTCCTGGGAGGTCGAGAGATCCGACACGTTGACCGACGGCGCTACGGACTCGTCGACGTTGCGACCGCCGCTGAGATCGACGTAGCCCTGCAGCCGGTCGCGCCTGCTGATGTAGAACTTGACGGCGTGGTCGTCGCTAAAGTCGTTGCCGAGGCGTGCGATGGCGGGATGGGTGCTGAGGTTGGACGAGATGGACGAGATGGAGCCGACACTGGAGCGCTTGACGCTGGGCACGGTCACCTGACCCTGCTGCAATATCTCGGTGAGCGTGTTGAAGAGGCGGAGCGGATGCTCGTCTTCATCCAGCGGACGCTCGTCTCCTTCAAGACGCTTGATGGTCAAGACGTACTTGTGCGTATCGTCGGGGTTGACACCGAAGCGCTGGAGTGCCTGGCGCTGCAGATCCATGGAGCGGGTGCTGTCGTTGAGCAAGACGGTCTTGAAGGTGGAGTCCGAATCGACACCCTCGCCCGCAAAGACACGAAGCACGCTGAGCATGGGCGTGGATCCGGAGGGACCGATCAAGGAGCCGGGTCTCTGGTGCATGCGGCGCTTGTCGTCGCTGGCGCTCGAATTTGCAATGGAAGAGGTGTCGAAGCTGGCGTTTTGCGGCGAGAGGAACTGCCTCTGGTACGCCTCCTGGGTGGCGCGGTCGCGCTCCTGGACGGCACGACCCATGCCGATGCTCTGACCGGGCTGAAGGCCTGCATTGGCGGCTTGGACGACGGGGTTGACGGGCGCGGATGCTGCGGCGGGACTGGAGCGGCCGCGCAAGTAGCTGTTGTGGCTGTCCTCGGAGCTGATTCCGACCATGGAGTCGCGCTCGTCAAAGTTGCCGCTCTTGCGATCCTTCTTGTCCTTTCTGGAGAAGAGGCTAAACACGCCGGAGCGCTTCTTGCCCTGTTTGTCGTCGTTGCTGTTGTCGAGACTGTCGTTGGTCTTGCTGGTGCGATTGCTCTTGCGCTTGTCCTTGTCCGAGGCTTGGGACGAGTCTGCACCGATGATGGTGGAGCTGGCGCTGGCGTCGGAGCTGGCGCGCTCGCGCTGAATCTGGGAGGGGAGGAAGCCGTTGCTGCTGGAGGTGCTGTTGCGGCTCATGGAGGTGGAGGTAGGGCGAGCGCCTGCGTCGGAGGCCGAGAGGCTCGAGACACTCGAGATGGAGCGTTCCGCCGAGGTGGTGCGCATGTGCTCTCCGGGTACGCGAGAGGGCTGAAGGGCGCCGTAGCTGGGGCCGGCCATGTGTTGCTGCTGCTGCTGCTGCCGCTGCGAGGACAAGGAGCTGCGGCCATTGGCCGACAGGCGTGAATCGCCGTTGAGCTGTTGCTGCTGCTGCTGCTGCTGCTGCCTTGGAGCCTGGGCGAGCTGCTGCTGCTGGTCTTGAGACTGGCTGAGACGCTGAGTGTGTGATGGGCCGGCGGGGTTGGCTTGGTACTGCTGGGAGTAGGGATGCGCGGGGGAAGGCTGTGCCGAGCGCGCATGCTGATCCGAGTGAGATGCATTGGCGTCGGCGGCAGATTGTGTGGCGGCGGCGGCGGCGCGCATGGCGTCTTGGTGCTGCTGCTGTACGCGTTCTGCCTCGTGAGCGTCCCACTCCATGCCGTCGTCGGGTTCCATCTTGTTGAAGCCGAGTTGGTTTGTGCGGTGCTGGTCTGCATCTTCCTGGTCGTCTTCGAGGTCGTCGTCCTGGTCGTCTTCATAGACGGCATCGGGATCCTCCTCATACTCGAGACGCTCCTCATCTGGATCGTCCTCGTCGTAGTCCGAGTACTCGTCGCCGCTGTGTTCAAGGTAGGTGGAGGGGCCAAAGACGACGCCGCGCTTGTTGCGGCGCTGCTCCTTGGTGAGGGGAGCGGGGGCGCCCTGTGCGCGACGCGAGAGGGCGGAGAGCTTGCCGGAATGGTGGGAAACGCCAGCGGTGCCGGAAGCGTTGCGCGCCTTTACGAGGTGGCTGGTGAAGATTTGCTCGGGCACCTGGATGTGGTCGTCGTCGGTGGCGGAGGTGAGGTCTACGTTGCGATGCTTGTTGAGGCGTGCGAGGCGCTCGAAGGGGGTTTCGATGTTTTCTGCGGGGATGTAGCCGACCTCCTGTGTGCGAAGGACGCGGACGAGCCACCAGTAGCTATTGCTGTCGTCGAGGAGGGTGAGGCTGTTGCCCTTGTGTACGGTAGCCTGGCCTTCTACGGTGGCGACAAAGTTGTGGAGGGCGTAGACGAGGTCAAAGTCGATGTTCTCGTCTGGGATGGAAGGGCTGGAGCTGAGGTCGGACTCGTCGTCGTCGAGGTGATGTGCGTCGTCCTGGTCGTCGTCGTCGTCTACGTCGTCGTAGTCCATCTCGTCGTGGATGCCATCTGCCATGTGGTGATGTTGGTAGTGCTGGTCATGCGCGTAGGCATCGTGCGCGTAGGTGTCCATTTCGCCATCGTAGTCGGCGGCGGCGGCGGCGGCATCAGACGCCAAGGGGTGGTAGCGGAGCTGTGTGGCCGAGTGTGCGGTGTCGCGGGTGGCTTTTGCGCCTGCGCTTGCACTGCCTGCTTTGAGCCTGCTGGTGGCGGCTGCGTAGACGTCCTGAGCATCGTCGTCGCTGCTGAAACCGCCGTTGTCGTGCTGGTCAAAGTCGTTGTTCTGGTAGTCGGACTGGGGCGCAAAGGTGGAAGCGTGGATGTGGTTTTGGATCTTGTTGTTCACCGCGATGTTGTGGGAGCGCGGGGTTGTGCTTGTTCCAGAGCCACCGATGCCTGCGTGGGTGGAGGAGCCGACGTTGACGTCGAGCGTCAAGGCAGGCTTGACCTGGGCCATGGTGCGTGCGATTGTGTACGGGATGGGTGGAGGCGTGATGGATGCGATACGGAGGAGCGCCTCGGGGGACCGATGATCACTAGCTGGGTGCGGTCATGAGCGAGCAGCCAGGCTTTGCAAAGACGGAGCAGACCGAGCGGATGGATGGACGGTGCGCTTAGGAAACAGCGGTTGTGCGGGCCATGCAGTGAGGTTCGACACCGAGGACGCGCGAGAGCAAGTGCGGGTGGTCGGATTTGCGGGTTGCACGCTGTCAAGCGCAACGGCTCTCGAGGGTGTTGTAGGCGCGGATGGTGCAGGCGTCGATGTAGAGTGGAAGTGGAAGCGAAAGTGTCGGTCGGTCGGTAGGACGGAGGAGGAGGATGCTTTGGATGTCAGTTGGCGTCGTCGGTGCGTTGACTGGCGGACGAGCCGAGATTGGGTGCGGCTCCTGCGACACGAAGCGCGCTTTTTGAGACTGGCAGCCCAGCAGGGCACAGGCGAGGCGCCGATGGCTCAATCCCACGCCAGCCTTACGCTTTGCTGCTGCTGCTGCTGCTGCTCTGGTGCTGTGGTGCAGGGTGGCAGCTTTGCCCCCTCTCTCTTTCTCAACCCGCGCGTGTTCGCTGGCCGAGTCCGAGTCGATTTTCGAAAAAAAGGCACGTCGTGACAGCCCGAGACAGAACACCACAGCACGGCGCTCTCGTTTCAAAAGCCAAAGAAGCAAGCCAATGTCAAAAAAAGAAGCCATTTTCGAGGCCGAGGCCTGAGCGGGAAAAAAGGGGGCTTCGACCAAAAGCCACGCCGAGCCCCACGCGCCTCTTTTTGCTCCCGACGCGATTCTGCCGCGCTTCGCGCCAGCCAGCGAGCGAGCGAGTCGAAAGAGGGCGTCCCTTTTTTTCTTCTTCGTCTTCATGCACCAGCAGCAGCTCTGTCATCACGCGTTGGGCGCCCTCGCCCATTCAGGACCCTGCACCCGCGTCCGACTCTCCTGCAGCTGTCGCCCGCAGCCTCAGCCTCGGTCTCAGCCTCAACTTCCAATTTCCATCGGCTCTTTCTCTTCAGAACCATCGGCGATGTGATTTGCGCTCAGCCCTTTTTGGGACGCCAGGGTCCAGCTGACAGCTTCCTGCTCCCACGCCGCGCACGCTTCTTCTAGCTCCCCATCGCCGCCGCCGCCAACAAAGCACAATGAAGCTCGCCATCCAGGGTTGTAGCCATGGCGAGCTCGATGCGATCTATGCGTCGGTGCTGCGCATCGAGCGCGAGCGCAGCATCCACATCGACGCGCTGCTGCTCTGCGGCGACTTCCAGGCGGTGCGCAACCCTGCCGATCTGCACGCGCTCTCGGTGCCGCCAAAGTACCGCCAGCTGGGCGAGTTCCACGCCTACTACGCGGGGCATAAGGTCGCTCCCGTACTGACGCTCGTCATCGGCGGCAACCACGAGGCGAGCAACTACATGCACGAGCTCTACCACGGCGGCTGGCTTGCGCCCAACATCTACTTTCTCGGCGCAGCTGGCGCGGTCGAGCTCAACGGTCTGCTCGTCGCGGGCATTTCGGGCATCTACAAGAGCCAGGATTATCACAAGGGAAGGTACGAGAGGCTGCCGTACGATGCCGGGTCGCTGCGCAGCTGCTACCATACGCGCGAGTTCGACGTGCTGAGACTCAGTGCAATGGCGATAGACAAGGTGGATGTCGTCATGTCGCACGACTGGCCCAATACGATCGAGCAGTGGGGCGATACACAGACGCTCATTCGCAAGAAACCGTTCTTCGAGAATGAGATCAGCACTCAGAGTCTCGGATCGCCTCCGCTCATGCAGCTGCTCCAACAGCTCAAGCCAGCCTTCTGGTTCTCAGCCCACCTCCACGTCAAGTTCGCAGCCATCTATCCGCACGGCCGTGCCGCCACCGCCAGCGGCACACAGGAAGCACAAGCCGGCGACAATGCCAACCCGGAAGCGCTTGATATTGGTCTCGACTTTGACGAGGATCCGGCCACAGTGGATGCGGCGGGCGTCGAGGACAAGCCAGCGTCGGTGTCGGACTCGGCGTCTGAATCGGGCGTGACGCGCTTCCTGGCGCTGCACAAGTGTCTTTCGCATACGCCGTTCCTGCAAATCATCGAGCACGCTTCGCCGCTGGATGACGAGTTGGCCGCACGCAAGGCTGCGGTGAACAATGCGCAGCGCATCATGCCGCAGCTTCGATTCAGTCGACGCTGGCTTGCCATTACGCGCGCCTTCCATCCTCACCTCTCGCTCTCCTACCATCAATCGCCACTTCCTGATCCTGCGCAGGCGGACTTTGCCGCCCAAATCGAAGCGGAGCTGCGCGCGGTGGATGGCCATCTCGCCTCACTCGCTCCGCGCGCAGGAAAACGAAAGCTGGATCAGGAAGAGTCGAGTGATGACCCACTCGACATATTCGGTGTGCAGCGCTTCGTACGCACCGCACCCGCACTCCACGAGCCAGGTGGAGACGCCACAGGCCAACCAGCCTGGTACACAAACCCGCAAACCGAACAGTTCTGCGCCCTCGCAGGCATTCCGAACAAGATCAATCCACGACCATTGCAACCTCCCATGCTCAACTTTGCCCCACCCCCAACTGAAGCTCATCCGCCGCAGGATTGGTCCGACCCCAATGCGGTTGCGATTGACATGGACGATTTCGACACGCCGGAGGATGATGGGGTTCTGAGGCTCGATGCTGACGAGTCGCAAACACGCTGGAAGGAAGGCACTGGCTAAAAAAACCCCCCACCACATGCAGCAATGGCAGAAAAAAAAGCATACAGATTTTTGATTCTTAGGGGTTGAAACGAGTAAAGGGTTCTCAGGCGTTGGCCAGAGGTTTTTTCGACTCGTACGTTTGCAGGAGCGGTTCGATCTTGCGAATGAGCGTGTTGGCCTGGTTGGGAGCGAGGTGATCCATGTAGGTGTAGAGCGTTTTGACGGGATCCTTCTGGGAGCGTTTCCATCCGGCGGTACCTCGCATGGCGACGTAGGACAGTGCAGCTGCGAGGTTATGGTAGAGCCTTACGCTGCGTGTGTGTACGAGCGTTTCGTTGCCCATCAAATACGCCTCCTGCGTTGGGTGCGTAAGTGCGTCATAAGCCGCATTGGTGAGCAGGGAAATGAGCGAATCCGTTCGTGCAAAGATGTTCTTGAGCAGTGGGTTGGTGGGAGCATTGTGGTTGGACGTCAGACGGAACGTCGTAATGTATGCGCGCGGGAGGTGCGACAGGAGGAGTGCATCGTACGTGCCCGCGTTGGGTCGAAGCGTCTGTGCAAGCGTGGTGAGCATGGTCATTCGATCGATGATGCTCATCTGCGCGCGTACCAGCGGCATATCCAGCTCGTGCTTGCGCGAAATCGCCTCCGCCTTCCCCTCCTCTCCCTCTGCAGCGGTGTCGGAGGGGACCACGCCAAACACGTCCGTCTCGTGCGTGGGTGCACCAGGCAGCTCGGCGCTCTCCAGCAGCTCCGCACGGTCGTTACGGTTGAGCTTCTTGGTCAGCGCCGTCTGAAGCAGGTACAGCGACTCCATATTGTACTCGAGCCCGTACGTGTACCTGTCCAAAAACGCATTCAGCGCCAGCTCGGGCAGCTGGATCCTCGCCGCGCGCGACGCAACTCGCCTGCCGGACTCGGCACCCAAGCTGCCCACGCGGTCGCGGTAGACCTTGGCAATGTCGAGGATCTGCTCGAGCTCCTCGCGCGTGCCCACGTGCCCAGCAAGCGCACGGAAGCGCGACAGACTCGGGAAGCGTCCTGCATCCAGCACGTCCCACTCCAACGACGCTCGGTACTCCTCCAGCGCCTTGACCGTCTCGACGCGCGAAGTCTCGGCCGCTACCGGCGTTGCAGAAGACGACGACGTGCCCGCATCCGCAACGCTGCCAAACAGATCATCGTCCTCGATCGCAAATTCGTCCGACTCCTCCTCGGCGGCGAAATCCTCCTCGACAGCCAGGCTCTTCTTGGCCTTCTTCTTCAGCGAGCTGCTCGACGAGCTGAACGCCTGTGCAGATGCCCACTGCGATGCAGGTGTAGCAGCAGCGGTGGGAAGCGCCGGTCGTACCAGCGCGCGCGATGCAGGACCACGAGCAGCAGCGCGCAGCACCGCCCTCGCCAATGTATGCGAGCGCATGTCTTCGGTGTCGGTGGGGTCGAAGCAAAGCGTGTCGTGGAGATGGTGATGGTGTGAGGCGAAGTGCAAAGGCGAGGTTAGCAAAGCTACCTGGACAGTATCGGCGGCGTTGAATTGGAAGAAAATCATTTCCAGCCTCTCCAGAAGTCGCCTTCTTCCTGCGACTTCCGACGAAAATCGGGCGGTCACTCATCACGTGGTTGAGATCCCCATTCCCGATCCTATCCGCCCCGATTGCACGATTCTCCTTCTTCTCTACAGCTTCACCTTCACATGACGGGCAGCCACCACACATCAAGGGCAAGACGATTCCATGGATGACGAGAGGCAGCTATGTGAGTGTGAAATGTAGACGTACAAAGGAGGGACAAAAGAGAAGGCGCTGTGACCGGGAAGGGGAAAGGGACGAATGAAGGTGTGAACTGGCTTATGCTATGAGAGTTTTGGGGCTTAGTGACCGTTGGGCGCGTGGTTGCTGAGCGCGGCGTCGGCACGGTCCAGGTCGGCACTCGAGAGGAACTTGCCGCCGCCGAGACCCGGGGTGGATGCGCCGCTCATGCTTCCCACCGAGGTGCCGCGGTTGCGCGACTTGATGACGAGCGGGAAGCGGTACGCCTCCTCCTCGTCGTCCGAGCCGTGCTGGCTCATGGTCTTCCAGAACTGCTGGTGGCCCTTGTAGTCGGCGGTGGTGAGGCCCTGCAGCTCCTCGGTGAGTGTGCCGAACTCGCCGGGCGTCCTGGCGCCTGCGCCCGACGGGCTGCCGGGCATCGAGAGCGGCGGAGGCATCTTGCCGTCGCCGTGGATGTCGTCAAAGTAGCTCTCGATCGTGTCGTCCTCCTCGAACGAGTCCGGGTACGCCCTACGCAGCGCGAGCTGGCGCGCCTTGGCGTACTCCAGACCAAGCCGCTTCCAGTCGAGCAGCTCCGACAGGCGCTCGGTGCGGTTGCGCTGGTTGATGCGCTGTCGGCGCGTCTTTTGGCTGAACTGGAACATTTGGTCGGTGAGCTGGTTCACCGAGTCCTCGACGCTCTTCATGCGACGGTCGACAATGTAGATGCCGTAGTCCTCGCCGCGCTCGATGGTGTCCTCCATGAAGCAGCCGAATCCGGACAGGTTGGTGGTGATCGACGGCACACCCATGACGGTGCACTCGGCGGGCGTGTAGCCCCACGGCTCGTAGTACGAGGGGAAGACGCCGAGGTGGCAGCCGCGCACGAACTCCTCGTAGTCGAGGCCGAGGATGGGGTTGTTGGCGTTGAGGAACTCGGGGTGGAAGATGACCTTGACGCGGTCGCTGGTGCGGTTGAAGAGCTGGACGCGGCGGATCTGGTTGAGGATGGGGTCGTTGTCGTCGTCCTGCATGTTGTGCGTCACGACGGGCGGGAGCGAGTTGCGCTTGAGCGCAAAGATGCGCTTCTTGAGCGCGATCTTGTCCGCGTCCGACAGCAGCGTGGCGGGGTCGATGACGTCCGAGCCCGTCTCGCCCTGGTAGCGCGCCATCTTGTCGAACAGACGCTCGCCGACGCGCGCCTGGATCTGCTCGACCGTGTCGCGCAGCTGCTTGGTGACCGCCTGGCCCTTGAGCGCCTCGATGGTGTACGAGTTGGTGGCGGCGGGCATGATGATGAACGCCACCACGGTCGTCTTGGAGCCGCTTTTCTGCAGCTTGTAGTTGAGACGCGCGAGCGACTCGATGAACATGTCGACACCCTTGTTGCGGTACTCGTATCGGCCGGCGGTGAAGAAGTAGAGCGTGTTTTCGAGGTCAAAGTCGTAGTGGCCGTAGAAGTGGCCCTTGACGAACTCGTTGATCTTGGCCTTGGAGACGGCGTGGAGGTTCTGGAACTCGTGCATGGCCGAGAACTTGACGACGTTGAGGCCGTTTGGCAAGACGCCGTCCGGCTTGCGCTTGAGCAGATGCTCGGACTCGTACGCGGTGATGTGGCTGACGGTGGTGAAGACGTCGGCGCAGTGGGCGGCGGCGCGCTCGACGCAGTAGCGGTGGTAGATGCCGCGCTTGCCCGCCTCGTGGTCGACGTCAAAGTACTGGAGGTTGTTGTAGAAGTCGACGCTGCCTGCGCACAGGTAGCGGCCGAGGAGGGTGGCGTGGGTGGTGAAGATGGTGGTCACGTCGATGTGGCGCTTCCTGCACAGCGGGATGGCGAGACCCGCCTGCCACTCGTGGAAGTGGGCGATGATGGCGCGCTTGCGCTCGCGGCTCGAGTACTCGCCGAGGAACCATGCGGTGAGGTAGCCAAAGACGAGCGTCTCGTTGGTCTCGTGATCGTGGGAAGGGGTGGGGATGCCGGCGAGGTTCCAGAGATCGCCCTTCCACTCGTCCATGCGGTGGTACATGCTGGAGGTGTCAAAGAGCAGCACGCGCGGTGCACGCTCGATGAGCCAGCGACCGTAGAGGAACTTGACGCCGGCATCGCGCATGCTGTCGAGCGTCTCCTTGAGCAGCGGATCCTCCGGCTCGAGCGCCTCGACCTCCATGGGCGCCGTCTTGTACGAGAGCGGGCCGATGAGCGTGTAGCGGTCTCCATACTCCTGGTGCGTGACGGGCGCCTTGGTCTTGATGACAGTGTAGATACCTCCGACCTTGTTGGCGACCTCCCAGGCGCACTCGAAGAGCAGCGGGTTGTGCACGTCCCGCTTGGGGGACTGTGAGTGGTCCGGAGCCATGATAGCGAGGCTAGCGAGCTAAAGCTTGCGTGTGGATGGATGTACGAACGGCGGGCGAAGGATCACACCGATCGGGAAAAAGAGAAAGCAACGACGGTGGCGACGACGGCAAGAGGCGCGAAAGATGCGCGATGGATATAGGCCGGTCGAAGGAGTGTTGCCAATGGATGAGTTGGTGGAGAGACAGGAAGAAGAAGGAGGAGGAGGAGCAGGGATGCCAAGGCAAGAGGACGTGCTGAGTTATGTGGACGGGACGGAGGGGCGCCGAAGCGGTCAAGTTGAGCGAGGTCAACGCGGAGGGGGACGGCGGGGCGTCTCAGAAGACAGGCAGAACTGAAACCCAGGCGCGATGACGGCGGAACTCGCGCGTGGGGTGAGAAGAGGTGGCCAAAGCGAGTGGCGACTGGGCGGGAATTTGTTGCGATTGAGTGGATCAGGCACCTCGCTTCGCTCCCGCTTCGCTTCCCCCCAATCCACTTTGTTTCTGCAACGCAGCGCAGCGCAAAGTAGGAGAGGGCAGTCCACCGCTCAGCAGCAAACTTTTGGGAACCGGGCTCGCGGCATGACTTATCCAGTCTCATCAGACCGGCTCTTCCGAATCACCGACTGGAAAACTCACTCCGTCCGAGCAAGCGCCACCCGACTAGGCGAGAGTCAAAGTTCGGGTCGCACTCCGAAGCTGCAACGAGAGCCGGCGTTGTAACATTACACTGCTTGTACCACTCGACTCTCAACAGAGGGACCGACCGATGGAGCGGACGGGGAGCTTGGTCGGCGCCGTCTGCGTGCACGGGCGCGAGCCGGGGACGAGAGAGACCGAGCAGGCGGCGTGCAGGGTGGAGGAGGAGGAGGGGGAGCGCGGTCCGAAGGTGCGGTGGCACAGGCGGGCAAGCCAGCTGACCAGCGAGCTGCAGGCGGTCCAGAGCCAATGAGAAGGGCCGAAGTTGGGCCAGGATCAACGCATTCGGCTCGACAACGGTCTCGCCCCCCCCCTTCTCCCCAGGCTGCTTGAGGCCAGTGAGGAGACGAGGAAAATCATGCGTGGTGGAGCTCCTCATTGGAGACTCCGCTTTGCGAAGCCCAGGCGAGGCGGAGCGAAGCGAGACGAGACGCAGTGCAGCACCGGCAACCACACTGTCCAGCCTGAGGCCAAGCACTGCTGTGCGCACGCCAATCAGATTTGCGCCCGGCAGCTCTGCAGCCACCTACGCACGGCGCGCAGGCGTGGGGGGAGAAATTGTAGAATCTCCTTCTCGGTCGATCTCCAAGGCGCGGCGACCTGCAGACGGGCTGCTGCTCCTGGCCATGTCCGACGGATTTTTCCTTGCCCCTTGTGCCAAATTAGACTCTGCCTTTCGGTCCTCGCTGTGGCGTGCCTCACTCACTCCCCGCACTCTTCGCCGCTGGGTGTCGCAGCAAGGACTGGATTGCGGTTGCGCAGGAATTCGAATTCCTGTGCCTCTGCTTTCCTCGTCGTCTGTTCTGGCCAAACGATGTCGGCAAGGCATTGTCAATGCGGTAGTGAACGGCCATTGCCACAGCTCTAATCGATGGCATCCATCGTAGTCGGCGGGTGAGACACCCATATGTCGCGTGCGAAGGAAGCAGCTCATCTGTGGCACGCGGGAGCAACGGCGTTCGCTCAGGGTGCCGAAGTTTGACAGCCAGGCGATCCGAGCGTCGATTCCAGCCCGTCTTCCGCGGCTACTCACCACATTGCCGTGTGCAGTTGCAAGAAAAAAAAACCCAGCCAAAATCGATACCGGCCTCGCGTGCCAATCTCCAAGATTTCGAACTGTGGGTCGCGGCCGGCTCTCGTCCACACGCGAGGAGCACCCACCGAAGGCAATGTCTCGATCCAATCAGTTTTTGGCTGCTCCGCATGTCGCCCTTCCGAGAAGTTGCCGCTCTGCACGCACCGCCAAGACTGCATCCATCGAGGCGGGGCGAGAATGCAGCGCAACCTTGCCGCCTGCAGCTGGGAGCCACACCGGCGAATTCCGGCCAAACATCACAGCACCACGCACCGCCACGCCCCGGAGAGATTCAAGCCTAGTCATGTCGTGGGGGGAAATGCGGCGGCAGTGCCGACCAATGCCGGGCTTGCCGATCTCACAGCTCCAGTGGAAGGCCGAGCATTCTGCAGACGGTGTTGGAGATGGTGTCCAGCCGTCGGTCGGCGTGAGCTTGTGTGTCACATGTCCGAACGGTCAGCATGGTCCCTGCGTCTTGCGGAACCCTATTTCTAGCTTTGCTCCGTCATGGCGTCGGAGGCAGAGAGATTTCCGACAGGCTTTGGTCGTCCGACGCTCGACCGAAGTTGGGCCCCGCTCGGTCGCGGCTAAAGCTGTACTTCTCTGCCAGGTTTCCCCACACACACAGCGGACCCTTTTGTGATGCTATGGTGTTCGGGAAGAAGCAAATCTGCGCCCTTTACCACCCTGTGCGCCCGGTTGTCATGGCCAACGGCAGGCTGCACATCGATCGACGGTTCGGATGAAGCCGAAAGATGGACACCTCGATGCAGCAGCAGCAGGTGTAGATCCGCGCTATCGGAAATTCGAAACTCCTGCCTCATCGTCGTGGGACCTCTCGCAACTTGCACCCGACCCGATTCACGATCTCACTCCCGATCAGCACCTCGATTTCGTACGAATCAACGACCGTGGGGAATCTCGAGCTCACGCGACCCTGCCTGTCTGCCTCTTTCTCCACACATCCACGGCTTGGGCCGAGGCAGCACGCGGCTTTGACGCTGCTTACCCCGCATTTTCGGCTGCGCGCCCTTTTTGTTGGGAGGGCGCAGCAGAGGGCAGCATTGGGCGCAGCATTTGGGCGCGCTGACGTGTTGCAGTGTCGCTCTCCGGCTCCAACCGCCACCGCCTAGACCGGACACGGCCCACGGACCAGCTCGCATCCACCCGTGCTTATGTACGGGGCCACTCGCGGCTGTTGTCTCCACCCTCCCACCATCAGCCCTCTGGTAACGCGGTGAAGCCAAAGCCAAAGAGCCAATCACGAAATCGCACTGCGCAACAGCTAGCATTGACAATTGGACATCGCTACACATAGAGAAGCTGCTGCACAGAGATCATCCGGTATGCAGTCCATCTTGACCCGTCAGCGCACGCTGTTTGCTGCGTCGGCCGCGTTTGTCGTCGCCTCCATCTCGGTCATCTCGGCGCGCAGGAGCGCTTCCGTCGCAAGCAGGACCGCCGGTGGCCGCATGGTCTGCCCCGAACGAAGCGGCGGCGGCATCTAATTCCAGCACTGCTTTCAGCCACCACTCGTCGCTATCGGATTCGTCCCCCCAATCAATGCTTCACTGTCACCGCCGCGCTCTATCGTCCTGCGTTCCACTCGCAAGCTCATCCTGTCGCAAGACCTGCTCTCCAACTTCCACACGTATCTTTCGGCTCTCTCATCTTCGTCCCACATCAGCTGTAAATTAAGGTTTCTCTCGTATCAAATTGGTCAAATCCTAAACGATGCAAATGCTAGCAAAACATGTCTTATTCTCGGTCGCACTCAGACCATGGCGATGATGTGATCCACGGCCGCCTGCACGGTGTGCAGCGAGTGGAAGCCGGCGATGGTATGCAGTGAGCGCAGCTTCTTGAGCGTCTCCTTGCGCGTCACCATCAATCCAAAACTGCCCGAGCACTCGCAGTGTGGCTGCAGATTCGTCGACTTGAGCGCACCGCACTTGTTACAGCGCAGATCCTGCAGATGGAACGACTCGAGATAGCTCGTCGCAATATTGACCAGCCGCATCTCGAGCTGCGCCACGCTGTAGGGGAACGCGCATTTGGCGCACTTCCACTTGGGCGTCTGCGCCACCGCATTCGGATTGGGCATCAGATCGGGATCGCGGCACAAGTCCAGCGTGCGGTCGTCGTTGCAAAAGGCGCAGATGACCAGCGGCAGCTTGAATGGCTCGCAAGGATTGCGGAATTCGGCCTCGGGCGCAAACTCGCGCACGTTGATCATGTCGAGCAGATTGCGCTTGAGGATCTGCACCTCGATCGCATTCTCGCGCGACAGCGCCAGCACCGCCGTCGTCGTCTTGATAAACTCAAGCAGCGGATTCGACATGGCCAACCACGAGCCCGGCAGCACAGGAAAAGCCCACGCGCGCTTGTGCTCGGCCGTCAGCATGTCGACATACTCCTCGTCTTCATCGCGCGCCACCGCCGCGTTGATCTCGTCCGACGACGTCTGCATCGCCGTCTTGAGCGACGCCAGCTGCTTGAGCATCTTCCTCGTCATCGTGTGGTTGATCAGGTCCGTGCTGAACTTGGCCACCGCCGCCGCCGCCGATCCCACCACCTCGTCGCGATCCTTGCCTCCATCTTCCGCATCGTCGTTGCTCGTCTCGCCGTTCGCCGGCGTGTTGGGCTCCGCCACGGCGCGCAGAGGCGTGCGGTCCAAATCGCCCGCCACCGTCGCCTGCTGTTTGTGCTCGTACATGCTAAAGATGAACGACCCCACTGCGATCGAGAACTTGTCCTGCACCGCCAGCGGCAGGAACGTCTGGATGTTCCAGTTCATCTCCACGTTGAACGTCGGCATGCCCACCTTGGTCGTCTGCGCCGCCTTGGCCTCCGCCTCCTCGGTTGGCGCGACGAGCGAGTCGGCATCCGCAATCACACCGCCAAAGTTGGCCGTGTCCATCCACAGCAGGTACTCCCAGTAGTGGATGATGTCGAGCGAGATGTGCTTGAACAGCTCGCGGCTCGTCACCGCCGAGAGCAGGTAGCGCGAGTACGCCATGGCATTCGCTGCACTCGGCTTGGTCGTCAGCAGGAAGAGCCGGTTGAACGACGCGTACACGATGCTCGCGCCCAGCCGCTTGAACTCGGCCAGCAGCTGCAGCAGCGTCTTCTTCATGAGCCCGAACAGGAAGCGCTGCAGCGCGGGCTCGAACATGGCCGATGCGTCCGACGACGCCCAGCGCCAAAAGTTGTCGGACAGCAGCGAGGAGAACTGCGACCGGCCGCGCCGCTTGGTCATGAACCACGCCTTGACCATGCCCTTGACCGCCGAGAACACCGCCGACGTGAGCACCGAGTCGCCCAGGATCGTCGAGCTCTCGACGGTGCCGCGCGAATACTCGTCGAGGTTGTGCGATGCGCCCTCGAACGCCACGCCAGACGAACTGCCCTCCATGTCGTTGACCGTTCCGGACTGGAGCACCGCATCGACCGCCAGATCCACCAGTCCAACCTCGAGACACACGGTGGCATACGCGCCCGGATGGCTGAGCTCGAGCGACTCCTGCTCGTCCCACCTGGACTGCGCGTGGATATCCTGCTCGCGCCCGCCCAGATCCGGCTGCGAGTGCGGCGACCACCACAGCACCATGTCCTGCTTGACCAGCCTGCGTGCAAAGTCGACGTCGGCGCCAAAGATCGTAAAGTCCTTCTCCAGATTGCACAGCGGCAGGTCAAAGTGGCCTGCCAGCTCGATCCATCCACGCACCCAGCTCGCCGCGCGCAGGTAGCACTGGAACATGCGGCGGGCCGAATACAGCTGCCACCCGAGCGCGGGCAGTTCGTCCTCGAGCGCCGCCGCGGCGATCTTGATGATGGGGAATTCGGCGACGCTGGGCACGTGCGTCTCATAGTACGCCTGGTCCTTGGACGTGCACATGGCGAGCAGCGCCGAACCCTGCTTGGCCGTGCGCAGCGTGGTCAGATCCTTGGCGAGCGCCTTGAACGCGCGCGATGCCGACGTGTGGATGCGCACATCCACGCGCATCGTGTCGCTGTACTCGAACACCCCCTTGACCTCGCCGAGCGTGCCACGCTTGCGCATGTGCGCGACGCGGTCCGCATACATGGTCTCCAGGTTGGGCACCTGGCGCAGCCCGGCGCTGTCGACAATGTGCACCTTGACGTCGCCCTCGGGGCTGAAGACACTCAGCACATGGCGCCCATCGCGGTTGGCGTGGTACAGGTAGAAATACCGGATGCCAGCGCCGCCCGACAGATAAGAGTGGCTGGGCGAGATGTCGACCGAGGTGGGCGGCGACAGATCCTGCAGACGGAATCCCGTATCCAGTGCGCGGCTCAGCTTCTGCGACGGGCCGTTGCGCCCATAGACGCAGCTGGATCCGAGCTGGATCAGTGCACGCACGTCCAGCGGGAGCTGCTTCTCGTACACGCCCTCGACGTTGGGATGGTGGATGAGGTTGCTGAAGTGTGCCTCCTGCTCCTGGTAGACGTCTTCGTCGACGGTGATGCGGTAGAGGTGGCGGCACGGCGCGTCGCGCGGCAGCGTCTTGACGAGTCGCTCCGCCTCGTACACGCCCGGCAAAAACACTTCGTTGCCCGGGTTGCTCTTGAAGTTGACGTAGAACTGGCGCGGCACCTTGAGCTTGAGCGCCTGCAGGTGCTGGTCGATCGAGATCCACATGCGGTACTCGCCGGGGCGTGACGACGGGCAGATCTGAACCACATCCCACACGGCCGTTGCCATGTTGGCAGAACGCTGTGAGAAGAGCGACCCAACGGTTCCCTTGCCCAGCGAAGATGACCCGAACGCACTCGCGCCTGCCGCCCTCGCCTTGCGTTCCTTGGCCCTCTGCAGGCGCTGCTTTCGCCACTTCTGCTTCATCACCGCGACCCAGCCGGGGTAGTCGACGTTCATGTCCGGAGCGATCTCCTCGATCTCCGGCTCGACCTCCTTTGGCGGCGCAGCAACGGCGACTGGTTTCGAGGCTGAGTTCGCTTCGATTGCGGACGGCTTCGCAGCGGGGCGGAAGACGTCGGTGAGCTTCCTCTGCTTGAACTTGTCTTCGCGCGCTGCGACACGCTTGTGCAGCCAGTCCGGGTGTCGGACACGCGGCACCGGATTCGACACTTTCTGCATCGCCGCTGGGATGGTGATGAGCTTTTGGATGACACCGCCAAAGCGCTCGATGTAGTAGTTCCAGTCGAGGATGTTGCGGATGTCGAAATTGGTGATCGAATTGTCGCGCAGGAACTTCTTGAGGTAGTGCTGCTTGACCGAGGGCTCTGCGTTAAACAGCGCCACCGGCACCGCGCGTTCGGTGACGGGCGCTCCAAACGGCTTGGCGCTGATGATAAACTTACACGCAAGACCCTTGTCCTTGATCATCTGCGCACCGAGGAACTCTGCCAGACGCTTTGCCGTGGTGATGGCCGTGGACTTCTGGCTGCCGTACTCTTGCAACGTCTTGGACATGGACTTGTTCTCGGCAATGAGGTCGATGAGCTCCTCGTCGTGCAGCGTCGAGCCCTTGCTGTACAGCACGTCGAGCCACTGGTTGGCGACCTTGGCGACCGCCGCGTAGCATTCGTCGAGCGTCGTGCCGAGCAGGAACTTTTCGAAGATCTGCTTCTGGAAATCCTTGATGAGCTGCAGCTCGCCACGACGCTTGACCTCGAAGCCCTTGAGCTCGGCGAGCGAGCCGTCCTCGTTGAAGACGGCATAGCGCTTCTTGAGCAGCTTGTCCTCCTCCTTAGACGACGGCAGGATCATGGCCTTGTACGGGCCGTCGAGCTCGAAGAAGATCGAGTTCTCGCTTCGCACCTCGTACCGGCCGGTCTTCTTGTCGACGAGCTCGTGGTACTGGTGGTTAGTGAACTTTTCGTGCACGAGGTGGTTGAGCATGGTGCAGGGATACGAGATGCCGAACTTCTTGCCGCCTTTGACCTTGAAGTTGAAGTTCTCCGGGAAGACGCCGGGAAGCATGCACCAGATACCGTCCGTGTCGAGCTCGAGCGGACGTCCGATGCGCTCCACGAGCTCCTTGGCCATCTGGATGATCGAGGCACCTGTGAGACACGTGATGCCGGCCATCTCCATCGAGTACCATCGTGCGCCCTTGCGCATGACGTAGCCGTAGAAGGAGTTGAGAATACACTTGTGCGCCAGCTGGAGCGAGTCGTAGAGAACGATCATCTTCTTGGCCTCCATGGTGTCGTTGAGCGAGTCGGCCTTGTCGAGGTTCTTCTTCCACGTCTTGTGCAGGCCCTTGTACTCGTAGCGGCGGTCACGGAAGTCGCGCACGGTGTTGATGTAGAAGGGATTCTCACGCTGGCAGATGACTGCTTCGCGGATGACCGTCTTGGTCTCGTGCGTTTTGCGATACACCTTGCGCGAGTAGTCGCCAAGTCGCTTGTGCAGTAGCGCCGTGCGTTCGCTCACCTCGAGGTCTTCGAACGTGCGTCGAGGCTGGTTGGGGAACCTGGGCGGGAACGTCTCGCTGGCCAAGGCGTTGCGGATCATGTTGACCTCGTCGCGCTTGGCGGGGAAGTACTCGCCTCGCCAGGCCCAGTCCATGCGCTTGTCGCACTTCATGCCTGGGCGGTTGTAGTCGCAGGTGGCGCACATGGCCTCGCTGACCATAGAGTCCGGCTGGAGCCGGTAGCTAAGCATGATGTTGGGGTACATGGCAGCGACGTCGAGATGGTAGATGAGCGGACAATCCTTGCGGTTCGGGTCGTCGCGCATCACCTCGAGCAGGATGCGGATCTCGGCCTTGACCTCTTCGTAGTTTTCGATGTCGTCGAGCGCCAGCTTGCCCTCTTCGCGGATGCTGAACTGGAGCGCTGCATCGAGGTCGTCGATGAGCTGCTGGATGGCGGCCGGGTCGACGCGGAAGTCGGTCTCGATGTCTGAGCGGAAGACGCCAGCTTCGAGTGCTTCGACGTGGCCGCCGACGTAGGTCTCGGACTCGAGCAGATGACCCCTGTAGGTGTTGCCGACGGGATCCTCGTGACGGTTGGGCATGATGATGTTGCCTTTGTAAGCCTGGACCATGAGGAGCGTCTCGCAAAGCGTGCCGGAACCCTTGCGCAGCACCTCGTCGGGGTTGAGGGGGATGATGTTGCAGAGCGAAAAGATGAAAGGATGCACGTATTTCATGTAGAGGTAGTAGGTGGCGACGGCGTCGGAGACCGAGTATTGTGCGAGCGTCTGGGGCTGTTCGATGGCGTAGGGCGTCATGAGCTCGGGATCGAGTTCCATAGGATCGTAGCCGAGCTTGGCGACGGTGACGGCCTTGAGGCCCTGAGAACCCTGCGGGAGGTACGAGTCGCGCTGCACCCAGCGGAAGCAGTCGAGATGGGAGCACGCGCGCGACTTGTACTCGTTGTCCGAGTCCTTGGCAAAGCCAATCTCGTCCATCATGTTGATGCCGTGGGCGCGCGCACGTGCATCGATGAAGGGAAAGTCGAACGAGTCACCGTTGTACGTGGCGACGACGGTGGGGCTGGCCTCGCGGAAGTGGCCAAAGAATCGCTGGAGGAGCGCGAGCTCGTCGGGCTCGTTGAAGATGATAAAGGGACCCTCGTACTCGTCCTTGGGGGTATATTCGAAGTCCTCGATGTCTTCGGAGACGATTTCGCGATTGGTGATGAGGAAACCCTGTCCGTCGATCATGTAGGAGATCATCATGACGGCGTCGGTCTCTGCGTCGGGGAACTTGAGCGGCTGCTTTGTAGTCTCGATATCGAAGGCCATGACGACGGGGTCGGCACGCTTGACACGGCTGGGCACCATGTCGAGGCTGACGACGCCGTCCTGGAAGCTGACGTCGTACCAGAGACCCACACGGATGTCCTGATCGATGGCGACGCGGAGGTAGTAGAGAATATCGTACTCGCGGATGTCGACGAGGCACTCTGCGGGATCGAGCGCGCTGGCTGCTGCTCTCTTTCGGCCACCGGTCCAGCCGTCTTCGCCGACCAGACCGCTGGATTCGCCGTTGGCGTCCATCTCGATCTCGATGGATGCGCCAGCGGCTGCTGCCGAAGCGGCGCTGAGCACGTCGGCGTAGGTGTCGACGGCGGAGAGCTTCTTCTGGGCTGCCTTTGCGAGAGGGAGGAGCTCCTTGCGCACGGAGAGCAGATCTTGGACGTTGAGGAAGGTGAGGCGGAGATAGAGTCGCTTGTGTCCCATGAGGTGGTTGGGAAGCTTGAGGTCCTCCTTGCGCTCGCGCTGGATGGACTGGATGAGGCCTTCGAACCTTCTCCTGAGCCATTCCTCTACGGAGCTTTCGGAATTTGGTCGACAACCGACGAGAAAGTATGGCTGATAGAGGACGGTTGCCTTGAACATGCTTGCGTCGTCCTCGATAAAGTAAAAGTCGACGCCGCTCTTGCCTGTGGGATGATCGGGATCGCGGATGAGGGTGGGGTGCATGTTGACGAGCCATGCCTGGCGGGTTTCGCCCTGCTCGAGGCGATGGAAGCCGAGCTTCTCGTCGATGTCGTCGCGCACCTTGACCTCCTGGAAGCGCTCCTCGACGGCGGTGCCGTCCTCGACGCCTTTGACGAGCTGTGCGGCGGCATCGGCGATGGCCTTTTCGGTGGCGCTCTTGAAGGAGCCGGATCGTGGCCCTCCGCCGCGCTTTCGAAATGTGCCGCGAGAGCGGACGTTGGAGCCGCGACTTGTGAGGCCGAATGTGTTGGGCATGACGGCTGCTGTGTATGTGTATGTCTGTCGTCTGAGGTGATGAGGTGAGCGCGCTGGGCGAGGATCGTCTAGGGCGAAGGCGGCGTTCGAGCCGAGGCTATGTGCGATCTTCTAGGTGGACCTTGTCTAAGAGCGATGGGTTAGATGGATAGCATGAAGGGTATGAAGCAGAAAAGCAGATGCTGTTGACGATGATGCAGAAGATGCTGGACGATGAAGACTGGTGACAAGGAGGGATGAGGAGGGTCCTTGGCTGCTGAAACGATGCTGGGGAGTGGAAGTAATGCGCTTTGCCTGGAGGAGCGGATAAGGAGATGTCTATGGAGATGATGTTGATGATCAAGAAGCTACTGAATACGGCCAGGCTTCTCTCTGTGTGTAGCTTGCGCTGCGCTAGGTTTGACTGTGGAGCTCGAGCATGAGGCGAAGGGCCAACAGCCATGTTGTCTGGCCTCGAATTTTGGGCCCAACCAACACCTCTCGTTCGCTCGCCTGCAGCAGAGTTGCGAGTCGGCTGCTTCGCCACGACGCGTTCTGCAAGCGCTGCTGCGCCTTTTGCTGCGCGGTTGTGGGTTTGGCGTTGAGTAGGAGCGCGACTGGCGCGTTCGCGTCGCAAAAAGGAAAAGGCTGTCGAATCGAGCCGCTGAAACAGATGCGTCGCGCGGCGCACCCGTGTTAGACTCGAGCTCCAATTCACCGGTCTTGCAGGTCCACGGTCAGGGTCCATCGCTTCGGAGGCGGGATCCTGGATTCGTGTGGATTCGGAAGATCCCGAAACGAGGTGGAGCTGTCAGATGACCCCACTTCCGAACAAATCGGAGAGAAAAAATGGCGAGCAGCGGGTGGGCCGAGCGTTGATTGTGTGCACTTCTTCTCAGGCTTTGCTGGGCGTCTCTCGAGCTAATGAAGCCGTGAAGTCGGCTCACCCCTGCCCTATGTCTCTCTCTCGCTCCACCACCACCAAGGGACGCCGGTTCTGTGATACATCCTGCTTCGGACGTGTGCCGGAGACTGCTATACAACCATGTCGACATCGGACGAGGCGCTGGTGCTTTGCCTCTACGCAGGCGGCACGATCGGAATGGTGCGCAAGGATGCATCGTCCGGATTCGCTCCGTATCCCTCCTTCCTCACAGAGACGCTGCGCAGTCAGTCGCGCTTCCACGACCCGCATGGCGACTCCATCTTCTCCTGGTCCGATTCCGTCGACCGCTACAAGGCGTGGAGCGAGGCCTACACGCGACCTGGCTCGGGCGCCTCGACACCGCTGCATGCCAAGGACACCACCGCGCTCCCCTCCGAGTCCACTCTCGCAAAGGCGGTGGCAGACAAGTCGGCAAACAGCGGCCTGCTCGACGTCAACGGCGCACAGCCTTCCAAGAAGCGCAAGAGCGACCACGACACGGCACCCCTCACGCCCTCCACCCAGGCGCACCTCGATCACCTCTTCGCCGACTCGGCGTCGCGCTCGCCTTCCGGCGCTGCCTCGGCGGGAGCACCGCCCTTTGGTCACCCCGTGCTCGTCCGCTCGTCGGCGCCCAAGGGCACCTCGACTCACCATGCGCTTTCGTCATCGCTCTCGGCCGACGGCGAGCACCTCGAGCTGCAGCTGCCCACGCTCATCACGCCGCGCGGCGGCGCGCACGGCAAGCGTGTGCGCTACGCCGTGCTCGAGTACGACCCGCTGCTCGACTCGTCCGAGATGGACATCCCCGACTGGATCCGCCTCGCCTCGGACATCTCGCTCAACTACCAGAACTTTGACGCGTTCATCGTGCTGCACGGCACCGACACCATGGCGTACACGGCGTCGGCGCTGAGCATGCTGCTCGAGAACCTGGGCAAGTCGGTCATCGTCACGGGCGCACAGGTGCCGCTCTCGGAGCTGCGCAACGACGCCATCGAAAACGTGCTCGGCGCACTCATGCTCGCCGGCTCGTACATCATCCCCGAGGTGGGGCTGTACTTTGCCTCGACGCTCTATCGCGGCAACCGCACGAGCAAGGTGAGCAACAATGCGCTCGCCGCCTTCGACTCGCCCAACATGGCGCCCCTTGCACGCGTCGGAATCAACATCGAGGTCGCCTGGAACCTCGTCGAGCGCTCGCGCAGCGTCAAGACTTTCCGCGCGCACGACCGCATGTCGCCCAACGTCGCCGTGCTGCGTCTCTTTCCCGGCCTCCCCACCAGTACCGTCAAGAGCTTCCTCTCGCCACCGCTCGAGGGTGTCATCCTCGAGTCGTACGGCGCAGGCAATGCACCCTCGCGCCCCGACCTGCTCGAGGTGTTCAAGCAGGCCTCCGACCGCGGCCTCGTCATCGTCAACATCACCCAGTGCGTCCAGGGCGAGGTGTCGGCGATCTATGCGGTGGGCAAGAAGCTCGAGGCAGTCGGCGTCGTGGCGGGCGGAGACATGACGCCCGAGTGTGCGCTCGCCAAGCTGTCCTATCTGCTCGCCAAGGGATTGGAGCCCGCCGAGATCCGCGAGTTGATGGGCAGGCCGCTGCGCGGTGAGCTTACGTCGAGCCGCGGCGGTGCCGCGCAGGCGCTACCGCACGAGCTCACACCCGCAGCCAAGCCGATCAAGGCCGATGTGCGCACGCTGCTCGCACACATCCTGCAGAACCCGTCCAAGACGCAGGTGGCGGCGTCGGCGGCATCGACCGACCGGTCTGGGGTCGATACGACGTCTAGGGACGTGCGCGCAGCGGCGTGGGACAGCTCCGAACACGAGGTGTCTGCAGCCGCAATGGCGGTGCTGCCATGGCTCATCTACGAGGCTGCCTCGAAGAACGACGTGGCGCTGTTGCAGTGGCACATCTACGCACTGGGACAGCTCGAGACGGTCCCTACGATCTCGATCGACGAGGAGCACTTTCACCCGTCCACGTTGCATCCGGCTGCGTCTGGCGGCGCATCGGGCGAAGCTGCGCCGACGAGCCATATTGTGGGCGAGAGCGTGGCGAACCCGGAGGCGACGACGCCCATCGAAAAGCTGCAGCCGCTGCATGTCGCGAGTGCAAAGGGCTTCACCGGCGTCGTCGAGCTGCTGCTCCAGGCCGGATGCAGCGTCCATGCGAGGGAGACCACATCCGGTCATTCGCCGCTGTTCCTGGCCTGTCAGCACGGTCATGCAAGCACGGCCAAGCTGCTGCGCGATGCAGGCGCCCATCTCAAAGAGGACGAGCTGGCCCTCGCGCGTTTTACGGTGAGCCAGCAACGCCAACGCGATCCCTCGACGCCCGACAATGCCGCCATCTGGCAACTTGCCGGCGTCACTTTTGCATAATCCCCACCATCCCCCAACCTTTTCTAGACAGAGCACTTTACATTTCGATATACATGGTGTTGGCAGCTGTACACATAAGCCAGGGCGGTGTAAGACGAAGCAGATCTGGAACGAAGTCACGGGAGGTTCAGGAAGACTGTGCGGGGCGGGTGAGTTGGAGGATATGGTTGTTGAGGACGATGGCGATTTGGTGTCCCGCCGCCTCTGGTTCGAGGCGGAAGTTGTTCGGGAGCGGTGTAGCGAGCACCTGATCGTTTAGCTTTTCGGGTCCAAGTTGAGCGGCCTTGATCATGGCAGCAGCCACGTCCTTGACATCTGCTTGGAGGCTGTCCGAGATCTTTGCGCCGAGATTGAAGAAGGGCTGCGATAGTCTTTCGAGTACTCTGGATTCCTTCCTCTGGGCGTTCTGCAGGAATCCCGGACGCATGATGATCGTCTTGGCATACAGACTCGCCAGACCTTCTTCGGTCAAACCTTTGCTCTTGAGATAGGGGAATCGAGATGCACTGCTTGCCGATCCACTCGAGCAATACACCAGCGTAGCTGGATGTTTGGGATCATGCAGCGCTTTGGCAGCAGCAAGCACATAGCCTCGGTCGATCTTTTCAAACGCAGCACCGGATCCAGCTGCAGCACGTGTGGTTCCCATGGTGATGAACACGGCATCCGCCTTGATGTCCGCGAACTTGGCTTGTTCCGAGGCATCTTTCTGGAAGAGCTTTTCAAAGTCCACCACCACCTCTTCGAACTTGACCTTGCCCGATGAGGGAGGAGCCGGATGCTCGCGCCGTGCAACGGACACCACACGCGTGTACGGCGAAGAATCGCTCACCAGCTGCCCAAGAAGAGGCGTCCCAACCGCTCCTGTAGCTCCCAGACTAAGCTCCACAACGAGATCAGCATGCAATGTACCAACGTTGCGCAGACGGGAGTTGGGCGAACTTACATCACAGCCGTAGCTTCGCTCACTGCGGTAACCGCCGTAGTCGTCGCCGTTGTCGCCATTGTTTTGGAGAATCGTTAGATGAAGCACGAATGCAAGAGGTCAAAGCGGATGGAAGTCAGCTCGCAACCCGTACGTCCCCACATCCAGGCCAAGCTTTCAGGGGCTCTCTCTCTTTTTTCGTGTTGGCTGCGCATCCACGCATGACACGCACCTCCACACTCAACTCAAAGCACGCCTATCGCCGGCAACCGCCCCTGCTGCGCCGTCCGCGCGCTCACTGGCCCGCGTGAAAAGACCTGCCCCTGGATCTACGCCTGACCTAGCGCCCAGCCCCTCTGCTCTAAATTTACACACACCGCTTCCACACTCGTTGCAAGCAAGACGAAAGCGCAACGAGACTGAATTGCATCGGTCGGGTCCCCATCGGAGCGGTGCTACACTGCCGGGCCAGGCTGACTAGCCTTACCAGCCGAGCCGACAGCGTCGACCTCCCGACCATACGACGCCGCATCAGCGAGCCATAAAAGGAGAAAAAGGATTGTACACGAGAGAGACGAAACGGAGAAACGGAAAAAAAGCGAGAACCCTACGAGAACCTGTATGCTGCTGCTACTACTGCTGCGAGATCGACGGGCGGCCGCCCAAAGCTCTGTGCCGCCGCCGCGACGCGTTTTTGGCGCGCACACCACACACCGCCTGCTTACTTCTTGAGAGTGCCCATGACACGTGCGGGCGTGGCCATCTCGATGTGGAAGTCGTCCGCAGGGTGGCGGTAGAGACCGGCCTTGAGGCGCTTCTGGTCGATGTGGTGGCCGATGAAGCCGATCGAGCGACCGAGCGTGAAGATGCCGTTGAGGAAGCCGTAGCTGAGGTAGTCGCGCGCCTCCTCGATCGTGAAGGCACCCGAGTCGCGCAGCAGGTCCACGAAGCACACGGCGAGACAGCCGTCGACGTTGAGGATCAGCGTGTCCTTCTTGGCCGTCGTCACCTTCTCGACGGCGAGCGCGTAGTCGAGCATCTTGTGCGAGGGGAAGTTCTTGAGCACAAACTCCTTGACCACCTGCACACGGTAGTCGGGGTTCGACACCGACTTGATCTTGTGGCCGATACCGGGGATGAGCTTGTTGCCCTTGCGCATGCTGTCCACAAACTCTCGTGCGGTCATGCCGCGGTCGTAGGCGTTCGAGAACTCGGTGGCAGCGTCGTCCAGCGCACCACCGAAGCGGTCACCGATGGTGAGCAGACCCGACACGAGCGACGAGATCAGGTCCTTACCGGCACGCGACGTGATGATCGTGTTCATCGCACCCGACACAGCCGGGCCGTGGTCGGCGGTGAGCATGAGCGCCATCTCGATGAACTTGGTGCAGTAGTCCGGCAGGCGGCGCTTGAACCACAGCAGCGAGATGACACCGCCAATGCCCATACCCGACTCGAACACCTCCGAGATCTTGACACCCGAGTACATGAGCTCCGATCCACGCTCGTCCGAGATGGTCGAGATGAAGGCAGCGGGCTTACGCACCATGCCGAGCTCCTGCGCCCACTTGTAGTCGACGGGGATGGCGGGAGCGGGGCGCTCGGGCTTGGGCACAACGACACCCTGGGCGACGAGCTTGTTGTACACCTCGCGGATCACCTGCGGCAAGTCCTCGAAGGTCTCGGGGACAATGAAGCCGGCGGCCTTCATGGCGGCGTTCTTGGCCGAGGCAGTCTCCATGTCGCTGTTGGCCATGGAACCGGCGTGGCCGAACTGCACCTCGGTGGTGAACATCTTGGCGCACGTGCCGATGGCCCAGGCCACGATGGGCTTCTTGATGATACCCTTCTTGACGGCGTCGATGACACGGTACTCCTCAATACCACCGACCTCGCCGAGGAGGACGAGCATCTTGCACTCGGGGTCCTGCTCGTAGCGGAGGAGGTGGTCGATGAAGGTGGTGCCGGGGTAACGGTCACCGCCGATGGCGATACCCTCGTAGGTGCCGTTGGTGGTGATCGAGAGGATGTTGTTCAGCTCGTTCGACATACCGCCGGACTTGGAGACGTAACCGACCGAACCGGGGCGGTAGAGCTTGGACGACAGGATGTTGTCCATCATACCACCCGAGTTGCCGATACGGAAGCAGCCGGGCTTGATACCACCGACGGTGGCGGGGCCGATGATGAGAACACCGGCCTTCTCGGCACGGTGGAGGATCTCACGAGCGTGGCGCTCGGGCACACCCTCGGCGATGAGAGCGAGAGCGCGGATCTGAGGGCAGTCGAGCACCTCGAGCGTCGACGAGTAGACCGATCGGCTCGAGGCAAAGTTGACGACAACGTCGGCATCGGGGTGCTTGGCGACGGCCTCCTTGATGCTGGTGTAGACGGGGAGGAGCGTCTCCTTGGTGCCCCAGTAGAACTTCTGGATGTGGTGGCCACCGAAGGGGTAGATCATGGCAGCGACCGAGGGAGTCTGACGACCGCACGAAAAGTCAAAGTCGAGCATGCCCTGGATGGCACGGGGCTGCAGACCAAAGACGAGCGAGCGGGTGTTGGCGTCGAAGGGACGGTAGGCAGGGCGCTCGCCAGCGGCACCAGCGCCAAAGTGGACGATCTGGTCCTGGGGCTGCACACGCTCGCCGGTGGTGTGGTCGACGGTGCCGATAGCCTTGTCCTCGGCCTTGGTGCCGTTGGCGCCGCCGTGGACGGGGGTCTGGGCGCCCGAGGGGAGGGCGTTCTGCTGCTGCGAGGCGAGGGTGACCTCCTCGAAGGTCTTGACACCGAGGGCCAGGGGCACGATGTCGGTAATGTGGGTCTCGGGGCCGAAGACCTGGATCTCGACACCGAGGTCCTCACCGAGGAGGCGCATGGCCTTAAGACCCTCCTGGTAGTTGGGGCCACCACGGCGGACAAAGATGCGGACGCCGTGCTTAGCGAGCGAGAGCTTGTACTCCTTGAGGGCACGGATGATACCCTTGAAGGTGGAGGCGACGTTGGTGAAGTTGGCGATACCACCGCCGATGATGAGGAGCTTGCCCTGGGGGTTGACCTCGCCACGGGTCATGAGGTCGAGCAGCGTCTTGGCGTACTCGAAGGTCTGGCCCTCGGAGGGAGCACCCGAATACTCGCCGTAGTTGGCGAGCTCGTGGGCGTAGCCGTGGGCGGCGATGGCGTCCGAGTAGACGACCGAGGCACCACCACCGGCGACCATGGTCCAGATGCGGCCCGTGGCGTTAAGCACGGTGAGCTTGAGCGAGGCACCGGTACCGGCATCGAGCTTGGCGATGTAGGCCTCCTCCTTGGTCAGGTCACGGCCGAAGGGGGCGGGCCAGTACATGGGCGGGCCGCGGTCCTCGCCCTTGTTGCCGGCAGCACCGGCGGCGATGCCCATGACGATGGAAGGGTCACGGGCGATGGCCCACTTGGGGCCGCAGATGAAGTCGGCGGTCTGGTCGAGCTTGGCAGCCATGTCGAGGTAGGCGATCTGGCCGTCGTCGGTGGCGACGAGCGGGTTGATCTCGAGGTAGGCGAAGTGAAGGTCGACGTAGACCGAGTAGAGGCGAATGAGGAAGTCGGTTAGGACCTCGCGCTTGGCGGCGGGAACGCCGGTGAGCAGGGTGCTGGTCCAGGCCTCGCGCTTGGGGAAGGGCGCGGCAGGGTCGGCGGGGATGAGGAGCTTGAGAGCCTTGGCGTCGACATCGCCGACGTCGACACCACCCTCGTGGGTGAAGAGGATCCAGTCACCCTCGCGCGCCGAGTTGATGCAGACATAGAACTCGGTGTCGGCGGGGTGAGGGCAGAAGGGCTCGACGATGAAGTTGTTGAGGGTACCGGTGACCGACTCGACCTGCTGTGCCTTGCCGGCGCGCTCCTGGATCCAGGCCTTGGCGTCAGCCCAGCCCGAGTTGAGCTTGAGGAGGCCAGCCTTTCCTCGGCGCTTGATGAGCTGGTCTGGCTTGGCGACGAGCTTGGTCGACTGGACCCATGCTGGGAGCTGCGACTCGTCTGTGATGGAGTTGGTGGTGGGGTCCCAGGCGATCTGGGCGACCTTGGGCGCGGGAGCGACAAAGTCGGCGTTGACCTTGAGGTCGGCGTGGGCCAGAGGCGAGCGGGGCAGCCAGTAGTTGACCAGGAGCTTGGCGTCGAACTCTCGGATAGCTGCAGATCAAACGGGCGGGCGGAAAGGCAAGCATACGTGTCAGCTTTGCTTCACGAGAAGATCTGGGTCGCTTTCCTGCGGGTGGATACCGTCGAACCAGACCACATCCGGCACTTTGCCGAGTCCGTCGAGATCGCAAAAAAGCGCGGCTTCGAGTGCCATCTTCTCGAGACGACCCCGCAAAGCTCGATTCTTGTCTGGAGCATCGCACCCGCAGGAAAACATTCTAAGCAGAGAAAACTTACCCTTGGAAGACATGGCGAAAGATCAAGTGTGTGGTTTTGATGGAAACGAAAGGGTGTTGATCGGATTTGACAGCGATGCTGAGGAACGAGCGAAAGTGACTCGTTTACGAAGGATACGAGGCGATGTGCGGCGACGGTGAGTAAAGGCTAGATACTCAAGGCGACGACGTTCGCGAGGATGGTTGGCAGGCAAAGAAAGAGAGAAGAAGGAGCAGCGGAGAAGGAGGGATGATGGATGGCAGTGGTGATGGAGAAGAAGTGAGATGCTGAGCTCGATGGCCAAATACACTTTTGGTGGGCGAGGGGGCGTCGAGGGCGGTGAGGAGCGGCACGCACTTCCAGTCTTCCAACCCGGAAACACCAGGCTGCCTGCGCCAACTCGAGATTGGGGTCTGAGCGTCTCGCGAGGGTCAGGCGGAAACTGACGGCAGTGCAACACGCATGGGCACGCTGGCTCGCGTTCCAGTGCAAAGCGGACGAGGCCTGGCGACGCAGCAGCAGCAGCAGCACCAACAGCAGAGGCGGCGGCGCACGGTTGCAGGGCCAACAAGGCCAACAGGCGGTTGACAGCCTGCCAGCCGGATTTGCGCTGCGCAGGAGCGCGGACTCGAGTGGAGCCGGGACGACGACGAACCCAACAAGCCAGAGTGCGGCGCTCGCTCTGCCCCAAGTTGCCGAATCAAAAAAAGGTTGCAACCGAGCGCTTTCTTCCGTGCAGGCGTGCCCAACTCAAAATGCACCAGCCAGTCCAACACTTTTTTTTTTCGACCTTTTTTTTTCTTTGGCGGGTGCGTCGCGGCGGCTTCGCGAGGGTGGCAACCCTTCGCGACGTTCGGAGAATGCTGGAAATCGGGGCAGCCGACCGTGTGACTGAATTGACCAGCCTGCGCCGGCTTGGGGACCAACAACTTTTCCGACGCTGCCCCAAGCGTAGGGTAGCCAGTGACGAAATGCACGAAATTCCAGGCTGGATTTAATTTTGGCAGCGCCTTTTCGTCCAATCACCACCAAAATGGAGCAGCAGGGCGGTGTGCAGCCTCACGCGAGACGAACGCGACATGGACCTGTCGTGCAGCATTCGTCGATACGCACGCCACCCTGGAAACGAGGGAATGACGCCGAGAGCCGACCCCACTCCCACCAAAGAAAGAGCTCTGCAGCGAGGCAGAGGCCAACGTTTGGGACGAATCCGAATCGATGCGACGCAATCAAACTTGGAAGTGTCTGCAGCACCCACACCTGTCTCCAAGGGCCTGTCTCCATGTGCCTGGCTCCAATGTCGACGTCGAATGTCGCCCGAAGCTAAGTTAGTCCTTCTTATGGCAGCATCTGTTTCTTTCTTCCTACGGCCGGCGCTGGAGCAGAGAATTCAGACGACATTGGATCGCCACGGCCGAGTCCGCGTTCAGTGACGAGAACGCAGGATGCGGTGCTGCATGCCTGCCTCGGCCTGCTGTCGCTCCTTCGTCCAATAGCAGCACACATCGTGCGATGCGTAGAGGTGGCCTGATCTGCGCCGCATCATGCACACGACCCGGCCGCTTCTCGGTATCGCTCTTGCTTCGAGTTCTTCGCCCAAGAGCGAGCGTATTCCAATTGCTCTCGATCACGCCCTTGACGAGACTAGCAGAGTGCAGATCAGTGTGAATCCGAGCCTGTCTGCGCCGAGCCGCAAGCGAGCGAGATGGTCTCTTGCACGGCGCGTGCGTGAAAAAGTCGGCAGAGCCGGTCATCAGGGACAGCAGCCGGACAGCTGATTTGAGGCGAACAGGGTCCCTGCAGGCCGCGCTTCGCGCGTCTGGGTCGGATCGACACGACACCCGCACCGCCCACTGCACAGATTTTGGGGATGATCGCTCACACTTCTTTGGGAATTTATCAAAAATGAAAATAATAAAATTAAACCAAGTTTGAAGGCAGCCGCTGCAGCCCGAGCTGACCCGGCCTTTTCCAGACGATCCCGGATCTTACCAGGGCCTGATTGCGACCGCACCTGGGAAGTCTCAAAGGCGATCCTGGAGGTGAGATGCGTTTGCCGATGTAAGAGTTTCGATTGCGCTCGGTACATACATCGACAAATGCCCGTCTTTCGAGCAGTAGAAGGTCGATGAAGCCGGGCGAGTTTCTGTTGGGGGTTCCCTCTGCGTGAAGCGAAGACGAAATTCTCCGCTGCACGCGAACCGCGCGTGCGATACGCCACCACTCCGAGCCAGATCGATTTGCCATCGATACTGCCCACGCGATCGCCTCCCTTTCCGAGCGTGTTAGAGCCCGATCGTCCTTCGAATTCCGCCAAAACGTGTTAGGCTGCCAGTGGTTGGGAGAGAGAGACTTCGGAAGTCGGGTCGGTGCGTTAAAGACGAGAGCAACACTTTTGGCCTCCACACACGACGCTTACGCTCCTCCGCCACCACACTCTGCAGTACGTCTTGTGTCCAGTCTCTACCCCACACGATGATGGCTTCAAATCCAGCCTCTGGCTCTGCTACGCAGATCTCGGTCACTCAGATCCCGTCCTCCTCGCCCGTGCTTCCCACACGCACAGCGAGCGAGACCATTGGCGGCACGCCCACCACCGTCATCACACAGTCGTTCGCAGACCGCATCATGATCACCATCACGCAGCTCAACAAATTCGGCTGCATCTACCAGGCCACCACATCCATCAATCCCGCCGATCCGCTGCCTCAGCACGATGGAGCAGGCGCGTTGCCGCCACCGCTACCAACGACGGCAGTGACCAAGCTCGTGGGCACCGAACCCTCGCCCGCCTACACGGCGCTCTACCACCTCTACATCGCCCAACTCGCAAGCATCGTCAAACACGCCGCTCCCACAGATCAACGCCCGCTCATCGTCACGCTTGCTCTCAAACCAACAGCTCAGGATCAGCACGACGATGAAGATGATTCGCTCATGACCAGCGAGGCGGAACGATCGAGATACATGGCAATCATGAACATGGTCGGCAGCTGCAGAGTTTGGTAAATCCCACGCATTCCGCCCGATCAACGACTGGGATTCAGAAGGCTGTGCGCCGCGTGCGGCCGGACGCAGTAGAGGGTACATCGCGTCTGCGGCGCGTGGAGGAGCTGCGACCAAAGCCGGCAAAATTTCCGTCGTCGTCCGCCTCGTCTTCGGCATCCTCGTCGTCGTCAACCACCATGGCTGCTGATGTCTTGGCCGCTTTGACTGTCGCACGCGGTACGACTCGAGAAGGTACGACCTCATCGTCGCTCTCGTCAACCATCGCCACTGGCCTTTTGCGGCCCCGAGCCTGCGACGCTCTCTGCGATGGCCGGCCATGCCGCCGTTCCAGCAGCGTCGTCATATCCGCGCCGTCGTCCGACTCCTCGTCCAGACCATCGAGCTCCAGATCGACAGACCCTCCTTCGACCGAGGCTGGATCCAGTGCGACTTTTGCGCGGCCGCGGCGAGTGGCCCCCGCCCCCTCGTGCGGGAGAGAGGTCTCGTCGTTCTGCTCCCAGTACGCCTCGCCCAGGCCGTAGTCGTTGCTCTCGGGCAGCGTGAGTGCGACCTGGGTGCGCGGGACCTGCGTATCCCGCACCTGTGCGCCTGCCTCGGCCTTGCGTCGAAACTTTTTAAAGTTCGGTCCTGCGTTTGTGGACAGGGCTGTGCGGGCTGTAGGCTTGCGCACAAGCGGAACAAAGTCGACCTGGACAAAGTTGCCGCGCACGTGTACACGCAGTTCCTCCTCCGCCATCCGCTTGAATGCCTCGTAATCCTCGTCCACGGCTGCATCCTTGCGTGCTGGCTGCGCCTGTGTGCGTGTCGATCGAGACGCAACGTGACGGTCCAACGGACCCGACGTGCCCTTGGCGATAGTGAGCCGGTTGAAGTCGGCGTCAAAGTCGTCGACCGCGCTGACGTGCGCGCGCTGTGTGCTGAGCGCCGCCAGGAAGTGAGGCTCCGTGTCGGGCTGTGCGCCCTCGGCCAGTCCCTGTGCAGCATCTACATCACTGCGGACAATGCGTGTCGCTTCCGGTGCTGGGTCGGCGGCAGCCACCTCCGTGCGCGTCCGCTTCGAAGTCGGTGCCACCTCCTCACCGGCCACGGGCGGCGGAGACTTTCTCTTGCCGAGGTCGACCGCCTGGCTTTGACTCGAGGCTTGCGCATCCACCAAGGACTGCGTCTGGGCTCGGTCCTCCTCGTCCAGATCCATCCTATACCGTCGACTGCGCGGCACTGAAGTTGGACCGCCGGCTTGCGTTCCCAGCGAGCCGCTGGTGTTTCCGGACGCATCTGCGGAGGCACTTGCGTCGCCAGTCTGTAAAATGGCATCGAAAATGTCGGAGCGACGAGAGTTGGTGCGAGTGGCGCCTGTACGCCTGGTGAGCCCACTGCGTGCCGAACGAGCTGTTTGCACCCCACCTTGCGGTTCCATAGATTCAGAGGCCTCGGCGCCAGCCGCATTGGCATCTGCGATCTCTGCCTGTGCCGAGTTAGACGTAGAGGGCGGCTCCATCGCTATTGTGCGGGAGGCGGCGTCGTCTGCTTCAGAAAGTGGCTTGCGTGTTCTGCGGGTGAGTGGTCTCCTCTGCGCTTCTGTTGCGCTCTGTGTGGGTGGCACGTTATCGGACATCGCAGCATCGTTGGTCATGCTTTGCCTGTGCTCTGCCGGCGCTGCTGCCGGCGCTTCAACTCGCACGAGCGAAGGCTGCTTCCGAGAAGACGCATCGTTGTTTGGACGTGTCTCCTCGCGGACTTGTGGTGCGACAGGCTGTGGGGGCGGAGAGGAGCCCGGAATCGTGGCAGGAGGAGGCATGGATGCGGCGTCGTCGTCGGGCATGTTCGGAAAGACGTTGAGGTGTGCGCGGACGTCGGCTGTGAGGACGGCGCTGGTAAGCCCATGAAAGCCCGTGGGCATGGCGATGCGTAGATTGCTGCACGCTACCGCGCACGCCCGTCCCCAGTCCGAATCGGCATGCTCGCCGCTGACAAGCACGACGAGGCCATCATCGGGCGCCTCGCTGCGTGCCTGTGCGCTGCTGTTGCGCCAGTAGGAGAGTGCGCTGTTCTTGTACGGCATGAGGAGCTGAGCAAAGTCGGCCTTGGTCTCGAGCTTTTCAGCCACTGGATTGTGGGTAAAGACATGGGCGCCCGCCACTGCGAGGACGTTTTTGTAGATGCTGACCTCGGCCTGATCGCTAGGAAGCGCAAAGAAGACGCACGTGGTCGCCTTCAGCATGTAGGTGCGACGCTCGTCGGGTGCGAGCCTGTTGGGAGTGTCGATGAGCTCGCTTAACTCTCCTGGGTCGACGGGAGGCGCGTAGGCTGTGGGCGACAGATCGTCGAAAGAAGTTTCGAGCGAGGTAGGGTCATGACGAGGCAATTCTGCCCTGCGGAAGAGCTCGTGAAAGTAGTCGATGGAGACGAGTGGGCGTGCCTGAAGCAAGGCGCAGAGGACGGACTCGGTGGAGTTGAGCTGCGCCAGACACAGATGCGTGTAGCCGTCCTTCCAGCGTGATTTTGCCGGCGAGAGATGGATGCCGAGCTGGAGTGCAGGCTTTCTCAGAGGCGCTATGGCGTTCTCCTTGATTCGTGCAGCAAAGCAGACGGCGAATGGCTGCCACACAAGGCGGAGCGAGATGGTGGTGGTGAGAGCGAATGCATCGCCATGCTCGAGCGTGTGCTGTTGATCTGGAGGCACATGTACTTCGATACCGTCTGCAGGGTCGGCTGTGGTGGTGCTGCTGGTGCTAGGAGGACCGGACTGTTTGGTGACGGCAAAGGTCTTTCTGCTCTTGTTCGCCTCAAAGCGGATGGTGACGCGCGGTCGAAGGGAGACATCGTTGTGAAAGGCGAGCGGATCGGTGACGGCTGCGAGGCGAGCCTCGATGGACTGTTCGGACGCGACGGTGATGTGGCAGGAGTTGCGCGAGACGAACTTGCTGTCGACGACAATGTCAGCGGGGATCTTGCGACCGATGGTGTAGGTCTGTCCGTACTTGAGGAGCTTGCTCAGTTCCTGGCGGCTGTCCTCAGCGAAGCGACCCTGGAGCAGCCACATGAGGACTGTTGAGGTTGCCGATGCATGTGCATCCAGGCTATGTGGAACAAAATGGCAGCGGCGCAGTAGCGATGATCATGGTAGGGTGATGAGCTTCCGATCGAGGCTGGACCCTGAGCAATTGTGCAATTGCGGACGCGTGGGAGAAGAAAGTGTTACTTTTGGCGGTATCGGATGTGGAGTAGCCCGATGGAGTGCAGATGGGAGTGCCGATGCGCGCCGCTCGAGCCAGTTCCGTGCTGCGAGTTGGAAGGAGCGCGGCGGAGAAGGGCAGTTGAGAGGAGGCGCGGGCGGGCCAGCTAAGGCAAGGCTCGAAGGCGAAAATGCGAAATCCACGCGCCTCGGCCTTCGGCGTTGCCCAGTGCAGCAGCAGAGCACAGCGTGAGAGCCCAACACAGCGACACGCACGCTCCCAGCTCAGCTCTCCCACAGCCAAGCCAGTCTGAGCTCCAGAACAACAGCAATCTGGTCGGTCACCAGCAATCTGGTCGGTCACCCTCTCTTCTTCGCATCATCCCGCCAGTCGCTTCACTGCTCGCTCGACAGACAGCAGCCACTCCAATGTACAACCACCACTCGCAGGGCCGCTATGGCTCCGGCTCGCGCTCGTCCGGCAGCGCATCCGACTCAATAGCTCCGCAGGGCGCGCTCAATGCGCTCGCCGACTGGGCGGCGCGCAATCTCGATCCAGAGATGCAGACCTCGCCCGTGTCGGTGTACGTCGAGCGCTGCTGCCATCCTGCGCTGGGACAGCCCAACCTCGCGCTCAACCTCGAGCTCGCTGACTACGTCAATCAGAAGAAGGCCAATACGCCGCGCGAAGCGGCCTTCGAGACGGTGCGCAAGGTCAACTCGCGCAATCCGCACGTCGGCATGCTCGGCCTGGCGCTGCTCGACATCCTCGTCAAGAACTGCGGCTACCCGCTCCACCTCCAGGTCGCCACCAAGGAGTTTCTCAACGAGATGGTCAAGCGATTCCCGGAGCGCCCGCCCCCCTTCCCCTCGCCCGTGCAGACCAAGATCCTGGAGCTCATCCACGAGTGGAAGCTCACGCTCTGCGTCACCTCCAAGCACCGCGAGGATCTCGTGCACATCCGCGACATGCACCGTCTGCTTACCTACAAGGGCTACCGCTTTCCCAACGTCGACTCGCGCGCTGCAAGCGTCATGAATTCGGACAACAACCTCAAGTCGCCCGAGGAGCTCGAGGAAGAGGACCGCGCGGCACAGGGCGCCAAGCTGCAGGAGCTCATCCGACGAGGCACGCCCAAGGACCTCGCGCAGGCGCAGGAGCTCATGAAGATCATGTCCGGCGCCGAGCCGGAGAACAAGCCGGACTACACCAAGCAGACGCGCCGCGAGCTGGACAAGGTGCAGTCGCGCGCGATCCTGCTCAACGACATGCTCAACAACGCCAAGCCGGGCGAAAAGTTTGCGCAGGGCGATGCATACGACCAGATCGCCGGCCATCTGCGCAGCGTGCAGCCGCGCATCCAGAAGTGGATCGGCGATGCCGACGAGGGCGATGCGGCGGGCTCGGACAACATGGACCGGCTGCTGCTCGTCAACGACCTCATCAACCAGGTCGTCGAGCGCTACAAGCAGTTTACAAAGGGCAACTATGCGGCGCAGGCGCACATTGATCCGTCCATCGACCCGTCCAAGGGCGGCGCGGATGCCGTGCCCACTGCCAAGATCTCGGACCTGATCAGCTTCGATGACGATGCGGCACAACCGGCTGCGTCCGCTTCGGGAGCTGCAGCTTCCACGAACATTATGGACGACTTTGCGTCGCTGACGTTTGACGATGCTCCTGCTGCTCAGCCTGCGGCGTCGGGATCGACAGCGCCAACGGGGCTGGGTGGGTTGCCTGCCGACCTGTTCGCGAATGACAGTGGCTCCTCGACGCCGCGCTCGGCTACGGGCAGCTCGAATCCAGCCAGCGGACTGGGCAATTGGGGTGCACTGCAGCTGCCGACCACTGCCACATCGACGTCCACTTCGCCACGCATCCCTCAGCAGACATCCAAGCCGGCTAGTAGCCTCGCTGATCTTGCCACGCTCACACCCTCGGCGCCACAACAACGACAGCAGCAGCAGCAGCAGCAGCAGCAGCAGCAGCAGCAGCAGCAGCAGCAGCAGGCGCAGCAGGCGCAGCCGAAACCAAAGTCCAACGATCCATTTGCGGATCTCGACGCCATGTTCAAGTAAAGCACAGCCGCACGAACACGCGCGACACGGGTGTGAAATGGCATTATTATCTCTACACTGAACGTTATTCGAGTGCGATTGCGGATTCGGAGGATGTACCCGTAGCTTGTGCGGGTGCGGGAGCGGGTGCGGGTTCGGTGGGTTTGGACTTCTTGGCGGCGGGGGCGGGATCGTCGTCACGCGCACGTTTGCGCGGTGGGGGCGGCTGGACCTCGTGCAGCTCGTCGTCGCTGGTGTCGGGCTCATTTTGCGGTGCCGGTTGGGCACGCGGTTTGAGGGTGCGAGTCTTACCCGTGATGTTCACTGGCTGGTCTGCGTCGGCATTGAGGGAAAGCACGACATTGACGGCTTGGAAGTGCTGGTCTTCATCTGTGAGTGTGAGGATGCTTCCATCCACCAAGCCAAGTGCGGCGAGCGAGCGCGTTTTGTTGTCGTCGAAATCCGGATCCGCCAGAATCCTCGAACCATCATACACCACCACATCCTCGAGCGACACTGCCTGTGCCACCGCACTCACCACCTCCTCCAGCGTCACCTCGAGGCTGGTGACCGCAACGGGGATGTAGGCGTCCTGACACACGCCGCAGTGCGGGTTGGGCGGTGCAGGTGCCCATGCGTTGAGCATGCGGTCCGAGCCGCGCGCCAGAGACACGAGACGCGCCCGATCCCATGCACCTCGCAACACATGCACCGCCTGCACCACCAGCATGCCCGCCACAATCGCATTCGTCGACGCAATCGCCGGGATAATGTTGCCCGCCATCTGCTTCACCTCAAAGCGCGTCTTGCGCTCGATGTGGTACACCGCCGAACGCAGGTTCGACGCAGCCGTCACAAGGTCCAGCGCGGCATCGTCGTCCTTGTCGAAGGACAGCGGCACGGTCAGGTCGGCAGCAGCACGCGTCGCCAGCGCCGAAACACTGCGCACGAACAGCTCGGCATTGTCACGCAGCGTGAGCTGACGCTGGTCCTTGAGTGTCGATGCATTCGAGGCTGATGGTGCCGCCCCGTTCGATGCATGCTCACCGCCCGCAGGTGCGGTGGCGCGCTCGTCGGCATCGCACTGTCCCGCCATGACATCGGCAAACACGAGCGGCACCGGCTTGACCGGACGGTGCGTCCACATCTCCTCCATGCCCAGCAGTCGATCGATGTCGTTCTTGTACACCTTGTTGAAAATGCGCTCCGCGACGCTGCGCACCTCCTTCTCGTTGCTGTCGGCTGCGGCCCGGACGAGCGCAGCGCGCATGTCGCGCATCTCGCGCTGCTCCTTGCGCAAACTGTCGATCTCGGCTGCATCTTCGCCGTCGGCAACCGCCTTGTCCAGCTGCTCGTCTTCGGTCTCGTCGTCGGCGCCAAAGAGCTGCGTGAAGAGCCAGCTCTTGGCCCACACGATGCAGTGGATGGGCGTGGAGGGGGTGGAGCGGATGGTGCACACGGGGAACGTCTTGGGTGTGGGCTTTTCCACGCAGTCGTAGCACTCTGTCACGCCGGGGCGGATGGGCTGGACCTGGCCGAGGAAGCCCGTAGTGCCGCTCTCGATGAGCGCCACGTCGGCCGCGATGCACATGCGGTTCACCCAGCGGCGCGCATCGAGGTTGTCGAGCGCGTTGAGCACGAGATCGAAGCGCTGGAAGTAGGCGACGCCAAAGCGAGGCTCCTTGATGTTGGCGTGGTGCGCGACGATGTTGACGAGCGGGTTGAAGGACGCAGCGGTCTGCTTGGCGACGAGCGACTTGGGCTTCTTGATGTGCTGCTTCTGGAAGAGGAACTGGCGGTTGAGGTTGGATAGGTCGATGGTGTCCAGATCGATGATCTCGATGTCGCCGAAGCCAGTGAGCACGAGGTTCTTGAGCAGCTCGCACCCGATGCCGCCCGCGCCAACCACGAGGATCTTGGCGGTGTTGATGCGCTCGAAGACGTCCGCGCCGAGGATGGCTTTGGCGAGCGTGTAGCGCTCCGCCGCAGCGGAGTCGCCCCCTGGACGGGAGGAAGAGGAGGCCTCTGACATGCTGAGTCGGATGGTCGTGCGTGGTGTGCTACGAAAGTGATGAGGTGTTGGGTAGGACGGAAGGTGCGGGTTTCTCACGCTGAGCGCTGTCTTCTCGTCTCGCAACTTCGGTCTCAATCAATTTCGACTCTTCGTAGTGTCAACCCATTGCGGCGAATTGTGAGGAGAGAAATGCTGTTTTGATTGTCCCGCACCTAGGCACGCGCAAAGTGGAGGCGTGTGGCGGATTTTTGATTTCTTTGTCTGGTTATGCCGCTGTAACATTGCGTTACAATGCGCACGCGTCCAGGGTCCATTCGCGCGGCCGAGCTGCAGGCGCCGTACTTCCGCACATCTCTCGTTCTCGAAGCACCTCTATCCGTCGACGCATCATCATCCGAGCTCTCTTTCCCCTTGGCCATCACATCGCGCAGCATGGAACGCCTCGACCAGCCGCTTTCGGACGCACCGATGCCGCGGCGCTCGGGTGCCACGAGCCGAAGCTCGCCCTACAGCGTAAGTGTCTCCTTCCCCGCTAGGACAGCATCCGACCTCACGACTGACATTCGACACCTCCCGACCTCTGCAGCGAAACGCGCGGTCACGCACGGCAGACGACTCTGGATCATGGAAGCACGATCGGTACGACGAGAATGCTTCTGGCCGCGGCCCTCGTCGCGGGGGCTCTGGTCGTCCGTTGTCGTTCCCTCGCGACCCTGCCGAGACGAACGAGGTCAAGGCGACGGGCAAGCTGTTCATCGAAAACCTGCACTGGGACGTATCCGAGCAGGACCTCAAGTCGCTATTCGAGCAGATTGGACCCGTCGCAAAAGCGTATATCAAGGTAAGCTTGTCCACGTACGCTTGACGAAAAAGGGTCTTTGCTGATGTTGTAGCGGGGTTTTAGTACGATCGAAGTGACAGATCGACGGGTCGAGCCGTGGTAGTGTACGACAACCCCAACCATGCACTGCAGGCCAAGAACGAGTACGATGGTGCCAAAGCCAAGGGACAGGTGATCAGCATCACGCAGGAGATGCGCGCCGATCGTCCCAAGAATGTCCAGACGCAAAAGTCGCTTCTGTCTCGATTCGATCTCGGATCGCGTCTCAAAGGGTGAGCTTATCCCCCTTATTCCCCCTTTACGGAGTCATACTGACGTTGATGGATATAACAGTGGGGAGGAGGAGACGGGTGGGAAGTTTGCAGATCGTCTTGGACCTGTGCGCCACGCTCGGGAGGGGCAGAAGTCGGCCAGCTCGAGGGGTGGGCATGGCCAACGCACCGCACCGAGGGAGAAACGCAAACCCAAAACCGCCGCTGATCTCGATGCCGAACTAGACGCCTTCATGAACGCCCCCGCTACAGACTCGGCGCAAACGCAAGAGCAGGCGCAGCCTACGCAGCCGCAACACGACGTTGAAATGGCCTAGACTTGCCGCCCCGCATACTCTGCGTCGTCCTTGGTCTAAAGTGAAATCTTAGTGCATCGCTTCAGTCGTAAAGCAGGTTCAGAACAGGCCGTGCGTCACTTGGTGTTTACGCTTTGAGATGATGGCGCAGTTAATGGTAGCATTAGATGAAGCGCGTGTCTGCTTGCCCGTAGAAGATGACAGGCTTTTACAGCGTTGGTGGTCGAGAAACACAGCTGCGAGAAGCACGAGAAGAGGTCAGGCATGTGTCGATAGGCGACAGCTTCATTCAACACGTCATTCTCGAGGCCGCAATCACAGCGACAACAAAATGCAGCACCATAAGCATCGAAAAGCTTCTCAGCTGTATCTCCCGACCAAAGATTCATAGCTATGTGAAAGAGTCGCCACCGGCGTCTGCATCCACACAGAACATGTCCAGAGGCTGTGTACCGTGTGCGCCATGATTCGCTTGATGCACAACCTCTGCGTGAACCCCTTGATCGAGAAATACTACAGCTCTTTCCGTTGCGACAGCGCTCACTCCGTCGAAACGCACCACAACCTCGTCATCGAGCTCCCCGCACCGACTAGCTTAAATTGCAACGCTTGTTGCATTACGATCGTGAACCAGCCTGAACGTGACAATGACATGCGAAAAGAAAACAGCGACGGAGACGAGCTAAAACGAGAAGAACGTGCAAAAGACAAAGACAAGGGGGAAAGAAACGACATGCGGAACGTGGAAGCAAAAACCAAAAGACCCAGTGACGACAAAGTAAAACGGTGAAGCGAAGCAACTCTTCGCACCCATAACAAAACAAGAGAACAACAAAACAACAAAAAGGCACACCCTGCCAACCGCTAGGGTAGACAGAGCAATAACACGAGGGGACAAGACTAAAACGAGAAAAAAAGACGAGGGAAGGGGACAGAAGCAAGAGTCCATGAGAAAGTTAGACAAAGTATCGCGAGTTGAGCTCGGCGATCTCGCGCGCCAGGTGGCCCCAGGTAAGCCTGGAAGCTCGATAAGAGAGGCCGCTCGGGCTGCCCGAGCCAAACGGCATGGTGGCCGAGTGCGCCATGTCGAAGCCGTGGATGCTTCCCGCGCCTGCGCCGATCTCGACGCCCGGCAGGTGGTGCTCAAACGCGCCGCCGTCCTTGGGACTCGCCACGTCGAGCTCGTGCACAGCTGCCGTCAGCGGGTAGCTCGCTCGAGGCGAGCTCGAGGGCGACGACCAAGCCGACTTGTACGAGCCCGAGCCCTGATCGCTGCCCGAGCCGCTGCGGAGCGAAAGCGCCATAAGCGCGTGCGACGCCTCGCGGCTGTCGCTGCCCCGGCGCAGATCCGGCGAGCCCTGCTGGCCGCGCACCAGGCTGATCTGCGCCTGCTTGGCCTTGAACAGGAACGTCTCCCATCCACGCAGCTCCCACAGGAACAGCAGATGCGGCTGGATCACAATGTTCAGTCGGCGACTGCGCACCAGCAGATAGCTCTCCACCAGACCGAGGTCCAGGTGCGCCATCACATACGCCAGCACGATGGTCGTACTGCGGCTCACACCCACGCGGCAGTGCACCAGCACCTTGCCTCCCGACAGACGCGCCGCTTCGATGAACTGCACCGCCTCGCGCATCGTACCGCGGAGCGAGTCGATGCCGTCATCCGAGACGTTGCGCACGTTCAGCACCGAGATGCCTTGCGACTGATAATGCAGCGACGGCACCGTCGAGGGATCCTCGGCCATGGCCGCCTTGGCCGACGCCCGTTGGTACCGCGTGCGGCCGTTCTCTTTGAGAGGCGGAGTGATCTTGGCCGAGATGTGATCCGGAGGTGCGAGCGCAGTCTCGCCGACAGACACGAGGTGCGTGATGCCCAGTACGCGAAGCATGTCGACGTTCGACGCGTGGTCCAGGTTGCCGAGATACAGGAAAGGCAAGATGCGCGAGGGGAAAGATCCATCGAAGCGTGTCTTGTCGAACCATGCGTGGTTTTCAACCACATTCGTGTCCACACCGGGGCGACATTTGCGCGGAGTCGGAGTCGAAGTGCGGCAGATCCCACCTGCAAGCTCGGACGACGGCGTCATCGCCAGCGACGAGCGCATTCCTTCGGCGGCAAAATCGACGCCATGGACAAGCCCGCCAGCGTTCTTGACCGGGCTTCCCGGTACAACACGACCCAAGTTGGCCGAAAGCGACATGCGGCGAACCTCGGCGTGGTGTCCGTCAACAGAAGTGGCACCGCTGAACGACTTGGACGTGGCATGGCGCGAGCGGCGAGCATGGGCCGCCTCGTCCAAGTCCTCGCGCGTGGCTCGCGAGCGTGCGGCGCGCATCTGCTGCAAGAGCCTGTCTACAGCCTCGAGCACGGCGACGTCGGCCGGATAGACAAAGAAGGATCGGTTGGCGCGCAGCTGAAGGTCGAGGTAGGCGTTGGCAAGGCTCAGCTCGCGTGCGAACATGAGGTAAGCGAGCGCGAGCACCGAGGTCTCGGTGTAGCCGTCCGGGCAATGGAGCAGCACTCGTCTAGGTCGACGGGACGCAGCAGACTGGCGTTCAGTCCTGACGTGCGAAGTGCGGTCCCTGGTGTGGTTGGGCGAGAAGGAACGCGTGGGCGATCGGGATCCATCTCGGAAAGTGCGCAATGTGGACGAGATCGAGTTGAAGGCCGGCACGTCGCGGCTGACCGGAGACGACGACGCAGGAGGCATGGCTTGCTGCTGGATCCACACGCAGAGGTCGATCAGCTTCTTGGCGGCCTTCTCCTGCCAGCCGTTGGCGCGAGATGCTGCTGCGCTTCCGGTCTGGTAGTCGAGGTGCACCACACTGGCGGCATCGAGATGGAGCACACCGCGGCGACTCGAGTCGCTGGCATACGCGTCGGCGCCACGGGTGATGTCTGCCGCACGGGCTCGCACAAAGTGAGAGGCCGAAGCATCGGTGCGCACGGGGACCGAGCGCGGCTTGGGAGTCCAGCCATTCGGACCGAGCACCAACGAACCGTCGCGCGAGTCGGCATCGCGGAAGCCATCGTATGCAGCTTCGCAGAGGGCGCTTCCGTCGAGGCGCAAAAGTGCGTCGCGGCTGAGGCTGCCGAGCATCTTGTCGGTGTCATCCTCGAGGCGCATGGAGGCATCGATGGAGTCGAGATACTGTGCCGCGTTGCGCAGCATTTCGGGTGTGCAGGCGCTGGATGTCGGCTGGCGCTCTTCCTCGCAATTGATGCACACCGAGAAGCACTGCGGGTTTGCCTGCTCATCGGGCGTGGGAGGATCGCTATCGTCGCCGTAGCCGGACCTCCTAAGCGCACCAGGCGCATCGGCAGTGCAGCCGAGCCAGACGTTGTCGTGAATCTCGGAGGCGCGCGTCATGCGCTCCATCTCCTCGCGCTCACGGTCGACAAAGTCGACGCGGTTGCGGTCGTAGCCGTGGCTGTCGACCGAGACGAGCGAGGTGAAGCGCTGCTCGAAGACGTCAAAGGCATCGGTGACGACAAAGACGTTGTACTGCAGTCCACCCCAGCCGCGCAGCAGGCGCTCTCGGCGGGTGGTGGCCTGAGCCTCGCGCACCCACTTGGCAAGCATGAGCGCGCCCGAGTGGTAGCCGTAGGGGCAGTAGATGACAATGTCCGAGATGGTGGCATACTTGGCGCACTGGATCTTGAAGTTGCGCAGACTGACGCCCGAAGCCTGCTGCGGACGAACGAACGAGGGAGCGATCCTGCGGACCTTGCTGGTCTCCTCTTCGTCGCCCCAGCTGCCTGACTCGGAGAGGTCGCTGTAGAAGGTACGCCCGTAGACGGTTCTGCAAATGGAGGGGGGTCGAATGATCTCGGCTGGGAAGACGGTGGAGTTGAGAATGGAATGGCGTGGCTGCGGCTCGACGGGCGTGGGACTGATCGAGCGGAGACCCTTTGCGGAAGCACGTGGGCCCTCGTCGACGATGCTGCTCTCGGTGGAAACGCTGGTGCGGGATCCAGCGCTGAAGCTGCCGGAGGCGACTGAGAAGAGCGAAGGTCTCGAAGTCTGCGACGACACGGTGGAAGCGGTGGAAGCCGAAACTGAGGCTGTGGATGCGGCGGTGTCGGCGGCCTCGGAGTCGCGATCGGCGACAGACGTATCGGGGACCTTGAGACCGTTCCAGGAGGCTTCGAAGCCGTCGTCGGTGTCGGGCGAGCTGCCGGAAGAGTGAGTGGTGACGCTGGAGAAAGTGCGAGCACGTGCACGGGAGTTGGAGGAGGCATAGGCATTGCGGGAGGCCTGCATGCGCTCCATCTCGAGGGCAGTGGGCATGTCGGCGCGAAGGATGGTGAGACCGCGGTAGGCGGGCGTGGGTTGACCGCTCAAGGGCGCGCCGAAGAAGGCGTTCTGCGCAGGTATGCTGCCATCGACGCCATGAAGGTAGGGGAAGACGACGTTGTGAGGCACGTCGAGCGAGACGTACTGGTCGTGCAATGCGGCGAGCTGAGCCGCCGACATGGCGCGGATGGGTGCAGCCAGGTTCTGTTTGGACAGGCGGCGGGAGCCACGATGTGAGAAGCGATCGTCGACGGTGGCCACGATGCTGTCGTCGTCGTCCTGGCTTTCGTCATCACTGGCCGAATCCGAGGGAAGAGGCTCGTCTGAAATGATGGGATAGTCGTCGAGATCGGCATGTTGGATACCATAGGATGGCGGCTCGCAACTTTGTGCGGGCGATGGGAGCGACTTGGGTGACGGCGATCGAGCGCGAGAGCGACGCGAGGCAGTGTGGGCAGGCGAGGATGGATGCAAGCGCGGCGTGCCGTGATCTTCTCTGGAGGAAGCAAACGGATCTTGCGCGTACTGCGCAGAGCTATTGCGCGGCGATTCGGCTTTGGCAGCTGGAAGGTTGACCGAGACAATTGTGGACGAGACGCCGCCGTGGCGCGAAGCTAGAGGATGCAACGACACTTGCGCATGGCCGGCAGTCTGCGACATGACGCAGAGCAAGCAAAAGGCTGACGGGGTGACGAAGCTGATGGAATCGGTGTGCGATCAGCTAGTTGGTGCTGAATCGGAAGAAGGTCGGGCGAATGGGTGTCGATGAGTGGGCCAGCTGTGATCGTTGAGCGAGATGGTGGTTGCAAAGATAGCGGTAGGAGCGGGCGTGGTGGTAGAAGACGTTGAAGGGATCGCTCGTGCAGGTGGTGAGGAGGGTGGTGGCTTGGATGCTCGGCAGACGCGCTTGAGGCGAAAGGGGTGTAGGCACGGGTCGTGCGAGCGTTACTGTACCACCGAAGCTGGACTGATGCACGACGCGTGTGGGGGGGCGTGGTGGGTGGGCTTGGGGTGAAAGTGAGGCAGAGGCGCGATGCGAGGCAAGTGCGTGGTGGTGGCGATGATGTGGATGCGAGCACGCACGGCGCCGATCGGTGGGGTAATGATGCCGGACGTGCCTCACCAAAGGGCAGCTAAGGCCCGGCGACTTCTCTCGGTAACGGTGAGCAGCTGCTTCGAGTGCTCAAAGTGAGACGCAGGACGGAGATCGTTGCATTGACCGAGCGCAGGGGTCGGAACGGGAATGCAGAGAGCGGTGGGTGGGCTGTAAAGACTCGACCCAAGCTAGCGGGTGCGGGACGCAAGCGGCGAGCAAAGTGGCCGTCGTGATGAACGCGTGATGAACCTCGGTTGGAACGAGAGTGGTGGTGATGAGCAGGCGAGAGAACGCGATGGGGCCTGGCGCAGTGTGTGTGGGTTTGGTGGGATGAGCGAGCGAGCGAAGCGGTGGTCTCAGTGCATAATGACCGGAATGCGACGCGGTGGTGGAGAAAGGGCGAGATGAAGGTTGCGTGCGGCGAGGATGAGGAGGAGGAGGAGGGCATGCCAACTCTGACGACTCCTGCGCCATGCAAAGGCGGATTGCGGGTGAAGCGGCTAAGGAACGGATGTACAGATGCAGAGGCGGAGAAGTGCAACAGGGCAGCAGGGCAGCAGGACGGCAGGGCGGCATATGGCCGAGGACTGGCTGTGGAACCAAAACTGGAATGACGGCCGGGCAGCTGCGCAAACGAAGGTACACTGGAATAGAGCGGGGTTGCGCAGTGGGACACAGGGGAAGGCAGGGCGCACCACCGGCTGCATCCACTCCAATTTGGCAGGCGGGCGGGCAAAGAGACGGGCGGCCAAATTAAGTCACTGCGCTGTGCTGACGGATGGAAGGCAGTGCAGCGGCCATGCGCTTTTTGGCCTCTCTGTCCAAAGTCACACGCTGCGCCCGCTGCTGCCGCCTGCTTGCACTCGCTTGGAGCGGCTGTGGTTAGGTACACTCATCCTTGACAGCTCGGCACACTGCAGGTGGACAGGGCGAATTGAGACAAAAAAGGAAAGCGACGTGCCGCAGAGATTGGAACGCAGGGCCAAGGGCGGGCAGGTGGGCGGGCCAACACTCGCACGTCGCCCGAAAGATAGGGGACAGAGAGAGGCCGAGCCCCACATCACCCTGCATCTGTGACAGCGCCGCCTGCAGTGAAGCAGGATTTCGAAAAATCACACAAAAACCGCACACCCTCAAGCCGCCGACGGATTGAACTTTCTTGCCTTGGCGGCTTGGCCCGCATCGACTGCCAAAATTCAGCCACGCTTTTTGCCGTGGGAAAAATCAAGCGCCCCCGAGGCGCATCAACGCAGCACCAGCAGCAGCAGCAGTGAAGCATGAGCATCGATGTTGAGGCGAATAAAATCGAACCGCGCGCCGCTCCCACCCCTCTGTGTGTGTGTTGGTGGGTCCACGCGACAGCTGGTCGCCGTCGCGGTCTAGAGCCCGGCCCCAGCTCGAACCTCTTTATCAATAGAATCTCGGCTCGAATGCACATGACGCTGCGGGCCGTCTTTCGCAAAAGTGGGCTTGCTGCAACTCATGCAATCGATTCTTCGCTCCCGTTGGACGTCACAACCTGGCTCCCAGGTGATGATCGTCTTTTTCTGCATCGACCACGACAACAAGCATGGTGAAGAGCAGACATATCGATACAGAGTCATTCTATTGCGTGGCCCGAGTGAAGCAGAGAGTCTGGATTTACTTCTTGACAGTGTAGTCCCAGGCCTCGGTGGCGAGGCGGTCGATCTTGCCGTTGACCTCCTCTTCCATCTGGTGCATGTAGTTCTGCATCTTGTCGAGGTAGGTGGGGTCGGCGGCGGCGAGGATGCGCACGGCGAGCAGGGCGGCGTTGGTGCTGTTGTTGATCGCAACCGTGGCCACGGGGATGCCGCGCGGCATCTGCACGATGCTGTGCAGCGAGTCAACGCCGTCGAGCGTGCTTCCCTTGACCGGCACGCCGATCACGGGCAACGCCGTCTGCGCCGCCACCATGCCGGGCAGGTGCGCGGCGCCACCCGCACCTGCGATGATGGCTCGCAGCCCACGCGCCGCCGCACTGCGAGCGTACGTGCGCATGCGGTCGGGCGTGCGATGCGCACTCACAATCGTCAGCTCAAACGGCACGTCGAACTTCTTGAGAATCTCGGCGGCCGCCATCATCACCGGCAGATCGCTGTCCGATCCCATGATGACACCCACCAGCGGCTGCGGGTGCGAAAAGTCCTGCGCCGACTTGGCCGAAGCCTCGCTGGTTTTCGACGCCGATGCCGACGCATTCTGCGCCACGACGCCGGCCAGCGTCAGCTCGGCAGGCAGCTTGCCGCCGTCCTCGGCCAGCTGCGTAGCGCGGTCCAGCCCCTCCTCGACGACACGCAGGCGCGAGCGCACCTCGGCGTCGCTCTGGCCCACAATGGTAATGTGGCCCATCTTGCGCCCCTTGCGGCAGCCCGTCTTGCCGTACAGGTGGCACGTGGTGCCCGGCACGTCGAGGCTCACCACGCCCGGAACGAGCGTCTTGGCCACCGCCTCCGGGTCCTTGTCCAGATCGGCAAGGCCGAGGATGTTGATCATGGCGGCCGAGGGCACCTTGAGCGCGGTGCTGCCGAGCGGCAGTCCGAGGATGGCGCGCACGTGGTTCTCGTACTGGCTCGTGTCCGCCGCCTCGATGGTGTAGTGGCCCGAGTTGTGCGGACGCGGCGCGATCTCGTTGATGAGCAGCTCGCCGTTGGGCATGAGGAACATCTCCACGCCAAACACACCCGCACCGCCAAACGTGGCGACGGCCTGCTCGGCGATCTGGCGTGCGCGCGCCTCGACGCCCGGATCGGCGGTGCGCAGCGGCGCAAACACCGTGTGGCAGATGCTGTTCTTGTGCACCGTCTCGACCGCAGGGTAGGCTCGAACCTCACCCGTCGCGCTGCGCACCACCATCACCGCCACCTCGCGCTCGAATGGTGCCCACTTTTCGGCGTACAGCCCGCGCTTGCCATCGCCCAGCGCCGCCACCGCCTCGGCAGCCTGGTCGGCCGACTTGACCACGTAGTTGCCCTTGCCGTCGTACGCCTGCGTCCTCGACTTGAGCATGAGCGGGAATCCAAACTCCTTTCCGATCTCGCTCACCGCCTCGATCTGCGCTGCGCGTGCTTGCGACGCATCGGTGGCCTTGGACATGTCTTCGGGCCCAACAGCCAGATATTCTGCCAGCGGAAGGCCCTTGTCGGCGAGGTGAACCTTTTGGAGGTACTTGTCCTGGATGAGGGCGATGGTGGACGGAAGCGGGTGCACCGCATCGACGAGCTTGTCGTCGAGCACCTTTTGGAGCTGCGTGGCATCGACGTGCTCGATCTCGATGGTGAGCACGTCCACCTGCGATGCGAGCTCGCGGATCTTTTCCGGGTCGGCAAAGCTGCCGTCGATGTGCTGCGACTTGCCGTTCGGACCGGGCAGGTAGTTGATCTGCTTGGCAGGAGCCGTGTCGCCCACGTCGAGCAGACGCACCTGCACATTGAGTCGTGCAGCAGCCTCGACGAACATGCGGCCGAGCTGGCCCGCGCCAAGCACTCCGACCACCCTTTGCTCCATGTTGTTCTCCGCTGGATGAATAGCTCGAAAGTGTGGATCGCCAGGAGCGATGTGCGTATCGCCGGTAGGGTGTGGTAGAGTGTGGGGAAGAAAGTGTGCGGCAAGAGTGTCTTCTGCTCTCATTGGATCGTCCTCATTTAGGCTTTGACATGACTCCCGAGATCCTTCCAACTTTTCTCCAAATTTCTTTCGGTTCGGGATTCGGAGGCGCATCTGGCTCGCGGGTCTAGGTTGTCGAGCTTCGTTATCTCGCACCGCTTTCAGCGCATTTTCGTCCTCCAAGCGTCACGTGCGCCCAGCTAATCCGAAATTTTCTCCAGCGCTGTGACTGTAAAGCAGGCTGCACCGACCAGGCTCGTGCGCTAGACACCCGACTGCGAGGCACCCGCTTCTCTGCATGGAAGCGACGCGGCATCGGATGCGCAGGCAATGCAGGACTCACGGTCCCCCACCAAGCCACTTCAACCAGCGTTGCTATGCGGTGGATGTCGGCAGCTCCATGGAGCAACACAATCTCGGGGGATAGACCGGCAAACTGGATGTAGCCGCGACTGGGTTTCTCACACCCCTGAACGAGAGCTCTGCCGAAAGCTTGGGCGCCCGCCATGGGAAGACGAATTGGGTCGAGCTTGGCTTTGGCACGGTCCGGGTGAAAGAAAGGCTCGGCTCGCGCACGCGAAAGCGCTGGGCGTGCCGACTCCGCTTGCGAATTGAAGAGCAAAATTCGGCGCTATGACACTACAAAGCGAGGTCCCATGGGAATAACCTTAGTCGACGGCACTTGGACAGCTCTCCTGGTCGCACTCTGTCGGCTCACACTGGGTTTTGATGGTCCGCTCCGCCTTTCAAAAGTGTCCTCAGTCATGCGCGTCCCTGCATGGGTGTGCGTGCGCTTGGACCTGCGCATCCAAGCCACTGAGCGAACCCACCGCCGCGTGTCCAGACCCGCGCTGTTGGGGTGAGTGACTTTGTCTCACTGTGCTCGTGCGGGCTCGTCCAGTCCCTGGCGCCCTCCAAATTTTTAAGCTGTCGCCCTGCCTCAATGTGCTAGGAGCGGCCGCACGTCACGTTGCCGAGTCTCAGCTCGACCGTGCTTTTGCGGGGTAAATCACGGCAGCCGCTGCTCAAGCTCTTGATGCTGCTACCTCTGGTCCCAGACTGCTGGTGCTGGTGCTGGTGCTGGTGCTGGTGCTGGTGCTGGTGCTGGTTCACAGCTGCATTCCTCCCTGTCGCTCCTGCCGAGGCTATTCCGTTGGCCGATGCAGCCCTTCGCTCGCCTAGCATGATGCTCGGCGCAGAGGGAAAAAAAAGTTGGCTCTTGTTTGTCGCCTCACCCAACCCCCGCACAACCGACCTGCAGCGCAGAGCACCCTATGCACCCTCTTCAAGCCCCGCCGCGCTACGTCGCCTGTGAGCTGCCATTGTTCCGGCGTCTTTGAGCCGCTCTCTCTTCGGATTGCGACCATCGGCGCCCGTCCCGCGCTAGGTTGCACTGGGCCACACCTGGCCTCTGCTTTTGCGTTGCTACTTTCCCAGACGTGCATAACTAAACTCCGCCACTTCCAAGCCACTGGCCTCCTCCGCAACCCTGCGAGAGCTGTCGTGGGTCCAAGCTTGCACCTCGCAACCTGGCGTTTGTGGCCGGCATCGGTGAACAATGGCTTTGCTCGTTGCCGAGTCGCTGGGCTCTTCGCAAACGGGCGTGTCCAGACCTCGCCTACCTCTTTCGATGCTCCACACCGCTGGACTGCGTTGCCAAAGCCACCCAGGCGTCGGCAGCCGGTCAAATGTCCCTTGTCCTTCTGGTCACGAGAGATGTCATTGCTTGCGCATTTTCACACCCACGCCTTCTGCCATCCTCTCGACGCTGGCTGGCACAACCTTGAAACCGTCTGAGCTGCTTCGAGCCCAGGCATCTTCTCGTCCTGGCCAAGCTTCAACTTCCTCCGGCTTCATCTCCCCCCTGCTCCACCATCCCCGTCCTTGTTCTCTGCCAGCCGTGACCTTCGTGCAATCTTTGTCGTCACCCAAGTTGGTATCAGCGCATGTGCACATAGGCTCACTTGCACCGGCTTCATTTCGCCCTTGGCCCTGACCAGGCCGCGCCTTCAGATCTAAGGATCGCATTGCCTCGGAACCCCCAGCCGCCCTTTCGCCCACTTCAGACTCGACGTCAACCCCATCCTTCGTAGTCCGTAAGGGCGCTGGTCTGGATAGGCACAGCAGAACGGTCGCCATGGCGCTCTCGCAGACCAGGCCAATCTCGATTCCGACGCCGTCGTCGCCGTCACACAGCTCGCCTCGAAGCCACTTTCGATGCAGCTCGGATGCAGGATCCGACTTGTCCATCAGCTTCCCACTTGGCAGTGCGGCCGCTTTTCCGCTGTCTGCGGTGCAGGACCCGTTTGCAGCGGTAGAGCTCAACCACCGCCTCGCATGTCTCACCGCCGAGGACGTGCTCTCCTGCGACAGCAGCACGCGCTCACGCCTCGTCGTGTTCCCGCACGATGGCAGCATCGAATCGGCAGGCGAGAGACTTGCGGAAGACGACCACGCCGAGACCTGGATCCTGCTAGAGCGCAAATCCGAGCGCAAACACACCATCGGCACTAAACGCGGCGTCGCGAAGCTCACCACTTCCGACTGCGTCGGTCTGCTGGGCCTCGAAGATCTTTCGGCTTTCTTCGCCGTTGTCTTTGCACCGCAGCTTTCAAAGGCTGTGCACGATCCCGTTTCGCCGCCAGCGTCACCAATGGCAAGTCCCTCGGACTTCGTCTTCCCTGGCGCACATGCAGCCCCGACAGAGCGCGTCGCTCAGATTCGCAAGGTCCGCGCACAACTCGACGCCAAGCGTGCCGTGAGCGCTTCGATGATCTCCAACCTATCCGGCAAGAATTCGCTCCGACATGTGTCGCTCGACACTTCGCTCGCCGACATCCTCGGCCTGCTGAGCCAGCCCGACGTTAACTGTCTGGTCGTATCCGACTCTCGCCGCAGTGACGACGGTGCAGTGTGTGGCATCCTGACTGCTACCGATGTGGTGGCTTTCATCGTTGCCGAGGCCGAGCGCGACTCGGTACTGGCCAACGCGCTCTCCAACACGCTCGATGCCCTCACCGCCGTCGTGCTGCAGCAGCCGGCTGCGGTGATCTCGGGCGATCGCAGCACGGTGGATGCGCTGGTGCGAATGCAGGCCGAGCAGCTCTCGGTGCTGGCAGTGATGGATCCAGTCGGAGGCCTCATCTCGCCCATCTCGTCGCGCGAGATCTCGCAGGAGATCCTCAGGTCCGCATCGCGCAAGATCCTCACCACACCGCTCTCGACCGTGGTCAAGAGCCTCCGCTCACGCCATCCACAGGGCACCGACGGAAAGGACGCACACCCTGCAGTCTCGGTAAGCAACTCGGCCACCGTGGCGAGGGTGGCTGCCATCCTGCTTGCGACCGAGGCGGGAGGTGTGTATGTGGTGGACGAGCCAAAGGTGGTCATGACTCCGCCGCTGTCGTGTGTGTCGGCCTCGCCGGGCAAAGAGCTGCCTGCGCTTTCGCTCGACACGGACATGATGCCGCTCAGCAGATCGGTGAGCTTCACTCCGGCACCCGCTCAGAAGCATCGACGCTCGTCGACGCAGTTCTGGACCGCCCCGCGAACCTCGTTCAGCGGTGGCTCGTCCGAATCATCGCGTCCGCCACTTCCCACCTTTGCCGTGGCCACTGGCGCCGAGACGGGCCGAGAACGAAGGGCGAGCAACAAGCCCGAACTGACGCTGTCGAGCTCGCTTGCCTCGCTACCCAAGTCGGGAAGTGCCGCCATGTCGGCCCACATCAGAACGTCTTCGGCCGCACGGCCGCTGCGACCGCGATCGCTCTCGCTCGCCCACTTTTCGTTGGATGAGTCCAACTCGTCGCGCCACTTCGGTCTTCAGGCAGCATACCGAAGCCAAGGATCCTGGACACCCGTCACACCCACCGCAGGCTCGGGAGCCTCGTCGGCAGGATCGCCGTCGTCGCCGTTTGGCAACATGCTCGTATCGGGCTTCTTTGGCGAAGCCATGCAGAACGGCATGCCTAGACACGTGGTCACCATGAAGACCATCCTGCAGTCGCTCCTCGCCGCCACCGGAGCTGCCAACGAAGAGGCGCTCGAGACGTGAACGCTGGGCAAGACTCTCGCGCGTCTCTTGTCGTTGTTCTGGTTATTCTGTTCGCATTCCTTCCTGTCACCTCGCCGTCACGATTCTTTCGCTGCTTTCACGCTGTTCTCTCGTTCCGTCCCCCGCATGCACTTGGCTCAGTCTAGTCCTTAGTATCTCGTCTTGTCGTAGCTTCCTTGTCTGTCTCGATGCGCATCGGATGCCGCTTTCAATCGTTTCAAAAATCTCCTGCCATTCCACGCTTGTGCGCTGAGTAAGTCATGTTGTGGATTTGAGCAGCTAGGTGGGCGCGAAACAGAAATATGCGGCAGCCGTGAGGACCGGTAGCGAGAAGGATCTGAGGTGCGGGAGGATGGTCCCTTGCGGACGAGCGCGCGCGCTGTCTATGGGCGGGGGAGGCTTTGCGGGAGCGGAGCAGCGGATTGCTGGCTCGAAAGCTGCGGAGTCAAAGTGACAGGCACTGCCGCAGTGTTGCTTCCGTCGCTCGCGACGCGTCTCGATTACGAGCGGAAACAAACACACACTGCTTCTGTGCCTGAAATTCCATCTCGACGCGTTCTCGTGGGCGAAAAAACACACATTGCCCAGAGAGCAACACACGCAGAGAGATCAACAGAGCGCAGAAGGTGCGACCGGCATCTTTACGACAACCATCTCGACCTCCAAGTCCGATTCGCCTCATCGATCCCAGCATCAGGTCTGCGTCGTATCTGTGCGATCGACCGTCGTTCTATCTATCAGCCTCTTCGATCGGCCACCACATTTCGAGGCGTGTTACTCGCCAACTTGCAGTCACCTGCTTCGCCTCGGTTGGACCTCAGCCAACACCCTGTGCCAATCGGCGACGACAAGAGCCACACAGCTGCATATCCATCACAATGTCGCTTCATCCACGCCAGTCGCTCCATCCGGGAGCCATGAATGCTCATGTGGCATTGCCAAATCAGTCGGTCACTGGTCAGATCATGGAGCTCGACCAGGCAATCACACTGACGCTCCAGGAAATCGACCAGAACTTCGCCACAGCACATCAGATCGTCACCTCGCGCATTCTGCCCGCTGTCAAGGAGTACGGCGTGGCAAGCGCGCGCGTGTGGCAGGGTGCCAAGTTCTGGAAGACCTTCTACGAGGTCGCCGCCAACGTCTCGCTCACCGCGCATGTCCAGACCGAGTCCGAATACGATGCCAACTCGCAACATGGCGACGTCACTCGCAGCGCCAACGATTCGCGGGAGAATGCCTCGTTCACTTCCGAAGACGACGGTCGCAGCCCGCGTTCCGAGTCGGGCTCCATCATCTACACGGATGTGGACGCCTCCGCCGTTTCAGATGATCGCGACGCCGATGCCAACGACGCTGCCGACGACAGCGGCCTCGAACAGTTGCCGACCGACCGGGCGCGCGTCGCCTCCCCGCCCCGCTTCAGCAACGCATCCATGGCAGCAGCCGCTCGCAGGGAAGCCGCGCAGCGCAAGCAGCAAAAGCCACGCGACCGCGAAGATCAAGAAAACATGTTCGACCCCACCGAGTCGCCGTTCGAGCGCCTCCGTCGCGACATCACCACCAACCTCGGTCGAGACATGGCCGAGTCGACGCTCGACCAGAGCTCCATGCTGGCATCGACCAAGGCCACTGGCGCCTTTGGAAACGGCGAGACCGAGCGCGACCGTGCCGCTCTTGCGCATGGTATCGAGAACCTCGGCTCGACGCATGCTGGCCGCGGCGCTCGTCATGTGGATCCCGACAGCTCCAACGCTTCGTCGCTCCACGATCTCCCGCACTTCAAGCCGTCGGCGGCCTCGGCCGGTGGTCGCATGAAGACGTCGTCGACACCCAAGAAGGGTGCACTGCTCAACAAGGTGCTCGACTCGGAGCACAAGCGCAACAAGGGCCGGCTCAGCTACACCAAGATACAGGCCACGCCGAGGAGCTCCAAGTCCAAGTCGAATCCGTTTGCGCCGCCGAGCGTGCGCATGTGGGACGGCATCGTAGACCTGCGCAAGACGCCGCTCACATCCAAGATCAAGGGTTCTCGCTCGTCCAAGGGCGCGGCGCCTGGAAGCAGTAGGCATGCGTCCAAGCCCAAATCTGGTCGTGCCGACGAGGACTCGGAGTGGGACTCGGACTCGTCGGACAAGGATTCGCTCGGATGGCCCGCGGGCATGTCGCCTCCCGTCACCATGCAGTTCTCGGTGCCCCAGAGCCGATACGCCCAGACGCCGGCCAAGGAGGCGGCCAAGATGATGGTCGACGACCTGCTTCGCAGCGTCGGGGCCTCGAGTCCGGCGCCGCGAGCATGGCCAAAGAGCGCATCACGACACCGCGCGGGTCACGACGAGGCGCCGACAGCGAGCTCGCGCAAGCAGCCCGTGTCGACGCCGCTGCGCATGAGCCGCAAGGAGGCCAAGCAGCTCGAGAAGCAGCGTGGCTCCGCCAAACGACGCAACTCGATTCCCACACCGCCCACGCTCACCAAGCGCGGCATGAGCGTCGCCCCGGAGACGACGCCGGGCGCGTCTTCGGCCAATGTCAGTTCGGCTGCGCTCCTGATGGACGCCGACGAGGGGCTGGAGCTCAACGCGGCGGGTGCGGGCGACGAGGCGGGCGACGTACATCGCCGTTTCGGCGGACTTGACCTGCGGGCTGCGGGCATGCTTCCCGTGGAGGATGACGAAGACGATGACGATGATGACGACGAGTCGTCGGACAGCGAGTCGGATGATGGCGGCGAGAGCATGGCGGGCTCGATGCTGTCGTCGGCAGCCAAGATGTCGGCGTCGAGCAACAGCAGGCTGGGCGCAGGTAGCCAGCAGGACAACTCGGGCTGGACCAGCTCGACCATCTCGTCGTTCAACCAGCCCAAGCAGGCGGGTCGCAGCATCGAGGACGACACGCTCTTTGGCGTGCGAGACCCGGCGCAGGCGCGCGGCGCGACGGCCGCACGTGGCGGTTCGGCCGGTGCCCAGACCAAGCCGGTGGGCGCGGGTGCAGCCGATGCGCGCGGAGAAGAGTCGTTCAAGGTCTGGGGCCACGTCGACGAGATGGGCACCGTCCACGGCGGAAGACCGCTCGTCGACAGGGACGACACCTACTCGGCTCCCAGCCCCACGCCGCTCAACATGAACCTCGGCGCCACACGACGATAGTTCGGCATCCTGCTTTCTCCTCATTTTGCTACTTTGTGTTTCGGTCTCGATTTGTGTACTCTAGGATTGTTTCGAATGGATCGTGCCAGCACTATCAGCCATGTGCATGCATGCGTATTTGAGTCAGATTGTGCGACCGTCGAGCGTGACTACTCGCATGTCCTGAGAACGCAGCGACAGCACGACGGACGTGACCCCGTGAGAGGCGTCGTCTGCAGTTCTTTGTGTTCGAGTAAAGACGTAGGAAAATGAGCTCGGAAAAGAAGGCACAAAAAGGCGACGATGCACCTGCCTGTTGCTCTTTGCAGGCATGAGTCAAACGAAAGGACTCAATCTAACACATAGAACATTGCCCGATTTTCGCACGAGTTGGCCAACAAGAAAAAAGCGGCGGGTGGTGGGCTGCACCTGTGCAAGACTTCCTTCACGCAGTAGTCACCTTGCACCCACCACCTCCTCTTGCGCATCTCTCGACGTTAGAACGCCAGACGCGATGACAGCCTCTACGACTCTGGCCGGAGTTGGGCTGCCGACGCCCAAGCTCGCGCACCATGCGCCGTTCGAGACCATCATCAAGGAAAAGTCGTCGCAGAAGCTGCTGATCGCGCTGTCGCTGCGGCTGCGACGAGGCCAGATCACGGGGCCCGAGGCGGTCTCCGAGGCGACGGCCAAGACGCTGCGCAGCGTCGTGTCGTCGGCCAAGTACTCGTCCATGCAGGAGCTTATTGACATCATCAAGGCTGCTGGTCGCCATCTGCAGCTCTCGCAGCCCGCCGAGCAATCGATCGGCAACATCACGAGGCGCATCGTGCATCTGCTGCGCGAAGAGGCCAAAGCAGCGCTCATCGAGGCACGCGAGAAGGAACTCGAAAGCGGACGTGGTAGCGGCTCGGCTAGCGGTATCAACAGCTTGAGCAACTCGATCTCGGATCTGCATCTGGCGAGCGCATTCGGAGCGCCCGTGCCCGGTCATTCGGCAGCTGCCTCGGGATCGCACTCTTCCGGCCCCATCGCTCAGTCGCCAGGCGCGCGTCTCAACCGCAGTCTGGGAGGAAGCACCTCGCACTCGCAGTTCCCCTCGTCGTCGTCGTCGGCAGGTGTGGGCTCGCATTCGTTGACGCGGCCCGGTCCGCATCCGCTGCGTGGCGGATCCGAGTCGGGACCCGCGAGCTCGGGCTCGTCGGCGTTCGTGCACGGCAGCTTCTCCATCTCGGATCTGGTGGCTGCGGGCGCCATGGCCGCTTCGAGCAGCAGCAGCCTTGCGCACACGCCCGCCGACGGCAGCTACGCCTCCACGCCGCACGCCTCGCTCTCGCGCAAGGGCTCCGGCGTGTTCGACTCGAGCTTCTCGCAGCTCCAGCAGCACATGTCGACGGTCAGCCTGGCCGAGGATGCCGCCGGCGAGGCCGAGGCCGAAGAAGCCGATTGCAGGTCGCGAAGATCTACGCTTCGCGCCGGGGATGACGAGACCGAGTCCGAGTCGGACGATGATGATGACGAGGACGATGATGATGACGAGGACGACGACGAGAGCGACGAGGGAGAGGCACAGCTGATTACGGGCAAGAAGTCGGCGGGGGCGTACTTCTTGAAGCCGCTTCTGATCCAGGCGATCCAGGACCTGATCGACGAGCTCGAAACGGTGGACGACAACATTGCCAAGGTTTCGCGCGATCACATTCATTCGGGCGAGGTGATTCTTACGCTGGGTGCGTCGGCGACGGTGCAGAGTTTCTTCCTTGCTGCTGCCAAGGACCGCAAGTTTACGGTGATTGTGCCCGAGACGGCACCCTCATATGCGGGGCACGATTTGGCGCGTGCACTGAGTCAAGCAGGCATTTCCGTACTGCTGATTCCGGACAGTTCGATCTTTGGCGTGATGCCGCGCGTGTCCAAGGTGGTGCTTGGTGCACATGCTGTTTTGGCCAACGGTGGATTGATGGCGCATTCGGGAGCGTTTGCGACCGCGCTGGCCGCACGACAACACTCGACGCCCGTGGTGATCACCACGGGCGTGTACAAGATCTGCCCCGAGTGGTCCGAGATCCAGACGTTCTCCAACGCCGCTTCGGTGGGCGCACTCGGTCCGGCCGCTCTCATGCACTATGCGACTAGCACCAGCATCGTCGAAAACACCGAAATCGCATCCAACGCTCTCGACTACGTACCCCCGCATCTCGTGGATGTCTTCATCACAAACGTTGGCGAACACCCGCCCTCGTACGTCTACAGACTCGTCAAGGAGAATTATCACTCGGACGACATTGTGCTGTGAACTTTCCCCCTTCGCTGCAATCGCAATGTTTCCCTCTTGCAAATCTGACTGCGCGCCGAGCCATGCTAAACGAGTGTGTGTGTGCATTGCAGAAATAAGACAAAGGCCGGCTGCGCATGCTGCAAAGCTGCCTGTTGAGTGTGTGGTATAAAAATATCGCGTCAAAGCGCGCTCTGAAACGGCTCTCTCTTCTTGACGGGGGACACTGATCCGGATCTGACCGGGATGGGCGGTCGAGGTCCGCTTCCAGGTCGAGTGCCGACGTTCGGCTCGACCGCCGAGACTGTTTTGCCGACCTCGTCGCGCTGGCCTGCTGCGTCTGCACCGGGCGACGATGACGCGGGTGTGAGCTCTGCGGACCCGGGTGCTTGCACTCGCTCCTGCGCGGACGCCGTGCTTTCCGGCCTAGACGACGCGGTAGTCTGCGACCCAGGCACCACGGGTGGCGACAGCGGCGAGTTCCGATACGGCAGCGGCACCGACGGCGGCCTTCCCAACGGCGACGGCGTTCTGGGCACCGCCAACCTCGCCGCCTCCTTTGCATGCAACAACTCCATCCTCCCCTCGCCCACCTCGACCGGACTGGCGGTCGGGATATGCTCGCCGTCCAGGAACGCATCCGACTCGGCCTCAGCCTCGAGCTTGTCGATGAGCGGGTTGGTGTGGATGCCCAGCGGCATGGCCACGATCTCGTCGCTCGGCGACGGCGCGCTGAGGATGTACTGCGAGTTGGTCGTCGCATCGTTGCCCGGCAGTGCGGCGAGGATGCGCTGCAGGTCCGAAAAGAACTCGAGCCTCGGCACGCCCGCCCGCTTCCAGCCGCCGAGGCGCGATCCAAACGCACCGCCCACCTCCGGTCCGCCCATCTCGACCGCATCGCCGTGCACGTGCGCCGGTGACAGCTCCACCGGATTCGCCCGCAGCGATCGATCCCGATAGACATGGTCCGGATGCAGCTGCTCGTGCACCGTGAGCAGCAGCCGGATCAGCTGCGCCCGGTTGCTTTGGAACTCAAACAGCAGCAACACCTCGTCCAGCTTGCGCTCCAGCACGTCCCACACGTCCGACGCATCCGGCTTGGGCACCGCACTCCGCCAGCGCGCGCGCGCCTTTTCCGCACGCTGGCGGTAGCGGAACGAGCTTCCTCCGCTCGCATGCGCCGCTTCCAGCAGCGACGGCGACGCTGAATCGGGCATGCCAGCCTCCGTACCGGCTTCGGCGGGCACGACCAGCCCGAGCGCCACAAGATCCTCGCGCCGCACGGTCTCCATGAGCGAGTCGAGCGTGATCACGCCCAGCCACAGCTTCCACAGATCCATGCGCTGCCGATCCACCTTGCACGCACGCAGAACGCGCAGCACGCGCGCAAAGTTGATCTCGACCAGTGCCTCGCGCGTGAGCTCGTGGCCCTCGGTTGGACTCAGCGCGAACGGCTCCTGCAAGCCCGACGTCGTCGGACGCGGCGACGTCTCATCGTTACCGGCCTTGAGCCCTGCGGAAGGCTCGCCGTCACCAAAGCGGATGCCTCGGGAGGCATCGAGCAGCTTCGACGGGATGGGCGGATGCGAAGATGCCGTGCCGACATCTTGCTGTACGTCGCCCTTCCTGCGTATCGCCGCAAGCTGGCGCTGCTGATACTTGCGCTCCATCGTCCGCAGCGTGGAAGCCGCAAACGCCATATCCTCGTCCTGCAGGCGGTGCTTGACAAAGTGCCAGCTGATGAACGGATTGCGTGCGTCGACCCTGTTGATCTTAAGCATGGCCCACTTGTACGAGCTTGCACTCGCTGAGAGGCCGGTCGGTCCGCGCGTGCCCGCCTTGCGGTCCATGGCGATGATGCTCGGCAGCAGACTCTTGAGCTCGCGGATGGTGCCCGTAAACTCGCGCGCGTGTTTGCGTGCGCGTCGCCTCTGCAGCGGATCCTTGGTCTTGGTCGGATCGGCGCCATTCGAAAGGCCTCCAGGCAAGCGCCGCGGCAAGAAGCCCGACGAGCTTCCGAATGAAGGCGCATAGAGCGCCTCGTCGTCTTCGCTCGAAGACAGGTCCGACTCGTCGGACCCACCCAGGGGGCTATCGCCGTTGTTTTCATCATCGCTGCGTCCAGGCTTGACACCGATCTTGCCTGGTGACAGCGGTGCTTTGCCGCCGAGATCCGGCAGACCAACTTCGTGCGCCGGCGTCCCGGCCTTTTCCTGGCCTTCCGTAGTAGGCGTCTTGCCAGCATGGGCGCCAAATAGCGGCTTCCTACGACGGAGGCGGATCCAACGGCGACGTCGCACAAAAGTCCAAGCGTCTGGCGAGCCGGTCCACTTGCTCGAGCGTGCGCGCGCCGTGCGCTTGAGTGCCTCGAAGCCGCCGTCTTCCTTTTGCTCCTCCTTCTCGGTGCGCTTGCGTTCCTTCTCGGCGAGACGCGCGTTCATCTCTTTGATTCCCTCGACGCCCGTCTTGGGCAGACCGACTCTGCCGTGCGGGAAGTGGACGTTGGGCCAGAACCTGCGCCCAAAGTTGCCGCTGTACTGCCAGCCGGCCTCGTCAACGTCGCCGGTCATGTCGATGTACCATTCGTGATACGCCCACTCCCACGAAGGATCGGGCAGCTGTGCGTTGGCGATGTTGTACGGCGACCGCTTGCCGTTGGCCGCCGTCCAGGGCGAGGGGTCCCACTGGAAGAGCGTGCGAGGGCTGAACTTTGGGATCCCAAACACAAGCAGGCCGCGCTGGTTTTCGTAGAGCACGTCGAACTCGTACTTGACCTTGTCCGCGTCAGACGGCGCCTGCTGCTGTGCGTGCTTTGCGAGCATCTGGTCTAACTCGGCGTCAGGGTCAGCCTTGTTGGCCTCTGCCTCTGCTGCGCGCTCGAACGCGTCCATCTCAGCCTCCCACTTCTTGCGACGATGACGTTTGAGTACGTTGGGCGCGTGGAGGTACTTGCGGATGCTGTTGCGCGAGCTCAAGATGGAGCGATCGACGCCGCTGAATCTGCGCGTCGGCCCGGCGACATCTGGGTCTTGCAGATCATCGTCTTCGCCGCCGGTCATGGAGCTTCTGCGGCTGCTGGCCATGGTAGCGACCGACTCTCTACGCTGACTGAAGGCGTTGCTGCCGCGCGAGATCGACGGTGCGATGGCGGAGAATGGCGTGTTGGTGCGATCGAATCCTGCGCTCTGAGCCGAGGTGCTGCGCGGCAGGTCGGATGTCTGCAGGGCGAGCTGCATGGGATGAGGCGAGTAGCGGTCCATGGCACGGCGATTGCGGCTCTGGCTGGAGGCATAATGGATACCCTTGGAGACGCGCGAAGAGACCATGTGGCCGAGCTGACCTGCCTTGCCTTGCATCTGGGCGAGGTCGTCCAAGGGCTCGCCGTTGGCCTTGCGACGTCGAATCTCGCGACGGATGAGTTTCTTGCGGCGCTTGAGCTGCTCCTTTGTCAATGTTTCGCCATGTTCGAGGCTGAGCGACTGAATCTTGAGCATGTTGTCTTGGCCGTCGTCCGAGTCGGACGCCAAGGCACTGTCACCGAGCTCGTCGTCGCTCGAGACGCTCGATGCTGTCGAGCTGGGACCTGGCGATGCGAGCGTGCGCGCTGTGAGGTCGCCCTCGGGCTCGTGCGCGTCGGGCTCATCGTGGATGGGTCCGCCGATGAAGCTGGAAGCGGAACTGTGCGGCTGCTTGCGCTGGTCAGTTTGTGGGCGATTGCCTGGGCTGCTGGGAGCGCTCGAGATGAGACTGCTGGGTGATTGGCTGTTGAAACTGTTGGAGAATGGAAGGTTGGGACGATGCAAGCGCTTAGGATCCGAGTCTTGAGTGGCTTGATGCTGATGGCCCTCTTCGTCGACGACGAGCAGCTCGGGCCCGAGGTTGGGACGGATGCGCGATCTTGGCCGGTCGGTGGTTGGGGTAGTGGGTGCATCGATAGAAGGAAGGCGAGGCGCCTCTGACGTCGGGGACGGAGCCGATGTGGAGAAAGCTTCTGAGGCCGGTGTGACGGTGGGCCCGCGGAGGCGCTTGGCCAGTGAGCTGCCCGGTCTGCCGATGGAGAAGCGGAAGTGTGATTCTTCCTTGTGAGGCGAGGCGTTGGGCGATTCGGTTTGACCTCGTAGACGGCCCTTTGCGCGCGAAGCGGCATCAAAGACCTTGGTGACGACGGGATTGCCCGTGATCATGAGCTTGACCTCTCCGATGTGTCCACGAGCCTCATCGTCATCACCGAAAGTGCTGTCGCTGCTGTCGTCATCGGAAGAAGCGCCGTGGGCTCGTCTGCGCATACGACGATCATGGCGGCCGAAAGCCTTGGCTGCGATGGTGATGCCAGTCGACTTTGCCCAGTTGTGTTTGGCTTGCTGTGCCTTTGCGATGCGATCGAGCTTGTCTCTGGCTGCCTGTGCGTCTTCGTCAGGCGCCCGCTTGGGCAGGCGGAATACGCCATCTTGAAGTTCATCGTCTGGACTCTGTCCGCGGTCGCCTGCGAGACTGTGTGTTGATGAGCGAGTGTCCTGCAGTACCAGAGGCGGGTCCTCTTCCAATGGGTGGAGTGGGGTCGGCTTGATGGGCGCGATTGGCAAGAGTGAAGAGCTCGCCGTGGCTAGGTCGGGCGAAGCTGCCTCGTAGCCGCTCATGCGAGGGCCCGCCATGATGCTGTTTTGTCCCGCCGTGTCAAGGCTGTGCGAGGGAGATGCTGGATCAAGGGCTCCAGAGTCGTGTCCGTGTCGCTGCCATCGTAGATCTTGTCTCTGAGCGGCGTTGTTGGTGGCGAAGCGGGATGAGGAAGAAGTGAAGCCAGCCTGGCCGAGTGTGTGGGAGCAACAGAGCAACACCGCAGCCGAGTGAGGGCGTTGAGCATCGGTCGGTCAATTTGACTGGGAGCGCTGTTGGGCGCGCAGCTGTGCATCAATTCTACGAATTTCAGCTTTCGACGAGGCCCAGCCGGACGGTCTTTTCGAGGCACACAGGCGCACAGGCTCAGGGGTCGCCGGGATCAACACGCAACAGCCGCCGCCGCATGCATGCATGGCTGCCCTGCTCCACATCGCTTCGAAATCTCAGGCCTCAGCAGATTCAAATCTAACAAACTGGTTTTCTCGCGACCTCCACCTTCTGGCTCCATGCACGACTCAGCACGTCCAAGAAGGCTTGCTGCTCTCTCCATACGGCTGACACGATCTGGCTTCAATCTCGACCATCACCTTGGCGCATCGCCCGCTCAACAAAGATGGCCGACATCGACGCTGCATTCGATGATGCATACCGCACTCACCGCATCGAGGCGGGCGACGATCCACAAACGCTTCCGAATCCTTATGCGCGGCCCACACTCGGCAAGGTGGCAGCTGGTTCAGCCGACACAGGCGCGGGAGGCGGAGGCTTCATGGTCGACGAACAGCAAGAAGCTGGAGGTGGATTCATGACCGACGATGCACCCGGTGGATTTATGATCGACGACGACACCGAGTCGGCTCGAGGCTCCAATGGCGACGACGATGGTATGGGCTCTTCATCTCCGCGTGTCACCAAGCCCAACGCGATTCCACTCAGCGCCATACCCGAGGCGCTTGCCAATCTCGGGCTCGACTCGACCGATTCGTCCGTCCTGTCCCTCTTCGCTGAGACGGCTTATGTGCCCTCCTCGGCCTCTCGACGGCGGTTGGCCCCGGGTGTCAAGCCGGACAAGGTGGTGGGCAGGCAAGAGTTTCAGCAGGTGGCTGCGGTGCTGCTCGAAGAGCAAGGCGACAGGTCGCGAGAGAGGCGGCGCAACACGAAAGGCAAAGAGGACGAAGGCAACACGGCTTCCACCACGGGGCGCCGCCCGACACGGCGTGCTGCGGTGAAAGGGCGACAAAGGGCGGCGGCCATCATCGATGACGACGATGCGGTCGACGCCGATGCTGCGGCTGGTGGCGGAGGCGGCTTCATTGTCGATGACGCCGACGATTCGGAAGACAACTTTGCAGCTTCAAGCTCGCGGCGTCGTCGCCATTCCGGAGGCACGACTCGACTCGATACAGGCTCGGACCTGACCGACGATGACGACGATGAAGACGAAGACTTTGAGACTCGCGATGCATCGCTTCGGCGAAGAAGACGTGGAGGTGGCCGCGCACAGCGCTATCCTACTCCTTCAGACGACCTCAGCGATGGCGGCACTGACTCGGGTCCTTCGACCAAGCGGCAGCGACGCGGGCGCAAAGACGCAGCGGCTACGATCCGCTCCACCACACACCTGAATCCGCTGCAGCGCGAAAACGCCTCGGCACTCTACTCGCTTCTTCTCGAACAGCTGCCCACCTCCACACTGCCTGCATCGCAACGCCGCATTGGGACCGATGCGATCACCACGATCATTCGAGCCATTGGCGAAAAGATCCCGTCCAAGGAGATCGAAGAGATGGTAGAAGAAGGCGCCAAGCTGTTTGCACCCGCCACTGCCGCAGACCAAGATGACGACACACACGCCACGCGCAAATCCACACAGGCCATCAAAGGTGCCGCTGCCGCTCAGGGCATAGTCGGCCCCAGCATTGGCCTCGACGAGTTTGCAGGAATCCTCGTCCACAACCGCCTCATCTAATCCACATCACCAACCAATCAAACGGATCAAAAGTTGGAATTCAGAAAAGCAGAAAAGCAAGCGTACAAAGTCGACAAGCTGATTCGAAAGGTCGTCAGATCGGTGAAACACGATCTCATGCGTGAAGCAACAAAGATGAAGCAATCTCGAAGAAAAGGAGATCGTAGCCGATCGATAGAAACAGAAAAAAGCCGGAGCCTTGATAAGAAACGCGGATCCAGGAACTCTTTATGGGCGCTCGTTCCGAGCCAACCCTTTAGCGCAGACGACGCTTCTCGAACGAGACAAAGACGAGGTTGTACCTCTCGAACTCGTACGCGATTCGGTCGGTACGCTTGTATCCCTTGAGCGTAAGCGCGTGCAGGATATCCTCGTTAGTCAGCGGCGCCTTGGAACCTCCAGCCGCCGCGGCCTCTTCGGCCTCGATCGCATCGTCGTCCGAAGTGGACACGAACAGGGTGACCGACATCTTGCCCGGTTCGAAAATGTCCACGACCCGCCTCACGAGCGTAGGCAGGCTGGTGGGCAGAGCGAGCGTGGTCTGCTCGCCACCCGAGGTGCTGTTGGAGCACAGAGCCACATTGGTCTCGAACGACGCAAACGACGAGTCCTCCTCGGGCGTCACGTGGATCGTCCAGTAACCGGCATTGTCGTTCTTGCCTCCGCGCGGCATGACCGCATTGGCCGAGTAGCCGCACGGCTCAAACGCAAAGGCATCGATCTCGGTCTCGGGGAAGAGCTGGGTGAGTCCGAGCTTGTTGGACAGCGCCAGACCGAGCGCGTGGCCCTTGTCGAGCCCAACGGGCGCCTCCGCCTCGCCTCCGCTGAGCTGCTTGCCCGGATAGCACTCGGCCACACTCGGGTGTGGCAGGTTCTCGTCAAAGACGAATCGAGCGCACGAGGCGGGCGAGAGGTGCGTCATGAGAATCTCGAGCGTCTGATCCTCGACGCACGGCGCCGGCAGAGCAAGCGGACGCTCCACAGTGGCGGTGACAAGGGGGCGCTCGGCCTCGCGCGCACCCTCGCAGCCCATCCAGAGCAGCCAGTGGTCGCCGTTCATCTTGCCGACGGTGTAGGCGGAGCCGTAGTCGAAGAAGCGGTCGAGCACCGCCACCTCGAGCATCCAGTCGCGGTGCGGACCCTTCTGGCGCTCGGGAAACATGAAGCTCTTGCGGCTGTAGAAGGCGTGCTTGACCACAGCGCCGAGCTGACGCTCATGCACGTAGCTCGAGTCGGACATGGCGGTGGAGGCCTCGTCCATGTCGTCGTCGCGCGAGGCGTCCGAGCCGTTGGAGCCGTTCGACTCGACGGTCGTGAGCTTGGCGAAGCTCGGCGCGACGGACAGACCTGCAAGCGCCCTGGTCGCGATCGTCAGAAGCTTCTCGAGGCCCAGCAAAAGCGTGGTCGTACCACACGTCTTGAGGATGAGCTTGTGCGGGAAGACGAACATGGACGATTCGCTGAGCAGGTAGGCATCCACGTGCGAGCTCTCGATGACGCTGAGCACCTTGCACTTGACGACGTCGAGCATGGTCTCCCACACGGCCTTGGGGACGGTGCGCAGGCCAAAGTAGCCGGGGCGTGCGTCGGCGTCGGGCCACTGGCAGGCGCTCACATCGGCGGGCTCCTCGGCGAACCAGAGCTCGAGGAGCTTCTCGGGACCCTCAAAGGGGCCGCAGGGGTCGTGGAAGTCCTCGTGCACCTTTTCGGGGCTGCCGCTGTTGGAGTCTACGGCGGTGATGATGCTTGAGGCATCGTCCTGGAACTTGGAGCGCAGCAGCTCGGCGCGAGCGTCCATGATTTCGAGCGACTTGATGCGCTGGGCCTCCTTGGCCTCGACGAGGAGGTCGGCGGTGTCCTTGTGATGAAGGAGGTGGAGGTGGTTGTTGTTTTTGTGGTTGTTGAAAGAGTCGATACGGTTGGCAGTAGCCTCAAGGTCAATGGCGGGTGTCATCGTGGTTGGTGGTGGAGGTAGAGTGGGGCGGAGGTGAGGAGGTTGAGGCTGGTGTCAAAGGGGAGGCGGAGTTGATGTTGAATCTGGAGGCTCTGGCGGTTTGTGGGAGGCGGATCGGGAGCCTTGGGGAGGGGGAGGAGGATGGCGTGGATGGGCTGGAAGGGGAGGGCGGTGGAAGTGAGCTGCTTGGACGACGTCAGCAGAGGGCGGAGCGGAGCGCTAGATGGGGATGAAGACTTCGATGGACGGTGTATGCAGGATCTATTATTACCACTACTATCGTCGGAGTCGTCTGACGGCATGGAAGGAAGGCGAGGCGTGGATGAAGTCCAACAGGGTTGCTAGCTCCTGGAGTGCAGGAGGGAGGATGGCGGGTGCCGGCTGAGGGCGTGAGATGGGGTTGCGCTTGGGCGGTGAAGAAGATGGAGACGAAGGACGAGTCTGGTGTCCTTGCGAGTCGAAGTTGAGATTGAGTTGGCAGAGAACGCACAAGTGAAGATGCAGAAAGAGATGGTGGGGTTCGTGAAGGAGGAGAGGTCCAAGATGGGGAGCAGGTGTCGAGGCCACGGAGTCCTGCCGAGCCAAAGGCGGGGCGAGCAGAAAAAAGGGGGGAGACACACACTCAAGCCGTTGCTGCGATGGGCACTGTCTCGGTGCAAATCGAGTGCAGAGACTGGTGGGCTGTGGGAAAAAAAAATTGAAATTCGGGCAACGAGCAGACGACCGATGACGGGCCAAATTGAGAAGTGTCGGGCGAAATTGTCTCTTCATGCGCCATCTCGGCTTCGCATCAGGAACGTCGGATTTCAGGTCTTTCTTCGTGGCTGTGGGTGGGCTTGTGGCCGTGGCCATGGCCGATCGGCTGCCGAAAATCTGCGTTTGACGTTCTTCTGATGGCTCCGACGCATCGCCTGCCGCACGCGTCGGCATCGCGAAAATCTCCAAAAAGTTGCAAGTACAGTCTAACAAACTCAACTTTCGGACCCGTCGCCCATCTTGGATCCCCGCTCCATCTCGTTATATGCAGTCCCGATTTGGAGGCGCAGCTGGCCTTCTACTCGAGCTGTGTGGCGCTTGCTTCCTGGCAGGCCCAGGTAAGCTCGTGGGTTGATGTTGCCTGCTCGCCAACCGCCCCTCCAATTCCGTCGCCTGGCAACGGCGCTACTTTGTTGTCGACCCTGTTGTACCCTCGAGCCTCGCAACTTGTCAACTGCGTCCTATCAAGTGCTGCCATCGAGGGTCCGAGTCCCCAAAAAAAGGTCTGTGTTGGATGCGAGGCATCGCGCGTGCAGATAGTGATGGGCTCAAGCGAAAGTGCGCCTGGAAGCACGGCGGGGTCTGTCCACTCTTTCCCGCGATCTAGCCCGCCTTGCCGAAATTGCGGATTGGCACAGCTCAAAAAATGCCGTGCAGCCGACTTGCTTGGCTAGCGTTAACTTAGGCTGCAGCTGCTACTGCCCGACAGACCAACACCAAAATCTCGCATGCACCTCTCCTTGCGCGTGTGTTTCATCCGCCATGCGCCCACACCGCCCAGCCCGCACACCCGCGCGTACGTCCGACACCGACAGAGCCAGCCACCGCAGAGCCATGCCGCTTCCGGGATGCCAATGCACCTCCATTCCCACCCACCCACGTCACCACCTTTCATCTCCTCGCCTTCTTCATTTGCCCCTCATCGCCTCTTCCCCTCGCCCCCACCACCCCTCGCTCCGCCAAATCCTGCGAGCGGTCACGCTTCCCTACCACTAGCATCTGACAGCCGAACGAACGCGGGCCGCCTTGCCACGGGATTTTCGCAATCTGCACTCTGCAACAGGTCCCTTTCGGCCTTTGATAGCTTTCAAGACGTAGCGTCCAGATCTTCTGCCTTTAAAGCTGCCTGCGGACATCACCGAACTCAACGACCTTGCCAAACGACGCGCCTGCTCGGCTGACAGCGTGACCCCAACACTAGTCGATCTCGCTTCCTGGCTCGAGCCCGCAAAGCAATCATGTCGGAGAAAGACGAAGTCGCCTCTGTCGCGGCTTCCCACCTCTCCTCGCAGGCTCGCTCTGCCAAGGAGGACATGATGAAAGACGGCCTCACTCCGGACCACCTCGAGTCTCTCTACACCGATCTTCCCGACGACGCCACCGCGCTCAAAGCCATCGTCGGCACCATGCGCATCGAGATCGCCAAGAAGGATCAGCTCCTTGCGAAGCTCAAGGAGGAAGTCGACGAGGTCAAGGCCTCCCACTCGGTCGTGCTGCAGCGATCCGCAGAGTGGCAGGACGAGCTGGAAACGCTCCGACTGCGTGTCCCGCATCTTGAGCAGGAGCTTCAGTCCGAAAAGCAAGCAAGAGAAGCCGAATCCGATCGCGTCAAAGACCTCCGCATCCGAGCCGAAGAGAGTCGACGTGCCATCATGCGCCTCCAAGGAGAGCAGTCCGATGCGCGTACAAAGGCCAAGGTCGACAATCGCCGAAGCTGGATCCCCGCCGCTACCAACCCTCCGCCAATTCGAGACGAGCACGAGGAAGCCGAGCTCAGAAAGTCCAAGCGCGCCAGTCTCGCCTTTGGCCCCAACGCGCTCAATCTCGCCTCCCGGCCCGGCAGCAGCCAGGGCTTCGGCCATCGTCGTACCGCCAGCGGCGGCCGCAGCGTCTCGGGAGCTTCCAAGGGCGACGGCGACGAAGTTGAGGAACCTCTGAGCCCCACCTTCGCCAACGGCCTCCGCGGCCTTCGACTGTCGGGTACAGCTGGCACCAACGGCACATCCAACTCGCTCCTCCTTCCCGTCACCACCGCTGCAGACGACAGTGGCTCGGCGCCCAATTCGCGCCGCAGCTCCTTCCGCAGCGACAGTGGAAAGTCGCCCAGAATCGGGCCCAACGACTTGCCTGCTCAGGAGACCACCGACATGTCCTCCTCGCTCGGCGCGCGTCTTTCGGTGCCCGGGGCAGGTCTCGGTGCACCGCGCACGTCTCTCCTCAGCTCGCCAGCCCTGTCGCAGGGTGCAGCCAGCTCGGCAGGCATCGGATCGCCCATCATCGAGGACAACGAGGAGGAGGAGGCTGGCCCCAGCCTGTCGGCTGCCGTTGCCAGCAAAGCGCTGCCGAACCTGCCCACCAGGGAGTCGTCGATGTACGATCGCGAGCTGCGCGCCAAGGAGGTGGAGATCGAGCGTCTCAGCCGAGAGATGGCCGAGATGCGCCTGTCCATGGACGAAGCGCTCGAGGCGAGAAAGGCGAGCGAGGCATGTCTCAAGGCACTGCGCGACTTTATCGCCAACCACGATGCCGAGGCGGATGCCAATGCTCAGATGGGCGACGATGCTGACCGCATCGTGCAGCGCGCCAGTTTCGGCACAGGTCTGCTCAAGGGCGTCAAGCTGCCTCCATTGCCGACGGACGACATCGATGATGATGAGGAGGCAGCCCACGTCAAAGCTAGTTCGAGTTCCCAGAAGACAGCCACGGCGGGCTGGAGCATGAAGCTGCCCACTCTCATGCGCAAAGCGACGTCCTCGAGCACAGGCGGTGCCAGCGCGTCCAACGGCCCGACGCCCTCGGACGAAGCGCGACCAGGCGCCACTCCCTCGTCGGAGGCCGATGCCAGTGGATCCGTGCATTCGTCGCCGCGCGGCGCGGCACCCAGTGGCACTGCGGCCCCGAAGTCATTGGCGTCCGGATTCGCCGGATTCGGCAACTTGCTCGGCCGCACAGGTACCACGCCAAACGAACCTTCTGCCGCACCGTCATCGTTGCAGTCGCAAGCACCTGCCGCAGACAGCATTGCGTCGCCACAGCCCACAGCGGACGAGGGCGCGGGCAGCGGCTTCAAGGGATTTGGCTGGTTCAAGCGCAGCTCGGTGCTCGCCGGGCAGTCACCAGTGGCTCAGCAGGCTGAGGCCAACGTGATGGTGGAGGAAAAGGTCATGTCGCCACCCTTCCGATCGCTCGACCACGACCAGCTCTCCATCTCTCGCCAGAGCGTCATCTCGCCCCTATCCGAGACTCAGGTCAAGCAACTCGCGAACGGCATCGAGGCTCACCAACCGCCGATTCGAAGCTCGAGCTCGTCCGGAAGCGCGCTCGCCCTGGCGGCCAGATTGGGCGATGAAGACAATGCAAAGAAGGTGGCGGAGAACATCCAGCGCTCCGAGCCCGAGCGTTCGCACAGGGCACAGATGGCGGCAGAGAAGACCGAGCAGGTCGAGCATCTCACCGACGTGGTGCCCGCTTTTGATTAGACGATTTCGAACCGGTCGAGATGGTCATTCTGTAATACTATTTCATATCGTCCGTATTGGTTTGAGACTGATGCTGGCAGAGAATGATGTGGGTGCCAAAGCGTTACTCGAGATCGTCGAGCGCGTCGGCGACTCTTGCGAGCTCGGTGCGTGTCCATTCGACGGCGTGATTGAGAAGGTGAAGCTGGCCGGCGCGGTACTGCATGATGTTGTGCCAGACGGAGGGGCGCAAAGAGGAGGGCTGGCTTGGATCGGCCGCTGCTGACGACCTGTGCCATCCCGGTGCTTCCAAATGAGCGGTTTGCAATGATGACGTGCTCTGCAGAGCCTCGATCTGCTTCTGGCTGGCTCGGAAGGCCTTGCGCTTGGACAGCAGCAGTGCCTCGAGCGTCTCGAGCACGCTGCCGTACAGATCCAGTTGGTCCTCCTCCGAAGTAGGGGCTGCTTCGCCTTGCAGCACTCGCGTCTCGATCTCCTCGAGCAGCGAAGGACATGGACATTGCATCCTCGTGAAAAGCTCCGATGTCCTTGACGATGTCGAGTCTTCATTCTCGCTTTCGGTGGTGGCGGAAGGTATGGCCCAGTAGTGAGTCTTTGCCTCGGCGTTCGGATCGTCCGAGCCGATCTTGAGTGCAAGCGTGTCCTCGGTGATCGTGTCGAGCGTGAACCCGTACCCCGCGAGGAGTTCCTCGTTCGATTTCCCGCCGTAGTTGTTGTACACCTGAGCTGGCGCTGATTCCACCGCATAGTTGAGCGTCATGCACACCATGTCTCTCGAGTCGATCTCAGAGGCGGCGGAGAAGGTCCATGTGACGGGACGCGCGCGAGCGTGATTGAAGGTATCGTAGGCCGGGATGAGGATGGGAGCTGATTTCGCCGACGGAGATGCGCCCCTCGATGCCTCAGACGGTCTATCGGAAAGCCCGACAAGTCGGGCGGGGAAGGAACGCGAAGTGAACGCTGACTCGGCCCAGCGCCACAGCTCCAGCCCTTTGTGATACGTCTTGGCCATCAATGCGTCCGCATCGAGCTGTTCTTGCGGAATGCTGCCAAGCCTGGTCGCCAGAAAAGCCGCGAACGGGTGACCGGATGCCTGCTGCAAAGGACCTTCGAGGAGGGAACATGCTCTCTCGTAGTCGACGATGGTTTCTTGCAGGCGCCTTTCGGTGGATCCGACAAGCGGCGTTGCCGAGAGTAGCGTCAACTCGGCTGGAGAGAAATGCAGCGGTGTTTCGATGGTCTTGGGGATGTGATCCACGTAGGGCAGATGCGGCAGCACCACTTCCACGTCTTCCGACGGCTCTGATGCTGTCGAAAGGTACTCGGTTGCCAGTCGACACGTCGCAATGTACAGCAAGATCCAGTCGGGCGCCGGGAGCGATGACGCTTCAAGCCTGCTTTCGACGATGCCTAATGCTGCGAGAAGAGCCTCGATCCTTTCGCGAGCAGTGACAGAGGTGATGCAGAGGCCCTTTGGTACGCGGATCACCGTCGTGTCGCGCGCAAGCGGCTTGGCCGTGTAGAACGAGAGACCCGTCGATGCATCTTGCTCCAGATACAAGCTACCGTGCAGCTCTACGCCACTCGCTGCGAGCCAGCGCAGAAGTGGATGATCGCTAGTCATGCCGAGGTATGTTCGTGGATGCCGTGTGGATGAGACGAAAGCGTCATACGGGAATGGACAAGTTGAGAAGAAATGACAAAAAAGTTGAGAGCGTCGGTGGACCGGCATTTTGTCCGGCGACAAAGGTGGAGCAGGGTCCAAGTGCGGATCCTGTGATTTCGCAGTGTGGAGGCGCAGTCGAGACCCTGGCTAAAGAATGCCTTGAGCGGAAGCAGGAACCTCGATCCCGCAACTTCATACGACTCGCCTTCTCTTCTTCATCCACCATCATCTTACCGCAAGTCGACCATGACTCGCGGAGAGCCCATCGTCATATCCGACTCCGATTCGGATACGCTCAGCGAGTCCGAGCGACCGAAGGTGCAAGAGACGGCGCGATCGAAGCCGCCTGCCCCGCAACTCGCAAATCAACCACCCAAAGCTGAAGAACCTACCGCCTCAACATCGCGTGAAGCATTGTCGGGAAGCGGACCTTCTACCAGCGTTGCAACTTCAGCGACTGGTCCGCTGAGCCTACTCCCGGATCGTCGCCAGCTCGAGCTTGAGCGTAAGGAGCGCGCACGCAAGAGGAAGCAGCAACAAAACTTACCGAGAACTTCTAGCGATGAAGATGAGGCCGAGACCAGCGCCAAGCGCACAAAGCAGAACAACGTCGAAGGAAACATCTCACAGAGGCCAGCACTATCAAAAGACAAAGCCAGAGCAACAAAGGAAACGACACGAACCGAGCCGCAGCCGACGGACATCCGACCTGCTCCTGCCATCCCAAGGAGCTCTGGCTCGAACTTCACTCGCGCCACAGACCCCATCGAGCCTCACAGTCGCTTTTGGAAAGGGACCATCAAGCATGGCTTAAACGCATACGCCGACAAGGCCGCCTCGGGCGTCACCATATCGCAGATGTTGCTTCCGGCAACCGCATCCAGCCGCAACGGCTTACAGCTGGCTGTACTCGCGACCTACGACCTTCGTATGGACTGGCTCTACTCTCTCTTCCCTAAGGGTCTCCCCGTCACTCTGATTCTGCCTCCACCGAAAGAGGACTACCGCACCGATCCCTCAGTAGCGCGGCCAGGTTTGCATCGCAGCGAGATCTTTGGCGATTTTGCTCGGTGTCCAGGATGGCAGATCTGCGTCCCAAGCAAGCCGAAGGGAGGATGGCTCACGCAGCACATGAAGTTCCTGATCCTGGTCCACCCAGACTTTCTTCGTGTTGCGATTCTGTCCGGCAATTTGAATGGAATCGACTGGGAAAGAATCGAGAACACCGCGTACATCCAGGACTTTCCGCTCATCGCAGACATCGCAAAGGCAGCCACACCTGCCCAGGGTTCGAGCCAGGGCCGCACCAATGATTTCAAGGCGCAACTTGTGCGTATCTTGCGCTCGCTCAGTATGCCAAGTTCGCACCCGGTCTATGCTGCTCTTGACCGTCACGACTTCTCGCAGGCGACACGCGCTCGAATCGTCGCCAGCTGGCCCGAAGCGTCGAACCTCGCCGAGTGGGACCGCATGGAGACACAGGGCCTCGGCAGGCTCGGCAAGGTCGTTCGAGACCTCGGCATCCAGGTCAAGCGGCCAGAATCGCTGCAGCTAGAATGTCAGGGCTCGTCACTGGCGAACCACGACATCAAGTGGATCGAGCACTTTCATCTGCTCGCATCTGGTGTAAATCCACGCGGCCTGCTTCCCTTCAAGGGCAAGACAAACGTTCCGCATCCAGAATACTTCAAAGCAGTAGGCAGCAAGTCGGGATCACTGCCACCTATCAAGATCTGCTTTCCAAGTCAGAGGCACGTCGAGGAAACCACGGTCGAAGGGCCACCCGGAGCATTGAGCTTCTTCGGCAAGGCAGAAACGTTTGCAGCATCGCCGTAAGTACCTTCTGCACTCGATCCGAGAAGTGCAAAATTCGTTGAGACTCTGACTTTCGATTCGTCTTTGTGCGGACAGTATCAAGAAGCTCTACTTTAGCCCTCAGAGCCGCAGAGGCGACATTATGATCCATGCCAAGTCGATCCTGGCGCTCACTTCAGAAGGCGCAGAGCTGGTCAACAAAGCCTTTCGCGACGCTTCAGAGGCACAGCTCACCAAGGGTACGAACGCGCTCGTTGACATCCCAGAGAACACGAGCTGGTCCCCGAACGACGAAGAGCGACCTATTGGATGGACGTACATGGGCAGCTCCAACTTCACACGCGCTGCCCACGGCAACATCAGCGGGACCGCAGCAAAGCCGACCATGAGCACACTCAATTGGGAGTTGTAAGTCTCGTCACCATTGTTGATTGGGTGATGAAGCCATTGCTGACTTTACCTTGTTCTAAACACGACGCTTTATGCACTGACTAGGGGCGTGGTGTTGCCAGTCTACGCTTCGGAGGTGGAGCGCTTCGGTGTGGAAGCAGAGTCGCTCCGCCCAATCGTCTATCATCGACCGCTCCAGCAGTACAGCTCTTCAGACACGCCGTGGGTAAGTTCAAATTCTGCTTAGCTTGTTGTTGTCTCCGTCGTTCCGCCTTTGCTCATGCTTTTTCTCTTCGTTCCCGCACCCGCACCCACACCCGCTTGCCGCCTGTGCACAGAACAACGCCACCGCACTGGCTCAACTTTGAACCGACGTCGCATGGATGGGCTGTATTTGCGCCTTAATGAATGCTTTACGGCCTTTGCCGTCGTCTAAACCCTCTCAAAGTGGATGAAGAAAGAGGAGCTGAACACGCTGAAGACGTTGAGAATGGCACACCAGCATGAGGGCGTCCAGCAACGCGAGATGCAGGATGACGAAGGCAAGGAATCGGGGTGTTGCCCCGATAAAGAAGTCCTGAATAGCAAAATTTTGAAGTGGAGCAACAGGCGGAAGAGCTGCTCGAATACAGGCTGAATACAAAGTGCAAATCGCTGAGGCACACGACTTTGGGGAATTTTGAACGCTTTCCTCCGTCTTCCATGCTTTCCTGAAGAGCCATTCCTTCTCGCCATCATCAACGCCCTCGGCACTCCTACGCTTCCCTAGCACCGACATTGACGAGCACGCAGCATCAGCAACGCTGCGCAAAACAAAGGGCACAAAATCGGAACACCCAGCTCAAGCTTGGTCACACCTCGCGCAACAGCCGGATCCAGTAACAACTTTTAGCTGCGTATTCCGAAGCCGCTACCCGCCCAGGCTCGAACAGGACAACTCCGCAAAGGTCGCTGTCTACTTTTGGCTCGACTCCGACATAGTCCAAATCAAACTTCATTGGGAAGCTCACCAACACAGCATAGCCCAACATGCCGCCGAAAGGAAAGGACAAGGGAGGGGGAGGTAGCAAGACGGCGGTGGACAAGACGTTCGGTATGAAGAACAAGAAGGGAGGCAAGGCGCAGAAGGCGGTGGCGCAGATCCAGCAGCAGCAAAAGATGGCGGGCAAAACCAAGGAGCAGCTTGCCAAGGAGAAGAAGAAGGAGGACGACAAGAAGGCGGCGGCCAAGGCGGCCAAAGAGCTTGCGGCGGATCCGCTCTTTGCGATAGTGCAGCCCAAGGTGCCGTTTGGTGTGGATCCCAAGACGGTCACTTGTGCCTTTTGGAAGGCTGGGCGGTGTGATAAGGGCACCAAGTGCAAGTACGGTCACAGCAACGATGCCGGACGCAAGACGGAGAAGAAGGATCTGTACGTCGACATGCGCGACGAGAACGAGGACAAAAAGAACGATACCATGGACAAGTGGGACGATGCCAAGCTCAACGACGTCATCATGTCCAAGCACGGTAACCCGCGCGCGACCACGGACAAGGTGTGCAAGTTCTTCCTGCAGGCTGTCGAGGATGGCAAGTACGGTTGGTTCTGGGAGTGTCCCAACGGAGGTGAAAAGTGCATGTACCGTCATCGTCTGCCACCAGGGTTCGTGCTCAAGTCGCAAAAGAAGGAGCTCGAGGCGCTCGAGAAGGCCAACGAGATCTCGCTCGAGGACTTCCTCGAGACGGAACGTCACAAGCTTGGATCCAACCTCACGCCCGTCACTGCCGATTCGTTCGCCAAGTGGAAGAAGGAGAGGATGGACAAGAAGACGGCCGAACAAGAGATGCTCAAGAAGAAGAAGGAGGCCCAGGCAGCTGCCAACAAGATGGCCGGTTTGTCCGGCAGGGAGATGTTCTCGCTCAATCCCGACATGTTTGTCGACGATGACGACGATGATGACGACGGAGAGTTCGACCTCAACCAGTACATCACCAAGGACTGGGAACAGGGCCGACAGGACGACGACGCACAACAAGGCATCTCGGAAGACGAAGACGACGCCGACACAGCCGCCAATGGCGTCAAGAACATGGCGGTCTAACTCTGCCTTTCCGAACCAAATTGCATACCTTTCCCCAGGCCTTCCAGCGCCTCGACCTCTCTGTAAAACACCTTCCCCTTTCCTTCCCCGGTCCCATGCAGCTCAGCATCAATCCCAAAATCCAGCATTCATCCCAAAAAGCCTGCACGTGCACAGCCATCACAGAAAGAGGTTGCATGATGCAAAAGACGTGTGTGGGGGTTGCAATTGCGGCGTCAAATTGGACGCAAAGTGGGGCGTGACAGACGTAAAGAAACAACCAGAGTGACAGAGAAAGCGAAAGGCAGACGAGGAAATGCGCAGAAGGAGCGAAAAGCGAAAGCGAAAAGAAGCCGATGCCGGAAAAATGTCCGTTGATGTTGAGAAAGAGGGAGGTCCGGAAGCTCTAGGCGTCGTGTGCGTTGGTGGATGGGCGAAGCTCCGACATGGGACTGAGATGGGGAGCGGGCGAGCCCTGCCTGGATGGCGTACGGGTGGGTGCGACGAGCAGACTCGATTCGATCGACGCCATGTCCGTGACCGAGTGCGCGCGGCTGAGCGACGCAGCAAACAGTCCGGGCCTTCCATGGCGCTCTCCGAGCGGCGAACCAGGGCCGGTGGGCGACAGTGCGCCTGCCGCACCGCCGCTGCCGGCGCCACCGGGGGTGTTGACGCCCGACCGCGTCGTGAGCGTTGCCGACGTGAGTCGATGTCCAAGAACGGGCGTGGGTGCGCGGCTCGACGTGCGCGACGCCGGCCGCGAGATCGCTGTGCCCGACGTGATGCCAGTGAAAGTAGGCGATGCTGGTCTCGAGATGCGCACCATCGTCGGCGTGGTGGCGCCCCGTCTAGCCGAGATGCGAGCGCCCTCATCGCGGCTGCTTGGCAGCATGGAGCTGCGCTTCTTGATCCGAGTGTTGCGACGCGCAAACAGCGATGGGAAGGTGGAAGAGAGCGTGAGCGCCACGCGGCGCACAGGCCAACCGAGCGCACCGACGATGCCAGTGTTGCCGTGCTTGCGCGCCGAGCCACGCGTGCCGCGACCAGCCGAGCCGCTGGAGCCGCTGCTCTCTTCAGAGCTGCCCTCGGAGTTGAAGCCGAACTCGGCCTCCATGGTCGGGCTGTAGTCCTTGCCATCGGCACGCTTGCCGAGCTTAGACCAGAAGCCACGCTTCTGTGCGTCGCCGCCTGCCTCTTCCATGTTGGCCAGCACGTAGTCGCCCCGACCGGTGCGCTTTGAGCTGCAGAGACCACCAAACGTTCCGAGCGGAGGAGGCAGCATCTCCTTGATCGCGGCGCGTCGCCTTGTGGCTCGCGGTCCACGACCGCGCGTGCACACGCACGTCACCAGCAGCAGCAGGAAGACGGCGACCATGGAGATCATGTAGACGGGGCTCACGTGGCGACTCGCTTCGCCGAGCGCAGGCGGGAACGCCGAGCCTTCGCCAGTGGTCGGCCACTTGGGCCTGAAAGGATCCCACTTGCCAAGCTTCGAATTGGCCTTGTTGAGCTCGTCGAAGGGCGAAGGCAGCGAGCCTGGCGCCGGAGGAATGTCGCGACTGGCTTCGAGGACCGCCTTGCCCAATGTCCAGCTGACCGAGAAGCCATCAATGTCGTTGACGCTCTGGAAGAGGTTCTTCTGCTCACCCTTGCCCTGCGCCTCGTCGGCGTGATCGGTGCCATCGCCAGCTCCCTTGTGGTCGACGATGCGCGGGATGCCGATGCCCTCGTGCAGGACAGTGGTCATCCAGGCCGCCTTAAAGCACTGGGTCTGCAGGCGGCTGAGCTGGACCTCGGGCCCAAAGAGGTCGCCGACGTCGAGATGATGCTTAAGTTCGGCCCAGGGCTTACCGCAGAAGTCGACGGCAGCCTTCTGAAAGTCGACAAAGTCGTAGACACCGCCGAGGCCAAAGACGTCTTGCGAGCTGAACCAGTATTCGGAGACGCCGATAAAGTGGTTGACGCTGAAGTCGATCTTGGGCACGTGGACGCCATGGAACAGACAGGGCGGCTTTGTGCACACGGCTTCCTTGTCCAGGAGCGGGTGAAGCGATTCGAGACAGGCGGTGAAGTTTCCAGTGCCTGAAAGGGAGAGGTCGTGAGCGCCCTTGGCATCGGACAGCTGCAGGCCCGAGTTGAGACACGGGTCAGGCAGGGCCTTGGGACTGCTCTGTGAAGCACTGCTGTCGTGGCGGAGGAGGTCGAGATAGCGCTGGCGAGCTTGGTTCGTACCGTAGCCGAGGAAAGTGGTAACGAAGACTTTGTGCGAGACTTCGGTGCCATCGAGCATGCGCAGCGAGACCGCGGTGAGATCGGCTTCGGCGGCGGCGCCCTCGCCTTGGAGTGCCTTTTTGCTGGGCTCGAAGGCGATCTGCGTGCTAGCGCCGCCCATGTCGAGGAAGCCAAAGGTGGACTTGCCCTCGACCACGTCGGTATCGCCGTCGAGAGAGGCTTGCTTGCCGCGAATGTGGAAGCCGTCCATGAGGTAGTTGACCGAGATCCAGCCTAGCAGGCCTTCCTCTTCGCCGCTGATGACTTGGACGTGCTCGCTGCATCCGCCCCCGTCGATGCTGAACGACGTGTGCTCGCGAATGTAGCGACAGGTCTCGCTGAGGACGGCTTCGCGCTGGTTCTCGGGAAGAAGCCTCATTCCAGCGGTGGCCATAACGTAGATCGGCGTCTCGGCCCAAGCGGAGGGGGGGACGATCTTCTCGGCGTGATCGAGGAGCTCTTTGAGATAGCTGCCCACATCAGCTGGGTGGTCGCCATAGGAGGAGAGACCGGGCTCGACCTTCATGCTCCAGTCTACGCCCGAATTTTCCCAGGTTCCCTTCTCGACCTTGGGCAGAACGGTGGCATCGAGACCTTTGCTGGCTCTCAATGCGCGCTCGAGCTTGGGATCCTTCCACGAGTAGACCTGCATACGTGAGCCGGACGAGCCGGCGTCTACGAGCACGGCATACTTGCGGCCTTCGAGCCAGGAGGCTGGTGCGTCGAGCTGAGCGGCGCCAGGAGCAGCGCCCTTGAGGGGCGACTCGTTCAGCTTGGGCTTTGCCGCCTTGGCCGCAGCATTCCACGTGAGGGCGTCGGCTACGTTCTCGCGAACAGCAACCTGCTCGGACCGCGGTTGCTGCCGTTGTTGTGACCGCTGCTGATTTGCGCGCTGAACAAGCCTTTGCCGTTGGCGCTGCTTAACCGGGGTGTTGAATGTGTAAGCGCCGTATGGCTGGGATGACGATCCCTGTATTGGGTAGCTCATCGCGGCTGCTGGAGTGGATGCCAGTGGGGAGCGCCGGGAAGTTGGATAGGCTGGGATAGAGACTAGGCGAGCTCACTGCAGCATGCGAGACTGAGAAGGCGGATGCTGGCGGCGCGATAGAAGAGCGAGCCCGAGAAGTTTTGGTCGTGTGATGGAGTGTCACCCTCTTCCGTGGGTGATGGAGATGAGCGAATGCTGATGTGATGTGACAGGAGAGAAGGTGGCGACCGGGCGTGTTCCGACCTGAATCCTCGCAGTTGCTTCGAATGGGCAAGGGCGCAGAGCCAGCTAGGCTGGTTCAGGCGACGAGAATGCTGACGCTGTAGGGTGAGAAGGGAAGGCGGGGGTTGGGGGAAGGTGAGGATTTGGTGGAAGAGGGATTGGTGGTCGGGCGTCGGGAAGGCCGAGCGAGTGGGAGAGCAGGGCAGCGGCGGCGTGCAGCCCGGCGAGATTCCCAGCCCAGACCGAAGTGAATTCGGTGCGGAGCGTGCGCACGCCGGGGACCACAAAAGAGGCGGGCACAGGCGCAGGGGATTCGCGGTGGCGCAAGGCCCTGCTTCTTCGCGCAGCAATCACAACCACAAAAATTCGAGACAAGGGAGCCAGATGCGAGTGCATTGCTGCATTTTCAAAACAAGCGGTCAGGCCCCCCACAGGCAGCCCTTGACACCCACACTCTCATGCACGCAGGCTCATTTTGGCGAGCAAGAGGGGGAAAGGGGGGATGTGCCTCAGGCAGCCCTCTCGGTGAGCATGCACAGGGACGAGCACGGCCCAGGGGCAGTGTGCCCAATTCGCCGAGGCCGCTCCGGGTTGGTTGATTCGGGTGCGGTACAGTCCAGTGCAGTGATTGAACGATTGAACGTGGGGGCGAGGGAGACGAGGGGCCAAATGCTGGCTGCTCAGTGTGCGTGGCCACGGCGGTTTCAAATCAAAGCGCCGTGCCTCCACGCCAGGTCCCATACTGTACCCGCCGACCGCGGGTGTCCGAAGCACGCAGCAGCAGCAGCTAGAAAAGTAATTTAAGGAAGGGGGGGATCGTTCCACGAATCGATGCCATGAATTCGGACCGACCGAGCGAGCTGCACCTCGTCCGGCGTCGGCTGTCTCCGACACTGGCCATATGCCCTTTAGCAGCCGTATCTCGAATTTCGAAAAATCGGTGGGAGGGGAAGGCTCGCCCTCTGATTTCTTTTTTCGTCCTCGATGGATGTTTTTGCCATGTGTGCCGCCAGAAAGGGCGACGCGCACGTCTTTGGGTCTCGCTAGCGCAAGAGTTGAATCAATCGCCTGCACAGCCCAACCCTCGCGTGCGAAAAACTGTGGATCGAGTGCGAACTTCGCATCCAGCCGCACGGGCGAGCGCGAGCCGCCGCGCCCGCAACCGCGTCCGCGACGGCGTTGCAGCTGCCAACGGCACCCGGCTGCACGTAGAGCTTGTTTACCTCTCTTCTTTTCCCGGTTGGCGTGCTTGCGGCGGGCCTGACCATGGAATCGTCCCGCGGCATCCGCACTGGAATCTCGCCGAGGTGCAGTCGTGAAGGCTGGCCTGCTCGACGTGGCTTGGTGAAGATCCCCCTCACTTTTTGTCTCGAGCGGGGTAAACTGCGCCTGTCCAGATACTGCACGACTGTCAGCGCAAGCCAGTGCGTGCAGGACTGCTGTCGCTATCACGCCGGGGCAACAGCCTCATCGTCGTCTGGAGGCTCGCCAACGGAGGCCGGTGTTCCGATCCGCCTGATCGTCGTGCGGCGTTCTTTCCGAGCCTTGAGGTCATGTCGTAGCAGGTTGTTGCGACGATGACGGAAGTGGCCCCGCATCCCACCAAGCTCATCGCCTTGGTATTGCTTCGCGTTGCTAACGGAAGGCCACGTCGGATCAACCGGAGCTAGGATGGATGAGCATCGGCTCGCGGTATGACATGTGCTCTGCATGGCACTAGCCAACTCCAATTGCAAATTGAAGTGCGGCCATTGACACAGATCGTGAGGTGTACGTCAATAGGCTCGATGGATGCTCCGACGCCCGACAAGGAGCACCAGATGGCTATCGCAAGCGGGCTCGATGTGTGACAACAGCACGTCACTACGTGCGGCGTTTGTACCTCCGAACATGCCTGAAGGGTCGGATCGTATTTTGCTCAAGTTCGCGAGCTCGGCAAACAAGCTTGTCTATCCTCGCGCCATCTCTTCTACAGTATTCGTAGGCCCGGAATCTGCCGATTGCTCACACGGGGCACCACGCTCCCCATGTTCCTGAGCAAAGATCGAATGCCAAGGGCAGATCTCTTCGCAATTGAAACCCCGGCTCGCCTATGCCCAAAGCCATCTGGGCGATGAATTCGGCGATCTTGCAATCTGGATGCGGTGAGCATGGCCAACGCATGTCATTGTGCCGAAACGAGCTCTGTAGCACGTGCGACCAGCGCAGATTTTCACGCCGCTTTCGCCTTTCCGATCCTGCAGCTGCGACGGTCGGTCGATGCATCCCGACACTCGACTAGAGTCACCGAGCTCCCCGAGCAAAGAAGTTGGATCGACTCCGACTCATTGGAAGCTCAGCGACAGCTGCACATCGTGCTCCACGCGACGCAACGGAGGCCATCGTGTCAATCTCCGCTTCTCCAGAGGCTCGTATCTTTGAAGAGGCTCCGACTGCTATGACGTCGTCGCGAATCGTAGAGGAAGGGCCGGATCGGGATGAAAATGTTCCGTCCCGATTGCCTCGTTGCGATTCGAGATCCACGACTTGGACGGTAACTTCAGGTTGCTCTGCTCGTCATGAGTTGCCATGTCGTGTTTGGTATACACAATCGCCTTTGACCAGTTGCTGTCATGAAGACTCTTCAAACCCTGCTCGATACCTCAGCGTCGTGGACGTCGAGCGATAAAGTGCTGGCTTTGGGACCAAAGTCTATTGCGTGGACGTGGACTGTCTCTGGACTAGCTTGTCTTGGGCGAGCTGCAACAGTGAGCACCTCGCAGCCCCCCCCCCCCCCCCCTCTCTAGAACGGCCCCAAGCATCCAATTGCTCCCCCTTGCTACCAGCCTCACCCGCGACCTTCTACCTGGACCAGACGGAGATCAGTCCATGCGTCTGGCAAGAAAAAGCCTGATCCACAGCATCGGCTCGAGCACCTAAAAGTAGGCAGACGAGCCGAGCACAGATGGAGAGATGGCCAGAACATGCATGGCTGCCTGTTCAGGGGTGGCGACGTGCATGTCGACGGCCCAGAGCGCGCGACCCTAGTTTTCGGGGCTCTGGCGCTCTCTCCCTCTCCCTCGCTCACCCAACGCGCAACGAGCTTGGATTCAACTAAATTTCTGTGGACTTTTTTGTAACCGAAGCTGGCCAACTGCATTTCAGACGCAACACGCTGGGTGCTGCAGTCGGCCTAGCAAGTACCAGCGCTGCACCGCACCGGCTGCTGCTTCTGTGTGACTGAGACGGCCAAGCCGAATCGACAGCTGGCTTTGAGCGCCCTTTCTGTCAGCTGCTCTCCGCACCTGCCCACCCATCCAAACCCACACGCACACACACACACGCTAAATCCGCGCTCTGCAGCCTCGGCCTCACGCCTCACGCCTCGAACCCGCACGCGCACGCGAACCCGCCGCACACACACACCCACTCAAACCCACACGCAGGCAAGCCAGAAAGGCAACCAGGCAAGCAGACCGGAACTGCCCATTCGGCTTGCACTGTTGCGCACACTGCATCCAGCGGTTTCGTCTCCCACCTCGACCGCGGTCTCACTCCCTCCCCTGACCATAGACCCTGTCGTCGATCCTACCTACACCACCATTCACCCGTCCATCCGCCCTTGTTGACCACCGACCTCAGCATCCAGTATCTTCCCGTCTCATCTTGCACTCTCACTGTCGACCGCATCACACCCATCGCACGCATCGTCGACCGATCCGACTCGACCGACGCACCGTGAACAGGCTGCAGTACCGCGCAATCCATAGCATCCGTTCGCACCGCTTTCCGAACGGCATCACGCATCCGGACTTCTCCTTCTCGTACACACGAATCAGCAGCAGCTTCGCTCTGCCAATCTGCCACATCTGCATCTCGTCGACAATCGATCTCGGCAAGCGTGGCATTTCTCGACCAAGCACGCATCTAACAGCAGCAAATCAACATAGAGCACCATGTCCAAAGCTCAATTCTTGCGAGAGTACAAGCTCGTCGTCGTGGGCGGTGGTGGCGTCGGAAAGTCGGCGTTGACGATCCAGTTCATCCAGAGCCACTTCGTTGATGAATACGACCCGACCATCGAGGACTCGTACCGAAAGCAATGCGTCATTGACGAGGAGGTCGCCTTGCTCGACGTCTTGGATACCGCCGGTCAGGAGGAGTACAGGTAAGTTGGGAGCGCTACGGACGTCGGCGCTGTCATCAGATGGCTGACTTCATTTCATCCCACCCATTCAATCTTTGATGCAGTGCCATGCGCGAGCAATACATGCGAACAGGCGAAGGCTTCTTGCTAGTGTACAGCATCACATCGCGCAACTCGTTTGACGAGATCTCGACGTTCCACCAGCAGATCCTGCGAGTCAAGGACAAGGATTCGTTCCCCGTCATCGTGGTGGCCAACAAGTGCGACTTGGAATACGAGAGGCAGGTGGGCAGCCACGAGGGCCGGGAGCTGGCGAAACACTTTGGCTGCCGCTTCATCGAGACCTCGGCCAAGCAGCGCATTAACGTCGACGAGGCGTTCAGCAACCTCGTGCGCGAGATCCGCAGATATAACAAGGAGCAGACCATGGGACGTCCCGGCGCGGCAGGCGCCACAAGCGGCGCCGGTGGCATGGAGCGTTTCCAGACCGAAGAGGGCTCGCACGACGCCGGATGCTGCAAGGGCTGTGTGGTGCTCTAAGCGGCCCTCCATAGCATCCCGGTCCTCGCTTCTTTCCTTTATCATAGACGTCTCCTGCATCATCCGAGCGAGAGCCTCATCGACACTCTTTTTGCCTCGCCTCTCCTGCTTTGCTTTTCCGTCCTGTCTGGCCTCATGAACGGCATGTGCTCCGCCGAGCAAGTGCGTCATGAGGCTCACTCGCAGTCACTGCTTTTGAATCACTTGCTCAGCTTGACCTTCTCCCCTTCCCTCTTACCGCCCCGCTCTCGGTGATGTTCCCGATCTTTGCAACCGAACTTGCATGTTCTGTCCAAAACTGACGCCCTTCTGGCTGTCAATGATATCCATTTCTCAAATGTCCTGCGGCTGTTCTCACGTGGTGTTGAAGCTGAGCGTCACTCGCGCTGCCATCGCCTGCCCTCGCATTGCCCTCGCAATGCCCTTGATGCCGTGTTGGGTCTAGTGTGAACGACGCAAGTGCGGGGTCAGGTTCGAGGTGACACCAAGATCACGTGACGACATGAAGCCGCGAAAAGGGCTGTTGGCAGCACAGCGGTCTAGCAAGTCTACGCAAATTTCCGCAGGCTCGACGCGACGCAAGCTTGACGGGTTCGTGTTGGTTGGAAAACAAACACTTTCCGTCGAGGCAAGTCGGGATGGACGTGCAGCAGCACCGCTTCGCTGAGCTGCGTCAGAAACTGGGGCTGCGCGCGTCTGCAAGGCGGGTGTTGCTACCACGATCCACACCATCATTGATCTGTCCCCAACGAGACCAACGCATCGAGCCGACATCTTTTCTCGCCAGCCTGTACATCGAGGATCCAGCTCTCGCACGACAGCATGCCTTCTTCACGAGCATTTGGGCTGTCGTCTTCGTCGGCGTCGTCGCGCCATGCCAACCGGGCGCGCGCGGCTTCGGACGAAGAGGCGTATTCGGAGGACGACAGCTACCGCAAGGTGAAAAAGTCGTCTTCGTCGAGCAAGTCGGCACCCAAGTCGAAGCGCGCAGCCGACGAAGATGAGGCCGCCTACGCCCACGTGCGCCCGGCCAAGAAGAGCGCCTCATCCACTGCGCAGCGTCAGCCGAGCACACGCCGCAACGACGAAGCCTACGACGCGGTCTCGGAAGAAGAGCCCGAGCGGGCCAGTGCAGGGGTGTTGTCCGACGAGCTGCTGATGGAGAGGCGCGCTTACGATGCATGGGTCGAAAAGAAGCTCAGCAAGCTCGAGGCGAAGCGCGATCAGACGCTCGAGGACCGCGTCGAGCACCTGCGATCCGAGCGCGACGATGTCCAGGCGCAGTACGACGAGCTGCGCAAGCTGCGCAACACGGACGCCGAGCAGGCGCTCGACGAGTTCCGCAAGGTGGCCGAAGCACGCTACCGCCACGACAAGGACCTCATCAACTCGCTCAAGGTCAAGGTGGAGGCGGCCGAGAAGCGCGCGCGCGAGGCCGAGGGCGGTGCGGCAGTGAGCTCGGACAGGAGCATTAGCATGCTCAACGCCACACTGCGTGAAAGCGTCCAGCCCGAAACTCCCGACCACCGACTGGAGGAGCTCGAGAAGCAGCACCGCAAAGAGATGGCCGAAGCCACGCGCATGCAGAAGCGTCTCGAAGAGGATGTTCGCACCTACAAGCTGCAACTCGAGCACGAAATTGCGCAATCCAAAGCGCTACTTGCCGCTGCCACCACCGCATCTGCCTCTTCCTCTACCAGTGCGGCCAAGATCGCTGCGGAGCCATCGGCAGCCTCGGCATCGCTGGCAGCCATGGAGGACGAAAAGGCGGTTCGAAAGTTGTACGAGGATCTGACGGGACTGGTGGTGACGGGCGTGGAGCGCATTGATGCCGCGCAACCCTTCCGACGCTTCAAGGCGATCTTTGCGCAAGAGGACTACTACTCGGTGCTGATGGATCTGGAAGAGTCGTCGTCCAAGGTGACACCGTCTGCGGGTGGCAAGGCGCACATGCGCGACGACATTGTGTACGTGCCCAAGATCGACGACGACCGCGACAGCGAGCTGCTCAACAGCACCATGGTGCCGCAGGAGTGGCTCGAGGCCCTGCGCTTCGACAGGAACATGCTCTTCAAGTGGTACGAAAAGACCCGAAAGGCCCTGCTCACCGACGAGGCCAGGTTGAAGATCCGCGCGCGCGAAGAACGCTCCCGCCACTAAGTTTAAGGCTTGCCTCTAGTCCCCTTCCTGTACTATATGCTGTCACCCCAATACCCCTCCCGGCGCTCCTGAGTCTCAAATGCAAGGATCAATGTTCGAGCCAATTTGCAGTGCGAAGCGTGATGAAATTAAGAGCACAGCGTTCTAGGCGGGCGAGGGACGAGTTTGCGGGTCGGTGGTCTTTGTCACTCTGAATCGGTCGCCCACCCGCACCACGCCGTGCTCTTCGCGCGGCACACTGAGCATGCCAAAGCACGGCTTGCCCTTTTTGGCCGCCACCGGATCCACCTGTCGGAACTCCTGCAGCACTCTATACGGCAGGTAGTTGTCCCGCACGCCCGTCTCCGGGTCGATGTTGGGCACCATGCAGCGCGCGCACTTGGCAAGCATATAGATACCCGCCCTACCCTTGTGTTCCGCCTCGCTACCCAGTGGCGCGTCCGCCTTGGCGTCGAACAGCTCGGCTGCAGTCCAGCCGTCTTCCTCCCACGGCGAGAGCTTGGACTCGGCACCGGGCGCATCGTCGACAATGATGTTGGGCCTGAAGCGCGTGATGGGGAGCGAAGAGAGCTCCTCGGGCGTCCAGTACTCGCGATTGACCGACGGGGGTACCTTGTACGCCTTTGCCGCCTCATCGCCGTCTTGCATCGACGGGTAGACCGAGGCGGTGAGCGTGCGCTGCACATCGCGCAGGCTTTCGGCGGATGCGACGAGACACGGGTAGAAGTCCTGGTACCGCAGCACGGCATCCTTCCACTCGACGTTGCCGTCGGGATCCGTGGGCCCGCTCTCGCGTGGCGAAGGTCCCTTTCGCACCAGGCGCACCGCCTTGCCAAAGTACGCCGAGAGCTTGTCATCGGCTTGCTTGGAGACGGCGTATCCGTCCACGTAAGCGCCCCAGATGAAGATGCCCTCGACCACCTCGCACGCGGCGACCTCCTCTTGCGTCGGCTGTAGCGGCACTTTGACGGTGGTTGCGGGCGTGCCGGTCTCGGACTGCGGGATGTGGATGGCGAGCGTGTTGGAGTCGGACTGGATCTCGGGATGGATGAGCACCATCTTGGGCAGCTCGCGGGCGGTGTAGAACTTCTTGGTGTCGGCATCGATGATGAGCCAGGTGCGATCGTACTGGAGACCCTGGTGGTCGAAGGGAGCCTCTTGGACCGAGGTTCCGCGGCACGATTTGATGGGGTGGATGAGGATCTGCTGCACGACGAGGTCCTTGGTGAGCGAATCGGCGTGCGCGTTGGTGGCGGCGGCGTTGGACGAGACGAGCGCGTTCTGAAGCATGTCGCTTGTCGAGGAGAGGAACGCCTTGCCGGCGCGAGAGATGGCTTCCATGTTGGCGATGGCTGCACAGCGAGATGATGGACGTGCGAAGAATGGTGGAGTGGCCAAGTGGAGGACAGAAGAGACTCAGATTCCGCCTCGCCGAGTCAGGGTCTGTCCGGCTGTCGGGATCTCCGCAGAGTCCGCAGAGTCCGTGCAGCGTCATTTTTGGGCGCAGGTGTGTGGAGAATTGGGCGGTCTTCTTTTTTCGGCCACATTTCACGGCAACTGTCACACTTCCGACCACACTTTGCTCGTCACTCACGACCGGATCGATGAGCTGTTCATGGCTGCCATGACTGCGGCGGACGTCTCAGCGTCGGCAGCATCCGCCAAAGGCAGCCAGCTGACCATATTTGTCACGGTCGGCACCACCAGATTCGACTCGTTGGTGCGCGCCGTCGTGTCGCAACGCTTCCTCCGAGCGCTCGCGCCGACCTTTCCACCAGCTCCGGGTCAAACCTCCAAGCACTGGATCAAGCTCGTGGTTCAGTATGGAACTTCGCCCATCAGCGATATCCTGACTGCGATGTACACGGCTTCGGTGGACGCAGGGAGCGAGATCGTGCCTGACCCCGGGCTTCGCATCGTCAACGGCCGGCGAGTGTACCAGAGCGGCGCAAACATTCCCGGTCTTGACCCAGGTCAAACCGGCACGCTTCCAGGGATGCGTATTCGGATGGCTATCAGTCCCATGCGCCAAGACGACCCCCGTGGCACCGTCGATCGAATGTTCGACAGCATCATCCAAGAGGCCAAGGCTGTTGCTGGCACACACCGCGAGGCGACGACTGGATCGCAGCTGCAGAACATCACGGTAGAAGCGGAACTCGACTGCGGTGTGGAGTTGCAGTTGTTTGCATTCGCTCCAGACCTCAAGTCGTACATCGAGTCGGCCGATGTGGTGATTAGCCACGCAGGCTCGGGAACGATCCTGGACACGCTGCGGGTGCGGCCGCACCCTCCTTCACTTGTCGTGGTGCCCAACACCTCGCTCATGGACAACCACCAGGTCGAGCTCGCTGAAGCCCTCGGAAACGACGGCTTCCTGACAGTCGGTTCGGAAGAATCACTGGTCAAGGATGTGGCTCGAGCGCGCGAAGCTACCCATGCGCCGTTTCCCGATTTCGATCCGGCCCGATTCACCAGCCTCGTCGATGAACTTTTGCTGTTCTAGATCAGGCCCTCTTTGCACTTGCCATACTGCTGTACGCAAGGGTGCATGATTCGATGAAAGTCGTGTGCCTGGCACGGCCGCTGCCATTTGAAGCCTTCAGCTATCTTACTCCTGTCGTTCGGTCTCGCCTCAGGGGCTCGATGCAGAGCCAACGAATTCGACTGTTGGACACAGGTCGGAGGCAAGGACGCGTCAGAGTGTTGGACTGGAAAGCTGGGCTGAAAAAACACACGTCAGACTGCGCACCTTTCGAACCGCCCCTGAACAGCCAAATTTGGGCCGAACATGCAGGATAGGAGCCTCGTGCATCCCCGTCGTGTTCAGCGACAGTCTACTTTGGCCTAAGCTCGTCCCGCCGCGGCCGCCAACGGAGGCGCAAGCAGTTTGCTGCTTTGCCGTAAGTGTTGGTCTTCCCATGACATCGCTCGAGCCCCTGTCTCGACCTCTCGCGAGCCTTGACAGGCTCACCTCAGCCCCGACTCGCGCTTGTCCGCTGCCTGTCAGCGCCCAACGAGTTTCAGTGTCGTTCATCTTCTCTCGTCCTAGCTGTCTTCCACTCCTGTCCTACAATCGCCTGTGATTCGACCTCCTCTTCCCCCCCTTTGACTTTGACTTTGGCTTTGTCGAACTGTGATCTTGACTGGACAGTCTAATGCAATTGCTGGCTTGCGAAGCTAGTCGCTCCGATGAACAAGTCCCAGGTCTAGCCGACTATCTGCTTCAATTGGGCTTGCGCGAGGTGAAGGGGCTTCCGATGTCAATGACTTGCCTGATTGAGCCCGGATCGCTGGGAGAAGAAAGCGAAGTAGCCGCTTCATTCGAGTCCCGGCTCGGAAAGGGTGGGTTAGCAAAGGAGTAGACGTTGAAGCTTGCATGCATGTCCGCTGCAAGACTCTCTCCAGCCTTTGCCGTGCCTGCCGTTTGCAGCCTTGCTCCTCGTCCCTTCATCGCTCCACCAACTTCTATCATCCTTCCTCTCCACCATCCGATGAGCCTCCTCGACCACGGACCCGTATCCTTGGTTCGAGACGCATGGCACATCGCCCATTTTCCAGCCCAGCACCTGTTTGACAGCGCCGCCGCCGCGCTAGAGCCGCACGGCGCATCAGCCCCGGCCGGCGTAGCAAGCCACAGCTCGACGCCTTCGCCCCGTCCAGCCCCGCTCCGCCCATCGAGGTTGCCGGCCTACGGAAGCCCGACCCTCAGCATAGGTAAGTGCGGTACTGTCAGCCCTGCCGAGCTAAGCCGAATGATGAGCCTCGCCTTCCAAGTCGGGTCGAGGCAAGCGCTTGCAGAATGTCTCGGTATCAATTGAGGCAAAGTCTGGCGTGGTTCCACGCGACCTTGTCTCGACTCGGTTTGGATGCATTGTGTCTCGGAACACCAGTCATCCAGAAGTGGCTTGTTACAGCGCCCTCACCATCATCCCGAGTCTCGGACCCTGACCCTGACGTTCGACTTTCTCCTTTTTCTCTCATAACGACCTTCGACTCCTCGCCATCACGACCTGACACGACACCTGCATGCATGGCACGAATCTAACGACCTCCCACTTCGCCTGATGACGCCGGTACATCTCTCTCGTGCAGGCCTTTGCTGTCGTGAGGCGGTCACTTGCGGGCTGTGCCCGGCATCCTTCCTGCTCTAGCCAGGTACAACTGCCTTCGAGCTGGTCTCGATAGGCTCTCTGGCGACGCCGATCGCTCGCGAAGATAGGTTCCGAGTAATCTCCTACGCGCATGGCGACGCTACCACAACAGGCTCCAGGGCCGGGTCCGACAGCTCAGGCCCTGCCTCCCTACCTTTCCTACTCGCCCGTGGCCACCAGCGTCTTTCAGTACACCTCGATCATCACTCAGGTCGTCTATGACCCACAGGGAAACTTTGCACCCTACCAGGCGCTCAGCACTGTTCAGGGCGTTTCCACCTCGATCGAGTATTCGGTCGTCAATGTACCGCTTCTGTACACCGGACCCTTTCCAGCTCCAGATCTCGGCACGCTCTATACAACGCCGGGCCAGATCTTGCCTACACCAACAACTGCAACTCCGACCCAGACCAACGCAGCTCCGACTCAAAACACGGGTGCAAGCCCGTCTCAGACGGCCGCACCTTCAACGGCCACAGATGCTACCAGCACTGATCAGGGAACCCTGACAGCCGAGTCCGTACCCCCAGCTTCACCAACAGCGACAGACAACACCGCATCAGCCACAGCTGGCGCGACCTCCTCTCCCAACACTTCACCGACATCAGCACCGACAAATACATCGCTGAACCCTTCGCCCACCTCGGGAGCCACGACAGCTCAAGCCACCAACTCCAGCGGAACAGCGCCCCCTTCTTCTGGCAGTCCGACAGGAACGACGTCCGGAGAGCCATCAGCCACTGCAGCTGGCGCGCCGAATCCTGGTATCCGCGCTGCCAAGGGCCTCTCTGGTGGGCAGATCGCGGGCATCGTGCTTGGCGCGTTCTTTGCACTTCTACTACTCCTGCTTCTACTCCTGTGTTGCTTGCGCCAACGACGCAACCGACGGCAGCAACGGACCGTCCTCGCTGCGGCTACCGGTGGAACTGGCACGGCTGAAAAGACTGGCGCCTCGGGATTTGGGCGCGGCGCAAGTGTCCGCGGCGGGGCTCGTGGCAATTATGCTGCGCTCGGCACTGCTGCAGGCGCTGTGGGCCTTGGCGCCGCGGGTGCAGCAGCAGCTGACCGACGTGGAAGTATTGGCAGCGACGATTGGGAGGAGGACCACCTGACCAGCGGCGGTGCTGGTTCGGGCTTCTTCGTCGTGGGCGGCAAGCGTCTCGGTCCTGATCGCAGCGCCAGTATTGCTTCTCGCCGATCTAGAGGCTCTTCCGCAGGCCTTGGTCCGAGCTACACCACTGCCAATGCCGCACCGTCTTCGCGCGATGGAGCCAAGAAGGGCGGGATGGCCGCACTTGCGGCTGCAGGAGCCGGGGCGCTAGGTGCAGCCTTTGGTCGCGGCAAGAAGAACAAGCCACGCGTGGAGCTCGAAGAGGAGCAGCCGCTCAGCGATGAAGATGCCGATGGCAGCATGGCGGAGCGTCGAGGGCTCATGCCTCTGCACGACTCGCCCGGGAGCGGGTATGGCTCGGGACCAGAAATGCGCGAGGCGCGCCGTCACGGCTCGGGCGCTACGGCTGCGCTTCTCGGTGCAGCGGCTGGTGCGGGAGGAGCTGCGGTCATGGCAGACAGGAGGCATCGCACTGGATCTGGGCCCGAATCGACCAGTCCACCGCGCGCATACGGAGGCGCGGCCATGTCGCGTCCCGCCTCGAGCGCCTTTTCTGGAGCGTCGTCGGGTGGGCAGACGAGCAGCCACGCGACGGGCGGCACGACCAGCTCCCAAACGCAGAGGGCGGGCGGAGCAGCGATGAGCAGCAGCAACAGCACGGGCGGATTCACCACATCCGGCAGCGGAGCGAGCCTGCCGCCTCCCCCACGTGCGCCACGTGGATCGCCACAGGCCGTCACGAGCTACGGCAATCTCGAGCCCTCGTCGGCGCCTACGCCGTTTGGTTCGCCTGCGACCAACGTGACGGATGCAGCCAACCCGGCTCTGTCCCAGGATGCGCGCTACTCGGTGGATACGGCGGACAGCAACGCGTCTGCTCGTGGAGGGTTGAATGCGGCACTTCTCGGACTCGGCGGTGCAGGCGCACTGGGCGGGCTAGGTGCGCTTGCTGCTGGCCATCGTGATAGCTCGACGCTCTCACCTGACATGCGCGCATCGCACACCAGCGAGATGTCCGCCGACGAGCTGCGACACCTCCGATCTACGGACCCAGAACGGTACAGCCGCTTCATCTCGACCGGATCAAATCTGCTCGGTCCGGACTACCAGCCGTCGCCAGACATCGACAGCGAAGACAAGCAGCTCGGTGGTGCCGACGCGTTTGCGGCAGGCACCTTGGGGGCCGGCTCGGCGGTGCAGCGTACACGCCTGCCCACCATTCGCAGTGTCGGCGAGTTCGGCGAGAAGAGCGACAGCGGCAGCCAGCGCGGTACGGGCACGGGCGAGAACACTGGATCTTCGCAGCCACTCTCGTCGCTGCATGCGGTTGGTGCCAACTCGGGCTCGCTGGGCGGCGGATCTACAGGGTCGAGAAACGTCGTCTCGCCACTCCCTGTCTACGAGCCGCAGCAGCGGGCGAGCGAGACTCTACCGCACTACACGCTGCACAACCAGCCGGCTCAGCAGGGTCTGGGCGAGCCGGAGCAGGTCCAGAGCCCGATCTCTGAAGGCCAGGGTCGGTTTGTGACGCCGCCCGATTCGCCACGAAACACGCTCGGAGGCGCGATGAGCGTGCGCAGTGGTGGACGGCCCAGCTGGGAAGTCCAGCGATACGCCGATGCCGAGGACAGCGACCTGGGCGAGCGTGGCGTGCCGGGCGACGAGGATGGCCGAGCCGAGCTGGCGGGCGCGGGTATTGCCAGTGCAGGCATCATGGGTGGCGTGGCGGCGGGATGGCGGCGACTCACCATGGGTCAGTACGCCTGGATCCCCGGCACTACGGCCGCGCGAGGAGCGCAGGCAGGATCGTACCGCGACTCGTCGGGCGAGCTCAACGACGCCGAGGGCAGGTACAGCTACGAACACAATGCTCGCCCGTCCGAGGATTCGAGTCGTCTGCAACACCAGCGGCGCGCGTCGCGGCTCGAGCCGAGCGACGTCGGGCTGTCGGACGTGCGCAGCGAGCACGCGAGCGTGTACGGCCCGTCTGCGCTCGGACACGCCACAAGCACTAGCTCGCCTATCGCCCACCTGTCGTCGAAGGAAGCTTCGGGCAGCAGCGGCGAGCAGGCGAAAGGCAGTGGCGAGGCTGCGGGAGCTGCAGCGCTGAGTGCCGGTCTGGGCGCCGTGGCGGCGAGGCAGCGGTCGTATCCGAGTGTCTCGAGTCGTGGCGGCGGATATGCGGCGAGCCAATCGAACTCATCGGTGAGTCGGCGCACGGGGAGCGACAGCACGGGCCTCGACAGTCTCAGTGCAGTAGCGCAGCTGAGCTCACGCAGTACGGGTAGCGCGTCGACGCGATCTGGCTTCCGCTCCAGCAGCCGCGGCGGGCGGTCGGGCGGGATGAGCGAGGTGAGCATGGGCAGCGGTGCCTCGACAGGTGCTGCTAGCTACAGCCCGAGCGGCGTTCTGAGCCGAGGCAACACGACGAGCACGCGCGACATGCGCGATGCGTCGGCGCCAACCGCCAGTGCGACGTACTACGCTTCGCGCCCGAGCGGCGATGCGGAGAGCCTGATGACCGACGCAACGGATGCACGGTATGCGGATGCGGACGTGTCGAGCAGCATGGCGACGCAGGGTGGAGCCAGCTCGCTCGAGAGACGCAAACGGCCGCGCAGCTCGAGCGTCGACGGACTCAGCCGCCTCGACAGCCTGCGCGAAGTGCGCGAGGCCTCCGATCCCTTCAGCGATGCCGAACGCGTTGCCGACATTCAGCAAGGCGGTCATTACCCAAGCGCATCGCTCGGAGCTGCGGTGTCGAGGTCCGTCGCCAGGGACTTGCGGCAGGAGAGGAGCTCGCCTGTAGAGGCTACCGAAGGCAGCTTCCTGCAGTCGCAGCCTCTGCCGCAACGAAGCCGAATCCGCTCGCTCCAGCCCGGTACTGCCGCACCCGCTCCGACTGCGTTGGCACCGTCGCTGTCGACGCCATCGCTCAAATCGGGCGAGCAGGCCGAATTGCCTGCTTCTGATTCCGACAAGACCATGCCCTCGCTCGGCAGCACGAATCTGTCGGCGGTGCCAGCATCGGCGAGCTGGAGACCGTCGCCGCGCGTCGCGAGTGCGTCGCAGCGCGCGGCTGAAGCTCAAGCTGCCCTGTTGCGTGCACAAGCGTCCGAGCCCGGCGCGTTCGGAGGCGCTACACCGCCAAGGTCGCAGGCCGCCTCGCCATCGGGCGCCGATGCACGCGCACGAGGCGCATCATACAACTGGGCCGATCTCGACACCACGTTCCGCAGCCAGGACCGCGCTGACACTTCAGCCGACGTAGAGAACAGCGCGGGCGACGTGCCCAACGACACGGACGCAGACCGATCCAACAGATCGTTCGACTGGCCTAAGTTCCTGCGCTTCTGAGCAGCGGCGCCTCCACCACTGTAAATTATTGTTCCGGACTTCTCCCTTCTCCCCTTCATCCTTGGTTGTGTCATGTAGCTTCCTTGCCGACTCTGGCTCTTATGCCTGCTCACGATTCGCATGTATGTCCCCCACGAACAATCACCTTTGCAATGCACGTCCAGATTTTCCTAGAGATGGTGTGGGGCTGTTGAGCCGAGCCAGGGTCTGCCAAGACCGCAGCGTGAACGCTGAAGCTGGCACATCAGCCGTCGTGCGCGCATCCTACCGAGCCCAATTGTGGGGTTGGCTTTCGACTTGTTGGGCCGGCTTGGAGCGGGAAAGACTGATCCGCATTCTACAGATCAAGATCAGCGAGCCGAACAGGATCAAGCTAGGCGCGATTGATGCCGAGCTCGTCTCGCGTACGGTGCCGCGCGACGTTTTTTACCCGCTTTCGCCAGCAGCACACACGCGCAGTCCTGTAATCGTCACGAATCGCTATCCGGGGTTGCTCAACCCCGCAAAGCCAGGTGAACATCTCTTTCTCCGCTATCTCAAGCCCGGCGAGCGGAGTGGGCGACAAGCGTAAGACCGCACAATGGTCGAGTCCGGCGTCGGTCGCTGGCGTCGAGAGCGGAGCTCGGTGCAATTCCGCTTGCCGGACCAAGGCGGGTCAAAGTCGCCCCGCCCCCCAGCGCACGTCGAGGTCATCGTGCGGAAGCTGTGGACGACGCCATCTGCAACTGTAATTTTTCAGGGTGCTGTCTATGTCTCGCACATGCACCCTGTCGACGCCAGGCGCCTGTGATGCATGCACGCTCAAACACAAGGCGTCGATTCCGATAGCTGCAGCTATTTGCTGTGCCAAGCGGTAGATGCAATGCAAGCGGCGCTAAGGAGGTTGCACCACGACATGGCTAGCCGCATGGAGCATGGAGCAAGGGCGCAGGGCGCAGGGTGGGATGGGGCCCGCATGACGGTCGCGCACCGACGGGTGCGCAAGCCGAGGTGCTACTGATAGCTCGCTTGCGCAAGGTCGGTAGTTGGTGGCACGCATCACCTTTTTTCGAGCTAGCGCCTGGCTCTGCACTACCGGCGCTCCGGTGGGGCATGAAAGCGCAAAGGCTCAGTAGCGAGCGGGCAGCTGGAATCGAGGGCTCGCCAAAACCAAAAAGCAGTTGGAGGACTCGTCGTCATGTCTCTCGCTCGTAAGCTTCGATGGCCGCACCACCGCAATGCCATCCGGCGTCCGGACTCTGAAAGTGTGAGAGCCGCCTGTAAAATATTCCGCGAGACGGGAAAATAATGCCAAAATTTTCCTTTGGGGCGGAATCCCCCGAGTGGGCGGAGGCTTCGACCCGGACGCGCGGCTCGCGAGCGCACCTGGGCAGAGGGCGCGCAGTGCCGTCATCGCAGATGGAGCCTGCAGGTCGGCTGGCGCCTCGTGCAGAATGAGGGTGTGGTGGTCAGTCGTGTGTGCGTGTGCCTGCGTTGATAGAGGCTTGGCTGGATCGTCGCACTACAGCCCGACGTTAACACTTCCAACGCTCATGGCCTGGAGGCTCAACCGAGCCAGATGGCGAGATCGCTCGAGGAACGACAGCCTCGTCTAATCGTCGAGAGATTCAGCCGCAGCGAGCTTTCAGACGCACCTCCGCCCTGGCGAGTGGGTGCATCAGCATCGAGATGAAAGAGGGCGCTACTGCACATCAGCACTTTTCGCAGGCGTGCTCGCGCAGATGAAGTCGACCGTCAGCGCTCTGACCTACTCAATGCCTTCAAGCTGCTGTACATCAGCAGAGGCCTTGTACAGACTCGACGTACGAGCAGACCCGTTGACTGAGCTAGCACACCTTGTCTGTGAGAGATATATACGCACCAAGCTCCGTGTAAGCTTTCGTAGCCGACTCCCCAAATCTGCTCTTACGCTACCCTACCCACTCCTCCAAAGAACGCCAACATGATCGCCTCTGCCGTCCGTCTCTCCGCCGCCCTCGGCCGCCAGCCCGCCCTCGCGGTTGGCACCACCCAGACCGCTGGTTTGCGCACCTCGGCCGCCTCCGCCGTCATGGCCTCCACCACCCTTCGCCGTCAGGACGGCCGTCTGTGCTCCAAGAACAGGTAAGTTGTCAACAAAAGAAGTCGTACCAACACTGTATGAGAGCACTTCACTGATCAGTGCGCCTCGCTCTTTTCGTGAACATAGACTCCAGGTCATTCTTGACGCTTCTGCCCCGGCCCCGGCTGCCAAGGAGCCCAACTGGGCCAACGTGTCTGCTCGCATTCGCGACGCCAAGGACCTTGCCGGCTGCTAAACAACATTTGCTCGTCTAGACCCGTTTCCCATCGTACTGCATCGTCCCGCTTCGAGTCCCGCCACCTCGCTCTGTATTTGTACCTCGTATAATCTCTTGCCTCAGCGCAAAACCAAGCACAGATTCGCATCAGTGGGAGAAGTGTGTGGGGAAAGACCCTGGCGACCCTGCGTTCCTTGAGCCTCGTAGAAGCTCAAGTTGATGGTCAATTTGCGAGGATGCACAGCTCGAAAGGTCAGGGCCGCCGGAGTCTGATGTCACTGGCGCGACAATTAGCCGTGTTAGGCCGAGATAGGATGAGATGAATCGGCCGATAACGCGAGATCAAACCTCCACCACATCCGTCCTTCTGTGATCTTCTGAAAGCGCCGAAGCTGCCTGATCAAATTGGCCTAACATAGGAAAGTCCAAAAATTCTGGCTGAAAGCTGTCCAGCCGGATGATTAGAAAATCGACATCGACTGCGCCTTTTTTGAATTTGGCCCACTGCCGGGTTGAACTGCGTGTGACTTAGCGAAAGCGGGCTGCGCAGTTGAGGGCTGATAGCCAAGGAACAGACAGCGAGAGGGAGAGAGGGAGAGGGGAGAGGAAGAGATCGAGGCGGACCGAGAGACACACACACAGACACACAGGCTTAGCAACCGCAACTGCAGAGGTCGGCAGAGAGAGAGCAACAGGCTCTGGCTTTGGCTCTGGCACTGGCTCAAAGTCCGGGCTGTGTTGCTGTGGGCTCGATAGCTAACCTACTGGCGCGGAAGTGTGATGTGAGCGAGTGAGGCGGGTGAGGCGAGTGGGACTGCCACATCCAGACAGAGCAACAATCGCACGCAGGCTCGTGATTGGCACCCGTCGAGTTCAGTCACTCGATTCGCCCACCTCGCATCCCTTTCTTCTCTCCACACAATCATCATCTTACAAGGACTTCCCTTCGGCAAACACCTCGTCCAGCTTCGTTCGCCACCTTCGCAGTCCGCAACCCTACTGCGATACCCAGGCATCACCACCACCACCACCAAAACACACCACTGATTCGCATCTGCCGGCAAGGCAAACACTCTAGCAGTAAGTGCCCCGCTTCTGCGCTCCGACATAGCGCCGCCCGATCGACACTCGCCCAGGCCCAAGCCTGCTCCTTCCTGGCTGCCGTATCGCACTCCGACCGGTCGCGCCTCATCGCATACATGCTCGCTATCGGTGCATCAGAGGAGCGGAGGTGCGTCGCCACTCGGTCCAGCTTGGATGCACCGCAACAAACGAAAGCGCATCATATGCTGCTACATAGCACGGCGATCGCATTCGTGCGGCTGTTGTGGACTGGAGACGACACCGCCGCCGGACACGATACCGAAGTCTATCGGAGCTCCCACGTCTAAATGACTCAGCCGACGTCGCGCTCTTTAGCATCGAGTGCCGACCTTTGCCGCTGCATTCATGACTTTTCGATATGGGACCACGCATATACTGACTCTGAAGTTGCTCTGCTTTACTCTCATTCCACCGCAACCGCTTTCCTCGGCCGCCCTTTTCCACGTCTCACGAATCGCATCGCAAACACTGTTCGTACACACAACGACAGAAAATGGCTATGAAAAGGATCAACAAGGAGCTCGCCGACCTCGGCCGTGATCCTCCCTCCTCCTGCTCGGCCGGTCCCACCGGCGACAACATGTTCCAGTGGCAAGCAACCATCATGGGCCCCGGCGACTCCCCGTATGCGGGCGGTGTCTTCTTCCTCTCCATTACGTTCCCCACCGACTACCCCTTCAAGCCCCCCAAGGTCTCCTTCTCCACCAAGATTTACCACCCCAACATCAACAGCAACGGCAGCATCTGCCTCGACATTCTCAGGGACCAGTGGAGCCCAGCCCTCACCATCTCCAAGGTGCTTCTCTCCATCTGCTCCATGCTCACCGACCCAAATCCCGACGACCCGCTCGTGCCAGAGATTGCCAACCTCTACAAGACGGATCGCCAGCGATACGAGAGCACCGCTCGTGAATGGACCCGAAAGTGCGTATACAACCGCAGTCGTGCCGAGCTCACATGTCACCTTGATATTGACCTCTCTACTTTTCACATTGCTGCCTTCTTCTGCCTGCACCTCTCATCGTCTGCTCCAACAACGCAGATACGCCATGTAAAGTCGTCTTCGGCTCCAATACAGCTGGTTCCACTCCCGTTCGCGCCTGACTGCATCACGACCCTCCAATCATACGATCCTGTGTACTTGCATCATGCACCCGCAATCTCACCCTGCAAAAACCCAGCTCAATCCGTCCTCTGCGAAAGGCTATCTGTTCGAGGTGCGAACGCGGTCTGCTCGTCTGACCGCGTCTCCGCGGCTTACTCGTTCTCGTCCAGATTCATTTGCGCTACTCCACCTTGTTGAGTGACTGTGCGGCCTTCATTACTTCTTCTGAGATGCATCCTGCATGTCTACCGTCGCCGTAGTGTTGCACCTGCTCGCTTGGATGACCTCCTGACGCTGAGTCGAGGCAAGGTAGAGGTGGAGTCGAGAGGCGCGGTGCGGTGCGGTGCGAAACGCGCTTAGAAATTCGGCTCCGAATTTTTCGCCAATTGGCAGGCATGAAGGGGTCTGCTGCCGCGCATATCCTCGAGCCTTTCGCGATTTCCACCTTTCTCGAGACTGAGCCGGATGGCAGCTCCCTCGCAGTATCCATCTCCTCACCACACATCCACCCGCCCTATCACTCATCCATCCAGCCATTCGGTCAACTCCGCATCAGGACAAGTTCGACATTCCAACGGCGCGCAGTGCATCCGCAGATCTCGCACAGCAGAAACGAAAGAGCACAGCAGACCGGCACCCTCAGCCATCCACCAAACGACAAACGCTCAGACGACGAACAACTCAGCCTCAGCTCCTATACCCTTTGCAGTCGGACAACGTTTCGACATCGCCATAGCTTAGACTGCTCTGTTATGTATCAAACTCTCTGAAAGCCTTATGTGCAGCTCGCACGGCCCATGATGGATTCCACCGATTCGGCCGCAAAGCCAGCAGCATCGACCTCTTCCCGGCCTCCGACAGCTGCAGAGGCAGGGAAGACGGCGCCATCAGGATCCAGCAATGCAGGCTTCCGAAACAATCCGCCAGATGACGACGACGAAGAGGAAGAGGGCATGCTCAAAGTCGATGAAGAAGGCCAAATCGAGGATGACGGTGCCGACCAGCAGGTGAGCCCTCCTTCCTTCCGTGGGGATGGTGCGCGTCCCATATCCCTTGCTGATCGTCTGACGCCACTTCCGGACGCTTCTGCGGCAAAGAGTGGCGGCGCAGGACCCTCCCATTCTAACGGCAGCGGCTACGTATCTCCGAGGCACATGAACTTGGACAGAGAGCGCGAACGCGATCGCGATCGCGATCGATACCTCGAAACTTCACCCGGTCCATCCTCAGCATTCGGCGCCTCTCGCTCACGATACGGTCATCCTGCCGACGCTGCCGGCGCTTACGGCGCACCCGCTCCCTACTCTTACCCGTCTGGACACCGCGATCCCCACCGTGCCGACTCCTTCTCTTCGGCTTCCCGAGCCGGTTTCGGCGCAGCCGCAGGCGCAGCACGTGCCGACACGCGGCGAGGTTGGTATCCTCCGGCCACTCCGACACGCGGTCCTGACACATATCGTCCAGGTGCCGTTCGAGAACGCGAACGAGACCGCGAGTGGGAGTCGTTTCGAGGTGAACGCGAGTGGTCGGCCATTGACCGGGACAGGGAGAGGGAAGCATACCGAGACATGGTGGACAAACGTCGCGACTGGCCGCCTCGCGAAAGAGGTGCTGCGCCCTTCAGCTACGATTTGGCCGACCCGGCTGCTCCTTATCCAGCACCCGCCAGCAGCAAGTACAGCTCGCGCGATCCTCCAGGCCGCCGACCCCTGTCACCACAGCCGCTTTCAGCACGTGAGCGAGACTTCGAGGCCGATCGGTCGAGAGACCGTGAGCGCGAGCGGACCGGCGAGAGGGATCCTCGCATGCGCGCATCCAGCTCCGGGTGGGGCAACGGCATGCGGCAGTGGGGCAAGCCGTCCGACGCAGGCTGGGACAATCGCTCCACCCGACCCCCGACCTCCGACGACGCACGCTCCGATGCATCGCAGCGTCCGTCGTTGTCGCGATCGAATAACACACCGCCACCCGCCACCTCGAGCGAGGGACCCGGCCGGCCGATCGGCTCGGACAACGCCTCGGTCAAGAGCGAGACTCGCAGCAGGGAGATGACGCCACATTCGCAGTCGGCTTCTCATGGAGGCCGCGCTCGGTCAGATGCCTTAGAAGCACCGGCCAAGAGCGCGTCCGAACGCGATGGCGATGTCTCTACGGTCGTCAAGAAAGAGGCTGTCGAGCAGGAACTTTCTGCCTCCGAGCAGCCGTCCACCAAGGTCGACGCGGAATCTAGACCACCAGCACCCGAGGCGGCGTCCGCTGCCAAGGCTGAGGCAGATGCAGCGAGTGAAGCAGCGAAGCCAGAGTCGACTTCTGCACCATCACCGCAAAAGGAGCAGCTCCCTGCAGACAAAGCGGCGACATCATCTGAACCGCCAGTGAAGCAACTTCAAGAGCAATCTGAGGAGGTATCCGATGCCGCAACAAACGAGCGCGTGGAGGAGGGCTCCAAGGCACTCGATTCCACCGACGCACAGAGTGCTACCGCGCCTGCCTCGATCGCCGAGGCTGCAGTCGATGAGCAACCGACACGGGTCACATCTGAAGCAGCTGACCAAGCGAAGGAAGACGAATCAACAGCCGAAGTCGCCGAGATGCCGTCCAAAGACATTGCATCGGAGAAAGAGGACGGAGAGGCGAATGCCGCGCCAACAACTGCGGAGGCCGAGCCGAAAAGCGCCACAGTGGAAGCGCCAGCGGCAAGCGAACCGACCGGCGACAAACCTCCAGCAAAGGCTGAGCCTTTGTCTGCCGACCAGGGTGCCTCTGGCGAAGAAGAGCCCACAAGGAATGCTACCAAAGACGAGGCCACCAGTGCCGGTCCCAGCGCGCCTGAAGTGCAGGACATTCCTATGGATACCCAACCTGCAGAGCCGCTCGCAGAGGCAGATGACGCAACGTCAAAGCCGCAGCCACGTCAATTGTCACCGATAGAGCATGTTGCGTCGACTAGACCAGACCAAACCAGCGCCCCAGCGGAAACGCCCTTCACTGATGCGGCACCAGCACGAACCGAGGCACCCGTACCTTCGGAAAGCGTCCAGGCACCCGAGCAATCGATGTCCGAGCCGAAAGCCGCGGACAACGCAGACGTCGACATGGCGGATGCGGTACCAGAACAGCCCTCTGCATCCACACATGTTGTCGTTCCGCAAGTGGACGCTCCGGCGTCCACAGCCAACCCCGAGGAAATGTCGAAGGCAGAGACGACGGAGTCTGTCGTCGAACCAACCACACAGGACAAGCAATCTCTTCCTGAAGAAGATGTGGAGATGTCTCAAGAGCCCGCTTCCGAGCCCTTGCTTGCGGCTGACGACAGCGTCAAGAGGGGTTCGGAGCCTCCAGCAGGCGACATCGAGACGTCCATGTCGGTTGATGACAAGCCACAGGAACAAGAAGCGGAGGTGCAGGCACCAGCGGAGCAACCTGCAACTGTGGCTCCAGTGATTGAGTCGAGTGCTGTGCTGCCAGGAACAGGCGTCGACCTCAAAGCTGATGATGTCAGCACCACCAAAGCGGCACCTGATACCGAGACGCCCACCCAGCCGGACGTCAAGGCGGAGGAAAGCGCAGTCCAGAGCACGGAAGATGTTGAAATGGACGAAGCAAAGGCAGCCGACGAGCCCGCATCAAATGGTCCAGCCGAAAGCTCTCAGGCTGCGCCACCGGCTACGGCCTCGGACGAGGCCGTTCCCACGAGCGAGCCCGCCGCGCATCAACCCTCTCAGACCCAAGTCTCGGGCCCACACGTCACGGCCACGATCGATCACGAGAACCGTACGAAGGAGATCACTCTGCCCCAAGTCAACTATGGCGACGACAAGCAAGCCCAGGCGCTTGTGCAACAGGAAAATGCGCGAATCGAGGAGGTCGAGATGCCATCCGAGAACCACAAGCCCGCGCCCTTGCGCATCGCCGAGGAGGACGACGAGACGCAGGTGGAGCCGCCCCTAATGACGCCCACGACGCAAGAGCAACTGGAACGTTCCATCAGGTCGGCTGTGCGACTGCACATCCACGAGTTTGCGCCTGGTCAGTATAACTGGAAGAGGGTCTTGAAGGAGAACCAGCGCGTTGCGCAGAAGACCACACTGGACGTGCTCACTGCCAAGATTCATGGCATCCCTCAGATCGTCAGCTCGGACAAGCCCTTGTGGCTCGAAGAGCAGGACGGACTGACGGATCGAACCAAGGCAGTCTTGTTCGACCGTTTGCTCGACCGCAAGAAGCGCCTCATCGAAAAGACAGAGAGTCTCAAGAAGCGATACCGCAGCATCAATGAAGAGTGGAAGCAGCACTGCTCCCGTCTGGACCGCATTGCCGAGCGTCGCGAGATGGCACGAAGACCGCCTGCTACCACGCCGGCTGGGACACCAGGTGCCTTCGGCGGTGTCGAAGATCCCACACCTGGCTCCGCTGGCGCAAGTTTGCTCGGCGCATCGTTCGCGACCGGCAGGGCGAATCGACGAAGCGCGCAGGCAGGTTTCGCTGGATTCGGCGACGCAGTCCGATCGGAAGCCGAGTTTCTCGAGATCTTGGCCAGCCTGGAGAACGCAGACATGCAAGATCCAAACATGCGTGCAGCTCGCACCACGGCCACTGCTCCCGACATGTTCATCAACCCGGACTCGGACCAGCCACTCAAGCTCAGATACGACGACATCAACGGCTCCGTCGCCGATCCGCTCGCGTTCTACCTCGACGAGTTTGACCCGGACGTCTGGTCCGAGGAGGAGAAGGCGATCTTTGCTCGACGCTACGCGCTCTGGCCGAAGCAATTCGGCAAGATCGCTCAAGCGCTGCCTCACAAGACGCCAGCGCAGTGCGTGCGCTACTACTACCTCAACAAGAAGCTGCCGGGCAACGACTTCAAGGCGCTTGCAGCCGCTCGCAACAGAGAGAGGAAGCGCAAGGCTCGCGTCAAGCCCAAGAAGGTCAAGGGCAGTGCACTCATGGCGGACTTGAAATCGGCTAAGGGCGAGGAGGTGGACGAGGTCGAGGACAGTTCGGGCATGAGGTCGCCCATGGATGCGACAGACCCGTCTGGCGTATCGGCGGACATGCCCGCATCCGCCAATTCACGCAGGGGCGGCCGCTCTCGCCTTGGTCTCGCGGCTGTCGACAGTGGCGCAGGTGTCCACTCGGACGACGCAGCAGCAGGGCGTAAGCGCCACGCCGACCAGATCGAATCCGAGTCCAGCCCAGCCGAGACCAAAGCGTCGGACAAGCGCAAGTCTGGAGCTAAGTCCAAGCGGGCCAAGTCGGATAGCGCGAGCGCCACGGACAAGTCGCGCAAATCGAAAGCAGGAGGCAAGAAGGACAGCGCAGCCGTTGAAGACAGGAAAAGCTCGACCGCAGGGCCCCTCCCCGCGGTGGCGAAGACTGAGTCGTCCGACGTACAGCCTGTGGCAGACGTTGCAGCTCAGCCTGCTGCTGTCACGGAGGCAACTGCACCCGTCAAGGGCAGCTTAGAGGACAGCGATTTGGCCGCAGCCGAAGCGCTCGGGGCGCTCGCTGGGCTTTTCGGAGCCGCGCCGCCGTCAGGCGAGGCAGGCATTCCATCAGCTGCCCCCGCCTCTTCCGACCCAACAGCGGCTCCGCTCGAGGCCAAAGCAGGCAAGAAGCGACGCAGCAAGACGGCGACGCCAGGCGAAGACGGTGCGACCGAGGGCACTCCCAAGGGACGAGGACGACAACCGACCTCGTCGTACTGGTCTGTCGCCGAGCGGTCCGAGTTCCTGCGCGCGCTGGTTGTTCACGGACCCAGATGGGATGTTGTCTCGTCGACGCTGGCGCAAAAGTCGGCGGCCCAGGCGAGGAACTACTTTGCGCGAAACGAAAGCGAGCCCGACTTTGCCGAGGCGGCGGCACTAGCGCGCAGCCACGCAGAGCTGCCCGTCGCCGAGCGCGAGGAGGCCGCGCTGACGTTCGTGCGACAGCGCTTTGCCAACAATGCGGCAGCTGCGGCTGCGTCGGCTGCGCCCAATGCCGCGGCGAACATGCCCGGCAGCGGCGCCGGATTCAACGGTGAGGTGCCTCGCACCACGCATCTGCCGCCTCCGCCGGGCATCGTCACGTCTCAGGCTGACGGCATGGATGTCAAGATGCGCGAAGGGTCGCCCGAGCTTCCGGTGCAGCGACGCGGCCTGCAGATCAACTCGCTGCTCAACGACACGAGCGACACGCATGTGAAGCGTCGATCGTCGCTGCACGACTGGCAGGAGCAACGAGAGGTGGCCGCACACGCTGGAGCGGCCAGGGAAGCATCGGTGCCACCTGCTCTGTATGCGCGACCACCGTTTGAGCTGGAGCGTCGGCCAGTCACAGCCGAGGCGCCGCGTCCGCTCAGCTCGGACGGTCGTCCTGGGCTGGACGAGGTGGCGACGCGGCCGCGCGTGTACGAGCGCGAAGGCAGCGTCGATTCTCGCTCGTGGGCGTACGAGGCGCCGTACGAAGCTCACCGTCGACCTTCGCCTTCGCCGGGCTACAGCGCGATGGCGCCGCCGCCGCGCCCGGGCGAGCGCAGCATGGCGGCATCGCGATATCCGGGGCCGCCGAGCGTGGCTGGGCCTGGGCATGTGGCGAGGTCGGTTCCGCCGATGTCGACGCATGCACATGCGAGCGACGAGGCTGAGCACGATCGCGAGCGCGACCGTTCTCTGTACGGCACGTACGGCAGTGCGGGTCGTTCTCGCGAGTACGAGGCGCACAGCATGCCGCCTGCGGTGCCGGGTGAGCTTCGCCACAGCAGCGGCGAGCAAGTTTCGCCGACGGGCGCGAGCTTTGGAGCGGGCCATGCGTACGGGCGGTATGCGCCACCGAGCGTGGGGAGCATCTACGCGAGCAGTGCGGCGGCTACGACGGCACTGAGTGCACGCGGCAGGTCGGCCAACGGCCCGCTGACGGCACCGCTGCCTTCGACGTCGGAGCGACCGGCATACGAGCAGAGGTGGCAGAGGTACTCGCAGTCGCCCGGTCCGCCTGGAACGGCTGCGGCCAGCAGTGCAGGCAGCGGCATCGCGAGTGGATTTTCGACCGGCAGCGCGTACAGGTCGTCAGCGAGTCCCTACTCGAGCTTCCCGTCGCAGAGTCTGCCGCGGCCGAGCTTGCCGTCTCTGTCGGCGGGTGCGGCCAAGGGCGCACCGCATCTGCCGTCGTTGGGTGCGGCAGGACGGTCGTTGCCGCCGATCTTGGGCTCGTTCCCGGCACCTGGACGCGGGCTTGGCGGAGCAGCAAGGCCGGCAGGTACGGGCGAGGAGGCGAGGTACTGGCCGTACCCGCAGCGTCCGCGCGGACACGATGCACAGGACAGGAACGCAGAATGAAGCGGATAGCCATGTAATTTATTCAGTCATTGTCATAATACGGCCCGCGATTTGTCGGCGTGTAGGTCATAGTGGTTCTCCTGAGTCGTTCTTCTGCGTAGTGTCACGGCGTGTTGGTGCTGAGTGCGGAAGGATGGTGGTGGGTATGAGGGTTCATGACGGTGTGAGCGGCGGGTGAGGCGTTTGGTGGGGCGAAAACCTCCACATGCAGGGATGAGGAGGGTCCAAGCAAAACGCGACTTTTGGCGCCACGTCTAGCTTGCGGCGATGATTTCTTCTCGACCACATGTTGCGATCCGAACGAGTTCGATAGGTGTCAAGTGCAGACATGTCGGTACGTATGCAGCTATTCGAGCATTGGTTGGCGTGCGAGCTGCTCACCAATGGCATTGTGGTTTGGCGGTGTGGTAGGCCGATAAGAGCGTGCAGTGGGTAACGCTGGTAAGCGAGGTAAGTTTGTTGCCACCATCAGCACTCGACCGAACAGCCTACTGACGCAGGATTGTCGGTGGTTAGGATGGGTATCGATTTCTTGTGGACAATACGACGGTGATGGCGTCGCCGACGATCAAAACCATGCTTTCGATGGGCGAGGGCGGCGGCTTCGCCGAGGCCGAGAGCAATACTGCGCGCCTCCAGATCAGGTACGTTCAAGCGTGGCGCCACACAGGCCTGCAAAGGTGCCAAGCTGACTCGAAGATGCTTTGCGGATGCATACAGAGGCGAGGTGCTCGAGAAGGTTATCGAGTATCTCCACTTCAAGACCAAGTACGGCGCCGCAGCCGATGTCGATATCCCTGACTTTAAGAATCGCATCCCGCCCGAAATCGCACTCGAGCTGTAAGTCTTTCTGGAGACGGAGCGAGTGCTCAAAGATGGCAAGACACTGACAAAGCGCGCTTCTGCATCTCTCTGATTCAGGCTCATGGCAGCCGACTTTTTGGAGCGTAGGTTGATCTGAAGTGCGAGCGGCTGCATAGAGGATAGCGGTCACTGACTCATTGTGCCTGTCTTGACCCATCTTGCGTTCAGTGTGATCACGAAAAGCAGAGTACAATATAGTTGTACAAGCAGGCAGTGGTGGGTGCAGGTGTGCGCTAGGTAGGTCGTCGACGCCGCCAGGACCGGGACGATGAAAGTGGGTCAGTCCGCTAATGAGAGCACTCAACGCGAGCGCCTTGGCCGATCAGACACGGCCGGAATCTCGGCGTTTCCTGCAATTCATTTGCGCGGGTGGAGAGATTCATACACGTCCGCACGGAAGCTGCACGTCAACCGCGCGAGCGACGCTCCGCTCGGGTCCCGCCGCGCGTTGGTCGGTCCGGCTCCGAGCCACGCCGAATGTGGCGGCACATAAGTCAGGCTTTAGGATGTGCCGATTTCGGAGGTGCCGCAAAGAATCCGTGCATGCTCAAAGAGCGACGTGGTGAGACATGGCTGCTGCGGTCACTTGGCAGGTTCAAGCGGGGCGCGGCGGCATTTTCGCGCCTGGATGGCGGGTTGCCGAGGCCGCACAGCACCACACCGACCGCCACATGGGGGTTGAGCGCAGACTGCCAGGATGCATAGGCGAGAGATGCACCGAAAACAAAGCGTTTCTTTCCCACGGCTGCGTAACGCTCAAGCTTTTTTGACTCCGCCGCCGCTGCATCTCTGCAACTGCAACCCTGTCCGGCTGCACCGATCTTTGGCTTCCGGCTTGCGCTCGGGGCGTGCAGCATCTGCAACAGAAGCGTACGTTGCTGAGCCTGCGCATACACAGAGTTAGAGTGACACTCTGCAAAAACGAAAATGCGTTCGGATGTGGCCCCGCACCAAAGTCGGATGCTTCCGCACAATAGAGGCATGAGGGGCTGTCGGGGCCTCGACTCAGTTTGGCAAGTGCGCAAAAGCAGCCTCATCTGGAATCCATGCAGCTGCAGCCCTCGTCAACAGTCAGTCAACATTCAACCAGCTGAGCCAACCCCTTCTCCATCCACCCCACCGCCGCTTCCCTCTCGTCGTCATCCTCCGTCCACCCCCCATTCGGGCGATCCGCCTTTCCTTCCCTCAGCTCCGCCGCTATTCATCTGCCCCGGTTCTATTCAACGGCATCTCCACTCCAGCCATGCAGCAACCGGCTTGATCCCTGCATTGAACCGCAGATACACGCGCTTGAATGAGAGAGGAGAGAACGAAGACGCACACCATGATCGACCCTTTCCACATGTACTTGGCCCGCCGTCCAAGCCTTCGGGCGTCCGAAACCAAGTCCAAAGCCGCAACACAATCCGACGCAAACTCGGCGTCCAAGAGCAGCTCCGTCGACTCCAAATCGCAGCAGAGCTCGTACAACGGCGGTGAGAGCCTCTCGCCCGCCAGCACGACATCCACAGACCAGGTTACAAAGGCCAGCCTGGCCGGCTCTTCGGGCAGCTCCACCAGCGCCGTATCGCTCCAACACAGGCTGCCCGAATTTGAACACTTTCGACAGAGCTCGCCCCTCATGCCCGAGTTCTACCCGCGCACCTCCGAATTCTTCAGCCAAGGCAGACGCCGCAGCAGCATCGCCGTACCCACAGACGCGTCCACCACAGCCTCCGCACCGCCCGCCGCCGCCGCGACCAAGAAGCCGGACACCTTCCACCTGCCACTCACCTTCGACGAATCCGATTCGCTCGTAGGCGAACAGCTGCCAGTACGTCTCGGGCTCGCTCCGCCCTCGCACTCGCACGGCTTGCCCGCATCCGAGATCACCTACAAGGCACGCGTGGGCCATGGCCGTTACTTCTATACGCCCCCGCCCGTCAGGCGAGGATCCACCTCGTCCAAGTCGTCATCACGCGTACAGATGCAGCGCAGAAACACCGACACCGCCGAGTCTCCCATCTCGTCCCAGGCAAAGCCCACCTTGTCCTCTGTAGGCGTCCTTTCCTCCAGTCCAGTGTCGACGCTGAGCAGCGGCATCGCCTCCGCGCACCGCGGTCGTGCCAGCAGCTCGGTAGATGCCACGACCGCATCCAGTCGCTCCAAATCCGGCGCCACATCGCCTCGTCCGCGCCTACCCCCACCCTCGCCCGACTGCTGGCATCCCGATGCCTACTTCAGCGTCTCGCGCGCGCGCGTCAAGGGCAAGATGCGCGAGTATGTTCACCACGCCTTTCCAACCTCGGTTGTGCCCTATTGGCACGGATACAACACCGAGACCATCGAGGCCGAGATGTCGACGCACCTCAACGTACAAGCAGCATTGCACGGCAATACGCTGCGCGACTTCCCCGAGGGCTCGCGTCCGTGCCGCGTGCTCGACCTCGGCTGCGGACGCGGCGTGTGGTGCCTTGAGATGGCGCGCGAGTGGAAGGCGTCCGAGTTCGTCGGCCTCGACATCGTGCCCATCCAGCCGCCGCTGCACCAGCTCGGCGACACCGATCTCGAGCACCGCGTCAGCTGGGTCGTGGCCAACTTCCTCGAGCCGCTCCCCTTCCCCGACGCCAGCTTCGACTACATCCACATCCGATTCATCCTCCAGGGCGTGCCCGAGGACAAGTGGGTCGACATCTTCTCCGAGGCTCGCCGCATCCTCGCGCCCGGCGGCGTGCTCGAGGTCGTCGAGGGCAATTACAGCTTCTTTGGCCACGCCAGCCTCGTCGACGTCAACGAGCTCAAGGACCTCGAGCACGGTCGCACCGCCAGCAAGAAGGGCGTCGGCGTCAAGCTGCCTCGTCGGCTCAAGGTGCTCAACGACGCATCCGACTCGGCCGACGTCGACGCCATCGAGATCGTGCTGGAGCGAATGATGCATCGCCGCTTCATCAACCCCACGCCGCTATCGGTCGTCCCCTCGGCGCTGCTGCTGCCCGGCTTCTCCAACGTGGCCAACGGCAATCCGCGCCACATCCCCGTGTATGCCGAGTCCAAGGCACAGCGCGCACGCGCACGCCAGGCGCGCGACGGCGGCACCTCGTCCAACAACGCCACCTCGAGCGAGGACGAGGGCAAGCGCCAGGGCAAGTTCACCAGCCGCGGCCAGATCGGCAAGCCGCTCAACTCGCAGTTTGCCATGACCGATGCCGACCTCTTCTGTGCGCTCGTCATCCTGCAGCAGCTCGACCACATCTCGTCCAGCCGCGAGCTCATCTGGGCCGAGGCCGAGGACGAAAAGCGCAGCCTGCACGGTGTGGCGCAGCCCGAGCTGACGCGCATGGATGCCAGCCGTCGGTTTGGCCACGGCAACCCGGCGGCGCTCAAGCCGTTTGCGCATCCGTGGAAGAGCAAGGACCAGTTCTACCGCGCCATGGATGCGTGGATCGACAGCGTGCGCACCTCGGCCGACACGGAGAACATGCTGCACAAGTATCTCGGCTGGGAGCAGGCGCACGAGGACCTCACCGTCGAGGGCCGCAAGTACGCCGAGCGCAGACGCAAGATGAGCGTCACGCCCGCCGTGATTCCGTCGCTGGGGCTCGAGTCGCTCAGGGCGGATGCGGCGGTGGAGGCGGCGGCGGCAAACGACGACCAGGAGCGCAAGGAGGCGCTCGAGGCGATGCACGAGATGGACAAGGCGCTGGGTGCGGATGGCTCGGGCGCATTTGCGGTCGCCACGACGCATGCACACGAGGCGCCCGCTCGGCTGCAGACCCACGACGACGATGACGGCGCCTCGACCATCGTGGACAAGAAGAAGAAGAAGTCCAAGCGGCCGAGCAGCAGTGGCGGTGTGGGGTCCGGTGCAGCGGCGGGGATATCGACGGGGCGCGCGCGTGCGTTTGGACGCGGAGGCGTGGGCGGCGGGGCGCCGCTGCCCGTGCCGCTGCCGGACGCGCCGGCGTTCATGCCGGGCTATGCGTTCGCGCCGCCGGCCAACGACCCGGCTACGATGTTCCGCGGTCCGGCGACCAAGGCGCGCGTCACTGGCCGCAAGGGCTCGAGCGCCAAATCGCACAGCGACCGCTCGTCCATGTCGGGCAAGACCGAGAAGGAAGATGCAAAGTCGCGTGCGGCCGAGCCGGGCGCAGTGCAGCCGGCACCGGCGATTTCGCCTGCTGCCGAGTACGCCGCCAAGCAGAGGGTGTCGCATGGGCTGGAGCACGAGTACCACATGCAGGCGAGCGAGGCCGATCGCGCACCTTCCCGGCCCGTCAGCCCGACATCGAGATTGGCACCCGAGCCAGCGTCCGCTCCTGTGCAGACGGGTCTGGGGAGTCACCCGCCAGCTGCAGCGGCTGCGCATGCCGTACCGGATCGATCGGTGAGTATGCCCGCCACGCTGGCGCACACGGTGCGCATCACCGAGCCGCCGCGTCCCATGCCGCGCCAGTCGCGCTCCAGCTCGCGCTCCACCGCCACCGCCGTTGCCATGATCGGCTTCTACGATTGCACCGGATTCCTCGCCACTGCCTAGCCTCCTCCACCGCCATGCCTTGTTTCCGTCCTGGAAGTTTCACAATGATACCCATTGACCTTTTTACACTTCCTCTGTGTTGGTGGAATGTGCCGGATTGATGTGAGTGCGGTACAAATACATGTGCGAGATTGTGCGGGCTAAATAACTTCGATGATGCGCGTGGCAGCGTCCGTTTTGAGTGCGGTTTCGAGTGTTTCTGTGAGCACGTCGATGCGACTGAGGCCGACATTAATGAGCTCCAGCAGCGTGTTTGGGTTGATAGGGCTGCCGTACGACTTGTCAAGCACGCAAATTTCGCGCTGCGCATTGAGCACCAATGTCAGCTTTGAATGTGCCAGGGTCTCCTCGAGCAGACTCGGATCCAGCAGTGCCACCGAGCCGCTGTCGGCCGTTTGTGTTGGTGTGGAAGATGATGGTTCGATCAGATCGTCGTCGTCGTTCTTTTCGGGCTGATTGGATTTGGTGGAAGCGAGGTTGAAGATCGAAAACGTGACGCAGAGCGGTGTGTGATGGATGGCGAGTGGTACAGGCACACGTTCGTCAGCGCTGTACAGGCGCACCTGATTGCCGTTCTCGATGGAATAGTCGGGTCTGCGGAAGTGGCGAAGCGACAGCATGGAGCTGAGCACGGCTGCATCCAACGCCGCACCCGTGTCCGACAAAAGATGGACGGTCAGATGGACGTTCCACACCTGTTCTCCTGCCACCACGCAGAGAGCTTCGCGATCCACGGCTTCCGTGCGACGGACGGCCTTTTCGATGAGACGGTCGAAGAGCACCTCGCGTGCGCGCGCAGACGAGTTGGCTCCACCGCCGGTCGAGTCGTACTCGACACCAGCCATGGGCGAGATGTCGGTGGTGATCTGCAAGAAGCCCTCGTACGGCCGGTCGGAGCGCGGCGGCATGAGCGTTGCCCTTACGGATGTGGATACTCGTGTACCTTTGATGGCCACCGTGACGTTGCCCAGTTCTTCGCCGAAGGTGATGTCGACCGGGCGCGCGGCGAGGAAGGATCGTCCATCGACACGAAGGCCGTTTTGGAGGCAAGCGAGCGTGAACTCGGCCTCGGGCTCCGAGGGCTCGAGCATCTGTCCGGGCGGCATGGTTGGAATGTGTGGCGACCGTGCGAGCCGATGATACTAGACAGGCTAATGATGGTGGGTCACGGCGTCGAGACAAAGGTCCCTGCGCGACGTTCAAGGTTGCCGCAGAAAAATATTTGGGACGAGACCGCAACCCGCGTTTCTTCGCACTGTGGAGGGCGAGCGATTTTTCACAGGGCAATGCAACTTTCGGTCTAACAGTGTGACATGGATGCCAAAGTTGTCGAGTGGACCTCGTTACGTTAAAGGCTCAAACAAACGCTTTCGTAGTGGCAACAGAGATTCAGGAGATCTGACGCCTCGCATGTACCGGTACAGGCGATGCAAAGACCGAGGTAAGGTCAATGATTGACGGATCGGATCTGCATAGCGAGCGTTCCTGACGAGCGGTGCAAGAGCGTGTCATCGCGGGGAAGGGTTCGTGTGGGCGTGTGGGGCGAGCAGCAGTGAGCGACTTCGCGGCCAATGATTCGTCCAAGATAAGGTGTACCGGCCTCATTGATCTGATCAGCGCACCCTTGGTCTTGGTGGACAGCGAGGGCTTGGCAAGCAGCCGAAGAGGACGAGGCAGGGAGGGCAGGGAAGGCAGGGAGGGTCGAGGAAGCTCTTATCTCTGAGCGGAGACTGGCAGGCAGGCAAGGAGCCTTATCTGTGGATCCACGCATTCAGACGTGCCGCACCAAAAAACAAATTGAGCTCAGCAACGATGCTACCTCTCGTGAGCGGGCGCCCAACCCGAAATCGGCCGTTCCTGGTCGTGGCCCCAGCTCAGGCGAGCTCGAGTTTCTTGGCATGGTCTTTGACTCGAGCTAAGCCAGAATGAAGAGGAGCCGGAGCAGTCAAAGCGAAGACTTGATCTGCTGGAGGCTCCTACGCGAGAGTGCGAATACTGTTTGTAGCATCGCACGGCCACGTGCAGTCATGATATCGAGGCGATGCGGGGTTCCGCTCGATGCCGAATTCGGCCATGGCGCCAAAGACGCTCACAACACCATGGCAAATCGGTGTCCGAGCTGCGTCTTGTTGACGCCGGATCTGAGCTTTTGTGATTGTCGTGATTGTGTGGTGGATATTTTTATTCGGGCGGAGGCCGCTGCAGAGCGCTGCTGAAGGGCGAGCGTTAGAGTGCCGGTGCATGGAGGGGCGGGGCATGTGGACTCTCTTGTTATCTCTGCAGGTCCAATCTCCAAGAAAGCAAAGTCGGAATTGGCTCGGCTGCATCCGCTCTTTCGAGCTGTTGGGCTGCTGGGCTGCTGGGCTGTTGAGCTGCTGAGCTGCTCACGGCTATCACGCCTTGGACTCGCAGAGCCTTTCGAGTGTGGCCCGCGAGCTCGGCTGCGCGATTGCGTTTTTCTTGGCTCTGGCCATCTTGAGCCCGATGGCCGCCCGTTGATGCGGCGCCCCTCGCCATCTGCGAGCCTCGAGATATCGCATGCAAGTCAGCCCTCGCCATCGCTCTTTCACATCTACATCTCCATCTACCATCCTTCCCTGCCTCCGACATTGTAGTCATCCGTGTCAATTCAGGACCCTCTTCTCACCACCATCACATATTACCAGCTGCTTGGTGTCTGCACATCACACCGTCAAGGGATCGTCCCCATCTCGAACTTATATACCCGGCCCTACGCTAATCGGCGAACCGTACGCTACAAGCATTCACCATGGTGCTCGGATTTGGTCACCACTCTCAGCGCGACCCCAACGTCAAGGGCGAGGAGCGTGGTCGCGACCCCTTCATCGCTACCGGCCGCGGTGGCGCGGGTAACGTGAGTATTCGTGCATCCCGTAGCTCTAGCCAGCGGCCTCGCGAGCTTGGCCGCATCGCCCAATGCATCCGGCTAGACATGCCAAGTGTCAGAATGCCAGGACGTTGCCCGAGCGCAGCACGATGCGCGATGACGATCGCGAAGGTGAAAGCCACGGTCGACTGACACTTCCACTTTTCACCCACTTTTCACGATTGCGGGGATGCATTCACTTCATTTACAGATCATTCGCTCGCCCTCGCGATCGCGCGACCGCTCAGGCAATGCCATCCCTCAGCAGACCGCTGCCGCCGCTGCCGTGCCCGCGCACCTGATCTCGAGCGGCCGAGGTGGCGCGGGCAACGTTCGCTCGCCCTCGCGCGACCCCCTCGACCGCAAGCGTGCTGCAGAGGTGCAGGCTCGCGAGGACAAGCTGCAGGAGGAGTACCGACAGCAGGACCTCAAGGCCCCGCACTCGACCGGTCGCGGTGGCGCCGGCAACATTGCCGCCGACGCTGAAGAACGCGGTCGTGGCCGCGGCGACTCCTCCAACGGCGGAGGAGGCGGTGGCGTCTCAGGTGTAAGTGAATGAAACGATGCGCCCACTTTTCCCTCCCTTGCGCTTGTCGTGCCAGCTGGGTGGCAGCGCTCGCTCGCCTTCTGGCCCCGCAATCGCACACATACCCCCGATTCCCCGCACTGCCGATCAGCCCGCTCTGGCTTCGGTCTTGATCCCCCCCCCCCCCCCCTTTTCTTGGCGCACGGTCGGTGTTTCGGATGACGCTGTATTGCTCGGTCGATGCCCGGCTATACGTCGCAGAAATCACACTCACCATTCTCCCTGCTCTTGCATCCGCTGCGACGTCGTGTGCTTGACGGGGGGTCAGTCGGACGCCGACCATGAAATGCAGGCAGTGGGCGCTCCAAAGTCGCCGCATAGAGCCTGTTCAGTCATCTGATGCATCCTTTGTCTCTTCAACTTTGGCAACAGCTTCTGAGGTCGCTTTCTAGGTCTCGATCGCGCGAGCCACGCGGTGGCAAGGAATCGCCCAAGAACCGCTCCCAGTCGCGCCCGCGTGCGTCCGAGTCGAGCAAACTCGCCCAGGTCGACGAAAGCGCACGCAGCTCCGAGGAAGAATCGGCCTACACCCATTCCACCCACACCGCCAACAATTCCAACGGTCACCATCCGGGCGCTTAGTAGACAAGCTCACAGCCCCTCTGCCCCAGTAGCGAGCTCGTTCGCTCCAGTATAGCCCAGCCACATTCGCCTACGTTCGATGCCGCGCGGTTTCCTTGGATCCTAGTAGCACCTGGCTCAGCCGCAGTCGATAAAAACCACCGCTTGTCTAATCTCTGCGTGTGTCGCGTGTGTGAGGACAGCGGGAGCTTGCGGCTGAGAATGCGGACTGGTATTGGGCAGCCTGTGCGCGACGGTGGTCCGGCAGGAGAGCGAGGATACAGTGGGCCGATGGGGCGCGCCGGTTGGAAAGACAAAGCAGAGCGGCAGGGAACGGCAAGGACTAGCGGGCGCGAAAGGGTTCGTAAAAGGGCATTGCGGGAAAAACGAGGTCTACTGGCTGAGGATCTGGCGGACAAACGATTCGTAGTGGATGTTGCCGTCACTGAGGGAAGGAAAAGCAAGAAGCAAAGCAAGAAGCAAAGCAAGAAGCAAAGCAAGAAGCAAAGCAAGGAGCAAAGCAAGGAGCAAAGCAAGGAGCAAAGCAAGGGGCAAAGCAAGGAGGATGTCATGTCAGCAGTCGTGTGGCGAGGTTGGACGTAGATTATGGGATTGGGTGGGCAACGTACGGGTGGACCTGGACGCCCTTGAGGAGCTCGTCCATCTCGTCGTCCGAGAGCTTCTCGCCGAGGCTGGTGAGGACGTATCTGAGTTCGCCGGCGCCGATGAATCCGTTGCCGTCCTTGTCGAACACCTGGAAGCCGCGGATGAACTCGTCCGGTGTGCCGGCGGGCTTGAAGCCGTTGGGTCGGTTGAGAATGTTGAGGAACGAGTTGTAGTCGATGTCCTTGGGCGCCGTGTTGGCCAGATCCGCCACCTCGGCCTGCGTAGGGTTCTGTCCGAGCGCACGCAGAAGGTCGCCTAGCGACTCGCGAGCGATCGTCCCCGTGCCCTTCTTGTCGAACAGCGCAAAGGCCTCCTTGTATTCAGCGTCAGACTGTCGCAGAGGACAGCAATAGGGTCAGTATCGCAGCTCCCAGGTGTCGCATCGAATGACGCGATCAGGAGAATCCACTTACCATGATGTGAAGTGTGTGATGTGGTGGTGAGCAGGTCGGAAGCGTCTCCACAAGCGGTGTGCAAAGGCAGACTGGCGGGCGTGCATGGCTGTGCGGCTGTTGGTCTCGAATTGCGCGCTTTGGCCCAAGACGCACACGCACGCCTGCCTTGAGCCAAGAGCAGTGGGCTCTGGTCAGCATCGGGACGCCCAAACGATGCCCGCCAAAAAAGGGGCTCAGCGGCCCCTGTGCATCCGACTGCCCAGGTGCGAAACCAACACCTCTGAAACTCCACGCAGCCAACGCGCTTTCCCACCGTCGCCCCTTTTTTTCTCACACAGACGTCCCAGGCCTGCTGCCAGCGTGTGACGCCAGCCCACGCCCAGCGCGAGCAGTGTGGTTTCGCACGTGACAATCGGCACCATTTACCAAATGTGCTTTTGGACAGATCGCACACTTGAAAGCCGACAAAAATGAAAATTCGAATCCGAGCCCGGCTGAGCCCGATGCGGGGGATCTCGAGGTGCCCTTCCCAACTTCCACAGACCCTGGCGCTGTGTCTCTGTGCCCGCCGATCCAGGGCTTTGCACCAGAGACAGGCAGAGTCGGATCCGTCTCGCCTTTGTGCCCGCCCGCTCGTCTTCCGAAATTTTGAGAAGAAACGGCACCAGAGCTGGACCTCAGTGCCCATCGCCACAGCCGCCCGCCCCGAAAGACTGAGAGAGTGCCGCCGCGAACCCTGCTATGCAAATTGGCCGAGAGCCGCTTGCGTTGGTCGTCGTCGTTGGTCGTGCTCGAGATTGAAGCGTATGCATCTCTATCTTTCCTACGTCGTCTAAGATCTCGTTCTCCGAAGTCGTTTATCCAGCACATCATGTTCGCTAGGTCAGCAGCAGTCCGCTCCGTCGCCCGCCAGGGTCGCCAGTTCTCGTCCACTTCGGCCGCTCGCGCCACCGCACAGGAGAACGCTTCGTCCGCCATCAACGACATCTCCAAGAAGGCACAGGAGATTGGTGGCCCCGTCATCAAGCGCGTCGAGGGTCTTCTCGGAGGTACGTAGTCCAGTCCGACGCTAGCCCGGCGCTAGTCGACCCGGCACAAATCTCGCTTCCAATACTGACTTTTGCTGCGTCTCTTGCCTGTTCCTATTCAGGCTACTCGGAGCCCATCAAGTACAACCTCTCGGTGGCAAGCTCGGTCGCCAAGCAGGTGTACGTCGCCGAGGCTCTCGCCCCGCCCACTTCGCTCAACACCATTGTCTCGGCATACCGTCAGATCTGGTCGAAGGCGTCCGACAAGGCCTTCTGGGCGCAGCTGCTCACCAAGGGCGACTGGAAGAAGGTGGGCATCTACGCCGTCGAGGCTTACGGCATCTTCACCATCGGTGAGATGATCGGCCGCAGATCGCTCGTCGGCTACAAGCTCGACACCTCCAAGCACTCGCACGCCCACTAGACCGCATCCACGTGCGCTTATCCACATCATCGCCAGTGTCAATTGCAGAAACCCGCTTTCCCACATGCTCATCTTTCAATGGTCGATCATGGCACCATTCGTAGGACCAACACGTTCAGGAGGACATATTTGGAGAGGAGTTGGCAACGTCTATTCAGCTCGATGACACAGGGTGGATTCGAGGAACGCATAAAGGCCCGGATGGTTGACAGTGGCGTGCATGTCGGTGCCAGTTGTCCTCGAGCGAAGGAATGCAGTCTGGTCTGAAGCGTCGAGACGGTCAGCAGCCCAATCGCGCGCCGCAGCTCGCTCCTGAAAGCACTGTTGCCACGACCACCTCTGTGCCGGCAGCGTGTCGGAGGCTGTTGTGCGGTCCGAAGAAGTGTCGGAAGCAGCGCGTGCGCGTGTCCAGTCAAAGTGCAGCTCGCCGTATCCGATGGTGGACCTCTCGCATGCGAAGTTGATCGCGCACGCAAACTGGCGTGGCGACATGACGCTATGTGTGTCGAGCTTCTTGAGAACCATCAGCCGCAGCTCGGGCGGCAAGTCGAGGAACCGGTGAAAGCCCTGTTGAGCTCCATCGGGCGCGGTGCGCCCACGCTGTGCTGTGCATCCAACAATCCTCGCCGCAGCCAATACGGCGGTGGCTGCTCGCCTGCATCTCTCTCCATCAACAGCGTTTTGTTCGAGCCGCGACTGCTTGAGTGCCTGCCAATTGCCCACCGTGAGCCTTGCGCCGATCTCAGCAGCCTCCTCAAAGTCGCGCGCCCACTCGTCGAGATGCACGCCCACCGCCTTCATGTGTCGTGCGATCTCCACCGGCGGCTCTTGCTCGGAGGTTGCAGGCTCGTTTAGCCTTATCCTACGTGCGCGCAGGTCGAGAAACGCCACGATGGCATCGATCTCATGGTGCGCGACGCACGCATATCTCTTGCGTATCGCTCCCAAACGCTCGCGCTGCTCGTGCGGGTCTTGCGGCAGCCAGCCTCGCTCGATGTTGCCCGCGAGCTCGAGCAATTCCAAACACCGATTCGGACGCCGCAGCCGCGCGCGGAACACCGAATCGTAGAACGGATCTTGCTCGGCCTGGGAGACGTCTTCAGCCGAGTCGAGTGACGAGGCTGAGCCAATGAGCGCGGCTACGATGGAGCGCACGCCGCGGCTGCCGAATCCATTGCCGTTGAGCAACAGCGTCTTGACGCTTCGACAGCGCGCAGCATCCGCGATGAAGCTCGCCACGGCCTTGGCAGCGATCATGCGCTCCTCTCCGGGATCAGAGGCGTCGTCTTCGACAGGCAGCACGTTCGAAAGCTCGATGCACTCGAGCGAGGTACCGGCCGGCGGAAGCGAATCCAGGAACGCCGCGAGCGCACGGTGCGAGATCGGATTCGACGACAGGCTTAGCCTTCGCAGCGGAGATGCGGCCAGCGCACGGGCAAGAGCGACATACGCGGCCACGTCCCCATCGAGCTCGTTGCCCTTGAGGCTAAGCGTGTGAAGCACAGGGTTGCGCTCCAGAAGCGTACAGATGGCAGGCAGGCTGGCTGCGGTCAGCTCGTTGTTGTCCAGCTCGACGATGCGGAACGCGTTCCACTGCGGCAGACCAAGAGAGTTCGAGTACCGCCAAGCTCCGTCTTCGTCAGCGCTTCCTCTTGCAGTCGAAAGGTTATTGTCGATGCTGTCGGTCGGCTGATCCGTTGCGTCCGGGCTCGCTTCTTGCTCGCATAACGCTTGAAGAATCTTGGCGGTTTTGGCATCGCCTAGCTCCGCATGCTGCAGACAGAGGCGATGGTATCTGTCAGCGCTACTGCGCATGTCTTGTAGCACTCGCGAGGCCGATACGGGCTCGTCCTCGGCCTGCACCGACAGCGTTCCGTATGCTGGCCGGGTGCTTCGATCGAGATCGGGCCGGGCGGAGCTGGCACCGTCATCGGACGGCAAGGACACATCGTCGATATCGAGGTCGTCCATCTCCGCCTGAGCTGATCTTGGTTCGTAGCCGTGGCCGTTGGCTTGTGAGCAGGGATGCTGTTGGATGCTGGAAGGCAGCCAAGTCGAGGCCAAGCAAGCTGCCTCGAGTGGTTTTTTGGAGGAGAGCCTCCACATTCTGACAGCAACTCCGCGAACGCGCTCTCTCAGGCGCAACAGCCCAACTCGACACCGCGCAATGGAGCCCGGCTGAGCCGAAGTGCGGCGAGCCGGGCCACGCTTGGACCCTGAAGTCACGGCCTTATCGAGCGCCGCCGTGCGCCTCTCATCCCGGGTGGCGTGCCCTGCGTCGATGCTGGTCAGAACCACCACCATTCACAACGTCTACCACCTCGAGGTCGCCAAGATGAGGCTCGCACTTCTCCCCGCTGTGATCAGCGCGGCTCTCTGCCTCGTGCCCACTAGCTTGGCGTGGGGCATCACGGGCCACCAGATCGTGGCCACGATCGCCCAAACGCAGTTGCACCCAGTTGTTCGCGAGCAGCTCTGCTCGATCCTGCCCAATTACACGCAGTACCCGTCGCATTGGCCAACATCTGCCTCCGACACCCCTCGCACACACTGCCATTTGGCCGTCCTGGCTGGGTGGCCCGACACGATCCGCTACCGGTATCCGTGGAGTGGCGAGCTGCACTATGTGAACCCGGTCGACGACCATCCTCCCGCGCAGTGCTTTTACGGCGAGACTGGCTGGACGTCGGAGCTCAACGTTCTCAGTGCTCTGGTCAACTACACGTCGCGCGTCGTGACGCAGTCCGGCTGGGAGCGCGACATGGCGCTGCGCTTCGTCGTACATCTCTTCGGCGACGCACACCAGCCTCTGCATTTGACGGGTCGGGCGCGCGGGGGCAACGACGTGTGGGTGCACTTTGAAGGCAGGAAGGCCCGGCTGCATACGGTCTGGGATACGCTGCTGATCGATAAGCAGATCCGAGAGCTGTCCAACTACACCACGCCGCTGGCGTCGCGGAGGATCGAAAGCGCACTGGTAGGCGCGAGATACGATCCGCTCGTGAGGTATGTTCTCCAGGAGGGTCTGGGCCAGCCTGCCACGCGTGAACAGGCGGACAAGGCATGGTGGCGCGACGAATCGGAGCAATGGCCAACTTGCGAGGGCAAAGCTCGGAAAGACGCCGAGGGAACGTGGGCTGCAGAGGGCCAGCTGATGTTTGCTGGAGCCGCGACGGGTCCAGAGGCGGTGGACGATACGGATCTGCCGATCTGCCCGTACGAGTGGACCAAGTCCATGCACCCGCTCGTTTGCGAGTATGCGTTTGCCTCGCCCGTGCCCGCGTGGGAGCCAAGCCCTCGTGTGCTGCGAGGCGGACAAACGCCATCGCCAGTGCCCGCACCAGAACCAGAACTCGACGTCCCCGAGTACGTCGGCCGAATCGAACGGTAAGTGCAGCGCTCTTCGGCACTTCTCTGATGCAGTCTGCGGAGTCTAGGAATGCTGACCTCCTCCTCCCCACTACTACTGTTCACCCTCCACAGCGATAAGATCATTCACAAGCAGCTCGCCATGGCGGGCGTTCGGCTCGCTGCTGTGCTCAACACCTTGCTCCTCCCTTCCGAATCGGGCGACACCATGTGACTCGTGTACGCGTAGCATCGGATTTGTAAAGCGTTTTCATGTATGGAAGATGGCATTGTTCCTGTCGTTCTCAGTGTCCCTAGTTCTGGTGTCCGCCTCAGGCCTGGACTGGGTGGTTGGGATTTTGCTCGGCGTCGAGACGCAAGTTGGCAAAGGCCTTGGACGGAGACGATGAGGGCGATGCTGCTGCGGTGTTGTCTGCCGAATTGTTGCCAGTGACCGGGCTGTTGGCTATGTGTGCCTCGGCGCGCTCGATGACCTGGAAGAAGATGTCCCACATGCGCGGGCAGTCGAGGTTCTCGAGCACTTCGACGTTCCTGCCGCCGCGGCCCCAGCCGTTATGCTCGACGCGGTCGCCCCAGAAGTCCACCACAGTCGCGCCGCACGCCAGACCGTCGCTGCACTCTACATCGACGCGGTAGCGCTTGGGCGGCATCGCATCCGCTGACGCCGATCCCTCACCCTGTGAGTCCGACACATCGCTCGCGTCGGCACTGTCTATCGCCGAGGGCTCGAGGCCGAGCGAGTTGCTTTCCGTCACCACGCGTGGGCGACGTGGCTTGCCCGAAGACGCAGCCGCACGCGCGTCCTTGTTGCTGTGCGGGTCGGCATCAAACATGCCCACATTGGGCACGTCGCCCGGCGACGGAATGCGGCGGTGGAAGAGCGTCGGATCAATGATATAAGCGATGGCCAGCATGTCGTGCACGGGCGGCCCGCGAGTAAAGCCGAACTCGGACGCGTACGTCTTCGCAAAGAACGTGAGTGTGGAGCTCAGCATCCTCTTGAGATCGCTCGGGCCAGAGGCGGACTGAGTGGCCAGCTCCGCGCCTGGCGCAACGGGCGAAGCGACAGGCGAGTGAGATGGCGAGATGGGGCTCAGCGCAGCTCTCGATTGTCGGCGGGACGAAGGCGAGCGCACTCGTCCACTCAGAAGACGGTCGTGCAGCTCGGCGGTGAAGATGGCCTGGTGCGTTACATTGAGACCGGCCATGACCACCTTGATGTCGGTGTTGAAGACGATCGAAGCGGCTTCGGGATCGTTGAGGATGTTGAACTCTGCCAGTGGGCCGCGGTTGCCGCGGACGCCTGCAGCTCCGCCCATGAGCACAATCTGCTCGATGCCGCGCACGAGGTGCGGATAGCAGCGAATGAAGAGCGCCACGTTGGTCATGGGCCCCGTGACAGCAAGGTGGATGCCAGGCTTGCCTGCATTGAGGCGCTCGGTGAGGATGGTGGAGAGCGTGTATAGAAAGAGCGAGGGCTCGGGGCCTGTTGTTGGTGAGCTTGTGCGCGGATGCGCGGGATGCAGCCATGGCTGGCAGAGCGGCGAGGAGAGCGAGGGCAAGCCTTGCACGCCGCCGAGGCCACCTTGACCGTGGATGCCAACGTCCACCTTGACTTCCTTGACGAGCGGGCAGTCGGAACCGCGGATGACGGGGATGGAAGGGTCGGCTCGGTAGAGCGCCATAAGACGAACGGCATTGAGGAAGGTGTCACGGCCTCCAGCATTGCCTGCTACGGTGGAGACGCCGAGCAATTCGAGGCTGGGATGGCGGAGAGCCATGAGCAGCGCCATAGCATCGTCGTGTCCCGGATCACAGTCGAGCCATACCGACTTGATCTGAGCGGGATCAGTTGCCAGCGTAGCCAGGGCAGGTTGAGGTACGTCGGAAGCCGTCCGGACTCTAGGCTGGTAGGAGGCCGACTGTCCCGGTTGGACGAACTGGCTGAGACGACGCAGCAGGGATGGATTGGAGCCCGGAGAAGAGGATGACGACGACTCTCTCTTCATCTTGCAAGAAGAGGGCGATGCAGATCTAGATTGGTGGACAGGAAGGATGTGGTGAAGGGGAGGGAACAAGCAGCGATCCGATGCTGCAAATACGAATTGTGCAGACGCACGGCCAGGTGCGATCGTGTGCAGCCCGGGCAGCTCGGGCAGCTCGGGCGCAGGAGAGATGTTGCCGATGCAGAGGGCGGATGCGGGTGTTTGTGCTGCTGCAGGCTATCGTGGATCGGTTGCCGTGGGTCCACGTTGGCTGTCTGTCTGACTCTGCATTCTTCGCAGGGTCCAGTCGGCGGATCTAGCGACGGTCGACTTCCGACGCCCGGAGCGTGCGAAAATCGGCGGCATTCCGCACTCTTTCGTTTCCGCCTCCACATTCTTGCACCGACGCCTCGCAACTATCAATCGCAAAGCGGCACGTCCATCTTGCCCACGCTTATCTCTGACCTTTGTGTGCCAAGCCGAGTGCCGACAGCCTTTCCCCTCGGCGCTTCAAGACTGCCCGCCATGGCCGACGTGTGGATCTCGCGCAAGAAGTGGACGTGCAAGTACTGCGATGTGACCATCAACGATGACCTGCCTTCGCGGCGACACCACGAGACCGGCGTAAGGCACAAGCAAAATGTACAGAAGGCGCTTCAGGATCTCTACCGCAAGAGCGAGCAGGGCCGCAAGGATGCCGAGCATACCAAGAAGCAGATGGAGCAGATCGAGGCGCTTGCAGCAGCGAGCTATGCTAAAGACCAGGCAGCAGCTGGAACCTCGGCCTCGGCGACTGCTCCGTCCGCAACCCCCATGACAGCTCCGTCGGCTGCTGCTTCTTCTTCGAAAGCATCAACTGGTACCGTGTCTAGGCCGAGCGCCCGTCGCCCGCCATCCTCGAGTGCTCAGCCGGAAGTGCGGGATATGCAGCCTGTCGCCGAGGCAGGACAATGGGAACAGGTCGAGCAAGCTCAGCCGGCCGCGTCGTCCACGTCCACGTTCGGATTGCAGCCGCCACAAGCGACGGACCGGGATCAGGCAAGATCGTTCCGAGTGAGAGAAAAGGTGGGGCGATTAGACGACAGCGATGACGATGACGATCTCGGGGCCCGGACGATCAAGATCAAGAAGAGACCACGAACCGAGGCAGTAGCGGAACCTCGTCCTGCACCGGACTTGACTCGTCCCGATGCCCAACAAACTCACACATTGGCTGCTGATTCTCCTGCATCGATAGACACTCAAGCGCGGGTCAAGAAGGAGGAGTCCGAAGACAGTACGCCCGCCGATTCGAAGCGTTCAGATGCGGAAGGTGCTGATACGAACGCGGCCAGCGCACCCAGTGGCGGCGGCGGCTTGTTCAAGAAGAGACGCCCTGGCGCTGGAGCCGGTACCAAGAGGGTCAGAGCAGTCATTTGAATGGACAAACGTCGTTTCGCCAAAGAAAGCGTGATGGAAGAAGGATGTAGACACTCGATCTACGATTTGCGCTTCGATCGGGTCCCGATACGCGGCCTAAATTTGGTCGCTTGCTTCCACGTCACGAAATTGCGACCGCCGCTGGCGAAATTGGTTGCCAGCGCTGAGATGGCAGCCCTTCCGCCAAATACGAGTTATTTATTGGCCATTCGTTGGAGCCCCTGCCACTCGTGCACAGATGAGAAGACTGCTCAGCTCAGGCTTGAAGACATCATATGCAAAGCCACGGAAAAGGAGGCTTGAACTCCAGGTGACACTGTGGGTGAGAACGACTGCGCGGAGTGTGGTGCGGAGAGATTGGGGTGGCGGGAAATGCACTGATGAGCTGGCCAGCTGGCAGAGAAGGCCGAAGAAAATCGAGCCAGGCGAGGGCGCAGTGCACAGACCGACGACGCGCTAAGCAAGCGAGGCTGAAACGAGCCCACTTTATTGGCCGAGAAGAACTCGCCTCTGAGATGCAGCGAGAGAGAGAGAAACACACACTCAGCCCCGCGTGCCTTGGCTCGGGCCTCTGCTGCTGCCGCTGCCACGTCCCAGCGCCGTGTCAGGGCTGCCGCAGCGGTGCACTGCAGCCCGGCTGTCCCGTCCACGTCGACACGAACCGGCAACCGAAGCTTCCAGCTCACCCTGGTGTCCGCGTTGGCTCGGCGCACACACAGACACCGCACAAGGTCAGTTCGCTCGCCCTCGCCATCCTTTCTCTCTTTCCACACCATCAAGTCTTCTCCCCTCAAGATAAATACTACCGAGTCTCGTAAGTGCTTTCTTCCTCTCCTGCTTCAAACACTACGCAAGCATCCACTTTGCATCGCTGCTCGGTCAGCCTTGCCACCGATACCCAGCCTTGGCATCGTCGCCGCCGTCGCCGTCGCCACCCGTCGCTGTGACCCACCCGCTGGTCAGGCTCTCATCGCGGCCCTCTCGCATCATACCCACAACCCGCACGAACAACCTTTGCTGATCAAAGCCACCTCTCGTCATTCTATCCTCCCTTGACTTCGGCGTCACCAGTCGGAAGTACAAATCATCATGGTTCTCGCCACCCGCACAACCGCGGTGGCACAGCGCCGCAAGGCTGCTCGTGCCACCGGCCTCACCCGACCCGCCTTCATGACCATCGTCATGGCCATCCTCGCCCTCCTCACCTTCTCTGCCTTCATGGCCCCCGGCTCCTCCGCCGGCGGCATGGGCGTCGCCGCTGCCGCTGACAAGCGCAGCGAGTACGGAACTGTCATCGGTATCGATCTCGGAACCACCTACTCGTGTGTCGGTGCTCAGGTCAACGGCCGTGTCGAAATCATCACCAACGACCAGGGTAACCGAATCACACCGTCGTACGTCGCATTCACTCCCGAGCGTCTCGTCGGTGACGCTGCCAAGAACCAGGCCGCCCAGAACCCCGAGAACACCATCTTCGACGCTAAGCGTCTTATCGGCCGCAAGTGGGGCGAGTCTGACCTCAAGAAGGACGCCAAGCACCTCCCCTTCAAGCTCGTCGAGAAGAACGGCAAGGCCGCCATCCAGGTCAACGTCAACGGCGACAAGAAGACCTTCACCCCCGAGGAGGTCTCCGCCATGGTCCTCCAGAAGATGAAGGAGACCGCAGAGGCCTACCTCGGCCACAAGGTCACCCACGCCGTCGTCACCGTCCCCGCCTACTTCAACGACGCCCAGCGACAGGCCACCAAGGACGCCGGCACCATCGCCGGTCTTAACGTCCTCCGTATTGTCAACGAGCCCACCGCCGCTGCCATCGCCTACGGCCTCGACAAGAAGGACGGCGAGTCGCAGATCATCGTCTACGATCTCGGTGGAGGTACCTTCGATGTCTCGCTTCTCTCCATCGACTCGGGCGTCTTCGAGGTGCTCGCCACCGCCGGTGACACCCACCTCGGTGGTGAGGACTTTGACAACCGTGTCTCCGACTACATCCTCAAGCAGTTCAAGAAGAAGTCCGGCCTCGACGCCTCGTCCAACAAGCGCTCCGTCGGTAAGCTGAAGCGCGAGGTCGAGCGTGCCAAGCGCACCCTCTCCAGCCAGATGTCCACCAAGATCGAGATCGACGGCTTCTTCGAGGGCAACGACCTCGACGAGACCCTCACTCGCGCCAAGTTCGAGGAGCTCAACATGGACCTCTTCCGCAAGACTATGAAGCCCGTCGAGCAGGTCCTCAAGGACGCCGGTGTCAAGAAGGACGAGATCGACGACGTCGTCCTCGTCGGTGGTTCCACCCGTATCCCCAAGGTCCAGGCCATGCTCAAGGAGTACTTCGGCCGCGAGCCCTCCAAGGGCATCAACCCTGACGAGGCCGTCGCCTGGGGTGCCGCCGTCCAGGGTGGTGTCCTTGCCGGTGACGAGTCGCTCGGCGATGTCGTCCTCATCGACGTCAACCCTCTGACCCTCGGTATCGAGACCAACGGCGGTGTCATGACCAAGCTCATCCCCCGTAACACCGTCGTGCCCACCAAGAAGTCGCAGATCTTCTCGACTGCCGCCGACAACCAGAACACCGTGCTCATCCAGGTCTTCGAGGGCGAGCGCTCCATGACCAAGGACAACAACAAGCTCGGCAAGTTCGAGCTCACCGGTATCCCCCCTGCGCCGCGAGGCACGCCTCAGATCGAGGTCACCTTCGAGCTCGACGCCAACGGAATCATGAAGGTTTCCGCCACCGACAAGGGCACCGGCAAGGCCGAGTCCGTCACCATCACCAACGACAAGGGCCGTCTCTCCCCCGAGGAGATCGAGCGCATGGTCGCCGAGGCCGAGGAGTTCGCCGAGCAGGACGAGGCGGTGCGCAAGCGCATCGAGGCCCTCAACAACCTCCAGAACTTCATCGCCTCGCTCCGCAGCCAGATCGCCGACAAGGAGGGCCTTGGCGGCAAGCTCGACAAGGAGGACAAGGACACCATCAAGCAGAGCCTCAAGGACGCCGAGGCATGGCTCGACGAGAACAGCCAGACCGCCGAGGGCTCCGACATTGAGGAGCAGCTCAGCGAGCTCCAGGCTGCCGTCGCCCCCATCACCGCCAAGATCTACCAGGGCGGCGCTGCCGGTGGCGATGATGAGCCCCTCAACTACGGCCACGACGAGCTCTAAACAGGCTCTGACGTGGTAGCACGGGTCTTGCGTGACCTTAGCTGCTTGCGTGCTGGCACGATGTGCGAGACAATGCTGGTAGCGGGACTCGACAGGACTTTGTATTGAGACCATCTCTGCATCTGACCAGGATGCGGTCCATCAAAAGAATGATCTGATCTGCATCGTGTGTGTAAAAGTATGGCTGAGCGAAACGGCCATGAGTGCGTCCAGGCATAAGGTTGGAATGAGGACCCTGAGATGCTGCAACGATGGTCTGCTGCGTGTCGTGTGGCAGAAGCAGACGTCGTCAGCTTGCGTGGGACCGGCAATCGACTTGTATACACATTTTGCGATCAGCAGTCTTGTGTACATTGTGTGGCAAGCAGGCAGGTGAACTGTTCAGGCGCAGACAAGGTCCTTGTCACATGTCCCGAAATGGCAGTTTGAATTGGTGTGCATGTCTACGCGAAATCAAGGGATGTGTGAATAGAGAAAGTGCTGCGCGTCCGAGATGGTATAGGGTCCACGCGAGCCTAGGACGAGTCTGTGGGGTTGGATGTTTGCATGCCCTCGCGGATCTGGCGCACGACCGAGTCGCTGACGAGTGCTCTGAGTTCGTCTTCCGGATCAAAGCCCTCGCGTTCTGCGCGGGTCATGATCTCTCCCACGCGTGCCATGAGCTGATCGGTCTGCGCATCCAGTCGCTCGTCCTCTGCGGCCTGCTCTTCTTGCGTCAGTCCCCGACCATCCGTCCTTGCATCACCGTTCTCGTCCTCGCCAAGCACGTCCTCCTCTTCTTGTTCAGCTTCGAGCGACTCTCCCGTTACCGAGGCGATGTATTGAGCCAGTTCCTCGTGCTCGTTCTCGAAAGCCTGTTGCGCTGCTGTCAGACCCTCGGAGTTGGTGTGTTTGGCGTTGGCGTGGAACTCCTCGATCAGACAGCGCGCTGCTTCGACCGTCTCGCACACGAACAGCGGCGTGTCGAGATCAGAATCGGTCACGTTGACCGCGTCTGACGGCGCCGAAGGATGCGACAACAGATAGCGCAGAATATCGAGATGACCGTACGATGCCGCAGCGTGAAGAGGCGTGTATGTGAACTCGTCCGCAGCAGTAGGAGAGATGCCTTCGCGTTCAACGCAGTCCTTGACGCGGTCGAGATCGCCTTCGCCCGCGGCGATCCAGATGTTCTTGGGCGCAGATGCACCAGCCGGCGCGACGGCCCGATCCAAGTTTGTTGGTACTGGCATGTTTTGTAAATCGCTTGACAGTGAAGTGCCTCGGTATGAGTGGTTCGATGGTAGCAGTGGGAAGAAGGCAAGGCTTGGCTGAGGTGGCCGCAGGAGAATCTCAAATTTGGATTACGTCGTGCTGACTGCTACTACCAAAACGCGGAAGTCGGAGAAATGTGGAGCTGCGCGCCCTCACGACACAAAGCTGCGTTTTTGGCCGTGAGGCGCAGTTTGACACGACACCCGCTCTTGACTCCTGACCACAAGCTTGTTGCCGCCTGCTGGATCCACTCGTGGCTCGCTCCGCAGTCGCCAAGCTCAGCAACCATGGGAAAGAGGAAAAGTTCCAGCAAGAAGCCCACGGGTTCCAAGAGACCACCTCCGCTCGGTAAGTCGAACATCTCACCAACGTCGCCGGCCGGGTCCACGTTCGACAAAAGCCCGCGAGCACCTGCGCAGTAAAGCTGACACTCGCCTCTCTGCCCTTGCTCCACAGATACCGTCTTCACATGTCTCTTTTGCAATCACGAGAAGGCAGTCTCGTGCAAGATGTAAGTCGGCCCATCTAGGAGTTATGCACATCGATGTTCACGCTACTAACCATATCGATACCGCTTCGGATACAATGATGCACATGGCACGGACTGCAGTGACGAAAAGGCAAGGATCGGCTATCTTTCGTGCAAGATCTGTGGACAGAAGTTCTCGGCGGACACAAATCCGCTCGACCAGCCCATCGATGTCTACTCGCTCTGGATCGACGCCTGCGAGGACGTGGCCAACGAGCAGGAGCGCTGACGGGTCACGAGTCGTCATCCACGCTCTTGCGTCGATCAGTCTCACGCCTCTCTGTCGTCTCGCACCATACGACGTGCTGGGAACCGGTGACAGTACACCAGCATACCAGCCGGAACGCACGCCATTACTGTCTTCTTTGTGCGACTGCATCTTCCGAGCACGCACGCAGGGACACCCATCAAAGGACCCGAATCTTGCTTCTCTCGTCTCGTGTCTCGACTCTCATGTACTTCTACAACCTACCATCTTCGTGTTTCCCGAGTCGCGCGCGTGTGTTGGTCCGGATTCAGCCAAAAGAGCATCGCCATGCCGCTCTCGATAGGGTGCAAGGCTCTCGCGCACGCATGGAGCTTGTGGGGCACCCTCGGCATCCGACACCCGATGCTGGAAGGCGGTCTTTGGTTCGGCGCTAATCTAGAGATCATCGACAAGATCCGACCGAATCGGGATCATGCTGGTGTGCCGCGGCTCGTGTCTGTCGCACAGCGTTTGAGCGGGCTCCGGACCTGCGCGGACGACCGTGCGGTGTGAGCTGGGTGACCGCACTGCCACGACCCTGCGATGGCGTCGCGGGCTGAACTCAGCTCGACCCGGAAAAGGCTTCACTTACTTCCTAAGACTCAAGGGGATGGTGATGGCAGTGCTGAGGTTGGCCGGTGCATAGCACAGCCGGTTGCTACGAACCATCAGCGGTCGTGTCGCCCTGGCAACACGCTCTACACCAGCGATGATATTGGTCGTAGCCATGGCTTCAAGTGCGGCTGGCTGGTGTCTGCTGAAGGCGAGACCGCAGGCAGGTATGGAGTCCGACGGTAGATGGACCCTGTAGCCAGGTGTCAAGCAGTGCGCCGGCCAGCTGGGTTCTTCCCGCGCGGTTGCTAAGCGGCTACGCAGCTGAGACTAGGGTCTTGACGAAGGATTGGAATCGGAAACCGGTTGACCCTCATTCGGAGCGAGACGAGCACCCCAAACCATCCGTAGTCGGCCCAGATCCACGGCAAGGCCGTGCGGGTGTAGCATCTTTCCGCTGCCGGGTGATGGCATCGATTGAGTCGCACGCAAGTCGCATGTTAGGTTGGGCTGCAGCTTTTGGGGGAGGTTGCTGCGCAAGATCGAGGCGTACAGCGACGTGCATATCGACTGCATCTCGACTTGCAAATTGAATTCGCGCCCGGCTACTTTAGGCGCAGGATTACGCCACGGGGTTGGGCACCTCGACACGCGCTCCGAGCGTCGCCTGTTGATTCCACGCGGTGCACAGCCTCACGGGCCTCGCCTGCCTTCCAACTGAGACACACACTACTGTAGCTTGCGCGCGCACGGCGGCCAAACAATCCGCTTTCCCTCATTGGCCACCTTGCAATCATTCACCGGGGTGGGTCCTGCTTGCGCCTGCCGATTTTGGCAAGCCGGCGTGAGGCGCTGTGTTGCCAAGCTGCGCGCAAGACGAACGACGGCCGGTCAAATCGCAAACAACGCCATCAGGAAAGGCTGTGAGGGGCAGCCAAAGAGTTTGATCGATATCCGTCCAAGTCTTTCATTGAATCTGAAATTTCTTTTCTTGCAATTTCCTGTGACGACACGTTCAAGTGAGTTGAACGAAGATCACGGGTCCAAAAGGGTGCTCGGGAAGAAGCGCGACGCAAGCTGTCAAAAGCGCAACCCCGGCACCAGAGGTGGCCCCTGCGCTACGTGCCGCGGACCATCATCGCCATCTCCACTGCCCAATTTTTCCGATGCATCACGCCGTCCGCCTAACTCCTTGAGTCAGCCGCATCCATATCATCGGCGTCATCGCATTGGATAGCGGTGGCCACGTCCGCCTATGTGCGGGATGCGGCACAGAAGATGAACTTCGATGCAGGCACACGACGATCATTGAGTGGGCTGTAAGAACATCTGCTTCATTCAATGGGCTGCAGAGCGAAGGAAAGTTGCAGAAGGTGTCAGGCGTCTCAAGCCCGTCATCCGCACAGCCAGTTTTGACGTCACAGCAACAGAAGCGAAAGAGGCAATGTTCATGGTGGTATTGCAAACCAAAAAGAATGGAGCAAGACTGCATGCCAGCTCTCGCAGCGAAGGGACAGTGGACATGCAGGAGAAAAAGAGGGAGGGAAGAGTGGCAGCTGTTGAGGTTTATACAAGTATTTGACAGGCGACAGGTCGAGATGGAAAAAAAGAAAGCGAAGATGAAGGATGTCAAGCCGGGCGGAATGAGATGTAGCAGATAGCCCAAGCGTGCGGCTTGGCTGCTGCGTTACTTCATCGCCGCATCATGTCGAGCCACATGGACGGCTGGCATCGTTACAGAGCAGATTGCCGTGCATCCCATTTAAAGGAAGGGAAGGAGGGCACCAGCGAGACCGAGGACGGTCAGGCCGGCGGTGGAGGGCGAGAAGGCGGCGGCGCCGTTGGGGGCGCGGCTCGAGGTCTGGGCGGGGGCCGAGCCGGAAGTGGTAGCCGAGCGCGAGGCGGTGGCCGAGGCGGAGGACATGGACGAGGCAGCCGAGCTCGAGCTCGAGGCAGCGGACGACGACGACGAGCGGGCCGACGAGCTGGAGGCAGCAGCCGACGAGCTGGCGGCCGAGGTGGCAGCACCACCGGCGGCGGCCGACGAGCTGGAGCCGCCGTTGAGGCACGAGCTGTCCGACGAGGGGAGGACAACGAGGGGCGAGGCGTAGTTGGGCGAACCGCTGCCGTCGTTGATGGTGATGGTGATGTTGGTGCCGGAGGCGACGTTGACGGTCCAGACGTACGTGCCCGAAGAGCCAGTCTGGTCGGGAAGGTTCTCGATAGGGGCAGCCGAGACCTCACCGCCGGGGAGGATGCTCAGACGGACGGTGCCGGTGGCACCCTGCCACGAGAGAGCGGCAGGCTGGCACTGGGTGATCGAGGCGGGGGTGTTGATGGTGGCGGCCGAGGCGGCGGCAGCGAACACAACGGCACCAGCGGCGGCGGAGGAGATCTTGACCATTTTGAAAGATGAAAGAGGGGTTGTTAGGGGAGCAAGGGCAAGATGCAGCGAGGTGGGATACAGGGATATGATGGAGAGGGAGAGGGTGGATGGATGCTCCGATGGCGGCTCACATATATACTCTAGGCGAAAGGCGACTGAGGGAAGGGGCAAGGCAGCGGGCAAAGCAGGCGAGGGCAGCAGGCGAAGACAAGCGAAGGGCGGCAGAACGGGCTCGCAGACAGCACTCGAGCCCATCTGACTTTGAGGCTCAGGCTCAGGCTCAGGCTCAGGTCGAGGTGCAGGCGCATGCGCAGCAGCGGCACGCCGCTTCTGACGCCAGAACCAACGAGGGACGGACGGGCACGAACGAGGTCGGTCGGTTGGTCAACTCTACATCGGTCACTGCAGCCGCGTGAACGCGCAACACAGCCTGGGTGGGATGATGGCTACAGCGGCCAGGGAAGGGGGGACGGGGGGCCAAGGGGCACTCGCTACGCCTGCAAACGCAGCCAAGACGGCCGAGCAGACCCGGGGGTCGCAGGCGAGGCGAGGCGAAAGTGCTGGAAAATGCAGCGGAGCCCAAGCGAGATGAGCAGGGCCGGCCCAGGTATTACGATCGCGCAACGGAATTGAATTCCAATCGCGACACACAGGCGCAGGCGGCCGGCCGGCACTCGCGAGCCGCGCCCAAAACACGCCGCCTGCCCACAATGAGCGCAGGAACGACTGCACAGCACCGAGCAGGATCCAGGTGAGCAGGTCCACAGGTTGCGGCACAGCACTGCGCTCTGCGCTCGCCACCAAAAAATCATGGGCCCAGGAGCGAGGGTCCAAGGCGCCGGCTGTCGATCCTGGCTCGCCCCCGTCCGATGCTCGATCTTCCCTGGTCCGCGCTGTGCAAGCGTTGGTGATCGCGAAACTTCGGCGGCAAACTGTCGATGCCCGGTGTGTGCTATCTTTGGCTTCGCCTCGGCCACGCCTTTCTCTGGCCCCTGCTAGCTTACGCCCTGTCACGCCTTGCCAACGCGCGAACCGCTCTCCGTCTCGGAAGTCGACGGTGCACCGATACGCCTTTTCATTTGAAAAGAATCAACCAAACGCTTCTGCCTAGCCTAGCGCGGGCTTCACGGCGAGGACTGATGAGCAAGCGCGGACCGCGTCTAGGCTAGCGGAAACGAACATCCGACCGCCGACCAGATGGACGAGGCAGGTTCTTTTTTTCCATTTCCAACCGTCGAGACAGTTTGCTTGCACTGTGCCGGACCGGACGACGCATGGATCGTCATTTCCGAGTCGTTATCCAGAGACTGGTTCGCAGAGTCGCTCACTCTTCTCTGGAGAGCCTGCTGCGAGTCGCAAGTCTGGATTGAGTCTAGAGTCGGGGAGATGGGTCCAAGCCTCCGTCGACGGCGCTGCAAGCCAGAGATGGAGCAACACATGCACAGGGTGCAGCCGCGCCGCTCCGGTCAGACGCGCGCAGTCGCCATACCTCGGCCCACTGCTTTGTGTCACACTTTGGACAGCTACTTGACCCGATATCAATCCGCATAGGCGTCAGGCGGAGGGTAGGCGCCAACCATGCAGCTGCCACCTGTACCCCTGAGAGGCTGGTTAGGCCAAGTCTTTTCACTGTGCCCAACCTCGGACTTCCTGTGCTGGCGGGATTGGCCAAGACGAACAAGAGCCCATCCAGGGCTTGGCAGAGGCAGAACTAAGCACAAAGAACCTCCTTGGAAAATCCGCGCGAGCCACTGTGGTCTGCGGATTGGAAACTCGCATCACGGCTTGCAACCTTATCGTCAGCCATGGCAGGGCTGCAACTCATGGATCCGCTGTGGCCGAAGAGCGCGTTGGAAGAGGCATGCAGAATCGAGCCTCGCCGACGCCGCGAGGAGCAGCGCATTGTGCACCGAGATGCAGGCGCTTGCACCACTCGAGCATGTCCGAAGATTCTTCGCATGGCTGATTGGCCTGTGGCTTGCCGTGTTTTGGTCTTCGATTTTTCTTTTGGCTCGCCGCCCGCCCCCCTGAGCGCTTCCGCAACAGCCATCCAGGATCCGGACTAGCCGCATAGACCTCGGCAGCATCCCGACTTGGGTCGTCCACATGCACTTTGCAAGTCTGTCGTCATGCACGGCATCCATCCGTTTTAGACGCTCCTGTGCCAACATCGCAATCGAGCCGCTCGGAACCCGATTCCGTTTGGCCATGTCAGAGTCGGCTCTGCGAAGCCAAAATTGAGCCATATAAGCATGACTAAGAGAAGACCGCCTCCACCTGACCTGCCCTCATGAGCTGCAACACGGCTGGACCCTGAACGAAAATGTGCGGCTACACTCTTCGCCTGCGCCTACCGTGCTGCATTCACTTGCACTCCATCCTACAGCATTGACGCCCACCATCGTGTGACCGAGACACTTCGTCCGCTCCATACCTTCTTCAACCGTCTCTTCCAAAGACCGACTTCTTGAGCCTGTCGAACTTCTCGTGGTGACCTGTGCCGAGATGAGCAGGTTCACAAGCAGCGAGAATGGCGCGTAACGGACCGCTGAGCTCGACCGCTCACTGGCCAAAGGTTCAGCTCGACGATAGTGATGACGACTTTTTCGATGCACAGCTTCCAGAGCCTACTGCAACCCGAAAACGACGTCGGACCCAGCCGGAGCGGCCCGACGCAGCCCCTCCCAAGGCGACCCTTCGCGCCTTGCTCGGCCTGACCAAAGCCGATGACTACATCGAGACCGTGGACCCACCTTCCGCTGCAGAATCGTCACAAAAGGAAGACACCGGTGGCGGAGTCACGCACGCGGTCAATTTCAAGGCACTCGACCTGTCTCGCAGCTCGGCTTCGGACCCGGATTCGTCGTCCTCAGACGAGGAGGAACTGATTCTGCCAATCAAGCGAACCGTCGGCATTCCTCCGAATTCCGTCTCTCGACAGGTTGCTCCGGCGGATTCCGTGAATGCACCACCGAAATTCGCCCCGCACGTTGGGGCAATGCTGGATTTCGAACCGGAGGAGGACGAGGAGCAGGCATTGAGCATCAGTTCGGGTGGCGCTGCGTCGCTTCCACTCTATCCTGTGGGCAAGCCAAGCCTTGTAGCTGACGAAAGCGAAAGCAGCCAAAGTGATGATGAAGTGGCCTTGACCGTCAGGCCCAAAGCGCTGACGAGCCAGCGATCAGCGTCGAAAGCATCCGCGACCATTGGCTCGATCGCACCTGCCAACTTTTCGGAAGGTCAAAAACCGTCTTTCCCAGTCCCCAAGGAGCTCAGGGACGTCGGTCCACTGACGCTAGGTCCAGGCATCCAGGTTCCTGCAGCCATCAATCGTTTCCTCCGCAGCTATCAGCGAGACGGCGTCCGCTTCCTGTACAGATCGTACGCTCAAAACAGAGGCGCGCTGCTTGGTGATGACATGGGTCTTGGCAAGACCATTCAGGTCATTGCCTTCCTTTCGGCCATCATGCAGAAGACCGGCGGAGAGAGCGACGAGGACCGCCGCATCGAGGCAGTACGCAGCGACCGACAACGCGCAGGCTACCACTGTGCGAATGCCGTCTGGCCGACCTGCTTGATCATCTGCCCGAGCTCCGTCATTGACAACTGGCGACACGAGCTGGACACCTGGGGCTACTTCGAGCACGCCGCATTCAGCGGTGCGCGAGCCAAGGAAGAGGCACTGGAATCCTTCCGCCGAGGTCGACTGGATATCCTTGTCACGAGCCATGAAACGGCCTCTCTGTCGATCGAGCAGCTGCGCGATCTCGACTTTTCGTGCGTCCTGATCGATGAGGCGCACAAGCTCAAGAACCCAGCCTCGCAGATGACGCAGGCCATGCAGACTTTCCGATGCAAGGTGCGCTTCGCCTTGACAGGAACGGCCATTCAAAACAGCTATCGTGAGCTTTATACTCTTGCAGATTGGACCAATCCTGGGCTGCTCGGTACCGTCAAGGAGTGGATCACCGAGATCGAAGACCCACTCAAACACGGTCAAAAACGAGGCGCGGATCCCGAACGCATCGCAGACGCCAGAACGCGCGCCGAGAAGCTGGTACAGAACGTCTTGCCGATCTTCTTTCTCCGACGCACGAAAGCGCTCATCGCAGACCAGCTGCCTCGTAAATTTGACAAGATCGTCTTTTGCCCGCTCACCCCGACGCAACTCGAGGTTTACCGACGGATCTTGGCGGAGCCCGAGGTCGATCTCATGAAGCATCACGCCGACCCGTGTCCGTGCGGCCGCATCGACCCAGACACAGGCCTGGCATATCGGCGTCAGAATTGCTGCTTCAAGCGCGACGGAGCTGGCGGAGCATGGAACAAGAATATGCTCAAGTACGTCTACCTCTTGCAAAAGTGCTCGAACCACGTCGCTTTGGTGTTTCCGGACCCAGAAGACCTCAGCTCGCGCGATCCGGACCGCGTGGACAGGTACGAGCGTCAACTTTCCTACGTCCAGCTCATGTTTCCGGACAGCTGGCAACTCAAGCGGTGCAATGCGACGAACGGTATGAATTCCGAGCTGTGCGGCAAGTGGAAGGTGCTCGCCGGACTATTGCAGCAGTGGCACGCGGATGGAGACAAGGTGCTGCTGTTCTCGACCAACTTGCGACTGCTTCAGTTCATCGAGTTTTTCTTGGCGCGAGAGGGTCACAGCTTTGTGCGACTGGACGGCTCGACGCCTCAGCCCCGTCGACAGCAGTTAGTGGATCAGTTCAATCGAGATAGCAGCATCTTTGTCTTTCTAATTTCGACCACCGCCGGTGGCACCGGTCTCAACCTCACCGCTGCGAACCGTGTTGTGGTGTTCGACCCGCACTGGAACCCGTCGCACGACTTGCAGGCCATGGACCGTGCGTATCGATTTGGGCAAACGAGGGATGTCTACGTGTACCGGCTGATCGGAGCAGGCTCGCTCGAGGAGGTGGTGTACGGGCGGCAACTGTACAAGCAGCAACAGATGGAGATCGGCTACAATGCCACCAAGGAGCGCCGCTACTTTGAGGGCGTCGCAGGCGATCAAGGCAGTCTGGGCGAGTTGTTCGGATGCAAAAATCTGTTCACCTTGCACGAGAGCAGTCTGGCGATGAAGTCGATCATCGACGAGTGCAACATCTCTGAAGTCACTTATGCTCTGGCGCAGTATCTCAAGACAGGTTCACTCGATGATCAGGTCAGTGCCGACGCCGCTCTGGTACAGCGCGCGCACAGCCCCAGGTCGAGCCCTCCCGAGTCGGCGGAGAGGCGGGACTCTGGCGGAGCGACGACTGTGCTTCCAAGTGGAGCCGACACGGATCCGATCCGAAGTATCCTCGAAGGAAGCGGGATCAGCTACAGCCACGATCACGCGGCGCTGGTGGGCAACAGCGTCGCCGAGGCTGCCCTGTACCGAGAGGGAAAAGTGCGCAAGACTCGCACTCAAAACCGCCAAGCAAGCGCCGTCACCAAGAATAAGCGTGTTTCCAGCTCCAAGGCTGGTGATGCTGCCAGCTCGGCCAGCGTGTGGCCGCCGGTTCGCTCAGTGCCTGCATCCGATCGTAGAGCAGCACCCACACAGGAAGAGTCGCAATCCATCGCGGCCGCCGCAGCCGAGAGGGGGCTGCTGCAAGCGTCACAAGGCGATGGCGGCGGCCGGCTGCCCGATCTGGCGGATCTGGCAGCGCTGCAGAACGTGAGCGAGGTCGAAATGGCGGCTGCGGTCAACGCCATGTCGGCAACGGAGCAGAGGGCCTTCTTCGACGCGGCGCTGCAGAGGTGGAATCGGAAACAGGACGCTATGGCGAAAGGCAGCCGCAGGCAGATGCAGCAGCGCCAGTTCTAGAACTTCCAACCACCAATTTAATTTCCTGCCTTTTCCTGTCTCTTGCTCCTGCACTCGCTCTGTGTCTGAAGCTGCGCGGTGCTGCCAACGTTGACGTCATGACAGCTGCAAGCCGTGTTCTCATCGGTCCACTCGGACTGTCATGCTTGGGCACGACTTCTTGGATTGCACGCATCTGACATGCGTATGGTGCTCGTCCTACAGACGCACAGAACGCTGTGGGATCAGCTGTACTTGCGAATGGCGTGCGGATCAGGCTGGTCTGAGAGCGCTTGCCGGCGGAAAGCGGATGGAAAGCACTGGAAAGCATCTGGCCAAGAGGGGTTCAGGATCAGCTTACGAACGGTCGCATCAAGCCGAGGCCAGGCGGAAGTCAGCGTCGACGACTGGCATGCTCGTAAGCCAGGGAACGCGGCTGGACTCGATTTTTTGAGTCGCTCTGGGCTCTTGCCCGTAATTTTACCCGCCGATTCGGGCCACAGGATCGTACGGACCCTCGTCTCGCTTGCAGCGCGACTCCTCCACAAGCGTACCGGGCCGCCAAAAAAGTGACTGATGAGCTGCAGGCCCAAACGTCATTTTCCGCACACTCGATCCGCGACATGCCGCACATGGAAGCTGACTTAGCCCGAACCAGTTCAGCCGATGCGCTATGGTTCAAGGTGCTGATGGTGGACCGGCTTCGGAACGGAGCTACAATTCTGTCTCTGTCGTCTTGATGGTCACAACGAGATACCACCATCTTGACCCTCCATCCTCTGTCGTGTCTGTCGCGCCTTGCTCCATCTTTGCCTCTGTGGAACCACTGTTCAGCGTTCGACGATGGCGGTGTCACAGCACGGCATGCACCGCTCGGGCTCGCTCAAGCGACCTGCGGGGCAGGCACCGACCGCACCTACCATCTCGATTCCACAACCGCCAGCGCTCTCTGAGGGGCCGACATATCCTCCATCCGACTACTTGGCCGACAGTGCCGAGGCAGGTCCATCGCGGCCACCAGCCATTCCAAGGCGTCCCGTGCTTTCTCGACGCAGAACATCGAAGAAGGACTACGTTCATCCGTACTTGTCCGGCAACTTTGCGCCAGTCACCACCGAATGTCCGCTCACAGACTGCCTGTACGAGGGCACCATCCCAGAGGAATTTGCAGGTAGCCAGTACGTGCGTAACGGCGGCAATCCTTTGGCGAATTCGGAGCTGGACCGAGATGCGCATTGGTTCGATGCAGACGGCATGCTCGCCGGCGTGCTTTTTCGACGCACTCCGGACGGCTCCATCCAGCCGTGCTTCTTGAATCGCTTCATCCTCACCGACCTACTGCTATCGACGCCCGAGCACTCTCGTCTTCCCTACCTACCGAGCATAGCTACGCTGGTCAACCCGCATGTTGGATTGCTTTGGCTCATGCTCGAGATTCTGCGCACTTTTGTGCTCACCATCCTCACCTGGCTGCCAGGGCTCGGCCTGCGAAGCGACCAGAAGCTGCGCCGCATCAGCGTGGCCAACACCAGCGTGTTCTGGCACGACGGCAAGGCGATGGCGGGCTGCGAGAGCGGGCCACCCATGCGCATCATGCTTCCCGGCCTCGAGACTGCCGGCTGGTACACGGGCGAGGATGAGGAGCCCAGCACCGACAGGGAGGCAGCGGACAAGAAGCGCGGGAAAGCATCCAAGGGGTTCGGAGGCGGACCGCCGATTGTGAGCATGCTGCGCGAGTTCACCACTGCGCATCCCAAGGTCGACCCGCACACGCAAGAGCTGCTACTGTACCACATGTGCTTCGAGCCACCGTACCTGCGCGTCAGCGTGATTGCACCCGCCGAGGTCGTCGCCAAGAAGATGCCGCCGCAGGCCAAGACGATCAAAGGACAGGCGGTGCGTGGCCTCAAACAGCCCAAGATGATGCACGACTTTGGCGCCACACCGACGCATACGTTGATCATCGACGTGCCGCTCTCGCTCGACCTGATGAATCTCGTGCGCGGCCGACCCATCCTGCACTACGACCCGGCTCAGCCTATCCGCTTTGGCGTCATGCCGAGATATGCTCCGGAGCAGGTGCGTTGGTTTGAGAGCGCAGAGGCATGCTGTGTCTACCACACCGCCAACAGCTGGAACGACGACGGCAAGTTTGCTGCCTCGCGCACAGAGCTCGTCGAGCCCGCAGAGGCCGGACGATCGGGACCGACGGGCATCAATATGCTCGGCTGCCGACTCAACAGCGCTACACTGGTGTACTCGGCGGGCAACTTGCTGCCGCCATCGCACGTGTTGCCGCCACCCAATTGCCCGGAAAAGTGCCAGCTCTACTACTGGTTCTTTGACTTGGAGGATGTGGACGCCAAGCGGATCAGCCATGAATTTGCGCTGTCCGAGGTGCCGTTCGAGTTCCCAACGATCAACGAAGAGTACGCCATGCGCGACGCACGCTATGTGTACGGCACGAGCATGCGCGATGGCACCTTCGATGCCGGGTTGGGGAAAGCCGCCAAGATCGACGCGCTCGTCAAGATCGATGCGCAGACGCTCATTCGTCGCGGCAAGGCACTGTGGAGTCAAGGTCGTTTGGGGCCTGGTGACAGCGTCGACACGCGTACGGTGGAGGAGATCCTCGCCGCGCAGCGCGATGGATCGAGCGCTCCGGACGATGCGATCCGGATCTTCGAGATGCCTCGGGGGTGGTACGCGCAAGAGACGACTTTTGTCCCGCGCCGCTCGGGCGCAGGACCACACGAGGAAGATGATGGCTGGCTGGTGTGCTACGTGTTCGACGAAGCGGCGGGCCTGCATCCGTCAACGGGCGAGGTGCTGCCCGGAGCCGCAAGCGAGCTGTGGATCATCGATGCGCGCGAGATGAAGACGGTCGTGGCGCGCGTCAAGCTGCCCCAACGCGTGCCCTACGGCTTACACGGCACGCTCTTCACCGAAGAGCAGATCGCCCAGCAGAACCCCATCGACCCAGCCAAGATCAGGTCGTGGGCTCAGTCGGTCACCCATGCCGACCCCTTCTCGGCGTCGCAGCTCGGCTCCACACTCTGCACGGCCCCCGGCAAAGCAGCGTCGTCCAAGTTCTCTTCGGCAAAGCACGTGTACGCCGCATTCTTGGCAGATCCTCTCCACATTGGCGCTTGGTGGATCAAGCGCAAGATCGAGCTGCTCATCGCCTAATCCTGCGTGCTCGGTGAAGGCGCACTGTATTATACCCCTGCACAAACACATCTGGCGAATCGAAGCCAGTTGCTGGACTGTATAGACTGGGTCGGAAGGCGGCTGAATTGATTGCTAAGACTGTGAGACGAGGTGCGAGAACAAGAGAGACATAAGGGTATAGAGGTGCAGTTGCAAGATGAGAATGATTAGGCAGCTTGACGGGCGGCTAAGAGAAGGAGGATGCGTTGATCGATGTCTCGAACGCGTTGGAGGAACTCAGGTCGCATGGAGCTCTCGGAACGAGCGACGGGGCGGACGAGGCGGCGAGTGCGCTTCCTCTGCTTACGCACCAACAGACGGCCATAGCCAAAGGTGTGGGGCTTGCCGTCGATGTTGTGCTGGAAGAGGCAATCGTCTGCGAAGGCGCAGAAGGGTTTGTTGCGGTTCTTGCTGAGCGAGAGGCTTCTGGTGAAGGCCTTGCAGGGTGTGGCGGCGGCGCGCTCGCGGAAGCGCTGGACGGCCAGAGTGCGTGCGCTGCCCTGGAAGGGCTGACCGGTTACAAAGGTGAACTTGGACTCGACGCGACAGAGCGGACACTTCTTGTGGTTGTCCTGGTCGTCTTGGCCACGCCACTCGCGCAGGCATGTTGGGCAGAAGTAGTGGTCGCAGTTGGGATGTTGACCGAACACCTTGAGCACCTCGAAGCAGACGCTACAGGCTTGTGGGTCGGCAGCTATTCCGGGCTGTGGAGCGAGGGACACCGACTCTACTGACGAGAGCGCTGTTGTCCCGGTCGGCAGCGAGTTTGAACCGGCTACGTCCTCCCAGTCCTCTGTCGTCTCGCTCGACGCAGTCTCTGCAGCGGCTACATCCACCCAATCCTCGTCACGCTTGCACGCATGCGGCTCGAACTCTGGAGCGCGAGCAGACAGCGGCTTCGAAGCATTAGCACTTGGCGTGTACTCGGAAGCATGAGCAGAAAGACGAACGCTGGAAGTTGTGGGAGCAGTCGGAGACGAGGAGCGAGACTGCTCAGATTGGCGTGCCTGCTCGTGCGAGAAGAGGCACTTGTCACCCCTCCTGCACTTGCCAGAGCGCGAGTAGTACCTGCACGGTGTGCTCGACTTTGCGGTGTTGGAAGAAGCGACTGCACTGGTGCTTGTTGTTCTCTCCTGCATCTTGAATGCGCTGGATGGATCGATGTGTGTGGTCAGACGGCAAGAAAGCGCCGCAACAGCCGTGAAGACCAAAGAGCCTCACATGAGACAGGGATCGGCTAAGGTGGGTGAAAGCCAGGACCCTTTGTTCGGTTCGAATGAGGTGTTGAGGTGAGGCTAAGTTAGCGCTGCGGGCAAGCTGCTGCTGTCTGCCGCGCTCGGGTTGGAAAGTGTAAGGTCACAGCTGGCTCCGCACGAGTCGATTTTGCGCGAATTAAGCAGCGGCTGAGCCGCCACTCCACTTCTCTCGCTCAAATGCACAGACGCGCGCGCCAACCACGGCTCTCTCGTCGCTGCTGCCTAAGCTGCGCGCGCTCGTCCCCTCACATCCTTGGCTTTCGACATCAACACCAGCATCCGCAACGCTCGCCCTTTGCCGACCAAGCACGCTTCTCGCACACCTTTCGCTCCGACATCATGCCTCCGCGGCCCAAAGAAAATGTAAGCATCTCATCGCCACCCTCTGCCGTGTCGGTGTGGGAGCCAGTATTGATCTCTCTGTCTTGTTCACAGGTCTGGAATTATCCAAGACCGCCCGCGCTTCAGCCCACCGCGGCTAGGCTCAGGGTCATCTGGGTCACACCTTCCAAGCAGGAGCTCGTGATCGCAGAGACCACCCAGGGCTACCGCGTGCTCGAGACCTCCCATCCGCCCACCTACTACTTCCCTCCCTCCAGCGTCAAGATGGACCTCATCAAGCCTTCCAAGGCTCGCCGCACCATGTGCGAGTGGAAGGGAATGGCTGCCTACCACGATCTCCAGTTTAGCAAGGACCAGGGCCCCGTCGTCAGCGGCCGCATCTGGTCCTACCCACAGCCCACCCCCGCTTTCGCCTCGATCAAGGACTACCTTTGCTTTTACGCCTCCAGCCAGACGGATGCAGAACGCCTCGGACACTGGAAATGCGTACGTCATCCCGAATTCCTCTTTGCGCACCGCACAATCGATACTGATGCGCTCCCTCATCTCCTCACTCGCAGATGGTCGACGACGACGAGGTCATGCCGCAGGAGGGCGACTTCTGTAAGTAGCCGACAGAGCCATCTCTAACCCACGTCATCAGACTCAGCTGACCCTTGTCGCCTTTTGCACATTCCAGATGGTTCCTGGATCACTCCCGAGATCACAGGTGGTGATCGAGGCTTCAAAGGAGGTAAGTTCCATCTGCTTAGCGCATCGCACTGTGGAGTGCCCTCTTCCCCCATCCACAACCCCTCGATATTGCATGCACGCACTCGCACGGCGCGCAGGTATCGCTGCCTCTCGGACCAGCAAAGGGTAAGCACAGTCTAGTGCTTTCTGTTCTTCCTTCTGCCTACTTCGTTTCTTCGCATCGCCCGCGCCGGGCGTTTTCCTTTTTGGTTCCGCTTCTTGTCCCGACCACACACCGCGCTGTGCCTCGCCTCGGCAGAAGGAATACTGACTCGATCACCGTCTCACATTCGCTCTCTCCCCGCCTCCAGCTCCAGCGGAAGCCAGCACGAGCACACTGGAACGCGACCCTCTGGCCGCCTACAAGGGCTTGACATTTGCAGAGACTCTCGAAGACCTCAGCAGTCGCTTCATCGTCAACCTTCCCTCGGACGAGCTTTCGAGCATCGAGCGCATCTGCTTCCAGGTAGAACAGGCACACTGGTTCTACGAGGACTTTCTCCGACCTCTCAATTCCTCCCTACCCTCGCTCGCGCTGCGCCGCTTCTCGTCCTATCTCCTTCACACCGCTTCCATGATCGTGCCTCTCATTCAAAGATACATCACCGGCGGCAGCGGCCAGCAGGACCTCGAAGCAGCCTTCGACGAATTCCTCAAGTACAAGACCCGCGTCCCTGTATGCGGCGCCATCCTTCTCGCCGAAGACTGGAACAAGTGTCTCTTGGTCAAAGGCTGGAAGTCCTCAGCTGCCTGGGGCTTCCCCAAGGGCAAGATCAACCAAAACGAGCCCGAGCGCGACTGCGCTATCCGCGAGGTGCTCGAAGAGACCGGCTACGACTGCAGCGCGCTTCTGCCCGAGGACAGCCAAGACTATCTCGACTTGACCATGCGCGAACAGCGCATCCGGCTCTACATCGTCCCGGGCGTCAAGGAGAACACCAAGTTCGAGACCCTCACGCGCAAGGAAATCTCCAAGATCGCCTGGTTCAGGCTCAGCGATCTGCCCACGTGGAAAAAGTCGAAGGATCCGCCCGCAGGCATGGGCGGCAAGTTCTACCTCATCTCGCCCTTCATCGGCCGGCTCAAACAGTGGATCCACACCAACAAAGCATCGCATTCGGGTCACCCAGCCAGCAAGCAAGAGCATGTGCTCGATGCAGCTCCTGCCGCAATCACGCAGAGCGCGGCCCCATCGAATCAAGCATCTTCGGCCGCCGTCCCGTCGTTTGTCGACACTACCTCGCTCTTCCCCTCTTTTTCTGGAGAAGATAAGGCTGCACAGAAGCCGTCCGAGCCGCTGCCTGCCCCGCCTACGAGCGATAAGCTCAAATCGCTGCTGGGCCTGTCATCGCCCGCATCCGAGCCAGCGCGTGCTGCGGTGCTTGATGCTTCGAACCAGCAAGACCAAGCACGAGCATTCGAGCAGATGTTCCCGGGAGTCGGTGCGCACATGATTCAGGCCTCAGGCGATGAACGCGGCCAGCAACTGCTCAGCCTCCTGATGAATCAATCGAATGCGGGCCCGCAGGCGCCTGCGGTAGGCGCGCCGCAGCATAGCCCTCACACGCAGGACCGCGCCGCATCTCTGCTGGCGGCCTTGAATGGGCCTTCTTCGGCGGCCACAAACGCTCCTCGACCAGGACCTGGCGATGCTGCGCAGGCGAACCCGTTCCTCAGCATGCTCAACGATCCATCTCGCAGCGAGTCTCCTCTTCCTGCCCCGCGCCCGCAGAAGTCTGGTCAGGCACAGAAGCTGCTGCAGATGCTAAGCGCTGGCCACGATCGAAGCCTTTCGCAGAGCAGCTTCACCTCCTTCGATGGCAATTCTGCTCCGTCGCACGCAGGTGCGCCGCAGCAAGACCCCTCACGCGGCCCAGGCAACCAGTCAGATGCGCTGCTGCGAATGCTGCAGCCATCGTCGCCTCCAAGCAGCTCTCAGTCGCCTCCCTCGCAAGCCGCAAGCAAGAATGATCTGCTGTCGATTCTGACTGCTGGCCTGCCCGGGGGCCCTAGGCCGAACCCGAACAACGCGCCGCAGCCTGGGCCTGGTCACGGCTATGGTCCTGCGATGGGCGGTGCGTTCCAGCCCAACCCACCGTTCTCCTTCCCGCCGCCACCGCCGCACATGCTCCCCGGCGGCATGATGCAGCAGGGAGATGCGGGACCGCACCCTTTCCACATGGGATCCATGCCGCCCGGTCCGCACGGCCCTGGTCATGCCCATGGCGCTCCGATCCCCTGGGGCTTCATGCCACCCCAGCCCAACTTTGCCCCTTACTCCACCGGCCCTCCCTCGTAAAGGTTCTTGGCTCGCAATTGGGATACTAACTTTACCTTGCCTTTCGATCAACCAGGCGCGGGTACCTGGGGTTGGTGAAACACTATCTCTCGGGCTCCTGTTCACGAACCCAGCGCTTGTATTGTCAGCTATGAACCTCCGGAATTCACCCTCCATCCACGTTCAGCAGAAGATGCAGTCTGACGACCGTCGATGATGATTTCCACTGGTCTGCGTGAAGAGTGCGGGCAGATGCATGAGGGCTGGGCTACGAACGGCCTTCTAGGACAGGGCAGCCAGTTGGCCCTTCAAATCAGGGTCCAACCTCGTCGTTCGGCTCCGAAGACGAGCCAAAATGGCACTGCCAAAAAGAATAGCTGCCCTGCAACCGCAGTTTTTTTCTGGGCTCGCCCGGCAATTTTCGCCAATTTTTAGGTTGCCACACACAGACCTCAGCCCCGAGAAGTAGGGGTAAAAAAGGGAAGAATTCTAGGAGAGCAGCGCTGGAGGAAGGGTTCAGTTGGGAAAATTTGCGAGTGAGCCGCTGGCGGCGTAGAAATTTTTGCAGCTCCTCTTTTCCGTCAAAGCGCGAGCGCTCAGCCCCCTTCCTTCTTCTCACCTCTCCTCACCCCCCGGTCACCCCTCACAAAGAAGCCCAACCGACCTCTCCATCCCGTCATTGAGCTTCTCTCTCCTGCACAAGCTGAGACGGCGCACAGAGTCGGCCACATCTCTTTGTCTTTGCATCTCTACCCTTCTCGTTGCTAGATTCTGGATATACCCTCCCTCATCTAACCTTCCCCCTCTCACCACCTTCTATACCCTCGGAAAGGCGCTCGTTCGAGCTCAGCCTCTCCTCGCGATATTCCAAGATGGCTGTCGTCAAAGGAGGTCCCTCCAAGAAGAACATCCAGTCCACAGGCATCAAGCGCGTCAAAGGCGAGAACTTCTACCGTGATGCCAAGAAGGCCAAGGTCGTAAAGCTCCTCTCCAAGGACGGCATTGCGTCCAAAGCCATCCGCGACAAGAATGGCAAGATCATCCAGGCTGCCGAATTCCAGAGCAGCGAAGCCAAGCCCGGTCGTGTCCAGCCGGACAAGCGATGGTTCGGCAACACCCGCGTCATCTCCCAGGATGCGCTCGACCACTTCCGCACCTCGCTCGGCTCCCGCGTCAACGACCCTTACTCGGTCTTGCTCCGCAGGAACAAACTTCCTATGTCCCTCATTCAGGACCCGGGCAAGGGCAAGGCACCCTCGCTCACCACTCTTGAGCCCTACTCGGACACTTTCGGACCTGGTGCTCAGCGCAAGCGTCCGCGTCTCGACGGCGGCATGAGCTCTTTCGCCGAGCTCGCGGAGAGCAGTGAGCAGGCCGGTCGTGCCGCTGACGAGAAGCAGGCAGCATTGGAGGCTAAGGCTGCTGGCGTTGGCCTCGTTCCCTCGGACTACGAGGTCGGCTCCAGCGCTCAGCGCTCCGCCAACGGCTTCACCGCCGATGCCGATGAGCTCTACGAGATCCCCGTCACGCGTGGCCGATCCGAGCCAATCTACAGCAAGGGTCAGTCCCGCCGTATCTGGGGTGAGCTTTACAAGGTCATCGACTCGTCCGATGTCATCATCCACGTGCTTGACGCCCGTGACCCGCTCGGCACCCGCTGCCGCAGTGTCGAAAAGCACATTCGCGACGAGAAGCCGCACAAGCATCTCGTCTTCCTCCTCAACAAGGTCGACCTCGTCCCGACTTGGGTTACTGTAAGTTTTTATCTTGCCCTTTCCTTTGCTCTCCCTCTTCTTATTTCTCCCGCCGCCTCAAGCCACCCCACAATCATGTCAAGTAATGCGCCGTCGTCCTTCAGGACGACGTCAGTGGCGCAAGGACTGTTACGAATGTGGAAGAAGAACGGCGTCGATATGATCTCCCCCTCATAGCTACATCCCTTGCTCGACTCCCTCGAGAAGGGCTTGGGATGTGCCCACTCCCAGACCTTCTTCCGCCGATAAAGGCTGGGTAGACCGGGAGGGCCTGGAGCGTCGGCGTCGGGATTCCTATATGAGTTGAGCTTACGGCGCTTTTTCGCCACGCCGTGCTCGTAGTCATGGAACCAACATACCTTTCGCACTCATCGCATCGCTTCACATAGGCCTCTTACAAAAAGAGAATGTCGATTGCTGACTTCCTTTTTCTCGTTCGCCTCTGCATCGATTGCTTTGCTTTGCCCGCTAATAGGCTCGATGGGTCAAGATCCTTTCCAAGGAGTACCCGACGATTGCTTTCCACGCCTCGATCAACAACTCGTTCGGCAAGGGCTCGCTCATTCAGCTGCTGCGCCAGTTCAGCGTGTTGCACTCGGACAAGAAGCAGATCAGCGTCGGTTTCGTCGGCTACCCCAACACGGGCAAGAGTTCCATCATCAACACGCTTAAGAAGAAGAAGGTGTGCAACGTCGCACCCATCCCCGGAGAGACCAAGGTGTGGCAGTACATCACGCTCATGCGTCGCATCTACCTCATCGACTGCCCCGGTATCGTGCCCGTTTCCGCGCACGACTCCGAGACGGGCACGGTGCTCAAGGGTGTGGTGCGCGTCGAGAACCTCGAGACGCCTGCCGAACACATCCCGGCGCTCCTCTCGCGAGTCAAGCCCGAGTACATCCGCCGCACGTACAACCTCGAGAAGTGGACCAATTCCGAGGACTTCCTCGGCCAGATCGCCAAGCGCATGGGCAAGCTGCTCAAGGGCGGCGAGCCCGACCTCGAGACCGTGGCAAAGATGGTGCTCAACGATTGGATCCGCGGCAAGATTCCCTTCTTCGTCGCGCCGGCCGAGGACGCCGCCAGGGCTGCCAAGGGCAAGGCCAAGGCTTCTGCCGAAGAGGTCGAAGCGGCGACGGCCGCTGCCTCCGCCGACAGTGCCCAGGACGACGAGCAGGACGCTGCGATCGACAAGCTGCTCAAGAAGAAGAAGGTCAAAGGTGTCGAGCAGCCGCTCAAGCAGATCGCCGTGGCTACCAAGTTCACGCGCGAGGACATCGAGGCCGGTCGCCCCGAGGACTACGTCATGGAGCGCGACGAGGACGAGCCTGTGCCCGAGCTTGCTGTGGACGAAGATGCCACCTTTGACAGTGACAACGAGGGCGCCGAGGACGATGACGACGACGATGAAGACTCCGAGGAGGACGGCGATGCGCTCGAAGATCTCAACTGGGACGACGTCTTCCAAGGCGGCTCTGGCGATGAGGAGGAGCAGGGAGACCAGGAGGACGACGAGGACGCAGGTGATGTTACTGCAAAGTCGTCGCCAGGCAAGCCATCCAGCGCTGCCCAGGACGACGAGGAGAGCGACGATGCTGACAGCAAGCGTCGCAAGACCAAGAAGGAGCCGCGCATGAAAACGAGCAAGCGCAAGGCCGAGAACTACTACACCCACGCCAACGTCAAGAACAAGAGCAGGCGTGGCAAGCCGGACGCTGCCGAGCCCAAGTCCAAGGAGCGCGGACCCAAGGTCGGCGCCAACGGCAAGGGCGCCAAGCAGCAGCGCCGCAAGTAGGCCCATTCTTTCTTGCTCTCCTCGTCATCGATCGTCTCGTCGTCTCCTTTGCATCTCGCATTTCGCTACCACTGTGCATTCTACGCATGCCCATGTATTTGTATCTGTCGCAAGTTCTGGTTTTATTGTGCCGAGGTGCCGTGTGCTCTGCTCTCGATACGGCGATCACTGCGATGAGTCTTGTGAGAAAGTGCCGGTCGCAGCCGCCGACGCGTGGCTGTCTCCCCTGTCTTCCAGTATTTCTCTCACGGTGGACGGCATTACACAGCACACAGGCAGAAGAAGTGCATGAAACTTGGATACGAGTTGCAAAGAACAAATATCGAGACAACCAGGACGGGCTTCGATGGAGACGAGTCAACGACACCAATGCGACTCGACCTGGACCAGGCGTGCGAACTACCGAGAGACACCGAGCTGATCGTAGACCTGCGGCACCCACTGCCTCGAAGCCGAAGCACTGAAGTCTTCGAGACTAGTGCGCCGACCGAGCTTGTGACGTGGGGCGACAGATCGTAGTTCAGCCCAGCTACGTCTTTCGAAAGGCGAGCGGCTGGATTTGGTATGAAGAGAGGAGAAAAATTGGGGACAACTCCCATGTAGCCCTTCCCGAATTATGGTTCAAAATGGTAAAAGGCAATTTTGAAGTACCTTGAATCAGGAAGGAGGGAGTGCGTGGGGGGCAGAGGAGGAGATGCGCGGCTCGAGTCGGTATATATGGATGGACCAATTCTTCGCGCGTGCGGACTGCCAAAACGGCGGTTCAGGATAGGCTTTCTGTGTGGATGAAGTAGAGTCAGAGGATGGATGCTCATAGAAGCGAATTTCGAGTTTGGAGGGTCGCGGGAAGAAAATAAGACTTCATCGGGCGAACAGGATCGGCACGTCAAGAAAGCGTTGTGAGCACAACCGACATCCGAAGCTTCAGCTGTCATGCGCCAATCCACTTGGCCGTATCAGCATCGCAACATTTCGGTCGCAAGCAAGGCATGATGCAAGCTCGAGACGCTCCTGATTCCGGCGCTCGCACGGCAGCAGCTCATGCCAACGGCGGCGCGGCGTTGTCATCCACCGCGGCAGCGTCGTCGACGGTCCCGCACGCCGGCGAAGGAGCCGTGACGCAAGACAGGACTTCGGTGGGTGCAGTGCAAGAAGATGTATCATACCAGTCGATGGACTCGGAAGAGCTGTCGGCGTTGGAAGAGATGGCGGAGGCCGAGTCGGAATCCGACACCGAGATCAACCGGCTGCTCGATGAGGCAGCCGACGCCTTTTCTCCGGAGGAAGTAGCCCAGATGACCAAGGACCTCAAGCAGCACGGCATTGTCGTATTCTTGCAACGCTACGTCGTGCCGGATCCGCAGCCACGGCGCCTCAAGCATCTTCTGTTGGCGTTGGGAGTTTTCCTTCCGCGTTCAATGCGCGAGGCCGACACGCCACTTGAGGTGCTGCTGCCCATCCTCAAGACGGCGCTGGCGCGCATCTTACGGCGCAGAGAAAAGCTGCCCGAGTACAATACCTTGGATGATGCGCTGGACCTGTTGCAGCGCAGCAAGCGCATCATGGTGCTCTCCGGTGCCGGCATCTCTGTGTCGTGCGGCATTCCGGACTTCCGCTCTAAGGACGGCATCTACTCGCAGCTCCAATCCGAGGGCAAGTACGAGCTCGACGATCCACAAGACATGTTCGACAAGGGCTACTTCTTGCACAACCCGGCCATGTTCTACTCTTTCGCGCATCGCATCTTTCCGAGCAACTTCGTGCCAAGCTCGGCACACCGCTTCATCAAGCTGCTCGAGGACCGCGACCAGCTGCTGCGCAACTACAGTCAGAACATCGACACGCTCGAACAGCTCGCAGGTATCGAGCGCGTGCTGCAGTGTCACGGCAGCTTCGCCACCGCGAGCTGTACTGATCCCACGTGCGGCTACAAGTGCAATGGCCGTCAGATCGCCAAGGACATCTTTGCGCAGTCTGTGCCTGCGTGTCCGGCATGCGAGGAACGCAAGGCGCGCCAAGCCGCCAAGAAGCCCAGCAAGAAAAAGCGCAAGCTCGGCAACGGCGGGAATTGGCGACCCACCGACGACGACGATGACGACGACGATGCAGAGGATGAGACGTCGCTGGCGGGCTTTGGCATTCTGAAGCCAGACATCACGTTTTTTGGCGAAAAGCTGTCGGACGACTTTGACCGGGCGCTGCTGGCCGACCGCGAGCACGTCGACCTGCTTGTGGTGATGGGCACCTCGCTCAAAGTCGCACCAGTGTCGGATGTTCTTGGCCACATTCCTCACACGACGCCTGTGATTCTGATCAACAAGACGCCCATCCTGCACATGGCGACGGACATTATGCTTCTGGGCGACTGCGACCACATTGTCGAGTACATTTGCCGAAGGCTTGGATGGCCACTGCCCAAGATCCAGCCGGACGAGCAGGTCGTTGGCACCCCAGCTGCCGAACAGGCGCGCGAGCGCGTGGAGCAGCACGACGAAGAGGACTCAAAAACCGCCATCGGCGTTAAAAAGAGTAACGATGCTGAGCTGAAGCATCCCGAGCGCCTCATGAACAGGTACGCTGCAACAAACGCTGTCGAAGCCATCAGAGAGAATTATGTACTGACGCACCGTATTTGGATCCGCGCCTCACAGCCACGCTTGGCTATTCGAAGGCGCAGAACCTGGCCGCCTTCCTGCGCTTCTGGCCGAGGTACAGGCTGACGGGGACTCGGACGAGGGTGATGTGGATGCCACTGAACAGCCAGCGGACGGACATGAGGCTCCTTCGCCGACATCAACCTTCCCACCGGCTTGATCGGGCTCGCGCTCTGCAATTCGAACACACACTCGGGCTGAAGAGCATCATGCGAACTTGACTTTGCGAGACTGCTGTGAAGACTGGATGCGAAGAAACAGGATTCGTTGGAGGGCGAGAGCACATGTGCGGCATGTATGCGGGCATCGGGATTGAGACTAAGGTACCGGTTGCTGAGTGACTTGCTTGCGTGGACAGGGGACTGACGTGAGGTTATGCGATGGGATCGATGATATTTCAGAGATCGCCTCGTTCTCGAAGCTCGAGGATCTGTTCGGTCTTGGCCTCGACCTGCTCCCACACCTCTTCGGCGGAATCCCAGTCGGCGCTGATTTCGTAAATGTTGCCTTGGTCGCGATACTTGTGGATGAGGGGTTCGAGGCGCTTGGAGTACTTGTTGAATTCGTCGATGCGCTTCTGCCTATCGTCCTTGCTGAGGGACTTGGGCAGGCGCAATTCAAAGTCTTTGAGCGGAAGGTCGTAGAAGGAGAAGCAAAAGATGGGGACGATTTCGGCTTCGATGCGTTGGGCGTCTTCGAGGGTGGAGGGGAAGTTGTCGAGGATGAGCGAGACCCTCTTGTTGCCCTTGGTGCGCGAGGAGAGGATGGCGTTGAGATCATCAAGCGACTTGGGCTGTACGATGTCGTCGATTTCGGAAGAGAAACGTTTGAGAAGACGTTTAGCCTGTGTGGTCTTTCCCGAGAGTGAAGGACCCACGAGACACAGTAGCGACACTTTGTCCTTGGAGTATTTGGGGCCAGACTCACCCTGATCCTTGGACTTGGGGGCTTCTTCGGCATGAACAGTGCCACCCATGATGAAGTAGGCAGCGCCCGCCACGGCAAGCGCGCCAAAGAGGATCTTGCTGAGCGAGGACGATGCGTTCTTGGCTTGCTGCTTGACCTCTTCTCCGCTGAGCTTCTGGTCGACCTTTTCGCGGGCAAACTTCTTGCCTTCTTCGACCAGCCTGTCCTTGGCGTCCTGCTTCAGGTCGTTGCGGGCGCTCGTGGTGGTGAGTGTTCGCACATGAGCCGGAGAAGTCTTGGCCCACGTGGAGGCGTGACGACCACGTAGAACGGTGTTGGCGGCGACCTTGGAGCCGGCGAGCAGGCTGAATGCCTCGGAGACGCTGCGCCTGGAAGCGTACGTCTCGGAGACATTGGCGTGTGACTGGACGCGGGCATGGCCGTGAACACCTGCGGAGGTGTAGGCAGCGGCGCTGAGAGGCTTGGTAGCGAGGCGCGGCACTCTGGACGCTACGCGCTGGTCGCCCATGACGCACGCGCGCGTCGCCGAAGTCGAGAAGGATCGGTGCAGCATCTCCCGCAAAAGCTCGATCGTATGGTTTGGCTGGATGAAAGGAGCCCTGGTGCCTGCAGGTGAGTTGGACGATGGAGCTCGTCGATTGCAGGGATGATGGTGGACGAAGGCAATGATGGGAGGGCACATGGCATTCGGGTTATTCTTGCCCAGCAGCAGTCATCCTTTCGTTGGCTCTGTCAGACGCAGCGCTGCATAAGGCGTGGGAAGTTCGCCTAAGCAGAAGGCCGCGATATTTTTGGCTCCGCCCGTGTGGAGGCGGGGAAGCGGCCCTCTGACATCACCCGCGCTTCCCGCAAGCATATTCCGCCCAGGACCCTGAAGAGCTAGAGTTGGCCTCCTCTTGGCACGAGAGACCCATCGCAACACCCACAGCTTGCATACTGCCACACGTGCACCCATACAAGCATGAGAGCAATTGGAAGAAGAAACAATGGTATGACTAGAGATGCAGAGGATGGAACAAAGTACAATCGGGCAGCACTGCTGCAATGCGGCACTGCCGACGGGTAAGAAGAGAGCAACCAGCGAAACCTTGACCAGAATATGCGATTGGAGACCTCTTCTACAGTCGGACGCGTGTGAGATTCGGAACTCTATGCGCGTGCACACTTGCCGGGTGGAAGCTGGACAGGATCTAGAGGCCAGCCGCCTTGAGACCACGCTCGAGGTCCTGAATGAGGTCCGCGGTGTCCTCGATACCGACGCTGACGCGGATCAGGTTGTGGCCGATGCCGATCTTGATCCTGTCTTCGAGCGCTACGGAGCCGTGGGTCATCTTGGACGGCAGCTCGATCAAGCTCTCCACGCCGCCAAGCGATTCGGCGAGGGTGAAGACGCTGAGGCTCGAGAGCAGCTTGTCAGCCGGAGCATCGTCGGCGGGGTCCGCCTTGATTCGGAACGAGATCATGCCGCCGTATGCGAAGGCGCCGTTGGCTCCCGTAGGTCCAGCGGCGGCCGCACGCTTAGAGATCTGTCGTCGCGCCACCTCGTGGCCAGGGTGGGATGGGAGACCGGGGTAGATGACCGTCTCGACGCCCGGGTGCGCCTCGAGGAACTGAGCGATGGCGAGCGCCGACTCGCCATGCGCCTTCATGCGGAGCGCAAGCGTCTTGAGGCCACGCAGGGCAAGCCAGCTGTCAAAGGGCGACGGGATGGCACCGATGCTGTTCTGCAGGAAGGCGATGCGGTCGGCCCACGCCTCGTCGTTGGTGACGGCGACGCCCATGACGACGTCGCTGTGTCCGTTGAGGTACTTGGTGACGCTGTGCATGACGAGGTCGGCGCCGTGCGCGAGCGGGTTCTGGAACCAGGGGCTCATGAACGTGTTGTCGACGACGATCTTGATGTCCTTGCTGGCGTTGGGGTGGTTGCGCACCAGCTTGGCAATGAGAGGAATGTCGATGACGCGCAGAGTGGGGTTGGTGGGCGTCTCGATCCACACGAGCGAGGTCTCCTTGCGGATGGCAGCGTTGACGCGCTCCGAGACGTCGTCGGCCGTGCCGTCCATCTCGACAAAGGTGGTCTGGATGCCTTGGGAAACCGTGGCGACCTTGGTGAAGTAGCGGTAGGTGCCACCGTATACGTCGTTGACGCTGACAATGTGCGAGCCCGAGGGCATCGAGTTGAGCACAGTGGCGGTGACCGCCGAGCCGGAAGAGAAGGCAAGGCCGCGGCTGCCGCCCTCGAGCGCCGCGACGGCTCGCTCAAACGAGTCGCGGTTAGGGTTGCCGGATCTCGAGTACTCATAGCCCTTGTGGTTGCCGATGCCATCCTGGGCAAATGTGGAGCTGAGGCTGATGGGAGGGATGACAGCGCCCGTGGCCGCGTTGGGCTCGGAACCGACGTGGATGGCCTTGGTGGAGAAGCCGATGGACGAGGAGTGGGCATCGGCGTGGCCGTTGCTGTGGCCGTTGGAGGCGCCGTTGGTTGCGACCGTCATCTTGCTGATAGTATGAGGTTTGGGAGAGGTACGCTGTTCAAGCGGGGGCGAACGACAGGCCGGGGGGATGAGGTGATGATGGTGGAGAGTGTGAGAAACGCAAGAGCTCGCGTCTTGATAAAGCCAGTGCGATTCGACTCGGGTATGTGGGGACAGTGGCAGCGATCTGTACGGAAGTTATGATATGGCGCCACGTTGGTCAGCTCGAGGGTGGGATTCGACGTACTGTCACAGGACCGCACTTCACGACTGCGGCGATAATGCTCAGGGCAGAAAGTGTTGTTTGACAGCCGCTGCGAACTTTGGAGCCCAAATCACGCAAGCGACTCGTTTGGCGCCTGCCGCTCTTTTTTTTTCCTCCTTCCGCGGCCTGACTGCGCCGGAACACGACCGACCGCTAGCGACGCGGTTGGCGGAAGAGCAATGCGTCACAAAATTTGCCGTGGCGAAAAAAAAATGGGTCTGCAACCGTGCGTGCCTGTCGCCAGGGTCCTTTCCGCTACCCGGACTTTAGCCTGGCGTGGATGATTCTGGTGGGCCGTTTGGACCGGATTGCCATCGGCCCGCGCCTCGGTGGCTGAAATCTCGCTGGGCATTGCCGATCAAGTCGCCATGCATGGTCAACCTCGAGTCCATGCGAGATCTCTTGTACCTGTGCCTGCCTCGATCTCGCCCGATCCATCGTTCCGCGAGAGCTTCGTCGTCGGTGCTGTGCCTGTATGATACAGTGTCCTGCTCTGCGCGGGCAGTGGTCACGCGCACCGACGGGGTGGGCCAATTGTGCTATGGCGTGCTTTTCGCAGATTGGGAAGGCAGGGTCGTCATCGAGCTGATTGGAATGCTGGAGCGCGGCTGCGCCCTGGCACGCAGAAGCCTGCTTTGCATCCTCGTGTCGATCGATATTCAGCAGGCCCAAAAAGTGACGCTACACAATGGCGGCGAAAATTCGACCCTCAAATTCGAACTCTCAAATGCAAAATCACCGATGAAGGAGATACGAAAGCAGTACGGCGAAGATCAGCGATACAAAGACAGGGACTGCATGCTGCGCGCTGACGAGCCGAAGCGGCGTCGCAAGGCAGCCAGCCCCACACGGCAAGTCAGCCGAGAGATCTTTCATGCGCTCAACCGCCCCCCTAAGCCGACTGACGCCGGTGCTGCATCGCGTCGAGCTCAGCCAGATGCAACAATACTCGGCTAGGATGCTGCCGAGCGGAAGGTCTTCGTACCACGACTAGCGACCTGCCCGCGTCGATGAAGACACCGAATGCACCTCGAGTCGCCGGCGCTAGCGCAGCAAAAACCTACATGCAGCGGACAGCATGCACGAGGGACGTCGACGTCGATCTCCTTCACACAGCAGCTGACGGACGGGATGTCAAAGAGGAAAGACGGGATGTTACCCGAAAAGGGCAGCAACACCTCGGCTAGGAAGAGCAGAGGAAAACTGGAGCGCCGAGAGCAAAGCTGCTCAGAGATGAAGGCGCTCCTCTGGTACAGTAAGCGACGTTCAAGTCTGCTGACAGCCCTTTCAGTGCACGGAGCAGCGGTCGGTCGGTCGGTCAAGTCGAGCGGATTGAGGTGGAATGAGGCGCTTCTCGACTACTCGAGTCCAAGACGCGGGGCGGGGTTGAGGCGACGCGCGCTGTCGATCCCCGCAGCCGAGGTGATCTACGTGGTGAGCTGTCAACTCTCCTGCAACTCGACTCTGTAAAATCACCTGCGAAATTTTGCATGCAATTCCAAGCCACATCACTGCACGGAGTCGCAGCAGCAGCCCAGCCAGACTTAGTCGTGTGGCTCCTATGGCAGCAGAACGAGGCGCGCAAGCCCCTTTGGCGTCCTCTGAGGGATTCCTGCCACCGGTCGGTTGACAAAAAGCTGCCTCGCCTAGGCAGGGAGGGTCCGGGGCTCTCCACGGCCCCAGTGCGCCTCCCGCGATGCGTTCCCAGCCGCTGCGCTGGCTACCGCCACAGCGATCCAAGCTCATTGTTACCCACCTGACGGCAGTGCATAGAGCGAGATCATAGTCCGGGAGACCGAGGCTCAGCGAGGCTCAGCGAGGCTCAGCCAGTGCGCCTCGATCAGGTGCGCGAAGCATGTCTATGTTCTGCCAGTGCAGCAAGAGAAGAGAGACGCAGGAGAAGTGCCGAAACAGGTGGATCATCGTGGAGCGTCGCCGACCATCAGCGACATGCACAATGGCCGGAGTGGCAGGGCAGAACAAAAGGAAAGCTGAAAAGAAGGGTTGGCTCGGACTTGAACATGCAGCAACCCTTTTTTTGAAACTCAAGGCCAGCGAGGATGGGCAGCCGAGGGTGATGGCCGTGTTGGTCTCACACAACACTGCTGCAGAGCGCGCGGGCTAACTCAGCTAAATTTGGTGAGCCACTCGACCTTCCCGTTGATGCGCATAGAGAGCGCGGCTTCGGGCATCAACAGCCGCTGGCTGCACTACTGTACTCTGCATTTCGCCTCCGCCCGCGGCGGTTCAGCTTCTTGGCCGTGCCGTGGCCTGCAGCGTTGCAGATCATTCTAGTCTCCGCCGGGAGGTCGTGTTGTTTTCGCACCTTTCGCCCTCCTGCTTCGCGCCTGAGAGCCCTCCTCGCCTTACTGGGCTGCACCCCTCGCTTGGGATCGCCAGTCGGTCTCCTATGCCACCGCGCTCTACCCATTTTGGGCAACTCTGGCCTGGCCTGGCCTGGTCTGACCTGACCCGCCCGCGCCCCTCACGCTGTCCAGGTGCGCTTACACCGCGCTTCCCTTTCTCAGGCTCTGGCACACTTTCTCCGCAGCACAGTCGATGCTCGCTGCCCGGCGAAGTGCTCTTGCCCACCTCGCCCCAACCAACAGCCAGCCGGGTGCCTCCTCGAACTACATAGGCGCTTGCATCCCCTCGTCTCTTCACCACCACCACCACCCACCTCCTCCCCCTATCCCGACCAGACTCCCCACCCTTTTCCTGTTTTGTCCCCCTGCATCGTGTCCGCTCCCCAGTCTTTGAATCCACACACTCTTTTGAATCTCACCAACCCAGTCACCTCTCGTACAGTTCGCATCCGACATCGCCTTCGACCATGTACGCCAAGTCTGCCCTCCTCGCCCTGCTCGCCGGCGTGATCGGCGTCACCGCCTATGACCCGGCTCACATGCCTGCCAAGACCGACGCCCAGGGCGGTCAGACTGGCTACAACGACTGCCAGCAGCGCTACGGTGCCTCGAACCCCAAGGCCAAGTGCCAGAACGTCTTCATCAACTCTGTCAAGGACTTCTGTCTCTGGGGCCCTCCCAACACCAAGACGTACGACACTGTGGGTGACCTCGAGGCTGTCATGGTCGCCTACTGCATGAAATCGGGCTACGGCACGCGTCTTATCCCCGACGGCACCATCAAGGGCGCCCACTTCCTCAAGACGCCTTCCTTCGTCCAGGTCACCGGCACTGGTGACTTTACCAAGATCCACATCCGCGCCGGTGACGCGGGCGGAGAGCTCGACCCTCACGGCGCCACTGGCTCGGGCAACCCCGTCGGTGGCCACGTCTTCACGCGCGCCTTCACTGGCAACTGGGAGGAGCTGCCCGAGTGGCAGAACTTCATGTCGGCCAACGAGTACTGCTTCCGTGCGTGCCGTGCCGGTCCTTGGGCCAAGAACTGGTGCCCGCACATCTACGATGTCATGGGCTGCATGTGGAACGAGCCCGCCAACTACGACGCCGGTGTTTTCGAGCAGTGCGACGGCATCGAGGGCCAGTGGCCCGGTGTCTACTCGGGCTCCACCTGGTACCAGGGTGTCAAGCCCACGCCTGCTGCCCAGCCCGCTGGCAAGAGCTCCAACTGCCGATACTACCCTTCCATCTCGAACGGTCCTGCTATCAAGACTCCCTCGAAGCGATCCGTCATGGCCACCCAGGTCAAGCGTTCCCCCGAGTGGGAGGAGGACTACTAAACAGTCACCTCGCAACGCACCCTTTGACGTCGTGTATACGAATCCTTCACGGTCGCTCCTTTCTAGAGTCGAGCGCGCTGTCTTGTCATGTCCATAGCATCCCTGTTCGCAATCATTTTGCCCTTCATGCCCTCGAAACAAGCTCTCGCGGATGTGAAAAGCTCGGTCAGAAGCGAGGGTCGAAATCCACGCCAAGATAACCTGAACTTTGCAGCCGGTGTCGAAGTTCAGCCTTGTTCCTAATGAGTTTATGCCTTTCAATAGACGAGCGCTTTGAACAGCGCTCGAAAGGAGGTAACTCAGCCGTGCCGAAGTCAAGGACAAAGTGGCAGGCACGGATGAGGCCAAAAAGATCTTCGTCGGCAGATTGATGGCCTCGAGGCGGCTCATGCGTCGCTGGCTCCGTGGCGAGCTGCTTCGCGAGTGTCGTGGTGCGGTGCGCCTAACGAGTGAATGTTAGGGTGGGACATCGTAGCGTGCCCTCCACTTTGGCGGATGCGAGGCTGGGCGCTGCGCCTAAATTCAAGTTCAAATGCGGAAGTGCGGATGTGCGAAAGAGCAGCCATGCATACCTGCCGTATTCCGCCCCTAACCCACGCCTCAGGCTCGAGGCTATCAAACGCCAATCCTTCTTGCATCCTCGCACCGTATCGCCATCATCACCAAGGTTCAAGATGGTCTTACTTAGTAGCAAGAAGGAGGGACTCGGAGCCGCTGCTGCCTTGGTAGTAGCTCTCGTGTCTACATTCGCGCACGGCCGCGCCCTGCCGCAACGACAGGAGGCGGTCTTCGCCGTGCAGAGCGAGCTTGCACCGACCTCGATCGACGGGCTCGTTGAACAGCCGCACGTGGTCTATTCAGCTTCGACGTACAGGGCATCGGAGAACACGTTTGCCGATGGAGCGCTTAGGCCTGCCGACTATTGGGCCAGCGAGGAAGGCGTCGGCCATTTCTCGGAATGGTCCAAGTCGACCAAGCACGACTTTATCTCCGACTGGGCCTTGGGCAAGGCCAGTGAATGGACCATAGTCATGGGCAACGAGGGCGGTGATTTGGACAGCTTAAGTGCAGCACTCTCATGGGCCTATCACTTGTCCCACTCGACGCTGCATCACCCTCAGCCACGCAAGGCCGTCGCCCTGCTGCAGACCCCGCTCGATGCTCTCGACCTCCGCCCCGAGAACAAGCTCGCACTCGATAACTCAAAGATGAGCTCCGGTCATCGCGATCTGCTGACGATCGACGAGCTGCCCGCGCACCCGAGAGCCATTGCGAAGCAGATTCGCGGCATCGTCCTGGTCGACCATCCTTTGCCGTTAAGCGTTTGGGCAGACGCCGAGGTGCTGGGCATTATTGACCACCACGCTGATCGTGGCGCTGCGCCAAATGCCAACCCGCGCATCTTCGAGGCGGTGGCCAGCTGCACGACGCTGGTTGCTCGACAGATGCTTGATGAGCTGGAGGCGATCCCTGGCCCCCCGGACGGGCCAGGAGAATACCACATGCCCCACGAGCTGCTCGAGCTCATGTTAGACGCCATCGCCATCGACTCGGACGGCTTGAACCCCAAGAAGTCGACCAAGACCGATGCAGACGTCTCGCAGCGCGTGCTGGCGCGCAGCAATTGGCACAATGAAAGCCTGTCGCAAGTCATGGACCGACTCGACAAGGAGCTGGGCGAGGCCAAGCGCGATCTCTCCCACCTGAGCGTGCGCGACCTTCTGCGTCGCGACTGGAAGGGCGATGTGGTTGAGACGACCGATACCGCCACGCCGGCTATTCATCTCGGCTTTGCATCCACGCCGGTGTCGATCGACGACCAGATCGAGCGCACGGAGCGCAAGACGCTCAAGGACTGGTTCCGAGTCGAGCGCCGCTGGACCGCCGAGATCCGCGCCGACGTCAGCATCTGTCTCAACAAGTACAAGGACCACAAGGGCAACAAGGTGCGAGAGATCGTGCTGACTGTTCGACACGACCACCGTATCAACCGCACCCAGGCCGACGACCTCTTCCGCGTGCTCAGCTCCGCTCTCAACGACAGCTTCGACCTCGAGGAGCATCCCAAGATGAAGCATCATGCGGGCAAGAAGCGCCGCCAGATGGTTTGGCGGCATAACCGCAAAGATGCCGGTAGAAAGGTCGTGCGACCCATCGTCGAGCGTGCCGTCAAGAGCTGGATCTCTCCCTAAACCCCGTCTCGCCCTCCTGGAATGCAGCCAACGCGACTTGGTTTCGCGAGCTGTGCATGTAGATGTGATTGCATGGTAATGTGACTCATGATTCCTACGGAAAGATCATTCGACGTGATGCTTACAACCAGGCGCTGCGGACAGCGTGACGGTTGCTGCCCCTGCCGACCATGCTATGAGCCGATGCCGAGGGCTCAAAGTCGTCCAGTGGCACGTTCTCTACAGGAAGCGCGTCCGTCTTTGCGTTATGCTGGATTATACGCGAAGAACGGCGCGACGCAGGTCGATCTGCTTCCTCATCATCGACGCCATTGTCGTCAATATCGTTCCCATCGACCGGCTGGTATCCTTCCGCCTCGGCCTGCTGTCTCTGTCTGTACTTGAGATACTTGCTGAGCACGATGGGCAGCAGGCTGGCGATGGAAAGCAGGATGAGCTTGACCACCATCTCGCGATTCCAGATGCGGTCGACGATCGCACGCATGCCGCCGCCAGCACTGCTCGCAGCCTTGTCCTTGAGCCCTCCCACAGTGGTGTCGTCGGACACTGGCAAAGCTTCGACGATTTCCTGCAACAAGTCGCCCACCTGACATGTGACAAAGTTCCACGGGATCGAGCCGACGGCCAGCGTGCCTGCGTACGGGACGAGCGGCACGCCAAGCACGCCGCAAGCGATGTTCATCAGCCCGTACGGTACGATGGGAAGCACGCGGAGGACGAGAAGGTATGTCCATACGTTGCCGTTGCTGCCGGTGTGCGGGGTCGACAGCATAACGCTGCGCCCTGACGCCCTCGCACGCCCTGGCGAGAGCGCGCGGCGCATGGCGTCGAGCGGCTTGGCGAGACCCGGTAACGATGTAATCAGCGGCGCGAGCGGCGCAGACAGCAAGTAGCAAAACACACCGCCAACCGCGGTGAGGATCGAGGTGTAGAGCGTGCCCGAGTAGGTGCCGTACATGGCGCCGAATACGACGTTCATGATGAGGCTGCCTGGCACGCAGAACGACTGCTTCCACGTGAAGAAAGTGCCGAGCACGACGAGCGTGTGTACAAATGCACGCGAGCTGCTCTGCGAGTAGACCTTGAGGCTCGTGGCGAGCTGCTTGATCTCGGCGAGCGTGAGGCTGGTGATGTGCTTGGGCAGCGTGAGCGGGAGCGTCCAGAGCATGAAGACGATGCAGCACGTCGAAGCTGCAAAGATGACGAACAGAAAGATGAGGCGGGGCAAGTAGGGACGCACGTTGGGCATTGAGAGCCGCCACGAGCTGAGGTTGATCTGGATGCGCGGCAGCAGTGCGAGCAGAGTCTTGCCCGCGCTCTCGATGCGGTACGTATCGACGTCGAAGAGGTTGTAGGTACGCGCAGACTCGGTGCCGGACGCAGTGGTCGACGAAGTGGGCGTGGTTGAGCGACTGCCAACTGCGGCGCCTGACACCAGATGCGACGGAAGGATGCCTTGGTAGACGCTGGCTGTTGTGATGGTCGAGTCCGGTCGTGTTGGCGGCGAAAAGGCACGGCTGCTAGCAACGGGCGAAGTGACGTTGGAGGTCGTGAGGGGCGGAGTGAATGGCCACTGAGCCAGTGCGGGAGGTGTGATGCGGTTGCGTTCGTCCAAGTCTGCCTGCACAGCATCGGCGGCAGCCTGAGCGGCACTCCACTGGTGCTTGGGCGCGCCGAGTGGCCTGGCGGCCTGCTTCGGGACGAGCTGCTGGCGGAAGGCGTTGACGTACTGCTGGTATTCGCTCTGCTCGTCCGGATCGCTGGTGGGAGTGAGCGGCGGACTGTCCTCGTTGAGGCCGATCAGGCCGTGCGCTGCCGGTCGTGCGGACGGCATGACAAGCGCCTGCGGGCGCACAGGAAGTCGGTGGGAAGCCGAGAGCTCATTGTCGAGCATTCGAGGCTGTTCGTCGTGCGGCGTGTTTGACGAGCTGCCTGGAGCGGAAGCGGAATTGCCGCCAGTGAATGACGACAGGAAGGAGCGCAGCGTCGACAGTCTTGGCCGGGCGAAGGAGTTGGCGGGCAGCGACTTTTTCTTGTGAGAATCCGATGAATTGGAAGAGACGGAGGCCTGAGAAGCACCGCTTGCGGAACGCTGTCGATTGAGCGGGTTGCTCGACGATGGTCCTGCGGATGCTTCTGCCTCGGAGATGAGCTGCAAGCCCTGGCCCAAGCTCGACATGGTCCGATCGCGCTCGACGTCTGCCCTGCGCCACTGCGGAGTGCTGGCGGAGAGGGTGAAGTCCGGAGTACCCGGACCACGGTCGAGAGCGCCATCGAGCTCGGTCTGCAGAGAGGAGAGGGTGGATCTGGAGAGTTGAGATACGGGGACGGCGTTGGAAGACACGGAGCGAGTGCGGGCACGATTGGCGCGACCTTTTCGTGCTGAGGAGGAAGTGGACGCAGCTGCTGATGATCCCGCAGCTGGGGTCGTGTCGAGCAGGTCGGATGCTTCGATGATGGGACTCGACGATGCAAAGGCTGCGGTGGATTCTGAGCTCTGTGACGTGGGATGCTCCGTCTTGGATCGCAACAGCCTCGGCGGCGATGCGGGACTAGAGGTGGACTTCGACTCCATGATGACGGACAAAGAGTAGTTGGTGGGAAGGTGCGATTGTCGGCCTGTGTCAAGCGCAACAGCTCGTTAAGCTGAGCGTCACTGCTGCTGCCGGCGACTGGGGCGGGAGGCGGAGCTTGCTCGTGCAGCGTCGTGAAGGATCCTAGATCGAAAGCATGGTCGAGGTCGAGCTTAGCATAAACGCATACAAATGGGCAGCCCAAGGCAAGGATGGATGCGGTTGTAAGGAGAGAGGGGTTGAAGATGCTGGCAACGAAGGGGTGGATGTGTGTGCAAGCCGGTTGCGGTGCCAAGGCCAAAGTGGACATGCACTGGTGCTGCCGCCGACGAGCCGGCACGCGGTGCAGATGACCGTGGACCCGCGGAGATGGGTCTGCGTGAGCATCGCTTACCTTTGCTCCAATGCTCCACCAGGGCGCTGCAGCGTGAATTTTTCCTTTTTTTTCCTTGACCCCAAGGGCCAGCGTGGACTGCGTCGGAAATGCCATTCCGGTGGAGTTGAAACGGTTGACGGGCTTGCACACGCCCGTCTCGCGCACACGCACGCACCTCACGCGTCGCTTTAAATTTCCGAGCGGTGGTTTGGACGCCCTCAGAATCTGCGCCGCGCACTGCGCCGCTCTCGCAACCCTTTGCGTTGTCACACTTGCGGCGCAAAGGTACACAGCAACCACCGAGCTAGACAAGCTCGATACTTCCAAGAAGCTGAAGTGTCGTCTGTCGCGCGTGTTGTCGCAGGAGTCAAAGGAAGAGAGCAGTGCGAGGTGACGTGAGCTTGCGGCGGCGAGTCGGCGTTGGCGAGGCGGACTGTAAAATCGTTCTCTCCGTCCACGGATGGGGATCGATCGGGTCTTGCCATGCCCAGCTGACCGATGAAAGTCTGGATCGGGTCAAAAGCTCGCGCTGTGCAAATATCTCGACCGACCTCATTTCAAGTTGAACCTCGGCCTGCCAAGGCCGCAATTGCGCCTGACAGCCCTGACCAGGTGGTTTACGGAGCTGAGAACCAAGGCTATCCTTATACTTGACTTGGCTAATTAAGCCGTACATTGCGGCACAGTTAGCCGACTTTGAGACCGAACTGGTTGCCGCCTGATCAGACGCGCGCCCTTAACTGGGCCTTGAACGACTATGATGCTGATCATGTCGAGCTAAGGTGCGATAACGGGCCCGGCGCTTTCGAGGGCTGCGTCGCCAGTTGGACGGATGAACGAGGGCGTTACACTCCTTCTGACGGGACGTCGCGGCACACACCGCCGCTTTTTCCGCAAATCTACACCGTCCAAGCTGCGGCGCGCGTGCACACCTGCCGTTTATGGTAACCCGCAACATCCTTCGCCAGCAGGGTAATGTGATCCCGTCGGCCAGCCTCCGAGGCTTTGGCGGTCTCGAGAACGCTCGTCCGCGTCGCTGCGGATGGTGGCTGGCCATTGATAAGCACGGCACATCCATCACCGACGCTGGCACTCGTCTTCCACACCATCAATCATCTCACACCTTCTTCCACCGTCTTGTAGAGCAGGTAAGTGTCAAGCCTCGGTGTTGGACGCTCCAGACGCACACACTCTCCGCTTGTACGGCTGCGAGAGCCCCGCCTCCCGCCCGGGAAAGAGAAAGCAGGTGCGGGGCTGGGCCGGGGCGTGCCGTTCCAGGCTGGCTCGTGATTCGCGCAACCCGCAAGAAGCGCCAACGGACCCAGCGACACGTTCAAGAAGATCTAACCTTCCCACCGCCGCATCTTCGGCTCGTCGCCTTCTCGTTTCACACAACCGCCTTTCCCGACTCGGGTCTCAAACCGCTCAAAAAGATAAAAAAAAGGTTGGTTGCCTCCCACCGTTGGTCGCGAACGAAGAAGAAAAAAAAAAAAAAAACCAGGGTCCGCCTCAACTCACCTCGCTTGGATCTTCCCGCGCTCGCGCTTTTCTGCCTCGCCATTCGCCACATGCGCGTCCAGATTAGGTACGAATCGACTCGCTATCCGCCCAATAAGTCAAATTTTCTTCGGCCACCAGCCAACAATTTTTTTGGCACTTCTTCCACATTTGTCTCTCATCAAGTCGAGCAGCGTCCAGCCAGAGGCCAGGTCTCTCATTCCCCTGACTCGACCTAACCCGACTGCAGTCTCCGCATCGGTCAAGTCGCCAGCCAATCCGTGCACTGCACTGCGCACATTCTCGCTCCAGAGCCGACGCGCGCCCACGCCAGGCTTCCGAACTCTTTGAATCCCATCCCCCACCTCCGCCTCATCCTTTGCCACCACCACCTCTTCACACTGTCTTCCATGGCTCTCCGTCGCCCTTGTGCAAGACTTGCTCAAAACCTCCTTAGGAACACACCCCTTTTCGCTGCTCGTTCTTCTCCTTCCCTTTCTGCCATCACCATCCCCCGCACCTTCGCCACTTCCGCCTCCAAGATGTCCGTCGCCGTCCCCACCGACTTCGTAAGTGCTCTTCCCTTTGGGTCCATCCATCTCTGCGCTGAAAATGGTAAGATCCTCGGTTGCTGACTTGCGCTACATCTCACCCCGCGCCTCTACCCACAGAACAAGGTTCTTTACCAGTCCCTCTCCGAGGCTGACCCCGAGGTCCAGCAGATCATCGAGAATGAGACTTACCGTCAGTTCTCCGGTCTCGAGCTCATTGCTTCCGAGAACCTGACCTCGCTCGCCACCATGGAGGCCAACGGCTCCATCCTCACCAACAAGTACTCCGAGGGTCTTCCCGGCGCCCGCTACTATGGTGGTAACGAGTACATCGACCAGCTCGAGGTGCTCTGCCAGCAGCGTGCCCTCAAGGCCTTCAACCTGGACCCCAAGGTGTGGGGCGTCAACGTCCAGCCCTACTCGGGCTCCACCGCCAACTTCGCCACCTTCACCGCACTCCTCCAGCCCCAGGACCGCATCATGGGTCTCGGCCTCCCCTCCGGTGGTCACCTGACCCACGGCTACTACACCGCCAAGAAGAAGATCTCGGCCTCGTCCATCTACTTCCAGTCCTTCCCCTACAACGTTGACCCCGCCACCGGCTACATCAACTACGACGAGCTCAAGAAGAACGCCGACCTCTTCAAGCCCCGCATGGTCATCTGCGGTGGCTCCGCCTACCCCCGTGACTGGGACTACGCCAAGCTCGCCGAGATCGCCAAGACCCAGTCTGCCTACCTCATGGCCGACATTGCCCACATCTCGGGTCTCGTGGCCGCCCAGGTGCAGAACAACCCCTTCGAGTACTGCGACATTGTCACCACCACCACCCACAAGACCCTCCGTGGTCCCCGTGCCGGTATGATCTTCTTCCGCAAGGACCGCGATGCCGAGATCGAGGGCCGCGTCAACGCCGCCGTCTTCCCCGCCTGCCAGGGTGGTCCCCACAACAACACCATCGCCGGTATCGCCGTTGCGCTCAAGCAGGCTGCCGAGCCCGCCTTCAAGGAGTACGCCGTTCAGGTCATCAAGAACTCGCAGGCCATCGCCAAGGTGCTCTCGGGCAAGGGCTATAAGCTCCAGACCGACGGCTCGGAGAACCACCTCATCCTCTGGGACCTGCGTCCCCTTGGCCTCACCGGCTCCAAGGTCGAGAACATCTGCGACCTTGCCCACATCACGCTTAACAAGAACGCCGTCAGCGGTGACACCTCGGCCCTCGTGCCCGGTGGTGTGCGTATCGGCACCGGTGCGCTCACCTCGCGCTCCATGAACGAGAGCGACATGGAGAAGGTCGCCGAGTTCCTCGACCGCGTCGTCCAGATTTCGCTCGACATCCAGAAGACCTCGGGCAAGAAGCTCGTCGACTTCATGAACGCCGCCCGCCAGTCCGATGCTGTCAAGCAGCTCAACAAGGACGTCGAGGCCTTCGCCACCAGCTTCCCTCTCCCCGGTGTCCCCGACACCTCGGTCATCAAGAAGCCTGCCCACTAAATGGGTAGCGCTTCCGCTTCCTGGGCATGTCAAGGCGGCCCAACTCTGCATGAATAACTCTTCGTTTCTTGTCCATGAGCACACTTCAACGTGTGCATGATTCCCGCTCCTGCTGGTCTCCGTCCACCTTCAGCGAACCAGCTTCTGTCTGACATTCGTTGGACGGACGGCAGCTTGCGTCGAGCACCTCTTTATACTCTCTGTTTCATTCCTCTCGTGCTCTCCCTGTCTCTCGATCCCAGACCATGTCACTCAAACGTTCCGATTTCCTATGTACAATCAGTCAAACATCAGCAGCAGCCTCGCAATCTCATTCAACCGAAGCGGGGTCAAGAATTCTCCCCTCTCGCGAACATTCCTGGCTGAAAGCAAGACGCATGGGCTGCTGTGAGCACAGTCGCGTAGGTCGAGCAGTTGTATAAGTTGCGCGAATGGCCTCCGCTCGACGTCTGTGCTCGTGCTGACCTCGTTTTATGTAATACTCCTTGGCTCGTCTTCGCGCAACTGTAAGTGTCTCGTACGAGAAACAGGACAAATTGACTCGACGCGAGCTGCTGGCAGACTACCGTAAGTCTGCAGGCCAACCCCAACAAAATTGCACGCCACGACTACGGAGCTTTCTGACCCTCGCCGAAAGCTCCCTGTTCGGCCGGAGGTTCCAACCCCATCAACAACCTCCGAAATAACCTCCGAGAGCTCCGCAGCCGGACCCTCCCGCAATTCCTCTTTCGTCGCTCTAACATCTCGCCCATCTCTTCGCCATGACGACAGTGACGCACCGACAGCTCCTCGCTACCTTCCTATGTTCCCCCGCATGCACTCTGAGTGTGAAAGACAGAGGCGCGGTGAAGTGGCATTGCTCGATGCCGTAGAGAAAGCGGGATTCTGAAGTACCTTGTCATGGACTCAGGAGCAGAACACTCGGGGGATAACGGCGGAGGCAATCTTGTTTCCAAAGAGGTTATTCAAACGCCTCGCTATCAACGGTGATGGCCAACTTGGCGATTGCGACGCTTGAGCGCAACATGCGCCTTTTCCCACATCGTTCACACGTTGGCATGAGATGGCTTGGTCAGTCCCGTCGCCATCTCATTGGATCGGTGTCAGCGACGATGCCACGGACGATGGGATCGGGTGTCTACGCATATACGCAGCCATTGGGCGGACCATCATCCTGTGGGCCTGACACACATCTTGGTCAGGGTCGCATGAAATGAGCGAGGCCCATGCACCCGCGTGCAGCGACGTGCAGCAGTCTTGCCCCAACAAAATTGCTTCGGCCACGGGGCGGCTAGGGAGCGCGTTCGGTGAGGGCGAATTGCCACTAAAGCCCCGCGTAGCTCCACCTCAGGGCGACCCAGCGTGAAACTTGCGCCCAAAGACTCTAGGCGAAAGTTTCCAAAGCTGATGGAGAATTGAGAGCGCACAGGCACTGAGGCAGTCACAATTCGCCGCCGGGGACCGAAAATCTCGCGTCGAGCCATCGACACGGCGTAGTTTGACGTCCGATGAACCGCCCGCGAAAAGGATCTTGGGCGGAAATCCTGGGGCAACAGCTCAGCCAGCATGGCCGAAGACCCCACCATGGCCGCCACCGCCCCAGCCTTCCGCACTGTGCGGCCTCTTGGCTCGCATCCGTCAGGCTTCAACGTGTTCGGTGGCGACTCTTCTGCCAGATGGACGTGCGGGCAGCTGGGCGGCGCAGAGACACTCGGCTAAAGCCTTGTGAGTGTCCACCACTCAGCAGTGCCCAAAGATGCTCCGTCCCAAATCCTCATCTTCTGCTTGGTCTCGGAACCTCCGAAGCGACACCCAAAGCCTTGTCGTGATGCTCCTGCCGCTAGTTCGCTGTGAAAATCACTCGTGGCCCCTGATGGCTGCTGCAATGCTGAGCAACCCGCCTGTCGCCACTTGCCCGGTGCGCCGGCCTCGACAGAGTCCAATGCCCGAGCCAACAGAGAGAGAGAGAGACTCGCTCGCGCCAAGCCGCCCCACCGAAGATGGCGCCGTGGAACCGTCTTTTTCCCTGCTGCAGTTTTGACCGACGCGCATGTAGTGCTGTGCTGCCCTGTCTTTCCACCGCCCGCAAAAGCCTCATGGCCCGTTTCATATAAAGAACCTGAGCTGGCCACGCTCTCCTCCTAGTTTCTCCACCATCACCTGTATACTCACGTTCGTCGCAAACATGGCCGCCGAACTGAAGCAGAGGGCGACAACCGCCACTAAGGATGCGCAGGCCGCTCCCAAAGAGGAGTTCGCCGATGCCAACATCCCCGACGACTACGTCTCTCGCGTGCTCGCCACCGAGAAGCCTCTTCCCCCCGTCCAGTTCAAGAACATCCTCGGCGAGATCCAGTGGGTCTCGTTCCTGGCTCTCACCATCACGCCAATCCTCGCCTTCTACGGCCTTTTCACCACCAGCTGGAACAAGTACACCGCTGCTTGGACCTTTGGCTACTACTTCCTCACCGGTCTGGGTATCACTGCCGGCTACCACCGTCTCTGGGCCCACCGCGCTTACAACGCATCGCTCCCACTCCAGTACTTCCTCGCCTGCATGGGCTCGGGTGCCGTCCAGGGCTCCATCCACTGGTGGGCACGCGGTCACCGCGCTCACCACCGCTACACCGACACCGACCTTGACCCCTATGGAGCCCACTTCGGTCTCTTCTGGTCGCACCTTGGCTGGATGCTCATCAAGCCCCGTCGCAAGCCCGGTGTTGCCGACATTTCGGACTTGCGCAAGAACCCCGTGATCAAGTTCCAGCACAAGTTCTACATCCCCATGCTCCTCTTCTTCGGCTTCGGTCTTCCGACCCTCGTTGCCGGTCTGGGCTGGGGTGACTGGCGCGGTGGCTTCTTCTTCGCCGGTATGCTGCGACTCTTCTTCGTGCACCACTCGACTTTCTGTGTCAACTCGCTTGCCCACTACCTCGGCGAGGCCACCTTTGACAACAAGATGACGCCCCGCGACCACTTCTTCACCGCTCTCGTCACCGTCGGTGAGGGCTACCACAACTTCCACCACCAGTTCCCCATGGACTACCGCAACGCTGTTCAGTGGTACCAGTTCGACCCCACCAAGTGGTTCATTGGCACCATGGGCAAGCTCGGTCTCGCATCGCACCTCAAGACCTTCCCCGACAACGAGGTCAAGAAGGGTCGTCTCGCGATGCAGCTCCAGAAGGCTCACGAGCTCGGTCAGCAGCTCGAGTGGCCCAAGTCCTCGGCTCACCTCCCCGTCATCTCTTGGGACGACTTTGTCGAGGAGTCCAAGACCCGGCCCCTCATCGTTGTCCACGGTTTCATCCACGACGTCTCGTCCTTCCTCGACGAGCACCCGGGTGGCCGCCACCTGCTCACGGGCAAGATCGGCAAGGACGCCACCACCGCCTTCCTCGGCGGTGTCTACGACCACTCCAACGCGGCACACAACCTGCTCTCCATGATGCGCGTGGGCGTCCTCGACGGCGGCTACCAGCTGGCCAAGGACGAACTTGCCAAGGCCGAGCGCGAGAACCGCGCCACCGGCACCTCGGCCCATCGCCCTGCCGGCGCTCCCCCCTCGCCCGTCACCTCGGACGACGAGGACTTTGCCGCCCCCGCCACGCCTACCGACGAGACCCCCATGACCACTACTTCGACTGTCGCAGCTGCCTCTGAGCAGCTCAAGTCGCAGCAGTCGGCGGACGGGGTCAAGTCGATCAGCGACAAGGCCGCCACCTACGTCACGCCCGGTGAGGCATACACCATCGTCAAGCGTGGCGAGCTCCGTGCCAACGCTAAGGTCGATGGTACCAAGTTTGGTCGTTTCCTCTAATTCCCCTCATCACCACCTCTCTGCATTTTCCCTGTGTTTCGAATCTTTGCATTGACGCGCCGCTCGACCCGGTGAGGTTGATCGGCGTCGGGCTGTATATATACCTCGCTGTGCGCACATCGCACGCCACCTAAAATTCAGGTCATCCCAGTCATGTCTCAGTGTGATTGTGTTCGTGGTTGTGTCGCTATTACGATGTTGAGATCGTGACAGGAGCAGATCAATGCTTCGATTTGAGATGGCACACGCGACACTCGTAAGGCGATTCAGCCACCACACGGCTTGGTTGATCTGGCACAGCAAATGGATTAGAGTGAGGCCAAGGCAAAGAACGACAGCGGCGGGACGTTGGCAAACGAGTGTGTTAAGGGCGGCCAGCGCGGCACAGGGATCTGTGTCGTCCCGTGCGAACATGAGGACAGGTATCAAAAGGAAGCAAGTAGGAGATCGAAAGCAAGTCGTCGAGGAAAATCAAAGTCTGTGACCTGGGACAAAGACAAAGAGCACTGTGAGAGCGGCTGTGATGAGCACAACGAGCAGCAACACGCTGAGTGCACGCTGGAGCAGCAGCCTGTGCACGTAGTGCTCGCGTATCCTGATCAGACGGAAGGGCGTGGTCTCGCTCTGTGCCAAGAGCACCAGGATGGGATCCAGCTCGTACTGGTGCGACATGAGCAGCAACACTGCCACCGCAAATGGCAGAATCACCCAGCAGCGCTTGGCACGCCCCACGTCCAAGAAGATGAAGCTGAACGCCGTCGCCAACGCTGCCCACAACGCCAGCAGTCCGAGCGAGAGCCTAACCAGCACCGAGATAGGCGTGAGGTTGCCAAACGCCTTGGCCCGCAAGAAGCGCGGGAAGATGTCCGCCTCCATGGTGCGGAAGACGTACTCCTTCTGTGCGTGGAACATGTCGGGGATTCGAGCCAGCGCCCTCTGCTGCTCCACATCCTGCGGATGCGGCAAGGTCGACGACGAGATCGGGAACGAGTGGATCCTCAGCGGTCCCGGCAGGTAGATCTCCTTTTCCGACCCGGGCAGCAGGTACCTGGCGTAGATGCGTTCCGCCGAGGCGATCAGGTCCGTCCTGGTGATCGCTGCGGAGCGCGAGATGACGGTGGGTGCGACGGATCCGCGCTTTGCAAGAATGCTCTTCCTCTCTGCGCGTGTCTGCTGCGCAAGATAGTCGGGGTCGCCCGGAAAGCGTGGTGCTGCCAGGGGCGCGCCGGATGCAGTAGCAGCAGCAGGCACTGGGCTGGGCGCGTGCGACAGCGTCGAGTAGGCGGCGTCGGGGCTCTCGACTCGGCTCTGATGGTCCCAGCTACTGTCGGGCCCGCGACGCGACGGTACGCCCGTGTCGGCGCTCTGCTCGTTGATGCCGTTGATCTTGTTGTAGATGCTGCCGCGCTCGAGCGCTTCTGCGTAGTACTGGGGCCAGTCCTCCTTGACCGACTTGCCAGACTTGCGCAGGTCCTTGAAGTACGCCCTACACAGGTTCTCGTGTTGCTGAACGTCGAGCCAGAAGTCGAGCGCATCCTCGGCTGCTTCGCGCTGCAGATACAGGTAGAAGCAGTACAGATCGACAGGCGGGAGCGTACGACGCGCCAGCACCTCAGCGAGTGTTGGAAGGCGCTGACGCGTCCGCGACGACTGCAGAGACAGTGGGCGTCGCTTCTCTGACATGTTGTCTAGCTTGCTGAGGGCAGTGGCTGTGGTCGGTGCCGAGAGCCTCGTTTAGCCTTGCGATGGTGGGTCAGAGTTTGTGATGCGACGTCACTTCCACATGCAGTGTGGCGCCCCTGAGTTTGTCAGAGTTGAATGCAGAGATGCAGTATGTCGCCGAGTCCTGGTTAGGCAGTGAAGCGTGACGAGCAACGAGTAGATGAAGGATGTGAGGAAAGGTGAGGCCAAGGGTGTTGGTGTCAAGCCCAGATACACACGGCCTTTCCGAAACACACACACACACACGCACCCTGCCAGTCAGCGCGAATTGCCCACTCGCGGCAGTTGAGTAGTCAACTTAGCTAGAAAATGCAGCTTCTGGAGCTGTCTGCTACGCGGCAACTCGAGCCTCAATTTAGGAGCTGCTGAACCTTTACACCGTCGTGCCTCAGCCGCCCGCTTCATTTCGATGGTCCATTTCGGTCTAACACTTGACATCCTTGAAATCCGATCGCTATCATCAGCATCCCCTCGGCCTCTAGTGTCAGCACGTTATTCACCCAGGTAGCAGTGAGTTCACACACACGTTGCGATACGATACTATGCAATGCGGTTAACTAAGACATGATGAATAGATACAGATCAAAACAGGCCACCGATGGCGACGAGGCTTCGGTCATAGAGAAGGGGTGAGAGTCGTGGGTGCGGCGCTGACCTTGACTTCAACCGGCACGCTGCACGATGCGACTAGCGGCGCCTTGAGCCGCTGCCATCCGCGCCGCCCCGTCCAGCCCGCGTGGCCGGCGAGGAAGCGATGCTGGCAGATTTGCTCGGCACTCGGCCTCGCATCCACGTCGAGCTCGAGACAGCGCGAGATGAGATCCACAAAGTCGTCCACCCTTCCGCCGCCGTCCGGCTCGGCGCCTTCCTTGTCCTTGCCCCGCGACCAGGCTGGATCGAGCGGAGCCAGCTCCCCCTCCTCCTCCCTCGGCTCGCTGTCCGCGTCTGCCGGCGTGACACGCGCAATGAGGCAGCGCTCTTTCAGCGTCTGCGCCGCGCGCGTGCCGTCCTCGAGCCCTTGGATCGCCTCTTCGCCGTTCCAGAAGGGACACTCTCCACACAGCAGCACGAAGCCCACCACGCCCAGCGCCCACACATCCTGCGCCTGCCCCGAGTACTTTTCGCCCTGCAGAATCTCCGCAGCCGCGTAGTCGAGCGTACCGCTGAACGTGTCAAAGAGCTTGCCCGGGCGCACGTGCGCGGCGCTGCCAAAGTCAATCAGCTGCGCGTTGCCCTCGCCGTCCAGCACGACATTTTCGTCCTTGATGTCTCGATGCACAATGTTGTTGGCGTGCAGGAACCAGAGCGCATCCGCCACCTGTCCAAAGATGCTTCGGCATTGCGACGCCGCCAGTCCATCCGGCGCGCTCTCGACAAAATCGAACAGATCTTGACCCCGTCCGAAGCAGGGCATCACGAGGTAGTAGAACTCGTGATCCTCGAAAAAGTCGAGCATCTTGCAGATGTTGGGATGCGAGAGGCCGCCATCAGCCGAGGCGGCCTCAGTGACAGCCACCTGCTCGCCCTCGGCTTCCGCTCTCTTGCGTGAACGATACTCCTCCAGCGTCTTTGGCCGCTGAGGCGCCCACGGTCGAGGCTTGGAAGGCGGCACGTACGCGATACGTCGTAGCTGATCCATGACATGAATCTCTACGGGAATCGGCCCGAGCACACGATGCCGACGCCAGCAGTCCGCAAGAATTCGGCTCTTGATGATGTACTTGATCACCACCTCTTTGCCCTGCGGACATCCGTCAGGCCCTTTCTTCCTCGCCTTCTTCACCAAGCCATACGCACCGCGACCCACGTCGGACACAATTTCGAAGTCCGCGATGCCCTTCTGGCCCTTGTAGTCCGAGGGATATAGCTGACCGGCAGGCTGCAGGTCACCCGACATGGACATGGTGGGTCGCTTGCTCCGCGGCAGACGCAGCGTTGCGCCGCGCTCGATGACGGGTTGAGGTGTGCCAGGGCTGCCATTGTACAAAAGCCCAGGCGAGGCTTGCGGCGGGAGGGTCTTGGCGCCGGACGCTAACGGCGTGAGCGGGGTCAGATCCTCGACAGCTTGGACTTTGTCGATCTGCGGCGAGACGGGCGAAAGATTGTCCTCGTCCTCTTCATGCAGGCTCGCCAGCTCATCGCCGAACACCGAGCCTGCCCTGCTTGCGGCGCGGCTCAGGCCGAGCTGCTTGAGCTTCTCCAACACTTCGACGCCGAGGTCGTGGTCGTCCGAGTCGTCGCTGTCGAGGTCGCTGTCGTCTCCATACTCTGTAACGCCAGCCACGCCAGACTCGATGTCGAGTTTAGAGGGGGACTGGATGCCCGACATGGCCATCCGGTTGACACGCTGCGCAGAAGAGCCCGAGCTGAGGTTGGTGCCTGTCCGGCTTCTTCGCCCTGCCAATCCGACCCCTTGGCTCTCGAGGTAGCGCGACCATTCTTCCGTCGTTGGGGTGCGCAGGAGGCTGCTGGATGCCAAGATCACAGAGCCCGATGGCGATCGGACAGGCTGCATCCTGGAGCCAACCGATACGGACGACGAGGCAGCGTCAGCGGAGGACGGCAAGGCCGGATCGGCTGGCTCACTGACGGGACAGCCCAGCATCGTGTCAAGACGCAACAGAGCGGCCCGAGAGAGGCTGTGTTCCGACTTTTGACGCAAGGGGGGAGCTGGGCGTTGAGTAGATGCGCTAGGCTCCACAGGCAATTGGGTGGAAGGAGACGATTCCGGTGATGCCAACATGCGGTCCAGCGGACGTGTAGCTAGCTGGGGCGAGCCTGCCAGCCCACCTTCCGTGACATTCGCGGCTGGCTGGAGTAACGCCGAGCTTGCGGAAGGGTCCCATGCGATGGTCGTTGTCGAAGCGCCGGGAGACGCAGGTTGCGAATAGGCGAAGCTTCGGGCGTGTCGCTGCGCTTCCAGAACGCTGAAAGGTGCGTTTTCCCAGCCCGTCTGCTTGCGGGCGCGCTCTCGGGCGGCAGCTCGGCCGCCTCCCGAGTTGGCAAACGTCATGGCAAGCCCGGAGTGCAGCGCAAGCTGGGATCGCGAGCGCAGCATGATCATGCCCGAGTGACGACGCGGGATGAGGGGCGAATAGACGCCTGTGGACGAGGTCGAAAGGAGCTCTTCAGCGCTGGGTTGGAGACAGCTTGCTGGACTGAGCGACTCGGCTGGACCGCCCATCTTTTCGGGTGGAGGAGACAGTTGGTTTGTCGAGGAGGTGTCTGGGTTGATCGCCGGGCTGTCTTCTTCACGTGCATGGCTCTTTTGATCGGGTGACGCTAAAGTTGCATCATCGCTTGTGACTGCGGTAGCGTGTGTGTCGAGGTGCTTTTTCGTCGACGTCTGGTCTGCGGGTGGCGAAAGGGCCTTTCCTTGAGCCTCGTCGTCGTGCGGAGCATCGCTCGGAGGTGGAAGCGACGGATCGGCCAGCTCGGTTCTTGTCGGGCTCGCTGGAGCGGTAAGAGAAGTGGAGGACGAAGAGCTTGTGAGGGCGGATTCGACCGGAGACTTGGCAGACAACGATGGATCGAGCGCGATAGGCGATTCGGTGGGGGGCGCGGGAGTCAGTCGATCGGATTCGCCGCGCGAGACGACTGAGGATGCCAAGCTCGACACGCTGCCGGTGGAGTTGCGATTGGAGAGGGAACGCAAGGAGAAGGCAGCAGCAGAAGAGGCAGTCGAAGTTCGTGACGATGCTGGCGGCCCTGAGGAGGCGGCTTGGTCTGGCTGTGGATCGCAACGGGACGTGGCGGCAGCTTTGCCGTGGTCGCCATCGGAGCTTCGCCGATCGGCAGCTCCACCGACTTCAAAGGCAGACGGAAGGTCCGAAGATTTCAAGGTGGTGTGGGCGTGGGAGCCTTCCTCCTCGTCGGATTCTTCGCGGTACTGGGCAAGTGATGATCGGAGAGGCCGGAAGAGCGACTGACGTGATTCGTCACGATGCGGTCGGGCAGAATGCGATTCGTCAGACAGTGAGTTGCGGCCCCAGCTGCCGGATCGCGTGACACCACCGACGCCACCGAGCTTAGATAGGCTCATGGACTCGCTTTTGCGAGACGACGTCGAATACCGCCTCAGATCGGCATCTTCATCGTCGCCGTCGTGATCGGCATGTTCCCGATCCGAATCGCTGCTGTGACCGTCGCGAGATTGGCTCTGGCCCGTGTAGGATGTAGACGCTTCGCCAAAGTAGCTGGCTCGACGCAGCGACTCGGACGAGTTGAGCCCTGCGGCGGGTCGAATCTGTTCGAGAGGCATCTTGGCTGAGGAAGCTGTTGAGTGACCGAGGGTATATTAGCACATTGGCGATAGCTGATAGCGAAAGCGATGCGAAATGGGTCGGCGGGTAGAGGCGCCGACAGAGGTGCTAGAACTGGCGCTGCTGTAGATGTAATGGTCAAGGTCTCTGGCGTCTTGCGGCAATGCTGATGCAGCGCCTATGTAGGGGGAGCGCCGTGGATGGCTCGGCTTAGCGCGACAGGGTCATGAGGAGCGGTGCGGCCGTTGGCAGAGTTGCGGGATCGTGCTGGCGGATAAGGAGGCAGAACGCGCTTGAAAGCTAGGTCTGTGACCTCTACGCCTTCGGCTCGTCGTCGCGTCGCTATTGGCTGAGTCGATAAGCTTACTTCGCGGCTCTGCGCAATCCAGACCAGACGGCAGTGGCCAAGATGTGCGGAGGTGAGCGTGCGGAGTAGTGCGAAGTGCGATGACCGCGATAGAGTTTGGTGGTGTTGAGGCAGGGGCGCGGATAGGGCAGGCTCGAGGGAAGCGGCGGCTGATGAAATGGCCTGCTGCGGGCGCAGATCGCTTTTTCTGCTTGAGCAGCAAGGGTCGAGGAACGTGAACAGCAGCAGGGTCGCGACGAGACAGACGCTTACCGCGGGCGGGCGGGCGGCGGCGGGCGCGGCACGGGCTCCAGCGCAGCTAAAATTTGTGTACCTGCTATTCCCCACGCTCTGCCAAGCGGCGGCAACGACTAAAAAAGTGACTGCCCATCAACTTCACCTGACTCACTCTCAGGGCAGTCTCGCTGCAGCTGAGCTGCAGGTTGGTCGATAAAAACAGAGAAAAAAATATTTTATTTTGTTTTCTTTTTTGATGGTGCTGATGAGGCGTGGGGTGCTGTTCGCGCTGTTTGTCGGCCTTCGAGCTGGCGCCGGTAGCGACAGCAAAGACTGACTGCCTGGCTTCTATTTGAAGGTTTCGGACAATCAACGGCACACGGAATTGCACAGCGAGCTCAGCAGCGATTGAGCGTCAAAGCATGAACAGCCATGTCTCATAACCAACCACCAGCTCTTGAACGCCGTGTCACGTCGTGACGAGTGTAATCTCGAACCGCTCGACATACAAAGCTACGAATAGTTGGCTTGACGCGCCCGGCTCTTTGCTTCTTGCTTGACAACGCCTTCGAGTCCTCGATGATATTATAATGTCTGCGATCTTGCTGATCGGAGCGATGCGGGACGGACTGTGCGAGCAGCCGTCTCGGGAGGTGACTGCGGGCGTAGCCTTGCATGCCCAGGCTCTTGTCCGCCCGTCACCCACGCCAGAGACATCCCTGCGTCGTCCCTGTGTCGCAGCCGGACGTCGGGCGATCATGCCGCCCTTCCGGAACCTGTACGTCCCGCCCTCGACGCGATTGAATGTGCGCAGGCGGGTCGCTCTGTGGTGGCAGTGGGCGTCCGCGAGAGACATGCCTCGAGTGGCTTTGACGCCCACATTGAAACTCCGTTGGCCAGCCTTCAGTAGCAGCTCGACACTGGGCGGAATTCATTTGCAGTGGGGCGGAATTCGGTCTTCTGTCCCCACAATTTTGATGCCTCTTTTTGTGGGCGTTTTTACAGGGTCCCGATTTTGCCTTTCGAACAGGCAGCTCTAAGCATTGGGAAGTGGCTGCTTCCCGAACGCACAGACGCAGCCGAGTACAGTACTCCTCACGCTCCTGATTCTCTCGGATGCTCACCAGAAGACATGGTCAGGGTCTTTGCCGACCCAGACAATACTAGTGGCAGCCTCTCTAACGGCGTCGGCAGAAGTAGAGGTCCGCGGAGGTGTTGTCACGTGACCACAGATTTCCACCTCCACACTCTTCCGCACTCAAATTTCCCGCGCGAGGCAAGGGTCCCTCTATCCCTCCATCTGGATCCATCTCGCGCCGCAGTCACGACTCACGACGACTAGCATCGAAGCTGCGAACGAAACAATAGCTCCGACACGAAGCCAAGATGGGAAAGGCAGAGGCCGGGTCGCTCAAAGCGATCTCCAACGCCATGAAGGCGAGGGGATTGACCAAGCTACGTTTCTACTGCCAACTGTGCCAAAAGGCGTGTCGAGACGAGAATGGCTACCGCAGTCATCTGGAATCCGAAGCACATTTCAGGCAGGTCGACGCCATCGCATCATCGGGAGGCGCAAAAAGGGTCATCGACGACTTCAGCTCGACCTTCCAGAAGGAGTTCGTGCAGTTGCTCAGCCGGCGCTTCGGCACTAAGCGCGTCCGGGCCAACCAGGTATACCAGGAGTACATCGCCGATCGTCACCACACCCATATGAATGCGACACAATGGGGCAGTCTGTCCGACTTTGTCAAGCACCTCGGGCGAGAGGGAGTGGTCCAAGCCGAGGACACAGAGCAAGGCTGGCTCATCACTTGGATCGACAACTCACCAGCGGCCTTGGCGAGGCAAGATGCGTTGCAGAAATTGGAACGAGCCAAGATGGACGACGAGCAAAGACAGCGCAAGCTGCTACAAGAGCAGATTGCGAGGGCTTCCGCTGGATCTGTAGATGCCGCTGATGGATCTCCTGCTGGCGATGCCAAGCAGGCAGCAGCAGTGTTGGACAGAGCGCCGCAAGGCCTGCAGCGCACGGGCGCTGGTCCCATTCGCATCGGTCTCTCGCTTGGAACATCGACTTCGAAGGCGGAGCAGAAGAGCAGCACGACTTCCGGCCAGGATCACCCACGGACCGCATCGATCGCATCCGGCTCCATTGCAACAGCGAAGCCAACTCCTGCCGGCACGGCTCCGGCCGCAACACCTTTCAAGATGGGCTTCAACGTGCTCAAGTCGACGTCCAAGGCGGCCAACCCACTCAAGCAGGCCGATCGCTCGGCGTCGGGTGGTTCGAGCGCCTCGTTGCAGTCGAAGAGCAGCTCTGTAGCGAAAGGCAAACCGCCGAGCAGCATGACCATGGCAGAGAAGATCATGCACGACGAATTGGAGCGGAAGAAAAGAAAGGCAGAGCCGTCGGCGCGCTCCTCGGGCCCGCAGATGCAACAGGGTGTCAAGCGAAGTCGATTCTGACGCTCCTCGCTCCCCGCTCCCCGCCCCCAGCTCCTCGCTCCTCAGTCCACACTTCTCGTATCCGGCCCCGATAGCTTCGAGCCGCTTGAATGGACGCCGCATATACCCGGACATGTTACTCGTCCCCAACCATACTCGCCTCCGCTCGCACTAGACTGCCAAGTCAATTGCCTCACCGGATTCGGCACCCCAGGGAGACTGTCGCATGGCCGCGTGAGCATGTGTCTGATAGGAATCTGTGTTTGCTCGGGGTGGTTGACCTCGGTGGTGACAGGCTCGCGTCCTGAACCGTAAGGGCTCTGCGGCATCGGCTCTGACCTACCGAATCGATCGGGAGCGTAGCCGATGAGAATGCTCGATGGACGATGGGATCGGATCGGAGCGCTGACGGGGGAAGGGCAGGCGAAGCGCCAAAATTGGCTGAAATCGGCAGCCCGTGCCGGCCTGCGGTCTTTGGCTGCTCTTGGCTTGTTCATGCGCCAAGAATATCTGCAATTGAACGCGTAAAGGCCGATTAAGCCAGCCTTGTATTCGCCAAGACTATAGGCGAATGCAGCTGCAGCTGAGGTTCTTGGCTCAATCCGCGCCTCTGAGGCTTGGCCCTGCAGCAGCGTCTTGACGGCACAGGCGAGGCGGGTCGATCTGCAGGCCAACTCAGGCCAAGCGGCCAAGCTTTGCCCGACCCTCAGCCCATCTGCGCGACGACCGAAGCAGATGCACCTCGTTTTTTTGATTCGCACTCCGGCCGTGGCACGCGCTCGACGACTCAGGTAGAGCTGCCCATGCTCCGCTGTAGGACTGGCACAACACATGCTCACGTTTCCATACCTGACCGGCAGCATCCCGCACCGGTAGCAGTCGGCCAAGAGTGGCCATCGTGCTGGCTCTGCAGAAGACCACACACACCTTCGCATCCAGCAACCACCATCCGCACCACCCGCACCACCACCACCACCACCACTGGCGCAAACCCTCTTTCCGCCAGCAGCGCAACCGCAACAGCATTGCTCAGCCAGCTGCGCCGGATCACCACCTATTAGCCACACTCTTGGCCACACCACCAACGAGCTGTGTGCTCCGTGCTCCGAAAGGACTCTCTTCGCTCCCATCGTTTACGGCTGCGGCTCCTAGTGGCGATTTCATCAAGACGATCGTCGCAGCTCGTTGCTCGTAGCGACACCGTAGAATCTAGAGGACCGCAACGCCAGCTCAGAAATGAGCGTCGTCGCCTATCGGTCTTGATCCGTGGCCCACCTAAGCTGCCTAGCAACAACCCGCATCCGCAGGCACTCGACGTCCGCAATCCTCTTGCGCAGCCGACGCTCGTGACGCAACAGCACGGCGAAGCATCTGAACTTTCCTTTCTGTCCAGGCGAACCTTCGGGCGTAATTGACGGGTCGCCATGGCACCGAGCGCACTGGTCGCCGGATCTGGCCTCAGCGCCACTCCGATTTCATCTTCAGGCGCCGTGTGGCACGTGCTCAGAAGAGGCAGCTCTTCGTCGTCCTCGTCCAACACCAATTCGACCGCTGATGGAGCAGGCTACCAGGTGCTGCGCATCTCGCCAAAGATGAACGAGCGTGGCGATTTTAATGGCACCTGCACCAAGGAAGAAGTCATGACGATCACACCAGAAACGCCAGACGGCTCCTGTTCGTCGTACTTTGCCGACGTGACCGACTACTGCTGCGCCGCAGTGGGAGGCATCTACAACGCAACGTTCCAAGCAGTCGGCCTTCCAGATGCGCAGGCCATGGCGCTCGACCATCCCATCTGCGCAACGTCCAACTATGCAGACAGTGAGTATCGCGATCAAACCCGCCTTTTTCTCTGAGAGAAGCTCAACGTATCCGGCTGACCTTGTTCAAATTCTTATCCGCCTTGCGATTGTGCCGCCAACGTCCTGCAGTGTTTTCGTGCTACCAATACGTGACAGAGTCGCACTGCTCTTCCACCACTCCAGTACCCTACGGTGTCTGCAACAGAAACGGTCCAGACACGAGCCGAACCGTCCAGCAAGCAACCTCGTCAGCAGCTACGAGTCAGCTTAGCTTTGATTGGCGCTGGGCAGCAGTGGTGACCGCCACCTTGGCCTGCGCTGCGATCCAAAGCTTGGTGAGTCTCATCTAGCGTCGATATAGCGCAGCATCACCGCCGGGATCCCTCGCTGACAGTGTGCTATACCCGTCTCTCATCCTTCCTTTCTTGCTCGGTCTCAGTCCTAGCTCGCACGAATCATTTCGGCAGACTATGACCCTGGTCATGATACCCCGCCGACTCGACCCCCGACCGCGTGGAAAGAAATGGACCTGTTACCTGTAATGACGCCCAGTCAGGAAGAGATGACCTCACGCATGTGCACTGCATGTCATCGGAGCATGCGATGCTCGTTCTTGTTTCCGCCATCGAGGTATCGAGCCTGAGAAGAAGGCGGAGGTAGAGCATGTTTTCAAAGCGTGAGGTTGTTGAGCCGAAGGAGCCAACATCAGTGAAAGTTCATTTCAAATTGTTCGACCGACAAAGACTCACTGCCGAAAATAAGGCGCGCGACGCGTGCTCGCCAACCTGGTGTCAACGGAGGCGCAAAGCAGGGCCCAATATGCCACTTCTTGGCTCGAAAGTGACACGCTCAGCCTCGCAGCTGCCGGACTTTAGGCTACCATCCTATGTCCAACACCTCGCGACGCATCTCTCGTTTGTCAGTCACGCCCTCTTTACTCATACAGGAGGACACACAGTCAGGAGGTGGAGACCTGCAGACGGAATCGACAGCTTGTGCCTCAGCGTTGTGACCAAGCCTGCGTTCCTGCTTCCGCAAACGAGGTTTCATCGAGTATCGGACCGCGGCGATAGAGCAAGCAGCATCGCTTGCAACATCAATCAATGGCCTCATCATCTCAGCAGCCGACTGGTGCGTCAGGCCCGGTGGCGGCCTCGGGGCAGCCAGTCGATGACGCTGACATCGTACAAGAGATGTATCGACTGCTCGGCAACCTCACGCGAAGCTTTGTTCCCGCCACGCGCAAGAAGCGCGACGAGAGCAAGGAGGAGCGACGAGCACGCAAGGAGCTCAAGGATGCGCTGGACGATATGAGCTACGACATTATCGAGCTCAAGGCCGAAGCATCGTCGTCGGCGCGTCGGCTGGACCCGAGCATGGTGACCGACTCCTTGCGGCGCAAGATCACCCGACTGTCTGCGGATGGAGGGTACGAGTCTGCGAATCGCTTCTCCAACATCCTTGCGCGGCTCGCGGATCCAGCAGCACCGAATCCACTCAGAAATCTTCGCGGCATGCTCGAGATGTTGGATGCACTTGCTTTCACATCGTCGGACGCGGGCGCTTCAGCGACGCCGGCATCGCGCGCGGCTTCCCGCGCCGTCTCGTCCGACGGCAACCGACGTGAATCAGAACTCAAGGCTACACCTTACACGATTGCCGACACCCCTGCCACCAGTGCGCCTGCCACGGAGCGCGCCGATGCGATGCGCAGACGCGCTCAGCCCGCACCAGTCGACAGCCGACTCACGTCCAACGAGTCCCGACCCACGGCGGCCAAGATCCGCGGAGAAGCATCTGCTCCGGCCGCAAGCGACACGCGCTCTGCCAACTTGAGCTCGCAGACAACAAAGAAACAGCTCATCACCATGTCCGATCTGACGGCAGATAGCGGGCATTCGCTCTCGAAAGCGCAGCTGGTGGCCAATCTTCGGCAGCACATGGGTCGCAAGCAGATCCCCGAAGACGAGCTGCTGCAGGATGTGATTTTCCTGATGCAGGGCATCAATGGCCGTCACGTCCGCTTCCAGGAAGAGTTTCAGTACGACGCGGCGGCCGGTAGTGGCGCTGCGGAAGCTGCGGGTCCTACCAAGGTGGTGCGTGTCGTGTTCAACGAGGGCGATGCAGGCTACATCAACGCGCCGACCAAGCGAATCCTCCATCGACTGGCTGAGCTGGGCCAACTGTACAAGCGGGTTGCCGGCTTTTCCCAGGAGAGGAGCACGATGCCAGCCTCGGGCCTCATCATGCAGAGCCTGTGCCATTTCATCTCGAACGAGCTCACGGGGTTCTATCGGCTGGTGGCCAGCCTCGAAGCGCAAATGGGACGCAAAGGCGACGGCGGTGCGGGCAGCCAGACTGCGTCCCAACAGTCAGGTGGCAAAGGTCTCGACGGTGACGGGCAGAACACGCCGACGACGTACGTCACACTCAAGCGGCTATCTCTGTGGACGGAGGAGATGACGCTGCGGTTCCGGCTGATGAGCACCATCATCGAGAGCTGCCAGGATGCGCACGGAGGCTCGCTCGTGTCGCTGATCCATTCCTACACGTTCAACGGCGATCCGTTCATCCGACGCTTCACATCGAGTCTGCTGGACGAGGTGTCGAAGCCATTCTTCCACTCGCTGTCGCTGTGGATTTACGAGGGCGAGCTGCAGGATCCGTTCCGCGAGTTCTTTGTGGAGCTCAATGACGATCCGCGCGCGGCCGGACAGAGCCGGTCGAACGCTGGTGCGGCCGAGGGCGATCTGCCGAGCTTCAGTGACCTTGAGGGCGATGCGGCGTCGCTGTGGCAGAACAAGTTCCTGTTTCGCAGCGAGATGCTGCCGAGCTTTTTGCAGGAGTCGTTCGGGCGCAAGATCTTCTCGACCGGCAAGAGTCTCAACTTTATCCGCCAGAGCTGCGGCGACGGCGAGTGGGTGGCGACGAGGCATACGGTCTCGGGCGCAGCGGCGGTGCTGCGGTATACGGATCTGCCCGGGCTGGAGAGCACGATCGAGAGAGCCTTTACGTCGGCAAGCAAGCGATTGCTGGACATCTTCCTGGACCGGTTCCGGCTGCTGGAGCACCTGCGCGCTCTCAAGGATTACCTCATGCTGGCGCGGGGCGACTTTGTGGATCTGTTGATGTCGTCGCTAGGCCCGAGCCTTAGCCGGCCTGCCAACTCGCTGTTCCGGCACAATCTGACCGCGTCGCTCGAGACGGCGATCCGAGGGTCGAACGCGCAGTACGACGACGCCGAGATCTTGCGGCGGCTGGATGCGCGCATTCTGGAGTTCAGCACGGGCGACACAGGGTGGGAGACGTTTACGCTCGAGTACAAGCTGGACTCGCCGGTCAATACCGTGCTGGACAGCCAGGCGATGGTCGGTTACCAAACGATCTTTACGCATCTGTGGAAGATTAAGCGGGTGGAGCTGGCGCTCAACACGAGCTGGTTGCGGCTGCACGAGACGGGGACGACGCTGTGTCGGATCAAGCGCGGAACGGGTGGAGGGGCGGTGGCGGACCTGCGGCGCGAGTCGCAGCGGACGATGCTGATGCTTTCGGAGATGGTGCACTTTATCCGACAGATGCAAGGATTCGCGCAGCTCGAGGTGATCGAGTATTCGTGGAACGACCTGCTGCACTTTTTCTCGCGGCGGCAGGGCGATCTGGACGAGCTGATCTCGAGCCACCGTGCGTATCTGAATGCGCTGATCGGCAAGGTGCTGCTGCGCGGCGGCAAGCGCGGATCGCAAGACTATCTGGCGGGCGAGCTGCGCGCGCAGTTTGATTGCATTCTGAGCTTCACCGTGGCGGCGGACGACCTTGCGCATCTGAGTACGCGCGAGGTGGCGCGCGTCGAGATGGAGCAGGGCACGGCGCGGCCGACGACGGAACGCGGCGCGCGGTCGCGGCCGTTGGCTGCGGTGGGAGCGACGGGCGCAGGTTCGACGCTGGCGGCTGTGGATCCGGCTGAGGTGGTTCGGATCGCCAAGCGGCTGAGCGAGGCATCGACGGCGTTCCACGAGAGGATGGTGCTGATCGTCGGCGCGCTGGAAAAGCACGCCAATCTGACGGTGCGTGACTTGGCGGTGAGGCTCAACTTTAACGGGCGGTACGAGGTGACGGCGCATCGGTCGGGCACTCACGCAGCGACAAGTGCCCCACGCAAGAAGGAGGCAGCTGCTCCCTCGGCTGTGGCTGCTTCGTGACCAGCTCAACATACTTACGAGTAGTACCAGACATGCGCTTGTAATCATAAATGCAATATGCGTCGAGGATGATGAGGGCAACGACAATGACGACAGCCACCGTCTTGGGGGAGGCGGGGCGGCGCAAAATGGAGAAGCTATGAAATTGAGCAGCTTCGCGTCAGGTCGGTGTCGACGCCCGTGTCTCAGCCCACTGGCGTGTCTGAGATGGTGCAGCTCGCTCTGGATGGCTGGGATGAGCGTGTCTTGAGCTTCGCAGGCAGTGGAGTGGGGCTGGCCTCCGCAGCCTACGCTCAGACGGGCAAAGACGGCTGAAGGGCATTTGCGGCTTGCCAACGCGAAGCGCCCGGAATGCCGCCTTCTGCAAGCAGTGCGTGTGCTCCGAGCCAAATCTGAGATTCGCTATGCCACGCCTGCTGCGCTCGTGTGTGCGGTAGGCTGGCTGGTCTGATGATTGAGAAGACGCGCGCGCGCGTGCGTGTGCTTGCGACGCTGCTGTTTTTCCTTCTCACCAGCTTTGAGACCGGCGAGCGGGGCTGCAGAAAGCTCGCTTGCAGCTCAAAGGGAAGAAAGGCGAGAGAGGCGGCTGCACGCGCGTGTGTGTGCTCGCGCCCACTCGCGAAGGCTGCTGGTGCCTGCCGCTGCTCCGCGCCGCGCTAAAAGTTAACTTACGCCCAAAGATTCGGAGGACCCGTGCCGCTCGGTTCGCGCTCTGCTCGCCTGCCGCTGCTGCTGCCACGCATGTCTGCCTGCCTGCCTGCCTGCAGCCGAAGAGAGTGCCTTGCTGCTGCTGCTGCTGCCACTTTGCGCTGGCGCCGCTGTCGCTGTCACTCTCAATCCAACGGATCGCCCAGGCGCACTTGCGTCTGCATCTCCCGACCCAACGCCGTCCCTTTCTTTCCTTCGACTCAACGCCCACTGCGACCTGCATCCTCCCCTTCCTCCATCCCATACCCGATCATATCGACACCGTTGGTTCCGTCCACATCGCCCTCCATCGACGCGACGGCCATCGCTACCCTACTATCCTCATCCGTCACACCTGAGGCAGCATACGGGCCTGCTCTGCATCTTGAACCCCACGCGCAAGACTCCGCCTTTCCTGCCCTCATCAGCTGCTCCAGCTCCAACCGGACCACCGCGTCGTCCACACTGCGCACTCCTTCATGGCATCACTGCAACAGTCGCCGCCTGCTGCTGCAATGTCCAACATGGCAGAGGCCAGCGGCAGCAGCCGCGACCGAAGCGGCATGATGAACAAGAGGCTCACCGCTGCTAGCCTCAGCAATCGCAACACCAATCGCTACTCGGTCACCGCGCTCTACTCCATGGCTGCAGAGCAGGATGTCGAAGTCGAGGACGACCTTGCCCGTGCACAGAAGCGTCTGCGCGAGCTCAAGGGCCGCATCTCGGCGCAGTCCAAGAAGAACTTTGTCCTCGAACGCGACGTCCGCTACCTCGACAGCCGCATCGCCCTCCTCATCGCAAATCGCATGGCCCTCGACGAACAGTCCGAAGTCGCTTCCACCCTCGAAGAGACCGACTCCTCCGCAGTCGCAACCGCCCTAGACGACCGCAAGATGCAGCAGTACGGCAACCTCTTCTTCCTCCTCCAGTCCGAACCCAGACACATCGCCGCCCTCTGCCGTCTCGTCAGCTTGGCTGAGATCGACACCCTCCTCCAGACCGTCATGTTCACCCTCTACGGAAACCAGTACGAGAGCCGCGAAGAGCATCTCCTCCTCACCATGTTCCAGTCCGTCCTTTCCGCACAGTTCGAGACCGCCACCGAATTCGGCTCGCTTCTCCGCGCAAACACGCCCGTATCCCGCATGATGACCACCTACACCCGTCGCGGTCCAGGTCAATCCTACCTCAAGAGCGTCCTCGCAGAGCGCATCAACAGCCTCATCGAACACAAGGACCTCAACCTCGAGGTCAACCCTTTGAAGGTGTACGAGCAGATGATCAACCAGATCGAGGAGGACACCGGCAGCTTGCCACCCAACCTTCCGCGCGGTGTGCCCGCCGAGGTGGCTGCAGAGAACGCCGACGTGCAGGCCATCATCGCGCCCAGGCTCACCATGCTCATGGAGATCGCAAATAGCTTCCTCTTGACCATCATCAACTCCATCGACGAGGTGCCCTACGGTATCCGCTGGATCTGCAAGCAGATTCGCAGCCTTACCAAGCGCAAGTACCCTGACGCCACCGAGTTCGCCATCTGCTCCCTCATCGGCGGCTTCTTCTTCCTCCGCTTCATCAACCCGGCCATCGTCACACCACAGGCCTACATGCTCGTCGACGGCCCGCCCGCCAAGCATCCGCGCCGCACATTGACGCTCATCGCAAAGATGCTCCAGAACCTCGCAAACAAGCCCTCGTACGCAAAGGAGCAGTACATGATGTCGCTCAACCCCTTTGTCGAGAACAACAAGACGCGCATGAACGCCTTCCTCAACGCTCTCTGCGACGTCGGCGACTTTTACGAGACGCTCGAGATGGACCAGTACATGGCGCTCTCCAAGAAGGACCTCCAGATCCAGATCACCCTCAACGAGCTCTACAACACACACTCGCTCGTCGCACAGCACCTCGAGATCCTCGCCCCCAACGACAAGCACCACCTCCGCATCCTCATCGACGAACTCGGCGCCTCGCCCGGACAGGTGCCACGCAAGGAGAACCGAACGCTCGACCTGCCCCTCTTCTCGCGCTGGGAGACGCCCATTCAGGATCTCACCACCGCCTTCATGTCCGAGAACAACGTGACGCAGAACGACATCCTCTACATGGAGACCAAGTCGATCTTCGTGCAGCTGCTGCGTTCCATTCCCACGCTCGCCGAGAAGCGGCCCATCAACCTGCCGCAGATCGCCGAGCGTGCTGCCACCACCAAAGACGCCACGCTGGTTCGCAAGGGCATCAAGGTCAAGGAGATGCTGCGCGAGCTCGAGGAGCTCAAGGTGGTGGACCGCCGCGACGGCTACAGCCTCATGACCGACGAGGTGGCCACCGAGCTCACCCACCTCGGCAACATGCGCGAAAAGGTGATGCAGGAGATGCGCAGCCTCGAGGCCGTGTACAAGACCATCTGCGAGCACAACAACTACATGCGCAGCCAGCTCGACACGTACAAGAGCTACCTGCAGAACGTGCGCATGACGAGCGGCAGCGCCAAGGACAAGAGCGCCGGCGGCGTCGGCGTCATCTCGGTGGGCGGCAAGGAGAAGAAGGCACCCAAGACGCAGGCGTTGGGGCCCTACCGCTTTACGCACGCACAGATGGAGAAGGACGGCATCATTGTCGAGAGCAACGTGCCCGAAAACCGCCGCGCCAACATCTTTTTCAACATCACCTCGCCCTCGCCCGGCACGTTCATCATCGCGCTCCACTACAAGGGCCGCGAGAAGGCGATCCTCGAGATGGACCTCAAGCTCGACGACCTGCTCGAAAAGCAGAAGGACGACGTCCAGCTGCTCGACCTCGAGTACGTGCAGCTCAACGTGTCCAAGATCCTGCAGCTGCTCAACAAGACGTTTACCAAGCGTCGTTGAGGCGAGGCTATCGTGTGTCTTGGTCCCGTCATTTGCTCGTCCGATATACCCGCTTCTCTCCCGGCCCAGTTTGGTGGTGTTTCGCCTCTCAGTCTAAGCGCAGGGGCTTGGCTTTGATTTGTAATCTTCCGCTTTGTTTCGGTTCCCCCTTCCTTTTCCCCCCGCTCGGTTCAAGAACTTGTTTTTCTATGATCTCGCATCTGGCTGCCTTGTGCGATGATGTGAGCGCTGTGTCTGGATGACGTGCATGGATCATTCCAAAGCAATATTTGAAGCTAGTGTACAAGTGGGGCAGAAGTTTAGATCTCGGGCTTGATCGAGGGAGGTGGAGAAGACTCTGGATCTTGCGAGGGCGCAGGTTCCGCATTTGGCCTGTTACCCTCCGACTGTGGGTCTTTGGCGTCTTCAATGTCCGTTGGCTTTGGCCCGCCTGGGTTGTTTGTCGACTGGATGGCAGCGGCGATGCGCTGCTTTGCGATTCGCAGCTCGGCGTTGACGCGCTCGAGCTGTTTGCGCAGCTCCAATCCGGTCGTTACGGCGCCGATCAGATTCTCCCACTTCTCGACGTTCTTGGCCGTGGGGAAGATGAGCCTTGGTCCCACAGCGGGCGTGCCTTCGGCGAGCGTCTGCGTGGTCTTGAGCACCAAGTTGGGTCGTGGGGCAAGCATGCGTGTTGAGCGCATGTACGCTCCGTGACTCGACGTCGGATTGGACGGATTGGTGGTGACGGCAGGCAGTGTGGATGCTGTGCCCACAAGATGCGCGTAAGGCGGACGCGTGGACGCCGAAGCAGGCGCAGTCGGTGCGGTTCCCAGCGCACTTGCAAGCGCATCCGGCACCGCAGCCGAAGCGTTGGAGGGATAGCGAACGATGCACTGCATCTCGTCAAACTGCGCCTGTCGCAGCTCGGCCCTCTGCTTGGACGTCAAGCTCGCCGACGGTCGTGCGGCGGGTGTCGCCGTGGTGGACGTAGCATCTTCCGCTCCCGGTGTGCTGTCATCGTGCTGAAGCTTACGTTTCTTGGAGCTGCCCGCCCGACCCTTTGCCTGGTCGTCGTCGGCAGCAAGTAGGCTGGCGATGCCCGACCCTGCCGCAGCAACAGCGTGAGGACTGGAGCTGGGCAGGCTCTCCCATCCGCCGAGCAGACGGAGGAGCTCTTCGCGCTCCGAGGCGTACTTGGCCTCGTTCTGTTCGATGCGGCGAATCTCGACGTAGAGCGCCTCTTCTTCGGCGAGCTGCTCGGGCGTGCGGGTGTAGAGGCGGGCCACAGCCTTCTTGCGCTCGATCTCGCGCTGCTTGTCGAATGCATACGTGCTGAGAAGCACCTGGCGCGTCTCGACATCGTCGGTCGAGATGCGCGAGCGGATCAGCCGCCTGCACACCGCATAGTAGCGCGCCTTGAGATCCTCCATGCTGCGCTCCTTGACCGCCTGGAACAACGCGCCTGTGGAGCCGGAAACGAAGGATGGTTGCGCAGACGCCCAGTCGTACCGATCGTGGATGACGACAAAGCGCAGATCGTACGCTGCACACAGCTCCATGAGGTAGTCGGTCTCCTCCTTGGTCCAATCGTCGTCGCGCAGGTGTTGGATGTACTCGTCATTGGAGTAACTGTACACGCCCGAGTCCGTGTTGAACTCGGCAAACGCGTATCTGGATTCCACCTCGGGCTCGGCTGGTGTCGCATCGGCGCCCGAGGCGGCGGGCGCAGGTGCCCAGTGGTGCAGCACAAGCCCGTGGTTGACCTCGGGCGTCTCGTGGTCGATGTGCGTGTCTTGGCGTGCGGCGTTGAGATACGGCGTCCAGCGCCACTGGCGCACCTTCTCCTTGCGGCGCTTGAACTTGGGCTTGAACAGCGACGATGCGCCTGCGCCGGGCTTGCCGTCGCTGCCCAGGCCTTGCGCCATGGCGAGCGTGGGCGCATTGTCGCCGAGCAGCGCGAAGAGCTCGCGCGTCATGCCGTCATACTTTGGCTTTTGCCGCGACGAGGATGCGGTGGATGGATGCGGGTTGTTGTGCGAGCCGGATGCTTTGCGGTTGCGCGAAGACGAGCCGGAGGGTTGCGACGAGGACGAGGGGCGCGCACCGGAGCGCTCCGGCAGCGAGAGGATGTCTCGCACATCGTTCGAAGTCATCCTGTCCCCAGGTGTTGCGCCACTGACATTGACTTTGAGTGGTGGTGATGCAGAGGGTTGATGGTGTGGATGGCTCGCGAAGAATGATGCAGGTGAGGCGCGTAGATGGGACGAGGGCAGTAGCACAGTGCCTGACTGCTTTCGGCCGAGTCAAAGCTTGATACTTCGCTCGATCTTACATCTTGAGGAAAAGGGCAAAGGTGGAGGCGAAGTTGCGAAGGCTGAGCTCAAGCCTCGGTGTCCAGCTCGGCCAGGGTCCAAAAGCGCCGTGCAGCTTGGCTCGTCTCCTTCCGCCTCGCCGCATCGTGCTCAGGCCTCCCGCTTCCCTGTGCGCCACAAGGCGTTTGCCGGCGCTCTACAAAGGGATCGCTGACTACCCTCCGCTGCGATTATTTGCAGTACGGCTCTGCAAGTGTTGAATCTGTTGACCATAAAACACTAGCAACCCCATCGCTGGGAGGCTGTGCGACGGCTGTCTCGGTAGCCAACCATGTCGCTCATCGTGGATCCGGACCATCTCATACACACCCTGCGGCTCGCTTATCTCAAGCGTATCGACGACCACTATGGTCCGAGGATCATTACGTTTCCTTCGGTGACCAATACTAACCGCCCGACCACCAGCACGGCCGCTAGCCACGGCGACGCGACCTCCACGTCGATATCGACATCATCATCCAACACCTCCTTCTTTGCGTCCTCGTCCACAGCTGCCCAAAGAGAGGATGCAAGCGGACGAAGCGGTGCGCTGTACTCACACTACAATCCGTTTAGTGCAGATGCCTACGTCGCGGTCGCCGGCCTCACAGATGCCTCGCGCCACCCAGAGCTCGAGACCATCTACTCGCCCGTACCCACCGTCGGCGAGGCAGGTCCATTTGGCGGATTCAACCATCGCAGAGGAAGCGCACACAAGCATTCCGGCGACTACAAAGCTAACGACGATGCGCTCGACAACGCGCAACCCTCCACAGGCCTCTCGTACACGCAGACCATCTACGGGCCAGGACGCAGCGGCCCTCTTGGCATGCGCGTCAACGGACGCAGGGCGAGCAAGCGAGTCAGCATCAGCGGCGCAAGCGCCAAGGCAACCGCGATAGCAGAGAAGGATGCCGCCTCAACGGACTACGACAGCGCGGAAGCATTCGCGGGCGCCGAAGCTAAGCAAAGCGATGCTGCAGCTCGCCTCCCACTACCACTCGATTCGTCCGAGGCAGCAGATCGCTCACATCTCCCGGTCTCGGTTGCCGTCGGTGAGACGCAGGGAACGGTGATGGGCAAGCGCGTCAATTTTGCCGACCCGCCTCCCGTGCACTCACGAAGCTCTCTTGACGTGGACCGTTCGTCGGAAGGCCGATCCGTGTCTCCACATCCTGCCACCTCGACTGCAGGGCGCAGCGACTCAGTATATGCCGAGAGCTCCACCGAGTCCAACACAGCGCTCTCCAGCCTCGGCTCGGCAGGCTCGCTCCAAGACGGCAGCCTGGGCCTCACCACCATCAACGCGGCCATCACCGGCGGGCTGCACTCGCCGCACTCTTCGGCAGACCAGAGCATGGATCCGACGTTGACCGCACGCTCATCGCCCGTGCTATCGCGTCCGGCCGTGCCGCCTCTCGGGAACGCACCCGGCCTGCCGGCGCCGCCCAGGATGATTATCTCCGCCACGGGCGATAGCGACGACAACAGCGATGCCGACACGCCTGCGCACATCCTCGGCCCGTCCAAGGGCCGCCAGCACCGCCGACCGAGCCACTCCAACGGCGCACGCCACGCGGCACAGTCGGACTACTTCTCTTCCATCCGCGTGAGCCGCAGCCAGCTCGAAAGCCAGCACGCCAGTCGGCCCAAAGCGTCGATGCTCAGCTCGATGCTGCAGAAGCAGGACTCGAGCCCGGAGAATCCGTTTGCGGCGCTGTATGCGGGCATCGCCGGCCGCTCTGCCACCGCGCCCAGCATGACGGTGGAGATCTACTTCCCATGGGCCGAGGGTGGTCAGCCGCCGTCGGCAAGCCCGCCGTCGAGCGGTGCAGTGTCGGTGCACGCCAAGACCAAGTGCATGAAGCTCAACATCCGCAAGGACGCGACGATGGAAGAGGTCATCGGTTACGGGCTATATTGCTTCGTCGAGGAACGATGGAAGCCCGAGCTCGATCCGCCCGGCTCGTCGCGGCCCGAGAGCGAGCGCGAGGCGAGGCTCACCACCATCGGCTGGACGCTCATGATTGTCGAAGACGGCGAGGTGGACGACGACTTCCCGGCCATTGATCAAAGTCTGCTGCTCGGCAAGTTTGGCGGCGACGAGTTTGCAATCTGCGAGGCAACGCCGAACCAGATCAAGCAGCACCGTGATGCCTATGCGGGCATCGCAAGAAGGACTCTCGTGCGGCCACCGGCGGCCACCAAGACGGCGGTCAAGGGAGCAGCGGGTGGCGAGTCGGTCGCGGTCGGCTCAGGGATGGACGCCACTCACAGCATGCTAGGTGGCGGAGCCAAGGGTGGCGCGACGGCTATCTCGGCGAACCCAGCGTTAGCATCGCGGCTGGGCGTGCCTGGTGCGGGTGCACAGGTGCCTGCGGGCTCGGTGATGAACGTGCAAGGCACGCCGATCTTTGCGTCGGGCGCGCTGTCGCGCAGTGCGCTCGGGTCTTCGTCTCAGTCAATCTTCCTGCGCGTGCTGGTGACGCCGAATCCAGAGGTGCGGTACAAGACGACGCTGCAGGTGCCGTCGGACATGTACCTTGCGGACGTGCTCGAGATGATCTGTCGCAAGCGTCATCTGTCAAATGTGGACGACTGGGCGCTGATCGTACCGGACAAGAGCATCGTCGTGCCGCTCGACCGGACCGTCGAGTCGCTGCAGGGGAATCACGACCTGGCGCTGGTGCGGCGCTCGAGCTTGGGTGCGCTCGGGGGTGCGGGTGCGCTCAGCAGCTCATCTACGAATCCGAACGCCTCGATCTTCAAACGGTATTCGGCCAACTCGGACGCTAGCGCGCTGGGAGGTCAGCCCAAGTACACCAAGGCGCTCGACATTGCGGCGGCGTACAAGAGCTATACGGTGTACCGCAAGTCGCCGATGTTTGGCGGACGGCACAACGAGCGCAGCCTCACGCTGGACGGCGACTGGCTGCACATTATGCCTACGGACATGAAGACGTTTGGCAAGGCGGCGTCGTTCCACGTGTCGAGCGTGGTGGCGTGCAAGCTGTCGAGCAAGCTGGCCAACGCGTTCAAGCTCGTCGTCTGGCGAGAGTCGCCGCGCGATACCAAGCGCTACGACTTTGAGGCCGACTCAACCCGCATTGCGGCCGAAATCGTGCGCGAAATCAATCTTCTCCGCAGCCAGAACTCGTAAAATCCCGGCGGGGTTTTTTTCCCACACCTTTACCCCTGTCTCGGATTGAATTTTATTTTATTTTCCGCCCGCCTTGCCTTGCCTGGCCTGGCCCAACAGTGTATGCAGTCGGTAAGATGACCCGGAGCGACCTTGTTTGCTGACGGCATGTCGTAGGTGAGGCTGTCGGGCTCGGACGAGAAGGCCACAAGGCCTTGTGAGGTGAGCGAATGAAAGGGTCGAGTGCTTGTGGGAAGCCATCCGGCATGCGATAATTCTTGAGATGCAGGCCGAGGCGAAACGTTGGCAGCGTGCATACAGGCTGCACGTCCACGCTATGCGAGGCTGCTACTCGTGTGCGGCTGCGCGTGTTAGCGGAGTCCGCCAGCCCAAGCGAGCGGTCTACTCGAGTAGCTGCTTCAACTAATCTCGAATGTGTGTGCCACAGTATGGTGTGGTGGGCTGCAGCAGCTCGCTTGGCGCTCAACGACAAGAATAGGAAAGGATCCGCAGGTTCTGCCGCTGCAAGTGCATTCATGGCGACAAAGGTTACCGTGCAGATGGACTCGAAAGGAAAGCAGGCCTGCAAGCATGCAGCGTGTACCGCCGTGAGCCGCCTCCGTCTCCCAGTCACTGCAGCGACAAGGCTGTTGGAAGCGACGTGCACTTACCATGCATCCCGTCGGCGAAAGCGACAGTTGGCTGAAAACTTTTTCTTTCGAACTCACTCGAGCTGGATGTCGAGCACGCCTCGTGTAGTCTATGCCTGGCCAGCGACACAACGGGACCTCCGAAGCAGTGTTACCGCAGTGTTCCCACAAGAGTGGACGGTTCGAACAAAGGAAGCAGTCCTGTTCAGGCGGCTCGAGTGGGGCATTGTTCGTAGGAATCTCAGCGCTTCATCTTACCTGTGTTAGGATTACGTGACTGGAGAACGAGACAGTGGCAGCAGCGGGGCGCTCGAACCGCCTCGATCCCGCGACAAGCGGACAGAGCGAGGCGTTCGAGGCGACCGAGGATGGCGGCATGGCGCGAGCATGTCAAGCGATTGTGGACCTGCACCCGCGTCGTTCTTGCATGCACCTCGGGCCGCAGCGGCTGCGAGCATGGCCGACGCGACCACGAGAGCGAGTTCGGCACCCAAGTTGCTACTGTGGCTCTCTGCGCAAATGACGAGGCCCGAGAGTGGGCCACGGGAAGGCATGATCACGTTCTACGTTCTGAACGGGCGTTTTTGGTGGGATCAAGAAAAAATCGAGCTTGGACTGCGAGCCATGCGTGGGCTGCAGAGGAAGGGTCTCAATCATCTGTCAAACGCGCTTGGCGAGACACTGGGGTCTCGATCCCTGGCGTCGGTCGGCTAAAGGCGCGATCCTCGCCGCCTGCCACATTAGGCACATTAGGCGAATGCTTTGCAACTCCACACGCTCTGCAGGCACCTCGCCTGAGCCCACCCGACCAAAACCATACGCCCACGATGCGCATGCAGGAAAAAAAGAAATCCAAAAAAGTGACATGCGTGTCGTCACTGCGCTTCCACGTCCATTCTGGAAAGTCACACGCACCTCGCAGCCCGTCAAGCTTAGACCCGTCGAGCGCTCCCGCAGCATTCGGTCCGGCCTACGCTAGCTCAGCTCGTCACGAGCCGTGCTCTGAATGGCGCTACAGTAGACTGTCTCGACGCTCGAGCTACCCGCTCCCATCGCGCCTCCCTACCTCAACTTCCAAGCCGTCACGACGGGGTCTGCCGGGCACGCTAGCTCGGCCGGCCGTACGGACAAAGGTGAGCGCCGCGATCCGCCAAGCTCGTCGCCTCCCGCGTTCGGCAAAACGGCGATGCGGGGCTTGACCGGCCTAGCCAGCCCGCCGCTGCGTCGGAACCACGCCCAGGTGAGTCAGTGGCCGCAATGGCAAGCAGTGGCGTACCTCAATTTGCTTTTGCATCGCCGTGGTTTCGTCGTCCGCCGACGAAGTGCGAGCATTGTTGGCAGTCGCCTTCATCTGGTGACGGGTCGCTCTGTGCAGGCTGAGCGAGGTTACCTGCTCCGTGAATGCGTAAGGCTCAAATGAAGCTGGCTCAAGGCGGCGCAGCTTGCATTGCAGCTGGTGGGCTAAGAGTGTGGTGAAGCGGAAGCGAAGATCAGCCGACAATGCCCTCGACGGTCTAGCTTAGCGCCCACGGGTCCAGCGGGGAGCCAGTGGGGAGCCCAGTGGGAGCGAGGGGAAGAGCGAGAGCTTGGCGTCGACCTTTTTGGCATCCAAGCGTCAAAGGAAGGACCGGACAACCCGGCCAAAGCTGCACCAAAGGCTCGGGCGCGGCGACGTGGTTGCATCGAGCGGTAGCCCTCGATCGATGCAACTCACCAACGCCGTTGAGATGACGATGCTTGAATTCAATTTCACTTTTTCCCTTTTTTTTTTTTTTTTTTTGGCGCGGTGGGCGGCGCCTGGCGTCGAGGCACACACAGAGTCGGGCTTCCCGCGACTCATGCGTCCAGGCACTGCAGCACTCCCGTGCCAAAGCGGCAAGAGAGGCTCGAGTGAATTCGAGTCTGAGTCTGATTTTCGACCGCCTCGAGGCGCCTTGCCGCTCTCGCTCGCCTCGCCTCGCAGTTGCAGTGCATTTGCAGGGCAGTGCAGCGCGCATCGGCTCAGGTCTGACGGCCGCCCTCTCGACCTGCCGCTTATGGCACCCACTCGATTCTCTGCCGCCTCGAGGCCATGCTCAGCCTCGCCTGCTCCCGTTGTCTCGCTCTCCTGGCAGCGCTGGGCTGTCTGCCCCGCCTGGCTCGCCCATCCAGGCCAGCCCTGGTGATTGCAGTCTTCACTCTTTGCCTCCTACCATCATCTCCAACATCTTCGTCGAGGATCGTCACCATCCATCGCGTTCCGGCCGCTCTTGCAACGTGCCTTTCACAGGCTAACGACCTCTTTGTAAGTACGCAGGAACCACCGTCCATCGACCCACATTCGTCAGGCGGCCCATCACACTCGACATAATGGCGCTTGGACCGCAGCACCCGCATCGTTCAGTAACGCCGATCGTCCGAACAATAGGCTTCGTACGCTCGACATGGATAGGCTCCGAGCACATCGCCTGGCAGTGGGCGACAGCGCTTACGCTCGTGGCCATAGACGCAGGGTCCCTCCTGTGACACCTGGTGGGCCATGCCTAGCGGGATCGCCGTTCGCACGCACCGTTCGCGCTTCCGCCTCGCCGATCACGCCCACCAAGCCGTTTAAACCGGGAATGCCTCCCGAGCTGTCACACGCATATCGCCCACCACGTCCAGACCTAGCCCTCGGCACTCGGATCGCTCTGCAGCAATCGCCGTACAGCCTTGTCGGCGCCGCTCGCTTGGATTCCACCGCTGCCTCTCGAACCCATCGTTTCATCTGGCTCGCACATCGCTATAGAAAGGTCCACTGACGCTTCTGCTTCGGCACGTTCATCCGTCACGTTCATCTGCCTCGTCTTACCCGCATACAGTTTAACGACCCAGTAACGAACCATCTCTCCAGCTTCTCGCTGCAAATCTTGAGTCACACATCATCCTCCAATCCCACCAAGCTCACCGCTATCCTCAACGCCACAAAGTGACAATCCTCGACGCCTACACCCAATTCCATCCGCATCATCCGCACGGACGCCTGTGCTTCCTGCACGCTACCGCAGCTGCACTCTCCCACTCGCCTCTCTGTGCCAAGCAGTTCCACCACTGCATGCCAGCTTTGACGTGCATCGCTTCCCTTGTAACGACTCTGTAACGAACCGCGGCTCTTCCTCCGACTCTAGAGGAGAGACCCATAACGACCTCTTTTTACGACCATCCTGCCTTCCCACCTCCCTGCAAACCCCCCTTCTCTCTACACCGTGCAACCCCCTCCGCTCCTCTTCACTCCACCATCTCCACCAAGCCAGACCTTCGCCTCCTCTAGTCTTCCTTCAACGTTCAACATGGAGGACCAACTCTTTAGCCCCAACGCCGCAGCGCAGCTCTTCGACCTCCCCCTCTCTTCCAATGGACCCATCGGCTTCTCCCCCTCCATCGACATGACCAGCAACCTGCCCCTCACCTTCGGCGACAGCATCGAGACCCCCGCCTTCATGCTCGAGATTCAGCGAAAGCGTGCCGACACCGCCACCACCCTTAAGCCCGACTTTGACTTCAAGGGCGACTTCGGATTCCAAGACGCCACCCTCCTCACCGACACGCCTCGACGACCGCGCGCCATCCAGCGCCTCTCCCTCACACCCTCCGTCGCCAGCTCCGCCGCCTCCACCGCCTCCGAGTTCGACTACAGCGGCTGCGACAGCGAGGCCGATCACAGCAACGTCACCTCTCCCACCGCCGACGACGCGTGCAGCGCCCCTTGGAACGACTCGCCCTTCGGCTCGGTCGACGTCTCGGACTCGATCCAGACCGCTTTTGACCGCATCGGCTTTGGATCTCCCTGCGATACGTCCAAGCTTGCCCTCTACAAGCAGGAAATGTTTACCCCGGCCGACTTCAGCTTCCACGACTTCATCGAGGAGCCCACCGCCGGCGGAGACGGCGACAACGCTGCCAACTCTGGCACCATCAGGGCCAAGGACATGCCCATCTCGCCTCTGACCTTTGCCGACATGTCGAGCGATGGCGGCCACAGCCACATTCGCTCCAGCGGCAGCGAGTCCAGCCTCGGCCTCTTCGACAGCCCCAACGTCGGAGCCATGCCCATGCCCATGCCCATGGGCCCTTATCCAGTCAACTCGTTCTTCGGCAACGGCAGCGCCTACCCCATGGTCTTCTCTCAGAGCGCCCCCGACGCGTCCTGCATCCACCCTCACGGTTCGTCGTGCCCGTCGTCGCCCCACAGCGCTCGCAGCTCGTCGCCTTACTCTGGCTTCGGTATGCCCGCCGGCATGCCCTCGGTGCTCGCCTCGCCCGCCTCGCGTCAGATCCAGATCCAGCACATCCCGGCCCAGGCTCCCGGTCTGGCGATGCTGCCCAAGGGCATGAGCCTGTACAGCCACTTTGCCCATCTCGCCAACCCGTACGCCGGCCTCATCACCAAGCGCTCGCGTGGACGCCGTGTGCCCAACAAGCCCGAGGAGATGAACAACCTCGGCAAGAGCGGCAAGGTCTACACGTGCAAGGTGCCGGGCTGTGGCAAGTGCTTCAAGCGCAGCGAGCACCTCAAGAGGCACGTTCGCTCGATCCACACGGACGAGAAGCCCTTCCTGTGCCCCTACCCTTCGTGCAACAAGCGCTTCAGCCGTCACGACAACCTCAATCAGCACGCCCGTGTGCACACATCGATGGGCGGTGTCGCCGGTGTGGCAGGCGAAGATTTTGACGCGGCATCCGGCCGTGCCATGTCGCACCTCAACCTCCCCCTTGCCCACCCCATGGTCCTCAGCGCAGGCCCCCAGGGCAGTATCTCGATCGCATCCGGTCCGAGCCACCAGATCAAGCAGGAGTAGTTTGCTCCGCATTTCAACTTGCATCCCGGATGGTCGAGTCTTGCACCGCGCCCGCGCGCCGTCTGCAGGATCTTGACGCTTCCCTTGTTGCTTCTCTCCTGGATACTCTCACCACCCATGCGATACCCCGGCGTTCATCGTGCACCTGCTGCCATGGACCGCCATTCTGATGATACCACCTGCGCTTCTATCTCGGCTTTCGGCCTCTTGCTCTGGCGATCCTGTCCCGTCCCTCGGCGGACTCGGGACTCGGCGCTGGATTTTTACCCTTCCCGCTCGGGCGACCTCGTTGGTGGACGCGCTCCAGGTTGGGCGGTTCCCGCTCTTTGATGGTCCCCCGACATCGCGACACCCGGAGCAGCTGTGCGTCTGCTTTTCCGCTCGACGGACAGCTGGACTCACTTTCCTGGCCTCCAACGGACTTTCACTTCGCCTCGCGGCGTTTCGGTCGTTTAGGCTGGAACTCACGAGGCGCCTTTCTCCCTCCTCCCCTCTGCCTCGGCTCTCCTCGGACAATACCTCTTCTGTGCTCCGTTTTTCTTCTTCCCTTATAATCGTGTCCTTCGGCAAGCGTGGCCTTTCCCCGCCACACGCGCCGCTTTCCCACCCCTGTATGTAGGTTTTTGCTCACACCCTCGTCCGCACCGCTTTGGCGCGGGCTTGGCTCTCCCTCTTGGCTCCCGCTCGTGGCTCCGTAATTCAAAGCTTGTTCTGTGACTTGCGCGGTGAAGAGAGGCCCACTCCGAACAAAAATGAGATCTGTGTGAGCGCCGCGGAGGGTTATACGGCAGCTGTGTGTGGGAGCGTGGTTGGAAGCTCTGCGGTGTTCTGGAGGAGGTTCTTCTGTGTGAAGGGGGAGCCTCTGTATCACCCTCGGTATCAGGGAACACATCGCGCTCCCTTGATCTCTTCTGATGTAGGCACAGGCGATTGCGCTTACAGAAAGGTGACATGTCCGAGGATCTCATGAAGCAGTGTTTCGGCTGCTGTCAGCGCAGAGCTCTGTCAGAGCTCTGCGCGTGGTGTTTTGTGCACACCCACGGGCATTTGCACCGTCTTTGTTGCCCCCAGTTGAGCTTCTTCACCATGTCGGCTTTGCCGAGGGTCGGCTTTAGGCGCTGCCGACACACTCCGGCTCTGTATCCGCACGAAACGTTCAAGTTACGGGCGTGCTACCAGTGGACGCACGCGATTGAGAAGAAGATAAATTTGAGACTGAAGCACGACTTTCGCAGCGCGAGCACACGTTGGCGGCGGTGATTACTTGAGTGGGGGGATGCCGGCGTACTCGTCGTATCCGAGGGCGATGTTGAGGTTCTGAGCGTGCATCAAACGGTGAAGCAATTCAATTCGATGGTCAGCGACAAGTACCGGATTCTGCTTTGGCTAACGTAACTTACCTGCAGACACTGCGTAGCTGCGCCCTTGAGGAGGTTGTCGATCGCCGCGACCACGACCACACGGTCGCCACGGGCATTGACCTGGAATCCGCCGATCTTGACGCCGTGTTGAAGTGCCACATCCTTGATCTCTGGCACCTGGTCCTGGACCTTGACGAGCTGCTCATCCGCGAAGAACTCGCGGTACAGCTCCTTGACCTGCTTGCTGGTCATCTTGGTCTTGAGTGGAGCCGAGAGCGTGCTAAGGATGCCCTGGAACCACGGAGCGACGTGCGGAATGAAGGCGATGTTCACCTCGCTCTCGCCGAGCTTGCTGAGCTGGTAGCCGGCTTCGCGCTCGTGGATGTGGTCCGTGAGCGCATAGGCCCTGATCCCACCCGCCAGATCCTCGGGCGTAATCTTGGGGACCGTCTTCCTCTCGCCCGTCGGCGTCTCACTAGCCTTGGTACCCGCACCCGAGTATCCCGAGACGCCAAACACCGTCGGTCCACGCGCCAGATCCAGAACCGACAACAGCGGAGCAATCAACGCCTGGTTGTTGGTAGCATAGCATCCCGGATTCGAAACCAGCTTGCTTCCACGAACACTCTTGCGTCCATAAATCTCTACTCGCCACCAAAAAGAAACAAACGTCAGCTTCACTCTTCCTCCCTCATAACGCGCAACACCGCACACAGACCCAGTCCCAAAACCGCGTGAAGAACAGTGGCAATTGTGTTTGATTTCCATTCTTCCCGGCTTCAGACTGAGCCCGCAACGTGCATTGGCAATCCCCTCCACTGCGCCGCAAAGTCGCGCTCTACTGACCTGGCAATCCGTAGGTCCACTGCTCGTCGAATCTGTAATCGGCCGAGAGGTCCACAATGACGCCGTGGCCGTTGGGCTTGTCCTTGCCGCCGGCCTGGACGGCCTCGACAAACGGCTTGCACACGCCGTTGGGCAGCGCCATGACGTACGCATCGGGCGGCGCACCGGGTCCCTCGCCGCGCTCGAGCTTCTTGAGGTCCTCGACGCCGATGTTGGAGTACTTGACGTCCGCCTTGGAGTAGCCAGCGAGCGGCATGCCGGCGAGCTCGCGCGACGACACGTGCGACAGCTCAATGTGCGGGTGGTTGTTGAGCAGCGCAATCAGACTCTGGCCCGTGTAGCCACGCGCGCCGATGAGCGCCACGCGCTTCTTATCCGTCGTCGACGCAGGCAGCGGACCGCTGCGCTCCACGGCAGTCGCGTAACCGCGGCGACCCTCGCCCATCACGCGCGCGCTCGTCAGACCGGGGCGCGCCATGGTCGAGTAGCCGCGCGTGCCGGTGGGCTTGGCGGGCTTGAGCGGGAGGTAGGCGCGCTCGATGCGGCTCTTCTCCTCAAGACCGCGCACGATCTGCTCGACCTCGGCGACGTCGTGGATGCCGTAGTAGAAGAGCGAGCGGCCGTTGCGCGTGAAGGAGCCATCGGCGCGCTCGTAGTGCCAGGCGCGCTGGTCGTCGTCGGCGCGCGAGGTCCAGACGAGACGCTTGTGGTCCTTGCGGATCTGCTTCCAGATGTTGTCGTTGACGCCGTTGAGCACGCCGTTGCGCGTGGTGACGAGCTTCTGCAGGATGGGCACCTCGCCTTCGGGCTGCGAGACAAAGGCGACGCAGTCGAACGGCTCGTCGCCGTACACAGTGTAGGGGTGGTGCGAGATCTCGGAGAAGAACTCGGCGACCGACTTGCGGCCGTCCTTGATCTCCTCGTCGTTCTCCTTAAGCACCTGGCGGATGCGCTCGGCACCCACCTCCTCGATGCTGTTCTTGCGGTAGAGCTTGTAGCCGCGGCGGATGAGCGTACCGGCACCGCTGTCGGTGAAGAGCTCCTTCTGGAGCTGGTCGACCGAGATGATGGCGACGGACGAGGAGCGCGGGAGGTGGTCGAGGAGCTCCTTCATCTCGCGCAGCTTGAGCTTGGTGCCGTACTTGACCCACTCCTCCTTCATGAGGTCGTCGTACTCCTCGTCGAGGTTGATGACCTCCATGAGCTCCTTGGTCTTGCCGTGGTAGAGACCGCCCTTCTCGTTGAGGTAGACGATCTTGAGCGGCTCGAGCGTCTTGGAGAGCTCGGAGGCGGCGACGTCGGCGTTGACGTTGAGGATCTGGCCGTCGTTGGTGACGGCGAGCGAGGTGAGGATGGGGATGCAGCCTGCGCGGATGGCGCTCTCGATGGGCTCCTTGTCGACCTTGTTGATCTTGCCGACGAGGCCGTACTTCTCCTTGTCGAGGTAGTCTGCGGTGAAGGTGCCGATGGGGATGGGGCGGGCGCGGCTGCCGAGCGACTCGAGCTTCTCGACGAGGCGCATGTTTTCCTGGAGGAAGATGCCACGCGCGACCTTGAGCGTCTTTGCGTCGGTGATGCGGATGCCGTCGATGTAGTCTGGCTCAACACCCTCCTTTTCGAGGAGCTCGTTGAGCTGGGGACCGGCGCCGTGGAGGACGATGGGGTAGAGGCCGATGCGGTGGAGGAAGGAGAGGCTGAGCGCGAGTTCCTCGAGCTGGTGGGTGAGGATGGCGCCGCCGACCTTGATCACGGCGAACTTGTCGGCGGCGGAGAAGATGCGCAGGTACCTCTCGACCTCCTTGCGCGATGCGAGCGAGTACAAGAGACGCGTGATGGTCTCTCGGTCGTATGCGTTCTCGCGAGCCGAAGCGCTCGAGTAGGGACGCACGGTCGCGGCAGTCGCAGCGGCGGCGCGAGGCCTGGTAGCCTGAGCGGGAGACGCAGCCACAGCCGCAGTCGAGGCGGTAGCAACGCGGGATGCGGAGGCGCTGCTGCTCATCCATCGCTGCGATGCGATGGCGGCACGCGCCAGGCCGCGCGACGAAGATCGGTGAGCCGCAAGCACGCCCATGCTGCCAACAACCTTTTGCGGGAAGACGGGTGCGAGTAAGGCCAGACTCGAAAAGGGTGGGTTTAAGAAGACGTCGCTGAAGGATGAAAGACTCAGACTCTGCGAGACGGACTGAGCGGACTGAGGATGATGGAAGCGATGTGAAGAGGGAGGGTTCCGGGTGTTCTCAACGCGCCAAGCTAGCTAGTCTCGATGCGAGGGTTGAGGTTGAGGGTGAGGGCGAGGGGCAGTGGAGGCAGTCGGCTGGTCACTTAGCGCGAAAAAGGCGTTGGGCGGCAGCAGCAGCGGGTGATCAAAGCGATCCAATCGGCTTTGGACCTCGACAGGGCTTATCAGTTCTAGCGGGCGCATCCAGTTCAACCACGGACCATCGCCTTTTGGATTCTGCCAGGCTGGAAAGCTGGAATTCGACGCCGCCGCGCACCGGCCAATCAACTTGTTGCGGCCCATCTGCACGTCTGACTCGACTCGCCCTCCCAATTCCCCCACATTCGCTTGCCGCTCTAACAGATGCGCACAATCGCCCGGCGCCCTTGCAGCTTCGCTTCCACCGCCACGCTGGCCTCTTGGCATCAATCACACACAAGCGCTGCCCACTCTGCTTTACGAGACTCGAAGTAAAGATTGTGACAGCAAGCAAGAGAGTACAGTTAAAAACGACAAGGAAGGTCAAGGAGAGGGAAGCAAGTCCGGTGCGAGATGAAAGCCGAGCCCGCCATCAAAGCAGGGCCCGGGAGTGAGCACCGGATTGTGGAGCAGCAAAAGGTGTGTAGGAATACACAAAAGTAGTAGAAATGTCCGCCACCTGCAGCCAGGCAGCGTGGGGATCGAGAAGGGCGAGTGACACCATGGCTCTCGTTGCGCCACAGCATGCTAACAGAGCTGCGGCGCACCATCGACCAGAAAGTGCCGCTTGAGCGTGCGTTGGAAGCTGTGCCTGGCCGGCCAAGGGCCAGCGCGACGACTAGCGGCCAAGCGCGAGCATCGTCAACAGTCAAAGGGTCGCGCTTACACTGCAGTCATGAAGCTAGCGGACTGCAGCGGCGCCTGTTCAAAAAAAGACGACGGATTAAAGTGGGCAAAGTTGGCAACGTGGTGTTGCTGCTGTTGATGCTGTTGATGCTGTTGGTGCTGCAGCTGCAGCTGGTACTGGAGCTGCTGTTGTTGCTGCTGCTGCTGCATCTGCTGCGCGTTGCGAAGGCTGATGAAGTTGCCCGCGTTCATCGAATACATCTGTGACTGCCCGTCCTGAGCAAGCACAGCAGGAACAGCAGACAACCCAGCGTTGCCACTTTCGCCATTACCGTTGGTCGCAAACTGCGAGACGCCATTGACGAGGCGGGCCCCAGGCGCCACTGCGGCCACTCCGCCATTCATGCCGGCCGACGAGAAGGCAAGTCCGGCATAGGTGAGATGCGGTGCAGCCGTGGGTGCCTGAGTCACACCCACGCCATTGGACACCATGGTCCAGTTACCCGCGGCATCCTCGAACCCGGCGCTACGCTCCCTGGCGCCGATCTCGTCCGAAGTGGTCGAGGCGCCAGGCGACGTGCCGTTCACAGAGAGAGAAGCGGCCGGCGTAGCGAGGAAGCCAGCTGCAGCGCCGTACACGCCGCCGTGCGAGAGCGGAGTGAAGGCAGGCACGCCAGCAGGCTGCGAGCTCGAGAGCGATCCTCGCAGGCTCGAAGCTGCCGAGCAAGACGACGTGGGGCTCGTCTTGCCGCCTTCTCCTTCACTGCCCGGAGCCAGAGGACCATCGTCGTCGTCGAGGTCGTACAGGTCGCCGTAGTTGGCCGAGGCAGCCATGCCAGACGCGCGCTTCTTGTTGCGCATCTCGGCCATGGGAACAGGCAGCTCGTCAACGGGCGGAGGGGGGAGCTGCTCCATGCCGGCCTGCGCGAGGAACTTGTTGAGCTGCTGACGCAGCTGCATGTTTTCCTGACGCGCGCTGTCGATCTTGACGCGGTACATGGTCTCTCGGTTGAGGGCTTCGGCAACAAAGTCGAGCGACTTGTTGACGATAAGCGACTTGCTTGGTCGGCGTACGTCCGAGATGGACGGCAGCGACGCAGCAAGCTGCAGGAAGCGTCCGTTGAGCGACTCGCGACGAGCTCGCTCGATGGCGTTGTGGGTGGCACGGCGCTCTGCGCTAGTGCCCTTCTTGTTGCCTCCGCCACTTCCAGAGGGTCGCTGGAAGGCGGGGACGGCGGCAGGCTGAGCCTCCACCCGAGGTGCGGTGTTGGAGTCCATGGTTGTATGCTGAGGAGGGGAGGACCAAAGCAAAGATGGCTGAGGATCGGGCTGGTACTTTCAAGCGAAAACGTTCAGCGTTGATAGCTACGAAAGATACGGTGTGCAGCGACTCGAGGCGCGCGGAGTATCTTTGCAGTACAAGCTGGTCGGAGGGGTAGCCTTGAAGCCTTTACAGGTTGAAATTCGAGGCGATGGAGGGCGGAAGGCGGTGAATGAGGTGATGTTTGTGATGAGGCGGATAGGGGTGATGGCGAAGGTTGGTGTTGAAAGGCGGTAGGCGGGAGAATGAGGATGAGGATGAGGAGAGGACGAGGAGGATGAGGCGAGCTGGCTGTTTCGCGAGTAAAACTCAAGCGGACTAGGCTGTAGATGCGGAATGCCGTGCATGATGGTGTCGGAAGAGAGTGGTCAAAGATAGAGATACGGGGAGAGGGCAGCAGACAGACACAAAAGAAGGATGTTGTCAGTGGTCCGGCACTCGTGCTGGCTAGATGTGACCACTTGGTGGCCGAACTCGGGAGAGCCGATCTCGAGTCGGCTAGTGTCCGAGGCGAGGTAGCCATCGGAGACGAATGGCTGCGGCTTCTCCGCGGCTTGGAGGCAATCGAGGTCTAAGCTGAAGATGGCGCGGTGCAGAGCCGATGGCTAAGCCCACCAACCGTCATTCCGCTTCAATGCATCCGAATCTAGCCGACGGCAAGCGAGGATGATCCAGTCGCAACGTCGGAAAGAAAGAGACAATTGATTGGCAAGCCCCTCGCAATGCAACGACACGACTCCTTTATGCGGGAGGACCAGCGATGCGGTTCTAGCGAGAATCAAGGCGACGACTGAGTATGCGAGCAACGTGCGGCCATAGTAGTATGGGTAGCTAGCCGGGTCATCTTCGCCTTCTCCGTCGAGAGTCGCCGAGTTCCGCCTGGAGCTACTGGAAGCCATCAAGACCCTCGTCTCCAAATCCACCGAGTAGGCCACTGCAAGTGTGGGCGCGTCGATGGTTGATGTGACGCTACCCGTATATCTCGAGTCATGTTCACTTACCACAAGCTCTGAGGGATGGTGGGAGGGGTGGGCGAGAGGGCGGCAGCAGCGGACGGGATGGCGGAGGATGGTGGTCGGAAGAGCGGATGCACCGCACCGTCTCCGTCCGGCTCAGCTTGGCAGGCGGATTGGAGGCGCCGGGTTGGAGTTGCAGTTTGGGCACAGATTGCACCTGCAAATCGGCTGCAACCCGAACCGTCGCAGCGGGCACTGACGCCACGCCCCAGGTTCGCCTTGCCTCGCTAATGCATCACATCTTTCGTTTGCAGTCCGAATCCCCAGCGTCCTTCGCACAATTGAACACCGGAGAAGCAGGGTACAGTACCGCTGCATCGTACAATAAAGCACAACAATGGTGCCACCCAGCATGACGGGAAACAAGGCAGCAGCACAGATGCACTGGAGCATGCAAGTTCAATATCGGTATGCAGCTGACGCCGATAGTTAACTTAGCAGGCGCATAATAGCAGTCATCGACAAAAAAAAGCGGTGCTCGCGAGCAGCAGGCTCAGGGTCAGGCTTGCCAGATGCGATTCGCGGATTTTTGGGGCTCCGAGGGTCTTTGTGTCGTCGACGTTGCGAACTGATGGGGGGGGGGGGGGTTTGTAGACCACGGTAATCTGCGCCGCGGCATTGCAGGCCTGGCGAGGCGGGAGCCGAATGTTTGATGCGTGTGTGTCGAGTCTGGCTAGTTCCTGAACGGGGGCAGTGCAAGCGAGCTGGCAGCACCAGACGCGGAGGCGGCATGCATTGGCGACCGAGCCCAGAAAGCCGAGCCCGGCTGGTCGTGCCTCTGTGCCGGTGCCTGAGTTGTCTGGCATGCGAGGTTTCGCTTTGCCTTCGGTGTCAAAAGAGGTGGTTGCAGCGCTCATCTCCTGCCTCGATCTGCTCTACGTGGGCGCCAAGAGCCCTGTCCCGTCGGCACTCTGCGCGATATCCGAGCAAAAAAACGACGTTGGATACACCAACGCTTTTGACCGGTGCCTGCTCTCTCTGTGTGGTGCCCCCTGCATTGAGCCTGTGCCTCCAGCACAACCTGCGACGAAGCGCCCAGCTCTGCAACTCGGCGACTTTCGCTGCCCGCATTCCCGCAATCGCAGCCGCAGTTTGAGGTCCACCCGCGCTGATCCCCGGCCATCTTCTGTCACTGCCAGGGGTTTGGTACGTCGAATTGACCGGGCAAACGAGCTCAATCCGATCGCCGCCAAGCGCTTCGGACTTGCGTCCACGAAAAAGAGACAAATTCGTGTCCGCGGGATGTCCACGGCCTCTGACGCGCTTACCACGCTTAGCTCCGCGGTGATCTCGGGGAGGCTCGGTCCTGAAGCGGTGGACTCAACGTAAGGAAGGCGTCATGAGCTCAAAAGTCAAAGATCAGAGTCAGCACCCGATCGCAAAGGCATCGTGCTGTATGAGACATGAGTGGATGTCGTCGGGACTCCCCGGTGCGGGCGCATGGTGTCTGGCGGTGCGGGCGAACGGATCGGAGGCTAGGGACCACCAAGAGTTGAGCCGGAGACCGGGACAACTGCATCGAACGAGAGCCCCGAATCCGCATTGAAAGAATCGACAAAGACTATCTGCAGCGATTGCTCCAGCGATTGATGCGATGCCAAGGAGGAGTGGCCTGCCCGCGTGGCGGGAGATGCAACGTCGTCCCCTGTCACCGCCACGCTGGCCAGTCGGATCCAATCACGCTCATCGCGGCACAAGGTTTATCAGATGTCGTCTCGAACCGAGCTGGACGGATGCATTCCATCTCCTCGCATGATCCCGTCAATGAGGTTCACGCGCCAGGTCCCGAAGCAGCAGCGACCGGCGGCGTAGTGACAATGCGTCCGGTGCATCTCGCGGGCACAGCCCCGCCGCCATGTGGTGGAGACCGCGCGGTGGGGGCAGCAGCGGCCAACAGCGTTCGGGCGGGGCGGCCTCTGCACATGCAAATGAGTATATTCAGCCGCCGGTCAAACTTGGCGCCTTCAAGACCACGAGGTCAGATCCAGCGCTGCGCGAAAGGCAAGGGGGCCTCGGGCGTAGATCGCACCAGCACCGGAATGTCACGCATGAAGCCTGCATATCGCCGCATAGCGTAGGATGTCACCCACTCCCGGACACGATGCAGCTCCATCAACTGCTCAAGACGAGCCAAGAGAGCCAGCGTTGCCTTGAGTATCAGGGTCCGAATCTCGCGTGGAGCACAAAAATCGCGCAGCTTCGTAGCATCCGAGGGTCTAACAGTTGTAACCTCACTTCGCCTAGTAAATATAGCTGCTACACCATCGCTACATTACAGTGTTCGGAGCCATAAACCGCTCTGCACATCATTGAGGTCCGATATCAAGATCGCTTAGGGTACATGCTTTCACGTTGACGAACTGGCAAGTGTGCGTGTATACAAGGCGGATAGGGGCAGTTGCGGAAGGGGGTCGCGTCCCGATGGGGTGAGGTGTGGACCTCGGCCGAGCTTCTGAATTTGCACGTGATGCGCTCTAGACCGGAGCCGGGCTCGATCGGGCGGCTCATTTGAGGTCAGAATGTCCAGGCTGTGAGCCAAGTGAAGCTGCATCTGGCAGCACACCGCAGCGACCCAGCTCAGCGAGGCAGTCCGCCGCTCAATCGAGGCTGGGGGCCAGCGTGCGAGCTTCGCCGTCGCTGTCGGGCAAGACGTTGGAGCGGTGCTGCTACCGCCTCGTCTCCACCTTCCTCATCGACCAACTTTGCTTCAAGATCACCTAAGATATCGTCAAGGTAAGCCCGCCAACACACCACACCGACTGTTGACGACAACATCAGCACGTCACGCACAGCCGACATTCATCACCTACACCAATTCCAGACCACGATCACTCACCACACGGCCTTCGCTTGACTCCAACTTGTTGCACCACCACCAACTCCACCACCGTGACCGTCGCATTCCACCCTCGCACAGATGAAGGTCGAGATTTGCGCTTTCTCCCAAAGGAAGATCTACCCGTAAGTGGTCCAATCACGACTTTGCAATGATGGACATGCATTCCAAAATTCGGCACTATCGCCGTACAGACGTCAGCGGCCAAAGCAGATTCGACCACAGTCTCGACAACCGCACCATTACGTTCTGGAAGAGCATATCACACGGCGGGCAGCATTGGAGACATATCGACATTCAACAGTATTCAGATATCGGCACTCTAGGAGCATAAGAGCATGGGGCCAGGTCAGTTGGGACGGAGCGAGGGAAGCAATGCACTCGGACAACCTGCAGTACGTCGGATATGCGATCAGCAGCGTCGCGGAGCTAGGGTAGAGACCAGATGGCAGGGACAGTGAACAGATGGCAGGGACAGTGGCCAGGTCTTCGTTGCGTTTCTAGGCAGTCAAGGATCGTTGCACGATTCCTTTCTGCGAATGCGCTTGGAGCATAAGGTGGATACATCAGTATTCTCGGGCATGCGACTCTTCGCTGCATCGCCATCATCTACCTGTGCAACCAACCAAAGAGTGAGGCGCACGCGCACACCCAGCATACGTCAGGGCATCGCAGTACTGGAAACACATGTCGCAGCGAAGCATATCGGCAGCTTGTTGGGATGACTGGAGTCGACACTACACCGAATGCATTGCACTCCGAGATGGAGCGGAGGACAAGGATGCTTTACAACTCTACTGCCGCCAGTGCCGCTCGCCGATCAGATCAAAGCACTCGTCGTTTATACGAGACGCCCTCGACATCTCGAAGCCTCAACCTTGGATTGCATGTCCATCGGCACGTGGAAGCATCGTCGACGTCCATTACTGACCATTGATTCCGCCGACCTCATGCATCGTTCGCACACCAACAGTGGTAAGGGTCGTCTTTACGTCCGCGGTGACAACAAGGTGTTCCGCTTTGTCAGCTCGAAGAACGAGTCGCTCTTCCTGCAGCGCAAGAACCCCCGTAAGATCGCCTGGACCACCGTGTACCGTCGTCTTCACAAGAAGGGTGTTACCGAGGAGGTCGCCAAGAAGCGCTCGCGCAAGACTGTCAAGCACCAGCGTGGCATCGTCGGCGCTTCGCTCGACGTGATCAACGCCCGCCGCAACCAGAAGCCCGAGGTTCGTGCTGCCGCCCGCCAGGCCGCCATTGCCAAGAGCAAGGAGGACAAGAAGTCCAAGGCCGAGGCACGCAAGGCGACCAAGGCCAAGTCGGTCGGCGCCGGTGGTGCTGGTCCCCAGATCTCGCGCCAGCAGATGAAGGGTGGTGCCGGCAAGGGCCGTGTCTAAATGTGCAGCCGCGCACTTGTCACTCCCCTTCCCTCATTCCCGTCTGCTCCACCGCATCTGTTACATTAGCTCTATGGAGGAGGTGCATTTGAGCGTGGCGCGCAGCATATTTGCGACGCACTGCATCTGATGTACCTCTCACATCTCCACCCTCCTATCACACACATCGGCTGCTTGCAGTAGCTTGCCATCAAAGGCAAGAGCTGCAGGTGCGCCACCTTGAGCGCCTCGCGCGTTCGCAACATGCCCACCAAAAGCAATCACACATCCTCGTGTTGACTCGACTTTGTATCAGCTTGACGTGGCTGGCCTGAGCTCCGTTGTACGAACCAGTGACCAAGCGTCGAGACGGAAGCGGCACTTGCAGCGGACAGTGAAGGCATGAAGATGAAATCGGGCGATCCGACACTGGCGAAACCGGGCTGTTTCGGCCGGGAGTCCTGCTGAACGCGACACGAAATTTGGAATCGGTTTGGCATGCGAGTTGCTTATGTGAGGCGTGAGCTGAGTGACCAAGCCGTGCTTACTTCCGGGCTGGTTGGCTGGCTGACTGGATGACTGGCTGGCAGGCTGCGACAAGCTCGAGGTTTTGAACTGGCTCGAAATTCAACCAAAATCCGAGGAGATGTGACCCAGCGGTGTCAGCAGAGCGCTCAAGTGGATCGCGAGTGGGCACGTCAGGTGCGCGGAGTTGGACGCGAGTTGCCGGAGCTACGATTCCGCTGGGCCGCATGCCTCACGACGTACGCATGTACACGACATGGCACTCATGCATGCCATTGCGCTCAGCGCTCAGCAAGGCTGCAAGCCCTATACTGTAGCCTCGAGCGAATCAACGACACTTGAGGCTCTCGAGCGGAACAGTTCGGGTCGTGTACGGTGTACAGTAAGTTGGAGTGACGCTGCTGAGTGGCGGCAGTAGCGAGAGCGAGAGAGAGACACAGAGGCGAGACTAAGACAGAGAGGGTTTGGCAGCCGCGCCTTGCAGATCGCCGAGGCTAGGCGAGCACAGACAGCCGCACACCAACACCGCGGTGCCAACGCCAATGCGCTGATGCGATGCGCTGCTGGCGCTTGGAGAGCGTGTCAGCACAGCGCACACGCACGCTTGCTCGCGAAAAAAAAAGAGTTTTTTGGGGAAAGGCGAGAGAGTGCCTCTGCTGAGCCGCTTCGGAGCGGTGAGCGCGGTTCAACAACTGCCGGAAATTCAAAAAAACCCACTCCAAACGGCGACCATCCCGCAGAGTCAAGCCGTAGTCCTCCGCCGCCGCTGCACTGTGCTTTCAACACACACACACTCTCGCTCTCTCGTCTTGACCTCGAAGCTCTCCACCACCACCTCATCTCGAGCTGGAATTCACGCTTCCTACTCAAGATCGACTAGCAGTTGTATTCGTTCAACACCCAGCCGACGGTCGACAACGCAGCAGCGCACACCCATTCTCAATCGGTGCTCCCCGCCTAAGCAGGTGCAACGTCCACTCGAGCCAACCTTGACTCGGTTGTCAAGCGCACTCGACCGACGCTCGCAGCCGGCCCTCGTCGCTCTCGATAAGCGCTCTACACGGCTCCAAGCCTCACTGCACAGCTTGCCCCTTGGCGCCAACCGTGCTAAACCTTGCCACAGTTTGACTCGCACTCGAACTCTCGCACGTTCAATCGGTCCGACCCTCGAGTGGCCATAACCTTGCACACCTTGCTATCTCTGCCCAGCGAGCCCTCTTGGATCATCCTTGGATAGATTTCTTCGACCCCGGTCCAGCGTTTCTTGCAAGCGTAGCGGAACATGTCTTCGGCCCCTCAGCTGCTCGACGCCCACCACTCCGACTCGCTCCGCTCCCCCAATACCAGCATCAAGCGATCCAACGCTCCTTCCAAGTCGCCCCTCGCCTCGTCTCCATCCTTGTCCTCTTTCCTCAAGAAGGGCGCTCCCATCGTCGCCATCTCGCCCCCTGCACCCGCCAACACAAACATGGTCGCCCAAATCGACTCCACCACTGCCAACCAGGCCGGCTGGTCTGGATTTGCCTCCAGCCCAGACAGCTCGCCCGACGTAGAGTCTCAGGCTCCCAGTCTCACCACCGGCTCCACCTCCGCCTCCATCGAGAGCCTCGAGTCGGTCCAGGATGCGCATCATCGCAGCCTCAATGCGCGCTTCAACGCTGGCAAGGGTGACGCAGCCTACAGCACTGATGCCGGCTTTGTCTACGGTAACGGCACCGCACAGCCTCCCACCAGCTACGACAGCAGCCAGGATGGCGCCAAGCTCATCCACTCGGAGTTCGGCTACTGCGCCAACCCGGACTACCGTTACACTTCCGAGCACCGTCGCGGCGACCCCTTGCCCAACCCGGTCGAGGAGGAGCCAAGCTACTTTACCGTCCTCACCACCTACATCTCCTACATCATCCTCATCCTCATCGGTCACATGCGCGACTACGTCGGCAAGCGCCTCTTCCCAAAGTCCTACCACCACCTCATGGAGCGCGATGGCTACGCCGCCCTCAACTCGGATTTCGACAGTTTCTACACTCGCCGCCTCAAGGCGCGCATGGACGACTGCTTCAGCCGCCCCGTCACCGGCGTCTGCGGCAGGACCGTCGTGTGCCTCGACCGCGTCGCTCTCGACTACTACTCCACCTTCCGTCTCACGGGCGAAAAGACGCGCGCGCTCAACATCAGCGCGTACAACTACCTCGGCTTCGCCCAGTCGCACGGCGGCTGTGCCGACGCCGTCGAGGAGTGCCTGCGCACCTACGGCGTGAGCAGCTACGGCAACCGCCTCGGCGCCGGTCACCTCGACCTGCAGCAGCAGACCGAGAAGCTCGTGGCGCGCTTCATGGGCAAGGAGGACGCCGTGGTGATCAGCATGGGCTTTGCCACCAACTCCACCACCATCCCTGCCATCGCCGGACCCGGAACGCTCATCATCTCGGACGAGTACAACCACAGCTCCATCCGCTTCGGCGCGCGTCTGAGTGGCGCCCACATCCGCCAGTACAAGCACAACGACATGAAGAAGCTCGAGTCGCTGCTGCGCGAGTGCATCAGCCAGGGCATGCCGCGCACGCACCGTCCGTGGAAGAAGATCCTTCTCATCGTCGAGGGCCTCTACTCGATGGAGGGCACGCTCGTCAACCTGCCCGAAGTGATGCGCCTCAAGGAAAAGTACAAGTTCCACCTGTACGTCGACGAGGCGCATTCGGTCGGAGCCATCGGTCCCAAGGGTCGCGGCGTGTGCGATTACTTTGGCGTCGACCCTGCCAAGGTGGAGATCCTGATGGGCACGTTTACCAAGTCGTTCGGTGCTGCCGGTGGCTACATTGCGGGCGACAAGACGATCATCGACCGCATCAGGCTCACCAACCATGCCAACGTGTATGGCGAGACGCTGTCGCCGCCCGTGTTGACGCAGATCGTGGCGTCGATGGCGTCGATCATGGGTGTGGGTCGCAACCCGGACGAGATGGCTTTGCTGCCTAGCTGGGTTCAGCTTCCGCGTCCGCTGCTCGACGGTAGCGAGGGTCGCGAGAGGTTGCGTCGTCTTGCGTTCAACGCGCGCTACCTCAGCAGTGGCCTTCGCAAGCTCGGCTTCATCGTGTACGGTCATCGCGACTCGCCGATTGTGCCGCTGCTCATCTTCCATCCGGCCAAGATGTCGTTGTTCTCGCGCATGATGCTCGATCGGTCGGCGGTGCTGCCTCCGTCGCAGCGATTTGCGGTGGAGCAGTCGGACATGTCGAGTGACGAGCTCAAGGCGATTGAGGATCCTGCGAACCCGGCCAACATTGATCGTCCTGCGCGTCCGCCGATTGTGGTGGTGGTGGTGGCGTATCCTGCGACGCCGCTCATTTCGTCGCGCGTCAGGTTCTGCGTCAGTGCAGCACACACCAAGAAGGACATTGACGATGTCCTGCGCGCCTGCGACGAGGTCGGTTCGCTGCTTCATCTCAAGTACGGCTCCGGCGGTCCCGGTGGAAGGTGGAGCGTGGACAAGGTGATTGACAGGTGTCTGGACTTGGTGCACTGGAACGGAGAAGATGCCATCAACTAAAGGTTGAAGCAGTATCCGTGTTTTTTTCCTCAGTCCTGTAGACAGCTTCCTACCCCCATTCTCTCATTGTATCTCTTGATGGCTTGCAAGGCTTTGTATGAAAAGCAGGTCTCACAACATGTTTGAGGGTTTGTGTTGGGTGAACGTGATCATAACACGGGGTGCGGCAGACTGAGCACGCCCACCCAGCGAGCTGGAATGGTCAGTCGAGCGAAGCCAAGACGCCAGCCAAGCTGCACACGGCTCAGTTTGAACGTACCACACCTGCGCGGAGATCGGCTCATCGACTGAGCAAGCCTATGCCTCGTGCTATTGCAAGATGGCGGCAAGTCAGCGCCAGGTGTGGCAACATTGCACGAGGTGCGGACACACACGCCCAAGCAGCCGCATACTCAGTGCACATCTGTGTTTGCTGCGCCCAAAGACCGGCCAGGATCGAGCTCAGACAGCTCTCAGCGATGACTTGCAGAGGTCAAACGGTGTTGTACGGCGGGTGCGAACGTATAGATGTGAATCAGAATTGCAAGCGACGTCCAAGGAGGGATCTACAGCGAGCTTGAAGAGGCAATGCACGATTGGAAATGACCCTACGCTTCGAACGCTTGCGCTTGTCAGTAAAGCGTCTAGACGAGCTTGGCGAAAAGCTTGGGTGCAGTGCACTCTTGCGCACAGTGCGAGAGATGGACTGTTTCACAAGCACAGCAATCGTCAGTCAAACATTGTCAATCTGGGACAACGATATGGGAACAACTTACAGAACTCCTCGATGCAGTTTTCGCCCTCGAAGCCCTTGCCTTCGTTGACGCGCTTGGCGCACTCGTCAAAGTGGTGCTTGAGCGGAGCACATGCCTTGGAGTTCTCGCACTCCTCGTAGATTGCGGGCGCAGGCTAAGCAGCGTGGCAAGCAGAGCAAAACGAAACACAAGGTGCAAATGGTGAGCTTCACGATCCTGTGGGAAAGGCTGAGTGGGCGCTGATACGTACGTCCTCGGGCTCGTCCTCCTCCTCCTCTTCCTCCTCCTCCTCCTCCTCCTCGGCCTCGGCCTCCTCCTTGTCTTCGGACTCGGCGTCCTCCGAGGACTCCTGCGTGTGCGGAAGTGTACGTGCGTGGAGGTGCGTGCGATGTGATACGGTGTGATGCGTATGGTCGGAAAGGAGAGACAATGTGGTCAGCATTTCATGTTCGGAACAGCCGACAACCGTCGGTACGTTTATGGTGCATCGGCAGCAGCGCATCGGCCCCCCTATCTTGAGATCTATATGCCAGCAAGTCGTTCTGCGTGGTTCGGCGACAATCCGACCGTGGGCCAGAGCGGCACATCCCGATGCTGGAGTGCTGCGAACGATGCGGTCAAGCATCGATGATTGTGCGCTTGAATTGCGCCACTGCCTAGTCCAAGGGCGACGCCGATTGTCGGATAAGTGCGCGGGCTGTGCCTTTACATGGAAGGTTGGAGGCATTGGTCCGCAAGTTCGTTCGAGAGGGGTCGAGGCGATGCTGCTGTGTCGATGCTGGATGCTGGCTGTGACTGAAACTTACCTCCTCGGCGTGGACAGTGGGCAAAAGCGACGAGAAGAAGCTCGAGACGGAGCTGAACACGGACTCGTCAGCCGCGGCGGGAAGCGAGATTGTGACAGAAGACGACGGCATGGCGGATATGAATGTGTGTTGATCGAACAACGGCGAGAGGGTTGGTGATGATGGCGATGATGTTGCAGAGGGTGTCGAGCTCGAAATCCCTTAGATGGCAGCCCGCGCGCCGGCAGCGACGGCCGACAGCGAGCGAGCGAGCGAGCCCTCGCTGCAAGAAGAATCCGTCTCGAATCCACCCGAGCTGACTCTCTGGCAACAGGCCTGCCCAGCGCAGTGTGTGCTCCCGATTTCGTCGCAGCCGCCTCGAAATTGCCATTCGACTGTTGGGCGCTCAATTTTGCGATTTTCAGCGCGGCTCACAGCACACAGCGGCAGGCGGATTTGTAATGGCCAGAAATTCCACAGCCTGTCCCGGAAGTGTGCGGGTCGAGTCGCTTCGTACGAGAGGCTGGCACAACGGCTCACGTGCTATCCGATCACGATCTCATCGGCAGCTGGCGCTCACCTTGATCCCGATTGGATTTTCCTCGGCGCCTCCACAAATTGACACCACCCTCTGCTGTGTGCCTGGACGGGCCAAGGCTCAAGCGCTGCCAAAAGGATGAGTCGACAGCTGACTGTGCCTGGCGGCGGATTTTAAGCGCCGCCTGCAGCGAAGCGCTGCGTTATCGCACCAGCAACGCACGCAACAGCGCATTCACACCCTGGTGACATCCGCTCGTCATACCCACCCGCCCTTCATCCTTTTGGCTCCCATCACCCTCCCACTCGCGATCATGTCCTGACCAGCTACGTCCCAGCTTTACAGGCCAGCTATATACCGCCACTATGGACCCAAATCGCTTGCGCTCGCCCTCTTCCGCGGCACAGTCGCTGCCCGCTACAGCGGCGGGCACGGCCGCCTCCTCGTCTTCCGCAGGCTCCTCCAAGGCTAGCAGCAGCTTCAATCACATCCTCCGCACCATTCGCGGCGGGGGTCGTTCCACCTCAGCTACCTCGTCCGCAACATCAACAGCAGCCACAGGCAACGGCCTCTTGCCCAGCACTCCCTTGGCGCCCATCACCACCGCTCTGCCTCCGTCGCGCAACCCCTTTGAGTCTGGAGCATCGGCCTGGCTCGAACCCGCTTCCCCCTACGATTTCACCAAGATCGAACCCGCACACGGCGCCACCTACGATGCACTCTTCGACGATCTGCGAAAACCTCTCCCTGCCACCGCCAAAGCGCGCGATGACGCCGTCCGACAGCGCATCCCAAAGATCCGCGCTCTCGCCGCCGCCGTAGAACGCCAGAGCGCTCCCAAACCTATCTTTGCCGACGACGTACCCCTCGCCCAAGTCTTCCGTCTCTGCACAGCCCTCCTCACAGCAGAGCAACCCCAAAAGTTGCGCATCGAGACGTGCAACCTCCTAACACTCTCCGTCAAGCTTGCGGATAAGCGCGCCGCCAACGCTTCTCCCGCTCTCACAGAACTGCGCAACGGTGCTCCCGGCTCCCTTTCCTCCAAGGTCTCCGACAGTGATCAGCCGCTAGCTGCCATCGACCGTTCCCTCTTCTATCGCCTCGTCCTCAGCGTCTCCGCCAGCGAAATCGACGATGACGAAGTCGACGACAACACCCACATCATCCTCGCAGGCTTGCCCACACAGCTTCGTGCCATCGAGGTGCTCACAAAGGACGGCAGAGATGTCGTCGGCTTCCCCGGCCTCATCCTTTGCTTGACACGCTGGCTCGATGTCGCCTGGCGCGAGGTACAGCGTCTCCGCACGCAGCTCCAAGCCTTTGTCGATGACAACGGCAGAATCGGCCGGTCAGGTTCCAGGGACAACGCCGACGACCTTGCCGCCGAACAGACGCTCGCCATCGCCCGCCTCTCGTCCGCAGAGTGGGACGTCCAGTCCTGCCTCCAGCTGCTCATGGGCATTCTCAAGTACAGCTTTGCTCGCATCCCTCTCTCGCATGCCGAGCTTGTCATTCGAAGCGCAGCCGAGCTCGTCATCGGTGAGGGCAATGCGCAAACCATCGCCTTGCCCAGCACCGCCATCGGATCGCCGCCCCTCAAAAGCACGCCTCTGTTAGGCCCACAGCGCACCCCAGCCAGCGCTACGCCAGCGTCTCGCCGTTCGCGCTCCCGTGACGCACGGCCGCTCCTCGATGGCTACTCCTACTACGGCCTCGAGACCATCAGCCCGTCTCCAGGCAGCCTGGAAACGTCGCCATCCGCGACGCCGCGCTCCACAAAACTCGTCTCGATCGATGCCTTGGCGTCTCAGCTCCACGCATCCGCATCCTCAGCAGCTACCAAGCCGTCCAACGCCGCGCCCATGACCCTGGCCACCCTCGTCCCCAGTCGCGAGTCAGCCACCGCAGCCCCGTCCAAAGAGGTCACCTCACACTACTGGATCGGCCCTGAGCTCCATCTCGACGAGGTACGCAGCTGCCTCAAGCTCTTGGATGCCACGCTCCGCTACGGCCACCTCCCGCCTGCGTGCATCGAGATCGTGGTCAAGATGCTCTGCCGTCTCCTGGGCTACTGCCGCGTGGATCCTCGCTCGCCCGGCTTCATCCGCCCAAAGTCCGACGCACACGACCAAGACGCTGACTGGCACCAGGAAGTGCTGCCAATCCTCTCCAACATCCTGCGCAGCCACTGCGCCAACGCCGCCATCCGATCCGCCCGCCTCATCCTCACTTCGTCCACCGAGCCAGGAAAGGCAGCGCAGCTCGAGGACCCGGCAGTTCTCGTCGGCGCCGTCAACTTCTTCCGTCTGGCACTGACCCACGTGGCCGAACAGGAACAGCAGAAGAACCAAGGTTCCGCCTCCAACGCCTCATCCAAGCCACAGAAGGAAGATGCACTTGCTCCCACGCTTTCCCTCGCACTCATCACACCAGCGCTACGCGCCGCCCTCAAACGCCAGTGCGATGTGCTCGACCTCGAGGTGCTGCTCCTCATCTCGGACCTTCTCCCATCAGCACAGGCGGCTGCCCAACAGGCTTCGGCACCAAAAGCCCGCGTCTTAGGCGACAAGCAAACGCCATTAGACCGCTCCAACTCGCAAGGCAACAAAGACTCGCGCGACAGAGCCTTTGCCCGCTCCGACTGGGACGCACTCCTGGAACTCACCATTGACGCCAAGAGGCACCTCGAAGGCCTCAAGCTCAGCAGCTCCTTCTTCAGCGCTTCGTCCGGCTTGAGCGGCTCGGCATCGCTGCACGCTTCGGCCGAAGCCGCCGAATCTGCCACGGGCACTTCTGTCACACACACGACGACGGTCATGGCGATGCTCAAGCTCCTGGACAAGGTCAACATCGCACATCCGCCAAGAGCCTCTTCAGAGGCCAAGGATGCTGAGAATAGGCGCCTATCAGAGAGCGGCGAAGCAAATGCGCCAGCCACAGCATCGCCGTCGCCGCCTTGGAGCCCAAAGCTAGCTTCCTTCCTCCTCACGCTTTCGCCCATCTTGCCCGACGCCACCGTCTCGAAGCTCGTGCAGTACTACTGGTCGCAGCACCTCTGTCTGCCGAGCAATCCAGACTGGCTCGCCAACATCCGCGCGCTCCTCCAGGCATTCTACCGCAACGTGCCAACTTCGCCGCAGGGCCATTCAGAGCCCAATGCGCGATATGACCTCGTCTCGCTCGTTTTCGACCACGTCTACAACGCGGTGCAAGACCTCAACGCCGAGCGCAACCTGTTCATGACCGAGATCGTCTTGCCGCTGGCCAACTCTACGCTCTCTTCAGAGACGGATGCACGTACCGAGTCTCTGATCCGTTCGGTGCTCGTCCACGCCGCCGTGCTCAGCGGATCGCAGATCCCGGGTCCCGTCGACCCAGACGCTGAGGCGGTGGCGAGCAAGCAGAAGGACCAGTCCGACTCCGAGTTCGAAGAGGTGTTTGTCGAGGTGCGCAAGCTGCTGTGCCGGCTGGCGCGCTCTGCCTCGCACAAGGCGGTGGCGTTCGATGTGCCTGCTGGTGCTGCAGAGGATGAAGAGGGCAAGTCTCCGTCGCATGCGCAGCTCGGTTCGTCGGCCAGCGAGGGCAAGGCGCGCAATGCGGCGCTCGACATGATCGCCATCTTCAATCGCATGGCGTTCAGCACGCCGTGGATCGCCAGCTCGGTGGACCGCGACATCGACCTGTGCATCCGCCAGCAGTGGGAGAAGAAGACGCGTGCAGGCTGCATCGCCATCTTCCGCGACCTGCTCGAGCTGCTCAAAGTCAGGCCGTCCTCGGGCGCGGGCGCCACAACAGCATCTTCGGCAGCCGCGACCAGTGGCACCGTGTGCACCTCGACGAGACTCGTCATCCTGGAATGGCTCCTTCGCTTCCGCACGGATCGCCAGCATCGTGTCTACCTCGCGGGCAACTTGGACGAACTTATCAGCGAGAGCGCCACGGTGCTCATGAAAGGTCCCAAGGACGCTGAGGCCGAACCCGGTGCCAACAAGCAGACAGGGCTGGCGGGCAGCAGCGCAGATGCACGTGCACGAGCTGGTTCAAAGGTAGGCACCGCGCCGATTCGGAACGAGCGCGAGGGCCGCGAGGCTCAGCGCAACGCAGAGGCAGCAGCGAGGTCCAAGTCTCGCCTGCGGGAGTTGTCCCGCGAGCGAGGGCGACCCGAACGCATCAGCGAGCCAGCGCGACGTCAGGCGGAACCGCGAGACCGCAGCAGCAGCCAGCAGAGGGCTGTACGGCCAGCCACGTACGAACATCTATGGCGCTTACCGCAGGCGGTCTCGTTCGAGATGCCCAGCATCTCGCTCCGCAGCGACATCATCTACACCTACATCCACCAGCGCAGCGACATGGAGTGCTGCGCCGGCAACACGCACTTGCACAGCGACAAGGACCGCGTGCCCGCGCCCATCCCCGTGTCCGAGTTCCTGGCCGCAGCGATCGAGATCTTGCGCTCCGAGCCAGACTGGGAGGTGGTGTCGTATCTGCTGTGCCACCTGCCGCACCAGCTGAGCAACAAGCATCTGTTCTGCGGGCCCAAGGCGCAGCTCCAGGTGCTGCATCTGCGCAAGGAGATCTGCCAGGGCATCCTCGACGATGCACTCCTGCCCAAGGTGGTGCTGCCAGACGATCTGAAGAAGACTGATGTGACAGCAGTGGTGTACGACACGCTCGTGACGCTCATCAGCTATCGCACGCTCTTCTCGCGCGCCGAGCAGGACGAGATGGTGGATGCATTCATTCGCGGTCTGAAAAAGTCGCACACGACCGCGCGGTCGTGCATCAAGGCGCTCTCGATCGCATGCTACGAGATGCAGAAGAGCTTCACGCGCTTCTTCTCCAACATGCTGCTCACGCTCACCGCGGTGCGCTCGCACATGACCATGAGTGTGCACATCCTCGAGCTCATCGCCACGGTCGCACAGCATCCGGCGTGCTACGCAAACTTTACAGAGACCGACTACAAGCGCGTGTTCAGCATCGTGCTGCAGTACATTGAGTACCATCAGAGCCCCGAGGCGGCGACGCGCGACGACTACCGTGCAAGCCCGGCTACGTTCTCGCTCTCGCAGTACGTGATGCTCATGGCGTTCTACAACATCGCGCTGTGGTTTGTGATCCTCAAGGTGGGCGATCGGCCCAAGTACCTGCCCTACATCTCGCGCGGGCTGCTCAAGGCCAACGAGGGCATGGACGCGCTCTCGGACCAGACGCAGGTGTGCTTTGATTTCCTCGCGCGCTTCACGCACTCGAACGCCGAGTCTAAGCCCAAGCGCTCGTTTGTCAACCAGCTCATCATGGGCGCGCCCACCGCCGGGCCGGTGCGCGGCAAGGACGGCGCGAGGCACTCCAAGACGTGGCTCATGGGTAATGGTCTGCTTACCGTGTCGACGGCCAAGAAGGCCGGCTGGGTCGAGATCGTCATCCGCAGGCCCTCGGGCACGGCGACGATGCTGTGCAAGCTCGAGAACGTGCCCACGGGCATCTTGACGGATGAGAATGGCGACAAGGCGCAGTTGCCCGCGATGCTCATGATGAACCGCAACCCGGATACCATGAGCAAGCCGCCGCTCGCGGCTCCGGAAGAGGGAGCTGCGGTGCCGGACGAGGTGGCTGGTGCGGCTGCAGAAACAGACGCGGATGCAGCGGAGGAAGGCAAGACTGCGAGCTCGCTGCGCCGACGCGTCGAGGAGCGGCTGGAGGTGAGCGAGCGCCTGCGCGCGCGTCGTCCGTTGGGACCGGCACACTTTGGGCTGGGATCGCGGCCGCGGTCGTCATCGTTTTCGGGAGCGTTCAGCTCGTCGGAGACCGGGAAGGGAAGCGCTCGAACCGATGCGCTGGCAGGAAGCTCGCTGGCCATGCGCGAGGTGATGCGCGACGTGCTTGGCACAGAGCAAGCTGGCGGTGGCAGCGTGTCCAAAACTGTGCCGCGGCCATCGGCAAAGGAGGCGGAGGTGGATCCGAGCTTCTTTGCGCTGCAGCTGTCGACGTATCCGGACATGCTCGAGGACACTGCGCCGCTTCTGCTGCCGGACGAGCCGGCGACGGACCGTCTGATCCGCGCGATTGATCTGACGCCCGTGGTGGACTTCCACAAGATCGGCGTGCTGTACGTTGGGCCGGGGCAGGAAGACGAGGTGGCGATCCTGAGCAACCGGCACGGCTCGCGAGCATATACGCGCTTCCTGCAGGGTCTTGGCCATCTAGTCTCGCTGCGCGGGCAGGAGGATGTCTACACGGGCGGGTTGGATCGGAACAACGACGAACACGGTAAGCATGCGTATGTGTGGACGGACGAGATTTGTCAGATTGTCTACCACACTGCCACGCTCATGCCGAACGACGAGCGGGATCCTATACGGCGCAGCAAAAAGGCGTTGATCGGGAACGACTTTGTGCACATTGTGTACAACGAGTCGGGCAAGGAGTATCGGTTTGGTACGATTGCGGGGCAGTTCAACTATGTCAATGTTGTCATTTCGCCCATGACGCGCGGCGGGGTGAATTTGGGCGCGGCGAATCCGGACGATGCGATCTTCTACCAGGTGACGCTGCAGCGACGGGTGGGAATGCCCGAGTTTTCGCCCGTGGGCGATGGACAGCTGCTGTCGGCGGATGCGCTGGCGCAGTTCGTGCGGGTGCTGGCGCTGCACAGCAACGTGGCGAGTCAGATCTACCTCGATACGGGCGAGGCCATGCAGCCGTACTCGAGCAACTGGGTATCGAGGTTGGGCCACATCCGCAGGGCAAGACAGCAGTTCTTGGCAAAGCGAAATACAGAGGCCGCTGCAAGGCCAAAGGACATGTCTGCCAACTCGAATAGCGCCGACTTGTACGACTTTACCAAGACGTTCTAGCGCGCAATGAAGAGCCCAAGCATCTCACGTCGCGGCAAATCAAACGTTTCAGATGCACATGCGCGACGCCGTGCGTTTAACAGAGCACAACGCGATGGTGAGCCGCAACGAGAAATGCCAATTTGGGATCGAATCACAGGCCGTGTCACGCCCGACGTTCCAGAAACAAAAAAGCATTGTGATTGTCCACAGAGCGGCGAGAGACGTACGAGGCTACCGAGAGCTAAAGATCTACAAGCGTGAAGCGGGATAGACGACCGAAGCAGAAAGCTGAGAGGAAAGCAGGATAGAAGCGGTGATGTATGGTACAGCAGCCGAATGACCGCAGAGCGCGCGAGGGCTGGTCGAATTGCAGAGGATGCTGACTAGCAGCGTGCGACGAGTTGAGCTCGCTGCGTTTGCGAAAGCACGTTTTAGTGGTGACTGCGTTGTGGTTGGCCTTACTTGTCTTCATCTTCGTCCTCGTCTTCATCCTCGTCGTCGTCGTACAGCAGCGCCAGATCGCGCAGGAATGGCTGCAGATGCGAAACACTCAGCCTCCCACTCGAGCTGGACGAAGCAGCCGACGACTCCTCAACCGACGACGCTGGCCAGTCGGGAAGAGGGGTGCGTGCAAAGCGCGGGGAGAGCTTCACGGGTCTCGGCACCGGTTTGACGCGCTTGGTAAAGCTGGGCTTGAGCACGTAGCAGAAGCAGTACTGACCGGAGCACACGCACTCGTGCTCGTACGTTCGCAGCGCCTTGAGTCCGTCCATCCACCCCGCGCGGGGTCGCTTGCTCCTCCTCTGTCGCTCTACCTGCTCTGTCTGCTCGGCTTCTTGATCGTCGGCGGTTTGAGTTGCTTCAATAGTGTGCGTGGTGTTGAGCAGCTCGTCGAACGACACGTATCGAGGTCGAGTCGGATCGACCTCTTCAGCTTCGTCGGTGGTGGGTGTGCACATGATGCGCGCGACCACATCGAACAGACTCGCAAAGGTGCGCGGCTTGCGGTGCGGCCCAGCCCCGAGCTGCTCCATCGACACCTCGTCCTGTCGACGCACCGTCGAGTCCAAAATCGCTCGTAGCGACGCCTGACTTGTATGTCCCACAGCGCCCGTGTCGCCAGCAGCATTCACCGCACTCCACCCCGTGCGGCTCGTCGAACCCACCACCCCACCCGTGCGTGCGTCGGCATACATCGTTGCAAAGTCGGCATACATCGTCGTAAAGTCGTGACGGCGTGCAATGTTTCTTGCGGATAGCTTGAGCTGGATAGCTTGATCTCGAGACTTGAATGCTCGAGGGAAAGTATCACAAAAAAGTGTGAGGAACGAGGGAGAGAAGGAACCTCGAGGAACCCCCCATATATGTATGCCAACATCTCTACAGGCAGCCTACACTTTGACGCTGCAACACTAGCTTCCTTTGGCACTTGACCCCTGTGCGCCAGCGGTGGGCTGGAGCTTCTGGTACTCCTTCTCCTTCTGCTGGTTGATTTCGAGGTCGAGCTGCCGCTTGCGGCGCCTCTCCTCCTGGCGCGCCTCGTCGCGCTCGACGCCACGGTACATGACTTCGCGCTCGCGCTCCTGCATGTAGTGCACGCCCCACACCGTGAGGCCCGAAACGAGCACCGACGCCGCAAGCGTGAATTTGGCCGGACGAGACATGGCGTGAGACGTCTCGGCGAGCTAAAAGTGCGGGTCGAGGCGGCGAGACGGCAAAGAGGAGTTCGAACGGCCCGCGGGAGGCTGTGGCTGCGCAGCGAGTTTGCACTAGGCTGGGTTGGGCTGACCTTGGCAGCGGCGGAGAAAGGTGATCGAGCTGCTGACGCAGAGGCTAGGCGAGTTGAAGTCTGTCCTCAACGAAAGCGGCCGTCGGAGAGAGAACTTGAGGAAAGCGAACGACGCGACGCGACGCGAAGCAACCTTTTGACGCGACGAGGAGCAGACGAGGAGAGCTCGCTTGCGCAGTGGCGGGTGAGCTTAGGCTGGCCGGGCTGTGTGTGGCTCGAGGCGGAGCTTGGACAGAGCCTTGGTGGCCTGGGCTGGCTGGGCTTGCTGGGTGGTTTGAGGCACGAGGAGGAGTTCGAACGACGGGGTTCAGCTGTGCGGTGGCTGGACAGCCTGCGTGGCCTAGTCTGTTCTGGACTTCAAAGCGAGGCTGGCGGCTCAAGCGAGGGGTCTGAAGCGCAGAGGCTGGCTAGCTGGCTGGCTCGACTGTCTCGATGCAGAGCTGGGGTGCTGGGACTCAGGCAGCGGCGGGCACGGTCTGAGCTGTCCAAGTTCCAGTCGCGCGCAGGAGGGAACTGGAAAGGTCTGGGAGCAAGCCTGGTCTCTGGCGATGGAGCGTGACAGACGAAGAATGCAGTCGGAGGGGGTCTAGTGGTGCAGCTTTGGCTTCTGGCGATGGTGGTGTGAAGGCAAGCCTCGTTCGACCCACGGCGCTAGTTGGCAGCTCCGAACGCAGCCGGCCTACTTTTTCTCGTCAACTGCATTTCCGCCCATTCGATCACGCTGCTCTCCAACTGCACTTTTTCTCCACATTTTGAGCCAAATTCGGGACTCGCCGTTGACGCAGGGTATCCCCGAATCCCGGACTTCGAGGCTTGTCTCCACGCACACCAATGCACTCAGCATACCGTCTCACCACCACCACCACCCTCATTCACACACACGACGTGGCCGCCGCACAATGTCTACAACACAATCATCCAAGGCGGGCAGCCCGAACGACTTCCTCAAGGGCGTCATTGGCAAGAGCGTCAACGTCCGCCTCAACTCGGGCATCGACTACCAGGGCGTCCTCTCCTGCTTGGACGGATACATGAACATCGCCCTGGAAAACACAACCGAATATGTAGACGGCGTAAAGAAGAACAACTACGGCGACGCTTTCATCCGTGGAAACAACGGTACGTTCTCTCAACAACTTGGCGACCTAGCATGCAGGAATCACAGTCTCTGACCTCCAGCTCGTTTCCACGCCCACCTCTGTTTTGCCCGCTTCGATTGCCCGCGCTGCTGCATCTGCTCACGCCACCACGCAAACAGTCATGTACATCACCGCACTCGAAAAGTAAACCACTTTGTTACGCTTCAACCCCCGTAACGGACAGACTCAGCATGCTCACTCGGCCCCACATCACAGCAGCGTTGGATGCACCCCTGTAGCGTGACAGGTTGTTGGGCGTGTATGGCGGTGGATGTCTAGTCTTACAAAGTAGAGCTGCTAAGCAGTGCTATTGGTAGGGTGGCCTGGAATTGCCATAGGGTCGTTGAGCGCGGCGCGCCTCCCACTCACGTGCTCCATACGCCTCTTCTGTCTCGCGCTCCCATCGTTCGCGCTCGCGCTCGCGCTCGCGCTCAGCCAGTTCGGCTTCGTTCGACGCAAGCGGTGGCGGCGCGCGTGCGCCGTGACCAGACGGGGGCATGAAGCGCTCGGGTGGTCCGTAGCCTGCATCGCGCTCCCGACCCATGTCGCGACGCTGAGCTAGAGGTGGCGGTGGAGGTGCCGAAAGCGGCGGCAGCATCGGTCGCTCACCGCCCATCCCTCGGCCACCAGGGCCTGCCCGCTCCGGCCCGAAATCTTCGCGCATGTAGCGCATCTGTCGCGCCGCGCCCATCTCGGACTCGTACGCCGTGGGTCCGCGCGCAAGCTCGCCAGCACCATGCCCGTGTCTGTGGTACACGTTGCCCTCGCCGACAAACGCCGCTGGCGGCGTTAGGATCCCGCGAGTCAAAGGCAGTCCAGGCGGCACAGGCGATCGACGCGATGCATACTCGCGTTCGCCCGGACCAACGTGGTACTCGGCGGCTCGACGTGGGCTCGGCGGACCTGAGCGCCAGTGCGCGCGTGACGAAGGCGCACCTGCATGCCAGCCACTCGGCTCAAGACTGCCGGGCGGCGGAGGCGGAGGTGTGGCGGAAGCAGGCACCATCTGCGCGTCTCGTCGTTCGTGAGCAAGCGGCGGCCCGTACCGCACACCAGGCCGCGAGGCCGCATAGCCATCGTACCCTCGCGCAGGCTCGTATGGCCCAGGCTCCGGCGCGCCATAAGAATGCAAGTATTCGCGGTACGGACGCGCGGGTGGAGGCGCGTTCGGCGGTGTCGGCGCGTATCGTTGGCCTGCGAGCGACGGGTGCAAGTGATGCGGCGACGTCGCTGCGGGCTGCGGTGCTGGTGGAAGACCACGCCCGCGGTCGTCTCGCGGAGGCTCGGCTCGGCCGTATTCCGGGTATTCGTGAGGCGCCCTGAGCGGCATGCTAGGCAAGGCTGGTGGGGGACGATCGCGTTGCACGCGTTCTTCTACATAGCGTCCGTCTGGGAAGTCTCGTAGGTGAGCGGGTGGGTCCATGAGCCTCTCGTCGCGGACATGGCGAGCGTAGAGCGCGTTGTCAAAGCCAGCGTCTCTGCTGCGAGCAGCCCGCGCTCGCATCGCCTCTTCCTCATCGCGAAGCGAGTACGGATGCGGCGGCGGCGGTTGTAGGTCTGTCGAGACGGATGCGTTCGATGCTCTGCGGTCGAACGCGGGGCGTTCGTAGCGTGAATCAAACGTGCGATTCAATCTCGGAGGCGGAGGTTGAGGCACTGCGAGCGATGGCTGAGGAAGAATGTCGGAAGCACGCGCACGTTTCGGGCTGCGATCGGGAGCGCGGCTGGACGCAGCCTCGAGGTCGGATGCCTCGCTGTCGTCCTTGGTGCGCTTGGAACTTCGGCGACGCGAGCGCGGATGCTTGCGAACACGCACTTTGAGGCCTTGTTCGGCAAACGACTTGGAAAGCTTGGTGGACTCCTCCATGCCTGGGAAGCGTTTGGCCGTGTAGACGTGGAAGGGATCGGAATAGACGGATTTGCAGTGGTGCACCGAGTGGCCGATGGTCTCGAAGAGGCTCAGCTTGAGTCGGTAGCGGCCCTCTACGCGGATGCTGAGATCGGGAAAGACAAAGAAGCCTTGATGCGAGCCGTCGATGTCTTTGAGGTGGTAAAGGCAGGAGACGCACGAGCCGCTGGTGTAGCGTGTCTTGCCATCGTTGAGCAGATGGAGTTCCTCGTCGGTCTCTGCGTTACAGAGCATGGCGTACATGAAAAAATACGGATTTTCTAGGTACCAAGCCTTGTCCTCCCAGCCATCGCCAAGGGCGGTGGTGACGGGGACTCCCCTGCGAACGCCGGGCGTCTGGGGCAGCTTCGGGCCGTGACCAGGCTTGCGTTCGACGGGTGGTGCAACTGAGGAGTCTTCGACGACGTCGGACTGACGGACGGGCCGATCATGAGTGATGACGCGAAGCTGGACGATGGGAGCGGGGTCGATGGGGCGTCGGTCGGCCTTTTCACCCACGCCGCACATGCGCGACTGCTTGGGCTGTTCGCGAACGGTGAGCTGGTACTCGATGTGGTCGCGAGATGTGGTCATCTGCTGGACGGCGACATACTGGTAGGCGACGCTGTTTTCGGAGGTGCCTGCGGGCGTGAGGCTTGAACTGCTGTCGTCGGTCTTTGTCATGTTGGTGCTATGCTGGGGGGTCATGGAAGTGGCGCGGCTGTCGATGCGACTCATCGTTGGCGGGAGGGGCGCGTCGTGGTTGACGTTAGGCGCGCGTTGATGCGCGAATGAAAGACGAGGCTTGCCTGAGCTTCCTGGCACCTCAGAGGGGCCGAAGCGGAGCCGTGGAAGAGTGAGGAAAGGCGCTGCGTGTATGAGCGCGTTGCTCGACTAGTCGCGCATGCTCGATTGAGCGAGACTCGTAGATTGAAGAGCGCGAAAGGGAAGAAGCCCGGCTGGAAGAGAGCGAGCCAACGTGAGTCGGTGTTGGACGATGCGTCTTGAGGCAGATGCGGATGGGAAGACGCAGGCAATCGACCTAGTGTGGGCGCGATTGACTTGCGAGAGGAGACGCGACAGATATCAGAGGACGCGCGCACGGTAGCAAGGGCACTACGAGCGTGACAAGGTCCGGAGAGTTTTGCTGGTTCGCAGATTTGGTGCTTCGCCAATCCGAGATCCAGTCAAGACGCGGCGGAGCTTGACGTGATGTTGTGAATACGGGCTCGAAAGCTCGACTTCGATAGTAGGAACAATAGACGCAGTGCTTCGAGTCAGGACGATGCGACGAGCTCGGTGCGAGGTTGAAAGAGCGTAAGTGAGCGTAAGTGAGCGTGTGCGCGTCCTCGAGATCCGTGAATTCGACCGAAGCTGCGGTGGGGCGAAGCGAATGGCGACTGGTGGAGAAGAAGAAGAAGAAGAAGAAGGAGAAGAAGAAGAAAACAAAGGATGGATGGCAAGAGCGATGGCCCGGGTGCAGGAGAGGCGTGCAGGAGCCAAATGAGTGGGGACGGCAAGTGGGCAATTCGATGTTGACACGTGCGTGCGCGTGGTGGAAGCTGGGCGGCGCGTTGGACGGAAGCAAGCCCAAGTCCAGGCCGGACCAAGAGATGCGGTTGAGGGGAGCAGATGGGTCCGGTGGAGCGGGTGGTGTTGAGGATGTATGGTGACGACGCGATGGCGGGGAGGGATTGTGACGGAGAGGACGGAGGGGGCGGAGGGGGCGGAAAGATACCGATGCGAGGCAAAGAAGGGAGGATGGACTAATGAGCGAATCGCGCGACGGGATGTGAAGCAGAGCGGTACGTTAGCGTGCCGGCTGTGGGCGGAGCGGCCGACAGAAGATGGGTGGTGGTGGGAGGTGGGCACGGCCGGAAAATGCTGTTTGGCGTGGACCGACCGAGAGGAATTGGGTGTGCTCAGACATGCGACGCCAGCGCACACTGCAGGTCTAAAACAACACGGCCTGACGGGCGCCTCTGCCCAGGGCAAACACAGGAGACGCGCCCGTCCCTGGGTGTGCAAGGCGAAAGGAGCGGGGCGGGGCGTTCGGAAGACCACCGTGGCGGAGCGGAGCGAGGTGGTCGAGCCAAGCAGGCGGACTCTCCGAAGGATGGAACCCGGAAGCGGTCTCAACGCAGAAGCGGAAGCAGAAGCCCAAGCTGCAGGTGAGGCAGCAGCTGATGCAGCCGAAGCACGAGTTCTGCAAGTTTTGACTTGAGTCGTGCGAAGCACGAGCCCCAGCCCCAGCCTCAGCCCAACCGAGTTGATGCCGCGGCGGTGCCAGAGTGCGGTGCGAGTTCGGTCGAGCCGCAAGGGTGACAGCTGGCTGGAGCGGACACTGGAGCCGGTGCTCACGCACCGCGCTGCTCCCCGGCGTAGAAGCGGAATGCGTCACAAGGGCGCGACGAGTGACCCTTCTGGAGGCGGATCCATGCAATTTCGGTGCACTGCAGCAACGCAGCACCAACGGGTCATCCAAAAAAACAGGGCACCAAATCAACCGGCCAACGTGTGCTATTGTTCTCTGCCTTCCCTCATTGTCTCCCATTCACACGCACCCAACATCCTAGCTTCATCCACGCACGAGCAAGGCGGAGGGAAGGTCGACGTCGGCTTTGCATTGGGTCCACGGGCTGCGAGCATTCTTGGCTCTTGATGAAGCGAGCCTCGCATCGGTGTGCGGCGGTCTCAGAAGCGCAAGTCGGAACGCCAATTCCGACAGCGCCAGAGACACTCTCCGTGCACTTTGGACTCACAACCGTGCGGTGCCGTCCCTCTGGTTCTCACGCCTTTTTTTTATTCATAAAACAATACAATATAAAGAAGAAGAAAAAAGGGGAAAGAGGCAGAGTGTGAAAAGAATGGATTGGCTGAGGCAGGTGCCTTTTGCTGGCGTCCGTTTTTCATTCAGCGACTGTGATCCAGGTTTGCTCGCACTGCCCATTCATGATCCGCTCTTCGTTGTCGTGAAGTGCGGACGAGCCGAAGATCACCACCTTTCAGCTCAATGAAACGGTCGCGGAAGGAAGCCGACGCCATGCGACAGCCGCGATTGGATCTCATCGGATCATCCGCTGCGGAGGCTGTCGTCTGCTGCATCTCTGCACGAATCTGTTGATCTCGCTGCGTGGGAAGAGGGGCAAGCGTGTGCAGATTGACTCGCAGCCGCTGGATGGCTTTCCCACACTGACAACAGCGATGCTGGAGGCTGGAATCGCTCTGGCGTGTCCAGACGTTCGGGTCAGGGCGGAGCGCAGAGACCTTTTTTTACGGTCTCTTCGTGAGAGCTCAAATACAGCCAAGACCGCCTACCGCCGTTCCGCGCTGGTGCTGACGGGGCCTCGACGCGCGCCCGCGCTAGCTGCTTTACGCGGTACCGCTACTCAGGGAGAGCGAAGTTTTTCCGGGCTTTTTCGCCTTGAATCCCAGTGGGATGAGCCAGACGCCTGGAAGTAAAAATCAAATTCCAAAAATCAAAATTGGGAAATTGGGAATTGGAATTCGAAATTGGAAATTGGAAAAGTCGGAACCGAAACAAGCTCGGGAGCTTGTCTCCAGTTAGTGGACTGCATTTCCAGGGAGAGAGGAAATTAGAAGATAAATCTTTTCGAAACTGGCCCTCGTTGGCATGGTTGGAGGAGTGGCTAGAAATGCAACGCGACTGGCGGTGGTGCATCTGCGTCTGCCTCGTGCGTGTGTTTGGCGCTCCGCCCTCCGTCAGCGCACAGATCCTCCCTCCTGTTTGCGACTTGAACCGCTGCAGCTCTGCACGGCTCCACTCATCTGCAAGGCACGCAAAGCCCGCCAGCTCTCGTGCCAATCCGTGCGCACACCGAGGTGCTCCCGTCGGCCTCGTCCTCGACCTCGGTGCATCCGCTTGGCAGCGAAGCGGGAGCACGACCGCCGCCGAGATTGCGGCGCCGTGATTCGCTACAAAGGAAGGCTCCAACCCTCGCGACTGGCGTAAATGGAAAAAGGACGGGCGAGCGCCCGAGCGCCTGGGCTCCTCGGCTAAGCGCAACCGAGCCTTACAAAATGATACCCGCAAGGCTCTGCGAACTGCAGCGTCGAATCAGTTCCGTCTGGTTTCGCCGACACCGACCCATGCAGTCCCTTGACCAAACCCAAGCGGTTGGTCCAGATGGAGATGGTCTTTTGCGACCGACAGTCTTCGCTTCGTCGGCAACCCCTGGTTGTTTCAAAATCTCGCCTGCACATCTGCAGTCGATGCAGCGGCCACCGGCAAATGGGCATGAGCGGTCTCGCCGCGGAAGGAGCCGTGCATTTGGCACCAGAAGCCCATGCACCTCGACATGCATCGTGCAGCACGCACCGAACCATCAGCCAAGCGAGCCCCCGTCGCGCGGTCGTGACCAACCAACCCCGATGGTCGATTCTACCGACCTATCCTGTCGCTTTCCATGCAGAGGCCGTGCAGCCGTGCGAGCAGCGAGCGTTTTCTTTCTTGCAGCTCAGCACGTACTGCATCGCGCTGCTCCTGGTCGCATCCCATCGAACCGGGCATGCGAGTCGTCTGGCGAATGGTACTGATGTTACGAGTTGCTCTTGCGATCGGCCAAGCCCATGCCCGCAACCCGAGCTTCCGTTGGCCAGATCCGCGAGCGAGCGAGGCCATCCCACATGGCCGGCCATCATTTCGAATGGCGCACAGGGAACCGCGGCAATGCATCGACACGGAGGCGACCAGCCAGGGATGGTCTCGATCAACCGCGCCGTTGTCAATGGATTTGAATCAAGGGGCACGCAAGGGTTGCATGCGCAAGCGTCGGGTGCGGAGTGCTGCACCGCTTGCAGCTCGTTTCGCCACGCAAGCGTCGTTTCGTTTCGCCACGCAAGCGTCGCTTGAGGTTAAAACAGACCCTGGGGCATCCTGGGGCATCCTGGGGCACCCTGGGGCAGAGTCACCGATCTGGTTCTGCCCTGACATCCATCGTCCGCGCAAACGACTACGGCGTTTGATTTTGTGGCACGCATGAAGCCGATTCCAGCCAAAGCCTAACCTTGCCGGGTGATCCTTATAGCCGCGCGTAACAAAAGCCGCCACAAGGGGAACAATGGATTCGCACCTGGGTGCGCGCACAACTTAAGCCCGACAATGGCTCGATCGGAAATGCGACCAGAGTTCATGCTCGCCTGAGGGGCACACAAAGGCTTTCACCGGGTGCGGTCAACAAACAAATCGTCGCGGCTACGGGCGGCTGCGTGCCAATCGCATCTTGTGAAGGAGCAAGATTCTCGTTCCTTTCTCGTGAGAGTCGCCCTGGACGAGGCTGCGGGGTATGAGGACGGTCGGGATCGGAGTTCGCTTGAACCGTACACGCCATTTGCTCGACTGTTTCTACCCGCAACCCACTCACGACCCACAGAGATGGCGCGAGGTGCCTCGGCGATGTCGGGCCCCGCCTTTTCCGTTTTCTTTCGAATCCCTTTTTCCCACCGTGGACCTGCTGCAGAAAGTCGACAGCTGCAGAAGTCGGTCGCTCCGACTTTCTGGCGCCGGTTTTCCGCCGAGCCGCGTCGGACCCTGTCCACTTTGTTGGGAAACATGACCGGCATCGACACCTCGCAACCAATGTCAACCTCACGTTGCAACGACATCTCAGCCGAGACGCCTGACCATTTCGGCGCACAGAAGCGCCACCCGCATCCCCTTGCTAGCACTGTAGCCGTGAGGGAAGAGATCTGGCTCGCATTAGCCGTCAACGGACGGTAGATCGCCCCTCTCATCGGTTTCGAGGCTGGCCCATCTCCGAAGTGTACCGCTGTCACGCCCGTTTCAAGCGAGCAAAAATTGGGTGCACTGTCTCAGCAAACGCCGTCCAGGGCCAACCGAAACCTAGGGTTCAAAGGCGTGCCCGCAATTCGGATTGACCCGTCGCAACTCGCTCGAACACGCTAGCGTCCCGCTCCTAGAAATGTGGCACGAACGCGCGCGCCTGGAAGCGACCATCGGACCCGAGCGCCAACGACGCCACTAGCAGCCGATCTGGTCACAAGTCCGATCCGGCGAAGCAGCGCATGACTCGCCAACACGTCTACACTCCCGCCGCGATTCATGCTGCAGGCCGAAAATAGCTCAATTGCGCTAACACACGACCGACGAGACCAGGCGACGGGTGGCTACCTACAGCCCGCCAGTCATCTTCCGTGGAAGCAGCGTGGCAAAGGTGAGGTAGCTCGTGTGGCCTCGCATCTGCAAATGTTCGATCAAATCGGACAACAGGAAGGCGACGACAAAAAGGGTCAGTGGATCGCATCTCGATGCGGCTGAAGTCGATGCGCGATATGACTGGGCTTACCTCGTAGAAGGGACGAGAGAAGACGCTCGCGGGTTGGATGGGCTGGTTCTGCTGCGACTGGATCTGCAAGAGGCGCGCCTTCTTCTTGGTGATAGCGACGCCGCCCTGGATGCCGCGTTGAAACGATCCCTCGGCACCGGACTGTTGCGGTGTCTCTGCAGCTTCGGTGTCGGTGCCGTTGGTGTGCGCCTGTGCCTCGGCCTCGGCGTCGTCGTCTTGCTCGCTAGCAACAACGCCATCGTGCTTGCGCTTGAGCGTCTCGCCTTGGCTCGTTGATGCCTCGTGGCCTGCCTCGAGCTGTGGGCTGTTGGTATCATTGGCTTGTGCGTGCGCCTTTGCGGCGCGGGCCTTTTCGATCAAATTCAGGCGGCGCGACTCCTTGCGCTGCTCCACCACGCGGATGCGGTTGACGGCCTCGTCGATGCTCACCTGGGGACCGGCCGAGGCGTGGCTCTCGTGGGTGCGTACGAGCGATTCAAACGTCTCGACGTCGGTGAAGCCGTGCTCGTTGAGCGCGGTGACGGTCTTGAGCACCTGCTCGATACACGGCGAGAAGCAGCAGATGCGTGTGACCACGTCGCGCCGCAACGCCTGCACCGCATGCGCCACCGCCTCCCACGGCGCCGGCAGATCGAGGAACACCGAGTCGGCGGCGTCGGTGAGGCCGAAGCCGTCCTTGCACACGTTGCGATGGTTGAGCACGATCACCTTGTCCATGCCGTGCGCAGCGAACTCTGCGCGCGCCTTGTGTGCACGTGGCTCGTGGAACTCGAAGCTCCAGACCCGACCGTGCTCCTCGGGCACGTGTGCGTGCGTGTCCGGCTGAACGTCCTTCGGACCGGGAGTGCCTTCTGCGCTGTCGGCCGGAGCGACTTCGTCCTCAGTATCGCGAGGCTGACCTCTTCCTCGAGACAGGTTCTGCTGCAGGTCATTTGGCAGCCCGCCCCAGTTCCTCGGCACTTGCATCTGCGCTGACGTAGCTTTGCCCTTGGCCGTGCCGGCATCGGCACGTCCGACACAGCGCGCGATAAAGTGGCTGAAGCTTCCGGACCCGGTTCCTGCTTCGATGACGCGACTGCCGGGTCCCATGTTGAGCTTCATCGAGATGAATGACATGTCTGGTGCGTAGAGGATCTGGGTGCGATGCGGCAGGGCGAGCGTCCAGAGCTCCGGCGTGGGTCGAAGGAGGTAGATGTAGCCGCGTCCGCGCTTTGAGACCATTTTGCTGCCGTACGGCATGCCCACCATATCGTCGTGCGGAAAGTGACCAAACATGTTGGAGACGTGCTCTCCCGACGTCACCGTAAGCGGCATCGGAGTCTTGTCGCGCGAGGCAAAGATGATGACCAGATCGCCCGGCTGGATGTAGGCATCGCGGGCGAGATTGAGGCTCGCACTCGAGGTGGAAGCGACGGGTAGTGCCGAAGTCGAAGCAGCACCTGCAGTTGTTAGTGTCGTCGACATTGTTTCGTTGCTCATGCGACGGTCGAGAGGTCTGCTGTTCGAATGGTGAGTGGAGCGAGAAGGGAGTGTTGACTGCTACGAGGAGGAGGCACGGCCAGACTTTTTTTTGCTGCTTCGCCTGGCCAGGAAGATTCAGCGGGGGTCCACAAATTGCGAGTCCCGGGAATCCATCGCGAATCTTGCTCCACTTGGCGAGGCCGGTCTAACAAGCTGATCTTTTGAAATCTCGTGCGAAGAAGCACGTTCCGCACCCGATGCATGTCCAGATCGAATCAAAAAACCAACGCGGGTGGAATGTCCCGATGCAACCTCACTTGCGCAGGAGAGGGACGCGTGGGCCCTGCCTCGTTTTCCTTTCTTTTCCTCTGGCCGTCTGCGAAATCTGGCGGGGGCCGCGCCATCGTTGGCGGGTGCATTCGACAGTCGAGAAGAAAATTTATTGAGAGTCGACTGCGCTGCGCTGCGCTGCTCTCCCACCGCCCGTCAGTCAGGAAGAACCGGCAGCCTCCATCGAGACGGACGAGATGAGGCCCTCCTCGCTCCTCGCAAACAGAGCAAAGCGCATGCTGATCACCTCCTCCGATCTCTCGTCACGATCACTCCCCCGCATATTCTCCAACTCCACCCTACGCCCGCGCTCCTCAACCCGGAGCGAGCCCGCCCCCCTCTCGCATTTTTCGCCGCTTCCCTGCCGGGCGTGCGAGCCGCCGCCGCTACCCCAGACGAACGCGCTCGTCTGGTCCTTCACTTCCATCCAGCCTTCTCGTCATTCGTGGCTCGCCGCCGGCCGGCGCGCGCATCCCGCGCCACCATCCCCACCTCGTCGGCGTGGGCGCTCGATACACACCGAACGTCTTCCAGTCCATCCGCCGGAGTCGAAGCACAAACACCATCTCAAGCAGGTAGCGATCCGGATGTCATTCATTGATTTGACGCACAGGAGCATCTCGAACGCACTCTAGCACAGGGTACCAGCGCATGCACTACGCTCATTACTCCTGGCGCCTAGGCCCTCTTCGAAACATCTCATCCCTTCGCACCTGCGCATCCCAACGCGCTTTCGGGTTGACGGACCCGTGGTAACACCGTTGCTCAACCAGCCAGCCATGGCGACGCATACCCAGGTCGACATGCTCGTCGACCCTTCCTCGTCCATATCGGAACCCACATCCGCCTTACCACTCTCTGGCGACACACAGATCATGGAGCCGCAGACGCCACCACTCGCCCCAGCTGCGCAGCCCTCGACAGACGCCCTCGCAGTTCCGACCAGCGTCGATGCAGCCGACGACGTGGCCATGTCATCCCTGCAGGTGCCAGACGAGGCGGCTCTTGCTGCAGCTGCAGCTGCTATGGCCGCTGCAGCCGCCGCTCAGGCGACCGCCAACGGCGCGGCTCAGCACGACGCAGCCTCCAGCGGCATCAATGGTACCGATGATCTCAATTCGTACCTGCTCGCCGCTGCCGCCGCCTCGGTCCATGCTCAGCAGCACCAGAACCCCGACGAGCGCACTGCAGCATCTGAAGACAGCTTCGACTCGACAGCGACCCCCGTGCCCAACAGCAGCATCTACACCAATGCCACCTCCGTCAACGGTGCCGACGACGACGACTCGCGCTCGGCCATCGTCAGCCAGTGCCGCAGGTACACCGAGGATCCGACGCCGTTTCCGCTCAGCATCGGCAAGCGCACACCAGGAGGCTGCGCCGAGCTCTTCCAGGCCAACCCGCAGTCGGCCGCACAGACGCTTCAAAACCTGCCTCTCACTGAAGCCAATGTGGAGCTCGGCAAGACGCGCTGCTACTGGGCCCTGCTCTCCGCGGACTACTCTCAGGGCAATGGTCCCACGGGCGAAAAGCTCCACTTTGTCTATCTCGACCCGGTGCTGCAGCAGCACATGGCCGAGCAGGCGGAGCGTCTGGTCGGCTCCGACTTTTACGACTATGTGCATCCCGAGGAGCGCGACCGCGTGTGCGACGACATGCACAAGATCGTCGAAAGCCGCACGCTATTCGGCAGTGTGACGCGCTGTCGCTTCTCGCGCGTGCCGCGTATCCGCGAGCTACTTGGCGCCGTCGACCCGCCGCGCGACCCGGAAGCAGACCGGTACGTCGAAGACGAGAGCTTCGTCGCCATCGACATTGTCATCAACTGGATCGGCGACGGCATGCTGCTCTGCTTCTTCCATGCCATCATCGACAAGGCGCTCGAGGACAACGACGAGCAGCACAAGTCCGACTGGACCAACTGGTGCGGCACGCCCGGCCCGAGCTTCACGCTTCGCCAGTGCGACGTGCTGTGGAAGCAGGTCAAGGCCGTGCCCCGCGAGCCCGTGCCCGAGTCCGGACCGGTGCACGTCTTCCAGATCATCGAGGCGCACGGCGACAGAAAGGTGCTGCTCAGCTGGCCGCCGCCGCGCTTCTTCCCGCGCGAGATTGAGGCGGGCCCCAGCTCGGACACGGCGATGTACAACGATGCCGCGTACTTTGCCGACGACTTTGCGCGGTTGGCGCAGGGCGTTTCGATTGCTCCTGGGTCATCGTCGCTGTCGGACGCCAACACGAGCTGCACGAGACGCTTCCGCGCCAAGCATACGCTCACCACCGAGGGCAAGGTGCGCAGCATCGAGAGCGTACTCATCCCCTACGGCGGCGTCATACTCGCGTGCTTCCACACCACCTTCCAGCAGCAGCTTCCGCCAGCCGATCCCAAGCTCCTCGCTCCGAACGTCCAGTCGAACGACGCACGGCGCAAGGCGGAAGACGACGGCGTGCACGCCTCGCCGAACAAGCGCGCCAAGACCGAGCCCGAAGCGTCCGACAAGGTCGGTGCGGCCGCCGCGGCGCAGCCTCGAGCGCCGTCGATGCCAGCCACTAACGGCTCGCGCACGCCCGCGGCCAAGACTGCCAACGGCAACGCGGCCAAGACGCCGAGCAAGTACAGCAAGCCGGCCTCCAAGGCGGAAGGGCTGGCGGCGCTGGCGAACCCGAGTCTGATGTACACGAATGCGCCCGCCAAAGCGCCCGCCACACCTGCTGCAGCGGCGCGGCCGACGGCAGCTGCGCCGACGCCGCGCGAGGCGACGGGTGCGACGGCGTCGCCGAGTGCCAGCGAATCGCCCGGTGGCGGCGTCAACAAGGCATGCACGGGCTGCGGCAAGATCAACAGTCCCGAGTGGCGACGTGGGCCGACGGGGCACAAGACGCTGTGCAACGCGTGCGGCCTGAGGTACGCGCGCTCGCTCACGCGCCGCAAGAAGAAGAAGGGCAAGGACGGCGAGGTGGAGTTCATCGAGCCCACGGGCGATCCGAGCGTGGTGCCCAAGAGCCGCGGCGGCGGCGGAGGCAGCTTACCGGGCGTGCACCGCAAGAACAGCAAGAAGAGGAAGGAGGAAGAGGCGGCCAAGGCGGCGACGGTTGCAGCGGTGGGTGCAGAGCATGCACCAACCCCAGGAGCTACAGCGAGTCCGTCGTCGATCGAGGGAACGCAGAGTCCCGCAGGCTCGACGTCCGCAAAGCGCGAGGTGCCGGCTGGAGATGCGGCCAAGTCGCAGTCAGCAGCTGCGCCTGCTGCTGCTGTTAAGGTCGAAGCGGACACAACGCCTGTCAGCGCGAATGGAGCTGTGGCGGTGTCGGCGCCGGCTGTGGTGACGAGCACGGCCGAGACGAGCGCACCGGACGCGGATGCGGCGCACTCGATTGCCGTCTCGATCGCCCTGGATGCCATCGCTCAGGCCACATCGGCTGTGCCCGCCGTCGATACCAATGCGCTGCCGCTTCCCGTCTCGAACGCGATCAGCCGGGCGATTGCGGCTACGATCGGCAGCACGACTGGTGGTGCGGGCGCGCAGCTCACTTCGCAAACGCTGGCTGCGTCGGATGCGGCGGTGGCTAGTGTACCTGCGGTATCAGTGCCTGCAGTAGGCGAGCCGGATTTGGACCCGAGCGTCAGCGCAGCGGCACTGCAGACGATCGAGTCGGTGGTGTCCGAGGCACTCTACAAACAACTCGTCCAGTCGAGTCTGCCCCAAACGCCGCCAGCGGACAAGAACGAGACGTTCACCCATAGTCTTGGTGGCGAACAGCAGATTGATTTGGCACAAGTGCTCACTGCCGACGCCATCCGTGCCGCAGCTCAGGCTGCAGTCGCCCACGGCGTTACGGATGAGTCGCAGTGATTTGGCCATCCCCAACCAACCCCAAAAATTTTTGAATCCATACCGAGCGATTTGCGCTTCGTATGGAATGTACTTCTACCGCACCACTACTCGAGAGCTTTTCCCTCGACGTGGTTGAAACCCCCGCTTGTACTTTAGATGCGTCCCGTCGTTGATGCTTCATCGATGCCTAAGGCGGCACGCTCGTTGTATTTGTTTTTTTCGAACCGATCTTTTACACCACAGACGGACAGACTCATGTGTGCGCATGGATGGGGTGAGAAAGATGCATTGTCCAGACACTCGCCACGAACCAACAAGAACTTGGGAGACAGAGGGGGAAAGACAGGGTTCAAATGTAGTAAGCGGAGGCGTTGGTGCCTCTACGCTTGGTGGGCGAGTCGGGCACGGGTGTCGAGTCGCGCGCAAATAGCGACTTGCTCGTCTCGACGCGCGGACTCGACTTGAGCAGCTTGAGATCCATCTCGATCGTCTTGCGTGGTTTCCTCCTCTCACTCCCACCAGCGGTGGTGGGGAGGGGAAGAGGGTTGGGGGAGGCATTGGTCCATGCAGCACCGGAAAGCTTGTTGGGCGAAGAGGGGAGCATGCCTAGACCGATGGTGGGTGGTCGATTGTACGTGTGTGCACCGTAGTACGGCTGGTCGTTCGAAAGCGCCAGATGCGTTGTGCGCGGTAGAGCCGCCGCGTACTTGCGGGGCGAGACCGGCTCGTCGTGCTCGCCATCCGACGCGGGTGGTGAGGGGTGCGACGGTGAGTGTTGCATGAGCTGTGCAATCAGATCGGCCTGTGCTTTCATGCGCGTCTTCCACGAGGCCACCGAAGCCTCCAAGTCTGCCATGATTGCTCGCTGCGATGCGATCACCGCATTGAGCCGCTCGATCTCCTCGCGCTCGGCACGCGCAGTCGCGCCTGCACCCGCACTGAACGTTGCCGCACTACCCAGCAAAACGCTTCGAGCCCCGGCTGCGACCGAGGGCGACGCGGGAGAGCAAGGTTCCTCGCCTGCACGGTAGCGACGGTACTCCTTGACCGAGCCGGCGCGGTTCACGCCCGACCCCGACGGCGTGCTCAGCTCATTGCGCAGCCGCGACGCGCCAGTAGCAAACGCCTTGATCGGCGAAGATGGCACCGAGCCCCCGACGCGCGTGGTGCTCGCGTCGGGCACGGGCAGTGGCCGCGCAACGGTGGCGAGCGCTTCGGCCGTACGCTGCTTCTGCGCAGCCAGCTCGGTCTCGAGCTCCTTTGCGCGCACATTGGCCCGCTCCAGCTGTGTTTCTAGGGCGCTGAGTCGCTGCACGTCCTGCTCGCGCCCCGTGGCAGCTGCGCGCGCCTTGGCCAGCTCCACCTGCAGCGTGCGACGCTCCTCTTCGGACTGCGACAGCTCGTCGCGCACCGACGCCAGCTCGCGCTCCGCCTGCGGAGTCGTCGATGCCGAGAGTGCACGCCGTGCCTCGTCGAGCTCGGTTTGCAGACGGTCTAGTCGGCGTTCTCGCTCATCGAGCTCGGCGGCACGTTGGTCGAGGCCAGGCTGGCCGCGTACCAGGTCGCGGAACTCGGCGTTGACGTCGTCCTCCTCGCTCGCCACTGGAGCCGACGCCGCCTGCGTTTCGAGCTCGGCGATGCTGTGCTTTGCGGCCTCAAGCTCGGAACGTAGAGCCTGCTCCAATTCGGCCGCCTCGCGACCTTGAATCTGGGCCTCGTCCGCCGCCTTGCGCTGCGCCTCTAGCGACTTCCTCGCCTCGTCGAGCTCCGACTGGAGCTTGCGCTGGGCTGCACTTGCCTCGGCCTCTTTGGCGGCCAGCTGGGCACGCAGCGACTCGATCTCGGTCTGGAGCGCCTTGTCGCCGTCGTCAGCACGCGCCTTGGCCACGAGCTTGAGCAGCCGATTCGCCTCCTGTTCCTCGAGAAGCTTCTTCTTGTGCTCTCGCGCCTTCTCCTGCTCCTTGAGCGCGATCTTGCGTGCCTCGTCGCGCTCGCCCTTGAGCTGGTCGTACGCCACCTCAGCCTCGTCGAGCTCCTCCTCGTTGAGCCGGATGGCCTCCTGCAGCTCGGCGTGACGCGCGTCGCGCGCAGCGAGCTCGGCCGTGTGCGCGGCCTCGAGCGTCTGGCGCGCCTCGATCTGCTGCCGCAATTGTCGGCGCAGCGCAGCCAGCTCCGCCTCGAGTTCAAACGGCTTCGTGCCACTCAGTGTATCCGGCGCCGTGCTGGGCCCGGCGATGGGGCTGTTGTAGGCAGAGCCGTTGGCAAAGTGCAGGTCGCTCATGCGCGGACCGCGACGTGCAAGTGCTGAGGCATAAGGCCGCGCGCGGACGGGAGTGCTTGGACCCGCAACCGCCTCCGAGGCGTCGGCAGCGACCGTCTGGCTGGTAAGGATGAGGCGCGTGAGGTGCTCGATCTGCGACTTGAGATCGGACCGCTGCTTCTGCATGCTCTCGACCTCCTTCTGGGCCGCCGCCTTCTGCTGGTTGAGCTCGTCGAGCTTCTGCTGCGATTCGAGCGACAGTGCTGGATCGACCGCCGCGGCGGATGCGGGCTCCTCCGGGTTCGGCGAGGCGCCGTTGGCCTCGAGTCGCGCACGCAGCGCATCGAGCTCCTTGCGGTACTTCTGCAGCAGCGCCTTGTCGTCCATGGCGGTGCCCTTCTTGGCGGTGGTCACGACGAGCTTGCAGCGCTTGCCGAACTTGAGCGTGGAGAGCGTCTCGTTGGCATGCTCGGTGTCGGGGCTAAGCGTGCAGATGACGGCGATGCGCGCGTTGCCCGAGAGCGACGTCTGGAGGATGCGCGTGAGCTTCGAGTCGCGGTAGGGGATGTGCGCGTCGGCGGTGTCGGCAGGCTCGGTGAGCTTGCCAATCACGGTGCCGAGGGTGAGGAGAGACTTGTTGATAAAGGCACCTTCTTTGCGGCGTTCGGCCTGGCTGGCTGCACGCTCCGAACCGGCGAGATCGATGAGGTTGAGCTGGCTGATGCGCACTTCTTTGCCCGCCGAGGCGGTCTGGCGTGCGCGAGATTCGATGGTGAGCTGGAAGACGCAGTGCGAGCGCGAACTGCGTTCGTTCCAGTCGGTGGCACCGACGTGTCGCTCGTCCTGTCCGCGCTGGATGAGGTCGAGCACGGTGTCTGCGTCCGTGACGATCTCCTCGCGCAGGCCGGTGATGATGACGCGGCTCTGTTTCTGGTCCTCGATGATGCGCAGCGTCGACGATTGTGCCGCGCCCGCAGCATGGGACGAGCCGCCCTTGATGGGCGACGCCGGACGATCGGTGGTCTGCAGCGACGCACCAGCGCCCGAAAGCGGAGGCAGGGGAGCCAGCAGATCCTTGAGCGTCTCGTTGTAGATCTCGAGGTAGCTGACGCGTAGCAAGAATTCGCGGTCAGGCTCCTGCTTGATCATGTCGAACACCTGCTGCACGGCGCGCGGGATGACGCCTGGCTCCGTGTCGCTGCCAGACATGGTGTGCGTCTTACCACTTCCCGTCTGACCGTAGGCGAAGACGGTACCGTTGTATCCGTCCATGGCTGCACGCACGACGGGCGCGATGTGAGAGTGGTACATGTCGTCGGTCGTTTGCCCATCGGCGATGAGCTTGTCGAACTGGAAGTGGTACGTGGAAGAAGAGGCGTCGTCGTCGAGGTCGTGCGAGGATGGTGCAGCGACCATGGACGAGCCGGCGCCCGCTCGCTCAGACGATGTGGTCCTCTTGGCGATGGCGGGATGGTGCTCGGTCGGGACGATCTGACTCTTGTCCAGGTCGCACTTCCACACCGGCGCTTCTGAGGCTGACGCGCTAGCTCGCGAAGGACGCATGCGCACGCAGACGACTACATTCTGTTTCGAGTCGGAGGAGGTCGACGCTGTCTCTACTGGCTTGGCTGGCGAGGTCGAAGGTGTCGGGGACGACGAGCTCTCCTCTGCAACCGTGGCAAGTGTCGAGTCTGCCTCCTTGGCTGTCTCTGCGGCGCCTGTGCTGGCAGCATTCTGGGTGGCAGTGGATGTGGTCGTGGACGCAGCCGACTTGGTGAAGGGGGATGATTTGGCGGCCGAGCCCACCTTGGCCTTCTTGGCCATGGTAGCGACGGTGGAGCTTCTATGGGCTGATCTGATTGAAGGACTGGTGGGCGAAGCTCGTTGTGAGGTGGAAGACGGGCGCGGTTTGGCGCTGACGGAAGCCCTGGATGTGCGGGGTGAGGCTAGATGGGAGGGCCTGCAGGATGGTGAAGATTCATCAAGGCGCTTGACACGCTGGGAGGTGGAGGTGGTAGTGGTGGTAGGAGTGGCAGCTGGCTTGACAGGCTCCGGTAAGGGCGTGGCTAATTCGGCCAAGGGTTGCACAGTGAGGCAAGGCTCTGAGTGCAAGGAGGCGAGCGAGGTGGAAGGGGAGGGTGCAGCCGGGTTGGGAGCTGAGGTGGAGGCGGAAGTGTGAGCGTGCAGAAGGGAGAGGATGCTACTCGTGCTGCCTGCGGTGCTGCTGCGGGATGATGCGAGTGAGTCTACAGCAGAGAGCGCAGAGGTTGCCGAGCTACTTGGAGTGAGACCGGGCGCACTGGTCTTGGGGCCGAAGGATGGGGAAGAAGGAGATGAGGTGGCAGAGGGAGTGGAGGCGGCAGAAGCAGAGGATCGGAAGCGAAACATGATACAGATGCACGGCTGAAGCTCGCGTGACAGGGACTAGGGACTTTGCAGTGGGACTGGGAAACAAGAATAGCAGGGCGATGGCGGCGGTCGAGGCTGTGCAGCACCAGGCCAGCTGATGGGGCGAGCGACGAAATGAAGTGGGGGCAGGTGTGCAGCCGGCACCTTGTGCTCGTGGCGTAGCTGCGCGGGCGTCTGCGAAAGAGGGAGAGAGAAAGACTTGAGAGTACAGTAGCTTGTTCTGCAGCTGAGCCAGATCGGATGCAAGAGTGGCTTGGAAGATGCTGGTGGGAGGCGGCGAGAGGATTGATATGGTGGTAGAAGTGTGTGTCAACCCCGAGGCCGGAGTGTAGGATGCAGCAGGTCGATTGATTTGAGTTTGGCAGACGAGGCTGGCTGTCGACTTGTCCCATCTTGCCGGGTACGCTTGAGAAGAGGCGGCTGCATCGTGGGGGGCGGTGCGTGCAGTACCACAAGGCAGTCGCGGCGGTGGAGCAGTGTGGTGTTGATGTTGAGTCAATCTCCAGCGTCTGCAGCGCTGCGCAGCGGCATTGCAGCTCAGCAGACGCGCGCTTCTCGTGGCGAGTTCACGTGGTGTCAAGTTGTGCGCGGGTTTTCGCGGTGTTGTGTGTGGCGATTCGACATAGAAAGCTCGGAGAATAAATCGCAGCTCTCTTCCCGCTTCCCAGTCCCGCTTCCCAGTCCCGCTGCCAAGTCTCGTAGATGACAAGCATTGACTCTTTTCTCTTGACTCCCAGACCAAAGATGACAGAGGATGCAGGCTGTGATGGAAGCTGGGCAAGGGGCAGAGCGACGAGCAAGCCTTGTTGGGTCGGAGGAGGAAATTCACGTGACGCTGAATCGCGCTTCACGTCAAGGGCAGAGTGTGACTTTTGAGTGGGGAAGCTGGAGTTGGTTGGGGTTGACCAACTTGTGACGGACGAGTGTGCGCTTTTTGATGCTCTGCCGCAGAGCCCTGCAGCCGCAGCTGACCGACCCGCTGCTTGTGATGTCGCGGATAGCTTAGCTGCCCGATGGCCCGAGCAGCGCCCATGCACTCGGTGCTTGTTTCTGCGCCCAGCAACCGTCAAATCCTGCCGGCTGCAAGCACAGTCGCTGCCAAAAGTCGTTGCAACCCTGCCTAATTTGGCCAGGCGAAGTTCTCCACAACAAGCAAGCGCCGTGACCACCTTGGATCGCTTTTTTCTTCATCGTCATCTCCTCTCCATCACAATCATCTCGGGTTTCTCTCGCCATTCGTTGGATATCGGCACCAACAGCACCACCACGCTTCGCCTCGAGCAGGCGTCTTCGCTTGCCATCATGGCCGCCGCCATGCCTCCCGAGTCGGCTCGCATCCGACCGGGCCAATACTCGCGTCAGCACTCCGACTTCTCCGGCTCCTCCGATCCACACAGCGGCAAGGAGAACGAGCCGCTCTCGCCCCAGCCACACTCATCGGCGAGGGGCCGAGCCACGTCACCATCCAAAGCTCACCCCATCGCTATCGATCCGAAGTTTCGCCTGCGAGGCACATCGCCAGAGAACACAGAGCGAGAGTCGCGCTCCAGGCTGAGTTCATCGTTCAGCCCGACCAAGAAGGGTCTTCGAAGTCGCAGCCGCAGTCGCAGCCGACTATTTGGCAAAGACAAGACCGACACGCTCAACAACAAGGCCGACGCACCTCAGTCCTACGCAGCCACCCGCACCCCCGACCAGATCGACGCCGACTTTGTCGACCTGCTCGATGAGCTACAGGTGCAGCCCGACCTGCGCCGCAAGCTGCTTGCGCTCAACTCCACCGTCAAGGCCTCCATGCTGCAGGGTCAGGCGACTCTCAGCCTCGCTGCTTTTGGACTCGGAGATGGCACCGCTGGAGCCACGCCCTCTTCACCTACAAAGCGTATGCCCATTCCGGACCTGCTCAAGGCTCGGCCTGCGTCCCGTCCTGCCTCGGTCCACATCTCCTCTCCACTTCTGGGCCAGGATGCCGCTTCGAGCTACGCCAACCTTGCCGCTGACTCTGCCGAGCTGATGGCGCCCCCCAACACCGCACAGCTGTTTGGGTCCGGGCCCCCTCGACAGGTCTCGGCTGGCTCCATCGACTCGGCCTCCTCTGGCTCCGCTGGCCATACCAAGCAGCCCAGCAGCACTTCGCGCAGTGCCATCCGCGACGCCTTTAAGAAGTCCACGCCTAACCTCGGACAGGGCGGCTCCTTCATCTCTCTTGCAGCCTCTGCCGCAGGTGGTTCGACTAGCACACCCTCTACGCTCCGCCCGCGTTCAATGTCCTTTGGCAAGGACGTCGCGGCCTCTTTCGGCAAGGAGACGCCCGAGAGCTTTGCTACCATGCTCAAGTGCACAGACGCTAGCCGTATCGACGTAGCGCGTGTCAAGCGCATGCGTGCCGTGCTTGCCGCTGAATCCCCAACCTGGATCTCAGCGTTCATCTCGCCCACGTGCGCTGGGTACGATGCCATGCTTGCACGCCTCGATGAGCTGCTTGCCATGGAATGGCGAGAGGAGCAGCACGACGACATGCTCCTCCACGAGCTCCTGCGCTGCTTTGTTGCCCTCAGCACCACCGAGGTCGGCCGCGACGCCCTCGCCTCCCACGCACCGCGGCCCTTCCGCCAGCTCGTCGACCTCCTCTTCTCCGAAAAGAAGCCCGGCGATCTCTCGACCCGCAAACTTATGATCGAGCTTCTCGCCATCCTGCTCGACCTTCAGCTGCCTGCTTCACAGGCCCACTCGCACTCATCGCTCAACTACCTCCTTGAGCTCCTCCAGAACCCGTCGGATCCGGCCAAGGACGCCGTGGTGGACTTCATCAAGCAGACGCATGCGCCGCGTCCATTCAAGACGTACATTGTCGAGATTGCCGGCGTGTGTCGCGACTACTTTTGGATCTTTTGCCATTCGCAGAACCTCTTCTGGCGCTGGGACGAGCTGCAGGATCGCATCGACTCCATCCAAGGGCCCAAGGTGCCCGGCGGCATGACCGGGGGCGTTGAGTTCGAGGCCATGGCCTATCTCACCGCGCACCTCAGGCTGGTCAATGCCATCGCCATCGTGCTCGTGCAGGTCAAGGCGCACCAGCTGCCCCGACCCGCCATGACGGCGCAGGACTTCCACCAGAACCTGTTTGCCTCGGGTATCGAGAGGGTCCTCGCGACACTGCGCAGGGCGTCGCAGCACTACTATCCCACCACCCATCTCGAGCTCGCCAGGTATCTGAGTCTGGCCAACCAAGCTGGGCATCCGGTCCCCTACCATCTGGCCGACTGGATCGAAAGCCCAAAGATCAAGACGGCGCCGCTGTTGCCTCCGCTTGAGCTGCCCAGCTCGCAGGCGCGCGCCTCGCCTTACACTGCTGCCTCGCCCCAGGCCGGGTACGGTCTGGCAGGTGCATTTATCGCCCCAGCCGCGCCCGCTCGTCAGTCGTCGTTCCAGAACGGCACCGAAGACAGTGCGCCAGTGGCAGTGACGACGATCAGTCGATCCAACGCAATGCGCTCTGCATCGCAGTCTCCCAGCAAGCGCGACCGCATGCTCGCGCCTCCCACGCCTGTCGAGCCAGCACCGGCAGTGGCCGCCACGGGCGACTTTTGGGACTTTGACACAGCCGCGCCCAGTCGCGAGGTAGAGGTGGTGGGCTTTGACCGTCGACTCGACAGCCAGTTCTTTGCCCCCTCGGCGCCAGTTGCACCTGAGCCGCCGTCGTCGCCGGGCATGCCGTCCTCGTCCACTTCCAAGCGCATCCTTGGCCTGTCCGAGGCAGTGACCCAGGACCTCAAGCCTCCCAACGCAGATCGACCAAAGGGGTCCAACGTAGGCTCGGCAGTGCAGCAGTGGGAAAGCCGTTCCATCTCGCATGCTCCCACCCCCATCCAGCGCGCCAAAGTCTCAAACCTCCGTTGAATCCCTTCTTCTCTAGCGCTCATGTTTTTCCTTTCGCGCCTCGTCATGTCCCGGCTTTCACCCGCACACCCGTCTACTTCATACTTTGCTAGCATCCACAGTCCATTTCTTCAGCGTCCCAATTCTTCATTTCTTACGGTCCGCTACCACACCAGCACACCGAGTGGATAGGAGACATGATTGGATTGTATCTGAGCAAAGAGAGAGAGTTGTGATGGAGAGGCTGGAACAAAAGAATACAGGTTATAATCAGAGACAAGGCGGGAAGTGAATTCGTCTAGAGCTTGGGGTCTTCCACCTTGGATGCAGCGAGGCCGGGCGTGGGCAGGTCCTCAGGCGGCGGGGGCGGGGCCGAGCTCTCGCCCTTGCGCTTGAGCATGCCCTTCTTGTCCAGGTACTGGTCTGCCTCGTCTGCGTGGCTGAACGGCCTAGGACCCAACAGGTTGCGCATGTCCTCGCGCGTGATGACCTCCTTCTCTAACAGCAGCTTTGCCACCTTCTCCACGTCGGCACGGTGGTCGCTCAACAGCTGCGTGGTGCGCTTGTGCGCCTCCGACACCATCTTGCGCACCTCGAGATCCAGCATCTCGCCCGTGCGCTCCGAGTACGGCTTGTGCATCGACTCCTGCTCTGTACGGTAGCTGATCGGACCCAACTCCTTGTTCATGCCGTACGACGCGCAGATCTCAAACGCCATGCGCGTGATCTTGGACAGATCGTCCTGCGCACCCGTGGTGATGGTGGTGAAGAAGATCTCCTCCGACACACGGCCACCCAGCGTCATGCACATGCGGTCGAGCAGCTGCTCGGTCGAGAACAGGTAGCGCTCCTTGGGCAGGTACTGCGCATATCCAAGCGCACCCACACCGCGCGGGATGATCGACACCTTGAGCAGCGGATCGGCATGCTCGAGGAACCAGCCGCAGACGGCGTGACCCGCCTCGTGGTACGCCACCGTCTTCTTCTCCTCGGGCGACAGCACGCGCGACTTCCTCTCGAGACCGGCGATGACTCGCTCGATCGCCTGCTCGAAGTGGTGCTCCTCAATCGACTCGGCACCGCCGCGCGCCGCAATCAGCGCCGCTTCGTTGCACACGTTGGCCACGTCGGCACCGCTGAAGCCGGGCGTGAGCGTGCTGAGCTTCTCCGCCAGCAGATCGCGGTCCGTCGACGAGTGAAGCGTGAGCGGCTTGAGGTGCACGAGGAAGATGTCCTTGCGTCCCGAAATGTCGGGGCGGTCGATGGCGATGTGTCGGTCGAAACGGCCTGGTCGCATGAGAGCAGCGTCGAGCACGTCCGGTCGGTTGGTACCCGCAAGCACGACGACGTGCTCCTCGGTGCCGAAGCCGTCCATCTGGACGAGCAGCTCGTTGAGCGTCGACTCGCGCTCGTCGTTGCCGCCAAAGTTGCCGCCCTTGCCTCGGCTCTTGCCGATGGCGTCGATCTCATCGATGAAGATGATGCAGGGCGCGTGCTTCTTGGCGTTGGCGAACATGTCTCGCACTCGGCTCGGACCGACACCGACGAACATCTCGACGAACTCGGAACCAGACACGGACAGGAACGGCACCTTGGCCTCGCCTGCGGTCGCCTTGGCCAGCAGCGTCTTACCCGTACCGGGAGGGCCCGAGAGGATGGCACCTCGCGGGATCTTGGCGCCGAGCTTCTCGTACTTTTCGGGGTTCTTGAGGAAGTTGACAAACTCCATGATCTCCTCCTTGGCCTCGTCCATACCGGCGACGTTCTTGAACTTGGTCTTGACGTCGGTCTCCTGGTTGAACATCTTGGCGCGGCTCTTGCCGATACCGAAGATGCCGCCCGGTCCGCCGCCTCCACCGCCGCCCATGGCTCCACCAGCAGCTCGTCGCGACATCCAGAAGAGGAGACCGGCAATGAGCAGAGTGGGGGCAAAGTGGAGCAAGGTGGATGCAGTGGAGATCTCCTCGTGGTAAGCCACGGGAATCCTCTCGTTACCGGGAATGTCGAGCTCGCGCTGAGCCTCGTCGAGACGACGCTCAAAGGCCTCGACCGAGCCGACGCTGAACCAGTAGGCCGCGTGGCCGCTGCCGCTCGCCGGACTGCTCGAGCCGCCGGAGGAAGGGTACATGGAGCCGGTGGCGTTGGAGTGGAGGTAGACCTTGACCTTGGAGCGGTTGACTACGACGAGACGATCGACGAGGCCCTTGTCGAGGAAGGCGGTGCGGAACTCCTGCCACGTGATCTCGCGGCTGGGCTGGTCGGGCGAGGTGAGGCGGTAGAGAAGGTAGGTTGAGACAATGGTGGCGAAGATGGTGTTGGCGTTGATGCGGATCTCTGTGTACTGGCCATTGGGACCGCCGCCAGCGGAGCCATTGGCACCTGACGACTTGTCGGCCTTCTTCTTCTTCTTCTCGGCGACCTCGTCATCCTCGTCGCGCGCAGGTTCCTTGTCACTCTTGGAGGCTCGCGCCTTCTTGTCATCGCTGTCGAAGAACTGCTTGAGATTCTCAGGGAGGCTTCCGCCCGCCTTGCCCTGGCGTGCTTCCTTGAGACCGCGCTCTACGGACTCTTCGAACTCCTTCGTCTTCTTGTCGTCCTCGTCAGGTTCCTGGGTGGAACGGTTTTTCTTGTCGCCGTCCTCGGCAGGCGTCGCATACTGCCTTAATTGCAGGGACAAAGCAGACTTGTTGAGTGCGAGCTTGGCTGCATTGGATCTGGAAGAGGATGCGATCTGCGATCTCGAGGCCGAGAGGTGGGTGAAAGAGCGGGTGACGGCAGCGGACGGGAGCGATGCGCTGATCTGTGCTGATCGCGATGGTGCGAGGCCGAAGCGGCTGACGGCGGACCGCGAGCTTATGGAGCGCAGCATGGCTGGCTGTGAGGTGGCTATGGTGCCTCGGGTGCTCGAGAGGGTACCAGCGAAGAGGTGGTGGCGTCAAGCTGATGTACGAGCCGGCGATGCGAGAATGCGATCAGCTGTGGTGCAGACAGGCAGCGCTGACAATCAAGAAGGTCGTGGTAGTTGGGGTTGGTGGTGGTGGTGATTGACGAATGATTGGTATCTCCGACGACTGACTGACTGACTCGCCTGAATTGTTCCGGCAGACTGAGAGTGGAGAAAGCCGCCGAGGGTGCCAAGGCGAGCGAGCGAGTGGGTCTTTGGAGCGCAGAGTGGCGCGCGTTACGAGGCCCTCTTTGGGCTCTGTCTTCTGGCTGAGCTCAGCCGCCGCACGCGGTAATTTCGAGGCGAGGTCAGGTCAGCATCCGAAGACGCCTTTTTCGCTCCCTGCGGCTTCTCTCGTCCATCCAGATCACTTCCGAAATTCTTGATCGGGTGGACCGATTCTGGAAGATCTAGGCAAACATCGGGCCGCCCCTCTCGACGGAGCCATGCTTTCTAGCTGCGGCGTCCATCTACGGCCAGAGGTGCGGACTTCCTTCTCACCGGCTTCTCATTGAGCAATTCGCCATCTGCATTCCTCTGTTCATGCTCCTGTATTGTGTTACAAAGGGTGGGCTCCATTGCCGACGACGATTCCATGCTCTAGCCATGAGTTCTGCTGCGAGACCTCCTTTTTCAGCAAGGGCGAAAAAAAGGCTCCGAAAGGCGATCAAAAATTCCGTGTCATTGAATCCGTAGCAGAGTCGACCCAGCGCCGCAAAGCTGCCGCGCAAGAGATCCACGTCTGCGATAGAGGACTGAGAGGTGCATGCCCGACTCGAAGCGGCTGCTGCTGCTGCGCTGGGTGGCGACTCAGCCAGGAGCAAAGGCGATGCAGCGCGAAGACGCGAAGATGCTCGAACACCTGGCTCCGGTCTGCTTGACGCCTAGTGTGACGGCCGATGTGGCAGACGGGCCTTCCGAGTCGCCCAGAGCAAAAGCAAGAGTGAGCTGCCGAATCGCAACCGAGCTTCGGCATTGTTCTGCAGCTGCTGGTCAGGCACAGATACGGCGAGCGGCCTGCAGCCTCGACGACGATTTCCAAGCTTCGGAGAGCAAATTTGCAGCGCTACATGGCCGGCCCGACCGCTGGAATATGCATAAGCGCATCTCGTATCAGCTGCGACTTGGCGTGGTCTCGCTTGCCGCACCTGCACTTCACCAACGCACAACAATCAGCCCCTCAATTCATCCGCCCGACGCAGCCGTGAGAGCCGGGCGGGTCGAGGCGTCAGAGAATCGAGGACTCGTCTCGTCTCCTTCCCGTTCGATGCGTGGCCGTGTTGCACCGCGGAGACTTCCGAAAACGCGCTCCCACGCCGACCCGCTTTGCAATGTCAAGTAGGATTCCGCCTGAGATCGGTTGATCCGTTTCAACGGGCTGGCCAAGGTCACGTCCCCAACGTCTCGGGATGACACCGGACGGCAAGGTTAGGCGCCGGAGGCTCGTGAACATCCCCGTAAAGAGACATCGGACGCAGGGCGAACAATAGCATCACGCGGACTTACAACTCGGTTGGCAGTCACTTCTCAGCACTTTCTTGTCCTGCCTGCCGCGCCAATACGTGCGCAATCGAAGCGCGGATTGTGATTGCATCGTGACACCGCTTTGGACGCGAGAGAGAGAGAGAGAAGCCGCCGCACATCCGCTCTGCTGCACGATGGCATGTGGCTTTGTGGCCCTGCATACCCAATGATGGTGGCAACGCATGACGGCAGGTCTCGTTAGCAACCGAGACTCCGATGCGTGATTGCGACGGCTGGCTCTGCAGCGCACCTCGCATGTGGCCCTCGCCTCTGTCGCTCCAGAGATGCAGGGACCGGATACGAGGTTCAGGCATTTGCTTGCCCGGCCCTCGATTTGCGCCGTCCAAGTCAACGGGCACGAGTGGCTTGGCCGCGCCTCTCTCGTGACGTGCCCGAGCGTCAGACGGTTTCCTGCGCCAGTCTGGCCGCCGCCCCACCGCGCAGCGACGGCTTCGCATGCACTTGGCAGCGCTCAGCCGCGAGCCGGGGCCGCGTGTGCACGCGCTGCGCAGCTGCTCCAATCGTAATTTCGGGTCTCATCTCATCTCGCCTTGCCTCGCCTCTGCTCAGCCCACCGGAGGCCACTCTGAGCTGAAAAATCGCCGCCGCTGCCCAAACTGAAATCCGAGGTGCTCCTTCATTCATCTCACCGTTCGCCATCTCACCCGACCAGCCCGCTGCTAGCGCTTCTGTATCCCTGTATCCGCCCATCCGCCGCCCGCCATTCCATCACACCTTCGGCGTCCTGGACATTGCTCCTCCCTCCTTCGGCCCGCTGCCCCTCCGCCCGTCAGCGCCGATTGCCGATCCCGCTCGGGTACGTACCTTCCTCCTGCCTGTCACCGAAGCTTGTTTGGCTCGCTTTGCATTGCGTTTGCGTATGATCGTCCGCTCCCCTCCCCTCCTCGTTCTCATCCGCCGCTGCTGCTGCTGCCGCCCCGCCACATGCATCCGTCCCCATCCGCCTGCTGCCTTGCGTCCGCTGTGCCCCTCCTCCCGCCCGTGAGCTCGGGTGGCATGAACCCACATGCGCCGTCCCCTCCTTCATGCGTACCGATGGTGTGGATGCGGCGGCCATCGTGGCTACGCACCTCCCTGTCCCTCTTCCGCTCAGCCTGTCCCTCGTACCTGCGTCCCTCGTGACGGCTTTCCATGTCCTCCGCCCCCCTTCGCTTCGGCCGACGGTGCATTGGGCCGGACAGTCCACGTGGTCGATGGCTCCCTCCCTCTCCTGCTGCTTTCTGTTTGCGTTTGTGTGTGCACTCTGCTTCCCCCTTCTCATTCGGCGGTCTCCGAGCCGCTCCTGCCGGCCGAGGGGGTGGCATCCATGATGCTTTCCACAAGCTGTCAGATGTCGTCCCGCAGCCTGTCACGTTGGGCATTGTCGTGCCTTCGCTCGATGTGTCCGCACGTCATCACACGCGCCTCCTGCCCCACATCCCCTTGCGCCTGCTTCGACCCTTCCCGCTTGATTGACTCTGCGCCCATGTGCCTTCTCATACACATCCTCGCCGAGTCCGGCTGCCGATCATCGACCAGATCCTCCCTCGTCCATCCCCGCCTTTGATGATCTTCTGAGTGGCCCGTGGCTTCCGTTGCCTCGTCGTGGAGCCAGCGCATCCCTTTTCGCTTCGCTCCTGACTTCTGTGCAGACTTCTTTTGCCCGTCCCTAAGAACTGCAAGGAGCTCTTGGGACAACCTGTCGCGTCCTCGCAAGGGCCGGCGGGATGTGAACATGTCTTCCTCACTCTGGACGAAAGGATGCACGATTGTGCTCGTCGGACTGCTCGCTAACTCGCAACCTTTGTCTCTTTCCATGATCGCAGCGCAGAAGACTTCCGCGAATCCGATTCAGGCTCGGACTGGTGCCGGAGCAGGCTCATCCAGCGGTCCCGTCGCTCAGGAAGAACATCTCACACAACCACTGTGAGCCAGGATGAATCCACAGGGCATTCAGTTCCCGCTTGGCTTCGCTCTAGGCCAGCAGCAGGGCTTTCCTGCCGGTGGGCAGCCCAATGCCGGTCAGATGGGCATGCCCACAGCCAACAATCCTGCAGCGCCCGCCGGGGCACAAATGCAGAACGCTGCTAACGTATTCCAGGTGAGTCCTATGATCTACCGCCCTTCCACCATCTCGAGCGCTCAGAGCGAGGCACGGGAGCAACTGGCTCAAAAGGCGCGGTGGACCTTGGATGCGAATCGACCCGATCCAGCTCGATTTGTTTTGGTCAAATCGCGATGGCCACGAGATCGACCCATTTTCCGAGCTGGAATCGGCCTCTTCGCATCTGCACCACAGCCAAGGAGCGCGAATCGTGGATCGGCGTAGCCGTCGCGCGTCTCGTCGGATGCTCGCCCCGCTGGCCCAGTTGCTCTTGCACCCCATCATCTCGCACGTCTCCTCGGTGTTCTAGCCGCCCGGGCCTCTCCACCATCCTCGCTTCCGTTTCTTCCTGCCCTCCCCACTTCTTCCCGCCTTCCTTCCCTTCTCCGGCCCCTCTCCTTCTTGGCGCCTCGGCACGCGTGACGAGCATCGGCAAGGCTTGCACTCCCTCGCGACTCTACGCGCCAGCTCTGGTCAAGTCGTGCCGCGTCCACGGACACGACGATAGCAGCAGCCGCGACGACACCTTTGTGTCTGCATCGCATCGACCTTTCGACGCGTAAAGCAATCGCCGCATCGCTGTGGCCTGGTCCCGGCGTCGTCACGAAGCTGCGGATGCGCTCTGTGTGGTCGTGCTGTGCCTCGTCTCGTCCTCTCGCGCCTTGATACCCGCGTTCCCCGGCGGCACGCGACGCTCTGCCTTCTCTTTCTTGATCCGTGGATTGATTCTGACGCCATCGCTTCCGACCCGCACTCTTTACGACCACTACCAACACGTCCGTCGACAACATGCAAACCAACCACGCCAACGTCCTTCAGTCAATACGCGGCAATATCGCCGCGCTGCAACGGCAATGGGCAGTCATCTCGAGCCAGCCCGACGGGCCCACAAAGACCAACGCGCAACAACATCTCGCCTCGCAATTGAAGCGCTTGCAAATGATGGAGCAGTCCGCCATTCAGTCCATGGGCGCACACATCCCGCCAGGCGCTCAGCTCGGTCAGCCCCAGCAACCTGGTCAGATGGGCATGATGCCGCAGCAGCAGCAACCGCAGCAGCAGCAACAACCACAACAACAGCAGCAGCAGCAGCAGCAGCAGCAGCAACAACAGGGAATGATGATGCAGGGCGACAACTCAGGTTCGCAACCGACCATGGATGGCATGGGTTCGGATCACAACTTTCAAGCATCACAACAAGGCGATTTTGCTCAGCTGCAGCAGCAGGCACAACAGCAATCGCCTTTCGGTCAGAACCCAATGCAGCCGCCACAGAACCAAGGGCAGCCCTCAACTTTCAATCCCGCTCAGATGTCCACTCCTGGCGCGTCGATGCAGCCCGGCGCATCGCAAGGCGCTGGCGCAGCTGGTGGGGCAAAGCGAGACTTTGTCGGCACCGTCCGCAACTTCATGCTCCAACGCGGAACGCCTTTCCCGCCCCAATTGCCGCTCAGCTTCGTCGGTCCAGCGTCATCGAATCTGCCCGGCGAAACCAAGACGATCGAGCTGCAAGCGCTCTTTGCCGCCGTCATCCACTCTGGTGGCTCACAACGCGCCGCACAGATCCCTGGCTTCTGGGCCGTCATCGCAAGCCGTTTGGGCCTCAAGGTCGGTCCTCCCGATGGCACTCAGTCGGCACCAGATGCCGTTCCTAGTCCTGGCGAGATCCCGGATCGTCTCTCGTCGTTCTATCGCGACCGACTGTCTGCGTTCGAGCAGTTCTGGATATCACGTATGCCCCAGCGCCAGGCCAGTGGTCCAGCGGATGCTGCCGCTTCGCCATCTGCCTCAGGCTCGAGTGCACCGACGCAGGACCCATCACAACAGCCTGGGGGCACACCACAGCAGATGCCGCAACAAGGGCAGCCATCTGGCGCGCAGCAGAACCAGCAGCAGCCGCCACAGTCTTCACAGCAACAGCAGCAACCGCAGCAGCAGCAACAGCTACAGCAACAGCCACAGCCACAGCTGCAGCAGCCGGGAGCTCAGGACGCCAACGGCTCGGGACAGCCTGGTGCCAACCGACCCAACGGCCAGGCGCCAGCAACACCCACCAACTTGCCAGCGAACTTGCATCAGCAAATGCTTCAGCTGCAGCATCTGGTCGCGACGGGTCGTATCACCTCCCAGCAGGCACGAGAGCGATTCGTAGCGATGCAGCAAGCGACACGACAAATGATGATGAAGCAACAACAGCAACAACAGCAGCCGCAGCAGCAGCAACAAACGCCGACATCGGCACCCGCCGACGGCTTTGCGGCACAGCAGGCGCAGCAATCGCATTTCCAGCAGCAGCAGCAACAACAACCACCTTCAGCAGGGAGCAACGCGACCTTTCCGGGAATGGGCGCTGTGCCTCCAGCACAAGCTTCCCCGGGTCAGGGTCAAGGCGGCATGCCGGGTATGCCGGGTATGACCCAAGCATCACCTGCAGCCAACCTGCCTGGGACGATGCCTGGCGCCCACCCTGAGCTGTTCAATGACCCATCCAAAATGTTGGCGCAGCAGCAGCAACAAGCTTTCCAGCAGCAAGCGCAAGGTGCCGACCAGTCGGGCGCCGAAGGCGTGCCGCAGTGGCCTACTCAGCCTGGCATGGGCGGTCCTTCGTCTCCGACAAAATCGCAGATCAACGGAGCCGGCCCTCAGACACCGACGATGGGGTCGAAGCCGGAGCCGAGGCCATCAAAGAAGAAGCGCAAGAAGACGGACAGCATCGTCCCGACAGCTCTGCCGCCGGCGAGTGGTCTCGACGTAAAGCCACCGATGCCGCACATGGGCGAGACCGCCAATGGCACAGCTGCACCTGGACAACCGCCTGTCACCGCTTCGCCTGCTTCGGCCGGTCCTCCACCGCAGGCGGAGAGGCAGCTGGTGCCCGGCACGTCGCAGCCGATTGGCCCGCCGGCACCGCCGCAGAAGCACAAGATCGAGTACCTCCCCATCCGCCGCGATGTGCACACATACGGTGGCTGGGACCTGTCGCTGGTGGAGTCACAGTACGCACCTGCCATGCAGTCACGAGGCCGACCAAGGACGCTGCGCGAGCTGGGTCTCGTGGATGTGCAGGCACTTGTCATGAGCCTGCGCTCCCGGCTCGACTTTGAGGTGTCGTATGCGCTCAATGCGCTGCTCATCCTGTCGGCCGGCGTGGGTGCTGCGCCCAACTTCCAGTTCGGACTTGCAGCTTGCGAGGATCTGCTGGACGAGCTTCTGGAGGTGCTCACCGAGTCTTGCTTCGTCTCGAAAGACGAGGAAATGTCGCAGGGGCTTGGCGCACTCCAAGCTGCAACACGACCTGCCGCCAAGCGCTTGCGCCGCGAAGGTGGGATTGCTTCCATGCCAACCTACCGCGACTGGATCACCGCGGCCGCCGAGGAAGAGGCGGAGCTGCGAATCTGGCGGCGCAGAAAGGTGCCGAGGTCGCGCTCAGCCGCAGGGAGCGTCGCGGGCAGCGGAAGCGAACGCTCGTTTGCCTCGTCGTCAACAGCGTTCAGCCACGATGCGCTGGATGGCACCATCTCGACGAATGGCGTCGAGTCGGAGCACGAGCGGTCGACGGAGAAGAGGGCCGCGTGTGCGCTGACGGTGCTGACCATCCTCAAGAACTTCAGCACGATGCCGGAGAACACTGCCTTCTTCAATGGCACGCCCGCGCTGCTGCAGACCCTGGTGAAACTGTGCCAGAGCGACACCGAGCGTGTCCGGGCCATGGCCCTCGGCGAGGAAGCCGACGAAGACGATGGAGACACTGCGAGCACCGTGTTCACGACGGCCGAGGCGCTGAGGGTGCGCAAGGAGGTGGTGGTCATTGTGTCGAACCTGGCCGGCGAGGCGCTCTCGCTGCGCCGCCAGAGCGCCGAGACGGTCAAGGCGCTCTTCGAGCTGCTGGCCTCGTTTGTCTTTGACGCGGCTGCGGTGGAAGAGATCGACCATGCTGCCGAGATTGCGGATCTGGCGGCGACGTTGCCTCCCGGTGCAGCGGCGCCGCCTGTGATTCGGCGCACTCCTTACCATGCGGACCTGGCGTTGGATGCGCTGTCGAAGTTGGCGCTGCCGGACGATAACCGCGAGGTGATGGGCGAGGTGCTTGCGGGCGAAGACATCGAGCGCGTGGTGGACGAGCTGATCAAGATGCTGCCCATGACCGAGGCCGACTTCAAGGTGCTGAGCACCGAGCATCGATTAGGCTACTGCGAACGCCTCGCCATGTGTCTGTACAATCTGGCCTTCCTCGCTCCGCCTCAAGTGAAGCTTCGGCTGCGCAAGAGGCCTGGCTTGGCGGGCATTGTGCTGCGGATCGTCAAGAAGCTCGCGCGGGTCACGCCCGAGTTTTCGAGAAACCCATTCTCGGTGCTCTGCAGGCGACTGGTCGAGGCGCTCCGGCTGATCTCGGACGGGCAGGACATGTTCGGCGCGCCGGCGCTGCTCGGATTCGGGCTGGGCGAAAGCAGTGCAGCCAGCTCATTGGGCAAGAAGCAGATCGGACTGCTGCTCAACGACGAGGATGGCGTGGTGGATATCCTGGCCACGCACGAATTGGACGGCGTGCTCGCCGAAGAGCTGTATGCGCTTATTGCCACTGGCTAGTGTCGGCGCTCACTGTCACAGCAATCAAAACAGCACAAACAGTGGGATTTTGTCCTCAGTGAATGATGCGAGTGTTGAGACAAGCCAAGAGGCTCGAAAGCTGGATGGGGAAGCGCTGAAATTGGAGGCAAGAGACAGTGCGTGGTCGAGAAGCGTGAAAGAGTACAAAGGATGCGAGAAGGGAGGCGGGGCGGGGGGGCGTAGGTCTTAGCGGGACTAGAGAGGACGAGAGTTTGCATCGCGCGATGTGGGGGCTACTTTGCGCCTATTGCGGCGCCTTGCTGCTGGGCTGGCTGTGCAGTCTTGCCGGTAGCCTCGATGATCTGGAGGACATACTGCTTTTCGTCGACGAACTGCTCGTCGTCCTTATCGTTGTGGAAGTCGGCGAGAAATTTGACCAGACGCTCGCGGTTGCGCCGCAGGATGTTTTCGATCTGCGGCGGCTTCTTGGGGTTGGCGACAAACACCTTGAATACATGGAAGGCCTCAAACTGGATGTTCTTGCTGCGGTCGCGCAGCAGATTCATCATCATCTTGAGGTTGTCCTCGCTCGCAATGTAGCGCGTCATGACGGCAAAGTTGGTGCGGTCCAGCAGAATCTCGCCGAGCAGCTTGAGCGACTGTCGCTTGGTGACGTAGTTGGGCGACTGCAGCAGCGTCGTATACGTCGCAAAGAAACGGTCGTAGTTCGCCTCGAGGTACGCAGCCACCATGGCCTTGTGGCGCGTGAGCGTCTCCTTGAAGTTGCTAAAGGCATCGCACGAGATGCCAAACGTCGTCGTCTCCACGTAGTCCGGGAAGGTGTAGAAGCGGTCGCTGTACAGCAGGATCTTGGCGAGCGGCTCGTGGCGTAGCATCTCGCGCAGGATCATGCCCGTGTTGAGCGCCACCTCGGCATTCTCGTATCCGCGCAGCGCCGAAAAGATCACGTCCGGTCGTGTGGCGAGGTACTCGACGGTCGGACTGCGCGAGCCGATCTGCCTGCGTAGCAGCACGTTGAAGATCTGGCTCACGTCCTTCTTGGCCTCGAATTCGAACTTGGCGATGTGCGCGACGAGCAGCTGCAGCACGTCGTGCGAGTAGACTTCCTGCGCCAGCTGCGCGACTTGGTCGGGCTGGGGCTCGGCATCGCCTTCGCCAAAGAGCACCGCCTTGATCTGGCATAGCGTCTTGGACACCTCGTCGACCGCCTTGCGTCTCGCCTCGCTCGAGTTGGAGCCGGACGAGCCGGACGAGGTGATGGAGGAAGACGAGGCGGCCGAGACCGACGAGCCGGATGCGCCGTTAGCACCGGCGTAGTGCGAGTGGAGCGAGTTGGACGAGTTGCTGCCGCCGAGCGGTGTGGATCCCGAAGCGGCGTCGAGACGCAGAATGGTGTCGCGCAGGTGGCGGACGAGCTCCTGCGGCGTGCGCGACTTGGACTTGAAGATAAAGTTCATGGGGGGCATGGATGTACGCGTCGGCAGCCTTTCGGATGGCGTGCTCGCGCAGGTGCAGCAGCGATATCGAGAGATTCAGCAGGTCGCAGGGCGGGTGCCGGGCGAATCTACGAGCAACAAGACGCTCACTCGGGGGTCTTCCGGGAGTGATTGAGTTCCGTTGGATAAGCCGATACAAGCGATCGAGCCTGGATGATGGGCGAGAAAGCAGCAGCAAAGGTTGAAACAGGAGCGCGTCGATGTCGAGTCTGCTTCGTTCCTCTGTAGTACGGCGCCAAAGGTGGTCGAAGGCGAGCCGTCCTCGGTGATATCCCGAGGCGAGTGGCGTGGGTGATGTTATCGTTGTCGGATCAGCTTCCGACAATCACACGGTGCAGGTGATGGGAGATCCAGAGTTTTCGTATGGCGTTTTGCGGAACGGGCGTGACGATGGAAGATCCGAGCTGAGCCAGACAGCAAGAGTGCATGGGAAGAAGTCGAGGAAGAGCAAGAGGCAAGCTGGAGTGGATGCTGCACTCTCGAGCGGGGTGGAGCCGTGGTGTTGGTTTCGGCTGTCCATCCAGACAGCTGTTTTGGAGAGGCCCAACTCAACTCCTAAAAGATGCATGCAGGCTCAGGGGAACTGCATCCCGTTCACGTCTCGCCGCGCCGCGGGCTCACCCTCTCCCAAACAGCGCCAAAATTACGGCAGGCGCGGAATAGGAGTTCGCCTGCCCGGCCAACTGACCTCTCTGCGCAGCACAGCGCAGCAGCGGGTGCGCGCAGGCTGGAAATTGAGAAATCCAAGCTGGAGCCCCTGGCGCTGCCATTTCGCCCACAAAATATCGTAGACTGTCAGCCCACTCGCGACACAGTTGCTGTCAGGCAGCTGCTGCAGCAGGGCTACGGTAAGGGCGCCAAGGTGAAATGAAGCTGTTGCGGGCGTCACTTTCTTCTCATCCACTTCTTCTTCTGCAAGATGCACTCGAGGTGTAGCGCGGAGAGTGTCTCTGAGGCAGCACTGGGATCGAGCTGGCGAGAGCCCGGGCTTCGCTGGCGGTTGCGGGTTGCCTCGCCTTGGGCGTTCGCCTGACAACACCAACACCGCCTTCAGACCTGCCTCATCGAGCGCGCCATTTTATTTCTATGTTTGATCGAAGTATACTTGGTGTGCAAAATAATGCCAGGATCTCCTCCACTTGACTCTGCGCACTTCCGACTCCCGCCAACCTCGAGAATTCTGCGCAGGGTTTGAAATCATGCTTCCGCTGTTGAGTCCCGCTCCCTCCTTCACACGACCCAACAGGCCCTCCATCATCTCGCTCCCGCGGTGGCGAACAGGCTCATCGTACGCTCACGATGGCCAAGAAGCGAAAGCGCACCAGCGTCGCTTCGTTCGTCCACCACCTCGAGCGTGCCTCCACCTCCTCCCCGACCTCGTCTCACGCCGCCGACACGGGAGCTGCAGGGTTGAATCTGGGGGCCTACCATCCCGAGCTCGACGTGGACTCGCTCGATGCTGCAGACCGGGAAGAGTATGAGGCACTGCTGCCAAAGTGCCTAGTGCATCCAGGCATGTTTCCGCCAAATATGCTCAAGTACTGGCGACACCGCTTTGCATTGCTGTCGTCGTACGCGGCAGGATGCCTGTTGGACGAGCAGTCGTGGTACTCTATCACGCCCGAGTCAGTGGCCTTCCGCATGGCCAAACGCTGTGCGACGGATGGTATCGTGGTTGACCTCTTTGCCGGTGCGGGCGGTAATGCGATCCAATTCGCTTTCACTTGCAACCGCGTCCTTGCCATCGAAATCGACCCGCTCAAGCTCCGACTCGCCCGATGGAATGCAAAGATCTACGGCGTCGAGGATAGGATCACCTTTGTCCAAGGAGACAGTATTGAGCTCCTCGACGTACTTGTCGCTTCAAAGCTCAACTCAACGGATCCAACCGATAAGGTGTGGAAGGACCTCACATACGCAGACATCGCCTCGGTCCAAGCCGTGTTCCTCTCTCCACCATGGGGTGGTGTCGAGTATGCACAGAATTCCACCGCTTCACCTTCAACTGCACCGTCTACCTACTCGCTAAGCTCTATTCAGCCCATAGACGGTTCGCACCTCTTTGCGCGCGTGCAAGCGGCGTTCAACACCTCCAACATTGCCTACTATCTCCCGCGCAACACCTGCCTCGAACAGCTCCACCGCCTGGCAAAACACAAGCCCGAGCACAATTTGATCCCGCCACACAAGACCGACGTCAAGATCGAGTACCAGTACGTCAACAACGGCACCAAACTCTCCAGTCTCACCGCCTACTATGGCAGCCTTGCCACCGACTGGAATGACGAACTCGACGACTGGTCTCCTGCTGCATCCTAGATACATCCCGCATGCCTGTATTCCAACTCACCATCATACCCAACATGTCTACCGCCATGCTGCCAGCCTGTAGATTAAAGCACTGCATTCTCTAAACCTCACAGCGTATCTAGCTTCAAGCCTCGTCGATCCACTTTGCCACGCGGCGCCACGTGTTGGAGCGTTCGGGCTCAAACCACTTGAAGAGCAGGTAGTCGTGCACTGCGTCCTTGACCTCGTCAAAGATCACCACGCGCTCCTCTTTGCCCTCTGGCTCGGGTGGCGGCGATGCTGCGAACCGCTTCTTGTCCCCCGCTGCAGGTGACTGCGGCTTCTGTGCTCCGTCGTCGCTGGGCTGCGGCTCGAAATGCAAGCCGTTTAGCTCGTCATGCGGCGTGACGGTGATGGCATCCTGCTCGGCATCCAGCATCTCCTTGGGCCTCGGTCGGTCCCTGCGTTCGGCCATCTCGACCGCATTGCATCCCGCCGACAGCCGGTCGCCCGCATACACCGGCCGACCTTTCTTGGTGCCTGCTGCGAGCCGGTGCGCCAGCGTCAGATGCTGATCATACGAGATCTCGGCCGATCCGCTTGTGATATAGATGCGCTTGGGGAAGCCGTGGAATCCGTAGTGCGGTGCACTTCCACCGCGCTCGAGCGGCAGCTGCAGCGAGACGGGCGACATGTACGGATTGCGATACGTCTCGCGTGCGGGCAGATCGCCCAGGAACGCCGAGACCGCCGTGTTGCGGAAGGCGAGCATGCTGCTGATGATGTCCGACTTTTGGTTGGTGTACACGGTCGAGTCGAGGTTCGGCGCGCGCGTCGGGCCCGAGTGCGAGCGCGAGATGTCGACCCATGGCGACATGAGCAGCAGCGCACCTGGCATCGACGCCACCTCGCCGCGCTCGTCGCGCAGATACCGGCACAGCGCCAAGGCCAGGTTGCCGCCCGCACTGTCGCCGGCAATGATGACGTTTTCGGGATCAAAGCCGAGATCACGCACGAGGTAAAGGTAGCCGCTGAGCGCATCCAGAAGCGCCGCAGGATACGAGCCCGAGCGAGGACGACCAGGCACACACAGTCGGTAGTCTAGACTGAACGACCGCAGCAGCTTACCTTCGAACGCCGAAGCGGACGCGCCCGATTGCGACTCGGATCCAGGCGATGCCGAGGCACCGTTGGCTCTTTCTTTGTCCGACGTCTTCTTCGGTTCCGCCTCGCGCTGCTTGTAGATCTCTGCCATGTACCTCAGGCTCTCGGTGTTGACCGCTGCCGTGACGTCTTTTTCGTGCGCGGTTCCGATCCAGTACGCGCCTCCGTGTAAGTGGTAGAGCACCTTCTCGCCGGGCTCGGCCGGCCGACCCACGCCGCAGCATAGGTCACTCTGCGCTGTTCGCTGTGAAGCACCTCCAAGGCTCGCCATTGATTCCTGCATGAGGTCACTTTGCTCCTGTGCAGCTGTGCCGCCGTCAGGCGTTTCGCCGCTCGACTGATTGGCCGAGCCATTGCGGCGGCGTTTGCAATGTCTAGCGTGCTCTGGCACATCTCCGTACCAGAAGCCGCACGTGCGTTGTGGGTCCACTTTCTGAGCGAGCATGGCACGCCTGAGCTCGCCCCTCACGTCGTCGTCTGCCACCGGCTCGACCCAGGTGAACTTGCAGCGGACCGTCTTGCTGTGCGGCACTTCCTTCTGCAGATCGCGTCCGAGACTGGTGCGTGTGCGAAAGGTGAGCTGCGTGCCGTGGCGGTAGAGCTTGACCATGGTGGCCTTTTTCCAGCTCCAGTCGCGGCGTCCTCGATGCGAGGGGACCATGGACGAGAGCGCCCAGCGTGGAAGGTAGTAGAACCCGACGCTGAGGCCAAAATAGGTGAAGTAGAGATACTTGTACGGCTGCCGGGCCCAAATGGGGCATTCTTGATTGAACTCCGACTCGCGCCCGCTGCCCTGGAGCGGGAACTCTTTGATGGGGATCTTAGTGCGCAGCTTCGAGGCCCATGTGGTCGACGAGCGGCGTGGTGGTCCGAATTTGCCAGAGCCGGCTCGGCGAGGAGTATGCGCCTGGTCGTCGTCGCGCCGTCTGCTTCGGCTACGCCCCGCACGGGAGGCCGAAGCGGAGCGTGCTGGTGTGCTACGACCGCGACTGGAAGCACAGCCATGTTTCACCTTTTCAGAGTTGGCTCGACGAAGACCTTCTGAGTCGGACGCATGTCCGTCATTATCGATCTTTGGCGTCGCGCCCGACTGGTCTCGCTCCATCTTACGGCCCCTGCGAATATGAAAGCTGCTCCTCCGCGACGAGGAGCCCTCGGCATGGTCCGACTCGTCATCCGCGGCGTTTGGCGAGCCGTTGAAGTGGCCGAATCGAGGCAGTCCAATCAGCTTCGAAGATTTGGTGGGGGATGCGAGAGAAGGCGGAGGCTCGATGCCAGCCTCCTGCTGCGTACGAAGCAGACCGAGCGTCTGCGCCTCTTCCAAGTCTTCGAGACGCTTCTGCTGATCCTTGATCCTCTGACGAACGACCTCCTCGTCCTCTTCCGGCTCCTCGTGAAGATCCGAATTGGCGCCATTGGTCGATGCATTCTGCAATGCGCCCTTCTTACGCAGCGACTTGCGCGCCGTCAGGGAAGAGCTACGAGGTAGCCCTTCCTTACCGGGGCCACGCTGCATGAGCGTCGAGGTAGAGTTGGAAGCGTTGATGCGGCCGCGCAGGAAGGAGGTGAACGAGCCGGACTGAGTGGGTTTCTTCTCGGTCGCTGCAGAAGGAGGAGATGGAGTCGAGGTGTCTGAGCTTTCCGCAGTGGCGCCAGGCGCATCGCGGTTGCCGCTCATGTCGCGTTCGACCTCGCTGATGGCATTGGGGATTTCACTCTTGCTCTTTTGCGTTGTGCTGGGTGTCTGCAGCTTTGACTTGATGGCATCGAAGGTGCGTGCCGGCGCGGTGATTGTGGTCTCGAGCGTTTTGGATGCTGCTTCTGGCAGACTCTTGAGGAGCGTAGCGGGAGATGTCGAGGAGCCGATGGAAGTGCGTGCACTAGGGTCGAATTCGGCCTCGAATCGGCCATGCTTGTCTAGGCTGCGGTCTCGAGCGGCAGCGGCAGCGGTGTAGGCGACAGTCTCGGACTGTCGGTTGGAGCCTGATGGGTGCAGCTGTGCAAACGCTTCTCGAGACGTGGTGGAAGCGATTGGCGGGGCAATTTTGGTGTCATCCTTAGAGCCTTGATCGTCTAGTCGGTCTGAGCTCGAGGCTTCATCCCTTTTATTTGCAGCGTGACCCTCGAACAAAGCCTCGCGGGCGGCATCCCTGGACTGGGCCGGCGAGACGGCATTGACAGGGTCGGAAGCGGTTTGTGTGATCGAGTGCGTTGCGAGCAGCGGCGCATCACCGCTGCTCTGACTACGAGAGGGGGTGGAGGGACGTGCGCTGTCCATATTCTAGCTGATCTATGCTGTCATGATCCGAGTGTAGAGATTCTGTTGTTGATGTAGTCTATGGGCGGGACCGGTGAAGATGACGTTGCGGAACGTAGCAGGGAATGGCGCAGCAGCAGCGAAGGAAGCTGCCGAAACGGTGGGGAAGAAGGAGCTCACGTGTCGTCAGTCGGGCTGCGCGGTGTGCAATTTCAGGAACATTGTGCGGCTCAGACGACGTTCGGCGCTGCCGGTGCTTACTACACTTTCGGCTGAGCACCATCACAAGCACTGTCCCAAACACGCCGAGACATGTGCGGAGAGTGAGATGATCTTTTGTTCGCAGCGCACTCGACTTCGGCCCGACCGACATGGCTGGCTCTTCTGGCGTGGGTGGCTGCGGTCTTGGCAGCAGCACGCGCATTGTTCGAAAAAATGCAGGGCTCATCGGCGCATGCTGTCGTCATCTCGCGCCTAAACTCCGGCGTGCTCAAGGAAAAATGCGACTTTGCCCAGCGCGTAGGGTCTGGACTCACACTGATCTACGCGATCCAAGACCCCCGATCTTCCATTTCATTCTTGCATACGAGATGAGGCTTCCTTGTGGCATCGCATACAGGATCTTTCAGGATAGCTGTGGTGGCTAGTGCGAGTGCGAGCGCGAGTTGGTGACGTTCTTGAGCAGCCTCCTCTTGTAGCACAGCTGGTAGGCGCGTGCCTGGAGCACGTGTGCCTCGGTGGTGGGATGCACCTTGTCGTCGTCGAAGCGGAACCAGCTGCCGCGCCACTTGGAGAAGTTGGTGTAGTGACCCGTGTTCATCGAGCCCTCGTGCACGACGACGGTGAAGAGATCGTATAGATACGCCCTGCCATCGCAGCCTCAATGTCAGCACTGCTGCCCTACATCATGTTTGTTAGCAACGGAGGCGAAACGCGACTTACTCTGGATCCGGGTTGGGCGTGAGGCCGCTATTGGCGCTCGAGCGCGCATCTACGGGTGCAGGCGGCGCATTCTCGTCTGGCGCGCGGATCTCGGCGGTGCAGAACTGACGCACATCGAGCACGGGCGGGAAGCGCACCTTGGTATCGATCTTGGCTGCGGCCGATGTATGCTCGAAGCGCTTTTCCGAACAACATCGGCACATCCGAACACAAAAGTCAGCAGATATCCCCAATCACACCACTTTTTTGGGGTTAGCGAGCACTTACCTTGAGTTGAATGCAGAGTACGGGCGGCAAGCGGTAGAGGCTGAGTTGTTTGGTGGCCGAGGCGCTGCCGCCGCACGAGGTGCACGAGTAGTCGTTGTTGCCCAGCTTCTCCTCGGAGCAGTAGCGCTGCAGGCAGATGGTGAGGTGCTGTTCCTCGTCTGCCTCGCCGCCCGCCGCACCCGCCGTGTGCAGCTTGCCGTTGAGCAGCTTCGCCTTGTTCGCGCCGCCCGCCGCCCCCGTCCAGCCGTCTTTGCGCCGCATCGACTCGGGCCGCACGTCCAGACTTAAGTCGAGCATGGGATCGCGCGTCGTGTTGACCTTGCCGCAGCGCTGGCACGTAACGTCCGACTGGAGCTGGCCTGCAAACGTGCGATGCACCACGCACGGGCATCCAGCCACGCCTCCTCCACCGCCACCACCCAGCAGCGCCGGTGTGCCGCCGTAGCCCGTCTCGTCTTCCGACTGGTGGCCCGAGCCGCCGTTGCCGTCGTAGTGGTCAAACAGCAGGTTGAGCGCATCCGCGTGCTCGTACGCAAACGTCGGCAGCGACGAGCGCTCGAGCGCACGGCTGGTCAGCGCGGTATGGATCGAGTTGAGCGCTGAAATGAAGAGCTCGTGTGCATCGTGCTGCCCCGCCTGCCCGAGCTCGCTGCTCGCCTGGTCCACCCACAGGCAGTACAGGAACGACGTCGGCCCATGCGGGCCCTTGGCCAACACGCCGTTGGCACCGTTTTCGCCGTTTGCACCACCCGTCGCTGCCGGTCCCGTGGCAGTGGCAGAAGCGAGCGCGCCCGGGTCGGACGAGTAGAACTCGGCGAAGATCTTGTCCATCTCGCACGCCAGGCACGTCTTGGCCGCCGTGCACAGCGCCGTATTGTGACGGTCGGCCAGGAAGAAGTTGCGCAGCAGCGGATTGTGCAGGAACGCCTGAATGATGACGTTCATGTAGCATGTGGCGCCCATGTTGCGCAGGCCGCGCGGCACTCGGCAGCTTACGCCCGCCGCGTCCGTCTCGTAGAACCTCGCCAGCGCCGAGTTTGCGTCCGCAGCGCCACTCGGTGCGAAGAGCGTCTCGATCGTGCTCTTCGGCGGGCCGTACTGCTGGCCCACTCCGTTCGGCTGCACGCGCGCCGTCTCGAGCCGCTGGATGGCCTCGAGCAGCGGGTCGTGCACAAAGTCCTTGCAATCGCCACAGTACACATGGCCGTACAGCAGGTCGAATGCAAACGTGTGCTTGGCCGAGCGCAGATGTTGCACCATGTGGCTGTCGGCGAGCGTGCGCGTCACTGCGGTCGGATCGTCGTCGATGGGCGGCGAGAAGCATGCGGTGTGGGCGCACTCGAGGCAGATAAATGGCCGCAGCACCTCGGTCTGGCAGCCGCCGCACTGCGGGTAGTCGAGCTTACGACGTTTGCGCATGGGTTTGCCCTGCTTGGCCGCCGCGGCCGCACGCTCGTTCCACGCCGCCTGCTCCGCCTCCTTCTCCTCGTCGTCCATCATGCGCACGCTGCCCGCACGAATGCGCGCGCCCCATCGCAACCCGGCCACGTATCGCTTCACGTACGTCCGTGTCGCCGCGGGCAGCGTGTCGAAGCTCGTCGTGCGCGCATCGTCCGCGTCTTCCGACTTGATCTTGGTCGCCGAAGCTGCTGGCTTGGACGCAGTGGCAAGTTGCAGCAGCGCGCTCAGGTGCGAACAGCCGGGCGGAATCTGACGCACGGTGCCGGATGACGCGGAGGGTCGCGAGGAAGAAGGCGTGCCTGCTCGCGACGCCGCAGCCGACGACGGTTTTGTCGGCGAAACAGAGCCGCCGTTACTGCGCTGGGACGATCCCCACGCGCCACCGAGCTTGGTCGGCGACGAGTTGGTCGACGAAGGCATGTCGGCGTAGCCTACTGGCGATCTTTCTAAGCGGTTCCGAGTGGGTTTTCGCAAGGCTGGTGTAAAATGGCGGCGGCAGCCCTCGTAAGTCGCAATTGCAGGTGTGGCACGGTCGGATAGCGATGATCTGTGACAATGTCTAGGGACGAAGGTGCGAATTCTTGGATGGTTGGTGTCGTGTAGGTGTTGGACTGGTGCGAGGAGAACAGCTTCTTCGCGCCCGCCGACTCCACTTGCAACCGAGCGCACAGATAGCGGCCGGGTGCGAGCTCGCGTGCGGCTGGCTCGTACACGCCTGTTGTGCACGCCCGCGTTGGAAATTCCCTTCCGCAGCCGGACCCTGGGCACCATTTTCGAAGCTCACCCTCAGCAAGCACAAGTCATAGCTGCATACTTGCGCAAACCAACGCACACTCGAGCTTATACGAATCTAGATCTCATTGACGAACATGATACGGAGTCAGTCTGACAAGTCGGACATGCCTCGCGGCTCAGAGTTCCTCGTGTCGCGGAGGCTGCTCGTCCTTCTTGTCGCCCGCTTCGGATTTGGCGTCCTTGGCGTCCTTCTTGTCGGCCTCGGCGGCGGCGGCGGGCTTCTTCTTCTGCGGGCGCGTCTTTGCGATGCGCCTCTTCTTGATCTTTGCGATGGTCTCCGTGAACTTTTTCCTCCTTGCGTCCACGTCCGTGCTCAGCAGCGCCGGGTCGTCGTTGGCGCCCTTCTTGTCTTGCAGGGCCTTGCCCTTGCCGAACCACTCGGCGTCCTTGTCGAGCGTGGCGGTAAGCGTGTCGAGCTCCGCGACGCTGTACTTGCTCGCCTCGTTCCTCTCCAGCGCCGCAGTCAGGTTCGCGCGCGCTTCGGCGACGAAGGTGCGCGCCTCGGAGAGCGACGTCTCGAACTCAGCAAACGCGGCAGTACGCAGCTTGCCCTGCTCCACGCGCGTCTCGAGCGGCTTGATGAGCGTCTCGAGCGAGGCGCGCTTCAGCTTGAGCGTCGCAGTGTCCGCCGTCTCGCCCTCGTCCGAGAGCCATGCAGACAGCTCGTCGGTCTTGGACGCGATCGCCTTGCGCTCGGCATCCTTGGACACCGTAGCAAAGGTGGAATCCTCGACCAGATCACGCACACGGTAGAGGTACGACTCGATCGCGTTGCGCGCCTCCTCGCGCTGCGCCTTGCGCGTCGCAGCCTGTCCCATCGTCCACAGCTTGTCCTTGCTGCGCTTGATCTCCTCGCCCGACATGGGGCGCACCGCATCGTTCTGCGGGATGGTGCGCGCCGTCAGCTTGACGATCTTGTCCTTGGCCGGCACCGACGACAGCGTCTCGTCGTCCTCGTCTGCACCCTCTTCCTTACTGGCGTCCTCGCCCGAGGTGCTGTTGGTGGAGGTAGAGTTGGTGCTGGTGGCGTTGCTCGCCTTCTTGGGCGTCGCCACGCCGAAGAACGACTTGAGCGCACCGGCGATGCCGCCAGCCTTGGGCTTGACGACCATCACGACGTTCTCGACCGAGTACGTGCCCAGCGGACGGCTGACGACGGTCAGGTTGAGCTGCGTGTCTACCTGGTCCAGCTGTCCGCTAGCCTTGAGCTCCTTGAGGCTCTCTTCGATGCCGCTGATTTCGACCATGGAGATCGCGCGGTCGGTGCCGGCACCCAGCGCCTTCTGCGCGGCGGCATCGTACTCGAGCTCAAAGACAAAGTCGTCCTTGACGTTGGAGTACTGACGCACCACATGCTCGGTCTCGTACGACGCCGCGGGGAAGATGACCTCCTCGTGGCCGTCGGCGTCCTTGAGGTTGACCGCGTACGGCACGAGGTCGTAGGCGCGGATCTCCTTCATGCGGAACTGCGGGTTGAAGCTGGCGCCGTAGAAGGCGGCGCCCATGACGGCCGCCTCGTCGGCGTTGACGTTCTGCGCGAGCTTCAAGTCGGGGATGCCAGCCTCGCGCAGGGCGTTCTGCACCAGCGGCACACGCGTGCTGCCGCCCACAAGCACGATCGAGTTGAGCTCGTCGAGCTTGATGCCCGCGGCCGCAAGCGCCTGCTGGATGGGCGTGGTGAATTTGGGCAAGAGACCCGCCTTGGCCACGGCGTCCTCAAAGTCCTGGCGCTGGATCATGGTGCGGAAGTCGATCTCGTCGACCAAGCTCTCGACGCTGCTGGAGGCGGCGTCGTTGGCGCTGAGGATGTGCTTGACGCGATTGGCCTCCTTGAGCAGGCGCGCCATGGCGCGCAGGTTAGTCTTGATCGAGCCGCCGATCTGCGCAGCGTGCTTGGCGTCAAAGTCGGCGACGAGCTTGTCGCGCAGGATGAGGTCGAGCTGGAGACCGCCGACGTTGCGCTCCCATCCGACGCCCTTGACGTCGACGATGGTCGCCTCCTTCTTGCCGGCAGAGAGGATGGAATCGATGACGACGGGCTTGGTGCTGAATTCGACCACGGTAGCGCGTACCGAGCCAGAGCCGACGTCAAAGAAGAGGTGCTTCTCGGGCTGCGCAAAGGTACGCGTCTGAGCATAGTTGACTGCCGCCGCTGCGCCGTCCGAGACGAGACGCGGGCGGAAGCCAGCGAGCACAGCGGCGTCTACGATGGCCTGGCGCTCCTGTGCGTTAAAGAAAGCGGGCACGGTGACGACGGCATCCAGACCGCCAAACGAGCCGATGTTGAAGCCGGCAGGCAGCGACGGGTTGACGCGCTCGCCCGCCGTCTCCTCGGCGAGCTTCTTGGCGTATTCGAGCTGCATGCCCACGAGCTCCTCGACGGTGAGCACGGGAAGATTCGAGAGTTTGGGATCAGCCTCGAACGGTCTCTTGAGCGAGCAAGTACCGCGGTCGGAGCTGACGACGTCGTTGCCAAAGATCGAGGCGTACAGGTCAACGTAAGGCTTGTCGTCGTCTGCGGTTGTGCGGCCGAGGAGGGTCTTGAGGCCGTAGAAGGACTGCTTGGGTTCTCGCGTGGCATGGTTGTACGCATTGGTGCCGAAAAGGATCTCCTCCTCCAGGCCCCACTTCTTGAACGAGACGGCGGACTGGATCTTGCGCTTCGAGTCGCGGTCCAGCACCACGTCGAACGGCAGACCGGGCTTGACCAGCGAGACCTTCATCCATTCGGTACCGTAGTCGAAGGCGACGACGCCCATGGCGCGCGCAGGGGTCGAGAGCAGCGCGAGCGCCAGCAGCGCAACCACGCCGAGCATGCTCAGCGCGCGCGGGAAGAGACCGCGATTTGACGATACTCGCATCTTGCCGGCTGTGCGTTCCAGAGCTCCGAACTCTGACTAGACGCAATGTGACGGCCTGTTGAGAGGGTGTCGAGGGTTGTTGTTGGTGGTGGTGATAGTAACAGCCGAGGACGGTGGGCTGGGTTCGAACGTGTGGAATGGAACAGTGCGCCAGGTGTTGCTCTCGCGACCAGCAGCTGCAACGCTGGAAGAAATGCGTGGAACATGCTCAGCGGCCGTTTAGGCACTCGTCGAGTGCTACGTGTCCATCTCGAGCCCGGGGTGACGTGCAACTTGCGGCCTTCCAGCTAGACGGGCGGAGAAAATCCGGGAATGTTCGAATGCGGCTCTAACACATTTGGATTTCGCGACGGACTGCCCGCAGGACGCTTGGGAGCTCAGCCGACATGCTTCAGAACGCTAGGCTCGCAATGGACATCCCTCACACGGATAGCGGCGGCAAGGGCAGTTGCAAGCAAGGACGCATACGTTCAAAAGCGACGCGGGGAGGTATATGTAACACAGAGAATCCTAACAGTGGGGGAAAGGGGGGCCAAGCGAGGCGGGACGAGATGGATCTGCAAGTAGGCGAAGGGTCATACTGTAGGGCTGGACAGGGCGTAGAGAGTGTTCTGGACGTACGCGGCGCGAAGAGCAGCCATGCTAGCAGTTGCAAGCCTCCTTGCGGTTGCCCTGCTGGTTGTTCTGAAGATCGACGCCGCCGGCCTGGTTGCCGCTCGCCTGGCGCGAACCGTTGCCACCGACGGCGGCAGCAGCGGCATTGCGTGCGAGATGAAGGTCGATGGGGATCTTCTTTGCGATCTCGGTGAAGACCTCGACAACACCCTCGCCGGTCTTGGCTGAGGTCTCGAAGAAAAGCAGGCCGGACTCCTTGGCATACGCTTCGGCCTCGTCCTTGGGCACGGCACGGAGCGAGTCGCCAGCGTCCGGGGTGGCAGTGGCGGTCTCGTCGTCGTCGTCATTGTCGTCGGCATTGGCACTTGCGCTGCTGGACGACTCGTTGAGCAGATCGATCTTGTTGCCGACGAGCGCGATGACGATGTTGGGATTCGCCTGGCGCTGGAGCTCCTTGACCCACGACTTTGCCTTTTCGAACGAGCTCGCCTTGGTCACGTCGTAGATGACGGCGCTGGCCTGTGCGTTGCGGTAGTACATGGGTGCGAGCGAGTGGAAGCGCTCCTGTCCCGCGGTGTCCCAGATCTCAAACTTGATCAGGCGGTCCTCGAGACGGCATTTTTGCTGCGAATGCCGAGGTTCGGAGTGATGGAAAAGTCCAAGTGTCAGCTAGCTTTCGCAGGAGGGAGGGTAAGGAGAAGCGGAGGCTAGCACTCACGGTGAGGAAGGCAGCGCCGATGGTGGGCTCCTTGTTCTCCTGGAAGTCGTTCTGGACGAATCGGAGCACGACCGACGACTTGCCGACAGCGGCTTCGCCTGTAGCAGCGAAAGGGCAAGCGGATCGAAGCATACGCACAGTGCGGAAGACAGAAATGGATGAGGATAAGTCAGCGATGCGATCCAGGTCGGACGATTCTGCCGCTCTGCAGCTGAGAGAGATGCGTACCGAGAAGGACGAGCTTCGTCTGGAACGGCTTCTGCGGGGCGGCGGCGGCGGCACCAGCATCACCAGCGGCGGCAGGTGCCGACGAGGCAGGTTGAGCAGACATGGCTATGAGAGCTGTTCAGCTTTAAGATCGGGAAGGTCGAGGGTGAGATTGCTGACGAGGCGATGGCAGTGCACTGCGCAGATGCACTTTTTTGGATCGTCGACGAGATGCAGCTGTTGAATCGACACGGTCCTGACGGCGGCGAGCTGGGTTGTCTCAGACAGCAGCAATTCGCAAGGTTACTTCGTGAGCGAGAGGTTGGTGGTGAGGTGCGGAGGTACGGATGGGATGGAGAGGGAGATGGGTGATGGACGATAGAAGTGGGAATGCCAAAAGTCAGGGCGAGCGGGAGTGTGGCGTGCAGCGTGTGATTTCGCGAGAGAGTCCACAGTGTGGAGTGGCGCAGCAGCAGACGGCAGTGCGAGATTAGAGACACACACGCTCAGTTCCAGCCAGCCAGGCACACACTCGCTCGCCCCAGCCCGTCCCCCTTGCTGACCGCGAACTTTGGCCTGGGCCCTTGACACTGCTCCAGAGCCATCCCTCCGCACGGTCAGCACTGCCCACGTTGGGCGCGCGAAATTTTGAAATGATAGCATCGGTGACCTAACAATTCCAATTCTTTGCCCGGCAGCTCAACTTACTGCTTACCGCCCCTACCGCCCCTCTCGCGGCTTGTAGGAAGCTAAAGTACATTGCAGTGCGGGCATAAAGAGGAAGATACAAAGGGAATGCTGGAACAGCAAGAGATATATGGTTCGAGATGGTGGAAGAGGAGCTGGATGTTGGCAAGCTAGTCCGAGTCGTCGTTCTTGGCCGTCTTTCTCCTCTTGCCGCCTCGGTTGTCGCCAGCTGCTGCGGTGCCGCTATCGGTCTCGACTGGATCAGGCACCTTGGCCACGATGTCTTTGAGGAAGTCGAACGTCTCGTTCGTGTGCACTGTGCGCTTGACGTGATACGGCGTCATCTTCTTGGCGCCACGGCTGCGTGTCTCCTTGACCGTTTCCTCGACAATGCTCGCCATGAAGAGCTCCAGTGCTTTCGCTGTTCGAAGCCAAAAGTATGAGAAGTCAACAAGCATCCTACAAAACGGACGATGAAACCAGGTAGGAACTTACAGATGAGCACAGGGGTGGCCTGGGCGACTTTGCCGACATCTTCGTCGGCCTGCATGATCTTCTTGATGCGCGCCACAGGGAACTTGCATTGTGCGGATCGCTTGACCATCTTGTCGCGCGATCAGTCGTACCGCCCGTGCAATACCGAGGTGCGATGCGGTGGTGTGGCCGTGCCGAGTGGTAGCGAAACACAAAGCCACCGTTGGCAGCGGGATGCAACGCGTTGATGGACTCAGCTCCACCCGCGCGCCTTTCGGCCGATAAATACCATCCTGCTCAGCCCGCCACTCGCGCACCTCCTCGACACCGCTTTCGCTCGCTCACAGATATGTTCATGCCGGCACGCTGTGATATTGCGAGTTGCATGCCATGCGGACGGTATCAGTAGTCGGTGTCATCGAACTCGTCGGCGCCGGAGTAGGCGTCACCGCCGGCTGCCCTAGCCTCACGAATTTGAAGTCCCTGTCACGTAGCGATGCAAAGAGGCGCGGGTCATGTTAGCTTTTTGCCTCCAACGAAAGCCTTACGACGTCCAGGGGGGCGTACTCACTCTGGTGAGATAGGTATGGCTCTTCTCGAGCTGTCTGTCTCGCTGCTGAAGAAGTCCGTGCCACTGTTTGGCCGTCTGTAGCTTGCTCTCCAGCAGCAAGATGGATGCAGCCGACGTGTAGGCGTTGCCGCCAAAAGCGTCGAAACGCACCACCCAATCGGCGCCTACCTGGCTGCCTCCGGAAGCAGCGCCAGACGGTGGGACGAGGTCGGCGTGCACCCAACCTTTGCGTACCTGCAACAAGCCGCAACGAAGCTCAACATCAGCCAAAATTGAATGCGTACAGGAGGACGAAGGGTGAACTTACGATATCGACCACGTCGGCGTGGACAGTCTGCACGGCGTCTGCGCCTCCTAGCTCGAGCATGACGGCGATGTCGCCGAGCGAGAGCGCGCTATAGACGTCCGCGAGCCGCTGTATGCGGCGCTGTCTGTGCAAGGCTAGACACCGCCTCACCAGTCCAAGGTTGCGGTCCTGCAACACAAGACGAAGGCCATAATCGTCGATGTCAGCGGAATTTTCGAATGCATGGTCGGAAGAGCGATGGGACCTACCTTTTCGAATGCCTCCTTCTTTTCGTCGACGATTTGCTGAAGGTCGGGCGCAGCCCTGGCGTCGTATCGCTCGTATGCCGCTGTGAATGCCAAGTAGGGCTGAGCCAGCGTGCGGTAGGTACGTGTGACTGGCTGTGGTGTGTACTTGGGCACGGGCGAGGTCTTGCCGTCCGCCAAGAGCTGCACGAGCACGAGCTTCTTGTACGCGTCCATGTGGATCGCACTCACGGCCACTGCCGGACTCGACACGCACTGCACACCAAATGTGATCCGCGTGGGCAGGGTGTCAGTGAGAGAATATTTAGGTGCTTCTGGCATGGGCGACTCACGGTCTCGAGAGCGTCGATGGCGTCTTGGAGGCGCTCGAGCTTGATGTAGATGAGCGCAGCGTAGTAGAAGTACTGGAGGACATCGGAGTGAGCGAGTGACGTGATGGAGGTGTCGGCATCGATGAGCGGGAGATCCAACAGCATGGTAGCTGCTTCTGCGTAGCGCGAGGTTTTGAGGTATTGCTGCGAGGATGCCACAGAGAATTCCAAGGGACAGGTGTCAGTAGCTTTGCAAATATAGCGTTGTAGCCATGGAGATACTCACGTATGCCAAGATGGGATGCAATGCCGTGAGGCTCTCTGAGCGAGTCCAAAATCTGGTCGCAAGGGCCTGCAGCAGCTGGAGCGCCGATTCGGGGTTTGTGATGCTGTCGCCCAGCTTTGAGAAGGTTTCGGCGAGCTGTGCGACCTTGTCGCCCGCGAGACGGACCTGTTGTGTGTCGAAACGCTGCACAAAGGCAGAGATGTGCGGCAGCAGGATGGTTGCCTTTTCCGGCAAAGACGAGTCGTGCGTGGCGCGGGCGGTGAGGACGTAGAGCATGCCGAGCGAGTGAACGGCCGGGTCGAGCGCCGAGAGTGGATCTACATCGCCCTGGATCGGTGCGCACAGCGCACGCTCCGAGGCTGCGGGCTGCTGGTTGCGGCTGCTGCTGGGTGCGTTGCGTGACGACTCGGCGTCGGCGGGTGTGGTGGAGCAAAGCTTTCGGAGTGCCGGGAGCAGCTTCGCCTCGATGCGCGCGAGATCGTTGCCGCACTCGAGAATGAGCGCGAGCGTGTCCTCGATGCCGGTGAGGATGGTGATCGCCATGTTGCGGACGGAGAACGAGATCGACGATGGCAAGCGGGACGGTAGGAGCAGCAAGGAGCAGCAGTCCAGGTGTTGCTCTGCTCTGTTCTCCTTTGCGACTTGACCTGAGCGCGCGCCAAAGCTCAGCTGCCGACTTTTACTCCACATGTGTGCCAGACGACATTTTGGCTCAGTCATGGCTCGGTAACAGTGACGGTGTAACACCGATTTCTCTTTGCGGCGCGAGAGTAAGCGGGAAACGCGAGCCGGAACTGCGACTATGCTGACATGTGCCATCAAAGCAGCGATGTGAAGTGCGTGTTGGGTTGGGGAAATTTTGGAGCGCTGCGCTGTGCTGTTCTGTGCTGCTGCCGCTCGAATTCCGGCTTCGCGTGTTCGGAAACGCCGTTCGACAAACTCAACGGTCACATCCGGCCTTGCCGACACGTTCCTTCTCTACCGTCACCGCGATCCTACACTCTGCTCTGCCCAAAGACACAATGCCCGCCAAGCGCAAGTCTTCCAAAGCTGCGGCTTCCGCCGACCATCTGCACCCTGCCTCGGCGGCAGCAGCATCAGCCACTTCTAAGTCCAAGCCCACCTCGGGCTCGTCGTCCTCGTCCAGTGTCTCCACAGTCAACGGCGGCATCAGCAGCAGCAATCATGCTGGTACTGGCAAGCCCGTTCGTACTGCACGACCGGATCCCTACGCCAACAGCGGCCGCACATGGAACCCGATCAAGCTCATCGAGCGCGCCCTTTTCCGAACCTACTGGCACATCGAGGCGACGTTTGTGCTGTCGATGCTCGAGGCCTGGGAGGTGTTCCTCGTGATCGTCGTCGTCTTCACGCTCACGGCGCTACTGTGGTATTCGCTCATCCACTACTTCCCGCGCCATGCTCAGCAGGTCGCAACGCGCGCTCTCTACTACGTCTACGGCAACTCGCCCCCGCCTCAGCTCGCCGCCGCCGTCACGGCCAACTCCTCCGATGTTGTTGCCAACACCGCCAATGCAGCAGCAGCACAGCAGGGCGTGCTCGAGAAACTCGTCGCGAGCACAAACCAGCTCTGGGCAAACCTCGACCCCAAAGACGCTTCGCTCGAATCCAACCCCGAGCTTGTGGACTCGCTCATCGCCAACCTCAACAAACTCAAACACGCCATCGCCAACAAGCCCGATCTTTAATCTCACCCGCGCTCCCACTCGCCCGTTACATCTTGTATTCTAGCACCTAGATGCGCGTCCACCTGCTCTCTTTCTCCTGAACACCGTGTGCGGAAAGCTCACATCAGGCTCGACTTCTGCGAAAGCTGTGTGAATGCTTTGATTGCGCAGAGATGGACAATTCGAGTGTATAGCTGGGCGAGTTCGCATTCAGAATCCCAGGCCGCCACGCGAGGTCTTGACAGTAGCCGACACCGGGTTGGCCATGCCCTGGGAGCTGCCGATGCCCATGCCTTCGGTCCAGCCCATGGCGGCGAGCAGCTTGTGGCCGATATTGTCGGCGCCGATCTTGTCAGCACCGAATCCGACTTCTTCGCCCTCCCTGTTCTTGGGCACCGTTCCGCCGCCCACGCCGTACATGCCTGCACCACCACCGCCGGCACCCTTGCCCTTGCGCTTGTTCTTGTCCCGGAAGTCGCTCTTGCCGGCATCGTTGCCAAACGTCGCGCCGGCATTCGACCACACGATGCGCTTCACCTTCTTCCAGTCCACATTGAGTCCCGATCGGCTCGTCTTGATAAGCGTGGGGAATCGGTCGCGACCCTTGCCCTTGCTCTTGGACTGCAGATTGTACGCATTCGCCAGCGCGTGCACCTCGGCACGTGCAAACTTGTCCATCGGCTGACATCGCATCGTGTTGCGGCCCCTCTGCTCGAGGAACAGCTGGATCTGCTGGTTGAGCTCGTCCATGTTGAATGCAAAGCGCTCCTCGAGCCCCAGCGATGACACCTCGGACGACTTGCCGCCAAACGTGAACAGCGACGCATCCACCGCATCCACCGACCCCGCCGCCTGGATCGCCGCCACCACATTGTTCGAGTGCGCCTTGAGGCTCGCGCGCATCTCGCGCTTTTCGGCCTTGCGCGCCAGCTTGGCCATCTTCTTGGTCGACTTGGTCTTGCCGCTGCCCGCCTTGCCGTGCGTGTTGGGGAACGGATTGAGCGCCGCCGCCTGCCGCTCGGCAAGACGCTGCTGCTTCTTGCTCGCCTTGCTCGCGCGGTCCTTGTCCCACTGCTGCTGCAGCTGCTCCGCCCACAGGTCGTCGTCGGTGAACTTGCGCCCCTTGCGCTTGCCATTGCGAGCGGTCGGGATCGAGCCCAGCCCATACGCCGGGTCGTCCGAGTCAATCTCGTTCTCGGCCGCCGCGAGATCCGCGAGGTCGGAAAAGTCGCCGTTGGAGATGGCGTGGAAGAGCTTCTTCTGCGCTCGCTTCGACGAGGGCGCCGCTCCGCCGCGGCTGCCGATACCGGCGCCACCGACTTGTGACGAGAGCGCACGGATAAAGTCCTCGTCTTCATCCGCCCACGAATGCTTGCCGCGGAACATGCCTTCATCATCGTCGTCCGAGTCGGAGTCGGAGTCATCATCAACATCATCGTCGCTGCTTTCTGACGATGACGACTCGGAGAAGTTTTCGCTGCTCTCGTCGTCATTGTCGTCTTCAAGGATCTGGCGGAGCTGCTCTGCCAGGTCTTCATCATCATCATCGTTATCAGAGGCCGTGGCACGTTGTGCCTCTGCCTTCGACTCGGCTTCGATAGAAACAGCCGCCTTGGAGTCCTGGGCCTGGTGATCCAGATCGCAATCGCTGTCCAGATCGCAATCGCTGTCGTCTTCGCTCTCGGTGAGCCACTCCTTGACCTCGTCCATGTGGATCTCGTCTTCAATGTCGCCGAAGCCAAGCTGGCGCCCGCCCTTCTGCGGATCCATGCCGTTCATGAAGCGAATCATGGCATCCAAATCGGTCTTCTCATCGAGCTTGTTCGACATACGACGCGCTTTGGCCTTGCCCTTACCCTTGCCTTCAGCTGCGTCTGGAAGCTCGCCATCGATGGTCTCGACCACCATGTCATCCGTTGCGAAGACGTCCTCGTTTGAGTCAGAATCGTCTTGAGCCTGGTCGAGCAGGTTCTGCATGTAATCGGCGACGATGGCGTCCTGGTCGGCTTTGCGACTGCGGGCAGCGCTGCGAGACGCGGTGGCGCGGCCGGCCAGCGAACGCTTGGCACGCTGTCCACCACGACGCTTGGACTGCTTGCCGAACTGTGCGTCATCGTCGTCGTCCGACTCCCACTCATGGCGGTCAGCTCGAATGGCCTTGGCTAGGATGGGGTCGGTGATACCGTTGGTCTCGTCGGTTCGCGTGATCGAGATGCCAGCTGCGGCGGCGGCTAGGCCTTCCTCGTCGGCGGTATCGTTTTCGGATGCGCCCGGCGGGCCGTCGCTGCCCCAGTCGAGGTCCGAATCGCCCTCGCGTGGGACGCGATGCGGCTTGCCGCGCCTGTTGACGGCTTTCTTGCGCGAACGGCTGGTCTTTACGCCATTAGCTTGGTCGCCAAGAGCGACTCGGAAGGACGAAGAGGATGTGGCGCTGATGTGCTCATTGCTGGAAGCGAGCGAGGCGGGGTCCTCGCCCTCCAGATCGATCACGAAGCCCACGTCCTCTTGCGTGGCGGGCTCTTCGACGGCCTCGGCTGAAACGGTAGATTCGACCGTCTGCTCCGTCTTTGCCTCGACGATCACGTCGAGGGTAGGAGCGGCGTCAACTGAGGGTTGAGCGCTGTTGGGCACCAAGATGATCTCTTCGTCATCAGAGGAAGAAGAGGAGATCGCTGTGCGAGACGGCACTTGTGCCGCCGGTGGTGGCACCCGATGTGCGGACGCATCGTGGGGCTGGAAGGCGGGAAGCGTCCAGGATGCAGTTGGGTCGTCCTCGAGCATTGATTCACCCGGTGCGAGCTCTTTAGATCCCGGGAATGCGGCCAGCAGCGCATCGACCTCGTCGTGGTCCTCGGCGTTGTTGGCGGCGAGAGAGTCAAAGTCAAACGCATCGAATGTTGTGGGTGGAAAGGCGGGAAGAGCAGCACGTGCGGGAGCGTATGGAGCTGCAGCTGGTTGTGAGGTTGACCCGGGTGCTGGCGCCTGTGGAGCCTCAGCGCCAGGAGGTTTCTGGGAGCGGTTGGAGAATCCGAGGCCGGCGTGACGCTCGCCTGGGTTTGTTGCGGGCTGCTGTTGCTGCATGGCGTTGGGGTCGAGAAGTGCTTCGTTGGGATCGCGGGGAGGTAGGTTGCCTTTGAGCGGATCGCCAAACTGGCCTGTGGCCTTGACAAAGGCGACGGGAACGCGGAAGTTGCTCTGAGCCTTGTCAGCGGGGTCGCCGAAGCGCGGGCGGTCGCGCTGCTTGCGATCGGGTCTGCGTAGACCGGGAATGCCAGCGAGATACTTTGCATCTTCTGTCTCCTCTGGTGGACGGAACTTGGCGCCGCCGTGTGCGCCTCGGCTGGTGTAGAACTCGGGGAAGTTGGTGGGCGCGCTGGAGCGTGGTGTGAATCGTGGCTTGGATGCGGGGCTGGCAAAGTTGTCGTGAGAGCGTAAGGGCGCGGAAGAGCCGGAGGGTGGACTGGTCTTGGCTGGAGGCTTGTCCTGATCCGAGTGGGCGTCTGACTCGAGGTGAGGCTTGACCTTGTGGCGATAGCCGGCAGGAGGCTCGATGGCAAAGTCATCTTCATCGCTCTCGTCGCCGTCGTCGTCATCATCGTCGTCGTCTCCCGCGCGTCGGCTCCTTGTCAGAGCAGAGTAGTCGAACCCGACGCGATTCTGGCCGGTGGCTGCGAGATTGCCACCTCGTCCTCGTCCGCGAAAGCCTCTTGCGTTGGCCGAGCCGCCGCGGGGCGAGTTATAGCCGGAAGAAGAACTGGTGCCGGGCGCGCCACCAAGGACGTTGCCGCGACCCTCGAAGGCCTGGAAGCCTCCGCCACGACCTCCACCGCCGCCACGCCCGCGCGTACCACCTCGGCCGCGATTGAAGCCGCCGCGACCTCCGCCGCCGCCGCCACCGCCGTGTCCTCGCTTGCCCATGAGTCCGAGTCCGTCGAGCTTGTGATCAGCGGGTCGATTAAAAGAGCTGGAAGTGTGTGTGTAATCGAAACGAAAGTGTACTTGAAGATCGGGCAACAGGCGCCGTATGTAAAGACCGTTGGGACAGGTGTATCAGGCGATATCGCAAGCCTGCTGGGTTTGATAGTGGGAGATGAAGGCTTGCGAAGCTGCGCAGGGGACATGGACGGGCTGGTGCGCATGCGTCTGTCAGCGCAACGTGCAGCCGAACCGCCAACGCCACCCAAGAAAGGTTGCAGCCGCGGCGCTCTCACAGGGCTCAGTTGGGCTCGAAAAAGTGGAGCTGAGCAGCGTTCGACAGCCGAAGCTCGAGTCAAGTCAGCACGCAGCAGCGGCCGAGCAGCTGAGCAGCGCAGAAAGTCGCCGATCCTTTCGAAGAAAATGCTGCAAAATGTCGAATGCTCCGACTCGACACTTTCAATTTTTGACGCGTCTCTTCCGTAGGAGCGCGTAAAGAGTTGAGCAGCAGGCCAGCCGCTGGACTCAGCAGCTCTTTCTTCACGCGTCGGTCGCTCAGCGCTCAGCAAAAAGTGTTGGTCTGTGACAGTTCGAGGCTGGCTTTGGTGCTCTCTGGCTTTGGTGCTCTCTGGCTGAAGAGGTGTTGGTGGGGCTGCTCCGTCTGTGCGTCTCGCCTCACATGCATCTGCGTCTGCACCCTCATCAACCTTTTTGTCTTCCTGCCTCCACCACCACGCCGAGTGCACCCTCGCACGCACCAATCATGTCGCTCTACACCCCTTCCTCCAAGGCCGCCAAACGCAGGACCGCCAACCTGGGCGCATCCACCTCGGCTAACAACCACCTCGGCACTCCCACCTCCTCTTCTCGCAATGCGCAGCATCACCACTTTGACGCCGCGCTCACCGACGAGCAGCGACAGGAGATCAAGGAGGCATTCGAACTCTTTGACACCGACAAGGACGGCGCCATCGACTACCACGAACTCAAGGTCGCCATGCGCGCGCTCGGCTTCGACCTCAAGAAGGCAGAGGTGCTCAAGCTTCTCCGCGACCACGACAAGACCAACTCGGGCCTGCTTGAATGGGACGACTTTAACAAGATCAGTGCGTTGCCCTCAGTCCTCACCCGCCATCTCTATTCATCACGACATGACTGACACTCCTCTTTTCACAGTGAGCGACAAGATCGCGGCACGCGACCCTATGGACGAGATACGCAAGGCGTTTGCGCTCTTTGACGACGACGGAACCGGCAAGATCTCGCTGCGCAATCTCAAGCGCGTCGCAAAGGAGCTCGGCGAATCGCTCGACGACGACGAACTCCAAGCCATGATCGACGAATTCGACCTCGACCAGGACGGCGAGATCAGCCAGAACGAGTTCATCCAGATCATGATGGACGACTCCTGAGCGCCATATTGCTACTCGCCGCTCTGTCTCATTCAAGATTGTATTTGTACCCAGCCTCTCGCAGATTCTCGGCCCAATCATAAGCGCATTCATGCATTACATCGCCGCCTCGTTGCTTGTGCGCCATTTCTGATCAGAAGACTAGCCAAATTGGCTGCTGTCCGGCAGCGTGTCCGACTGCTCCGAGTCGTATACAATGTCTTCATAGTCGTTCACCACGAACGAGTCCTCGGAGTATCTGTCGGATGAATCCATGGGTGCACGGTGGGTGGGTCTTGCTTCCGACGACGGTATATGCTGTCTTCTCGTGCGTTGCGGCGTGACGGGCTCGCCGAACCTGCCTCCGAGTCCAGGGAACGGTCCGTGGCGCAGACGCTCAAACTCGGGTGGTGCGTGCTGCGAGAGCATCGACTGCATGTACACGCTCTGCTGGTGGTATCCGCGCGGCGCCTGCGTAGGTACAAAGTCACCCACCGCCTCCCGGTCCGAATCGTCCTCGTCCGAAGTGCCCAGCCCCGAATCATCCTCGTCCCGCTCCCCGTGCACCTCCTCGTCCGTGGACCGCTCGGCTTCGTACTGGAACAGCGCACGCGACCGCGGTGAATTCATGATCTTGCGCTTCTTTCGCTTCTCCCCCTTGTCCTTCTTACCTTCTTCACCCTGCTCCTTGCCACGGCTCGTATCGCGCGACTGACGCTTGGCTCGCGACGGACCATCGTCGTTCTTGCTGCCGTCTTGCTCGTCGTCGACCATACCGCGCACAAAGCGCGCTTTGCCCTTGCGCGCCGTCGGACTCGTATCGACTCCTTCCGCCACTGGGCTTTTCTGCGCGCTCGTCGCTTTCTGTGGACGGCCGCGCCGTACTGGCGCCTTGATGGGCGAAGACAGCGTGGTGTCAGGCTCCGCTTCATGCTCCTCCTCTTTGCTCGTAGACACGGTCGACTGCGGGCCGTCAGGCGACTCGGGAATCACTCGCTTGCCCCATCCCGCACCAGCGCGTCGAGGTGCCGAATCCGGAGGTCCCATGGAGCTCTTGCTTGGCGACTCGTGCCTCTTGGCCGGCGTCGGCTGCCCGTTGCTTCCCGTGTCCGCCTTCTTGCGCTTGCGTGAACTACTCGCCGGAGTTGCGCCCTGACTCTGCTCTTGCGCTTCGTCTTCAGCCATCAGCGCTACCATGGTCGGGTCGGTCTTGAGACGGGTCACCTTCGTTGGTGCCGAGTCAGATACGGCCGGCGCCTTGCCTGCTTGCGCTTTCGCAGCCGCCTCGGCCTCAACGCGCGCGAGCACGTTCTCCATTGACATGTCCAAGGCCAGATCGTCTCCACCAAACTCGTCGTCGTCGTCCGATACCACTGTCGTCGCAATGCCTCTGCTCCTCGGCGAGATGACGTGGCGCTTGGTCGAGGGCGAGGGACCGTTGCCAGTCGAGCCGGGGTCGTCGCTGGCCTTGCGAAGCGCAAGCGTACCCGTGCTCGTGGCGCTGCGTCCGGAGCTTCGTCGCAAACCCACACCGAGCTTCCTTCCAGCGGCCAGCGGCCGCGAGGACGAGGACGTCAACGACCCAGTCGGCAGCGGCGGTGTTTCGATATCATCCGGGAGTGGCGGTGTGTCCAGCTGCGATTTGGGATTCGACGTCACCCGCGACGAGCGCGAGAGCACGCGCGGCGACAGCTCCGGCGAGCTCGGCGGAGAGAAGGCTCTCGCCACGGCAGCTCGGCGCCTTTCCTTGGCGGGGCGAATGTCGAGGTCGAGCGAAACGTCATGTTTGGCGAACTCGGCCTCCATCTCCTCATCCGGCATAGTGAGCAGTCGCTGCATCCTCTGGCTGTGCGTCTCGTTGATGGGCGGGTCGTCGGCATCGCTGCGACCTGACTCGTCAATGTCGCTGCTGCGTTGCTTGCGTTTGGCGAGCGTCGAGGCTTTGCGAAATCCAGCGATCAGGTCGCCGCCCTCGGGCATGTTGCGCTTCGGATCCTTTTTGGGCTTGGGCTCCTTTTTGGCGCGCACAGGTTTGGCATTCGCCTTGGCGCCGGACGACACCATCGAGGGATCGAACTCGGGCTGCTCCACCTCCTTGAGGACGGGGCGCGGCGAGATGTTGTCGGGCACCATGCGATCGACATCGTCGAACAACTCGACAAAGAGACGCGAGTCGACCTCCTTCTGCACCGCCTTGTAGTTGTCCTTGGAGTGCTGCCAGTTGTGCTGCTCGCGGCCTTCCGAGACGAGCACGACGATCTTGCCCTCGCGTTTGCGTCCGGTTCGGCCGATGCGCTGGAGCATGCGGATCGAGTCTTTGACCGCCTCGTAGCACGCCGTAAGGTCGACCGAGCCGATGTCGAGTCCCTCCTCGCCGATCGAGGTGGCGACGAGCACGTTGTACTTGCCCGCTTTGAAATCGTTGATGACGCGCTCTTGGTCCTTCTGTGACATTCCCTTTTTGCCGTTCTTCGCCTTGCTCTGGCCGACGAACTCGGTGGCCTTGAATCCGGAATCGTTGAGGAAGCTCACGATTTCGTCGCAGCATTCGCGGTAGGAGCAAAAGACCATGACGCGTGTGTCGGCCTGAGACAAGGTGTTGAACTGCGACAGGTCGGAAGACTTGGGCGTACATCCATACACGTTGTGGCCGCTCTCGGTGTACGCCTCTGCGTTGTGCATGCGCTCTTCCTGGCACCGCTTAAAGTGCTCGCTGAGCACCTCGACGAGCTTGAGCATCTTGGGATGCAGGATGCGGCCCTTGGTGTCCTGCATTATCTCCAGCTCGCGCATGATCTCGTTGAAGGTGGAGTTGGTGTTCGCGTAGGTCTGCTGCTTGGAGGTGGACGTCTTCTTGCCCTTGGCATTGTAGCCGAGCGAGCGTTCCTTGAGGCGGTTGTAGAACATGGTGGGCGACTGCTCCATGAGGTACTGCATCGAGAACGCCATCTGTGCCAGCTCAGAGATGTTGGAGCGGAGGAAGGGCTTGCTTTTGAGGATGCCGGCGCGGCTCTGGTCTCTGGAAATCGCATTGACGGCGAAGGGATGGAGGAAGACGGGGTCCTGGTTGCGCAAGAGACCAGCCTTGAGTAGAGGATCCATCTGGGTCTGCATGAGCTTGGCCCAGTTGTCCTTGACCTTGTTGAGGTCCTTGCCCAGTGGCACGTTGACGATCTCTTCGCGCTTGCGGAACATGTAGCGCTGTACGTCGATGGCCTCTTCGGTGCGGATTTCGATCTGGTTGATGTGGAGCTGATCGACGACCTCCTGGACGCTGTCCGAGTCTTTGCCCGGAGTAGCCGAGAGGGCAAGCACGCGAAAGTGCGGATTGACTTCCATGATCTGACCGATGACATTTCCATAGGCGTAGCGACCGCGTGCGCGGTGCGCCTCGTCTACTACGACGCATACGATGTCGCGCCGATCAAATCGGTCGTACTGGATGTCGTTTTCGATGGTCTGGGGCGTCATGTAGAAGATGCGCTTCGTGCGCCAGTAGTCACTGCGACGCTCGGAGTTGGTGTTGCCGGTGAGGTCGATGGCGCAGTCCCATGGCAAGCCACAGATGCGATGGCAAGCGGTCTTTTGCTGGTCGACGAGCGGCTTTGTTGGAGCGAGGAAGACGATCTTGCCGTCGGGGAACCACCGGAAGAAGTTGAGGATGACGACGGCGGCGATAAAGGTCTTGCCGAGACCGGTAGGCAGGGCGACGAGCACGTTGTTGAAGAGCGCCTTTTGCACAATGTTGTACTGGTAGTCACGCCTCTCCATGTTGGTTGGGTAGATCCAGGTCTTTGCGGCCTCGAGATCGATCTTGCACTTTTGAGGTTGTGGTGGCGGCACGTCGCGCGGTGGTGGAGGCGGTGGGAGCACGTTTTCGTACTTGCTGTGCGCATCCCAGTTGCGCTTCTGCTTGCCCTTGCCAGATGGTGCCTCGTCTTCGTCCGATGCATCGAGATCGATGACAGCATTGTCGCGATTCCTTGCGTTTTCTCGATGCAGGTAGGCCTCTCTGTCCCACGTCTTTGTGCCTGCCTTTTGCTGCCAGGGCGGACGGGCGGAAGAGGAAGTGGCGTTTGCCTCGAGAGCGCTGAAGCGCGCTCCATCGACATTGGCTTGCGTTGCGGACTGAGAGGAAAGTGTGATGTGGCCTGGGCTGGACGCGACGACCTTGGCAGCGCGGGGTTGCGTGGGTGCGGCGGGCTTGCCAAATAAGGTCATCTGACGAGGAGCTCCAGACGAGGCGGGCTGCGAGGGGCCCGTTGAGCTTGCGGACGCCACGCGCTGCAATGGCTTTGCGGAGGTTGATGCAGTTGCATTCGATCCGCCGACGTAGGAGGACGATGTCTGGAAGCGCGCGGTAGCCTTCCCTTGCGCATTCGGTCGGCTGTCATCAAGGGCCGAAGCGGGCGTAACAGCAGAGTTGCCGACCTGGTTGATGAGCTTATGCTCGATTTGGTCGAGCTGCTGGAGTGCAGAGTCATCAAAGTCGTCGATACCAAAGTCGTCGAACTCGTCGATGTCTTCGACGTCGTCCGAGGGTTTCGCCATGGTGACGCCTCGGAGATGGCTGGGATGCTGCGAGGCGCCGGTGAGTGGTGATCAAGTCTCGAAGGCCAGCAGAGATGTAGGTGGCTGAGCTACGTGATGGGTGTGGCTGAGAAGGTGGTAGGGAAGTTGGAAGCGGGAAGAGGCATGTCCGTTGAGCGTGCAGCGAAATAAGGTTGGTGCGGAAGTCAAGTGCGGCAAGTCGAGTGCGGGTATGAGTGCGGAAGTCGAGTGCGGATGAGGGTTGGAGGGTGGATGGGGCTGAGTTCAGTCGTGAGCACACGCAGAAGATGCCGCTCGTGCCCGGCGAGAGTGGAGAAGCTGTGCGGGAACGCAGTCACAGCCGCACCTTCGCATCCGCAGTTTGAGCTCGCCGCCTGATGATGCTTCTTTGCTTGTGAGTTTGGCTGCGCCGCTTTCGATGATGGATGGTGCGGAAGAGCCGGCCAGGGCTGCGGACGATCGGTGTCGGAAGGCTACCGACCAGCTCTCCATCAGCGACATGCACTCGCCACTGCCGCTTCCAATCCAACTCAGCCGCTTTCTTCTGTCCTGCTCTGCTCTGCTCAGCGTGGCGGAGGTGCATTCGAAGCAAAACCAACACCTCCACGCTCTCTTCCCCACCCAACGCGCCGGACGTCGCGTAAAATGCTCCGGATTTTTTTAGAGTCGCGTGGAGGTGCCAAAGAATCGGCGATTCCGAATACGGATCGGCGATTGACTTTCCTCCGGGCGGAAGAAAAGTGGAGTGTTGGAAGCCGGAAAGCAGCGGTGAAGCTTGACAAATCTGTCCGACTGGCCGCACTCGAGCTGCTCGGCTTGACCGCTTGATGCTCCTTCTCAGGCCGCCATCACTCGACCTCAGCATTGCCTATTCGCTGCTACGCTGCGCCAGCTTCATCAGCTTGGTGAAAAGCGCCACACTCGCATCTTGTCTCGAACATGGCTTCCACCAACGTCTTCCGCGTCGTCGCGGCCGGCATGCGCACAAGAGCAGCAGGTCTGCCGCGTACCAGTTCCGCACTGCCTCGCAGTGCCGTTGCTCATAGCATCTCATCACACCATAGCCGTGGCTTCGCTTCTACACCCACACGTCGCGCCGATGTGCCGTCCTCACTGCCTTCCACATCTCAAGCAGTTCCGCCAGCAGCAGCATCGCCAGCAGCCGAGGTAGCCGCAGATGCAACCGCTGCAGAATCTGTAGCCGACCCCAACGCCATTCAGGGCGGCTTCGAGTTCCTCCAGCCATACGTACCCGCCATCCACAACCTTGCCGATACGCTGCATCTCTCTGGGCCGTATGCCCACGCCCTCTCGATCTTCATTCTCGCATTTGCGGTACGAACCGCGGTCACTCTGCCCGTCACCTTGTGGCAGAGGAGCAAGACACGCAAACTCACGGAAAAGGTGCTGCCAGAGTGGGAGATCATGAAGGAGCGAATCCCACTAGTCGTGCGCGCACGCTGCCGAAGAGCAGGCATGTCGTACGAGCAATTCAACGTCGAGGCCCAAAAGGAGCTCAAAGCCGAGCTCGCCAAGCTGCTTCGCAAGCACAATGCCTCTCCGCTTCCGGCGTTCATCGGTCCTGCAACTGTCAGCATCCCCGTCTTCCTGCTAATGACCGCACTCTTGCGTCAATCGGCGCTGGATCCAGCCACGCCGTTCGCATCCGAGGTCCTGCCGTGGTGGTCGCCTTCGCCCGAGCTCGCCGCGCAGTTCAAAGCCAGCACCGCCATCCTCGCCGACCGCGGCTTCGACGAGGCTGCTATTGCAAAGCTCAAGGGCACCATGGGCGGACCGACGCTCGCCGACAAGGACGCCACCATGATTGGTCCCGTGTCGTTCGGCATGCTCACACTCGCCAACACAGAACTCAACAGCTGGAGTAGGCGCACCATCGCCAAGATCCGTGCCGCCACCTCTGGCAGCGATGCAGATGCGGCTACAAAGACCGCCGAAAAGCTGCTGGCCCCGGGCTCCCAAACCCAGCCTGCAAAGCAAGAAGAGGAGGAACCGCGGAGGGTGCGCATCATCACAAATGCTCTGCGTGTGCTGGCTATCGCTTTCATCCCCATTGCCTGCCAGGCTCCCGGTGTGCTGGTCGTCTACTGGCTCTCGTCGGGTATCTACACGCTGCTTCAGAACTCGGTGCTCGCTGTCCTAGACCGCCGCTCCGAACTCATCAAGACCACCCGCAAGCGTCAGCTCCTCCAGCAGCAACAGAGCCGATAAACCCAGCATCGCTAACAGCCTCACTGCATTCTGCCGCATATGCCCTGCTTTCGTTCCAATGATTGTGAAAGTCGTGATTGCTGAGATATGGTACAAGGAAAGATGCAGGTGGACGTGTCTACTTCTCGCCGGGCCTCCTGACGCCGCGCACGCGGATGCGCTCAGCCGTCTGCACTCTTGGGCCCCATCTGCAACAGTGAGCGGGAAGAAAGCGATCATGTCAGCAAGTGTGAGCAGGTAAGCTAGAACAGAAAAGAGCGTGTACGTACCCTCGGACCTTCTTCTTGGGCTTGGCATCGGTGATGAAGAGCGCAGGATCAGCGCCCTGGCGGAACTTCTCGCGTGCCCACAGGAAGAACTTCCTGTCCTTGGTGGTGACGCCCGCCTCCTTGAGCTCGGTGGTGCGCACCGTGAAGATGTTCGACCACTTGTCGCCAATCGCTCCCGTCAGCGATGAGTTCGCCGCCAAGTCCCGGCGAGTGCGCGAGATCGCCGTCAAGAACTTTTCCGCATTTGCAATATCGCCTGCAGAGATAAGCACAAGAAGATTAGCAAGCTGCAACGGACCTTATTCGCAGATGCCGGGCGAAGCTCACCTTTTGGCTTAGGGATCGACTTGACTGGTGCTGCCATGGCTGCTGTCGTGGCAAAAGTCCTCGAGCTGGATGCCCTGATGGACGCTAATACTGTCGTCGGTAGTCGTGCAATCATTGTGGCAGTCTCTTCACAATGCCGAGGGGGTGACGATAGGGTGTCGATATCAAAATGAGAGCAGTTGCACAAGGAAGCCTGGGTGAACAAAATGTGGAATCCCGGAACTCGCTCTCAGCCCACACCTTTTCTTCCGGGCTGGGCCATCCTCAGTCACGTGGCGCGCTAGTCAAATTTGTAAGATTGAAGCAATTGCCAGCAATAAACCCCGCGCAAATCGACATGTCAAGCCTCGATCGACGTTGCCAACCATGCTTAGCACACTCCGGGTTCATTGTCCGATGCCAACCACCACAAACGCAGCGTAGGATCAGCGAGAACCGAACATCCAGATATAGGAAGACAACAGCAATTAAAAAAGGCAACTAAGAAAACACAAGGAGAGCTAGGATCTAAGCTGCAAGATGCCTCCCGTCACCAACAACAAGTCGCGGGCGAGCACCGAGGATCACATGGCTCTCCGAGGGGGACTGAAACGACAAAAAAAAAGCTACCAAGAGTCCCTTTAGCAACGCAAAATAGGCGAAAGCTGACTCAAAGACGGTCGGTGGAGCTCTTGTGGTGACGCGCGTGCAGGCCGCTGCGTCGGAGCACGTCGTCGTGGCCGAGCTGCGAAGCTACGTGGTCGAGGTTGCGCTCAAGCAGCGAGCTGTTGCGGCTCACGAGCATCTCGTCGCGCTTACCTCCGGGCAGGTTGGTCTTGGCAGCGACGGGCTGCGTGCCGATTCTGCCGTTGCCGACCATGACCATCTTGCCTTGGCTGGGCACGCCGTTGACCACCACAAAGGCGAGCGCAGGGCCAGGGGCGAACAGGTTCGGGTTGGGCGGCAGCTGGGCAACGTTGAGCTTGCTTCCCTGACGAGTGGTCTCGAGCTCGATCATGCGTTGACCCATGTTCATACCGTGCGTGGAGAATCCGGTGCGCACCAGTACCACCTTGGCCTTCTGCGCATCCGCAGCCGAGGGCAGCGTGATGGAGAAGCCGTTGCCACCGTACGAGAACGTGCGCGGCAGGCCACCGTTGGAGGGACGTGGGGCATCGTAGAACTCGGGGTACCAGCGCTCGACGCGGTACTCGGTCTTCCACTTGGTGTTGGTGTTGTAGTCCGCGTTCGGGTTCGAGCCGGCGACGAGGATCGACGAGTCCGGAAGAAGCGTAGCCGACGAGTGGTACAGACGGCCGATGTTGCTGCTTCCGACACGCTTCCAGCGGTTGCCCTTGCTCGCCTTGGGGTCGTACACAAGCGGCTGATAGGAGGGGTTGTCGCCGTACGACTCGCCCACAGGGCGACCCGCAGCGTTGGGGTTGGTGTTGTAGCCAGCGACACCGGTGGTAACACCGTTGCCGAACCACAGTTTGCCGTCGGGAAGCTGGATGAATTGACCCATGGATCGGCCCTGCGGCAGGTCATCGACGGCCTCCCAAGAGGCACCACCAGCCAGAGGGCTGATCTGCTCGCACGAGGTCGATGCTGGCAGCTGCGAAACGGCGATGGTAGGGCCACCCTCGTTGCCCCAGTTAGATGTCTTTCCGAGGCTCATACCACCGCAGAAGAGCACCGTCTCCCTGTAGCCGTTATCGGCGCTGAGAGGAAGCAGAGCCGATCCTCCCGAGGCAGGGTAGACACGAGGCGCACCGGGGATGGTGGGCAGTGCACGCTCGCTCTTCTTCTTGTAGTCCCACAGGATGGCTTCGCGACCCGCCTGGATGAAGACCTCGCCCGACGACATGAGGTATGCGATCGGGTAGAGCGACAGCGGAACGGTACGTTGCAGGATGGGCAGGTTGCGGCTGCCTCCGTCTCCCTTGATCGGGTAGAACTCGTAGGTGGGGTTGTTGGAGCCCTGACTGGGAACAAAGCCGCCATCACGCATACCTCCAAGGATGATGTTGTGGCCATCGGCGAGCGGCTCAACGGTGGGGTACCACCTTTCGGTGTTGAGCTGATTGTTGGCTTGGTCGTCCCACTGGCACTGCTGGTTGTCGCAGGGCGAAAGGAATCGAAGCGCACGTCCGCCGTTGTACGCTCCGTAGCCCTGACCAGACTTGGCATCGGCGCCGTTGGTGGTGACGGCCTTGTTGCCGCCCGTGACAAGCCACCGGCCATCGCCGAGGGTCATGCCACCCGCACAGAAGGTGTTGGACCTTACCTCCATGGCGCGGATCTTGTTCGAGTTGATGTCGTACTCGACTCCCCAAGCAGGGTGGCCGTTCACCTTGAGCGGGTTGTTCTCAGTCTTGTCGAGAATGTACACTTTCTGCTCAGTGCCGAGGAACATCATCTGTGCCGAGACACCAGAGTTTCCGACTACCTGCATCGTGCCGGCCTTGCCGGCAGCCACACCGCTACCAGTGCCTATAAGCAAGAGAGCGCCGAGGACCACTCCCTTGAGGGCCATCATGGATTGAGAATAGCCAGCCATGATGAGTGCTGTTGAGATTCACGAGAAGAATGGGGTGATGTTACGCGATAGCCTTTAAATGGGTGCCTATCGCTGTCCGAATAAGGTGGTAATTGTTCTGTCGAAGGTGGTGATGAGAAGGGACAAACGAACGTGGTCGACAGGTGATCGTGTAAAGAGCGTAGCGGAACAACCGGGACTGAGGAGGGGGAAAGGATCGAGGGGAGGGGGATGAATGGTGGAGAAAGAACGAGCGATGGTGGTGATGAGTTGAAGAGGAGACTGCAAGAGCCCGCTAGACACCGATTGCAGCGATTCCTTGAGGAGGTACAACTTACCGCAGGCCAGCCGGTGCTGTTGTCGACGGCCGGCGAGCAACGGATGGAAGAGTTGTGCGCGTGCAGAAAGGCAGATGAAAGCTTGTTGACGGACCTCCCCCCTTGCGGCCTTGCGCGTGCCCGCAATAGCACGAGTCAGTTCCTCAGCGCCACAGGATGGACCGACGTACGGTAGCATGCCTGTCGGCAAGCTGAGACAGCAGACGAGCGACCTTATGATCCTTTACAATGGGATGCCGAGACACGTAAATTCAAGGCAAGCGGACGCTGTGGCGGTCTGTGAAGCGATCCGAGCTCGGCTCGAACCCGGACGGGGCGGAAGCAGAGAAGCGAGCACAAGTTCAGGCACACGCAGCGGGGTGCGCAGCCTAAGCGGAACAGGCGGCACGGCGAGCGGGGCGAACCATTTGGCGGCAAGACCAGAGCTGGGCTGACAATGGGAAGCTCCGCCTCTCAACAGCGGACGGGAGGGAACGACTCCAGGAGCGAGAAGGTAAGGGGCCTTGGTATGGACCTCCGCTGAGCAGGCTCAGGACGGGCAGGGTGTCGTAGGGCGTGGTTTGCTCGTGGCAGCAAGGCGGAGGAGAAATGTGACAGCTCGGAGCATGAAATCTTGCATGAAGCTTGGAGCCGACCCCTGTGCAGCATTTCAGTCTTGCATGCATTTGCATCTCTACAATGGCATCAGGGCACGCCGTGGTAGCCTTGCAGACGCGAACAATGCACACAGGCGACAAGGATGGCCCACAACCAAAGGACGAACATTCTTTTGCCGGCGAGGTCCGTGTCTGTTGCGCGTTGCAGCCTCACGCTCCCAGCCGAGAGACCATCGATGAATCCTCAGTCCGTGTGCAGGACGATAAGCGACACGACTTGCAGCCTCCCTCAGCGACCACGTCGCATGACGGCGTGTGGCGGCCAAGGAGAATGTGCCACCACGAGGATGTGGATATGTGACTTGTCCCTGCAGTCGAGTCGGGATGAAAAGATCGGAGGCACGCGCCGTCAGACACCGCCACCCGCGCGATCCGACGCGTCGTCTGACCCCATCGCGAGAAGCGAGATGCGGGATGCGAGATGCGGGGGCGGGCGCATGCGCAGCCGGGATCGTCGCTTCTTGGCAATGCATCCGTGGCTGCAACACTGCTGCGTGCGTGCGCACGAAGTGTTGACAAAGAGCATGGGCATGCACGGATCGGCACGGCATGGCAGGGATGCCAGTTTGCCCGCTGTCACCGCGCAAGGCGGGAGGTGCAGCGTGCATTCCTCGCAACACCGACACGGGCGATGCCTCCTGGCATGTCTCAGAGGCGCAGCCCAGCTGCCACACCCCTTCAGCCCCGCCAGCGCGGCTCATTTCTTTTTCCGTTTGTTTCCCAAAATTCCTTCTTTTCGGCAGTTTGCGTGTCGGCTACCGATCCCCGATTTTCACGCAGCATACGAGCCGATCCATCTCGGAGCGGTCTGCGAACGGATGAAGCCGCATCGTCCTGGCATTTCGCTTTAAGCTGATGTCGTGGTGTCTTCTATGTTGGAGGTGAGCTCGAGCTCGCGCTGGTATCTGGATAGCGTGTCCGCGGGGAACTTGGAGCGGCAGGTGAGGCAAAAGGGGCGCGGTTGGCAGAACAGACTGAGGCAGACGCTGCAGATGTATCCGACATCGACGATCTTGCGGTGGCAGAAGCAAGCGGCTCGGAAGTCGATCTCCTCGAGCGTCGGCAAGTTCATCGAGGAGCGCATGGATCTAGAGGGGAGGTACGTCGTCAAGAGCGTCTGTACCAGCGCAGAGCGCAGATCGATGGCACTTTCTTCCTGGCCGCCTGCGCCCGTCTGCTCGTCGCTGAGCCGGAAGTACGTCCCCGACGTGAGGTAGGATGCCTGCTGAAGGAACACGGTATCGTTCCCGAGAAGCTTGCAGACATCGATCGTGATGCCTTTCTTCTGCGCGGCAAAGATGCAGTTCATCATGGGGATGTACTGGGTCGACGCATCTTGTGTGACGCTGAGGATGAGGATGCGCGACTTGAAGCTGCCGAAGCCTCCCGAGCCGCCACCTCCGTTTGCTCCGCCCGAGGCACTGCTACCTCCTCCTGCCCTCGTCTGTGCCGTTGCGGCGATGCCACCGGTCACGTTGGCCGCGTCCGAAGCGTCGCTAAGCCCCAAGCGGTTGAGGTGGCAGAGTGCCTGCGACAGCGCCGAGACGATCCCCACGTTGACGGAGCGTGCCAGCGCCGCATGCTTGGCTGCATCGTTGTCTGCGCTTGCCTCCGCGTATTCTTGCGTCTGCTTTGCGCGCTCGAACATGGCCTTGCACGTGTCGCGCACGCCCTGCTCCAGATGGTCGTCCACGAGCTTGAAATGCTGGTACGTGTTGGCATCGGGCTTGTGCGAGCTGGATGAAGCAGCGGCATTACTTTCAGAGCCGGCGTCGGTTGCCTTTGCGGAGAAGGGGGCAGTGGAATAAAGGAGCTGTGCGATGCCTGTGCCCGCAGCAGCGTAGATGGCAAGCCCGTTCTCGTGCTGCATGGCCATGTGCGCGTTGAGCAGAATCATGATCGCAGAGAGCGCATCTTCCAGAGCAACATCAGCCGAGACCTGCTTTCCCTTGCCCTTGTTCAGTGCCTCGGAGCGACGCGTCCATGCTAGCGGATTGATGTCAAGGACGAGGACGAGAAAGTCGGGCGAGGTACGCACAGCCGTGCTTTTGCTGGACTGGATATGCGAAAAGCCGGCGTTGGCGATCTCGACCGTCGACTTGGCTTGGGTCGTCGCAGACGGCATCTTGTGTCGCCACTGTGGCTGTTGACTGGCACGGAAGTAAAGCTGAATGGGTAAGTGGTGGATTGGCCGAAATGCCTAGAGGCTATTGCTCAGCACTTGTTGGTCTTTGGGTTCGGATGCGGAACGAAGCCTTGAATGTGGAGAAACCACTGCGGATGACAAAACGATTGTCAGCTGTGAACTGGAAGAAGGCCGACTTCCGGGCCGCGCTTCGGAATTTTTGGCTCCAGCAGACTTTTCCTGAGAAAGGGTTCTCCACACTCCGCCGCAAGCTTCACATTGCCAATCCACCAGCTCCATCACCATACACTCCCCGCTGGCTGCCAAGCATCGTACAGATGTTCTCAGTCAAGCGCTTCGACGCACTTGCAGCGTCGTCCTCGTCGTCATCAGCTCCCGAGAAAGGCTCTGCCGATTCCGCCAAGCTAGATGCGCTCAACGAACGCATTCTCAAGAAGCGCAAGCTTGGCCTCGGTGCAGATGCACCGTCTCCTGCGGCGCACTCAAGCTCGAGCGCCCTGCCGAAAGCTTCGACCTCAGTCACCTCCTCCTCCGGACCGAGTGCTGCAGCACCGGCCAAGCCTGCCCTCAACATCCACCCGTCACGTCTGAACGCTGCACCGCTCCTCCGCCAGTCGGTGAACAAGGCAAGGACAGGGCCCAAAGAGAAGACCAAGGCCAAGCAAAGGTACTTGAAGGCAAAGAAGGATCGTCGCAAAGCGAGGCAGCGTGCTGCGCCCAAGAAGCCAAAGAACGACCCTCAGCAGGCGCAAGCAGTCGCCGACAACTCCACCGCCACACATCTTCCCGAAGAGGAGGAGCTGCAGCGCTTTGAAGCATCAAGATCAAAGGGCGCCGCAGATGCCGCACGCAAGGAAGCAGTGTCTTCAGCTTCCGGATCATCTTCCAGCTCGGACCCGGACTCAAACTCGGGCTCGGATTCGGAGCACGATTCCGACTCTGAACCTGACTCGGAATCTGGGAGCGATGGATCGGAGCCGGCCTCTCCATCCGAGCCTGCGCAAGTAAACGACAACGATGGCGACCAGATCGCCGATGCTACCATGCAAGACGGTACGAGTGCGGACAAGGAGATCAAGGCACTAGAGCGTTTCCCGCTGGCAGGAGTCAAAGCTGCCGTAGATCGCAAGCTGATCAACTCTCTTGGATTGCCCGAAGGCCTCTCAAATCGCGTCGTTGTAAATCCGAGTCTTTCGCGGCCCCTTCCACCGCAAGCTATGGGCAGCAAAGATCCCGCAAAGGCGCAAGACGCCGCTTCCGCCTCGACGTCCGGTGCGAGCGTGAGCGATGAAAGCACCATTCGTGGCGACCGTCCGGACGACTTTGGCAACGTCGCCCTCAGCGACACGGTGCGCTCGCGCCTCGAGGCGCTGGGCGTCAGCGAGTGGTTCGCTGTTCAGGTTTCGGTGATTCCATGCTTGCTAGCTCAGCCTCAGAGCCGGTCCTTGTACCGTCCCTTTGCACCGCCGCGCGATCTGTGCGTTTCCGCCCCGACCGGTAGCGGAAAGACGCTCGCATACACGGTGCCCATCGTCGAGGTGCTGCGCACGCGGCAGATTGTTCGTCTGCGAGCGCTCATCGTCCTTCCGACGCGCGACCTCGTCTCTCAGGTCAGAAGCACGTTGGAGCTGGTGGCCAAGGGATCGGGTCTCAGAATCGCCACAGCCACAGGTCACCACAGCTTTGCTCACGAGCAGACCCAGCTCGTCGACGGACTCGATGCCGATAACGATGATGACTCTGTTCAGAGGCAGTCCAAAGTGGACATCCTCATCGCGACTCCGGGTCGACTGATCGATCATTTGGATTCGACGCCCGGTTTCACGCTCGCCCACTTGCGCTTCCTCGTCATTGATGAGGCAGACCGCTTGCTCAACCAGTCGTTCCAGGAGTGGCTGCGACGTGTCCTGTCCGCCACCGAGGGCGTCGCCAACGCTGATGCCCCGAGTGGCGAAGAGTCTCTAGCTCAATCGCCGTACGAGCTGCTTTCGAGCGCATCATCCGGATTTGGGGCAGCCGCTCGATCCACACTGCAGGAGGAGGCTGCCCCATCCGTGCAAAAGCTGCTGTTCTCTGCTACTTTGACACGCGATCCTGCCAAGATTGCGGCGCTCGGGTTGAGGAATCCGCACTACATCACAGTGCAGGACGACAACCCGGCTGCGGACGGAGAGAGCGGCCGCACGGACAGAGCGCAGCACGAGCGATTCTCGCTGCCTCACTCGTTGCACGAGCACATGCTCGTCACCACTTCGGCCGACAAGCCTTTCCACTTGTTGTACCTTCTGCATCGTCCCGATGATGAGCAAGCTGCCAGCAAGATCCGCAAGGCGCTCTGCTTCACCAAGTCGGTCGAGTCCGCTGCGAGGTTGGTCAAGCTGATCGAGATGTTTGAGGAAGTGCGACAAGAAAGTGGATTGATCGCGCGCGGTGCGCGTCCCATGGTCGTCAAGAACTACTCGTCCGAGCTGAGGCCCTCCGATCGCCAGCGCATCCTCGCTCAGTTCGGAAACGGCGAGATCGATCTGTAAGTTTGACACTCCGTTGCATGGCGGATTTCCTGTGCATTCGGAACGCTGACCCCTAGTTTGACTGTGTCTCTACAGACTGGTGTGCTCGGATCTTATCTCCCGCGGTATCGACTTGCCGTCAGTCGAACATGTGATCTCATACGATGCTCCCGTCGATTCGGCCAAATACGTGCATCGCGTGGGCCGAACTGCGCGTGCGGGCAAGCACGGCGATGCCTGGACCCTCGTCGAGGAGCAAGAGGCCCGTCATTTCAAAAAGATGGTCCGCGCCATCATGCGTCAGACTCCAATCACCAAGGTCAAACCCAAGTCCCTCCCAAAGACGGACGAGGTTGATTTCGTCGAGGAGGACGCACCGACACGAGAAATGCGCAAGCTGCGCGACGCGTACGAACAGGCCCTCGACCGAATGGCCCAGTTTTATCGCCAGCAGTAACGCTTTTATTCGTTCCATGTGCTTCCGTCACATCAATGCACTTCCGCGGTCCTCTGCATGTGTCTGTGTGTGTGCAAAGTGACTGCAAGTCGTCCTTTGTGTACTCGACGAGAGGTTCGGCTGCTTTGAGAATCACACCAAGGCGGCAGAGCTGTGTCGCGCTGGCAGCCAAACAAGGTTCGCGGTCCAAGTCGTGCAGATGGCGGTGGGAACGCTTCCGTCGCCATGCGGACGTGTTCACACAGTCTCGTTCCGCACACACGTTCCGCGCGCAATGAACGCTCTCAGGTTCCAGCACCTGCCTTGAGTTCGGTGCAAGTTCGGCAGTTGATGCAGTGTCCAGTCGGCTCCAAGGGCCGCACACACGTTCCGCACTTGCTTCCGCACTTCGGCCAGCATACATTTAATCGCCACTCTGCTCTACCAAGCCCTCGCCCTCTTCCTCCATCAGCTTGCGTTACACTTTCTACCACGCACGCCGTTCTCCAGTATCCCTATACCTCGTATCTGCCCACAACCAGTACGATATTGTAAGTCCCACCCCACTCCACCCGCGCTCAAGGGAGCATTGATTGCCGACCTAGGCGGCTGCAAGCATGGCGGTCTTCAAGGGCGGACCTGCCCTGCCCAAGCGCTCCGAGAGGGCGGATGAGGGCGACGACGCCATGAATGGCAAGCGGCAGCGACGCACGACCGAGCTCCTGTCCAACCGCATCAACGAGGACCAGGACATGCCTGACGACGACAACTCTACGACGCAGCGCATCAACAGCCGCAAGGAGGCCAACAAGATGCCGATGGTGATCGAAGGAGGCGATACCGCCAAGCCCGTCTCGGAGCTGCGCTCCACCATGGACGCTGAGATGGACGACGCTCGCGAGGGCAGCACCACCCCGGTGAAGGAGGAGTACGACTTCCCGCCTCCCCCCACCACGCCCAAGAAGCGCTCGAAGGTTAAGGCCGAGCGCAACGACCTCCTCAAGACTCCGACCAAGAAGGAGGAAGCCGGCTCCAGCTCCGCTGCTCAACGTTCGCCTAGGGAGCAGGCTCCGCTTGCCAGCGTGAGTATCATCTTGCACGGTGAGGCGTGGTCGTGATTAATATCGATGTTTGCAGCACCCTGACGCTCTTTGTACTTGACCGACAGGCTTGGCAGCCAGAGCACTGGGACGATCTGAACTTTGCAATCCTCAAGGTCGTTCATGACCATGTAAGTCCCTCGCTTCGCAATGGCCGGACTCCTGCCTCGGCCACTGATGGTTGCCCTGCGTGTCTTCTCTACTCAGGCTACCGAGCTGTACGACGCGAGCCCCTCGCTCGCTCCCTGGAGGATCAAAGGCCGTCTGCTCGTCAAGGTAAGTAGGCAAGCATATGGCACATCTCACACGGACCACTGATCACCTTTGTCTGACTCGATACTTGCGCGGCACTCGATAACAGCTCCGACAGCTCATGAAGGATGCACAGGGCGGAGACGTGGCGTCCAAGCGATGGGACGTCGAGACGAAGTCCAACCGCAACAGGGCTTCTCCCAAGAAGCAGCCTTAGCGCCACTTTGCCCAGCCGAGCATTCTCAGTGCGCTTTCGATCTCGTCAAGAGCGACAATGCTCACAATGCTCTGCCTTTCTTCCAGCTGCACACATCCGTTCTAGTCTCGATGCATTCGATTGATTGCTGTACACCCAGTGGAGTAATTGATCCGATCTCGCCCGTGACAACCTAGTCGTCCCAGCTCATACCGAGCAGGAAGCTCTTCTGAATGTGCATGACGGCAGCCACGAAGGCTTCGAGGTGGAAGATGACTTTGGATCCAGTGCGCGTTCGGAGCTCGTAGAATGCCGCCTTCTGGACAATGGCGGGTCGGACCTGGCTATCTACCTTCTTGACGAGATTGTCTGTAAGATGCTTGAGGATGAGGGTGGGCGGAATGGCGTGCACCAGCAGCTCATAGAGTTTGGAGCGGACAGCGAGGAGGTTTTGTGGCGATGGGTCCGAGAGGATGAGGTCGGCGGTCTTGGTAATGTAGATCTCCCAGTCCGGTTTGGCGATACCGATGCCGGCGGAGAGGTCGGGCGACTGCATGCGGAGCGCCTCGAGCACCAGCATGGCTTTGCGCAGGTTCCCGTTGCAGTCGTCGCAGATCTGCGTCTGAACCGCGTCCGGAATGGTGAAGCGCTCCTTCTTCGCCACGTGGGTCAATACCGTGCGCATCTGTGCGTCACAACAGTCTCATGTCAGTACTTCGGCTCGCTGTGAGACCATGGTTGGGGAATGAGATACTCGCCTCATCGTCTGAAGGGGCCCCGACTCGAAGCAGCAAGCAACGTGATCGGATGGGCGCAATGATCTTGCTCGTGCTCGTCGCGCACAGCACCAGCCGCAAGTTGGCCATGTACTTCTCCATGGTTCTTCGCAGCGCGCTCTGTGCATCTCTGCTGAGCGAGTCGGCCTCATTGATCACCACCACCTTGAACCTGTGTTTCGCGCTGAGATCGACGTTCTGAGTCTGTGCGATCTCCTTGAGGATGTCCTGGATCACGAGTCGATCGTAGATGCCTGCGTCTGATGGAGTGAGTTCGATATGGTAGTTGGACGAGACGATGTTGACATCGATCTTGCGGTTCGAGGGTGTGACGAAGACGCGCTGGTCGATCTTGAGCTGCACCGTTCGGAAAGGAAGAGGGAGAGTGATATGAGTGAGCCAAAGCAAATGCAAGTGCGGTCACGGAGCAGCATAACAAACCTTGTATGTGCCAGAGCCATACAGCTCTCGTAGGAGGCATGCGATGCGTGTCTTCTTGCCTGCTCCTGATGGTCCGTACATGAGGGCGTGTGGAAAGTCTTCATGGCCGGCCAAGGACGAGAGGCGCTTCGAAAGATCGTGGTGGTAGTGGAGCTCCGAGAGGGCCTTTGGCCTGTACTTGTCGACGAACAGCATGATCGCAGAAAGGCTTTGTGTGCTCTGGTTTTGATGTCGGTGCAAGTGCAGATCAGAGCTGCGACGTATATGGAGGGCGAGAGGGCGACAGAGGAAGGAGGATAGGCCGAGTGGAGAGCCAACGCCTCCAGCGACTGGTTTACAGTGCCTGCTGCCTCTGTGCTGTTGTGGGAATTTTGCGCTTCTGGTGTTGCGCTCCACCGACACGCGCGCTGCCGGCGCTCGACGCGACTCTCATCTTTGTCACTTTACGCGCTTTACCCGAGCCAACCTCCACAATAACTTGAGAATGCTTTCGCCCTTCGCTCACCTCAAGCCTTCCTCGATATCACTTCAACCGCTACACACGACTCGAACGGAAGTGTCACACGCTACGCGATGCATGCATTAGGCTGACGGAAATGCTGACTGGTGGCAAACTCGAGCCACCATGATGCTGGCGCAGGTGTCTCATGCGTCGAAGCGGTTTCCGTACTTTAAGCGGAGGGCAACAAGGTCGAGGTCCTCTGAAGACGAGGTCTCGTCCGTCTTGCTTGTGTCAACGGACACGGTCGGACTCAATGCCAGGTGTTGAGCGGGATGCTCGCTTGCATGCAGACCATTCGTGTCGTGGTGGATAGGCCCGCGTGTCGGGGCAGAAGCCCGTCCGGCAGACGGCGCCACGCTGATCGTGAAGGGAGTCGGGTTGGAACGACTGGGGTCGTCTTCCTGACCATGACCACGGTCGGGCCCCATTTCGTGCTGGCCGTTGCCACCCATCGAGGTCGATACTTGCACAGGATGCATGTCGTTCACAATGTCTTGCACCATGGCCGCCTCTTCCCTGAGGAGACGAGCCTCGCTAGTTTTGGCCCTGTTGGCCCTCTTTTTCTTCTCGCTACGCAGCTTCTCCGCCGCCTGCTTGGCGATGTCTCGCGCCTGCGCCTGAGCCTCTTCCTGTCTCCTCCATGGCTCCTTGGACTTGTTCGGACGATGTGCATTGGCATTGGCAGATGCGCGACATTCCAGGTCGTCAGCGTCAATGAAAGCGACCACGTCCGGCGGGATGCAGAGATCCAGAAGCAAAGGCACGTCGTCGAGCCTGATCGGGGACGGAGCCTGACCTCGTGCATCGAAGCCCAGGAATTGAAGAGCGTGATCGAGCTCGCTTTGCCAGCGCTCGATGGATTTGCTCTTGAGGTTTCGCGACGTGTTCCGATCGGTAATGAAGGGGTCCTGTACCACCAGCTCATCGCCAGCCCAGACGTCAGCCTCGGCGCCGTCGGCAGGATGCTCGCCGTGTTCCGACGTTTCATCCTCGTCCGCTGAGTCGAAAAGGATGTGCCTTGGCTGCGAGCTCTGTCGACGTTTGATCGGCGAACCGTTTACGATCGAGATGGCTTGCGCTTTAAGGTCGAGCTGCGAGTAGAATCGAAGGAATGCTACAAGCATCTTTCCGAGCAGCCGATCCGCGCTATTCGTGCTCAGGGCACTCGGAGCGCTCGCAAGCGATGCATCATCACTCCGCTCCGCAATTTCGAGAGCCTTTACACGATACGGGCTTGCGTCGATCTGGCTCCGAGCGAATGTGACATCGTATGGCTTCGGAGCGGTGAGGTCCTGCTGTGCTCGCAAACTGCCATTAGAACCGCCACGGACAGCCTCGTCGGTAGCTGCAGTGGATTTCTTCTCGTTCCTGCGCCTTGGTCGCTTGGGTCTTGCAAACAGGAAGCTAGGCTGGATCTGCAGATTGCTTAGTAGGGGCGGGGACTGCAGGTTGGGCAGCACACCCTCGACCTGGAGCACCTGCAGGGCCTTGAGTGCAATGGTGTAGCTGCTGAACGTCATACTGCCGGTCTTGCCGGCGGGGTCGTTGAGGTCGCGTTGTGAATACCAATGCTTGAGGAAGAAGATGAGCGGACGCACCAGGCCAGGTTGCAGGTCGGCATAAGTGCTGATGAGCTGAGAGTTGAAGAGGCCGAAGCGCTCGTTGATGTTGATGTCGGCGGGGATGCCGTGTTTGATGTGCACCATCTTGACGATGGGCACATTGGCTCCGCTGATGGGTTGGACAGGTGCGAACTTGTTTGAGTTTCGGAGTGCGTGGGCCACTTGGTGCACGCTGTACCAATCTGGCATTCCGGCAGAGTGGCGCACAAATCCTCTGGGGCTGCCACAAAGATCGGGTGGGGTACCCACACCGTATGGCCGGGTGGAATCCAGCAGGACGAGATCCAGATCGGAGGACGCGGTGAGCAATCCCGTCACGCTGGAGCCGAATGCCGCGACCTTGAGGTTTTGTCCAGGCCATTTTCGATCAATGGCTCGTTGAACGTCCGCAACGACCTCGTCGCGGCGCAAATGAGCTGCGGCTGGCGGTCGCGAGTGATCCCAGAATCCTCGGATTTGCCGACCCAGGGCGAGGTAGGGATCGACGCCATCGACCGCGTGCGAAGCTGTGCTGGTCTCTGCTGAGGGTTTGGCATGTTGCAGGTCCGAGAGCCACTTTCGGCAGGCTTGACGGTCCGACTCGACGCGAGCAAGCTGACGGACCCTCTCTTGTCGGATCGCCGCGATGCCCTTTTTGATCTCTTGTTCTAGACCTCGCCTTCTGCGCAGCTTGTCTTCCTCGTCCTGCTTGGCCTGTAGCTGCTGTAGTGGGGTCGCGCTTTCCAGGCTGAGTGCTGCTAAGCCATCGTCGACCTTTTTCTGTATTTCGAGCTTTCTTCGCACCTTTTCTTGCTCCCGCAGCTTGTTGCGGCGATCCACCTCGGCTGCTCTGCGCGCTCTGTCTTCACTCTCCAAGTGATGGCTCGGAGAGTCGATGCGCATTCGCGGGGTGGTGGTGGAAGCTCCTTCTTTCGGTTTGGACGTTTCGCCAGCATCAAGGGGGTCGCCGACGACCGCGGGATCGTTCCGAGGCTGGACATCCGGGAGGAGCGCGGCAGTGGGCGACCCTTGCTGATGATGGTCCCGGAATCGAGTAAAGGCGGGGTGCGATCCATGGCCAAGGGTGCTCATTGGATCTACACCCGACAGCGCGGTGCGTGAGGAGGCCGTATAGGGGCTTTGATTGTGCGTGTGGGGTGCGGGGGATCTCGAGGGGTCAGAAGAGAGTGGCGGCCGGGGCGTTGGCGATGAATCGAGCTGACCAAAGAAGCCCTGCGAGACGCTAAAGTCGATGGTAGGTAGACGGTCTAACTCGCTCTGGCTAGAAGGATTCATGGCTGGTAGGAATCCGTCCACACCTCCGTGGCTGAAGGCAGCGTAGTGGGCCGTGCTGCTCTCCCCCTGTTGCGGATAGACGAACCCGTCCATGGCCGAAAACGGCTGCGTTCCCTGCGATGTGCGCTCGGACACCCGTCTGTAGTGTCTCTACTACTTGCTGTCACAGAGATGCGGGAGTTGATGGGTGCATTGACGAAGAGATGGTTAGGAATGATGTTGGAGAAGGTTGATGAGGGCGGTGGCGGGTCTTTTCTGCGCATCTGCGCCGCTCCTGCGCATGCAACTCAGCTCAGCCTGCAGGGCGCGAGAGCCTCCACAACGCGCCTTGTCACAACGCGGAAATCGGGAATCGCCCTTCCTAAAATCACTGCCAGCATTTGGAGAAGAAAGTGGAGAAAACCGGCAGTAAAAAGCGGCAGTAAAAAGCGGTCGTAATTGGAGTCAGAACGAGCACCTTTCGGAAGTCGGCCGACGCGATTGGCGTGGACCCCTCCTTCCTGGACCCTGGAAAGGCTCGGTTGAGCGAGGACCACCACGCTACTGCACCCGACGTCGCCGTCGTACGCGTTAGGACGGCATTCCAATATCCAAGAGCCGAAGCTACCAGCTCACAGCCGGAGCAGCACGCTCGAGGGGTTAAGCGAGTTGTACACTCGCGTGATTCGCACTGCCACCTCTGGCGCGTCGGCATCATGGAAGGCTCAATAGCGAAGGACGACATCGTGGCCACCACCAAATTCAAATCATCAACCTCCTCGATCGCGGCACGGCAGAAGAAGCAGGAGGAGGATGTAGTCGACGACTGGGACGCCGAGAGCAGCGACGAAGACACAGCCTCGGCGCAGCAGAAAGAGGCAGCAGAGAAGAGCACAGCGCAAGCGGACGTCTTCCGCGCATCCAAGGACGAGTGGACAGAAGCGTGAGTAAAGCTCGCAACACGTCGCCGGGATCAGGAACTGACTACGGTCCTTATGATCGATCACGCGCGATTGATCGAATGGCTCCCGCAGCAACTCACAGGCACCTACGGCTGTTCCGCTCGTCGTGTCGGGTCCAGGCCGAACACTGCCCGGGTCGGCCTACGGCCAGCGCCTGAATGCTCGCGAGAACGGGCCGGTACCCTCGTCACCGTACGCAGGCAGCTCCGCTACGGCTGAGCCACCGCGGATCCTCCAACGGCCCAAGAATGTGGCGCCTGGCGTACGCAGTGACGGATCATCAGCTAGCATGTCGAATTCGTCCTCTCAAGAGCGCAAGACGGTGGAGCAGCGCCAAGAAGAGTATCGATTAGCCCGCGAGAGGATCTTCGGCCCTCCCACCAATGCGTCTGGAGCGCCGTCCAAGGATCGCCCAACGAGGCAATAGCAGCAGCCGAACGAGACCATGGCAGCAAGGACAGCAGAGATCGCCGATTCAATATACCCTAGTCCGCACCGCAAGGACCTGAGACCAACACCTGGCCGCGTGTGTTCGAATGGCTTGCCCTTTACCGACGGTCAACCGTGAGGTGTGAATTCACCGAGGAATGTTACATCGCTGGGTGCGACAGCAGTGGACAAAGACCATCAACGCTGCAAGCTGGCGCTACCATTCGGGATGCTTTGATTTGCCAGCAGTGAGGCGCCGCACCGCTGGTGCGGGATAGCCGAAAACTTTCGTGTGGGTATGGGGACCCCATTTGACAGGATCGACGTGGGCAACAGCTTGCCCCAGGTGACAGACTGACTGGCACCCGCCCAGCCATGTCGCGCCAGCAGGGCTCGAAGGAAACACCCGTACAGCGTCACAAAAGGCGGCAGATTCGCTCGAAGCCAGCGAAGCGCATGGCGTCGGACCCGAGGCGAGCCAAGTCTGACGGGGTTCGCATCGATCGGTGTTGCTCCGGCCTGTCGCTTGAAGCCGGAAAGCGACTATCGGGTTGAAAGGTGGCTGTAATGGCCGCAGCTACAAATGCGAAGCGATTTTTGTATTCCTCAAAAGGCGACGCTGGATGTTCGGTCAGATCGATTTCTTCCGAAGTGACCGGCAGAGTGGGCAAGCGCGATTTGATTTGGGAAGGAATTCCTCACTGACCTGACGCCTCGTCTCGGCGTTCACGAGCGACGGCAGCCGCGCACCGGCAAAAAAATTTCTTCCTGGCGAGATGGCAGTTGGCATCATAGGTGCTCCGTCAATCGCGGCGCTACAGCTGCTGTATTGACCCACTAGACTGTAGCATTGTCACCTCCCTCATTGCCGGTCCAAGACTTGGTATCGGGCGCAAGATGGACGTGTGCTGTTGAAGACCCTTGACAGTCCTGCCTTGAGGACACCGCGAGTGTCGGAATGCATGTGGGAGGGCCAGGTCGCGGGCAGCAGCGTCGGAAGTCAAAGCCGCGCTGACCGCCTCCAGCTTGGCGCGGCGCCGCACAGACATCGAGCGAGACGAGGAGGGAGGGGGAGCGAGCGAGACAGGTTCGAACTTCTGGCGGTGCGTTTCTGCTCCGGTCCTTCCCTATCCAACGCACGATCTCGTGGATGCGGCGGGCACTTGACCAGTGTGTTTTGTTGGTTCGAATTCACTCGGTGCGCACCAGCGGCTGCTGCTGGCCGAAATTTCGTTTTCTTCTGCTTTCGCCCGCCTATCTTCTCGCTCGCTCGCTCGCTCGCTCTGTGCCAGTGTGGCCCGCGCTGGCCATTGCGCGATTCGGTCGGCCGGTCGGACGGAGGGAGGGAGGGAGGGCCAATCATCCGTCGCCGTGGCCGTCCACCCCTGGCCCTCGCCCGCGCGATCCCCTTGAAAAATACCTGCCTTCCGCGCATCCCTTCCTTCTTACTTTCACCTACCTACCACCTCTCTTTCGTAGTACAGGTAAGCTTGCCTCGTTCCACGCCCATTCTTCACCAGCGTGGCACCTAGGTGTCACACATGCTCTCCGACGTCCCCTTCAGAGCCTGCGTTTCCACTGCCGTCGTCGTCGTCGAGATCAGGAGCATACAAGGCGGCCGATGCTTTCGAGTGCCAATTGCGCTCGAAAAGTCGCATGGCCCTCGCTGAGATGCGAGCTGAACATGCCATGTGCTATGTCTAGCCTCTCATCATCAGAATATGTTCTTAGATACTCTCGATTGTCGTCGACGCACTAGATTGTCGCTGCTTGGTCCGGAACTCGATGCATGTGGTGTCCACCTTGTCAATTCTTTTCACGTAGCACCTGGCTGACACTCGATCCTCTCTACTCTTTGCTCTTACCCACCCCAGTCAAAATGGGTACCGTCGCTGACCCCGCTAAGACCAAGAAGACCATGAGTGGCTTCGCCACCGACTTCCTCATGGGTGGTGTTTCCGCCGCCGTCTCCAAGACGGCTGCTGCCCCCATTGAGCGAATCAAGCTCCTCATCCAGAACCAGGACGAGATGATCAAGCAGGGCCGTCTTGCCGCCCCCTACAAGGGCATTGGCGACTGCTTCGTCCGCACCTACCAGCAGGAGGGCATGGTTTCGCTCTGGCGTGGTAACACCGCTAACGTCATCCGTTACTTCCCCACCCAGGCGCTCAACTTCGCCTTCAAGGACTTCTTCAAGTCGCTCTTCGCCGTCCCCAAGACCGCTCCTTACTGGAAGTCGCTCTCGGCCAACCTTGCCTCCGGTGGTGCCGCCGGTGCCTCGTCGCTCCTCTTCGTCTACTCGCTCGACTACGCCCGTACCCGTCTTGCCAACGACGCCAAGTCGGCTGCCAAGGGCGGAGGAGACCGCCAGTTCAACGGCCTCGTCGACGTCTACCGCAAGACCATCGCCTCGGACGGTATCGCCGGTCTCTACCGTGGCTTCGTCCCCTCGGTCGTCGGTATCATCGTCTACCGTGGTCTCTACTTCGGCATGTACGACTCGCTCAAGCCCGTCCTGCTCACCGGTAACCTCTCGAACAACTTCCTCGCCTCGTTCCTCCTCGGCTGGGGTGTCACCACCGGTGCTGGTCTTGCTTCCTACCCTCTCGACACCATCCGTCGTCGCATGATGATGACCTCGGGTGGCAAGGTTCACTACAAGAACATGTTCGACGCCGGTCGCTCCATCGTCGCCGCCGAGGGTGTCTCGTCGCTCTTCAAGGGTGCCGGTGCCAACATTCTCCGTGGTATCGCCGGTGCCGGTGTGCTCTCCGGTTACGACAAGCTCCAGGAGGTCATGTTCGGCAAGGTCTACAAGGGCGGCTCCGGTTAAACGGTCCCCTGCGTACTCTTCGCTTCTCCTCCCCCTCCCTTCTGTGCAGTCGGCCCGGTCCATTCCCCGATGCCGTTCCTCACGGAATGAAAACTCAGTTTCTAGATCTGAACTCTTGACGTGTGTGGCGGTTTGTGTTCTGGATGTGACCCTGGTAAGAATTGAGAGTGATATACAGGGAATGCTGATGCGAATGCGGATGCGGGTAGACTACAGATGCGACTGCGGAAGTGGAGCGTGGAGAGGAAGGTCGACGCCATGCGGGAAGGGGGGTCGGGCGGGGTGCTCTCAGCGATGGTTTGAGCGCTGGAGCCGGTCGAGCTCACGTTGTGCTCGTAGCATGGCGTTCTCGTCGCGGAGACGCTCCATCTCGGCGCGCAGCATCTTGACCTCGGCACGAAGCTCCAGTACGGCCTCGCTCTGCTCCGACTCTTCGGCCTTTTTGACCTGGCGTCGCATGCGTTGGTACTCGACGTTCCTCTGTGCGCGTCGACGCTGAGCTTCGCCTGGCTCGAGCACGGGCTTGCGGCCTCGCTTGCGCGGAATGCTCTGCTCGCCCTGCTCTGGCTCGGACTGCGTCGTACTTGCGGAACGACAAGCCTCAGCTCCTGCATGTGTGTCGATGTTCTCTGCTGTGGCGAGACCTTCATTTGCTTCGCGAACCGAAATGCTCGCGTGGGTAGAAGGCTCCCTTGGCGGCGGTCGATCCGCCTCCGTAGCGAAGGAAGTGGTAGGCGGGAACAAGTGTGCATGCGGGTGCGAGTCGCCTTCTCTGTACGATCCTCGCCGCGCAGCATCGGCAGGCGTCTGAGCTCCCGACGGGGTGCCCGAGTGAGATGCAGCAACGGCCGCAGCTGCAGCACGAGACCTTTCTGAGGCCACAACGTCGCGTACCGCCAGCGACCACGCCGAGGGCAGAGGTAGGTCTGGATTGAGATCCGGATTGAAGTCCGGGTCATCCTCGTCCTCGTCTTCAAATTCGAGATCGGCAAAGTTGAGCGGCCGGTATGGGTCCTGCGTGGGAATGCTGAATCCGACTCCTGTTTGGTCCGTCTGCGGACGCGAGCGGCTGAGGGCGCTATCAGACGCATTCTGGGTAGCCAGACTCGCCTGCGCGAACTGGTAGTCTGAAGAAGCAAAGACTCGCGCAGCTTGACCATCCGAGCTTTGCCGTTGGCTGTGCTGCTCCTGTTGCCGCTGCTGTTGTTCCATCAGGGTCTGGAGCAGCGCCGTGAGATCCTGCTCGCCGACCGGACGGCGCGGAACCTGCTGATCTTTGCCTAAACGAGCGATCAGCGCTTGGATGAGTGGCTGAAGCGCCGACAGCTCGTTCTTGCTCCGAAGAGACGTTGAGCGTGACGTTACCGCATGTGATGGGCCTGCGTGGCTCGGCGTCTGCGCTGGGCTGCTCTGTGGGTGTGCAAAGGGCGATGGCGCAAGCTGAGATCCGGGCGTGGCCTGGCTCGCCCAACCGATGGAGTCGGACGATCCAAGCACGTGTGTGAGCATCTGAATCATGGCAGCGTAGAATTCAGCATCGTCTGCTCCGCCCGCTGGCGAGCGGCCGTCGACGCCGAACGCACTTGACGGCTGGGCGGAGAGCGAAGCTTGAGGATAGCTTCGCCGCGTGAGCCAGTTGGGATCCAGGCGCTCGAGAAACTTGAACGGCGACTCGTCGTCGTCTTCGTCCGCATCGGCGTCTCCGTCCTCGTCGTCCTCGTCTTCATCATCGTCGTTGTCATCGTCATCATCCTCGTCCTCATCTTCAGACTCTTCCTCTTGATCATCGTCGTCTTCCTCGACGAGGCCCTCGTTGTCACCTACGTCGTAAGGCGGATGGTCATCCTCCCTCTGCTCGTCTTCTCCGCGTCTCCGTCTCACACTTCTGGTGCCGCGCGGTTCTGCTGTCCCCGCCGCATGCACTCGAGGTGCCCTTGCTCGTCCGCCGCCTGCGGCTGCCATATGTGACGACTATGACATGCAGTGTTTCGCTGCAAGAAGCGGTCGGTGGTCGGTCCAGAGAGACGAGAAAGGGAAAGGTGGTGGATCAACCCGTGCACAGTTAGTGCGGAATCAACTCATGACGCGCGGGTGCAGCCAGACGCGTCTTTCGTTGGAGGTGTTGGACTGCAAGCACAACCCCCCAAAAAAAAGAGTCCTACGGGGATTGAACCCGCGACCTGCAGAAACCAAGAAGGTGTGCCTTGAAGGTGTCCTTCGACTTTGTGCCGAAGTCTGCCGCTCTACTGCTGAGCTAAAGACCCTGACAACCAATCCAACGCTGCGACAGCATACGTGAAACTATCGACAAACAAGCCATGTTTCAATCTTCTGATTTTTTCTTCTGTTTCTTCCGACTGCGGCAGGAGGAGGAAAGAAAGTCGCGCAGGTCGAAAGCATGCCTGCCTTCCTCCTTACCACCACCGCCAAAGCATCGAAACCACCAAACGGCTGCACTTCGGCTCACCTTTGAACCTTCTGCCCCTCGCCTGTGGTTCTACGACCTGTGAAAGATTGCCGTGCACGCCACATTTGCAAAGACTCGCCATCGTCACCAGCCGCTTCCGCCATCCTCCCGCATTCTCCCCTCCCCCTTCCCCTTCCCCTTCCGCTCCTCCTGCACCCCCTTTTCTTTTGAATATCCTGCCCTTTAAAGAGTCCATTAGATGATGAAACCCACATCTTCTGTGACGGGACAAACTGGGCCACAGCAGCGAACTATGCGACCTCGTGTCGTTGCATCAACCTTGTCATAACTATCCGGCTCGTTCCTCCTCTGTGGACGACTCGGCTGAACGACCTGGAACATCATGTCCGCTGAGCTTTTCATCTCGTCTTTTGTCGAAGTCCGCTACTCAATGACTCTGCCAATACAGCACAGTAGTACATCACAAATCAGACTGCCAACCTTTCGGAATGTGACTCGCTGCCATGTCCCCAAGACGAACCGCATGGGACCGGCCATGGCTGTTGTAGAGGCTGTGTGCGATGCGCGGATCACAAACTTCCAACAAGAGACAAGCTTTGCGAGATCCCGGTCGAGCTTTGTGTCGAGGACAATCTCTGTCAGCCTGTGTCAGCTACACACACTCTCAGACGGGTGAGGCGCATTGGGGAGCTGGGCGATGCGACCGACTAAGGCTCAGCATTCCGAGCCAAAGCTTGATTCGTTCAGAGAGGCGAATCAGGGAGGCCGCAGAGCGGAACGGCGCCGAGGGCAGGCGGCCATTGTACACTTGGCACGTCTGTGGTCCCTTTTCCAGGTTGTTTGCAACGTCTTTCACAACGTCGCTTTGGCTGACGATCCGATCTGTTGAAGCGGCTCAAACCACTTCCGCCCGGACATCGAGGAGGAGACGCTGCGCTGCATTTCGCACTTCCGGATTTGAATGCATCGGAAGTCGGGACGTGGTTCGGCTCGGGAGGAACGACCCTGAATTCACGGAAATATGGCGAAGTGTGTCTGTGCGGTGACTCGCTCCGCTCGACGTACTACCACCGTTTCTGGCGCCTTTATCTTCGTTCGCCTCGGACTGACAAGACCGGCAGACTCACATCTGCTCGGTCGCCAGTGAGCAGAGCTGGCTGCCCTCTACCATGCCGCCCAAACCCAAATCGCAAGCGAAAGCAGCCGCCTCGCATTCCGACGGAGCGCTGTCCGCTTCGCCGCATTCTGCGACCTCTCCGCGTCAAGCAGCTCCGCGAGAAAGCGCTGCACTCGCATCCCTTCCGCACATCGAAGTCAAGCCTCAAAAGGCCTGTGTGCTCTGTCGCCGCTCCAAAGTCAAATGCATCCACGACGGAGCTCCGCCCTGCAAGCGTTGCAAGGACACCAATCAAGAAGCTCAGTGCAAGTTTCGTCTTCGAGCGGACGACGAGTCGTGGCGCGAGAGGACTGATGATGTCCTGTCGAGGCTAGGAGAGAGCGTCGAATGGCTCGTGCAGCAACAGCAGAGGCAACAGCAGCAGCAGCAGCAAACGCAACAACAACTGCAACATGTAAACGACGATGACCACCGTCGATCCGAGGCGATTGGCTCCAGCAGCTCCCCAATGTCCGCACCTTCCCCTCGAAAGGCACAGGCATACGCTGCCCTGCATCGACCGCCTCCATCCTCGATGCGAGCCGCAAATACTCTTCACAGTCGTGCGACGGCGGACACGCCGGACCCGTCCGAATCCTTGCCGCATCACAATCCCACAGGCTTTCACAATCGGCCCTCGTCCACAACTTACCTGGGCTTCGATGGTGCTGCAGGCCTGTTGAGCCCCGGTGACTCGCATCCGCGCAGTATCTCGTCATCCTCGTATTCCAACTTTGGATCAACGAATCGAGCCTACCGCTCCCCGCCGGCCAATGCACAGTCGTTCCGACCGCTCCGCAATCCATACCCTCCATCGCCTCCGCTGCCGGCCGCGAACCACGGCCCCCTGCCATTCTACCCGAGCGGCGCATCAATACATTCGTCTGCTGCGGGCCGCCTTGAACCGGATCCACACAACTCGACTCCTCGATCCAAACGCTCCTCGAATGTACGGCAAGCGCAGCACGCGCCGACTCTAGAGCCCGGTCAGACCCGTCCTTCCTCGTTGATCTATGCTGCTCACTCGTATGAACACGTCGCCGAGCCGAGACAGCATCTTGCCTCGGCGCACCAGCCAGCGTTCGACTCGCCCTACGCTGCGCCTACGAATCGCATTGGGCGGAATGACCCTCGACTCACAGTCATCTCGATGGGCCTCGTGTCGATGGACCATGCGCGTCACCTCTTCAAGTTCTTTGCAAGGTTCTTGCAGCCTCACTGCTTTGGGTTCCCGGCCTACCCGGCCAACGAACACATGACGCCGCTCATCATCGCGTGCATCCTCATGGTATCCGCGATGCACGAGCCCAACTCTCGCAAGCTTTTCGAGCGCCTCCGACACGAGGCCTTCTCTTCGCCTCTTCTGCTCGATCAGCCCATCGATCGCTCGGCTCCCCTCGATCCAGAGCTCGGCATTGGTGTCGAGGAGATCACGGGCGCGTGCATCGCTGCATGCTGGCTCGGTGGTCAAACCGCACTGTCTGTAGCGCGCTTGGCACGCTACTGGGCTATCGGCTACCTCGAGCACTTTGAAGTCCGCTCCGCACAGACGCTTGGCGAGTGGATGACGATTCTGCCGCCTTTCCGCCAGATCGATCTCGTAGGCAAACTGCGCATCTGGCTCATGTCGTACATCACCGAAGCACAACAGGCTGTCATCAATGACACGCCAAGCTTGTTTCCCGTGAGCGACCCCGCGCATTACTGCCAAGGCCTCCTCAATGCCAGCAGTCACAGCGTGGAAATCGCCGAGTCGCTTGCAAAGAACGAAGGCTCGGCTGACCCCAATCAGCCCCTCAAGGGCAGTACGGGTACTCCCAACTCGAACCATTCTTACTCTGCTGCTGCCCCTGCAGCGTACAATGACGGTGCGGGAGGGATGAGCTCACTCGCGTCCGACCGTCAGCTGGTCGCGCATGCCCGCATGATGTCGATCCTGCTCGCAGCTCAGGATCTGCACCGCTCGGCGCGATCCGCTGCGGCCTCGGCCAACGACCCTTCGCGACGGTCGAACGGGCCCACATCACAACCAGACGCCACACCAAACGATGCATCACGCATGGTGGAGCGATGGCGGGAATGGCTGGAGGAGCTGAACCGGTGGCGATTGCTCACGTCGCAGCATTCCGATCTGTCGGACAGTACTCTCGAATCGGTCGACCTCTCGCTCCTCTACCACCTCTCGCGCACGTTTCTGGCATCGCATCCGCTAGATCCCGACGTGGGCATCCTGGACGAAACACAGCACGCGCTCAAGGCTGCTTCCAATTCGAATCCACCCAACTTTTCGCGGCTCGCCGTCGCCCAACTGCGCACCATCTCGACCGCAAAGCACTCGGCTCTCTTTGCGCTCAAGCTTGCCACCACCGAGTTTGGCGAAAAGCTGTCGTACCTCCCGCAGTTCTACCACTGGCTGCTCGGCCATGCGGCCGGCCTGCTCCTCATGCTCGTGCAGCGTCGAGAGGCTTTTCTCATGGCCAAGGAGGCCGATTCGCTGCTGGAGGTAGCCGAGGAGTTCGTCCAGCTGTATGTGTTCCGCATCACCAGCCACTCCTTCAACTCCGCAGTCGGCGACAACGGTCTCGAGCCGAGCCCCCACAGAACCGGCACCAAGCGATCTGCCTCGGGTGCCGACTTGCGCGGAGACTACGACTCGAACCGACCCCGACTCAACAACATCGGAAACGATGCAGGCTCTGCGCAGGACGGCGCCAGCGATCCGTTGAACTTTCAGTGGCCCTTCATGTCGGGCTTTCCCACCTCCGCTTCGGCTGCCTCCGCTGCGACCGGGTCCATACCCACGGCTTCACCCAACCCCATCCTGCAGCAGCAATTTACCCATGGGAATCCCGCCGAAAAGCACCCGGCGCTCGCCAACGCACAGGCCCTGGCCCGCGCACTCTACCTCGTCAAGATGCAAGTACAGTCGCTCAACGTGCGGATCTGATCCGTTGCGGAGCAAACAGGACTCAACGCGGATGAGGATAGACTTGTCCTGAACGTGTCAATGAAACGGTCCCGCACCATATTGAGATTGAACGGGATGATGACTTGAACAGAGTCTCAAAGTTGAGGCCTTCGTCGTGGTGTGGGGCTGGCGTGGTACAGGCTCCGAGCGCGCCAGAATGGAGTGTTGGTGATACTGTGTGTATCTTTTGTGACCTTCATCGAGAGCCTCGAAGAGAACCTCAACGCCAGCCTCAACGACAGCCTCACCACGGGCGGTGCCTGGGAGGAGCCCCACATGGCGCGCTGCGGGGGCGAATGGTTTTTTGGCATTTGTTTGTTAGTTAGGATTTCGAAAACATGAACACGATTTAATTTTGAAAGCCAGTACTTTGCGCGCCATGTGGCTTCTGCTCGGGCGATTTCGGCAAAGTAGTGCCCAGCACCTAGCCAGAGCGAGCCTTCGGGCAGAGGAGTTGGCGCTGACGCTGGTCTACTGGGCCCGCGAGAGGCGTCGAGGTGCTTCGGGGCTGGGCTCGCGGTGAGTCTCGGGCCCGTCGGCGACTTTTTTATTTTTTTCAAATTTGAACTTTCCGGCGAAGCCACATGGCAGGCGCGGCTGACATATAGCTTCGGTTCGGATGGAGTGCCAGGCAGTGCGAGTGTTGCGCAAGTGATGCGCAAGTGATGCGCTCACGGGCAACGCTGCTATTTGTTGGATGGCCCAAGCTGCCCACACGGCGAAAGTGCTTTTGCGTGTAGCTGGGCAGAAGCGTGGACCACGGGCGCCGAAGACTGGGGTCGAGGCTCAATATGGGGCAACGAGGGCGTTGGGCGCGTGCGGATTCGGGTGTGGGGTGTATGCGCTACCTGACAGGGGGAGTGCCTCGACGCGCAAGGTTTTTTTTTTTTCCCCTTCTCGTTCCGGGGTTGTCGCCGTGCCTCCTCCTCCTCCTCCTCCTCGTGTCTAGTCGCGATTGTCCCCCTCCCCCCTTTGTGAATGTATGCGCTGTCGCTGGCCTCGCCCTTCCTCCGTTGCGAAAGGAGGCAACTCGAGTCTGCGTTTCAGTGCAACCCGTCTGGCAGTGCGATAGTGCGAGTGTGTGAGTCTTGCTCGCGAACGGCGCTGGTGCGACTGTCGAGTACATGGCCATCTGTGAGCTTGCTTCCGTCGTGAACATCATATCATTCTCTAACTTTTTATTGTCGCCAATACCAACGTTTTTGTAAGTATACAAAAGTACGTCTTTGATGGTGCGGTTGTGGTGGTAGCGACGTGTATACTGACTGTCTTTCCCTGCAGTGTCTCCCAACAAGCAGAACTTGTTCGGCTCGTCCGGTAAGCGTGTCCCCGTGCCCGTCGTGACCATGCGCGTCAAGACACCAACACCATCACACCTGCTCCACCCGCAACAATGGCCAGGCAGAGGATGAGCAAAGAGGACTGCGCGAGGATCATCGAGGCGCAGTGCGAGGCCCGGCGCGTCTCCCCCCGCCGCGCCGCGACCCGTCCAATCGACGCCGCCAACGAGGGCGAAGTCGACAGCGGCTCGCTGTCTGACCCCAGCGACGTGGACGTGGCCGATGCGATCACCACCGTTGCCGCGACCGCCACCACCGCCGCCGCCCATGTGCGTCAAGGCCAAGCCCAGCAAGGATGCTGGGCTGTCTCGAGCGCCCACGAGGAACGCGCTGCCTGCGCACAGGCGCACCACTGCCCCCGCTGCACCCAGCGTCAAGAAAGGGGCTACCAACAAGGCGGCTGGCTCGTCCAAGCGACCGGCCAAGCCGGCAGCCAAGCGTGCGCCCGAGCAGCGCGCCAGTCCCCCGCCCAAGGCTGCCCCCTCCAAGGCCGCCCCGTCCAAGCCCGCTCCAATGGCGCCGTGGATTGAGCAGCGCGCTCCTACCCCGCGCCATGTCTCGTCGACGCCCAGCGTCGAAGAGTGGCCCGCCCTGCCGGCGCCGCAGGAGGCACGGGTGCCCGCTCCGCCCGCCAAGGCTCCGCCGCCCAACCCCAGGACCGCCGCGCCCACGCCGCCTTCGCCGGCTTCGCGCGCTGCTGCAGGCCCGTCCATGCCCACGACGAGCCTGCCTCCCATGCTCCAAGAGGCCAGCCAGGCTCTGAGCGGCGTCGCTTTTGAGCAGGGCCTGCCTCTGCCGACGAGCAGCGTGACCCCGCAGACGGGTCCCGTCGACGGCAGCTCGTGGGGATGGAGGAGCGACGCTCCTTCGCCGCCATCGAGCGTCGAGGCGATCCAGACGGCTTGGATGGGCCTATTCGTCCCCTACAGCTCGTGGACGGCGCCGCCGGAGGTCAGCACGTTTGGCATGACCGGCGCCTTTGGCATGCCCGACGCGGCTGGCTCGACGGGGGGCCTTTGGCATGTCCGCTGCCTTTGGGTCGACAGTCCCGTCGGCTTCGATGGACCCGTTTGGGTCTTGGCCGTCTGTCTCCGCTGACCCATCAGGGTCTTGGAGTCCGTCTGGCTCCGCGGAGGCGTCGCGTTGGAGTCCGTCTGGCTCGGCGGAGCCGTCTGGGTCTTGGAGTCCGTCTGGCTCGAACGGCTTGTGGACGGGGCCTGTGGTCCTCGGGCAGCCCAGCTTTGAGTGGTTTCGCTTTGGAGGAGCGCGCTGGTGCTACGCTCACGATGGGTGGCACTGGCGCGTCGGGTTCGTCTAGCTCGCAGCGTCCGTCGAGCAGGGCGTTGGGAAAGCGTCGTATGCTGGACGACGACTACTTGTTGGTGCAGCGCGCTGCAGCTACGCCCACGACGTGTGGCACTGGCGAGTCGAGCTTGGGGTCAATTCGAGTCGTGTTGCTCGTCTCCGTGCAAGTCGGCACCCGAGGCAGATCGCTTAATGCCGCCTCTGTGGAAGCTCGGCTCGACACTGTTGTCGCCAACTGCGGAATGGAACGAGTGGCTGGTGATGCGAAAGACGTAGAGCTGGACGAACTTATCGGTGACTTCCAGCTCCTCTGGCTCGCAGCGTCCGTCGAGCAGGTCGCTGGGCAAGCGTCGGATGTAGGACGACGACGACGACGACGACGACGACGACGACGACGACGACGACGACGAGGAGTCTGGCTCCTGCATGCGCCTCTTGGTGGTGATGGCGTTCATGCTCATGACCGCTGCCGATGCGCTGCCCCGCTCGCGGGTCGACCCCTTCGATGGTCGTTCGCTCCCGGATCCGTGGTCCGGTCTGCCGCTGTTCAGCGCGCCGACGACGCTGATCGCCCACATCGACCATGGGCGCCGCATCCACCTCGGCTTCGAAACCGAATACCCGCGGTTTGACGTCGACTGGAGGCCGCACAAGCTCAACGCGCGGATGGAGCTGTGGAAGAGCAACTGGATAATTATCAGGTTCCGCTTCAGCACGCTCGTCTCCATCCTCCAGTGGACGCGTGCCCTCTCGCGGCAGTGGCTGCGACGACTGGCCGAAGCTGGGCTTGTGCCTCCAAGCGCCGGCCTACTCGACGGCGAGCTCGACCTCGACTCGCTCTACGACCGCTTCAGCGACAACGAGCACTCGAAGCTTGAGCGGGGCTGGTCGTACCTGTGGGGGTTTATTTGTTTTTTTCATTTGCAATGCAGATTCGGTTCGCCGTGCGAAGAGCTTGTGAAGACAGTGTGCGAAGAGCGTGTGAAGACAGTGTGCGAAGAGCGTGTGAAGACAGTGTGGCGCGAGGTGTGCGACGTGTGGCGACGCGTGGCGACGTGGCCTCGGCGAGCGTCCGAATCGCATCGATGAGCTTCTGAATGACTTTGAGCGACGCTCAAGGGACCGTCAGAGCCGTACGGTCTGTTGGTGGGTTGACCCGACTCGCTCGGACCGGTACCTGCATGGACCGCTCCCACCTGCACCATGCATGCGTACGACGCACACACCCCTCGCTGACTCACTTGCTTTCGCACACTCGCTCGCTCCTGTACATGGACATACTCATTCGCTCTGAGCAATACACTACATTCGCATCAACCCTTCTGCTTGAGTCGCTCGCTACACCAGTGCTTGATCCACTCACGCGAGACTCCAACACGGTCTTCGGCGCCGTACCTTCAAGTTTCGCCCTAGAACCGCACCGAGCACAACACTGAAGATTCCGGCCATGTACACAGTCCCACAGTGTCTTCAATGCGACTCCTCAGGCAGAAACTGCATCTCACGACCGTCGGCTGCAGGTGTCGAGCACAAAGCAGGTTTCTCGGTGTGGGGCACAGCGTGGCCGCGCGATCTCACATTTTTGCGATTTTCGCAGCGAGCGCAAAAAGCAGGTTTCTCGTTGTGGCGCATCGCCTCGCCGCGTGCGATCTCACATTTTTGTGATTTCTCCTGCGAGCGCAAAAAGCAGGTTGTGGCGCCTCGGTGCGGGGTGCGATCTGTGATTTTTGCTGCGGAGCGAGAACCAGGTTTCTCGTTGTGGCGTCTCGAGGCGGGGCGCGATCTGTGATTTTCGCTGCAGCTGCTGAGCGAAAAGCAGGTTTCACGTTGTGGCGCATCGACTCGACGCGGGGTCTAACAATTTACGAATTTATTCGCGAGCAAAAAAACAGGAACAAGTCACCGCAGGGTGATTTCGCCAGGTGCGCTCCGTGGCAACGCGCGCATCGCACGAAGGGCTTGGCGCCACGCGCTCATCGCCGGCAGGTGCTCGCCATGGCAACGCGGGCATCTCGGGCAGGGCTATCCATGGCAACGCGCGCATCGCACCCCCAATCTCCTTGTTTGCCCAATGGACGGCCACGGTAGTGAGCATCTTCGTCTGGAGTGCAGACATATGCGAACCCGCCGAGGTTGTCGGTGCTGTGTGCATCGTGTGCGTCGTGCGTGTCGACGATATCGAGGGCACGAGATATCTTAGCTCTTCTCTTCCACATCCATGGGCTGTGAGGAGCTCTCCGCGTCCGCATCTTTAAGCTGTGGCAGCTGGCGTCGTTGGGCTGAGGCCTCATTCTGCCTGTCGTTCTCTTTGCCGTCGGAGGCGAACATGATCGCGGGACGAGGCGGGCGACGGTGGCGCATCTACTCCTCTGACGGTTTACCGGCTTGGTCCCAACGCAGAGATGGCGATGTGGCCGTACCTTTGGCGAGCGACCAGTACACAGGCGATTCATCTTTACTGGTCGATCTGACCAAGCTGGTGACTACTCAGCGAGAACGGCCGATCAAGATGCAGGCCTGTTGCGCATTTGGCTCATCCAGCGGTACAAGTTCAGCACACTCGTCGCCATCGTCCAGTCGACGCGCGCCCCCTCCCGTCAATGGCTCATGCGACTGAAGGAAGCCGGCATCGTCCCTGCCAATGCAAGCCAAGGTCTTCTCGCCGGCGGCATCGACATCGATTCGCTCTTTCGCAGCTTCAAAGGACAACGCCCAGTCGTGGTTTCTATTCAGTCTTCGTGGACTGGGAGTCTGCATGTGCTGGCTGAAAGCGGGCCCCTATTCGAGGGTTGCCATCCTTACGAAGCTCACACCACTGCTGTCGACGGTAGCGACGCCTCTGGCCGAGCTTCCCGCACTGGCAGTCAAGAATACGGACCGTCGCAAGACGGACGTTTAGCTTGTTCCTCGACATCATTCAACGGCTCACAGCGCTCACACCAAGCATCGAACTTCGATTTCAGCACGACAGCACTACCGAGCGGCTCCTACAGTGTAAATCAACCGTGTCCAGCAGCTCCACCGGTATCAATCAACAACGTCGATCTAGTTTATTCACTGTGCAATGCCACCGATCTCGCTATCTAACAAAAATCGAGCCGACGCTCGCAGACTCCACTTGGCTCACAAAAGGGACAGGGCGAGTCTCAATCCCAAAGCACTTTCGACCGAAATAAACACACACACACACCAAAAAGTTTGCAGCAGGCGTTCGCATTGACGATCGACAGACTACAAAAGAGGAGGAAAAGAGGAAGAGGAAGAGAGGGTTTTAAACTCCGCGGCAACCCCAAACGCGGGCGGAAAGAGGAAAAACCTGGCCACTTGAGCCGGGTGCCTGCCTATGAAGAGACGATGATGGCGTTTTGGCACCACCATCTCAGCTGGCCACTAACGGCCAAGACAGCAGCTGCCTGATCGGCTCGCTTACTTCTTCTTGCCGGCCTTCTCGGCGGCCTTGGTGGTCTTACCACCCTTGCCCGAGGTCTTGTTCACCTCTGTTGAGTCGTCAAAGAAGCATCATGGTGATCGGGGTCAGTACGATATCGACGAAAGATGGAGGAGGTGCAGAAGTGGTCACTTACCCTTGATGACACCGACGGCGACCGTCTGGCGCATGTCACGGACGGCGAAGCGGCCGAGAGGGGGGTACTGCTGGAAGGACTCGACACACATGGGCTTGGTGGGGACCATGTTGACGAGGGCGGCGTCACCGGACTTGATGAACTTGGGGTTGTTCTCGATGGACTTGCCGGTACGGCGGTCGATCTTCTCGGTGATCTCGTTGAACTTGCAGGCAATGTGGGCGGTGTGGCAGTCGAGCACGGGGGCGTATCCGTTGCCGATCTGGCCGGGGTGGTTCATGACGATGACCTGGGCGAGGAAGGAGGCGGCCTCCATGGCGGGGTCGTTCTTGGAGTCGGAGCAGACGTTTCCGCGGCGGATGTCCTTGACGGAGACGTTCTTGACGTTGAAGCCGACGTTGTCACCGGGGAGACCCTCGGAGAGGACCTCGTGGTGCATCTCGACGGACTTGACCTCGGTGGTGACGTTGGAGGGGGCGAAGGTGACGACCATGCCGCCCTTGATGACACCGGTCTCGACACGGCCGACGGGCACGGTTCCGATACCGCCGATCTTGTAGACGTCCTGGAGGGGAAGACGGAGGGGCTTGTCGGTGGGACGCGAGGGGGGCTCGATGGCGTCGATGGCGTCGAGGAGGGTCTTGCCGGTGACCTTGCCGGACTTGGTCTCCTTCTCCCAACCCTTGTACCAGGCCATCTCCTTGGTGGGCTCGATCATGTTGTCGCCGTGCCAGCCGGAGATGGGGACGAAGGCGACGGACTTGGGGTTGTAGCCGACCTTCTTGATGAAGTTGGAGGTCTCCTTGACGATCTCGTTGAAGCGGTCCTCGGAGTACTTGGTGGTGTCCATCTTGTTGACGGCGACGATGAGCTGACGCACACCGAGGGTGAACGAGAGGAGGGCGTGCTCACGGGTCTGGCCGTCCTTGGAGATACCAGCCTCGAACTCACCGGTACCACCGGCGATGATGAGGATGGCGCAGTCGGCCTGCGAGGTACCGGTGATCATGTTCTTGATGAAGTCACGGTGGCCGGGGGCGTCGATGACGGTGACCATGTACTTGGGGGTCTCGAACTTCCAGAGGGCGATGTCGATGGTGATACCACGCTCACGCTCAGCCTTCAGCTTGTCGAGCACCCAGGCGTACTTGAAGGAACCCTTGCCGAGCTCGGCGGCCTCCTTCTCGAACTTCTCGACGGTACGCTTGTCGATACCACCGCACTTGTAGATCAAGTGACCGGTGGTGGTCGACTTACCGGAGTCGACGTGTCCGATGACGACGACGTTAACCTGGAGGGGTGAAGGGATGCACAGTGGTGGCCAGGGTTAGCAGCTGCTACTTTTTGCACTGTATCATGTCATGTTGCCACATTGCCACCAGGCTCAGCCTGGACATGGCTCAGCCTGGAGATGACACCAGACTCAGCCTGGACAATGATGACCGCCGAGCCGTGATGATGATGGCAGCGTTGGCGACCACGCCGATCAAGGCTGGGATATTGTCTGCTACTTACGTGAGCCTTCTCCTTTCCCATTTTGGATGATGTTTTTGTTGTGTTGTATGATACGGTGTATGCGGTCGGAAGGAAAGATAGCGTGGAGAGCGGAGCGCATTTATTCAGTTTGGCCCGCTGGCGCTCCAGGCCGCACTGTCGCACACGAGGGGGCCGCAGGCCACGTCTCGAAGAAAGGGAAACTACCCCAACGCTGCTGCGCGCAGGCAGAGAAAATTTTTCTTGTGGGCCGCGTTGCGAATTTTTGACTGGTCTGCTGCCTCGATCGTCATTGGGCGCAGAGGCGGGATCGGCTCGACCGACCGACAGGCTCTGCGCCGCGCTGAATTTGGAAGAAGCGCAAGGACCAATGAGCGCTGAACCGCCCTCTGCCTGTGTCTCTCCCCCTTTGCCACTCGCCCACGGCCCTCGAGCCTCGTTCGCTGCGCAAGAACCCACTTCAAACGCAGATTCAGATTCACTTGCACTGCCAATACAAAGACTTTCAAAGAGCAGGTCCTTGCAGCTACATTCCGTTCGAAGAGCGCCCACTTGAGCTCATCCCTGGTCCGCACAGAAGGCAAGCTGAGCCAGAGTTGGACCGACCGACTGCGCACGTTCCCCCGACCAACTTGCTCTGGCTGGGCCGGATCGGTCGATCCTTTCTCGCTGTCAACATGTAGATCTCGTCTGTGCTTCGGGTTGTGCTGCGTCGCACACGCGGTGTTGCAGCGGAAGCCACGCTGATCAGCGCCGTCTCTTCCTATCTTGAGCTCTCGTGACTCAGAAAAAGGGCCGTGTGAGGCATTCGAGAGGGACTCGAGGAACAGCCAGTTGCCACGTCCAAGAATCGACTGCGGCAACGGATTCGCTAATTTCGGATGCCGCGCCAGAGCACAGGCCATTTTTGCACGCACTGTGACCGCACGCGGTCAGTTTAGCCACAAATACATCTCTGCGCGTTGCAGGCTGGATTTCGCATTCGAACTGCACTTCTCCCATCGCAGGCGGCGCGCCACATCTCTCTTCGCTTCGGACGGTCCAGACGCAAGTCAAGTTGTGCCTCAGAATAGTCAGGGCTCGGACGTGACGGTCGCCGCTCAAGTCATCACCGATTGTCGATCTCCACTCCCGCCTATCGGGTACGCTCTGCAACCCCACACTAATGGCTCCTCCGACGTCCCTGTTCCCAGAGAGGCTACAATCACAAAAGAGGATGCGGTGTGTAGCAATGGCGTACGAGAAACAGCACGAGCACCGGCGGGCCCATAGCATCAGACAGGCATGTTGCGGAGCAGCTCGATGGATCCGCGTGAGCTTAATTCCCGGTGTCCTCTTCCTCCTCCTCGTCGTCTTCGTCATCCCAGAGGTCGCCATCGCCGTCGCCGTCGCCGTCGTCATTGGGTATACTGGATCGGTCTGGTGCCGATCCGCCTGCTGGCTGAGCCGCAGGTGCGGAGGATATCGGACGGTTGCGACTGGCGGGTAAGGCGGGAGGGGGCATTCCACCATTTGGTGCAGAGCCTTGCGATTCCTTCGCGGCGATGGCTGCGGACGTTGGCCCGGAAGACGACGCCGTGACCGGCTGTGCTCGCTGCACATCTTCATGCTGTCGTTCGGGAGAGTGATTCTCGTCCTCGTCTTGGCGATGCTGCCCGGTGGCTTCGGTGGCGGCCCCGCTCGACGAGGCAGCAGCCTCCTGCGCTGCTTCCTCTGCGGCGGCGGCGGCCAGATTCGCCTCCTTTCGCTCCTTGCGCGATTGCTTGATTTCTGCGAGCTGGTTCCGCTTCATGTCGCGCTCCGTTGTGAGCTTGCGCAGCGCCTGCTGATGTCGGTTTTTGATGATCAGATTCATGGTGCCTTCGACGTCGCTCTGCTTCCGGCGCACCAGCGTCTCGAGCTCCCTGCACTCTGCCTCCAGCTGCGCCTCTCGAACACGCTGCTCCTTCTCCTCGTCGTTCTCGTCCTCTTCATCGTCGTCCTCGTCTCCGCCGTCGTCGGCGTCGTCGTCGTCATCATCATCCCACAGATCTTCCTGGTCGCTCGCACGACTCTGAGCCTCGCTCCCTGCCCCGCGCGTCGACTCGGCGTCATCGTCATCATCGTCCTCCTCTTCCAGCGCAGCATCCAGCTCGGCTGCCAGATCTTCATCCACGTCATCCTCGTCATCCATGTCCGCATCGTCGTAGCCGCCCTCGCCTCCATCCTCACCGTGAGCCCGGCGCCGTGCTCCTTGGCCATCTTCGTCCTCGTCTCCATCTTCGCCTTCCTCATCCTGCGAGCCCGCGTCGGAGCCGTCCGGCATGGGCGTCTCAGCCTGGGAACCGCCAGGAGACGATACGCCTCTACGAGACTGGCCGCGCGGATGCGCATCGTCCTCGTCCGATCCGCCCTCGTCGGCCGCGTCGATCATCTCGTACTCGACCTCTTCTGCCTTCTTGTCCGCTTTCAGCAGGCGCTCCACCTCTTTCTCCACAGTCTCGATCGCCCGACGTGCAGCACGCTTGCGGAAGCGACGCTTGCGTGCCCATTGCATGGGCGGCGTGATGCCGTGTGGATAGACAAAGTCTTCGATGTTGAATCCTTTGCCAGCACCGCTGGACGACGCCTGCGACTCGTCCGCGATCTTGCCTTCGACCACGAGCATCTGCGCAATGTCAGCAACCTTGAAGAACTGGCGATTGTCGAGCGTCTTGTGCGACTCTGTGATGGTGGGAAGGTCGACCAGCTTGGCGGAGAAGAGGGAATCGCCGACGTGCACGACTGCGCGCCTCGAGTCCTTGAACTTGAACCACACGTCGTCGCCCAGCTGACGCTTTTGGATCGACTCGCGCAGCTTGTCGCATTCGGGACCTTCCGGCATGCGGAAGATGAGCTGCTCCTCAAAGGCAAGGCCTTCGCCGGTCTCATCGTCTTCCGAGTCCAGCTCACGATCGTAGCCTTGCATGTACGGTTGCGTTTTGGGCCCCTGACCTACTCCAGCGGCCGTGCCTCCTCCTGAGGCTTTCATCTTGAGCTTGATCTGCGGACGTGCACCTGATGATGTGCGGATGGGCCGCGACGGCTGCGACCGCTTGCTTCCGCCATGTTCCCATCCATCCGGCGACTGCTCTCGAGCCAACAGAGCCTTGGCAGTCGGTCGGACCGCACGTTTTGGTCGTATCCCTCGCGCTCCTCCATCTCCAGAAGGCGACGCAGAGCCGCTTGCCTCGCTCATGATGCTGGTATAGAGTTCGCGGCCTCAGTCGGACCGGCTTGCTGGATCGTATAGCACCCTCCTTCCGACTTGATGGGCAGCGGATCAGCTCGCGAATCGGTCCCGACTGCGCGCGGTTGCCAGGAAAAGCGACCTCACGACCGAGCGTGGAGGAAATCAAACCAGCGCAATCGCTAAGGTCTACTGCTTGAGCGCTTGATGCCGAACCGTTGACGAGGAAGGTGGTAGTAGAGTGTCGAGGTCGTCCGCACCAGTGCATCCCTGGAAAAGCTCAGTCGGCAGGAGTGGACGCGCTTTTGCCGCTCCACACAACACTCATACTCGCGTGCCATTTGCGGAAGCCGAGCTTTTGGCCTATATTCACAAGCCCTCCCACCACATCAATTTGCCATGCCTGCAGTCCGCAACAGTGCGCTATCAAGCTCGAGGCTCATTCAGCTCAATGCCGGTCCGGGATGCTTCCCACGGCCGGCCCTCGTTGAAGCTCAGTGCAAACGGTCCCACGCGAAGCATGTCTGGTCGATCGGGCCCGCGCTAGGGGGCGATTGATATTTTGCGCAGAGGTCAAGCTGGCGCTCTGCAAAAGGGCGTGTGTGATGTGGTTTTAGTACATGAAGGATGCGAGCGTGAGGTAGACAGAGACATCACAGGGTGGGTAGCACGGATGTCGAGGCTCGACACGTGAAATAGCTGACGAGATGACGAATCCAGCGTGATGAGGGAGAGTTCAAGCGGGACAGGCTTATGCCTCCTGAGCACGAACGCGGGCGTTGGCGTTGGTGACCTTGACACCGAGAGCCTTGGCCTTCTCGAGGATGTCGATGCGCTTCTTGGACGAGACGTTGTGGGCGATCTCGGCAGCGTAGACACCGTTGTGCATGAGGAGGAGCTCGACGTCACGGACGTTGGAGACCACGAGGCGGCGGTAGCCGTTGGGCATCAGGTGACGGGTCTTCTTGTTGGAACCGTAACCGATCTTGGGCATGCGCACAGTGCTGCGGAATCGGCGGCGGACGGCGCTGTCGATACCCTTGGGCTTGCGCCACGACTCACCGACACGGTGGTATCGGTCAGAGTGGTGGCGCTTGAACGCCTTGGTGCGCTTCTTGACGATGGGGATGGTGGTGGCAGCCATCTTGACAATCTGAGCAAGGCGAGGGATGGCGTGGTGGAAAAGCGTCACGTACACGTTCAAGTCAGCATCAATTCGACTGCTACACGGCTGGGAAGTGGGGTCGACGTCTATCGCTATCTATGCTGTCGAGTCGTGTGTGTTCGAGGTAGGTGTTGCAGGCTGGCCAGAATGTTGTTACGAATCCAGGTTGTAATGGAGAGCGAGGTCGTCCGGAATCACAGAAGTCGAGCAAAGGTGGGATAGGAGGTGTAGCAAGACGGCTCGAGATGCGTGAGGAGGCTGCAATGGCTTCCCTCTTCAGTTGGTTGCGGATGCGGGTGGCGATAGTCGCGCCGAGATGGCAACAGACGGTATTGCTTCGTCTCTAAGCAGCCGGTCTGATGAGAGATGAGGGTTCGACCAGATGCCACGGTACGCCTTGGTTGGCAGGCATAGGAGATGACTCGGAAGAGAATGTTGTGGTGGATGCGATTCTTCTCGCCAGTAGCGATGTTCGACCTCCCACAGCATTTCCGGAAGGCAAGTCTCCAATGTCGTTCGCCATCAAACTGACATCATGACGCTGTATGACTGTCTCCTGAAGTGAGTTTGGAAAGCTCCCGTCCTTTGCAGTCGATACGAGAAGGTGGTGCTGTGTGCAAGGCGGAATATGTTCGTGCATTGGCGCATCGACATAACGACATATTGTTGTTCTTTGTCGGCTGCTGGTGGATGTGAAGCCGGGGTGCCTGCTGCGATTCGATGGTGCGTGTGTGTCGAGACTGGCGTGGCGATAGATGCTGTAGACGCTGACGATTGGCGAAGCATAACTTACCTTTCTTGACGGGTGAGGATGGTGGTGATTCAAGATGATGTCGAATAGCTTCCGAGTTTCACCAAACGCTCAGTGGCTGCCTTGCCCCATCGCCTCGGACGCCCCATCCTCCAACTTCAGCCGGGCCAGCAGTCTGGCCGTCTCGAACCGTCAGAGTCAGCTGGTCGCCTGCCCTCGATTGCACTCCTACTACACACGAAGCTGAGCCTGGGTCTGGAGGGCCAGACCTGTCCCACGCCTGCAATTTTCTAACAGCTCGAAATTTCGCGGTCCAATTTGAGCTCGGCCGAGGTCACCTGATCAGCATCTGTTAGGCGTTGAATTGTGCGAGGTCCGCCCGGAAATTCGATACTGCAGTCCGAAGAGACGGCCTCAAGTTGATGCGAGCCTGGACACTGGCCGCTGTAGGCGACCAGCCAGTTGAATGGAGTTGCGCATGTGAGGTTGGCCCTGCTCCGGCTTCGCAGCTTGGCCTGGACGAGAAGCTCCAGGCAGAGTCCCGAGTCTCGCGCTGCGTCTGCGAGTGGGTCTTTGAGATCTGGCTGCTCGTCATCATCCTCGACACTACCACAACCGTCAAGAATCATATTGTCAAGGTTTGTATCTCTATCTACGCATATATCGCCGCCGACCATCTCTTCGCATCACGCTCGAGTCTTTACGCAGTCGACCAGCCCAACAATCTCGGTACGGATCAGTCGAGTCCAGCATCATTGGCACGCACGCATACGCCGACAGCTCGCATTGCATTCGAAGGATGGAGGAGAAGGATGTCGTAGTGGACCTGAGCTTGGGCGTCTTCATTCACCGCAGCAGGATGTGCACGCGCCGCCATCTGCGACAGTCAGACAACGTTGTTGACACTGCTCAACTGGCGATGTGATGCGTTGTGCTGCCACTCGCATGCCCAGATCGCATGGCAGATACGATGTCACAACGTCCATGGCGATTGCCCAGATCGCTTCGTCTAGGGGGAAAGGTTCCTGCAGATGGCGCACCAACTTCAGAAAGACTAAATGACGCATCCGCCTCAGGTTCGTCGCACCGACCAATCCTTCGCACTACCAAAAGCATCATCACGCGACAGACTCGTTCGCCGGCCCTACTGCAATTGGACTCGGGCAAATGCTCCGCAGTCATGCCGCCGTTCGACGTGCGATCGGAGCTGTCCGACTGAGCAGCTTCGACCATGACGCCCCGACAGAAGGTCTCAGACACGCGATGGCACGAAGGCCACTCCGACCTGGCTCATCAGCGACACGCACACATTGCAGTTTGGAAATGTCGGCGACTGCGTAGAGATGGTCGAGCGGAACCTCAACAACTCGTACTCGGTTGATCGAAGCATAAGTACTGACACCCGGCCCTTCTTTTCTTCCACACTCGCAGATGTCCCTCCAGCAGGCAAACCCATACATCGTTGACGGCAAGGGACACCTCCTCGGTCGTCTCGCCGCCACCCTGGCCAAGGAGCTCCTCTCCGGCCAGAAGGTCGTTGTTGTGCGATCCGAGCTCATCAACGTCTCGGGCTCGTTCTTCCGCAACAAGCTGAAGTACCACGCTTACCTGCACAAGCGCCACCTGGTCAACCCCAAGAAGGCCGGTCCCTTCCACCACCGTGCTCCCTCGCGCATCCTCTACAAGGCCATCCGAGGCATGCTTCCCCACAAGACCGCCCGTGGTGCCGCCGCTCTCCAGCGCCTGAAGGTCTACGAGGGTGTCCCCCCTCCCTACGACCGCAAGAAGCTGATGGTCATCCCCGCCGCTCTCCGCGTCCTCCGCCTCAAGCCCGGCCGCAAGTTCGCCACCATCAAGCGCATCTCGCACGAGGTCGGCTGGAACCACATGGAGACCGTCGACAAGCTCGAGGCCAAGCGCAAGGTCAAGCAGCAGGCTTACCACGAGCGCCAGGTCGCTGCTTCCAAGAAGCGCGCCGCCGCCCAGACCGCCACCGCCGACAAGCTCAAGGACGTCAACGCCCAGCTTGCTTCGTACGGTTACTAAGCGCCCGTGCTCTCGTAGCCGAGGCCGTGCGGAACCGTGCATGCTGCAAACTGCAATCCTTGACCCTTCATTGCTAGCCACCTTGTACTTCATACTCTCTTCCCTGCCGTTCATACGAACGGTGCATCACCCATAGTCCTCCTCCTTCGCATTCACAGGACTCAAAAGCGCTCACCGCAATGCCCAGACATTACACAGAAAAGTCGAGTAGTGTGCAAAGACCGTGTGGCGAGCAACGCAGCGGAAATGTCTGCTTGTGCGGTGCCTGCAAGTTTGGGCCGACGAACAGCGTCCTCCCTGGACGGAAGTGTGTGCACATTGAGAGAGAGAGGGCGGTCAAGCGGTCGGCACGCAAGAAAAGCGATACAGCCTTGCGGTGTGGAACGCTTTCAGACCCTGCGCGCCTAAATTGGCGGCACAGCACCTCGATGCTCCTCCACATTTTGGCGGACGCTGCACAGCCTTGGAAGCAATCCACACCCCACCATCAGCTCGATTAAATCTAGAACAAGCGTGGTCAACGAAGGCTGCCTGGAGGAGGTCTTGTGCCGGAGAACCAGCTTACAGACTCCAGATCGGCGTTTCAGGAGGCGCTGGATCGACGCCATTCGCAACTCCAGCCGGCTCTCTCTAAACATGACGCCGCATATCGTCTTGCAGGCTCTCTGAGATCAGTCGACATGCAACAACAACGTACCAGCTTGCGTGACGGTCAAGCGTCTTCAAGCTCGCCCGCCATGAGAAACAGCACAACTTATATCGCTGTGCCAGCTGGAGCCCCCGCCCTGCCTCCCGTTCCGGCACAGGCACCATCAGTGCCGGTCTCATCGATGCCAGCCTACCAACGGCTGGAACCGCCAATGGGCCGGTTGGCAGAGCGCTCTCCTTCGCCATCCAGCGCTTACGAGGTGCCGTCTAGCCTGCATCCCCGGTGGCATGCAACGGCATCACCCGCACCCGCTTCCGCACCCGCACCTGCACTTGAGCCCGCTGATCGATCGAGTGCACCCCTTCCTCCGCGTCTCAAGAACCCATACGACCGGACAGCACCGTCCACGACGGCTCGAGATGTGCGCTCCACGCAAGGCTCACCTTTGAACAATGCTCCGGGCCGCATAAGCTTTGGACCGGGTGATCCGCTATTCATCTCCGATGCACCTGCTGCCTATTCCAATCCTCACTCCCAGCCACAGCAGCCTTCAGACAGGATGTACCGTGCTGACATCGCCGGCACTCGATCCATTCCGACTCAGTCTCCAGCACGGCAAGATGTGGTGAGCGATCCGACTCCGCCACAACCCATCACCAATACACATGCCCCCGCAGCAAGCCATGGCGAGCCTGGACATGAATTCGACGATTGTCCAGGTTGTCGAGCCGAATTGGAAGATGCCATCCAAGCCTCGCTGCAGACTGCACAGCAAGAAGAAGAGTCGCGCCGTCGCGCACCTCTCGAGCAGCAGGAACTCATCCGCCTTTATGCCATCACATCCGAGGAGGAGGAACGTCGGCGCCGACTAGCCATGGAAGAGGAAGCTCTTCTGCTTCGAGCTATCGAGGACAGTCGTCGGGAAGCCGAATTGCATTCGCAGCGCCGCGCCAATGACGAGGATGTACTGCTCGAAGAGTCCCGCCAGCATGCGCTGCGCCAAAGAGACCAAGACGGCATCAGGGAATCAGAGATGCTCGAAGCCGCCAAGATGGCCTCGGAGATGTACGAGCAACAACGTCTCGAACGCATCGAGACACTCCGCGATGCCGAGCGCAAAGCTCTCCAACTCAGTCTGCAGGAGCAAGAGGAAGAGTGGGCTCGACGAGAAAGCGCGGAACGTTCCTTGCTTGAGTTCCTGGAACAACGCGGGCACGATCAAGACACTGCTGCACCACTGCCAACGCCGCCGCGACCTGGCTCAATATCCGCATCTCCAGCTCCCGCCTCTGCAGCATCGTCAGCCGTCGCGACAGGCGATCTCGAAGCCGAATATTGGCGATTCTCTGGCCATGACGAAGCCTACCGACTGGCGCTCCAGATGCAGCAAGCCTCTCTGGAGGAGCATCGCGTTCGAACGCGACCGTCTTCGTCCGGATCGCGCGCACGCAGGCCTCTGCCACAAACCCCAACGCTTCGCAGCGACAGCTCAAATTCGCAAACCCATCCGGATGACTCGGGCAGCCTGCACAACGCCGAACCAGGCTCGAGCACCAGCGGAGCATTGGGCCAAGCTGAAGTGGATCCCCTTTCCGATCCACCGCGCCCCGCTCTGCAACAAAGATCGTCCTCTTCGAGCTCCAAGCAAGACCAGACGGTTGAGCTGCTCCCGCTGGATCAGAGTCCCTCGCCTTCCTCGGAATGGTACAATCCCTACGATGCTGTTCGTACGGCTGTTGGGTCAAGGCATCCGTCGTCCGATCTCTCAGATCTCACTCCAGCGACGTACTCCATACCCAAGCGAGTCAGTTCTCAACTTTCGACCGCGACAAGAGACGAAAGTGTTGCTAGCTCGTCTCCAGCCCCTGAGCAAAAGGGTCAACGCGCATTGGCTGGTATCGATTTTGGCTATTGCAGTCTTCCCTTCGCACCCAATCTGGACAAGGTCGCTCAGCCTTCTCCTCCTCAGTCGTCCACGGCTTTGTCGACTTCTTCGCACTCAACTTCCCAGTCTGACCAGAAAGCACGTTTTCCGGCCTCGATCGTGCTTACTGCTGCAGGCAAGACCAGCCATACTGCAGGACTTGACGCTGCTTTCCCACAACGAGGCGCAGGGGATGGATCTTCGGGCAGCTTTTACGTCATCCGGGCTCATTCCTGGAAGAGCCTGCTTCGGGCGCTAGCTTGGTACGGAAACACTCGAGTCGAGGCTAGTCCAGAGGATGTGGCAGCTGCTAGCGAGCATCGATCGGGGCGATGCTTGCTTCGTGCTGAGATCGAGTTTGTCACGCCGACCAGGGTCGATCTCGGCATGGGCGTCGGCGAATATGCAAAGGCAGCGCAAACTTCGGCTGGCATGCCCAAGCATCCTTCTCCGGCACACGTCGCCTTGTGTCTGTCGCTCATTCCCGTCTCGCCGGGGTCCTCCTCCGCATCTTCCAGGGAGGCAGGCGCTTGGCTCAAGTCGGACACGTACCGGGCGATCAAGCAAGAGTCCAGACGTCTCGATGCTTGGTACGCAGGAAGAGGCTCGACGCGACGACTGATCCAACTCTCGCGACAACCTCCTGCACTTCCCGTAATCTTGGTGCAGATTGCCCAAGTGCTTCACGCATCCCATGCATTCAGCGCTGCTTGCCCTTCGTCGGGGTCGACTGCGCGCCATTCACCGCGCGACCTCCACCACGCTATCGAGAGGCACGACGAAGGCTTTGTGCGCAGGCAGAAGGCAATGCTGGCAGCGGGGTCCGCTCTAGCGTCGCAAACGGGCGGTCTGGGCAATGCTTCGACGGCATCGCTCGCATCCTCGAATCCACGCTTCAGCTTGTCGGGACCCTCTCGCTTCTCTGGCTCGAACGAGATTCATCGAGAGGGCGATGAGGACCATTTCGGCGACGAGGATGACCAAGATGTGGATGTCGACGACTTTCACCTGCTCGAGCATGGACTCGCCGGTGACGGCTCGTTCGATGCTCAGGACAAAGCACTCATGGGCAAGCGTCACCGTTTCAAGGCCAAGGTCAAACGTCGCCTTGCCAAGCGCAGTGCGGATGGTCGCGTGGTCGACGAAGACCTCGCTGCGTGGATCACACCCTTCGATCTGTCCCAGCACGGTTGAGTAATGCCATTGCGTTTGCACACCATCTGCCGTGGCTAGGATCAAACATTCAGGCGTATTTGTCGCTTTTGAGCTTGGTGCGCCGATCGAGCATCTCTTCGGCGAGTCTGCCCTCCTTCTGCGCCTTGCGTAGCGCCCGGCGCTCTTCTTTCGACATGCTTGCTCCGTAATTTGAGGGCATGTACTGGGCGCCTGCACGAGAGCGCAACGTGTCGAGTTCCTGAGAGATGACTTGGTCTCGAGAGTTGTGTTCGAGTGCGGTTGGGTCGTTCGCTTTTGTCCGACGAAGGCCTTGGGCATTGGCATCGTCTGAACTGTGGCGTGCTGCATGTCGATGCTTCCATTGGACCTTGATGCTCCAAAGTGCGGAATTGTCCTCGCTCGACGCCTCCGGCCTTTCCGCATCAGCTCGGACGACTGTCTTGCCTCCGGCGATCTGATCGAGCGAGAGGTATTGCCCGTGCACAGAGCGCAGCATCCATTGCCGCTGCCGACTTGGCTCCGCGTAGGCCTCCAGAGTCCATTCTTCCTGTGGCCCACGCGCTTCCATGGACGCCTTGAGGATCCCGTGCTTGTCCGCGCCGAGAAACTTGCCCTCGGCACTCTTGAAGGTGAAGCGCGCGGGCGAATCGCTTCCTGGCACCTTGGTAGCGACCCAGACCTGGTAGACAGACTGTGGTGTAACTGCATCTGTATCCATGCCTAATGACTCGTTCGACGGCACGATCTCGGCGCCTTCGAGCTCCTCTGCTAGCTTCGGGTCGGAGGCGTGCAATGTGGCGATGTCGTCGCTAGATGCAAGACCCGATGCCGACAACACAGCGGCTGCTTCGACACTCTGAAGGGTCGGTTGGAAGGCTACGGAATGCACCGCAGAGTGCGGATCGAGCCGCGACCGTGTGAAGATGAAGCAAGGACCGCTTAAATCAAGCTCAGACTCGACAGAGACCCAGGCCTGCTCGTCCCCACCCACATCCTCGACGTCCGAAATGCTGCCGCGGTCAGCGTGGCACCGTCCTGTCTTGTGCCTGCGAGAGCTCGAGGATGCATCATGGGCCCTCTTACGCTTCTTGGGCGCCTCACCCTTGAAGCTGAGGCGCAGACTTTTGCCTTTGGTTGCGCTCATTCGTATGATCGTATTGGTCGGCGAGGTGGAGGAAGAGAACGCTTGCCAAAAAAGTTGCTGAGCGCGTGGGGATGCCCGTGCGCTCAACTCGCATTTTCTCCTAGGGTCTTTTCCAACACTCCCAACCACACGGATCTCTGATATCGGAGGCTCATCATTGGAGGTGCCAGCCATCAGTCGGCTGTCGCTCATCCTCTGAGCCGACGATCTCCCCTGATGCCACTAGAGAGTGAGCAATTATGTCCAAGCGAGTCGCGATCCAGCGGGCGAGAGGTCTCCTTGCTGATGCGGGGCCGACCGAATCTGCCATGCTCAAAGCGGAAGCGGTGGTACACTTGGCGCAGCACCTTTCCGACGCCATCCGAGCCTCTACGGATGGCAAGAAAACGAGACCGTCCCGCTCGTCCTGCTTGCAGCTGGCTCTGCAGGTATTGCTGACTGCGTTCGGACTGCGCAGAGCGGTTCTCGTGGACGCTCTCAGCCTTGCACTGGCTCAAGCGCGTGCTGTCGGCTCGAAGCTCAAAGAGATCAACGAGGATGATTCCTTCTCAGAGGCTGAGGCGCTAGGCCGCGTCTGCCTACTCTTCCACGCTCCTTCCTCGCAGACCTTCATTGTGAGCCGAAGGGCGGAGCTCTGGACGGACGCCAACTCTCGATCCAAATCCTATCCGACTGTTTGGGTCGACTGCCGCGCAGGACCGGAGCACGCATCGCCCAGACTCATCGAGCCGGACCCACATGTCAATTCGCTCATCGCGGCTGTGCACGACGCCATTCTCGCCTGCGGTCCCGCCGACGCGCTCATAGTTCCTTTTCCCACGACGGAAGAGCCGAAAGAGCTTGACTCGCTGCAGTCGGAAGCTCAGCTGGTCGGGATAGCTCTCGCTGGATTCCTTCTGGAATACGCAGCGGTATACTGCCTGCACAGCACCTCGTCGCTCGCGGACTTGAAGAACCTCCGCTACAACATCCGACCCTTGCAAGGGCCGGAGCTGCCGCACGCCGACGTCGAATTCAGGAGCTCTCCAAAGAACAGTTTGGCATCCCAGCCATTGGTCCTTTATCGAGCGACGTGGGTACTCGAGCCTTCACTCTCCAGCTCACATGCTTCCAATTTCGAACTGTTGGCCTTCTCCGTCCCGCAGTCCCTCGTGACCAAGCTCGACGCGGACAGCTTCCGCTCGGATCTCGCGACCATGTTCCAGAGCCGTCTGCACAGCATTAGCTCCAACTTCACGTCTCCATTTGCGAAGCTCTTAGCATCCGGAAGCATCACTGTCGAGACAAACCCTGTCACACTTCACCAGGTTGCCTTGTAAATAAACATCACATCGTGGCCGACACTTCATCCGCATCTTGACGTGGACCCTGACCGAGTGCCGAAAAGTTGGTGCGGCCGCCAACTATCAAAATGTGGAGGAAGAAACGCCAAAATCATTCACAGCTGCCAAGCGCGTTCAGACGCGTGCTTTCTCGTTCCGCCAATTCTGACTCCCGCACACACGCTTCCATCTTTGTCTTGTCACATCCTCACACCCTCCTCGACCGATGACGCGACCGTGAGGCGATGGAGAGCTTCGCCTCCTCGTCTGGCGGCGTCCCTGCTCTGTCTGAAAGTCATCATTCGCCCCGACGCTCGCGTGCCAAGGCCAGGCTGCTTTGGCGCAGTGACCTCGTCTTGATCGACGGAACACAGCTCCCAGGAATTGCCATAGTCTCTTACTCCAACCCTTTCGGCGAGCCAGCTGAGGACGGCAGCAAACACCATGGAGCACGCGCCAATCTTCACGAGGCGGAAGCCGACCTGTGCTTGGCCCTCGAGATGCTCCGCAACCAGCCGCTACGCATCGCGTCCGTAGCCAAGCAGCGCGGGCCCGAACCTAACTCAGCCCTGCCTACACAGCGCCAGACACACTGGGTCGCCAGTGGTGAAGTCCGCGTCTACATCGACCCGAAAGAGTCTGCCACCTGGGCCTTCTTCCAGCGCATGTTCTGCTTCGAAGCCGACTTTCTCACAGACGCCAACGATGAACGCTCGGCTCAGGTGCTCACCGTGTCGCTCCAGCCATCCCTACACGCTCCCAACACCGAGAATGGCGCTTCGGATCCTTTCGCTACCGTTCACACTCCAACGGCACCCCACTCGGAATTTGCGATCTTTGCTCAGCCCGTACGAGCAACCGGAGGCAACGGGGCTTCAGCAGATGCTCCGTCCACGTCCATCCGTCTCGTCCTCGGTCGGAGGGTCACGGTCCAAACTCGAAGGTCGCTCGTCGCCAGTTCGAGTCGTGAGCTCTCGCGGTCGCGCAGCTTTCATCGCCAGCAAAGCGTCGGCTCGCAGAGTCTGCAGGACGTCTTCAGCCAGGCCGGCCTGACCCTGCCGATGCTGGGTGGCATGCCGTTTCCAAGTGCAACCCATGCTCCTCGCCCGGACGATCCGCTTCCGCGCGGAACCATCTCTGCGCTTCTGCAAGCGCGCTCCAAGCGCACATCTGGCCAAGCGGAACGTGGCCGAGCCGTCTCGCCCGCGCGCTCGCCGAGCGTGGTCCCTCCTGCAATCGCAGGCGGTCCCCACACTCCCGGACGGAGAGGCGAGAAACGGCGCTGGAGCTCGGATCAGAAAGTCGCTGGTAGCCCCTCGCACGTTGCTGAGGTCGGTGACGAGCAAGACGCTTGCAGCGCATCGCCGACCAAGGCCATCAAGCGACGCGCCGACCGCATCCTCTCGGACCTCCCGCGCCTCAATCTTGGCAAGCAACCGATGCGTGCATCCGTCACTGCCCCTCGAGACAGCTCCGATTTGCTCGACGTCGCGCGCGTCAAGGTCGAGTCCGCATCGCCAGAGCCCTTCGCGCTCGAGAGCAACGAGCCTGTGGACAAGACAAATCGCAACCTCATCAAGAAGCTCGTCCATACCCTCCTCGTTCGCGAACACGGCCTGTCAAAAACTCACCCCGACTACATCGCCACATACAACCAGACATGCTCAGGAACGTGGTGCACCTTTCGCAACGTCGCCAACTCCCATCCGCTCTCCAAAGACGCCGTCGAAATCGTTGTTCGCGTCCATCTATCACTGTACTTGTATTCAAGCATCGAGTAAAGAACTTATATCAACACGCCTTTCTTTTCAGGCGGAAGCGCCCACGGACGTCGCCTGGCGCAGCCGCTCTTCGAGCTGCTCCACCTCGTGCTTGAGCTTGTCGGCGTCTTCCTGGCTTTGGGTGAGGAACTGCACTTCCATCTTGGCGTTCTGCAGGTCGCGTCGCACGGCCTCGAGCTCGTCGCGCTCGGAACGGCGGTCGGCCAGCAGCTTTTCGAGCTGCTCGTGGTGCTGGTTGGACAGCAGCGCCATCTTCTCAGTGTGCGCGGCATGCAGGCGCTCCAGATCGCTCATCTCCTGGTTCTCCTTGCCCTGGCTGTCCAGCAGACTCGCCGCCGTGGTGGGCTCGGTCGCTGCCGCCTTGGACATTAGGAGCGCCAGCTCCTTCTTGGCAGCATCGCGCTCACGCCCTGCCTCGTTGAGCTGGTCCTGCAGGTCCATGAGCTTCTCCAGATCCTGCAGGCCCTTCTCGCGGATGGGCACGAGCGATTCCTCGTGCTTGCGCGTCAGAGCGCCGACTTCGTCGACGTGCTTTTGCAGGAGCGCTTTCTTGTCAGCCTCGTGCTGCGTCGAGATGGCTTCAAACTGCTCCACAAATGCCGTCTGCGACTGGTTGTGCGCGTTTCGGACCTCCGAAAGCTCCTGCTCCAGCTGCTCCAGCTGCTTTCGAAGCGAAGCGGCCTCCGACGAGCTAGCCGCCGCTGAGTCCGAAGCGGAGCGCTTGGCTTCGTCGGCTGCCGAGGCAAGCTCAGCCTCGAGCGATCGGATGCGCGCGTCCTTGGCCTCCTTCTCGGTCTGCAGCTGCGACACGGCCTCCTTGAGCTTCTTGAGATCGTTCTGCGACGCATCAAGCTCCATCTGCACGCGCTTGAGCTCGCCGGCGCCACGCCCATCCGCCTCCGAAAGTGCGGCGGCATGCGCAGCCCGAAGCGCTTCGAGTTCGTCAGCGTGCGATTTACGCATCTGCTCGATGGTCTTCGACGACTGCTCCTTGAGCGTCTGCAGATCCGTCGAGTGGTGGTCACCTGCCTCCGCGCGCGCCTTCTCGAAGGCGTCCATCACCTTTTGGTCGTGCTCGGCTTGGACCTGAGCGACCTTGGCGTCATAGACCGCCTCTTGGCTGGCCAGCTCGGCTTGGATCTTGTCCAGATTCTGCTGCAGCGCTTTGACACGCTCTTCGGCCTCCTCGCCACGCGCGGCCAGCTCCGACTTGTGCTCGTCACGCACCTTGGCTAGGGCCGTTTCGTGTGCAGCGGTCAAGACCGAAAGCTCCTCGTCGTGGCGCGAGGAGTGTTCGGCCACTGCCTTCTCCAAAGAGGACTGATGATCTTGCTGGAGTTTTGCTCCAAGCTTCTCCTCGGCTTCTCGCCTCGCGGCCTCGATCTCGGTTGCCTTCTGCTGAGCCTGCTTCGCTTCGGCCTCCTGGAGCGCGCGTTCGAGCGACTTTGCGTTCGCATCCGACATTTCTCGGCGGGCGCTGCTGACAGCATCTTCCAGGACAGCGGCGGCCTTCTGCTCGGCTTCCGCCCGAGCTTGCTCGATGGCCGCTTTCAAGGACTCGCCGTGTTCCGATTCGAGCGTGCCTCGCTCTTCTTGGTGGGCTTCCTGGGCCTTTTCGAGAGCGGCGGCTTCCGCAGAGGCGACAGCTTCGGCGAGACGGGTCTCGAAGGCAGAAGCGTTTTTGGCGATCTCGGCGTGAAGACTCTGGTTCTGCTCTCGCAGCTCTTCGAGCGTCGCCACTTGGTCTTGCAGCTCCTGGTTCCGCGCCTCAAGTGCGACCAGGTCGTCCATCTTCGCTTGCAGCGTCTCGTGCTGCTCTCGCAAGGTCGCGAGCTCCGCATCCTTGGCCGCAAGAGCGGAGGCCTCTTGCTCGCCCGCCGTGCCCGCTTCACGTGCCTTGTCTTGTGCTTCTGCCAACTCAGACTTTGCTGCATCGAGCTCTTGCTGGAGCTTCTCCGTCTGTGAGAGCAGTTCGGCCTCTCGCTTGCTGGCCTCCTCGGCGGCGACGGTGGCTGACTTCTGAAGCGCCTCGTTGGCTTCGCGGTGCTCGGACAGCTTGCCGTCGGCCTCCTTGCTTGCGTGCTCCACCTTTTGGTCGTGGTCGAGAGTCAGTTGCTCGAGGCGTTCTTCCATGGAAGCCACGGACTTTCGAGCGGCATCCGCATCGTCCTGAGCCTGCTTGGCACGTTGTTGATGCTCTTCGGCCCGCTTGATGCTCTCGTCCAACTGCCTCTGAAGGTCCGCCAAAGCCGCAGCCTGACTCTCGTCAGCCTGCTTGGCGTTTTCGACCTTCGACGCAGAAGCTTCTTCGAAAGCCAAGCGCGCCTTCTCGAGCTCAGCTTCGAGCTCCTGAACCTTTTTCTCTGCAGCCGCGACAAGCGCATCTTTTTCAGCAAGGATGGCTTCGTGGTCCGCGCCGTTTTCCGGCTGTTCGTCCGCTGAAGAGCTGAATTTTGCTTCGAGCGTCTTTACCTGCTCTTCCAGCTCCTCAACTCGGGCTTGCGAGGAGAGGGCTTCAGTGGGCGTTTCGTCCGAGCCGGCGAGCTTGGCCTCGGCTGCAGACAGACTCACAGTCTTGGCCTGCAGCTCCTCGTCCTTGGACTCGAGGTCGGACTTCAGTTGGCTCAATTGCTCGCTCTGCTCGGCCAGCTCTGCCTCGAGCTTCGTGACTTTCTCCTGCAGGTCCTTGACTGTAGAGGTAGAAGTAGCTCCGGCCGGCGCGAGACTTCGACGGACAGCGCCCGCAGCAGCGGTGGACGTAGCTACGGGCCGTGCAGCAGAGGCCAAGCTTGGACGAGCTGCGGATGTCGGGCGGGCTGCGGTGGCACTGTTGGAGTTGCTTGTGATGGAGGCCCTTCGAGCCGCCGCACCGGCGGCGGGGGCTGCCGGCCCCGAAGAAGCACTCGACGGTGCTGCAGAAAGACGCTTCGCCGCGGCCGTGGTAGCAGCAATAGATGAGACAGGAGGACGCCGGGCGGCGGTGGTTGTGCTTGTACCTGCTGTAGAGCGAGCGGGGGAGGGCGGTACGGCGGAAACGCGTCGCGTAGCCGCACCAGCCGCCGCGGTGGTCGCAGCAGCGGACGGCCTTACGGCACCCATTGTGGTCCTTGCGCCAGCCGCGGTGGCAGTGGAAGCAGCAGCGGTCGCTGGCCTAGCAGCGCCAACAGCAGTCCTGGCGGCGGTACCGGTAGCGGTCGGCTTCACTGCGGCGGTCGGACGAGCGCCAGTGGCGAGACTAGGTCGTGCAGCGGCGGCGGGACGCACAGCTGTGGAGGCAGCGCCTACTGTGGGCCTGGAGGCAGCCGTGGCGGTAGTTCGAGCAGCAGTGGTGCTGCTTCCTGTAACGCTCGGTCGTCCAGCGACACTGGGTCGCGCTGCAACGCCGGGACGGCTCGCAGCTGCAGCAGTAGTCTGACCGCCTCTCGTAGCAGCAGCACCCGTCACTGAAGGTCGTGCGCCGGCGACGACCCTGCGGGCTGCTGTCGTCGTGCCGGCAGCGGCGGCTCCGACGGGCTTGCGGGCCGAAGCCGGCGTAGCAGCCACCTTGGCCGTACGCACAGCTGCTGCAGATGGCGTAGATGGAGCCGAGAGCTTGGAGTCGCTGGCAGAATCCGCCAGATCGGCTGAGAGCTCGTCAACAGCATCATCTGCCGTCAGATCCTCGGCTTCCTTCTCGGACGATCCGCGGTCGCTTCCGAGCGCGACTTCTTCGTCGACGGCGGGGTCGCCGCCCTCCTTCTCCGACGAGGTTCGATCGCTCTCAGGCTGAGCACCGTCGATGGAAATAGCGCCGTCGTCAGCATGCTCTTCGTCGGCAGCGAGATCGAGCTCGTCACTGGTGATCTGATCCTCTCCAGGGTCCTGCTCCGTGCCCTGGTCTAATTCGACAGGCTCGGTCGCATCGTTGGTGTAGTCTTGAGCCTCCGACATCTTGGCGTCACGACCTCGGGATGGGGGCAGAGTCAAAGGTGAAGTCGGAATGTCAGGTTGCTTTGTGCGGTGGATGAATGCCTGAAAGATGGTTGACTCGGAAGGTGGTGGAAGGATTGACGTGTCGAAGTGGGCCTGAGCGTGGTCCTGCGTGCGTGCGAGCGAGCGTGCGTGTGTGCGTGTGTGACTTTGGGCCTGCGTGCCGGCGTGTTTGTTTCACAGGCGCGTGATTTCAGAGAGGGAAACGCAGCTCAGAGGATGAAAGTGACACTAGCGAGCGAGGCGCGTGAGTACAACAGGTTAGATTCGCCGCCACCAACATGAAGAGGCAATTTTACTGCTTTGTCGGAGGAGAGAGCGTAGGCAGCCTTCCTAGTTGCCCTGTGACGGTGGATTGGGGTTGTCGAGCAGAATTCCGATGGCACCTTCCACGTTGCCTCCAGCCATGAGCAGTGCTCGAACATTGGCCTGGCCGTCGTAGAAGCCCATCGCCTGCATCTGCTCGAGCTGTGAAGCGAACCTTTCCTCGGGCGGACGGGAGTCTCGCGGTGCTTGGGCGCCAGCACCGAATCCGCCCAGACCACCCAGTCCACCGAGACCGCCGAATCCTCCGGCGCCTGCTCCTCCAAACATCTGCTGAAGAAAAGAAGGGTCGGCGAACGGGTTTGGTGGGGCTTGTCCGCCTGATTCCGCGCCGCCCGAGTTGCCGAGCCCGTTAAAATTGCCGCTAAACATGCCCGTGTTGCCCTGGCCGTTCCGGCGTCCGTTGCTGTTGTCATTGCCCATTCCGGAGAAGAGGCCGCCGCCGTTGCCATTACCGTTGCCGTTGCTCGAGTTCGAGTTACCGCCTGCGCCTGAGCCACTGTTCTGGGAGTCACCGGCATTGCCAAAGGCACCGGGAGGCGGCCACTGGCCACCTCCGTTGTTGCCTCCGCCTCCGGCAGCACCAAATCCGCCCAGGCCGCCCATGCCTCCCATGCCTCCGAGTCCAGCACCCTCCATGAGCTGCGACATTTGCGCCATCCTCTGCATGGTCTCCGGATTGGTGATCATCTCGCGGAACTGTTCCGAGCGCATCATCTCCCGCATCTGCGGCGCCATGCCTTGCAGCTGCGGGTTCATGGCGATCATCTGGTCGATGAATTCGGGTCGGGACATCATGTCACGCATCTGACGCTGCACCTCGGGATTCTGCATCAGTCCCATCATCATGTTGGGATCGCGCGGGTTGAGGCCCATGCCGCCAAAGGCGCCACCGCTCTCGTTGAGCAACCTAGCCATGTGCGGGCCAGCGTAGTCGGCGCGGTTGAGTGCCGAAAGCGGATTGTTGGTGAAATTCTGGCCGGCAGAGAAGTTGGATGGCACACCCTGCGATTGAGAGGCAGCAGCGTTGTTCGAGGCCGACGATCCGGTCGCCGAAGGTGCCGTCCCCGGAACGGACGGGTTGCCCGTCGTGGGGGCGGATCGCGCTGCTGACTTGACCATGTGGACAGTGTTGCCATCCTTGATCTTGTAGACGCTCAGCATTTCATCGTCTTTGAGCACCTTGCCGGCATAGATGAGTCGCTGTGCATCTGCAGGCGTGTCGGGCTTCTGCTTCTCGATCTCTTCCTTGAGCTGTCGCACGGTCTGATCCGTCGCGACGGTGACGCTCAGTTTCAGGTCCGAAGGTCCCTTGATGTTGATCTTGAGCGGCGACGCCGCGTCTGTTGAGTCAGCCATGTCGTGCAGAGATTGAGCGCGGGATCTCAAATAGCAGACTTGGTCGGGACGGAGGAGCAAGTCGATGTGGTTGTGGCAGTGGAAAGCTCCACCCTGCATTACGCATGGAAGGTGGCTGAGCGGGCACGGGCGCGTCCCCGAGCTCTCATTGCGCATGTGGAGTTTCCGCTGCTCAGTCCCGTAAATCGCTAGATTACGCTGTCCATCTGCATTCTTTTCTCGCGCGAGAGACCAATCGTGCTGCGCTCACGAAGGGGCTTGCTTCTTACATGGACACGGAGAGCATGCGAGAAGAAGATGAGGCTAGGATTGCAACGAAGGACAGAGCAGCGGGTATAAATAGGCAGACGAATGAACAGCCGCACATCAGTCGTCAAGCGCTCCGCATCGGGCGAGGACTGCCGAGAGCTTATCTGGATCGTTGACCTCAAAGTGGCTCGAGAGAATGTCGGAGACGTTGATGTTCTCGAGACCGGGCACGTCGTCGATCGCGCGGCTGCCTGCTACGCGGGGCAGCTTTCCAGCGCGGAGCTCCTCGACCGAGACACCCGAGCCCAGCCAGGCGGCGATCCCGCACACCATGTCGTTCGAGGAGAAGACGTTGACGAAGCGACGCTGGACGATGGTCCTGACCTTGCGGAGCGTCGCAGCCGATGGGGTGATGGGCGCAGAGATGAGGATGACAGAGTCGATGAGGTGCGACGTGTGCTCGGGCTCCTTGGCGAGCTCTGTGAGTGCGGTGAGGATCGTGGCCGCTCCCAACGAGGTGCCGATCAGAATTACGGGCCGGTGGCCCTGGACCTCGTTCCGCAGCGTTTCGGCGAGGATGAGACCAGCCTTGTGTGCCTTGGTTTTGGCACGGACAAAGACTCCATCGAGGGTCGCCGAGGCGGCGTTAAATACGGTCATGGGCAGCGTGATGGCAGCAATGCCAGCCAGCGCCGTCTTCTTGACCACCTCCTCTGCTGCTTTTGTTCCGCCCGTGCGGATCAGATTGTCAAGCATGTACGAGCGCAGCCCTTGTCCTGCTAGCCGCATCATCTCGGCCTCGCATTCGATGGCGAATGCATCGCGTCCATCTTTCGCCCCTTCAAAGACGTGATTCCAGGGCACAACCTGCTGGTCGTTCTCGAGGATCAGACCGCTGCAGCAGACCGTTGCATGCAGACTCGGGATGGCGACACCCGCCTTGCGTGCCTCGGTGACCAACTCGGCAAACGAAAAAGAGGACACGCCTCGAAGGCGGCGTTCGACGCGGTAGCCCGCCAGACCGCCTCCGCCCAAGCCGAAAAGCGTGCCGAGCATGATGATTCCGCCCGAAGTAGCGAGGAACGATGCTCCGGTGAGGCCGACCAGGGCAGGCGCGATGAGTGGTGCCGCCAGACCACCGGTCAAGCCGATCACCAAACCTCCCGCAATGAAACCGCCTCCCATGGCAGCCCACTTGCCCCACGAGACCTTTTCACGCTCGCGCTGCACGACAGACCCAGAGTGCTGGTTCATGTACTCTGAGCGCTGCGAGGCTTGCGTGATCGACCCCGTGCGAGCATCGAGCGATGCGCCAGCGGGCAGCTGCTCGACGATGCCCTTGCCGTGCTTTGATGCAGAGGCTTTATCGCCTTCGCTCATGATGAAATAGATGGTCTGCGCCATGACTTTCTCGGCCATCCAAACCTGTCGGCCCGGAATGCCCATGGCTGTCACGGCGACAAAGACCAGCGATCGTGCTCTTGCATCGTAGTGGCACACTTCGTTCGGCTTGACCGGCTGCTTTGCATCGCTGTTGGCGGGCTTCGTCTCCGGTTTTGCCGGGGCCTGAGCGTTGACGAGCTCCTTGCTAGCAGTCGAGAGCTTGTTCCAACCAGATAGAGTTCCAACTTTGAGTGAATTGAAGGCGCTTATCGAGGCGCCGCTCAGAACACGGCCAGTCTCCGTCACCTTGGACATCGGATCACCCGCCGAGCGACCGACATTAGTATCAATGGAGCCAACCTGCGCTACAGGTTCGGAGGCAAGCGTCGAACTCGTCTCGGACGATTCGCCTCTTTGAGGGCGCGGGGGCAAGGCAGGAGGCTCGCCAGATTTGGCTTCGGCGTCTCCGATCTCGGTGCTTTTCAGATCGAGCTGTGTATCTCCAAAGAGAAAGTCTTGCTCGAATACGGTGGATGTGCCATCCTGCGCTCTGTACTGCCCAAGACCGAGCGCGATGAGGAGGAGTTCGTGAGCCACTTCTATCTCTTGACCCGAGCCAGGGTCGATGGCACCCTGTACGCGCTTGGGTTCTGTCGAGGCAAAAGTGTCCTGGGAAAGAGAGCGAGCTCGCTGCAGGCGTCTCCGATCAGCGTTGCTTGATGGTGAAAGCTCCGAAGCTTCGGTGCGATTGCGGAAATAGTCTGGGAGCTCTTGAGCGTCCTGATCGTACGAGAACAAATCCGATCCACGATCAGAGCCAGGGGATGTGGGAGACGCTGAAGACTCGAGCTTGAGACTATCCAGGGAGACCGATAGGCCATCCGCATCTACCTTCTCGGCAGATGTAGATGCATCAAGCTGCTCCTTCTTCACGTCGTCGATGCCTTTGATCGGGAGGTCCAAGTTGGGAAAGCGGCGAGCATGGTCGGACCCTGACTCAAACTGCGGCTCGTTCTGGCAGACCGGGTCACGAGTATCGACGTGCTCCAAGCGACCGTGAGCTGCAGCAAGCACGTCTTCGAGGCCGATCGGGCACGGCGGAAGCGATGATTCGGATATGCCGAGATGCTGGCAAGTCGCGGTCAGAAACTTGTCGCCGTAGTCTGACCATTCTTGCGAAGCAGAATAGAAAGGGCTGCCCGATGCAGCCGACGTAGTAGAAGCGCTGGCGCTCCGGCTCAGCGCAGCGGCCCTCTCGACATGGCGCTGAACCGCATATTTGAGCGAGATGCAGGTGGCAAGTCGCAGGTGAGGCGACCAGCCGGGCGAGTAGGATTGCAGCGACGAGAGGTCCAAGGTTGATAATGAGGGCTTCGCTCGATCTTTGGAGAACATGACTTTCCTGCTTCGTATCGCTACCGAACACTCCTGTGCTTGCCAAGTGGTAAGCCGGGTTTGAGTCGTCGTCGGAAGGATGACGAGTTACACGAAAGAGAGCAAGGTCAGCTGTGAGATACGGCAAAGGGCCAAGAGGCTCGCAGTCTCTGAGGCCGTGCGCGTCTACGTAAAAATAGCCCACCCTCCACACCGACTGCTTCCGGACCTTGAATTTACGCGCACTCACAGCTACGATGCTCGAACTCAGCATGCAGAAGACTGCCGACTCGCCACGACTTGCCGTATGGCCACGAGCTTCACACGCGCACAGACAAGAGAGATGATGGTGTCCATGTTGAAATGCTGGAATTGGACTGGAATCATGTTGAATGCTTTTGGGAGCGGGATATCATGTTGAATGGGTACAGAATACAGAGGGTTACAAGATGCAAAGACAATGACGACGGAAGGGGAGAGCGGGACAAGGGAGAGGCGGCGTGGTCAGATTACGAAGGGAGACCAGAAAAAGAGAGAGAGGGACGGGAAGGGAAAAGGATAGACAGAGCACACTGTGCTCGCGCTGAGCCCGGACGGAAGCAGTTGATGCTACGTCCATGGGGCCGAGTCGAGCAAGAGACGAGTGCTCCGTGACGGCAGTATGCCATGACGCGCTTAGGCGAGAGACTTGCGGCACTCCTCGGCAGCAGCCACCATGTTGGTGAGCTGGGCGGTGCACTCCTCCCAGGTTCGGGTCTTGAGACCGCAGTCGGGGTTGACCCAGATCGAGTCCTTGGGAAGGACCTCGGCCATGGCCTTGATGCGGCCGATCATCTCGTCCTTGCTGGGGACACGGGGCGAGTGGATGTCAAAGACACCGGGGCCGATGTGCGAGGGGTAGCCGACCTTCTTGAAGGCGCCGAGGAGGTGCTCGCCGGACTTGGAGTGCTCGATCGAGATCATGTCGGCGTCGAGCTCAATGATCGACTTCATGATGAGCGAGAAGTCCGAGTAGCAGAAGTGCGAGGCGATGTTCATGGCGTCGGAGCAGCCCGAGGTGGAGAGACGGAACGAGTCGACGGCCCATCGGAGGTAGCCTGCCCAGTCCTTCTGGCGGAGCGGCAGACCCTCACGGATGGCGGGCTCGTCGACCTGGACGGCGCGGACACCGGCCTTCTCGAGGTCGATGACCTCGTCGCGGAGGGCGAGGGCGATCTGCTTGGACTGAACCTCCTTGCTGATGTCGGCACGGGGGAAGGACCAGTTGAGGATGGTGACGGGGCCGGTGAGCATGCCCTTCATGGGCTTCTTGGTGAGGCTCTGTGCGTACGACGACCAGCGGACGGTCATGGGCGCAGGGCGGCTGACGTCCGAGACGACGACGGGGGGGCGGACGTAGCGCGAGCCGAACGACTGGACCCAGGCGTTCTGGGTGAAGACGAAGCCGTCGAGCAGCTCGCCGAAGTACTGGACCATGTCGTTACGCTCGGGCTCGCCGTGGACGAGCACGTCGAGGTTGAGGGCCTCCTGCTTCTCGACGACCATCTTGATCTCGTCCTCGAGGAACTTCTCGTACTCCTCCTTGGTGATGTCGTTCTTGGTGAAGCGGGCACGGTACTGGCGGATCTCCTTGGTCTGGGGGAACGAGCCGATGGTGGTGGTGGGGAAGACGGGAAGGCTGAGGTGCTCCTTCTGGACCTCCTTGCGGACGCTGAAGGGCGACTTGCGGGCAAGGTCCTCGGGCTTGATGTTGGCGACGCGCTCACGGACGGCGGGGTCCGAGTTCTTCTCGAAGTCGCGGCGGGCCTTGATGCTCTTCTCGTTGGCGGCGAGGGCGTCGGCGGCGGAGCTGGGGTCGCGGAGGGCGGCGGCGAGGGTGGCGATCTCGGCGCACTTCTCGTTGGCGAACGAGAACCAGTCGAGGACCTCGGCGCTGAGCTTCTTCTCGTTGGCGATGGTGATGGGGGTGTGGAGGAGCGACGACGACGAGGCGATCTGGACACGGCTGGCGTTGCCGCCGAGAGCCTTGACGGCCTTCTGGGCGGTCTCGAGAGCGGCGCTCAGGTCGGTCTTCCAGATGTTACGGCCCGAGACGAGACCGAGCGAGACGACGTGCTCGGTGTTGGCGAAGGCGGCGAGGACGTCCTCGAGCTGCTCGGGGGCACGGTCGAGGTCGACGTGGAGACCGGCGACGGGGAGGGTCTTGACGATCTCGAGGTTGGACTCGAGCTTGTTGAAGTAGGTGGCGATCATGATCTTGACCGAGGGGGCGGCCTTGGCGATGGTCTCGTAGGCGGCCTTGAACTCGGCGGCGTACTGCTGGGCACGGTCGAGGACGAGGACGGGCTCGTCGATCTGGACCCACTCGGCGCCGGCCTCGGCGAGCTTGGCGAGCATCTCACCGTAGATGGGGGCGAGCTTCTGGAGGAGCGAGACGGGGTCGAGCTCGGCGTCCTTGGCGTCCTTGCCGGGCTTGCCGAGGGCGAGGAGGGTGACGGGGCCGACGAGGACGGGGCGGGCAGTGTAGCCGGCCTCCTTAGCCTCGAGGAAGTCGTCGATGGGCTTGGTGTTGTTGATCTTAAACTCGGTGGACTCGCTCAGCTCGGGGACGAGGTAGTGGTAGTTCGAGTCGAACCACTTCTGCATCTCGGTGGCGGGGAGGTCGACGCCGTTCTTCTGGTGGCCACGGGCCATGGCAAAGTAGGTGTCGAGAGCATCGAGGCCGGAGCTGGCGTACTGCTCGGGGATGAGGTTGAAGGTGTTGGAGGCGTCGAGGACGTGGTCGTAGAGCGAGAAGGTACCGGTGGGGACAACGTCGACGCCAGCATCCTTGATGAACTTGTAGGTCTGCAGGCGCTGCTCCTTGGCGATCTTGAGGAGCTCCTCCTGGGAGGTCTTGCCACCCCAGTAGGCCTCAAGAGCCTTCTTGACCTCACGCTGAGGGCCGATACGTGGGTAACCGAGGACGGCGGAAGTACTGTCGTGTGGGCACACAGGGGCGATTCGGATGGTCAGCAAGCCGAGATCTTTATGTATAGGCCATCGCGGCAAGAGAAGACCAAGGTGGCAAAGATACGTACGCCATTTTGTAGGATCGAAGCGGGGAGAAGCGGGGGAGACGAATGATGCGGAAGAAGTGAGGAAGGTGGTGAGAACTTCTTGGACGTGGGTACGATCAAGAAGAGTAGCTTGTTGATTGCGAAGTGAAGCGCAACAAGGGCAGAGATGTGTGGATGGAGGCGGATGGAAGAGGGGGGAGGATGGGTGGATGGTGTGGGAACGGAAGGAAGGAAGGCTGGCTAGAAGAAGTGGGGTCAAATAGGAAACTGGGCCGTGGATGCCAAAGATGGCCTGACTGGGAGGGAGCGTGAGAACGTTGTCGCGCTAGGACCAGGGTCGGAGGTGCCGTGCTGGAAGGGCTGTAGACGTTGGGGGGACTTGCAGGCTGAGGCGAGTGTCGTCTGCTGGCCTCCTGTCAACTTTTTCTTCTTCTTCCTGCTGGCTCAGAGGCCAGGAGAGGTCCAGTCGAATGTTGGTCCAAGCACCGTGCGGGCAGTGGGCGGCGGTGGGCGAGTGTGCGCGACGCACGTTTCCAGCCAATGATCGAGCGAGCAGATTTTTGCATTTCTTCTTGAAAGCGTTGCTCGGCCTGCGCCGGTGGGGCGCCCGCACTCTCCCGCACCCAGTGTTGGACTGCCTCGAATCAGATCGCGACCCGCAATCAAGGGCGAATCAGCTGAGGCGCACCCATTGTGTCGTCTGCCGCATCCTCATCTGCGCCTGGCGGCGCCCGCCAACGACTCAACGACTGGCTGGACAAGGCGTGATCCACTGAACCCTGGCTTGCCTGCCTCTCCTGCCTCGGCTGCCCATCAGCCTGCAGCGTTGCGGCATTGCCGACGAGAGACATGATTCGAGTCAGCTCCCACTTTCTTCCTGCGTCGGCTTTCAACCCACGCACAACTTTTGCCACCAGGGCGTGCGCATCTCCAATCGATACTGCTAGCCTTCCACGGCCTTCGCGAGCTCCGACCTGCCACGGTCAACGTGCGCACAGTGCAGATCTAGCCCTCGCTTTCCCTTCTCGACCGAGAGTCCACCTGGAGGCCCAACTTGCAAGCGCTCAGGCGCCCTTCGGAGGCAAGCACGAGTCTCATCCTCGACATCAAGGAGCGCTACCGCTTTGGTGTATCGAGAGCGTGCCGTAGGCCGTAGGGTAGTAAGGGACTGGGAACAGAGTCGTGCGCAGTCCAAAAATGTTAGAGCGAAGATCTCGGAAGACGATGAATGTGAGGACAATGAGTCGAACAGACTTTTCCAAAAATGGTCTGGTGTGAGATGCCGATGTAACACCGCGAAATTAGCGCCTTGCCGTCCTGGATGAGTTGCGCGCTCGGGCCGCTTGAGGCTGACAGTGCAGCACCGTGTTGGTTCGAATGCTGTGCTGTGCCGGTCCAAGGGTTCGCTGCTATCACCACGCTTGTCCATCTATCTCGTCCGCACCAGCTATCGTCACAAGTCATCCACTCCGGGTGGCGATCGTACAGGATGTCGACGATTGCGCATTCGTTGCGCGACTATCGCTCGCCAACTCGCCCACAACTCTTCGCACATGCCTTTTCGTTGCCTGCCGGCGAATCGCCCATCGTGGATGCAGAGATCACCTCTGCCGTCTTGTCGCTCTCGGCTGCTACCAAGGATGGCCTGCAGGAGGATCAGGTGTACGCTGGGCGGCTGACGCTCACACAATCCTTCCTCTGCTTCGCAAGCCAGGGCGACCGAGGCCGAAGCTGCCGCATGAACCTGCCCCTCTGGTGTGTCCGCCGCGTGGAGCGCCTCAACACCCGTGGCACCGTCTTCGCCCTCAGCATCGTCGTGTGGCATGGTATGAAGGTCATCCTTCAGCTCAATGCGCTGCGTCCTTCCTGTGAGCACTTTTGCGCCGTGCTGCGCGACCAGCTCCGCGCGCAGCTCGGCAACATGAAGCTGCTCAAGCCTTTCCTCGCCGGCTGCTACAGCGAGTTCCTCATCACGGACGACGTCCCGGATCCCAAGGGCAAGCGCGTCGCCACAGATGCCGCGGACGGCACCGCAGACACGCCGGCATCCGAGACGGACGAGAAGGCGCTGCTCACGGCACCGGCCGACAAGCAAGAGCCAAAGTATCAGATGGGGCTGGGTGCCACGTTCGGCTTCCCCGGCGATGCGCGTAAGCTCAGAGAAAAGAGCAAGCTGAAGCTCTGGCGAGACTACTTTCTCGCCCACGGTCGAAACCTCACACTCCTGCGCTACCCGCAATTCCTCCGCCTGGTCCAGGTCGGCCTGCCCAATCGACTTCGCGGCGAAATTTGGGAGCTCACATCAGGATCGATCTACAACCGCTTCGCGCATGCGGGAGAGTACCAGGCGCTTCTCAAGCGATACGAAGGCGTCACCAGCACGAGCACCGAGGAGATCGAGAAGGATCTCAACCGCAGTCTGCCCGAATACCCGGCGTACCAGACACCAGAGGGCATCGAGACGCTACGCCGCGTGCTGGTGGCCTACAGCTGGAAGAATCCCGAGCTGGGCTACTGCCAGGCGATGAACATTGTGGTGGCGGCCATCCTCATCTACATGAGCGAGGAGCAGTGCTTCTGGCTGCTGGACACGCTGTGCGAGAGGCTGCTGCCGGGCTACTACACCCAGTCCATGTCCGGCACGCTGCTGGACCAGAAGGTGTTCGAGAATCTGGTGCAGCGTACGCTTCCGATGATCCACGAGCACTTTGTCAAGACCGACATCCAGCTGAGCGTCGCCTCTCTGCCCTGGTTCCTGTCGCTATACATCAACTCGATGCCGATGATCTTTGCCTTCCGCATCGTGGACTGCTTCATGGCCATGGGACCCAAGGTGCTCTTCCAGGTCGGGCTCGCCATCCTCAAGATCAACGGCGAGGAGCTGCTGCAGGTGACGGACGACGGCGCTTTCATCAGCCTGATCAAGGGCTACTTCCGATCGCTAGGCGACAGCGCGCATCCAAACAGCACCAATCCGCGACACCGCCAGATCACCAATTTCCAGGAGCTGCTCGTCGTCGCCTTCCGAGAGTTTGGCGTGGTGACCGACGAGACGATCGCGAGCGAACGACGTCGCTTCCGACAAGAGATCGTGCAAGAGATCGAGCTGTTTGCCAAGCGAAGCGCGATTCGCAATCTCAAAGACCACGGCCGCTTCACCAAGGACCAGATCGGACTCATCTACGACCAGGTGGTGGAGTCGATCTACCGGGCGCGACACGCACCGGGGGCCACACCGGAGACCAAGGCGAGTCCGAATGCCGGTATCGTGGCCAACGATCCGAAGGAGGTGATGGAGAAGGCGCTCGCACGCGATCGCAACGCCGAGGGCGGCGAGGAGACGCTCAACGACTACAAGGAGATGCGTATCGACCTCAAGACGTTCCGGCTCTTCCTGGGCGAGGTGGCGACGTGGGCGCGCGACGAGTACGTCGTATCAAACGGCTTCCAGGAGCGAATCGAAAGGCGCGTGCCCGAGCACGAGACGGTGGCGCGGCTCTTCCGCTTCTGGGACCGAGAGAAGCGCGGCACGCTGTCGCTGCAAGACATTGTGACGGGACTGGACGCCATCATGTTCAACCAGGACGACGTGATGGCCAACATCCAGTGGCTCTTTGAGCTGCACTCGGACGGACGGCCGTCGCTGACCAAGGACGAGGTGCTGCGCCTGAGCGAATCGCTGCTCTTCTTCTTCCGCAACGAGCCCAACGACGGCTACCTCGGCGCAGTGTCGCAGCTGATTGCGCAAGCCTTCGAGCAAGGTGGCGAGGGCAGCTACGAGAACAAAGCATGAGCCCTTCCTCCCTTCATTCGCATCGCCAGCATAGCAATCCAGCACGTACCCACCACCGCGATGTGAAGCTTGCGGGCGTGAAGCAGAAAAGTGAATGTCTGTCATGACCGCGGCGCCGACGGTCAGGCTTGACCCACTCGACTTGAGCCGGGTGCCTGCCTATGAAGAGACGATGATGGCGTTTTGGCACCACCATCTCAGCTGGCCACTAACGGCCAAGACAGCAGCTGCCTGATCGGCTCGCTTACTTCTTCTTGCCGGCCTTCTCGGCGGCCTTGGTGGTCTTACCACCCTTGCCCGAGGTCTTGTTCACCTCTGTTGAGTCGTCAAAGAAGCATCATGGTGATCGGGGTCAGTACGATATCGACGAAAGATGGAGGAGGTGCAGAAGTGGTCACTTACCCTTGATGACACCGACGGCGACCGTCTGGCGCATGTCACGGACGGCGAAGCGGCCGAGAGGGGGGTACTGCTGGAAGGACTCGACACACATGGGCTTGGTGGGGACCATGTTGACGAGGGCGGCGTCACCGGACTTGATGAACTTGGGGTTGTTCTCGATGGACTTGCCGGTACGGCGGTCGATCTTCTCGGTGATCTCGTTGAACTTGCAGGCAATGTGGGCGGTGTGGCAGTCGAGCACGGGGGCGTAGCGAGCATGGTGTATTGATATGGTGTAGGTTTCGGAGGCAAGCAATGTTAGACCGAAATATTTATCCGATGACAGTTCGGCGCACGCGCCTTGGCCATCCAACGCTTTGAAGAGGCTGGGGAGAGGTGTGCGCGCGTCTGCGGGTCGTGGTTGGGAATTTTTGACCCGCCTGCTGGCAGCTCGGCGGGGTGGCGCGCCAAAGCGCAGAGGTGACGCTCACGCACGCACGACCAACGCACACACACACACGCTCGCTCCCACGCCGAGCCGCCCGCGTGCGTGAGGTGCGGAAGTGTGACTTTGTGACTGAGCCAGCAGCGCGAAATTCAAAGAGAGAGGGAGGGACGGACAGAGTGTCGCCTCAGCCGGTGTCTGTCTGTCTCACAGCTCCACGGCCCGTCCGTGCAATGCAAGTCGTGAGCCTCGTGTGCATCTTCCTGACACTCGCCCTTGCCTCCTTCCTTCCCCCGCCGCCATCAAGAATCGCTTCCTTCTGCTTCTCGTCCTCTGGTCTCCGAGAGACGCCCTTGCACCTGTGCATATCTCATCGTCTTCTTCAGCAGGAGCGCGCCAAGTGCTGGTCACCCCGCACTCTTCAAGTCCCACTTCTAGCGCTTCTCGAAGAGAGCGAGCATCTCTTTGCTTCCGCATCACCCACGTCCAATTCGTCAACACCGCCCCGCTCGCCGTCTCGCGTCTCTCCGTCGTCGTTCTCTTCATCTGCGGTGCCAGCTGCATAGCTTTGTCGATTCGCGCATCTGGTACGTGTGATGATCACCTCGCACGACTCTGGCACGGCATACCCAGCCTGGCCTAGGTCCAGGATTGCATCGCCTGTCCATGCTAGCTCACGACATAGCCGCTGACTCTTCTCGCACCATCGCTTTCACCGCTCACTCTCTGTAATCTGACCCTCCGCATGCCGCAACGTCCCTCCGCACGCCACAGAAGTTTCACAAATCCGGTTCCAACCCTCATCTGGTATCCCTGCCATCGCCGTCTTCTAGATCAAAATGTCGAATCCTGGCCAGGCAGAGAGGCAGCAGAGGCTAGTCAAGGCCATCGGCCAGATCACCAACAAGCCCGCGCCTCCCGAGATCGACTTTACAATCCACACCACCGACGACGGCACGCAGGTCAGCACCCAGGAGCGTGTCATCAAGGACGTTCAGGCACCCGCCTTCCAGAAACCCACCGACGAGCAGTTCTTCAGCCAGAAGGACCCCTCCAAACCCGACATCGCCTTCCTCAAGAACCACTTCTATCGCGAGGGCCGTCTCACAGATGACCAGGCACGCTTCATCCTCACAAGAGCCACCGAGATCCTTCGGCAGGAGCCCAACCTGCTCGAGGTGGACGCGCCCATCACCGTCTGCGGCGACATCCACGGCCAGTACTACGATCTCATGAAGCTCTTCGAAGTCGGTGGCAACCCCGCAGACACCCGCTACCTCTTCCTCGGCGACTACGTCGACCGCGGCTACTTCTCCATCGAGTGCGTCCTCTACCTCTGGGCGCTCAAGATCTGGTACCCCGACACCCTCTTCCTCCTTCGAGGCAACCACGAGTGCCGCCATCTCACCGACTACTTCACTTTCAAGCTCGAATGCAAGCACAAGTACTCCGAGGAGATCTACGACCTCTGTATGGAGTCCTTCTGCACCCTCCCTCTCGCCGCCGTCATGAACAAGCAATTCCTCTGCATCCACGGCGGCCTCTCCCCCGAACTCCAGACCCTCGACGACCTCCGCAGCATCGACCGTTTCCGCGAGCCTCCCACCCACGGCATCATGTGCGACATCCTCTGGGCCGACCCGCTCGAGGACTTCGGCTCGGAAAAGACAAACGAGAGCTTCATCCACAACCACGTCCGAGGCTGCTCCTACTTCTTCACCTACAACGCCGCATGCCAGTTCCTCGAACGCAATCAGCTCCTCTCCATCATCCGCGCTCACGAGGCCCAGGACGCTGGCTACCGCATGTACCGCAAAACAAAGACCACCGGATTCCCCTCCGTCATGACCATCTTCTCCGCACCCAACTACCTCGACGTCTACAACAACAAGGCCGCCGTTCTCAAGTACGAGAACAACGTCATGAACATCCGCCAGTTCAACTGCACTCCCCACCCCTACTGGCTCCCCAACTTCATGGACGTCTTCACTTGGAGTCTCCCCTTCGTCGGCGAGAAGATCACCGACATGCTCATCGCCATCCTCAACGTCTGCAGCAAGGAAGAGCTCGAAGAGGAGGAAGAGGAGGACGAGATCCCCATTACTCCCACCTCGACCGCCGAGGAGGAGACGGCCGAACGCAGGACCATCATCAAGAACAAGATCCTCGCCGTCGGCCGCATGTCGCGTGTCTTTGCACTCTTGCGAGAGGAGGCCGAACGTGTTTCCGAGCTCAAGTCGTCCCAGACCAGCGCCAAGCTCCCCTACGGCACACTCGTCCTCGGCTCCGAGGGCATCAAGGACGCTATCGCCAACTTCGACGATGCCCGCAAGGTCGACATTGAGAACGAGCGCCTGCCACCTGACCTCATCGATGCCGACGAGGCTGGTCCAGCATCGCCAGCCGACGGCGCGCGCGTGTCTTCGCCTGCATTCGAGGACATCACCTCGCCGGGCAGCCCAGCATCGCCGGCTACGCCCAGCTCGCCCATCGCCGGCGCACACCGTCGCGGCCACTCGAGGACAAGCAGTCTGGGTACCACCATGTCGAGTCCCTCCAACCGTCGCCGCTCACTAGAGTCGACGGTCAGCATGATCCGCGAGGCTCTCGAAGGCACCGACACGGCCGACGACAGACAACTCGAAAAGCTCGCCAACGACATCACCTCGCCCGTCTCACCCAAAGGCGCCGCCGACACGGCAGCGCGACAGCGTTCCCGCGAGGTCAAGTGATTCGGTCGGTCTTTGGCGCTGACGCTGCGAATGGCACTGCACACGCGTCCCGGATCACAGTCAAGCATTCTCATTCCGCTCCCCTGCCATCCATTGTTTCTTCTCTCCTCCTTGTAACCATCTCACCCACTGCAATCGTCGGTTTCCTCTTCCATGCGTTGTGAGCCAGAGCAGACTGCAGAGAGAGCTTCGTGCGGACCCTTTTGTGAGGATGGCGCTGCACGCTGACTGAGTGAAGCATGCTCGGCGAGGGATCTGGGCAAGTACGTCTCGCTTTGCCCACGCGTGTCTGCCATGGATGAGAGCGTGCGAAGGACGATGCTCCGTTGTGGAAGTTGAGAGTGCGCGCAAAAGCGGCAGCAAGGAGGTGAATGGACAGAGACTTTTGCACGGCGTCCCATTGCTGACTGCTGGATCCACGTGTGTAGCGTCCCCTACTTCAGCGTTTCAACAACGATAGTCACACACAGGCACGATGGCCAAGTCTTCCACGACTGATCGTTGCGAGACGCCCGTCATATTAGGAGGCTAGGTACAGGTGCGGTCAGTGTTGGCGGTAGTCGCGCTGCTCAAAGTACTGTTACCGGAAACATGCAGAAAGCAGGTCGACATGGTTAGCAGTGCTGAATGTGCAATGTCTGAATCAACAGACTTACCTCGTCAAGAAGGCTGAAGAAAGCATGTTTGTCCTCCTGCGAAAACTTGGAGAACTGGATGTAGCCCGCTCCGTCACTTGCTGGAAAAGCATGTGCCGCAGGTGGGTAGGGAGGAGGTGGATGATTCGTGCCGTCTTCATTCTGCATACGTGGAGGCAGAGCTGGGGCTGGCGCTGCTGCCACTCCACCATGCGATCCACGCTGGGGTGGAGGAGGTGGTCTGCCCTTGTTCAGAGCCGAGGGTGGTGCGGGCGGCACACGGCTTCGTTCCGGAACGACAGTGGAGGCATGATCCTCGCCTGCCGCTCTCGCTTCCACATCGCGGTTCCAACGTGGATTGTCGCCCTTGAGCATGTTCATCCGGTCCTGCAGCCCCACTTTGCCACTCGAGGAGCCGCCGGCGTTCGCCTCGCGCTGCTGCCGAAACTTGTGCTTCGCATCCTCGCCAAAGTCGTCCAGCTTCTTGTTGAAGTCTTTCCGCCAGTCGTCCCACGGCATCGCTCTCAACTTGGTGTGCCGCTCCAGACGCTATCCCGATGATATCAGAGTGCTCGAGCAGACTTTATCGACGCTGGAGGTGCCCTGTGCTGCTCGTCCGTCTTGCTGAATGGCGATGCGTCGCTCCAGTCAGGCAACAAATGTGGCTGTGATGAAAGGTCATTTGCCAAGGAACGGCCAAACTGTGGACTGTGCGGTCCGCACGCGGGGTCCGCAAGTGGAGGAAACCCACCCCAAAAATTCTTTGCCTTCAATCCGCAATGACTACATGTATACAATGTAGCAGTGAGCAAACATGAAGCGGGCCAATCGTATAGTGGCTTATTATGCTGTCTTAGGGCATTGCTTCCTTCGGGAGGTCGCACTAAGTTGACAGAGGTCCCCGGTTCGATTCCGGGTTGGCCCCCTTCCCTTTTTTGCAGTTTTCCGCCGCCCCACCACCGACGGGTTTTTGGTCTTTTTTTGGCAGCCCCTGTCGCCCAGAGCTTAGCGAGCCGTCACTTGAGAAATGTCAAAACGGGTAGTCTCCGCGTAGTGGCGTGTAGAACATCACTGGAGAATCGTCATCCGAGGCTGTCTGGCCTTCCACCCCGGATCTTTACGTCACGGCAGCCTAGGCTCACCATGACAGCGAAGCTTCAGCTAGATGAGAGTAGCTTCGCTGGGTAGTAACACCTCATTGAAGCGATTGTGTGGAGTAAGGATACAGCTGTCAACAGAGGAACAGCGGCAGAAGGGGAACGGTAGGGTATTGATTTTGGCGGAGTTTGACAGGGCTGGATGGACCCCTGTGAGGCCCCTGATTCGAGAGTAGAGTTGATGATCGCGGCTCGAGTCGACATGCGCCCGTCGAGCGATGCCGAAGCCCCACTCCCGCCTCGCCTTACCCGACTTGGCATCAATGGTCAGCCTCGAGGCTCGTTGAACCCTGCAGACGTGCCCCGCAGGAGCAGGCAGCCCAGCTGGTTGCCGAATCCTAGTTCACGAGCGGATGAGCGGGTGCTTCGCTCGCAGCCATGCTCCTCCACACCTAAGCTGCTTCCAGCACCTGGTGTTGCTTTCTCGCTACCATCCTTGTTCCTTGATCTCTGCCACAACACCAACGCTACCTAAACAACTCGACTATACCCATAACGCAACTATTCTTACACCCCACCACACATCACACGAAGGACCAATCAAACCGCAAACACATCTGCTACCATGACTCGGGTGCGACCAAAGTCGGGCTCGCGGCTGGTGTTTACGATGTTGGGAGCATGGTTGGTGCTTTCCAGCCTGTCTTCCACCTTCAGTGACGGCTCTGGATTTGGAGTCGCCGCCCAGACAACACGGATCACATGCAGCGCCACATCCCAATGTCCATCGTCCAGTCCATGCTGCTCGGCAGAAGGTGTTTGTGGGTCCGGCGCCATGCAGTGCGCAGGCGGCTGCAACCCACTGGCGAGCTTCAAGCCATCGTCGTGCCTGCCGAACCCCGTCTGCCGCTCGAGGAATATGACGATCCAGCCGGGCGATTTCGACGACCTGGCGATCTTCACACCGATCTTGCAGTACGGCGGTGACGCGAGCAAGGCAGCGTTTACGCTCGACTCCGGCTCGCTTGGGCCTGGACCCGAGGGAGTGCTGTTGCAGCTCAAGGCGGCACAGCAGGCCAAGATCTCCACGACAGACTACCTGATGTACGGCTACGTCGAGGCGACGCTGAGGCACGATGCTCGTCAGGGCGTCGTAGCGGCGTTCATCACCATGTCCGACGTCAAAGACGAGATCGACTGGGAGTGGACAGGCACCAACTCGTCCGAGGCCAAGACCAACTATTTCTACATGGGCGAGCCTGTGCTGGACCATGGTACAGACGTCCACATGACCGGAAACAATGTCAGCGACTGGCACACTTACGGCCTCAACTGGACAAGCTCTCAACTGCAGTGGACGATCGACGGCAATATCGTGCGTACGCTCACTCGCGATCAGGCAGGCGCCGAATATCCCCGATCGCCGGCTCGCATTCAGTTCAGCACCTGGGCTGGCGGCAACGAGACCAATCCCGAGGGCACCATCGACTGGGCAGGTGGACCGATCGACTGGACCACGCCAGAGTACAAGAAGCAGGGTTTCTACTCGCAGGAGATCAAACGATTTGCCGTCCAGTGCGCGAGTCTCAGCAGCCTCAACCTCACAAGCGCTTCGGGAGGTGCGGGAGGCAACGGAGGCGGAAACATCACCTCGTTCGTCTACACCGGCGCCAACTCGACCTCAACCCCGGGACCGGCGTTTGGGACTAGCACAGCGCCATTGAGGATCCTCTCTGATCCAGGTGCTGATGGCATCCCCGGCTACCCGGGCTACAAGAGCGCCTCTGACTCATCCACGTCCGACGGCAAGGATGGCAAGGACGGCAAAGATTCCACATCATCGTCTGGCAAAGGCTCGAGCAAAGACGACGGAGACAAGGGCAAAGATGACGATAAGGATTCCAAGGCGTCCGCCAAAGACGACGCTGCCAACGGCTCTTCTACTTCGACCTCGGATGCACTCAAGTATGCGCTGCCGATCTCGGGAGCAATTGTAGGCCTGGCGGCTGCATGGGCGCTGGTTGCATTTGTGCGTGCACGCCACCTGAGGGCGCCGATCATCAATGCCGTCGGCGTGACGGGGGTCAACGATCCGCGCTTTTCAGGGCCATCGAATCGGGGCTATGTGCAGGCTGCAACAGGGATGCACGCTGCATCTTTCCAAGACCTCGAGGACGACCCAAAGACAGTGTACCGCAACGAGCCCAACATGAATCTCATGATGGGCGGCGGCATCATGTCGGATGCGGGGCTGTCGCATCTGCAGCGCCAGACGACCGGATCGTCGCGGCTAACGCGCAATTCGTCACGCACGATCACGGACCGGCTGCTGCGAAACCAGAGCCGAAAATACCAACAGCTGGACGCAACGGCGGAAGAGGAGGGGATGCAGGAAGCGGCGAGGCATACGCTCAGCAGTGTCGTGACGAGCAGCAGACACGCAGATTCGAATGCTTGCGCGGCGAGAGACTACGGGACGTACGACGGCCGAACCGCGGAAGACACACACGAGTACGCGGTGCGCGAGTCTGGCTGGCCAGGACACGGATATCGTGGCGACTACGACGCGAGGATGCCGGACGGCGGAATGGACAGCTGGGATCCGACGCCGGTCTCGAGTCCCGTCAAGGCTGGAGCGATGAGCACCTCGTACCATCAACCAGCGAGAGGGCCGGATACCTCGTTCGAAGCGTGCCAGTTGCAGTCGCCGCAGAGACGCGCACTGCCCATTCCAGTGACGCCATACACGCCCAATTACGCACAAGCACCACAACGGCCATCAGGAAGGATGTACGACACACCCAACGTCAACTACTATCCTACGCCGGTGATGGCGCCGAACGAGGGGTATATGACCGGCGTGGCGCCGCACTTTGGCGGTGGGCACGCTTATGCGCCTGTCGACGGAGCCATGGGTGGGGCTGGATATGTGCCGACACCGCCACCACGCCGGCACTACCATTAGCCCGTCGTGCGCTCGAATGTAAAGTTGCTCGTGAAGACCTGCGCTCGAGACTGGACTGTGCGTGAGTGATCGCATCAATAGACTGCAAACAGATCAGGAAGAGCTGCGCCGATACGAGGTCTGGATCCGAGAGGTGCGTGCGGGGACTGCCAGATGTAGGATGGAACTCGCATATGGCATAGGCCGAGGGGCAGAGCGGTGTTTCGAAAGGTGTCTCAGATGCAAAAAGAGAGCGGCGGCGCAGGACGTCACGTCAGGGCACAAAGCGCCGTCTAAATGGACGGGCGGCAGGCAACCCCTGTCTTGCTTCGGGACCCGCTTCCGCTGAGCTTTGATCCCGACCATCCGACGACAGAAGCAGGAGGTCAAGCTCCGGCGATGTTGGGTAGAAGCCAGGGCTCGGATCCACCGAAAGCGGATTGTCGGGGTGAGTGGTGTGAGCTTTGCCGCATCAGGTCGATGCCTCTCGACTCGAGCTAGGTCCGAACCCAAGCCACAAAGAAAAGTGTTGGGGAAATCGCGACCGACGAGCAAAAAAAAGAAGGCTGCGGCCCGCTGCCAGATCTGCGAGGCGAGCGAGCTGCATAAAGGCTGTCTGGCGCTGGCCATGTGAGCCGAAGGGTCGGTGCGTGCGCCGATGGGTCCGGTGAAGAAACTGGCGCAGCAGAGCGGTACGCGCGGCGATACGGTCGAAAAAAGAGGCGTGGCTCGGCTAGGCTGCAGAAGACTGACGGGCCGAGCATGACAGGTGCCCTTGCGCTGGTTGCGCTCGCTAAGCGTCGATCGCATGCCTGTTGCAACGACAGGCCGTGGAAGCTTGCGCTTGTCGACGAGACGCCTCGAAGCTTCCGCTTAACTCTCGCGCTTCGTTGGGCGATCGACGCCGTCTTTCAGGACAAGCTTCCGGGCCAGAGCGGAGACCGATGAACGGCGGCGGCGGGCTTGAAGACACGCGGCGCCCGCGCGTGTTCTCGGTCGACGCCCCACCATCGCGTCGATGCAGCTGCAGAGGCACGGGCTCAGATGAAGCTGAGCTCCCATCGCTGAGCACTCGACGAGCGGGCAACAAAGAGACACGCTCGGCGTCGAGCCAAAGCGGCTCCGCTTCAGCTCCGAAGCCGAAAAAAGAAAACGAAAGAAAGTGGAACCCTCGGGCGTCGTGCGGTGGATCGGCCTCGGTTTATTTTTTTTTGGCGCGTTCGACTGGCTGCTTTCGGCGATGCTGTAGGCTGCCACATCCACATCGTCCTTCTGAAGCCGACAAAGGCAGCAACGGGCTGGTATCGTATGCAAGTGCCAATCCTGACCGCCCGCCTTCATCTGGTCGTGTCTTCTCAGCAATCAAAGTGTAACTTACGATGGGGGAAGCCATCGGTGCGGACGGGGCGTGGGCACGGCGGCGGTGGGGAGATGGAGGTCTACTTTTTTGATTTTGGGTTGGATTTTGCAGGTCCGCGCGGCGTGATCCCATGGCGAGAGAGAAAGGGCTCTCTTTTTCCCGCGTTGGCTGCAGCTCGTGCAGGGTGCTGGAATCAATCTCCGGACGTGTGCTGGGGAGGCGTGGCGAGGCAATGCGAGGCAAGGCGAGGCGTGGGCGTGGCGTCGCCTCCCAGAGCTCAGCTGCTTCAAGCTTTGACCCCCCCTCGGCTTTGGGCTGCATTGTCGCAGCTCGAGCAGCGGCAGCAGCCGATCCAACACTCGACGCCCGACGCCGCTTCTTCCCATGCAATTCCGTCTCGCGAGTCGCCCTGTGCCGTTCGGCCAGCCCGCCAGCCAGCTGTTCAGCCCGTCCATCCGCCCGCGACAACTGCCTTCTTTCACCCTGGCCCTGGAATACGCGCTGCCTCTCGCCGACTTGTCTGCCTCTGGCGCCCTGGCTGTCTGCACACGAGCTCGCTCGGCCCCCCTTTAGCCATCGTGCAGCTTCATCACCGCCGCTTCCTCTCGGCCCCCCGCGTACTGCAGCCTCGAGCTCACTATCGCCCTCCTCCCTCTGTGCTCGTCTCCTCATCCTCCTCCTCTGCACCCTCGCCTCGCCCTCCCTCGGCTTCCTTCCCTTAGCGCGTCAACGGCTACACCTACGATAGCGCGGATCACTCTCCCTACCTCTCTTCTTCCGCTCCATACCATCTCATCGTGCTTTCCCATCGGAGGCTATCGTTCCGCCCTGTTTCCTAATCACAACCATCCATCCGGCGTCAGCATCTCGTCGTCCACTCTTCACATCCATCACCCAAGCTCGTCGTCAACCGCTTCCTCCACCGCTCCATCCCGAATCTATCGCCTGGAAGCCTCTCACCTCGACCTGAAGGAGCATGCACGAGGAGCCCATCGACCGCTCTCGCGACCTGTGGATTGAGAGAAAACGCAGACACGAGCAAGAGGAAGCCGCTCGCAGAGACGAAGTGCTCGACCAACGCTACAGATCCTCCCACGACCCTTCAAGCCGCTACAGTCCCCCGCGCCAGGCTCAACACGAGCCGAGGTACGCACAGCCGCTGCCTCCTTCCGCCATCCCCTCCCAGTCCATCGCCGCACGCCAAGCCGCGATTCCACGATCCCAACTGCCCATCAACGGCAACCCGCTCGCAGACGAAGAACAAGCCATGCGCGACGACCCCGCAGCAAGCGCGCTCAAACGCAGACGCCTCGGCGAAGCTCTCGATCGCGACGATCGACGACGCGATGAGCCCGGCTCCGGCGGACGTTCCCCGCCCTTCCGCAGAGCAGATGGCGCTCCTCACTCGGGCAACCGCTTCCTCGACGAGCGCGACGCTTACGCCGAAGACCTGCGCTCGCCACACAATCCTCCTTACACCAGCCGCTCCAACGGTCGTCTCTCCCCTTTCGAAAGAACCGCACATAGTCCAGCCTCGGGCGGCGGTCCCTTGCCCCCCATGCAGGACGCGCATCGCCCCTCGGTCTTCTCCTCTTCCAGTTACGACGACGGTCCAGACCACTCGTCCTCCATGCCTGGCCTTGCCCGAAGGAGGGGCGACGCAGCCCAGGCCAAGGCGAGCCGTCTTCACATTGACACCGGCAACGGCTCATCCTTCGAGGCTGCCGCTCTCGTCAAGTCGTCCAGCGGCATCGCCAAGAGCGCGCCGCCACAAAAGCTCTCGTTTGGCTTTGACAGTCGCGATCATCCCATGCCCCAGGACCAGGCTCCGCGCGAATCCAATCTCCGCCCTGGCCACGCCGCACAGCTGGGCCAGCAGCCCTCGCCTCATCCGCGACCCGAACAGCACCAGCAGCAGACTCCACAGCGTCTCGTCTCGGGCTCGCGTGAGGCTTTGGAGCCTTTCCGCCGCGACGAGCGCGAAGAGTTGATCAGCCACCGCGACGGACGAATGCCCGACATGCCGCACACCGCCAATCCTCTGGCGCGCCAACCGCCCTCGTCGCGGCTGGCCGTTGGTCATGTGCCCCAGACGGCCACGCTGCCCTCTCCCGCGTATCACACCACCCAATTCGCCAGAGGCCATGCAGGCGGACGTCAGGCATACAACCCTCCGCCCACCGCCCGCCTTCCCGACCACCTGCGCTCGCCGCCAGCGTCCAAGGCGCACTTCCTCTCGCTCTTTTCCGACTTTTACGACTCGCTCCACGACAGCAGGACGCTCAAGGCGACTCTCGAGGATCAGATCAAGCGCTCAAACACGCTTCTTCAGACGCTCCAGTCCAGCCGTCGTGTGCTCGAGGAGACAGTCGAGCGTCGCGTCCGAGAGGAGCGCGTGCTGTGGGAAGGTCGCGTTCGTGGCTTGGAGGCGCGCGTGCGCGAGCTCGAAGCCAAGACCGGCACTGCCGATTATGATGATCTGCCTTCGCGGGGGGCGGCAAATTCCCATGCCGACGCTTCTTCCAAGTCTGCCGCCACCGCCTCCACCGCTGCCGCGCCCAAGTCGGCTGCCACGCCCGATGCTGGTGACGAGTCGCCCGAGGCTCGCGAACGTGCGCGCTCGTCCGCGTCGGCAGCCGAGGCCAAAAAGTCGGCGGCGCCCACGGACGATCCCGAGGGCGACGAGCTGCTCGACGACTGAAGCATTGCGCTCGTCCCGTTCGCCCTCCCACTCCCTGCCTGCCCTCTGTTGCTCCCGTCGCCTGTCTGCACGCTGTTGTACGAATCTCGCTCTTTTATCCATGATTGGCATTGGTGCGTGTAGTGTCCTCGTGAACCACCATCGGAAGTGCATGTCGTGAGCCGCACCAGCAGAACTGGCGCGCATGAGGGATGTTCAGTCGTTGCCTCTTTAGCCACGCCGCAAGTCGGTATGTGGCTGTGCTCGCTGGCGGTGTGAGCCTTTCCCCCCCACTGGGACTTCAGCACTGCGCTATGCTGGGTCACACCGCACGCACGCGTACGAGATTCTCTGGCATCCTGGCATTGCTTACACTGCGGCTCCTCACTGCCGTTCCCACACGAAGCGCGAAGGTGTCGCGCAACTCGCGCTCACGCATTTTTTCACACCGGACCGAACCCCACGCACTGATCGCACACTCTGACCGAACTGAAAACAAGACCTAGCATTCCGGGAAATGGGTAAAAGCGGGGCCCACACATGTGTGCAGCGCCCACGTGTGAGAGAGAGAGAGAGCGATGTTAAAAGAAAGGACAAGAGAGTGTGTGTGATATGCCGCCTCTGTACGAGCAGGCGCGATCAAAAAAGAGTGTGTGAGGTTTCGGGGGGACTAGAATACCGAGAGGGTGGGAGGGAGTAAAGAGACACTAAACGAAGCAAAGAGAGGCAAAATGGGATGGTCTAGAGAGGCTAGAGATAGTGCGGCGAGGCTGTGGGTTCTGCTCTGCGAACGAGGCTGCCGAGACCCAGGATGCCTCCGCCGCCGGTGGACGTTGCCGCCGGCGTGGTCGCTGCGTTGCTCGAGGGGCCGCCGCCGAGCGCCTGCGTCACGGCACTCACCACACCGCCTCCCGCCGAGGTGAGCGCACTCACGGCACTGCCGCCGGCCGCGGTAACGGACGAGACCGCCGAGCTTGCACCCGCCGCCAATGGCGCCACTGGGTTGGCGGTGGACGAGGCGGATGTCGACGACGACGAGCCGGGCGCGTTCGGACACTTGGCCTGGTTGAGGATGGGGTTGAGGATCGACGTGCCCAGACCGGGCGTGAGCTTGGTGATCTCGCACAGCACGCCCTGCGCCGCCGTGCTCAGGCCGCCAATCACATTGCCCTGCGCGAGCTGCGTGAGCGTGCCGCCAAGGATCTGCGTCAGATCCACACCGGCCGCCGCAATCTGGCCCAGCAGACCCAAGATGTCTTCCACAGGGCCCAGCGGGATGTTCACTCCGCCAAACGACAACGCGTAGTCCGTCGGGATGTTGAACTCGTTGTAGTTCAGACCCGGCACCAGGTAGCTGTCGCCCACCGAAGGACCAATGCGCACGGGCAAGTTGTTGTAGATGTCCAGGTTCTGGCCAATAACGGGCAACGACGCAATCAGACCCTTGGGCAGCACCACATTGGGCACCCTGGGCGACACCACCTCGCGTCTGCCCACGGGGATCTCGAAGCCGCCGTTGGGGAACGTGTACGACACGCGCGCATCCGGGTTCGACGCGTCGCGCGGCGTCTCGCCCGTCCTCTTGGCCGATGTCTGCAGCGCGACGAGGTACAGATTTGTGTCCAGTTCGTTGATCGCCGTCACGTCGATCTCGACGATGGGCGGCGAAGCGGCCGGGTTGAGCAGGCCAGCCAGACCCGTAAGCAGCGTCTGCGCAGTGAGGTAGACGTTGATGTGCGTGACAATGCGCGAGGCGATACCCTCGAGCTGGGTGGTCAGCTTGACGCCTGCCAGCGCCGGACGCAGCGAGTCGTACGGCGTGAGATTGCCTTGACCCACCGGGCTCTGCGAGCCGTCGATGGTGAGTTGAGAGATCTGCTTGCCACCGTTCGCCTCGTCGGGCTGGACGTACTGCTGCAGCAGACGCTGAGCCGTCGTGTCGTTGGCGTTGACGGGCGCGTAGTAGAAGTACGACTGCACCACGTTGTTGCCCGGAATCAGGCCCAGCACGGGGATCTCGGCGCGACCCACGAAGGTGCCCGAGAAGATGACGGGCAGGAACACCTCGTTGGTGAAGACCGTCAGGTTGGACGGGTTCGTGAGCGCCACCGTGAGCGGTACCCACAGGAACGCCGGCGTACCGCTGCTCACCGTGACCTGCGACAGCGTCGCGACGCCGTTGAAGCTGTTGATACCGGCGAGCGTCGTGGTCACGTTGAACGGAATGCCGCCGATGGGGATGTTGCCGATCACCGTCTTGGCCACGACGTCCGTGCCACCGCGCAGGTCAAACTGGCCACGAGGCGTGTCGGTGAGCTGAGCGAAGAACGCCTGGAAGTTGGGCCTGTCGACGGCGACGATGTTCTGCCTGCGCCACATGAGCTGCAGCGCCTGGAAGTCCTGCGGGCCGCGCGACGTGCCGGCCTGCACGTTGGACAGCGGCAGGTCGAGGTACGCCGTGTTGCCGCCGGCGTACGACAGGTTGATGTGCGGCGACGCCTGGATCGGCTGCAGGCTGAACTGGAACGGATTGGCAAACGTTGCGATCGTCGAGTTGGAGCTCGACGGCACAATGTACGAGTCCGCCGGGTTGCCGTTGACAAACACCGTGAGATCCGACAGCGTGATCGAGAAGATGATCTGGTAAATCTGGCCGGGAAGCGCGACGTTGAGCGTGAGCGTGCGGAAGGCAGCGCTGAGCCAGTTGACGGGCTGGTTGCCGTTGGCCTGCGTCACCACCGAGACACCCTTGACCTGTAGGATCTGCGTCTTGCCCTGCAAGAAGTTGGTGAAGAGGATACCCGTGTTCTGCAGGTCGCGGCCGGACTTGGCGGTGATCTGGCCCTGGAGCGTCGTGTTGGTCGTAGCGAGCGCGGCGAGGAAGAGGTTGGCGGAGCTGACCGGACCGATGTCGGTGCCCATGAAGAAGATCTCGAAGTTGGCCGTGTCCAGCTGGATACCCAGCGTGGCCGGGTTCGGGATCGAGGCGCCGGTGCGGATGAGCAGCGAGTTGCTCGTCTCGCCGTACACGTCGAAGTTGAACGTCGTCACGCCTGGCAGGCCGTTGAACGCGCGGAAGTCGATGTTCTTCGAGATGATCACGTTGCTGTAGATGATCTCGAGCGCACGCACGGTGAGCCTGTTCGACGAGACGGTCCACTGGAAGCCCGGGTTGGCCAGAATGTAGATGGCAAAGTCGGTGAATGCGCCGAGGTTGGTGATGGTCAAGTGACCACTCGTGACCAGGTTGGGCACACCGACATTGGCAAAGGCACAGATGGGCGGCAACGTGAGCTTGGCGATGTTCCTGCCCTGCCACGTGACCGTGAGCGGCTCGGTGAACTCGATCTGCGCGTCAAACGGACCGGTGCCCGTGAGCGAGCCCGAGAGCGAGACGTCGAAGCCGGTGTTGGTGACGCTGGTGATGTTGGCGATGGCGACGGTGAGCACGGCCTGGTTGACAATGTTCTGCACGATCGGCGCACCTGCGGGGCCGAGCAGGTACAGCGCGGTGCGGTCCGTCTGCGTCGGCACGGGCTGCTGGACGAAGTTGAGGTTGGTGAAGTAGTCGTCCAGCTTGTCGCTCGACTGCACGTTGAGCGTCGACGTGAGACCCTGCAGCGTGCGCAGGACAGCGCCAAGCACGTCGAACTGCTGACCCGACCTGCAGTTGGGAGGGTTGAAGTCCGGGTACGGGCTGATGGTCGTCTGCGTCGACGCCTGCGCGAGCACCTGGGCGAACAGCGGCGGGAGCGGGCCAAGATCGGTGCCGGTCGTCGCCGCGGCGGCCTGGACGAAGCGGATGAGGTTCTTGGGGTCCAGATCGAAGTTGAACGGCAGGTAGCGCGACGTGATGGTGGTGTGGCCGGGCGCACGGATCGGGTTGCTCGACAGGTCCTGGTTGATCTCGCCGAGGAAGATGCCCTGGTACGACGCATCGGCCTTGACCTTGAGCAGGTTGATGGACGCGGTGAAGGGGTTGCGCAGGTCGAAGTTGGCCTGGGCGATACCGGTCTGGGCGATATTGGGCGGGATGACGAGCCTGGCAACGGTGATGAGCAGCTGCCTGAGCGGCGGGATGTCGGCGTTGAGACGGATGCCCGAGAGCGCCTGCTTGAGCGAGTCGATGGGCGTCGTGTCGCGCGTACCCTGGATGATGACGTTCGAGACGATGCCCTGCACGTAGTTCTCGAGCAGCGTCTGACCGGCACGCGTGTTCTCGGCGCCCTGCGGCGAGTAACGCACCTGGGTCGGCACGATGTTGGTGCCGGGCACCAGCACCAGCCCGTTGATGACGGCAGTACCGATGAGACGGTTCAGGAAGTACACCTGGAAGGTCACGTCGCCCGTGCCGATGGTGATGTGCGACGGGTTGAACAGCGTGGTGTCGACGTTGATCTGGAGGTACGACGGGTAGCCGTGGAACACATCCAGGTTCGACACCACCGCCGGACGCGCGTTGAGGTTCTGCAGACCCAACAGGTTGGTGTCGACGTTGAAGGGGATGTTGCTGATGGTGACGACACCTGCCGCCGTGCTGGCCTTGGTGTTGGCGCGACCATTGAGGTTGAAGGTGACCTGGTTGTTGGCGGTGGTGTCGGCCAAGAACTGCGAAAACCTCGGGTGCTGGTTGTCGTACACGGCAAAGGGCACGTTGCTGAACATGAGCGTGAGGATGCGCGCGGTGACGTCGGTGATCGAGGGCGAGAGCGGGATGTCGAGCACAGCCATGTCCTGACCCTGGTAGCCGGCGATGAAGCCACCTCCGACCTGCTGGATGTCGACTGGGAAGTTGAAGGGGAGGAAGAACTCGGACTGCGTGTCGTTGGAGCTCGACGGCGGGTTGTACGCGGTCTGCTGCGTGAAGAAGAGCGCGATCTGGTTGATCGAGATGGTGCGGATGACCGTGAACTGCTGCGACGGCAGCGACACGCGCACGGCGAGCGACTTGATACCGTCGTTAAGCCACGTGACACTCTCGGGACCAGCATAGTCACCAAGCACCATGACGTCCGTGTTCTGGTTGGCCACGAAGCGCGTGAAGATCTCGGACAGAACCGCAAGACCCTGGTCGGACGACTGGGGCACCAAGCGACCCACGAGCGGGAGCGTGGTGACGGCAAGCGCCTGCAGCACGAACGTGTCCTGCGCTGCCGAGGGGCCGATGTAGGTGCTGTTGCGGTCGAGGTTCACACCGAAGCGCGACAGCTGCACACCCACCTGCGACGGGTTGTAGATGGTCGTGGCGGCTGTGAGGTGGATACCACCCGCAGGGTCGTTGGAGGGCAGGTCGAACGAGTTGATGATGACGCTGTTGCGCAGACCGTTGAAGGCGCTGAGGATGACGTTCTTGGAGATCGAGATGCTGCCGACCTCGATACCCAGAGCGGCGACCTGAAGACCGTTGCCAGCAATGTTCCACACGAAGCTCTGCTCGGTGAGCAGGTAGCGCGTGAACTCGGTGAGGTATCCGACGTCGGCAACCGCGAAATCAGCAATGATCTCAAGCGTTGCGCCGACATCGCCCGCGAGCGAGACGTTGGGCATGGCGATGCGACCGAGCAGACGGCCGTTCCAGGTGACGTCGAGACCGTTGGCAAAGTAGATGGTGGCGTCGAAGGGACCCGAGTTGGTGATGGTGCCCTGGAGCGCGGTCTGGAACGTGTTCTGCTGTGGGTTGAGGATGGTGACGCGGTCGATGTTGAGGATGGCGTTGTCGACGATCTTCTGCACGATGGGGCTGGCAAGCACGGGGAGCAGCTTGTTGAGCGTCACATCGGTGCCGAGCGGCACGTTCTGCTGCGCAAAGGTGAGCGTGGTCTCGTAGTCGCCGATCCTGGCGTCCGACACGATCTCGAGGTTGGCGGTGGCCGAGTTGAAGGCGCGGCTGATGTACGTGGGCAGGTCGAAGCCGGTGTACAGGTTGGCGCGCTTCTTGAGCGTGCCGGCCTCCTCGAGCGCCTCGGGCTCGTCGCGCTCGGCCCAATCAGCAACATTGGCGAGCGTCTCGACGTTGTTGACGCCGTCCATCATGGCGTGCGCCAGCTCGTTGTCCTCCTCGTAGTCGTACGTGGCATCGTCGGCGCCGAGCGAGCGGCGCGAGTTGGCCGAGGTGGTGGGCGTGAGCGTGTAGCCGCCGAGTTGGACGACACCATCAATGTACGCCGGGTTCTGACCGCTCTGGATGGCCAGGGCGCGAACCAGCGCGAAGATGTCGGGCGGGTACAGGTTGAGGCCGAGGTCGATGGGAGGCGACTGCGTCACGGCGCGGCCCTGAGCATTGAAGTTGAGCGGCGTGTCGATGCTGGCAACGAAGATGCCGTGCGAGGTGACGTTGGAGCGAATGCGCGTGATGGTGAGCGGCGCCGTGAAAGGGTTGTTGAGGAAGACGGTGGAGCTGGCGATGTTGTTGGTGATGCCGGTCGAGTCGAGCACGGTGAGGTTGGCCGAGCGCACCAGCGAGGTCTTGAGACCGGGCAGCGTCGCCTTGAGGCGGATCTGCGAAAGCGCCGGCAGCAGCGACGAGACGGCAGTCGAACCATCGAAACCGTTGATGCCGAGCTCGGTGTCGAGACCGGCGATGAAGCGGTTGAGCGTGTCGAGACCCTTGGGGTCGGCGTTGGGGTTGAAGACCGAGGTGGCGTTGACGTCGTTCCTGCCGGCCTGCAGGTTGAGGCCGGGGATGGTGACGGTGCCGAGCACGACCTGGTTGACCAGCTGGAAGTTGCTGTCGCCGATGGTGAGGTTGAGGTTGGACGGGTTGACGAGCGTCGTGCCGACGCTGAGCAGGATGCCGTCGTTGGTGCCGCCCGTCACGTCGACGCTGGTGATGAGCGTCGGGTAGGCATTGAGACCCTGCAGACCGAGCAGACCACTGTCGACGTCAAAGATGATGCCGTCGAGCAGGACACGACCGAGGGGCGTATCGGTGATGGCCTTGGCCTCACCCTGCAGGCGGATGGCCGTACCGTTGCTAAGGGTGAGGTAGGTCTGGAAGTTCTCCAACTCCTTGCGTGCAGCCGCGGTGTTGTTGGCGAGCGTGAGCTCCGAAGGCGGCAAGGTGAGGTTGAGCGTACCGGCGGTCTGGCCGGCACTGATGACCGAGAGCTGCGTGGTGGTGTTGGAGTACGCCGAGTTGATGGTGGCGACCTGAGCACCGTCGAAGAGGATGGTGAAGGTGTTGGCGGTGTTGACGATGGAGAGCGAGAAACCGAAGGGCAGACCGAGCACGGCCGAGAGGGCGCTCGAGAAGGCAGTAGGGTTGTAGGCGGTCTCGGGCGTGTAGACGAGCGCGAGGGAGCCGATGCTGATGCTCTTGATCGGGTTGATGGGCTGGGGCGCCTTGAGTGGCACAGCGAGCTCGAGGGCGCTGATACCGGTGCTGAGCCAGCCGATGTTCTCACCGTTGGCCTGGCGGACAGAGACACCGCGAGCCTGGGTGGGGAGCGTCTGGCCGTTGATGTAGCCGGTAAAGAGCTTGCCAAGCAGGTCGAGCTCGGTGGCGTTGTCGTTGTGCGGGACGAGGCGACCATTGAGGGTGATGACGTTGCGACCGGTGGTGACGTTGAGGTTGGTGGTGCTGGCGGGGCCGAGGTACATGCCCTGGTAGTAGAGGCCGAGGTCGAGCGTGCCGAGCTGGACACCGAAGGGCGACGGGTTGACGAGCGAGGTGGTGACCGAGAGCGAGACACCGCCAGCGGGGTCGTTGCCGGGCAGCTGGAAGTCCAAGATCTGCACATCTTCAAAGTTGTTGAAGCCCTTGATGATGATGTGCTTGTTGAAGACGAGGTTCTTGTAGGTCGGCAGGAAGGAGAAGGCCTCTGCGTGGACGCTGGAGCAGTTGAGCTTCCAGGTGAACTCGGGCTGGGAGATGAGGAACTTGGCAAACTCGCCAAAGCCTTCGACGTCGTGGATCTCAAAGTTGGTGGCCTGCTTGATGCGTGCGTGACCGGCGGCGGCACCGATGTAGTCGAGACGGAACTGGCCGAGGTTGATCTCGGTGAGCGTTTCGGGCGAGGCGACCTGACCGGGCTGGGGCGGAAGGACCCAGTAGACCTGGACAGGCTCGCGGAAGTAGAGATGAGCGGGGAAGATGCCGACCTTCTTGGTCTGACCCTGGAGGGTGAGCGGGAAGGAGGTGTTGCCGGGGTTGGTGATGTTGGACTGCTCTACGTGAAGCACAGCGGTGTGGAGCGCATGGTTGGCAACGGCGTAGAGGACGGGGAGCAGGGTGATGGCCAAGGTGACGAGGAGGACACCGGGAGCGATGAAGAGACAGCAGTAGCCGAGCTTCCTGGAGAAGTACTTCTTCTCGTAGGGCGTGCCACGAGCGCGGACGAAACCGATGGGTTGGCCGGGCTGGTAGTAGCCTGCGCCTTGCGGGGTGTCGGAGTCGACGCTCTGGGCAGCGGAGCGCCGACGGAGGTTTTCGCGGGAGCCGTAGCCGTCGTCCGCCATGGTGAGGATGGGGGACTCAGCGCCCGAGCTCGAGGAAAGGAGGCGGAGCTGGGCCTATGCGGATGAGGCGGGGGTAGATGGCGACGATGACCAGGTCTATATGAATGGACTCGGGCAGCCGGATGGTGTCGAAAGAGAGCGTGCGAGGCGAAGCGTTGATGCAGTCCGTTGGCGGAGACTTGCTGATGGAACCACGAACCGGTGTCGACGTCGATGTTGAGTGACGGTTGATGTCGGCGACGTCGGATGGTGAAGACTAGGGACCGGATGGGGCGCCGACGGCGGCGAAAGGGTGGGTTGGTGATGGTGAGGAGGTGAAGAGCGGATAGGAGTGATGGCGACGGCGACAACGGCGTCCAGGAGAGGCGAGCAAGAGTTCGGCCGTCCAGAGGGAGAAGGGCGGCGGCGGCGGCAAGGGGGCGATCTGGGGTGCAGACGGGGCGACGGAATGGGGGCAAGAGCAGAAGCAGAGCGCGGGCGAAGGCAGCGCAGCGCAGCGCGGGGCAGGGCCAGACAAGACAAGGCGAGATCCATATTGGGCAAGGACGATGAGCAGGCGCAGGCTAAGCGAGACGAGCGAGGGCTGGGTCGAGACACGCACGCATCGGGCGAAGGCGAACAGAGCGCGAAGCGAGGAGGGGCGAGAGGGAGCGGAGGACAGTAGGGACGGCGGGGCTTCCAGCCGCAACCGGATGGATCTGTGTGACATTGGGTCGCGGAGCGAGGCGCGGGTCGGCTCTAGGCAGCGAAGATCCCTCCATGCATGCAAGAGGTGTCGCGGGGCAAACCTGTGGTTGGCTGGAGTGCGGCTACGCCTGGCGATGTCGAACTCTGCCCGCAGCTGCCTGTGCCTCTCTGCTTTGGAGCGAGGCGCAAGCGAATCGCACCGCCCATCCCCGCCCAAGCGCACTGCAGCCCCATGCAGGACGGATGGTTTTCTCAGAACGAATAAAAAAAACAAATCGAAAAAAGGCCCGGATGCCGAATTGGAAGCAGCTCCAGTGCCGTGCCAGTGCCCATGCGTCCAAAAAGGGACGAGGAAAAAAGAAGAAGCGTGGCCTTGGCCTTGGGTCTCAGCTGAGCAGCTGAGCGGCTGGGCGGCGCAGCAAGCAGCGGGGCGGCGAGCGGAGGGCGGAGCGGGAAAATCTCGCTTGGGTTGATCATCAGAAGCCAGGCAGTCGAGAGGAAGAGGGGGCTCGAACGCAACGCTGTGCAGCTTGGTAGCGCTGCCGTCTGATTGGCAGGAGCGGCGGGGTAAAGTGCGCAACCGGCGCGGCGGTCGGACGAGCGGGTGAGGCGGCGGCTCAAGCAAGCATCCCTTCTCGACTTCCGCTTGCAGACAAATCCGACCCAAGCGAGGCTCGAGCCCCACACACGCACACACACACTAGCTACCAACAGCATGAAGCGCAAAGGAGGCTCGAACACCTCGTTCTTTTCAGGATAGCAGCTGGCTGTTTGTTCGATATGCTCTGAGTGGGGTTTGTCATCTCATTGCTGAGGCATCGATATGACGAGCGCGCGCGTGGGTGGTGCTTCAGAGGCAGACAGGAAAGGGCGGCTGCGGATGCGTTGAAAATGGTATCGATTCGAACGCCGCCATCCCACAGAGCTACTGAAAGCCAGAGGGCGCCAGTGCGAGTCGGGCTCGAGTGCCTGGAGTAGAATCTGATTTATTGTCCGAAAAAATAGGCCAAATGCGTGTGGCGTGCAGAAAAGAAAAAAGCATCTGAATTCGGCCGCACTGCGTCGACATGCACTGTTCCTTTGCAGCCTGGACACCTAAAAAGAATGGCACCATGTGTCGACATAAGACGTGTGCCTGTATGCAATGTTGCTTCTCGAGCAAACTGAAGAAAAGAACATGGTTGCAGCTTTCGTTCGAGCGGGGTAAGCACTGTCGAACGGTTGGGCACGTCGGATTGGTAACGACAAGTGTGAAAGACGGTTGGCGGCCAGTGCGGGGCAACTGGGATGCGCGGTGAGCCGATCGGAGTGCCAGCCAACGCCTCTGCAAGGCGGCTCAAGCGAGGGCGACCAGAAAAGAAAAAATCCGCGTCGGTGCAGAGCGAAGGCCCCGCTAGAGGATCGACGCTACATGTCTCTCTCTCTCTCTCGCGCCCACGCTCTCTTCCCCGGCTAGGCCTCGAACCAGCAGTCGAGTCTCTTTTTTCCTCGAAAAGGTTTCAGGAACCACAACCCTACCCTGCTCACCCTGCGCATGGTCCTCTTGGCAGCAGCCTGATCAAGCATGGGTCGCCGTTGCTGCATTGCACGCCTCGCTTAACTGCCACTGCGCGCCCTCGCACAAAGTGCAAACTTTCCTGGGAACTTCCCCCATCCAACCTTCCTCCCTTTGCATTCAAGGTCCTAGAAACCCTTCGCCTTCCTCTAGCTTTGCACTCGTGACTGGTTGTGCAATCAATTTCACACTCCCAGTGAAATCCAAGTTAAGACTCGGTTTGAACAGCCACGAGCTTGGTGCAATGCGGTGACGCTAGCTGCTGTAAGTTTGGCAATTTGACTCGGCGGAGTCCAAATTGGGCTTGCATACCCCGCGTGTCTTTCACGTCCCACTTTATCCCCCACAAACCAACCCTCAATCCCCGCCAGCCCACAGCTCTAACAGTCTCGAATTTTGACCCTTCGCCTTGCTCCCCCCGCACGCATTCTTCACATTCACACACACGTGGAGCTTGAACCCTCGCACAAACGATAATCAAAGCGAGCGCGGTTGAACGATAGATAGCAAAGACAAAGCGAGAAGAAAGTTCCAATGCGACGCGGCTTCTAGTCGCGCTTTCCGAGCATGAAGACGCCCTTGACGGGCAGATTGCGCAGCTGGAGAGCGCCGAGGCCCGAGTTCCAGATCTTGGCTCGGCTCGATCCCTCAATGCCGACCAGCGCGCCCTGGCCCGTGACGAGCTTCCACGTAAACGAGCGGAAGATGCCTCCGCGACCCGGCAGCACGGTAAAGGGCACGTCGGTGAGCCTGGCACGAAGCAGCTTGCGTTCGCCCTTGGGGTCGGTGGGATCGACGTACGTCTCGGCAGGTGCAAAGTCGTACGGCCGCACGCGTCCAAATGCCTTCTCCGGCAGAGGATCCGGCAGAGGCGGTGCGGGCTCCGGCTCCGGCTTGGGCTCCTCATCGTGCTCCTCCCCACCCACAAACGCAAGCCGCTTGAGACTCTCCAAGGCCCCACCCACCATGGTCCAGCTGCTGGCCACCGCCGCCTCGACGCTCTGCAGCATGCTAGGCGGCTTACCGTCGAAGACGAGGATGTCCGGCCACAGATGCGTGATCTGCACATCGATGCTGCTCATCTGACCGGGCATGCTGATCTCGCCCATCACCGTGCCGCTGCACAGCAGCTTGTCCTTCTCAAACGGATGCGGCGTGATCTTGAGGTCGTTGATCGTGACGTTCTTGATGAGCTCCGTCACCTTGCTTCCGGGGAACGAGATGGGCACATCCACCAGCCGCAGCGCCGACTCCATCCACTCGGGCAGCTCCGAGCCATCGCCAGGCATCGTCTCGGTCTCGTTCCCGCCGATCGAACCGGCAGGCACGGGCACGTGGAAGGGAGATCCGCCGCGCACGTACACCGTGTTGGCCTCGCCGCGCAGGAAGCGACTCAGGAAGTTGCTCAGCGCCAGTTGCTGCGGCGAATCGCCCGCTGCCTTGCTGTCGACTTGAACGTCGTCCGAGGCATACGCGGCCTTCAGAGGCTGGGCACCTGCGCCGAGTGCAATCTGCTCGGACGGCAGACGAGCCTCGAGTGCGTCCTGAGGGGGCGGCACCACGCGACCCAGCAGCTCGAGCTCGACGATCTTCTGGCCGCTCAGTCGGAACGGCTCGGTCGCCACCGCTGCCATCAGCACCGACGCATCGGGCTCGGGCTGATCCTCCTCGGCGTCCTCGGCCTTCATCTTTCCGCTCTTGTGCTGCTTGGGCTTCTTGGGCTGTTTGGCAGGCGTGCTGGCATCGACGGGCAAAAAGATACCAAACGGCAAGCTATAGCGCACGTTGCCCTGGAGCATCTTGCCGAGCGGATTCTTGGCCATCGCCTTGGCCTTGATGCCCAGCGCACGCACGAGCATCGAGCCGACGCCTCCTTGGCTGGGCCTGGGCTCGTCGTCCTTGCCGATCTCAAAGAACTCGTATCCGTCGACCTTGAGCAGCTCGTCGATGTCGGTGTTGTTGTCGAGCTTGGGCACCTTTTCGAGCACGGGGCTGCGGATGTGGTGCTGCGCAATGTCGATGCGGCGGGGCACGTCGAAGAAGCCCGCCTTGCGGCCGTGGATGATGCCGTGGATCTCGGACTTGGCGAGGCCGCGCACGCGGAGGCCGGCGATCTTGACGTCGAGCTGCGCGATGCCCTTCTTGATGGCGTGCTGCGCGTACTCCATGATGTACGGCGCAGGCACGACGGGCTTGAGCAGCACGGTGAGGTTGAGCGGGCTCATGTTGTGCTGTGCTGCGGGCGTGCTGTGGTTGCCGAGGATGGGCGGGCGGAGGGAGTCTTGGTCGGTGTCGCCATCCTCAATCTTGCGGTTGAGGGGAGGCAGAGGCAGAACGAGCGGGTCGAGGTGGAAGGCGAGCATGTCTTGAGGATCTTGCACGGGCGATGAGGCCAAGACAGCCGGGGGCAGCACGGACTGGTCCCAGGCGGCTCCAATTTCGGAGAGGCGCACCTCACCAACATCGACCTGAACGCCTGCAACCTTGCCCATGGCCCACTCGACGAGCTTTCGCTCCTTGTTCTTCCACCAGCCCTGCTTGCCGCGTTCTCCGAGCCAGAGATCGAGCGCATGGTCTGGGTCGAGGCCGAGACGCGCATCGACGCGGACGAGGATGCCTTCGTCGGAGATGTTGAGCAGCTGCACGCGGTCGGGACCCTTGAGCAGGAGCGACTCGTCCAGGATGCGGCTCTGTGCTTCGGGTGAAGGTGTCTTGAGCGTTCCGAGGTAAAGGTGTGCCACCGCGACGCCGATGAGCACAAGCAAAGTGAAAAGCAGTGCCAAGATGGCGTAGACGGTGCCGACAAGATAAGGGTGTTCGTGCCTCCATGCTGCAAACGAGGCGGCAGAGGATGTGTGGATGGATCTGGAGTTGCGCTGCGAAGCTGATACAGCAGCGCTGCGCCTCTGCTTGCGACGGCGGGCGATGCGTGCGGCGTGCGCCTTATCGCCGCCCCACAGCTTGGACACCTTGAGCCAGGCGCGATCGAGCGGGCCAGCAGCCGCGACTGCATTGCCCTTGCGGGCGGATGTGCTCAGCAGCGAGCTGCGCTCGTGATCGCCGTGACCGGGAAGCATTCCTGTCTCGAGCTCCTCGTCATCGACGTCAGCGTCCAGGCCTTCTGCCTCTGCGTCGCTGTCCGGGTAGATGGGCTTCCTGCCGTGACGAAGCGGCTGCTGCGTTGCCGAGGTGCGTCTCTCGAGAGGCGGCGCAGGCGGACGCATTGTGCTGTCGGCTGCCGAGCTTTCTGTGTTGCTGGCCGGCGGTGCCACGTCTTGCGCCTGCGCTTTGGCCGGCGCGGGGTCCGTCGCCTCTTGAGTCATGGTAAGGCGGTGATGCCTCGTTCACCGCTTCCGTAGGCTGTCTGCGGAGTAACCTTGTTCCTCTCTGCGTGTAGATTGGAGTGCTGCTGTGTTCGTTGGATAGATGCTGGCGGTGAGTCGAGCCGGTGAGGATGGGATTGTGTGGAGATGGATCGTGTGGAGAGAGAGGGATCGAGTGCTATTCAGGGTGCGATTTCGAACGAGACCCTCGATTGCTTGGATGGCCTTTGCCACGCTGCTGCTGCAGTGCCTCCTCGCCTCCGCACGTCTGACGACCCGCCTGCATGCAGCTGCTCAGCCCGGCTTTCCGTCAAATTGAGGCTTCAGACCAGTCCCAGTCGAAATTTCATTTCCGTTCAGGGCGGCCAGTCGGGATGGGGCGCAGAGGGGCCTCGCTTCTGCAGATCGATGCGGGCATGCGGAGAGATCGGGCCGCACTCCAATCGGGCGCCTTTTTGGCCGACGTCAAAAAAGCCAAAAGCTTCATGAGCTTGGAAAACGCCGATAGGAGCCGACGTCGCTGGGGAATTTCGCCGAGCTGCCAGTCGAAGTCCAGCTACCTTATGATTCCGCCGGCTTTCAGCGCTGTCAGTGGTGGGCTAGAGCGCATACAGGTGTGCGTGTGTGCCGTTCCGACGCGACGACGATGCAGGTACATGTCGATAGCTCGGCATTGCCTGTCGAGAATGTGACGAGATGGTGAGGTGGTGGGCTTCGGATTTCGCGGTGGCCGATGCCGTCGTGACTCGATAGGCGAGGTCGTGAGCGTCTTTGTCCTGCCCAACGTACCTCCATCATCCAGACCATATTCTCAAGTCACGCCAGCTGGGAGAATCTCGCAGCCGACGCTGGCGATCGAATGGCAAAGCCTTCCGATGCTCGCCGTGCCTACGCCCTCTACATCGCGGTTCCAGCGTTCGTTGTACGATGTGGACCGCACCAAGCCGTCTCCGTTCGCATGGAGGTCGGACCGGCAACCGCGCCGTCACGTGCGCAGGATGGGTCTGATCGAGTCGTTCTTCAACACTATGGCCACGCTGCACGAGGGACGCACCGATATCTTTTACCGCATTCCCCTCAGCTGTCCCACCCAGGCGTACGAACATCTCGCGCGACGCCTGCCGCTTGTATGGGCAATCCTCTGCCGTCGCCACCCGCTGCTGGGAGCTCATGTCGAGACGCTCACACCGGACGGCACTCGCATCGATGCGCAGCAGGCCGCAGCTACTCGCCACACAGGCGAAGCCGCCGACGACGGCTCCATCTCGTTTGAGCCGCACTTCGTCTTCAATGCCATTGCCTCGGCTTCGGATCTGCTCGAGAGCGCGTCAAAGCGGGTCGCCTTTCTGCCGCCATCATGGTCAGACGATCCAGAGCTGCGAGCTTCTGAACTAGGCTCCAACGCGACTCGAAGTGACCGGGTGGTCAATTGGCTCGACCGCTACGTGTGGAACGGCAAGCGCCGCTTCCTCGAGCAAAACACTCCCTTTGGACTCGCCAACCTCATCGTGCTCCCACCAGCCGCAACAGACACTGCAAGGGACAGCGTCGACTTTGACCTGGTGCTCTGCTCCGCACACTGCATCTCGGACGGGCTGAGCATCTCGGACCTCGCCGGCGAACTCGTGCGTCTCCTCGCGTCCTCTGAGCTTCCGACACAGCTTCCCGAGCTCGAATATCGCACCGAGCCGTCGATAGGGGTTCCGGGTCTCAGCACGGCGAGATACGCTCAAGTCAGCCCTCAGATGAAGCACGCCGTTCGAACCGGCCTGTTGCGTGGGCGACACCAAGACAGCGGCCCCAGCGATGATGGAGCTATTCACGACGCCGAGTGGACGGCACTTCTGCCTGCTCCCATCGAAGCGGCATATCCGGAGCTGCTCCCATCAGCAGCCTCTGCGGCGGACGCAGCAGGTTCGAGCGCCGAGCGGTCAAGACTAGCACGCGCGCGGTGGTTCTGGACTATCCGTCGAGTTGTCGTGCAGATCCGCGCCGCCAAGGCAGAGAGTGCGGTGCTGTCGGACTTCAAGGCGAACCGCACGGACAAGTCGGTCGAAGAGCCATGGTGGGGCGCACAGACGAGGTGGTCGGCAGTACGCCTGTCTGCAGAGGATACATCGGCTTTGACGCGAGTCGCAAAGCGCAAGGGAGTTCGAGTTGGCTCGCTGCTATACTCGGTTGCTGCATGTGCACTCAACACGCTCGAGCTCACGCATACACCGCCAGGGAGCCGCGGCGAGGAGCCTACGTCGACGGTGATGGGCTTTCCCTTTTCCATCCGCAGATTCCTCGCGCCTGCTGCGGCTGACACGCAAGATCCTCTGCTCGTGCCATCCAGCCTCGGCGTCAAACTCAGCTTCAACGGCATCGGTCTACCACCTGCCTCGCTGTTCTCGCTCAAGACATGGCCCAGTGGCGCGTCCAAGGAGGTGTTGTCGTTGAGCGGGTTCGAGTCGGCGCAGCTGTGGCAGACGGCGCGTCAGGTCCAGCGTCAGTTCAATGCCATCTTCCACGAACTACGCTTCATGCACGCCGACGGCTTCCTGACCGCGCTGGAGCGTGAGATGCGTTTCCGTAGGAACGGCGTCAAGGATGTCTTTCAGGTGTTCAAGGACGATGCGCCCGCCGGCGCCGACGAGCGCACGCCCGGCCTCGCCAAGAAGAACATGCAGGGCCCCGGCTCATCGCTCAACTTTAGCATGGTCGGTCTGCTTGACACTGCGCTGCCCTCGCGGTTGGAGCTGGTCGTGCCAGCAGCTGACGGCGCACAAGCAAGTCAGGCGGTGCTCGAGGTGCGAGACGATCTTTTGTTTGGTGTCCGCACGAGAGCCGGCGAGGCCTTCGGCACGTCATTCACCTTCCGCGGCCAGCTGAACCTCGAGCTGGGCCACGATAAGGTCGTGTGGGACACGGCCAAGGTGCTCGACTATCTCGGCCTCATGAAGACCATCTTGGAGGCTCTGGTAGCAGCAGATGATGCGGGAGGGAAGGAAGGCAAGCTGGAAAAATAGATCTAAATGTCGATTGTAGGAAATGTAACATACTGGAGTCGAAAATTTGGTCAGAGCTGATCGGTCTGTGCGGATGTGCTTCACGTGAAGGCCGCGGCTGCGCTTTGGCAGAGCGTCGTGTGGAGCTGACGACGGCTTCGGTCGCTCAGGCCAGAAAGTGGCACTCTCTCTCTCGGGAGACACACTGACGCGGCCACGCAGCTTCTCCACCATCCCTTTCGCATCGCCATCCCCATCGCCTCTTCCCGACCCGCACGCTGTTCTGCACTCTACACCCACATCGCTCTTGCCAGCTCTTCTGCTAGACGGACCGCTGCTATACTGCTCGCCATGTCGCTCTTTGGCACGTTTCCCGGCTCGTCGCGGGGGTCAGCACACGCCGCTGCGCCCAAGGACCACGTTGTCGGACATCAGTTCTCGCCCTACGACTCGAACGGTGGCAGCATTGCAGCCGTGTGCGGGAGTGACTTTTGCGTGATTGCATCCGACACGCGCCAGAGCACGGGCTACAACATCCAGACGCGCTACAAGCCCAAGGTGTTCCGACTGAACGACAAGGCGACGCTGGCGACGAACGGGTTTGCAGCGGACGCAGAGGCGCTCGTGTCGCGCATCCGTCAGCGACTCGAGATGTACCGCCATGCCCACGGCCGTTCGATGCCACTGCACTCGATCGCCCGCATGATCTCCACCATGCTCTACGGCAAGCGCTTCTTCCCCTACTACGTCTACAACATCCTCGGCGGCCTCGACGAACAGGGCAAGGGCGCAGTCTACTCGTTCGACCCCGTCGGAAGCTACGAGCGCGAGTTCTGCCGCGCTGCAGGCGCTGCTCAGTCGCTCATCCAGCCGTTCTTTGACAACCAGATCATGTTTAGAAACCAGTCCGACACACCCGAGCGAAAGGTTCCCATCCCGGGTCAGATGACACTGCCCGAGGTGCTCAAGATCGTCATCGACTCGTTCACCTCCGCCACCGAGCGTCATATCGAGGTCGGTGATGGGCTCGAGGTGTTCGTTGTCCGCACGCCGGCCGCTGCTGCGTCCGCAGAGGGCGACCAGGCCCAGGCCGCCACTGGCGCAGCGGCCGTCGATCTCAACACGCTCCCCTCCGACGCGCCCTTCAGCGTGGCAGAAGCCGTGGGCGGTGAAGACGAGCAGCAGCCCGGCGCCGTCATGGTCATCAGGAGAGAACTCAAGAAAGACTAGCCGCTGGTCTTTACGATCGTCTGTGTTTTGTCATTCAAGATTTGTCTCATTCTGTCGTGTTCGAGTGTTGTGCGTGCTGGGAATTGCATGCTGCGTGATTCAGAGACTGTGGGCGTCGGCGTCATCGTCTAGCTCAAGCGACTTGGCCTCGGCGTCGGGGAGGGTGGATTGAACGACAAAGGCGTCGGGTACGCCGGGAAGAGGTTGGATGAGACCATGGCCAAGCCAAAAGTTGAGCGCGTCGGCAGCGTCGGCTTCGCGCTGCAGGTTGAGTTGGTCCATGACGTCGGACTGGGTGACGACCTTTGGGCCCTCTGTGCGTTCTGCCGCGTGCGCGCGCGAGATGACCTCGAGCACCGCCGCCTGGAGAAGCGAACACTCGACCGCGATCGTTTGGCCTGAATCCAACTCGACATCCAGCTCCACCGAGCCGAGATGGTTGAGCCAGTGCAGTTTGCGCATGGCCTTGGTCTGGCTGAATGTCTTTCCGTACTCCTCCTGCGCCCGACCGAACAGCGGCGGCAAGGTGAATTCGCCCACGCCCGCTGTTCCGGGCTGGATGGTGGGCTCGGGCCAAAACTGACGCGACACTATCAGCGGATGCAACCGCGACACCATGCCTTCCACCCCAACCACCCCGGCCGCTGCGGTGGGCGCCTGGCTACGACGGCGGTGGTGAATCTCGCTGTCGATGCGACGCGACTCGGTGACGTCGCCAAGCATGACGTCGCACTTGCCCATGTTCTTGTCGCCAAAGCGCTTCTTGAGGATCATGTTGTTGCGGTACTCGTCCATGGCCTTGTACGCCTTGACGTGCACCAGCTGATCGGCCATACTCTTTTCCAGCGCCGCAATGAAGCCCGTTCGGTCGTCAAAGATGCTCGTCAACATCGACAGAATGTCCTTGGACGTCGACATGCGGTATCCACTCCCCGCCTCCACCGGCTTGGGCACCCAGTCGGGATCGTCCCAGTCTTCATCCGACGACGCATCGCTATCCGACACCTCGGCCTGCACCACCCTACGCCTCTTCACGCCGCGTTTGACTTTGCGTCGCTTCGGCTGCGCTCCGTTTGCGGGTTGTGCGGTTTGGAGCGACCTTCGTCCGCGTCGCCTTTTGCTACCGTCGAGCTCGTGCTGCTGCTCCTCGTCATCCGCGCGCTCCAGCTCGTCCTTGAGCAGCGTAAAATCGGGATCGTCGCCGAGCATCGACGCGACGATGACGCGCACCGTGTCCTTGCGCGCGCGCAGGTAGCGGCGCAGCGGCGATACGACGCGCGAGAGCACGACGCCCGTCGCATCCATCTCGCGCAGCGCGCGCACGAGATGCACGTACATCTGGATGATGTCGCGCGTATGCGCGCCCGGATGCAGCAGCCGCATCTGCAGCGCCTCACCGAGCCGGCGCGCAACACCCAATCGCTGGTCAGCCGTCTGCAGGCTCAGCCGCAGATCCTGCAGCGCCGCCGCCGACTCCGGATACACAGCCACCAGGTCGAACAGCTGGTTGGCACGCGTCGCGCATAGCGCCTCGTCCAGCTGCACGTCCAGACGAGACAGCCATGTCGAGCTCTCCGCTGCGTCGGTGTCTTGCATCGCGTCGTCCGAAGATGTGTCGGGTGCAAGGCAGTAGTTGCGAATGGCCTTGACGCGCGGCTTGGCATGCTCGTCCAGCCACTGCTGTAGCACAGGCCGCGCTGCCGACTCGAGCTGCAGCACCTGATCGTGCGCACCCGGATCCACCGCATCCACCACCGCACGCACCTTGCGCGCAATCTCGCGCTGCACCACCCGACCCAGCAGCGTCAGCACAATGCTCGACACGCCAGCCACTCGGACATGGGCGACAAAGCACGACGAGAGGTCCACATCCGTCGGCTCTGCTACCAGCTGCTCGAGGAGCGACTGCAGTGCCTCCGCCGCTGCAGCATCGATCAAGGGCCGCAGTCGGTCCTGCAGCGAGCGGAGCAGTTGGGATCGGTGCTCGTGCAGGCCGTCGAAGATGGCCGCCGCGCTGTAGGGCGACAGCCAGGCGCCGAACCATGTGGAGATGGCTGCGAGCTTTCCGGGTAGATCCTCAGCTAGCCTGGACTCCCTTCGATCAGTATCTTCGATGCCCACGAGGCCGCAGTCTGCAGCTACCGCATCGAAGGCACGCAGGCAACGTTGCGTGTAGTTGGCAGAGAGCGCTTCGAGGACGGGGCTCGGTATGGAGAGGTGCGATTTGGAGCTGGAAGGCTGTGCAGAGTGATGTTGGAGCAGCGCCTGAAGAGCGCTGTTAGCGTGCGATTCGAGACGGTAAGCGTCAGAGTCCGAGTCGAAGAAGCGACATTGAGAAGGAGCGCGCGGCTCGAGGTACTCGGTAAGCGCCAGGTAGGCGTCTGCCGAGGCCGCAAGTGATGCAGGTGCCGGGTCTGCATCGGCGCGCCCGACTAGCAGTCCATGTACGGCTTGCTTCCATGCGCTTGCAAGCGACATGGGGATGAAGGCGTGTAGTGATGATGGATGGAGGTGGCAGGCCCTCGGTACAGGTGTTGATCAGTCCGAGACCAACACGGAGCGCCGCGCGGTGGAGGCGAAGGCGCGCAGCTCATCGGCGCCCCGATCTAGTGCTGAATCGGAGAGATTGCGAGAATTTCGAGCGGCGCTGCCTTCTCCACCTTCCGAAGCGAATTCTGTAACACCTCTTCCTGCCAGCCATCGTCCATCAGCATCAGCTCCAGCATAAGCATACTTGAAGTGACTTCGACACGCCTGCAGCAATGGTAAGTGCAGAACCATGCGACCGTTCTCGACTGCTGTCTCTTTCTCGTGCTGACCTGCTTTGCTTTTGGTTCTTGCCCGCCAGTCGCGCGTGGAGCTCCTCAACGCCGGCGGCTTCCGCGTGGACGGAAGGAAGCAGTACGAGCTGCGCTCCATCGCCATCCAGCTTGGAGGATCCGAGGACACGACTGCCGATGGCTCCGCTCAGATCACGCACGGCCTCACCACGGTCTCAGCGACCGTATTCGGTCCGCGCGAGGCACGCACGTCCGGCAACATGCAGCACGACCGGGCCTCGCTGAACGTCGAGGTGGCGCTGGCGCCGTGGGGGTCGATGGAGCGTCGGCGGCGCAACCGCGGCGATCGGCGGCTGGTCGAATTCGCCAGCGCGATCAAGTCGACGTTCGAGCCGGTGGTGCATACGCATCTGTATCCGCGCTCGCAGATCGACATCTTTGTGCACGTGCATCAGCAGGACGGCGGCGTGCTGCCTGCCGCGATCAATGCGGCGACGCTCGCGCTGCTCGATGCGGGTATTGCCATGCACGACTTTGTCGCAGCCGTGTCGTGCGGCATCCACTCGACCGCGCCGCTGCTCGATCTGTCCAGTGCCGAGGAGAACGACCTCCCCAATGTCACCGTCGCCGTCCTGCCGCGCACAAAACAGGTCACGCTCGCTTCGCTCGAGACACGGCTGCACGTCGAACGGTTTCAGCAGATCTTTAACCTGGCTATCGACGCAGCCCAGGTGCTCCATAACGAGATGCAGCTCGCCGTGCGCGACCGCACAAAGACGCTCGTCCAGGCCATGACGGGCAAGCACGTCGACGCCGCCCCACTCGCCGACTCGGACGACGACCACGACGACTCCATGATGCTCTGACCTCCGCCCTCACTTTTCATCTCTGTACTTGTACCGCAACTCATCCGTCTCGCACTCTGCACGCCTGAAAGACACACCGGTCGAGTGAGAACAGATTCCTGAGGCGATTCCATTTATAAACAAGTGACATAGATCCAGCACTCCTCGCATTGCCTAGAGCTTTGGCTTTGCGCTCGCAGCCTTCTGCTCGGCATGCCTCTTCCTTGCGGCCTCCTTAACAATAGCCTTGTCGACCTTGCCATTCGCATTGCGCTCGAGCGGTTCGTCTCGAATCCAGATAAAGTCCGGCACCTCGTGCTTGGGCAGCAGCTTCCTCGCCACCCTGAGCACATCCTCTTCCGTGGGGCGATTCTCCTTCTGGAACTCGGCGCGCGGGACACAGACGATGCCAACGGTCTCGCCGAAGCGATCATCGGGAATGGGTACGGCGGCACAGTCGATGATGCGACGCTCCGAGTAGATGGCCGTCTCCACCTCGGTGCCGCTGATGTTCTCGCCGCCGCGGATGATAATGTGCTTGGAGCGGTCCATGACGTAGATGAAGCCGTCGTCTTCCTTTCGTCCCAGATCGCCGGTTCGGAAGTATCCATCGCGCGTAAACGCCTCTTCGGTCGCCTTCTTCTTGCCCCAGTACCCGAGCGCCGTGTTGGGGCCACGGATCCAGATCTCGCCCACCTTGCCGTTGGCCACCTGCACGAGCGTGTCCGGGTCGACGATGCGAATGTCAATCGTGGGCGGTGCACGACCTGCCGAGGTGGGACGCATGCGGTAGTCGTCACTAGCCAAGGCGGAAGCGGCGCCGTTGACCTCGGTGGATCCGTATCCCTGACCGACGAGCATGGCGGGTTTCTTGGCACGTGCCTCTTCGGGGATCTCCTTGGCACTCGACGAGCCGCCGTGCGAGATGGCCTCGAGCGAAGGCAGCGCATGCTTGCTCAGCACGAGCTCGCGCACCATGAATCCGATGCCCACGGCGATCTGCACCTTGTGCTCCTGGATCATGCGTGCCGCAGCATCCACGTCGTACTTTGGCATGAGGCAGATCTTGGTGCCACGCGCGGTGCTGGGTACGAGGCCGGACTGGATGCCGGTCGAGTGGAAGAGCGGAATGAGCAGGATGCTCGAAGCCTGTTCGTCGTCGGGTTGCGGCACGGGCGGTGCGAGGCCGCGACGCACATAGGCGCTCGCCACGCCGTAGCCGGCATTGGGACCGGCCGAGAGGAACTGTCGGTGCGTCGCAGCCACGCCCTTGGGCTTGCCCGTGGTGCCGGACGTGTAGAGCACGCTGGCCATGTCTTCGGGCAGGATCTCGATCTTGGGGATCGCATCGGCGCGCTGTGCCACGTCGGCGTACTTGCGGTCGAGCTCGTGCGCATCGTACACCTTGTCACCCGCCTTGCCGCCCGTCCACTCGCGCTGATTCTCCGGCACGATGCCCGACACCGCACGCGGAAAGACGGCGACACCAGAGAGGCCCGAGTGCGCACCGGGGACGCAACCAAAGTCGTCGACGCAGTCCGGACCCGCGGGACCAAAGAGCTTCTTGATGAGGTCCGTGTCGCTGTCGCGCATGCGGCGGAAACGCTCTACATCGAACAGCGCCGCCTTGCATCCTACGTCGCGGATGCAGTCGTACATGGCCTGTCCGGGCAGGAAGGCGTTGACCAACGCCGGTACACCGCCGAGCAGATGGACCGCGTAGAAGCCGATGACGAACTCGACGTGGTTGCGCCCGACGATGGCGACGCGGTCGCCCTTTTGCACGCCGAGCTGGTGCGAGAGCCAAGTCGCCACGAGCTGCGCGCGCTTGTGTACGGCGGCATACGTGTGCGACTCACCCTCGGCGACGATGAATGGTCTCGATGCATACGTCTGTTCACACGGCAAAAGTCAGCTCGATGATCGCATCGGGAACAGAGCGGTGGGGTTGGGATCTACTTACCGAGGCGGAAAAGAGCCACAGATCGCGGACCGAGTTGGGGAGCAGCTTCCACACGGTTGTGAGTCGACCGTTGACGAGGCGCACCTCGGTCTCGAGTGCCGAGCCGGGCTGGGTGAGCAGCTGGTCGACCTTTTCGAGCGGCACGAGCGTGTCCTTGTCGCCCGTAAAGTCCTGGGTGATGGAGCGCTTGGCGGGTGGCGCGCTCGAGCTCATTGTTGCGAAAGCTTCCAGGAGAGAGAGACGATAGCCTGATACAAAGGTGCGAGGAGGAGACAGGAGGATGTGGTCGAGATGATGGAGGATGCTTCCGGGGAGGAGTTGCAGCTTTGAGGAGGGGCGACGAGTGCGGGGGAGAGGAGGATGTGGTGGACGGACCAGGTCAGTGCGGGGTTAGCGAAGCGAGAGCCAACAAGCGGCTAGCCATCCAATCCGTAAGTGCGCTCGGCACCTCAATGGCTAGGTTGAGCCGAGCCGGCAGAGCGCGAATACGATGCC